>JARFIW010000260.1:6502869-7821112 GCA_036346225.1 Platerodrilus igneus | reverse complement strand
TTTGTATTAAAATTAAGTTTAAATGGCTCCATGCTTGGCATTAAATATTTTTTAAATTTTGTTATGTATGTCAGAATAAACATCTTAGAATAGTATTATATTGCTCTTTATTTACAAAAGGCTGTGACGTTACCACAAAATGGCAGTCGCACAGAGAGGGGTGCGCATAGGTAGAGGCGCGCACGCGCAAGGGTGCGCATGGGCAGGGGTGCACAAGGGCTGGGATGTGTTTGGTCGTACGCGAGGGATGCAGAAGTTAACAGTCACCAAGCATCTAATTCTTTATTTGGTGTGGAGTACTTGCCGGTGTATGTATCCATAGCAAAAACACGATTTGTACACGCAGACAATTAATAAAATTAGTTTATCGAGCGAAGATGACAAAAGATTATCATTCCTAATAGTACAACAATCTACGCATGGAGATGTCAAACGGCACCAGAACAAATGTAGATGGTGTAACATTGTCCATGTTAAGTTTATCCGACGCGAAGATGACAAAAGATAGTATATCGATTCCTAATAGATGACAACTAATCTACGCATGGAAAGGGATGCTCTTACCAAACGGCAACCAGAACTAAATGGTCGTGGTGTAACATTGTCCATGGTTAGCTTATACATCCGTCCGCAGCAAAGTACTTAAACTGTCCGGTCTTGCGGCATCGACTTTTACGAGAATGGACATACTTACAGCGACGCAAGGAAAACGTAGCACGGCATGTCATTAAGACCGTAGAGCACGCATTCAAAGCTCCATCCAGCTGTTAAAGGCGATTCTTTGTAACGAAACAACCATGATATTAATGATGTAAAGTAGATGCGACATGGAGGTGCATAAAGTCTGATACCCTGGTCATCTACGGGCTAACAAACATAGAAATGCATCAGTTACCGCTACTAACGACAAAAGATGGTGTAAGTAAATTGGTAATAGTACAGCGTTTAAACAAACCGTATGGCTAGCTTATCGCAATTAATAGAAATGCCAGTTGTCGGCGATGGAAAGTGTCCGAGTTTCTTATGGAACGCAGGAAAGAACAGATGTTATTCGATTTAATTATATTTTCTAAAAAGAATACAGAGTCATACAGCAATATAAAGTCTATTGCGAACTCTACGGTGTTTACACTTCAAAATGGAAGAGACTACCGATTGTAAAATCCTTTAACACAAAAAGTATGGTTATAACGTCTTCTAGTAATTCGGAAAATATGTACGGGTCTTAAACAAAACCATGTAAACACCATTACTTTATACCCAATTAATTGAATAAAATTCAGTTTGTCGGGCGAGGTACGACAAAGGTACAATCATTCTAATAGTACAGCAAACCTATCCGCATGGAGCATAAATATATAAGATGGTTAACTATATTTGTACATATTTTATTGTTTCCTTGTACAAACAAATTAAGGTGGTCATTTTGTAAGCAGTTATTAAATTGCTTGATTAATTGACATCGCATTTAGCGTACTTTCCTACAATTGTAATTAACGTTATTAACTGTTATGGAGAAGAATATACACTTTTAAAATTGTAAATTTATTTACAGCTTAATATCACGTGTAATTGGTAAGTATATGTACTTACTTTAAAGTGTAACTTCATGTAAGAAGTACCTATTTTAAATCAGTTACCAGATTCGATTCTGCGTAAAATTTTAGCACTTAATTTAATTGTATCAGCATTATAAACAATATTCTATGCTGACGTCGGAAATCGCTGCTGCTGGTAAAAAATCTTAAAATGAGGGTAGCTCTGGAGTGATGCTATCTATAAAATTCCTAGAAATTCGTAGCTAAGAAATCTAATATTAATGATACCAACACATAGATAGGTTCTATCTCTGTGTGGAAATGTGGAGAAGATATATCTCTGGGTGGAAAGAATGCGGTGTGACGTAATCAAAATGGTTGGGGTAAAAATTCCACAAGGTAGGAGAGCAAGTAGGAGAAATGATAGATTCATCTTATTTCCTCCTAGAATTTACATGTAAATTGGTCCAGATGAGAGGAAATGAGAATTCTGGAGGAAATGAGGTGCTGGTTCGTCACTAAATGGTCTACTGTGAGATACACATTGTATTACTTTCTAAATCTTTTAAATATTTATGTTATGTTTATAAAGCAAGGTATAATTATAACTATACTGCTTACTACTAATTTACAAATTCTGATCTTTCTTTAACATTTTTAATTTACAGTTTAATTTACAGTTCTTATCTACTTATCTAGATACAGCAAGCGGCAAAGTCCTAACACTAGCAAAAACCCTAGCACACATAGAATATCATATTATGATATAGAATAATTACAGAAATTATACGTAAATGGGCGTTTGTAAGTATGGAAACATACATGTGTTCTTGGGTTCCTTACAAAATATTGCTAACAAATTGGTATTCGTTAGTATGTATCAGCTTTCTAAAGTATCTTTGTGATAAGGAAAAATCGCACAAATCGCATTCTCATTTCAACATGATCTATTTGTGATGAACCAGTTACATAAAAAAATCTACAATTGGACGTTTGTTAATATGTAAGGAGATATAAAGGATGAAAGCATTTTGGGATTTATACAGAATAATACTCAAAAACTAATATACAAATTATACACAATATTGAAACTTGTCAGTACGCAACCACAAATGTTTTTATCGACACTTTTTTATGTATAATCACATTAATTGCACAAAATAAATGCTCATTACTTTTTTTATGTGCACAATACCAACATAAAAAGCGTGCAAACGGACATTCGTTTGTGTGTGTACAAATTTTGACATATCTTAGCATGAAATCGCCAAAACTTTCAAATGACTTATCAGGTTAGAAATAATTACAGGAATAGTATGTGAAAAGGCGTTAGTTAGTATGGGACCGCATATGTCTTTTCAAACTACTTTTACGAGATGCAAAATAAGTACATAAATTGCATTCAAATGGACGTTCGTTTGTATGGGAGCGCATATGACTGTTCAAATTACCTTTACAAGATGCAGAATAATTACATAAATTGCATGCGAATGGACGTTCGTTGGTATGGGACCGCACATGAATTTTCACGCTACTTTTAAGAGATGCAGTATAAGTACATAAATTGCATGCAAATGGACGTTCGTTTGTATGGGACCGTATATGTCTTTTCAAGTTATTTTCCTGAGATGCAGAATAATTACATAAACTGCATGCGTACGGACGTTCGTTTGTATGCGAGCGTATGTGATTCTTCAAGCGACTATTTTGAGATGCAGCATAATTGCATAAATTGCATGCGTATGGACGTTCGTTTGTATGAGACCGCGCATGAATTTTCAAGGCACTCTTAGACGATGAAGTGTAAGTACATAGATTGCATGCGAGTTGACGTTCGTTTGTATGGGAGCGCATATGAACGTTCAAATTACCTTTACAAGATGCAGCGTAATTACATAAATTGCACGCGTATGGACGTTCGTTTGTATGAGACCGCACATGAATTTTCAAGGAACTTTTAGAAGCTGCAGTATAAGTACATACATTGCATGCGTATGGATGTTCGTTGGTATGGGACCGCACATGAATTGCCAAGCTACTTTTAATGGATGCAGTATAAGTACATAAATTACATGCGTATGGGCGTTCGTTTGTATGGGACTGCACATGAATTTTCAAAGAACTCTTAGAAGATGCAGTATAAGTACATAAATTGCATGCGAATGGACGTTCGTTGGTATGGGACCGCACATGAATTTCCAAGCTGCTTTTATTAGATGCAGTATAAGTACATAAATTGCATGCGAATGAACGTTCGTTTGTATGGGATCGCATATGTCTTTTCAAGTTATTTTCCTGAGATGCAGCATAATTACATAAATTGCATACGTATGGACGTTCGTTTGTATGGGACCGCACATGAATTTTCAAGGAACTCTTAGAAAATGCAGTATATCGACATAAATTGCATGGGAATGGACGTTCGTTTGTATGGGAGCGCATATGAATTTTCAAGGAAATTTTAGAAGATGAAGTATAGGTAGGGAAGGAGTGAGTAGGTTTACTTGATTTAGACACGAGAAACGACATGGGAAATAGGCTGGTAGAATTTTGCAACAAGAACAACTTAACCATCACAAATACATTATTTCAACATCATGCTAGAAGACGATACACGTGAAAGATGCCAGGAGATATAAAAAGGTATCAAATACATTACATTATTGTTAGACAACGCTGTAGAAATCAAATAAAAAAAACTGGTGAAGTACCTGGAAGCAGATATAGATACTGACCAGAACATCGTAATTATGAAGGCCGCACTTAAATTTAAAAATCTAAAAAAGAGGAACGAAAAAAGGCACTTTGACTTTGAGAAGCTAATTATGGTTTGGTAGTTTGAAAAACGGTTTTTAAAAACAATTTTAATTACACTTCTAATACAAATAATGAAAATACGTCTTATAACATTAAGATCCAACTACAGACTAAAGTTCGTACACCTCACTTAACACGTCCGTTGTAGAAAACTATTCACATGCACATCAGCGAAATACGATCTGTCTAGTAAGAAGTCCATTACACTTTCTAACAACTTCTAACATAATTCCTCCCGTGCGAGTTTCAAATTGCAGGCTGCGACAAAATTTGACTCATGGGAATATCTTCTGGTTTCTTTGCTGAGTTATTCTTTGACATTCTTCGTATACACAATTTTTTATAATATAGGAAAAGAACAATTCCAAGGGCGATAGTAATAATACAGTAAATTACGTAATTATGGTAATTCACCTCAGATTGGGATTCCAGTTGAAAGTTACTGTAGAGATATTTCCTGTTTGCATCCCTAAGTTCATCCAAATTAACATTTTCCAACTGAAGAGGAGTGAACGTCTCATTACGAACAGCTGATTTTGCAATATCGATCTCAAAGAACGTCATTGTATAGGTCTCTTCATTTTCCTTATAATATACGGTTTTCTTGTTGACCGCTTGGAATTATAATCAAGTGTGTACCCATTAGATCTTTAACTTCGTTTTGTGTTTTACACTCGACGTGGATTTTCTGGCGACCAGGACTTATCAGTATCTATTTATTAGTTTCATAAATATTGAATAATTGTGGCGAGGTGACCGTCACTTCTTCGGATTGGCATCCGTTGGTTGTTTGATTATACAATAAATTGATTTCACAGCTGTTGTAGTTGCTACCTTTTGGGATCGGGGGTAGTTGTTTGCAATAGTAAGCATTATCCGAAATCTCCGAACATCTTTCGTTTGTTTGTGCATAAAACTCATCAGAAATAGCAATGTATTTTGTCTTAGATAAAATAGTATAAAATTTAGAATTATCTTACAGGACTGGAATCGAGTATAAATGATAAAGATTAAAATCTTGAGGATGATTGATTGGTAAATTTAAAACAAATACAATTTTATAATTGCTGATATAGTATTGAATTTTTATTAATAGTTCATAAGGTAAAATATTACCGAATTCGATCTTAAAGGTAATTGACCTGGGGAAAGCAATCCCTCTAGTTTTGTTAAAATAACAAACATTTCTTCGGTTTTTATAATGCTCGGATGGAGCACATTTAATTTCGCGAAAATTATAGAATTTTCGATGTCTTGTAGTAAACTATAAATTATTTGATAAAGTTTAATTATTTGATTTACAACGTTTGACGTCACTAAAGCCTTTTCAACGACCTCATTTTCGCTCTCGATAAGCATAATGCGGCCTTCAAAGAAGCCTCGTTGTGGCTTATGTTTTGGATAGATGTATTAAACCTTTCGATTATTTCTACAGATATAGAATTCTGCTTTCGAATCTGGTCCGCTAATTTGTTTTGATTACGCTGTAGACTGGAAATAATATTGTCATAACGAACGCCGTCATCGGCATCCAGATTGCCAGTAATGCTTTTGAAAATTTTGCCAACTTCATTAATTAGACCTCTTTTTTGTCTCTTTCGGCGTGGGACTATCTCGTACATTTTTGATTCTACCATGCTTTGCGCAGCATTGAGAATTTTAATATAATTATTTAAGTCTACAGAGTGTACACGATTTGTGTAGATGACGTTAAGGACATATTGTCTTTGAGAATCCAAACGATCCATTTTATGAAATAGAGGTTTCAAATCGAAATAGTGTATCAACTTGTGGGTGTATTCTTGAATTTTTGCAGTACCTAATTTTACTGGAAGTAGTCCTGGATTGGTTTGTAAACTGCGTAGGATTACTTGGGCACTTACATGCGTGATCCTGAAACATTATTCAGAATCAGAATCTATGAACTTTGAACAACTGGAGTCTGTTTCACGAGGCTTTTGTAGGCCCCTAAAATGATATCTAATGTTTGGTCGACTCTCGGTTTTTAACGTTTTAGTCACGGCATCAGGTTGGCTAATTCTTGTTTCAGCAGAGAATCGATCTCTGAGTTTATCTCTTTCAGTAATATTTACAAGGGTCTTTAATGTTACTGCTTTTCCTACTGATAATGCGGGGTCATCCTTATTCCGCTCATTTAGTTTAGATGCCACCTTGTCTTTGTTTCGAATTAGTTTTTCGTTTGTGGATTCGTAGAGCAATTTAGTTTTTTGTTTATGGGAGTCTACATACGTGGATATGATTCTAGCATCTAAATCTATGTTTAAGGGGTCGTCGTCTGATATATGACCATTGATTACCTCTACTGGTTTTAATTTAATCACAGAATGGATTGAATTATTGTATCCTAATATGGCATATAACATTTGGGTTTTCATGTCTTGGGAAGGGTGCGTTTTATTTAGGATTCTTAGGTGTTCAAGTAGGGTGGAATGCAACCGTTCGTTAATACCGTCTGAACTTGGGTTTCCTGATGAGGTAAAGTGTACATCTATCTTATGCAATTTTAATAACTCTTCTAAAATATTATTTTTAAATTCAGTACCTAAATCACACATTATTGTGTAGGGAATTCCATGATGACAAAAGAACTTAATTAAGCCTTGGATAACCTCGATTGAATTAATAGCATTAATTTGGCATGCCTGCGCATATTTTGAAAACGTATCAATCAATAATTGTAAGAAATCTGTTTTTTTTCACCGAAAATGTATCAATATGAATCATTTCGAAAGGTCTGGCTGCTGTAGGGCTTATATTATAAGGGATTTTTAAGGAATGGCGGTCATATTTAGTTGTCTGACAAATATTACAACGGTTTATTAGGTTTTGGATAGAAGTTTTCATATTTGGCCAATAATATTTAGATTTTATTCTCTCGTGGGTTTCATTTATACCACGATGGTTCGTTTTCGAGGCATGTTATGCGTTTATAATTTCTTCGATCCGATTATTTTCAACGTCTTCTAAAATTTTGTTACATTTTATGAATTTATAAGATTGCCAATTAAAACTTCGTGTTAGTACTTCACAGAATTTCGTATACGCGTCCTCGTCCTTAAAATAGATATAATACGTTATTTGGGGGACGATAAATTGTTTGATAAAATCGATTAAGTCAGTGTCAAAATTATTTTTTGATAGTTGAATATGCATTCTTTGTCGATCACGATAATATGAAATTTTTGGTAAACAAGGTGAAAAATTTACAATTGTCACTACTATTTGATGAATACCATAATTTAGTGGTTTTCTGAAATCGGTACTTCCAGGATCAGGTTTTCGTTATTGTTTGAGTGTTGCGTCATTTCCTCGAAATCATTAAAGTGTTCTTAATAACGATTGCTTTTACCATTTAAATTTATAGGATTGCAGTATCGCGAATATTTTAAAACGTCTTGGAGAATATCAATGTGGTAAATAATTTCAACTTTATTTTTGTTTGTATAATTTAAAATTATTATATTGCTTATTATGACGTTGTAAATGAAGAGCGTAATTTATTTACACGTATTTTGAAAGACTGTTTGTTCGCACAAGACCCACAGTAATGCAATTTGAAATACGCACATTAAAATGAGTCGTAAAAATATTGTTTAGGAACGACATAATAAAAGAACACACATTCTAAAACAATAAATATTTGAAACAATTTATGTTACAAGTGCAATTACGTTTATTTACCTAAGATAAATTTATCAAGGTTCTATTTATTTTTAGCTGCTTAATGTAAATGACATACAAATTACATTCATCATTAATGTATTGAACAATGACACTCTTATTTATTTACAAAACAGAAATGTGTTATAATTGGACGCGTTTTGATGTGAATTGTGTATGCTAAAACTAATTCATTGAAGAAAATCAGCAAGTTTAATAAAATTATTTATTCAATTAAAAAATACATTTATGTCCATGGGATGTCATGTTAGTAGCTTGATGTGGTGTATTATTGTATTCTTCCATAACCTTAGGTAAAATATCCGACCATCTACGACTGCCTTTCAAGTAAAATTTTCTGTACAACTTGTTTTTGATTGTGCTTATTAATCTTTCGCAAAAGTCGGCTTTTATTGCGGGATACGTAGAATAATGGCTTATCTTATATGTTTGCATAAGTTGCTTAAAGGAGCGGTTATAGAGTACCATTTTTAAAAGAGATTTAGCAAAAACTTTGGTTTCAGACTATATAAAATTTTAGGTATACTAAAAATGTGAGAAACTAGGTAATTGCATCACAAAAGAATAAAAACCATTTAAGCAAAACACATGTCATAGCAATCTTTTCCACATCATTAGAATGTAACATAATTGATACCTGGAAATTGTGTTATTAGAAACTTGCATTATAAGAGAATAAAACACCATGGTCGCCGAATGCGTAGAGTAATGGTTTAATTTATATTTGTGCAAGAGTTTTTTAAACGATTTATTGTAAAATTCCTTGCCTTCGTCTGTTTGCAAATTAATCTTTGATGCAATATTCTTATCGCGTAACATTGTTCTCACTGTAATTTTCATCGCTCTTGTAACTTCTGGACAGGACTTATTTTGTAACGGTTTAGCAATTGCTTATTTCGTAAGCCAGTCCAGCCCAATTAGAATGTACTTGTAACTTTTATTAACACGAGCGTATGGTTGAAATTCTGCCAAGTCAAATTGCACGAGATCTCTTTTTATAGGCTTAAGCACTGTGTGCCGATGCAAAAAATTTGTTCGCGCTGGCCTAAATAATTCTTCTACGATTGCTGCTTTACTCACTGCTGTGGAGTTCTGAAACCAGACTAAACGATCCGTCATTTTGTAATTGTATCTTTGGTGCGAGTTCAAGTTTTAGATTGTAATACTTGTTCCTAACATCTTTTGGTGACGCATTATAAATCGATGAAAGTGCGAGACTGAATTCTTGATCGTCTGTTGCAGATGTGGTATAGTCGTTGTAATTTAAGTTCCGATTTACGTCACTAATATTCGTAATGCCATAACATGGCGCAGTTGCCACTATCAAAATATGAATTTTTCGTAACCACAATGAGGCCATCGATAGAATATTGATGTTGCAAGTGTTTTCTACTAGATGAAGGAATGTAGTTTATAACTTTTTAAAATGCAATTTTTAGAATCATTTTATATGAACATAATTGTAGATCAAACCCCTTAACTAAATAATATAGGCTATTTAAGTGAAAGTTTTACTACCGAGCATATTTTAAATTCAGTGTTTTTAATGTGATTCATTTTACAGCAATCTGCACACTACACCAGACACTGAATATTAGCCACCGCTATTCAACAAAACAGGTTATGTTTACCAAAACTAAATTAAAAGTGTGTAATTCATGTTTTAAATATGCCGGCACAAAATAACCGAAATACCTATAAAATTCAACTTTTTTACGTCTTTGTGAAGTAGTGTCTTTTTGCCGATAAATAGGGTTGATCTTTTCAAATAATATGTAGTCATTTTAGGCAAAATAGAAAACAAATACGTATTCTTTGAGATAATACGAAAGTACATGGATATTGATATCTCGTAGGTAAGTGTATATAGGACGAACAGTCTTGAAAATTTATTCTTTAAGGTTTGCTGGATGCTAAACAAACGCATACAATATCTTGCAAACTTGTTGATATACGGAACCTGTTGAAATTGAGAGATGTAGAAGCTCGATAGTACCCGGTGTCTTAGTTTTGCCAGTATGAGGTGTATGCAGTTAGTAAAATAAATAACATTCTCTAGAGTGATACAAGTATTAGGTAAATTTGGAAATACAATACACTTTATTAATGATAAGATGTAACTAACAACTTTAACAAAAGAAGATTGTCAAACACGATAGAGGTAATTCAAAAATGATTAATTGTATCACAAAAAAATTGTATTTTGCAGTCGATGTTTATGTTAATGATCAACGGTGCAACATCCTTTTCATCAGACTTAATTTTGTGATCTTCCATTCTTTAATAACTGCTTCTGCGTTTTGTACAGAATTTGTCCAAACTTGAGGAGCTAGGGTCATCGCCATAAATTTGATTTATCGAGTATTAGGAAATAAACAATACTTGTTTAAGGAGTTATTTTGAGTTGTAAAAAACATTCTTAAAATTTAGTTTTTAAAATTAAAAGTAAATTTAAAATTTTTAAAATAGGAAAACATAGTATAAAGATAATTTAAAATTTTAGAGAGGAAATTTAAGAAATTAAATAATTCTTTAAATTTGTAAATTTAAAAAATAAATAATGCAATGAAGCATTTAAAAAAATTATTAAAAATAAATAAAAGTATAATTAATAAATATTATTAAGTATAACGAAGTTTATTTTAAAATAATCATTAAATGATGATTCTTTGCATTCTAACGAATGAAATTAGAAATTTTAAGTAGTTGTGAATACATTCTAATATTCCTTGATGATGATTTCTGATATTGTGTAATTGGAATTGCAAAAGTAGGGGTCAATCTACCGACATGGTTAACTTTTTGATATCATTGCGAAATTGTTCAAACCATGACGTCAGTTTGATGGTGATGGTACTCCGTCTTGTTGGAACCAAGTCCTAGAGTTCTTTATTCTTGAATTTTCAAGTTCTGGGGCCAAAACCTTCCAACATCGCAACATAGCGTTCGGTATTAACAGTGATGTTTTGCCCCGATGCGATTTTCAAAAAAATATAGGACCAATTATTCCTTTGGTCGGCCCAAACTGTCACTTTAGGGCTATGTAACGGTTTTGATGTTTGAGTCTGGGATTTTCACTATTCCAATAACGACAATTTTGGCGGTTTACGAACCCATTCATATGAAAATGTGCCTCATCAGAGAAAAGGATGTTTTCAAAATTTGAAAACCGATTGAGCATTTCATTAGCAAATGTGAGCCAGTGCTATGAAGTCAGAGTCTTTCAATTCTTGGGTTAATTGCAGCTTGTATGGATGCAATTTAAGATCAAGTTTAAAATTCATTTGCAAACTTCGTCGCGATATGTTTAGGACAGACGATCTCTTGCGAGTAGACATTTGTGGATCTTCTCGTACCGACTGCTTAACACTCTCAATATTGTCTTCGGTCCTAGATGTGCGTGGACGACCTTTCGCGTGTGGTTTAAACGTCGATCCAGTCTCTTCAAAACGCTTTATCTAGATTTTAATTAAATTAGCACTCGGAGCCTCCCTAATTTGCCGTACACCATACTCAGAACAAAATAGTCGCCTGACAACTACGTACGAACGAGAGTTTTCGTAAAATGCGCGCACGCAAAATGCGCGACGCTTCCCGTCGAAGTTACTCATAGTGACTAAAACTTTATGAACCGCGCTATCCAACGATATCGGACTCCCCCCGCCCACGCCCCTTCTACCCCGCAAAAAAAGATGATGCAATATGCACGTTCTATTGCGCCACCCTGTATTTAGTTTTATTTATTTATCATACAGAAAGTTAGATACTGATTACCTACATAAATGCCGATAGTTAATTTACAAATATCGATATTTCTTCGTGTACAAAATGTATTTTATTAATTTCCCTATGATTCCATGGCCTTCTATCGATTAGTTACTACTGCTGTCTGAATCCCAGCTACTGTCGTTGTCATCGTCGTTTATGTTAATGATCAACGATGCAACATCCTTTTCATCAGACTTAATTTTGTGATCTTCCATTCTTTAATAACTGCTTCTGCGTTTTGTACAGAATTTGTCCAAACTTGAGGAGCTAGGGTCACTAATATTTCATGCCACGTTGTCATACAGCTTTGCATAGATCAGCAAAATATAAATTTGCTAACCTTTGTTCATTAAGTTCTCCAGTGAAGTTTAAATATAATCGGTGTGGTCATCTGAATCGGTGCTATCGCTGTCGGTATCAGCATTAAAATTAATTACAAGAGGTGCAACATCAACTGTATCTAAACATACTTCTCTATTGTACCAGTTTCCAATTAACCTTTCACAATGAGTTGTAGCATTTGCCCAGACTTCTGGGGTAATGGTTGCCAATGCTTCGTGCCACATTTTCAAACAATTCTCTGCCGATTTGCCATTCCTACCAATGTGACGATTGTAATAAGTTTTGGATATACGTCAGACAAGTTTAATCGGTTTGAAAAAGCAATGGTAGGGAGGCAATCGTACAACTTTAGGGCCATACTATTCCGCCAAGTAATTGCTTTGTAGCCCTCTGTGGCTCATGCCTGAAAATTAATAGCCATGTTAATTACACAAATTATAAATTGGGTTGTTATACATACATGGTAGCAAGATTAAGAAGACTTTTTTTTTTAAAGAAGTAGAATCATGTACAACGCCTTGATTTATCAGCCAGTTTGATATGTCTCCTTTAGTTCAACTGTAATTTGGTTCTTTAACCAACACTGTACTGTGGTATGAAGCATTATCTAGAACAATTGCAGACGGTTGTTCGAAATTTTTTAGCAATTTATTTTCATACCATTTAAGAAAATTTGCTTCGTTCATCTCTCCATGATAATCTCCATACTTTGTCGCAGATGAAAAGATCAACTTGCAACCTTCAATGAACCCATTTTCATTGCCTGCATGCAACACTATGAATCTTTCCCCATCGACTTGTGTGCTTCTTACACTTCGTACATCATTATTATGCCAGGAACGACAAACGGTACCGCTTTGGAAAAGCCAAGTTTCGTCGAGATAAATGAATTGATAAATGCCTTCCGTTTTAATTCTCATATACTTTACGAGAAATTCAAACCGCTTCAGGGCAATATGAAGCAATTCTATGAGAGGACAACGGGGATTGTCTTTACTACATGTAAATCCCGTTCTGCGTAGCGATGTATTTAAAGATTTATCACATCTTTTGAACAATTCTGCACTCTGAAGTTTTAAACACAAGTTATGTACTGTGATATGTTCATCTGAAACAAATGATTATATCAAAACTAAGCTACCAAGACTTTAATAATTTACGATTGTCATACATACGATAAATTTCATTGCGAATTGCACACTCTGTAAATTCATCAACAGCAGTTACAGGTTTCTTGGGAATTCTTTTTTTCGAATCTAATGATTTACAATTTTGAATACCTTTGGTCACCATAGTCACAGTCGACGGATTAATTTTGAGAGTAGCTATAACTCTCTATAAAATCAAATTAAATAATTTTATAACGAATTACATTTCGTAGATTACCTCTCGGACGGTTGTTACAGGAATAAAAGGTTCTTCATTTGCTTTCTCTTGTTCAAAAAACTCGTACAAGTTAGCAACAAGCTGCTTTCCCCCTTGCACCCAAGTGGATTCCAGGCATTTTCAAAAACAAGCTCGCGAACGTAAAAATTACGCGAATTTGTTCTGATAAAACAGTTTTTAATATGAAAAAAAGTCGCAGTTTATAAAACGATTGGTCTTGAAAAGCAAAAAATTTGACAGTAACACATTTCCATAACCTCTAGAACATGAGCTTAGATTATGTACTGCCGTTTTTGATAGTTTTATATATTAAATTTTTGTAGAGAAACGCTGGCATCGTTGCTATTTTCACCAACATTAATAAGATCTGAGTGTTTAAGATAAGAAAAGAAATATGCTCTATACTATGTTGGTATGCTTGCGAACATTATTAATGACGCAAATCGGAACTTAAATTACGACTATATGCAAATTCATAAACAATTGTACAAATGCTTTTATATCGGATACAAGTTTATCAAATTTTTCATCTATGTACTGTTTGGTTACAGCATTAGATTTTTCAATAGGAGAACTAAGCTGGATAATTCGTTGATTCCTCGCATTGTAAACTACGGTCTTACGACGAACATCTTCTATACTTCTTAAAGAGTTGGACAATGTATGTTTTACTAGTTTAACTGCAAACATTTTGGTGACCCCATCATTGTCTTCCTTAGGTTCAAGTACATCTACCAATCTCTTACCGCGCAAACTAATTTTTTACTCTTCTGGTTTGAATACGATAGTACTTCTTTGATTGACGATGTCGTCGTCATCTAAAGGATCGGAAACGTTGACGATACGTTTTTGTTGTAAATCATAACTTTCACCATCTGGTGTAAGCGCAAAACTACGCCCTGGTGGACCTTGTCGTACATCAGTATTTTGTACTCCGGACGACCGAACCGGTCTATAGACATTTTAAAACTGAGAAAATTTCAGTAAGATTATTCTATTATACTTTCTTCCCTTAACTCTGTGATTATGGACATCATCTCGTTTATGTTCTCAACGCTTGTGTTACCTACTTGGTAGGTGGCATTCAGTAATTTTAGTCGATAAATTAATTCGTGAACGTTGTTCCAATGAACGTACTGAATACGACTAGTATTCTATTTTTTTGTAAAAACGATTAGGAAGTCCGGCACCTTTCTTCTTTATCGTTGACGATGTCTTTTTTGATTGTCTTCGAAATTCTGTGATATGCGGCCAACACATATTTTTGGAATTTTATGTTTGTAGTCGGAAACCCTGCTAGATCATTTAATTTGAATGGATCAAATCGTTTCGTGAAAATCGAAGCTGCTTTAACCATTTCCAGGTAATTTGGTAAATCTTCATGTAAATTGTATCACCCTTTTCGTGATCAAGGTTTATATAGGTTAGCAAATTGTACAGTCCTAACGTTCCACGATACTTTATATTATTTAATGTAATGTCACCATTTTCTCGATTTATACCCAACTCTTTGTTTCCGAAGACCCAATTATTATCTACAGCATCACACCTCACACCATAAACAGATTTGTTTATATTTTCGTCTTCATCTCTGATCAACACTTCCGCATAGTGGGGATGAAACAGATTCTCTGCAATCATTTTTATAGATTCTTAATGTTGGATGTAACATAGGTTGCCTATTTTCAGCATGGGGCCATAAGAATTTACTATTTTTATAATATGTCCGTAATCGACCTGGTAGACTACACAATACAACCTTGCAGCTGCACGTGAAACCAAAAGCCTTGATAAACAAACCTACTGAAAAGACGCAAATACTTAACCTTCACGAAAATATCTTACCATCTTTGATAACAAATATTTTAATAAAATAGATACCAGACTCTATTAATATATCTAAAGCACGCGTTTTAATAAAATGGATACAGGTTTTTAAGCATGTATTGAAAAAGTAATTTTCTATATTTAAAATTATAATTACCTGTGCTAATAAAACTTGATATCTAGTACGTTATCAACAGGTTAGACACAATCTATTTAAATTTGTTATTAATAACAATTGCAGAATTTACAACTAACCCAAAATAAATTTCAAATACCTTAAATTTTACAACAGAATACTTAATAAGATTCTACAGCAATCGTTTAAATTGGCCGAAGGCTGTCTAATTCGCTAATACGGGCAATTAACTGTGCATACAATACGGGATTAGGAAATTTTTTTATCAGCTACGCGTCAAATTATTCAATTTCAGGGACGGAACGTAAAAACTACCATTTTTGTGACCTAGTATAACTACACAAATTGCATGCAAATGGACGCTCATTAGTATGCGATTTCAAATGTCGTTGTAACTTACATTTTGTATTGTGGTATGATTTGTTACGTTCATTTTCGATAATATTTGGTTATTTCATTTACATCGATTCCGGTTTATACTCTTAAATCTTTCAACACCATCCTGTTTATAATAAGTATAATTTCTACAAATTTTCATGTTAAACTTATTTATTTCGAAACGTAAAGTTTATACTAAAATTAAATTGTCAATAAATTGTTTTAGGTATCCGTTAGCTTGTTTTACAGTACGATCGCGTATAATAGATTCTTGTATAACCGCCATCGAAAGACTCGTTAAAATAGTGTATTTTATTATTTGGTAAAGCTTGAGTCGAGTTTTCTAATCACCTTTTTGGTATGTTGATAAGGTGAGGATCGAAGCTCGAACTGTTATTATTTAAACCATTTGAATTTGATTCTACAGTTCGTCTTTAAATGTATTTCCTAAATTACTTACTTTAAGAGCTACCCACGTATTTATATAAGATGTGTAGATCCTGACTGCATCGGTGAGTTCTCCTGCGTTATTAGTATTAGTAAGACTCTCTTTTTAGCTCTTAGCTAGAGGCGAAATTGCTTGTTATGTAGGCCCAATTATTTTTTGACGTAGATCAACTGCTCTTGCGTGCAAATCACTACTGCAATTACGGTAGTAGAATGTTGCTGACTACCCCGGCGATGCAGTGCCGATACGCTTCCCAGGACTGACAACACAAGTATCCCGACACATGTATGTGAGTTGTTTTCTTTTTCTAACGTACCAAGGGATAAACCCAATTCACATCGTGCTGACAAACAAAACGTTTTTTAGAAAAAAAAACACTTTGAAATTAGATACGCTAATGTTTCTTAGGGTAAAATCTTTACTAGAAAACTTTCTAACTTTAGTAATTTTGCTTTTGTACATCTGCTTATATGAAAGTATCAACATTATTCTTTTTTTACTGATTAGCTGCAAATTGCGCACTACGTGGGACAAATATTAAATTTGTTTATAGAGTGAAATTCCTTTTTTTAAATAGTAACCTTATTTAATTTTTTTTTGCTGTACAGATAGAAATTTCTATTTTTTTTTATTGTAAATAGAAAATCATTGGGGACGTATTTTTTGTGTTGCTAGAAAATTTCTTTTTAAATCACTTTTATGTGATGCAGTATAATCACACAAATTGCACGCGAATGGACGATCGTTAGTATGAAACCGACAATGTGCTTGTAAATGACTTTTTCGTGATGCAGTATAAGCACACAAATTGCATACTAATGGACGTAATTTAGTATGCGATCAAAAATGTCTTTTTAAATCACTTTTATGTGATGTAGTATAATCACACAAATTGCACGCGAATGGACGTTGGTTAGTATACGACCTATAATGTGCTTGTTATTGACTTTTTCGTGATGCGGTATAAGTACACAAATTGCATGCGAATGGACGTTCGTACGTATGCGATCGAAAATGTGTTTTTAAATCACTTTTATGTGATGTAGTATAATCACACAAATTACACGCGAATGGACGATCTTTAGTATGCGACCGATAATGTGCTTGTAAATGACTTTTTTCCGATTTGGTGTAAGCACATAAATTGCATGCGAATGGACGATCGTTAGTATGCGACCGCAAATGGTTTTTTAAATTACTTTTACGTGATGCAGTATAGTTACAAAAATTGCACGCGAATGAACGATCGTTACTATGCGACCGATAATGTACTTTTAAATTACCTTTTTGTGATGCAGTATAAGCACACAAATTACATGCGTATGGACGATCGTTAGTATGCGATCGATAATGTGCTTGTAACTGACTTTTTTGTGATGCGGTATAAGTACACAAATTGCATGCGAATGGACGATCGTTAGTATGCGACCGCAAATGGTTTTTTAAATTACTTTTACGTGATGCAGTATAGTTACAAAAATTGCACGCGAATGAACGATCGTTACTATGCGACCGATAATGTGCTTGTAAATTACCTTTTTGTGATGCAGTATAAGCACACAAATTACATGCGTATGGACGATCGTTAGTATGCGACCGATAATGTGCTTGTAAATTACCTTTTTGTGATGCAGTATAAGCACACAAATTACATGCGTATGGACGATCGTTAGTATGCGACCGATAATGTGCTTGTAAATGGCTTTTTTGTGATGCAGTATAAGCACACAAATTGCATGCGAATAAGCGTTCTTTTGTGTGCAACCGAAAATGTTTTTTTAAATTACTTTTAAGTGATGCAGTATAATCACACAAATTGCATGCGAATGGACGATCGTTAGTATGTGACTGAAAATGTATTTTTAAATAACTTTTACATGATGCAGTATAAGCACACAAATTGCACGCGAATGGACGATCGTTAGTATGCGATCGAAAATGTTCTCGTACACGACTTTTTTGTGATGCAGTATAATCACACAAATTGCACGCGAAGGGACGATCGTTAGTATGCGATCGATAATGTGCTTGTAAATTACTTTTTTTGATGCGGTATAAGCACACAAATTGCATTCGAATGGACGTTCGTTAGTATGTGAACGCAAATGCTTTTGTAAATCAATTTTTCGTGACGAGGTATAATTACACATATTGCATCCAAATGGACGTTTCTTATTATGCGACCAAAAATGTCTTTGTAAATCACTTTTTCGTATTGTGATATAATTACACAAATTGCATGCTAATGAACCTTCGTTTGTGTAAGGCTGCATCACGTTCTGCATGCTCAGACAATTGTTAAGCTTTATTAACTAAATATCATTTATTAATACAAATGTCCTTTGCTTTAATGTTTCGTTTCATAGCAACCCTGAGCGTCTTTACGTAAAAGATGTGCTAACATTCTAACTATTTAGCGAAGTTTGCTGATTTCGCATAAAAATATTTATGTGTGGAGTTTTACTTGGTTTTGTGAAAATCGTTTAAAACTTGGGCATTTTATACATCTAGTTTATAATATTGTACTGTCTTTATACCTTAAATATTGACCCATATAAAATGTATACGTAAAACCATGTCTATGCTGGTTGTAGCTTACATTACGTGTAATATCCGATAACGTGAATATTATTGTGGTCGAAAACATTGTTTTAATTTCATATGCGCTAACAAAATAGCAGGTTAATAATTTTACCATTATTTATATCACAAAGGGTCTAATTCATAAACTTCGCTAACCATTCACTCACACTCAAATTAGTGAAAGAAGTACTCCACATTGAAATTGGCATTCAGAAACAGCTTTGAATTAGTCACTCGTGTGAGGGAGCATTATTAACAGTTGGTATTGCTAACATTACTATAAAACAAAATTTCCCCTATATCATCTGATGTTTCAACCAAACTTACGAAGTAAGTTAGGTTAATATTATCGCTACGACGATATATATATATATATATATATATATATATTGCTGTGAATCTTCTCATTATCTGCAGGTACTGGCCCTTTAAAATAAACATTCAGCCCCACAGTTTGGGCGTCTAAGAATAGCTGTTTTCTTAAAATTCCGTGAACTACGCTTTTCGCCTCGGCTGCTCACCTAAATGTTATAAACTCATCCTCAAATTCATAAAAAAAAACACATTCCTACCACAAACATCAACTGTTAACTCTATTTACATCAATATTTCTTAGAATACATAAAATTTCACAGATTAAATTTACAGCATAAAATTCAGTTTTAAAAGAATTTCAGGATTACATATTTATTATCATTTTACTGTGCATCCGAAAATTAAAGTCCTTGTTTGGATCGCCTACTACATTTAATATAACACCCAAAAGCAAGATTCGAGTCTGAGTATAAAGGAGCAATCTACCACCTTTACGTTAATTAACCAGTGTAATTGTCTAATTGAGCTCAAAGACATACCCAAATGTTTCTATCATATTCCCGAACATCATAAACAAAATACCACTTTTATACTAAATAAACAAGCAAATTTAATCATCTTAAAATTAAACTTTTATGGTTAGAACAATTTCACTAATGTCCGATTTAAAGTAAATCAATTATAAAGTCATTCAATACACAAAAAATGTCAAAGCAAAATAGTATAATTTACCTGAAGGTTACTGTCCTCGATAGCTTCAAAGTAATCGTCCTTTAGTCTAAATCACACCATTCACCAGGATTATATTTACGCTTCCAGTCTGCTCACGCGTTTTAAATTTTCTCCATCACCATTTAAATTCAAAGTCGTTTCTGGGCAACTTTCCGGAAACTCATCTGTGTTTATCTGAACTTTGTTTCATGGATCCAGACACGTATTTGAACCATTTTAATCAATTAACACCCCGAAAATCGCAAAGAATTCATGCTTCTGTTACCAATATACGCCAAAACTGTCTACTTTTGGTATACATTCGTCGTTGTAAATTTTAGCTGATTGGTACGTGAAATTAAATTTTATTACCTTGTATCTAAGTGCACTGATAGTACATTCACTGTTAGCATCGTAAATAACTTTCCCAAGCTATTTTGAATCACTAAAATATACGAGCCAAATTTTACAATTATTTTATCAAACTAAAATGTTACAATCTGAATCAAGTCGCGGATGTAATCGAGCTTTTAACGCATCGAATAGTCAAAGTTCTAAGAGGCCGATAATTCATATTACCACCGGTATATATAGCGAATAAATGATTCACGTCGCTTTTGTTCCTCAAAACAGACAATTCTAAGAATTATCTCATTCTATGTTCCCAGTCCGTTCGCTCCGCGTCTAAAGGGTTATTATATGAATTTTCACTCATCCCATTTTTGAAAATCTACCGAAATTTCACACGGCACTTTGAAAAAGGTCCGAGAAAAACTAAATTTAATTTTTATAACACGATTAATTGTTGTTTTCTACCTCTGATATTATGCATCCTATGTTTCAACCAATTTTGACCCTCGTGACGTTGCTTAATATCACGCCTGTTAATACTATATTTGTGTCTTTGCTTGAACGCATTTAATCCTTTCCTTTTCTAACCTGTTCGTATTGGTGCAATTTGATATTCTTTATTATCGAATATATTAGCAATGGGTTAAATACCCAGCTTTAGCAATTCTCGTAACTATTATCTGACGTTTACCCAAGATTCTTTGAAACATTAATTATCTGCAAAATTTACGCCGAATGTGTTATTTAAACTACGCAAGTGTTCAACATAATTTATTAATTCTCAGAGCTTTAATTCCTGTGGCTATTTTAAATCTTGGGTTATTACAAGTTTCTATTAGGTACTTATATGTTATTAACAGGTTTAATTAACTTAATTAAAATTGATTTCTATCCTTTCATTTTTAGCGAATACAACTTAAATATTAATTATTATATGTACATTTTGTATTTACTACCGGTTAACTTAAAATAGGGTTAATTAATATAAACTTTGCACGTAATTTCCATTTAAGTTTAGAATAATTACATTACCACTGCAGAAGCTTGTTCAAGTACAAATGCTTCTTTTGATATAAAGCGTCTTATAAATAAGTTTAAATTTCTTATTTTACTGAAACAACGGAGTTTATTTATGCTTCATGGTTTTAATAACGCGTATTATTTAATGAAATTCCTTATACACGGTGATTAAAATTATTTGATTGATTATTTAATTTTCTACCCTGGTCTAAATATGAGTATTTTATATATATATATATATATATATATATATATACCTTGTTTAGTTTTTTACGCTGATTACAAATATGCTATACACTTTTCGATATCTCATTTAGTTTTCGAGATAATCGAATTTATTTGAGAAATGTTAACAGTACAAACTAATATAAACTTTAATAGATATCTTTTAATTTAAAATATATAATTTCCTTTTATAAAATTTCCGTAAGTTTGGTTGTAAGGCATACATGCGTCTTAGATTTTTTTGGAATCTAATTTCATATTATATATTTCTAACCTCAATTTGTTTGGTGTTATTGTTTTGTATGCTATCTATTTTGTTTTTAAAATCCTGGTTCAGTTGAACATTATTAATTATTTTTGCTTATTTCTGTTATCTCTTAATTTTATATAATTGCATTATGCAGTTTAGTGTTGGTTGCAAACAATATTAATTTTTCAATGTATTGGTAAGTCCATTTTCAGTAAGAACCCGAGAATCAATATATATTTTTAGTTGAATTTTGCAGTGGAGAGCGTTAAACGGTTATTGACTGGTGAAGAGAAATTTTTTTAAAAAGAACTTGTGCAACAGAATTGCAAGTTAATTAAATCTAAGAAAACAGATGCTATATCCGTTATGCAAAAGAGAATAGCTTGGGTGGATATTGTGACAGAAAATAATTCTTCCTTAGAATACTTTAATGTAAGTATTAAATTTAGGTATACTGAAAATGTATTATGTTGTAATATGGAAGCATACTCTTAGAGAATATTGGAACTGTTACTCTAGTGCTGGGAAAATATGAAGTCCCGCAGAAGAAAGGAATTGGGCGAAGGCCTTTTGGTTTTGTTCAACCAAATGATGATATTAAACAAAAATGTCGATATTGAAATTAAAGATTTGAATAACAATCAAACTTTTATTGTACCAACTTCAGAATTGGCATGTGTGAACAGAAAATGTTACACAAGAAGAGTTTGAATACGATTACGGCAAAGGTAACGACTTATTTTCTTATCTTTCTCGCTATTTTATAGAAACGTTTGCAGAACACATAAAAAGCACAGACCCACACCCATCTACCTCACCGCGAAATTGCATTTAAACAAATTGCAAACACCCCTAAGAGCAAGCACTTTTTACGAGGAACTACTATCAAAGTGAAATTAGAGAAAAGACTAGAAGGGACAGAGGCATTAAAAAAGCAAGACCTTCAACTTTATGCCAGTTAGATTAGTTAAGTTAGTTACGTTAGGTTATTTTGGTTTAGTTTAAGATAGTTACGTTTGGTTAGGTCAAGATAGTTAGGCAAAATGCAGACGACCCTAAGTTTTTGAACACGACAACCGGTCTGTAGCATCAAAATGGATAAAACCGTAAATTTCGAATTTCTAACAGCCTACGCAACAAATGTTAAAATCTGAAGCTCGATGCCGACCCCATAACCCTCGCAGCATCGACCCCCTCGGAGGAGATACGCGAATAGTGAACGATACAACCCTCTCAACTTTAGTACAAAAAGCAGCTATCATGATTTATACGACACTAGAAGCGGTTTGTAGTTCCCACGGGATTACTTTGAGCGCAATGCCGTCATCGCGCCCCGCCGTCTTTGCGGCACGCTCCCTTCACTCCCCTTCTTATTTGCGTCCCGCCCTTTTCGCGCTAGCGCCCCCTTCGCGCCCCGTCTTCTTTGCGTCCCACATTTTTTATGTCCCACCCTCTTCGCGTCCCGCCCTCTTTGCGTCCCGCCCTTTTCGCGTACCACCCTTTTTACACCCCGCCCTACTTGTGTCCCGCACTCTTCGCGCCTTGTCTTCTTTGCTGGGAACCATCAGAAACCACCGGAAATCAATTATCGAAAATTATCGGGAACCATCGGGAACCTACGGGAACCATCGGAAACCATCGGGGACCATCGGGAACCATCGGGAACCATCGGAAACCATCGGAAACCATCGGGAACTATCGGCAATTACTGAAAACCATCGGAAACCACTGGGAACCACTGAGAAAAAAATTAAGATCACTTCGCTTTAGTAGACTGTCGAAATCAGTTCGGGGAGTCAATCGGATCAAGATCACTTCGCCCTAGTAGATTTTATCAAAATTTTTAAAATACAGCTAGTGCAATTGTTTTTTAATTAAATTTGTAATTGTCTTTATTTCACGGTATACCTTCCACTATGTTAGTAAATATTCACAGACTATATAGTCACTGTTCTTTGTTACAAAACTTGCATGGAAATGATTAGGAACTCTAAATTCGAGGTAAACCTTGTTTTCTAATTAGACTCTCACGATGGAGACTGATTAACACCAACACACGGTGGACGGAAGTCATTAACTGAATCAGGTGTATCAGCAACTATATCCCCTAACATTATCTTAACACAAGGACCATTTTTGATGATGTCACCAGCACCATGTAGAGTACGTCACAAATGTCATTGTAGTAATGAGTCATTTCTTGTACCAACCACCACTTTGACATATACGCCATCTTAGTGCAATTTTTTTCACTCACCCTGTATCCGCATGTTACATAGTTGCCAACTGAATCAAGTGAACCAGTAACATTAACCCTAACCTCACTTTTACACATCTACCATTTCTGCTTAAATCACCAGTACCATCTTTTGAATCAATTTCAATCGACCTTCCCCGTATACCACTGCAGACTACTTTTCGACTCACCTTGAAGTCTTTGAGAAGGATAGAACAAAGTGCTTTCAGCGCGAATCTTGTTTAATTTATAACAGTGTTTAAGTGGAACGTCAGGATGTATTATTAACAGTCCATTGGAAAAAAACAATATGCGTTAATACAGTTTATTCAGTATACTATACACTAATAGAACAATTTTACATGCAGTTAAGATACATAGATCAGCAGAAATTCGAGAATGACAACATGTTAATTTTAGTCTAATTCGAAGTCTATATTGACTCTTGCACCGGCTTTACCCCGGCTAGTCATATAAATATTTTCCTTACCGTCAATTAGCTTGCTGAAGGTTTTTATTCCATCGAGTTTTAGGTATTCGAAAAAGCGTTCGGCTAAAAAACAAAAAATCATGGCTTTCAACAATAGCACGAACCCCATACTTTGTTGACACTGATTTGATTCCTAAGATACGATATTTTCTATCGGTGAGAAGTTCGGATGCGCTTATTGTAGTTTTACGCTTCATATTCATATTTAATTTTGGAAACTCCATATTTAATATGATTTGAAAAAAATAAGAAATAAAGTAAATAAATTGTTAACAATTTTAAAGTAGAAATTCAAATATTACAATTAAATCACTTATGAGTTAAGACCGAAATATATTTTTAAGATGTTATCAAAGGATAATTTAGTGTCTTGGTGCAAGAACGATAATTTTAAACTTAAAAAAGTTTTACTTATTTTTGTATCGAATTTTGCAGATGTTGAAACTGATATTTGAACTAGAAACTCGGTCTATTTATATGAATTTTAATTACATAAACAGATCCTTTAAAATCAACGTAAATCCTGTTCTAAAAACCTGATTCGCCAACTTTAATACCTCTCACAGAATGCTGGGATTTCATATTGTTAATGGAAATTCTCAAAAGTATTTGATTAACCCTAAAGTATTTAGTAAAACTACGTTACATCAAATCGCTGTAATTAAATAACTTTAACTAGAAGTATTGGCAAGCTAACTGTTGCTAAAATGCATTAACTATTGTTGTAGGGGATAAAAATGATGGTGTACTTGGACGATTGACATACATTCACCCAACCCTGTGTATAACAAAGTTTAGACGCACTCTCTATATTGCAAAAGTAGTCTTTGAGAAGGATTAATTATGAGACTTTCGGTGTTCTTCGTATTTAGATCTACTACAGACGTAAACAAATTTCAAAACTTTACGAATCTTAACCAAAAATGCATTTCATATTTATTTTAAAACTAAGGTGTTAAAGTGAATAAAGAATAAGTATCATTGAAATGTGTAAAAAAAAGTACTAGAATAATTATATCATATTTGACTATCCCATTTCTTCATTAGCGCTTCAACAGGGTGGTATTTGTAAAAAGTTAAAAGTGACGTGTGTTTTATAGAACAGAAACTTGACCTTCTCAAAATTATATCAAAACAGATTATATTAGGAATTATATTTACAGTATTTTTAACACGGGTATTTTACTAAGAAATTTCACGCAAGAAATAATTCTAATTATGGCAATCTTTTTTTTTAAAATTGATGTAGACTAATAAGATGTAGACCGCTTTTCGTATCGTAAATCAGTAATTTTTAGCTACACTTGAAACATAAATAAGAGAAACGATAATAAGCACATCCTTTAGCAATCTGTTCCACATCATTAGAAATAAACATAATTGATAGCTGAAAATTTTATTACTATAAAAACAAACATCTTTCACCTAATTAGTTAGATGTATACATTCCTCACTACAAATGCGTGTTTGGAAAATATACGCATCAAAAATAATACTTTTACCGATAAATAAAATGCATTTGAAGAAGGAATGTTAATTGCAAGGCTTATTTATAATAATTTTTGGAATAGGATATTATGCAGGCCCGAAATCTCTAACTCTCTACAAGAATTAATAACGATTGCTTTTTTACCATTTTCAAAGGAGATTTTAGCAAAAAACTTTCGTTTGAGACTTTATAAAAAATCTTAGGCCTACTAGGAATATCAGAACTTGGTATTTGTATTAAAAAAATTAAAAACAATTTAAGCGTATTTTTAAAGCAACTATAAAATCTAGATTTTACAAAGTGTATTTTAAAAATCAAAAACAGTAACTAGTACATTAATTTATTAACAATATGTCAATTGATTAACATGCTTTTTAGCGCAATTCAAATTGTTATTGGTATGTAATAAGCAGTGAGAGCAATTGATATTCCTTGTTTAACTTTCTCATAGTCGGGATGTTGTACTGATTCAGATTCAGCACCTGGTTTGCTGGTAAGTCAGAACTTATCAGCTGTTTTCTCTGCAATCCTTTAACATTTTTCGTTGCTCAAACTGGTATAATTTCTTGTAAGTACAGACTTACAAATTGTGACGACAATCCGTTGATGGAAGGAGTATCCCAGTCTAATCCATGTAGATTCTTGGTGACCCACGCGTTGTGTTTCTGGAAATCTTTGCGGTAGGTAAAGACATTTCTAGAATTTGATGCCACAATTGACTGCTCTGTAAATGTATCATAGTCAATTCCTTGATAAAAAATCGCTTTTCTTAAATTAGAATGTTTGGAAATCTAAAATGTTCATGTTATCTCTTCGAATGTGGATTCATAAATGACCACACTTTGAAAAACTCGCGCATATATTTAAAGTAAATCTGTTGTCGGAATTCATCCAGTTTCGTCCATACCATAATATTTAACCAGCAACTTACGTCCCTTACCCCGTTTTCGCAATATTTTTCCACTAAATAAGTATCTGGAGAATTTTTGGACTGCAGCTCCTCTTTATAGAAGGACCCGAAGAATGGTTTATCGGTTAAGTCCTCAAGCAAATAAATGATAGGCTTTGTCTGTTGAATTTGCGTAACTTTAAATAATTCCGTAGTCCAGTTGGGCAAATAACCTTTATTTTAAGCAAAGTGTTCCCGCTTGTAGCGTCACTATTTGCGAAAGGTTAAGCTCTTTCAGGATATTTCTCTGCTTCCGTTGGAGCTATACCAGTCGACTTGTGCTTGGCGTTATTATATTCTTCAATAATTTTAGGTAATATTTGCAACCATCTATAACTTCCTAGTACAATTTGTTTTTTACATTCCTAATTAATCTTTCCGCCATACTGGCTTTGGTCACCGAATGCGTAGAGTAATGGTTTACTTTATACTTGTGCATGAGTTTTTTAAACGATTTATTGTAAAATTCCTTGCCTTTGTCTGTTTGTAAAGTAATCTTTGATGCAATATTCTTATCGCGTAGCCTTGTTCTCAGTATAATTTTCATTGCTTTTGTAACTTCTGAACCGGTCTTATTCTGCAAAGGTTTAGCAATTGCGTATTTGGTAAAGCAGTCCAGTCCAATTAGAATGTACTTGTAACCTCTATTAACACGAGCGTATGGTTGAAATTCTACCAAGTCAAATTGCATGAGATCTCTTTTTATAGGCTTAAACACTGTGTGCCGACGCGAAAAATTTCTCCGCGCTGGCCTAAACAATTCTTCTGCGATTGCTGCTTTAGTCATGTCTGGAAGAGTACTGAAGCTAGACTAAGCGATCCATCATTTTGTAGTTGTATCTTTGGCGAAGTTCAAGTTTTGGATTGTAATACCTAACATCTTTCGATGATGCACTATAAATCGATGAAAGTGTGAGGCTAAGTTCTGGATCCTTTGTTGCAGATGTGGTATGCAAATTCATAAACAACTGTACAAATGCTTTTACATCGGATACAAGTTTATCAAATTTTTCATCTATGCAGTGTTTGGTTACTGTATCAGATTTTTCAATAGAACTAAGCTTGATAATTCGTTGATTTTTTACATTGTAAACTACGGTCGTACATCGAGCATCTTCTATACTTCATAAACAGTGGGACAATATATGGTTTACGAGTTTAACTGCAAACTTTTTGGTGACCCCATCATTGTTTTCAAGTACATCCACCAACCTCTTACCGCGCGAACTAATTTTGTTCTCTTCTGGTTTGAACACGATTATACTTCTTTGATTGACGATGTTGTAGTCATCTTTAGGATCCGAAACGTCGACGATGCGTTTTTGTTGTAAATCGTAACTTTTACCATCTGGTGTTGGCGCAAAACCACGCCCTGGTGGACCTTGTCGTACATGTGCATTTTTGTACTCCGGACGACCGAACCAGTCTATAGGCATTTTGAAACTAAGAAAATTTGAGTAAGACTATTCTATTATAGTTTCTTCCCTTAACTCTTCGATTATGGACGTCATCTCGTTTATGTTCTCAGCACTTGTGTTACTTGCCTGGTAGGTGGCATTCAGTAATTTCAGTCGATCAATTAATTCGTGGACGGTGTTCCAATGAACGTACTGAACACGACTAGTATTAAATTTTTTGTCAAAGTGAGTGTGGTGGCGGTGGGTCTAGCTCCGACTTCTTCCCTCTACTCATTACCAAACAATGTAAAGTCAGAGTGATAAGCTTGGCTCCAATATGTGTCAGATTTGTATCATTAAAGAGAAAAGAACGAATGTTGATCTGCACATTTTTTCTGATGCGAGTCCACAGGCCTTCGGGGCAGTTGCGTATCTCAGATAATGGAATAAACAAAATAAGTAAAACTATTAAAATGTAGTAATGTGTATAAAGTTGATAAACAAACAAAACTTATATATAAAAGTAAAGTAAAATAGTTAGAATACAAACTAATTTAAATCGAAATAAAATATCATATACGTTACAAATTGCAAACAAATGCTCACCGTAGAAGTATTCACTTTAAGAACAACTAGTGTCATCATGCCCACACTCATTATTTATATTTGTGTTAGAGTTTTCAAGCATGAGTGGCGACGAGTTTTGTGATCAATCATAACACTATTACAATTTATTTATACTATCATCATACGATAACTCAATATCATGTCACAAACTCTAATTACTCTGCAGAGTTTTCAAAGTAATAAAAAAATCGCTCCTTTGCATGTGAGAATATTTATAAAACCTACCCTCCTAACTAGCATCATAATAAGTCAATTACATCGCTGCTATTTCATTTGTGAGTAATCTGAGTAATCTCTAAACGTATATGTACGATACTTTTTCTTGTTGCGAAATAATTTACAAAAAATTCCATGCAAATAAGCGCTTGTTGAGAAACCTCGCGTGTGGCTTAAGGTGCGAAATAATCACCTAATGAAAACGATTGTGTATTTGTTGGGGAATGACTAAACACGCTTTTGTAAACGATGTTAACCTAAGACAGCATTACACCATTAATTACACGCAAATGAACGTTTGTTAGTATATGTTCGTATATTTTTTTAATTCTCTTTTTTTATGCTTTAGACAACATGCAAGCAGCAACCTCTTCTAAGACAAAAAAAAGGACGTTAAACCAAGCGAGTGAAATTCCGTGTCCGAAGACTTTTCTACTGAATCCATTTCTTTGCACGATTTATCAGATAAAAAGAACATCAATTTGAATGACCCTAGCGACGTTGAGAGTGGACCACTAGACAAACACGTCATTTTCAACGAATCAAAAGCAATGAGTAATAGCTATGACAATGTATTCCCTATGACGGAGATGAAGACGGTGTCCTGGACAACATAGATGTTTTACCAATTGAAGAGGGATCATTTGTGACTGTGAAATTTATGTACAGTTATGACTTACGGTAGAGTACCAGAAAAGAATTTTGAAATTTGCGACAGTTGTTTATTAGAAAGTCGGATAAGGCAAATGGCATTTACGTTTATCCGCTAATTGACAATGCGCAGAAAGTCAGTAATGCGCATGTGGTCAAAATACTCAAAGTAACGTATAACTCCCGCGGGTGCTTTACATTTAACTAATTTTGTTTAAGAATTCGTTGTGGATGTATTACCAATTCCTATTAAATATTACATTTTTCTAAAAACACTTTGTGTCCTACGTTTTCATACTTATTGTCTAACATTGGCCAAATAGATTAATAAACAAGTATCTCAACTTGACCAAACTACAAGGGTAACATAAGACACTAAAAACAAAGATTAAAAATGCTTTAAATTACATAAATATATAAGAAACCATCTTTGAAATTTGAAGAACGATGAGAACCGATTTTTATGGTGTAAAACTAGTTCCAAAAAATTAACCATAATGAAGCAGCAAACCTTTCAAATTGAAATGTGTCTCATTTTACGCACAACAACGGTACTATAGGTAAATATATCAGATTCGTTTGTTTCGGCTGTTTCAGTATCAGAAATATCATCAAATTACAACATTTGAATTAAAAGTGAAATTTGTGGGCCCTGTCCACTAACCTAAACATTGCAACCCCACTTTCATCTATTCTCCATAGATCCAAAATATTTCCGTGACTTCAGCCATTCACATCGGCCACATGCAATAAACCAAGAAAGACTTTTGGTTCAATAATAATTTTTTTACATTCCGTTCTCTAATACGATTTGAAAACTTACCTTGTTTTATAATTGTATATTACACAACTGGTAGTATACTGTCATGAAAAACTACCTAGAATACGTGTATTGTGCATTGCGTTGCTAATTATTTCCTTTATACTGTGGTTCGTTTTGGCATATATCGAATGTTTAGACTCCAGATTGTTTAAATATCATGTTCAAGAAAACGTCGTTAGGTGTTAAATCATCTACATTTGATTCTCTTTTTAAAGAAATATGCTCTTCTGTTGTACTATCGTCCAAGTTATTGATATCTGAATTCCAATCCCCAATTTCAAACTTCTCCTTAGCTACTACTTCTTTACATAATTGCAATTGACGTTCAGGTTCTTTTGCATAAGAGTATGCCATTGCAAACGGTAGTTTCGCAGTTTCACTACCTTCATTCTCATCAGTCAATGTGAAACTAATTTAAAGCGACACTAATTTTTTAAACAAGTATAAAAGAGAATTACCAGATTTTAAAGAAGTACACATCCTGCGTCCATAAATATACACATTTCAAAGGTTTACCGTTAATTGTTGGAAAAACACACACAATATTCCGAAACTACACCTAACATTTAAGAGTATCATTTAACAGAGCCTATTTTTAAAAGTAATAAACATCTGGCATAATTTTATAGACAAAAATATAAAAAAAGGACTCTGACTGGGAAAAAGTCGACGGTGTGTGTAATGAAAAATTAATATACAATCGTACGATTCTTCCTAAAGGTATTTTTTGTTGAAGCATTATTACTTACAAAACATGCAAATGAACGTTGGTTAATATGGAATCGCCCATTTGTTTTTAAATTATTCTTCCCGATACGAAATAATCACATATTGCAAACAAATGAGATGTTGAGACTGCACAAGTAATTTTGCAATACGCATTAATCATAGAAGTTAATGCTTCTTAGTACGCGATAGCAAATAGACTTTTAGAGTACTTTTTATGCGGAGTAGCAACAAAAATTGTATGCAAATGAACGCTCATTAGTTAGACCCCATAAATATACTTGTAAATAATACTTTTGTAATGTTGTATAATCACACAAATTGCATTCCATAAAACGCTTGTTAATATGCGATCGCAAATGTATTTGTAAAGTACTCTTTATGATGGATTATGTTCACATCAATTACATACATTTGGATGTTAGTCAGAACGCGTATATTTGTATAGATCTCTTCTTCATGACGAGCTATAATTACACAAATTGCAGGAAATTGGACATTCTTTAGCTCGTGACTTTAAACGTTCTTATAAATGAACGTTTGTTTAGTATGCGACCGAAAATGTCTTTTTAAATGACTTTTATTTGATACAGTATAATCACACAAATTGTATGCGAACGGAAGTTCGTTAGTATGCGATCGATAATATGCTTGTAAATGCCTTTTTCGTGCTACGACATAATCACACAAATTGCACACGAATGGACGTTCGTTAGTATGCAACCGAAAATGTACTAGTAACTGATTTTTTTTTATAATGTGGTCTAATCAAGTAAATTACACATGAATGGGCGGTTATTACTATGTGATTGAAAATGTTTTTCAAAATGACTTTTTCGTGATGCGGTATAAACACACAAATTGCAGGTGAATGTACGTTCGTTAGTATGCGACCGAAAATGTCTTTTTAATTGACTTTTATGTGACGCGTTATAATTACACAAATAGCACCCGAATTGACGATCGTTAGTATGCGACCGACAATGTGCTTGTAAATTACTTTTTTGTGATGCGGTATAAGCACACAAATTGCATGCGAATGGACGTTCGTTGGTATGCGACCGAAAATGTCTTGTTAAAATACTTTTTCGTGATGCGGTGTATGAACACAAATTACACGCGAACGGACGTTCGTTAGTATGCGACCGATAATGTACTTGTAAGTTGCTTTTTTTTAATGCGGTATAAGCACACAAATTACACGCGAATGGACGTTCGTTGGTATGCGACCGAAAATGTCTTGTTAAATCACTTTTTCGTGATGCAGTGTATGCACACAAATTGCATGCGAATGGACGATCGTTAGTATGCGACCGATAATGTGCTTGTAAATGACTTTTTCGTGATGCAGTATAAGCACACAAATTGCATGCGAATGGACGTTCGTTTGTATGCAACCGAAAATGTCTTGTTAAATGACTTTTCGTGATGCTGTATAAGCACACAAATTGCATAAGAATGGACGTTCTTTAGTATGCGATAGAAAATGTGTTGTTAAATGATTTTTTTGTGATGCGGTATAAGCACACAAATTGCATGCGAATGGACGATCGTTAGTATGTGACCGATAATGTGCTTGTAAACTACTTTTTCGTGCTGCGGTATAAGTACATAAATTGCACGCGAATGGACGTTCGTCAGTATGCGACTGAAAATGTCTTGTTAAATCATTTTTTCGTGATGCGGTGTATGCACACAAATTGCATGCAAATGGACGATCGTTAGTATGCGACCGAAAATGTGCTTGTAAATGACTTTTTCGTGATGCGGTATAAACGCACAAATTGCATGCGAATGGACGTTCATTAGTATGTAACCGAAAATGTCTTGTTAAATTAATTTTTCGTGATGCCGTATAAGCACACAAATTGCACGCGTATGGACGTTCGTCAGTATGCGACCGAAAATGTCTTTTTAAAATACTTTTATATGATGCAGAATAATCACACAAATTGCATGCGAATGAACCTTTTGTGTGGGGCTTCATCACGTGTCGTATTCTAATACAATTGTTAAGCGTTATTAACTAAAGTTTAATTATTAATATAAATGTTCTTTACTTCAGTTTATGTTTCATTGCAACCCTGTACATGTTTAAGTGTAAGGTGATCCCCAAGTTTTTTTTAAAGGGTATTTGCGGAGTTCGCACTAAAAAATGTTAGTTGGTTTTCTTGCGTTTGATAAAATCGTTTAAAGTTCTTGCAATTTATAGATGTAGTTTATAGTATAAAGCACTATTCCTATGTTAAATGGAATTGGTGGAGGTTGCCATTAGCTTCGAATGCAGTATAAATTTTTTTCATGGTCTAAGATGGGTATCTGATGATAGGCGCTTTGTAAATCAGCAAAGTAAATTTATTAATTGTTGAAGAATAGTCGACTACCATTCTTTTCTTACGATTCTCACTACTAACAAGCACTTGTGCCCTCCACGGCGAGTTGCTTGGTTCTATTATCTTTTTTTCAGAAGTCTAGATATTTCTTTTTTAATAAATTCTAAATCGACCGGACAATAATTACGAGACTTAGTGGTAATTGGTTTGCAATCATCAGATAGGTGTGCAAATAACGGATAAGGGTCAACTTTGGGTATTGTCAAATTGCATATAGAGAAAGATGGTCTACCTCCACCAAAGATAAATTCCACTCCAGAATGTTGCTTTAAAAGATTCTGCCCAATAATAACATCGGAACAGAGCTCTTCCAGAACATAAAGTTTGACATTTTGATAATAATTATTAAATATCTTTAAGTTTACGACGCAATATTTATGGACTAATGAACTTAAGGTTGAGGATGCCATTGTGACGTTCAGATTAGTTGGAAGTACTTTAATCAGATTTCTGTTCACAGTTTTTGCCGATATATAACTGTCTGAACTACCAGTATCAACTAATGCTTCTACATTGTATCCATTTACTTCTATTTGTAGAATCGCTTTTGATAGGAAGGCAAGGGATGAAGCCGATATCATACTGAGAATGGCAGCAGAAGTATTGCTGTTATACGCACTTTTCTGAAGCTTTGATCTGCATACTTTCATAAAATGGCTTTTCTTGCCACAAGAATAGCATAAAGACTCCTTAGCGGCGCATTTATTTCTAGAATGTCGGTTTTTGCTGCAAAAATAACATTTTGGAATTAGCAACGGCAATAGTAGAACTGCCTTCAGCTTGTGTATTTTGTTAAGCACTTCGCGTTAATTCTTCTACTTGATTATTGCTTAAGGTTGCCGCATTCGCATAGGAATTCAACTAGTTAGAGTAAGACCCTGAGTGTTGTTGAGCCATTTCCAAAGCTCGAGCACTATCGTATGCCTTGCTTGGACTTAAAGTGTTATTTTCTAAAAGTCTCTGTCTTATAAGTGCAGAATTAAGCTCTGCTATGAATGAATCGCTGATAAAATCATCTCTCTTCTGATCTGCAGTTACAGCAGTGAAATTGCAATCCTTACTTATCTGCTTTAAAATCTGAATATACTGATCAATTGATTCGCCAGCTTGTTGTTTTCTAGTAGACAAAGAGTATCTTGCAAAAATTTCATTCAGCGGTTTTACGTAGAGATTTTCTAAAATTATTATCGCATCTTCGTATTTAGTTCATTCACTTATGTATTCAAATACAGTTGGACTGACATAGTTTATTAGGATATTAAGCTTTTCTTCTGTCGATGCAATTTAATTTGGTTTCAAAAAATTGTCAAAGGTTCTTTTCTAACGCTTCCAAAGATGAGCAGCAGAACTAACATTAGATTCTATATCTATTCGATTTGGCTTGAGAAGCTTATCCATAATGAGTTTATTAAATTGTAATATAAAACACCTCTATAATGTAGGCTTTAATAAACTCAAAATTCAACTAATACTAGTAATGACATAACTTTTTGACAAGTAACAACAACGCCAACTATAAAGTAAATTAATTATACAAATTTATAAAACAGTTATGTATGCTTTGCTCAGGCGTTAGCGTTTGTGGCAGCTATCAAAAGTCACAGGGACTAGCATTGCTGCTCAACGTGTTATATTAAGGGAATACATTTTACAGGAAGCAATAGCACACACAAAGCTATATATACATGGGATTAGAAGCATGAATGCGAATCGATGCTTGTTTAGAGCATAAAAATCTCCATATATGGGGGTGTGATATCGATTAGCACATGGACAAAATATGAAGTATCTTGGAACGGCTATCAATCGATATTATCAAATGTCCGACAGATAAAATGCATTTAGTTAACGATGACGTGGTTAAAAAGATAATAAAAGTGTGGGTTAGGAAAATGGGAACTGCAAAAATGGTCCACCCTAAAACTGCATAATTAATGATACATAAATGCTTAGACTATCAGCATATGCAGTTCCTTAAAGCATTCGATTGCAGAGTATTTTTACTGTAAACTGAACCTGCTGTATTGAGAAAGGTTTGATCAAAGCCCTATTGTATGCAAATAGGTAAGTAAGGCCGGTCTGACTTCAAAACGGTGCACGCGTATATTTTTCCATCTAACATACGCGTGCACCGTTTTGAATTCATACCGGCCTTATATACTGTCAATGTAAAATACGTGTGGACACGTTTTGAAGTCAGACCGGCTTTATATTACTTTCAATGGAACATACGTGTGTGATTTCAAAACGCACGTATGGTACGTTGAAAAATGTAAATGCAGAGAAAATGTGGAGCTGTTTTCAATTCGGTTTTCTAGTGAGAAGTTATAAAGTAGGTCAGATGCAAAATATCGCATTCAAGTCAATTGTGTTTAATTAAAGTGGATTCTGATTTATGTTTTTTACTTTTGTTTAGAGGCTGCAAATACACAAACGTGTCCACACGTATGCTACATTGAAAAAATGTAGGTGCATGCAAAAAATAAGGAGCTGTTTTGAATTTGGTTCTCTAGCGAGAAGTTATAAAGTAGGTCAGATTCATAATTTCACAACTAAGTCAATTGTATAAAGAATGCTGTATTTAATTAAATTGGATTCTGATTTATGTATTTACTTTTGTTTAGAGGCTGCAATATACATAGGCCGGATTGACTTCAAAACGTGTCCACACGTAGGTATGGTACATTGAAAAATGTAGATACGTGCAGGAAAAAAATGGAGCTGTATTAAATTCTAGCGAGAAGTTATAAAGTAAGTCAGATGCAAAATATGCTGAGGCCGGTTTGAGTTCAAAGTGCGACCACTCTGCAAATACACATGAGCCAGGGTTAATTCAAAATGTGTTCACTCTTGTGATAGGTTGAAAAATGGGTTGGCAAAGTACGCAGATGGTGGTAATCTGCTATATAAGGAAATTGCTCCTAATATTAATTTAATTAGTCGAAGTTTACTGCATATATTTACATATCTACATATACAAACATGTATATAATTCATATTCAGAGATTTAAATACAAGAAAAACGAGTTTGTGTGCAAAGAAATTGCGGTTTTGGACTTGTTGTTAGGTGATGTTTGGCATCAAATTTTTAAACTGCCAATGCAGTCTAGTTGTTTGAGCCAAGATCATATAAAACATAACGACTGGGTGACAAGGAATATTCATGGTCTTTCTTGGGATGAATCTTCAACGGCTGGCATGGTGTTATCATATATAGCGCTTTATTTAAAGCAAATTATCCTACCCGGTGAAGAAGTAGGTGTGAAGGGTCTAGAAAAAAAGAAATGGATGGAAACTTATCTAGTGCAAAACGTTGTAACTGATATGCTTGCACTAGGTTGTCCTAAGCTATCGGAGTTAAAAATCAACAATCGTTTACTATGTAACATCCATTGTTATAGATACAGCAATAATAATATGCAATGTGCAAAACAAAATACCTTGTTATTAAAAGAATGGCTTGATAATAATAAAAAACAATAGAAAGATTGTGTCTGTATTATTTATTTTAATATAATTTTACAATGTTAGCCTTATTAACTATTATTATTATAACAACTTCTAGCAAACATTATTTTTATCGATCCAGCTATTGTGTACGTTAGAGAAGCCTAACCATTTTACAAAGACTTTATTTCCACTCTTTCTTAGGACTTTTTCTACCAGGTAAATTCCTGGATGTTTAACCTTTTGCAACTCCATTTCATAAAATGCATCTTTAATTTCTTTCTCGTCTTGATCTTCTATATATATATATATATATATATATATATATATATATATATATATATATATGTTGTCGGATTAGTTACGTTTACCTTTTTAATCTTAAAAATTTCATTTGACCAGTTTGGCGTGTGACCTTTCGTAAATGCTCCCCTGTGTTTACTAATCCTCCCACTGTCTTTAATTGAATATTTTGATATTTTGATTGCAAGTTTGATGTGGGTAAATGATGATTTAAGAATAGTTTTTTCATTGGATTTATCAACTTTTACAGGTTTTACTCCGATAGTACTGTGAACTGTGTTGTTGTATTGTTTCACAATATCGCTTAAAATTTTTATCCAATTGTAAGAACCGTTCAGGTTAAACAAGCGCCACATTTTTCCCTATACAGTTCTAATAACACGTTCCACAATGCATGCTTTCTTTGTAGAAAAAACACTATAATGGTTTATGTCATACGTCTACATTAAGGATTGTAAGTGTTTGTTATAATATTCTTTACTAAAATGAGACTGCAAATTTCTTGGTGGATTTTTAAATTTATTTAAAATTGTTTTCATTGCAGCAGTAACATCAATACCCGTTTTACTTTTAAGTGGTACAGCCCATACGTATTTGGAGAAACAATCAATAACTACTAAAATGTATTTAAAACCTTTGTTTGTTTGCGAATATGGTAGCATTTTAATCAAATCGGTCTGAAAAAGGTCATTTAAACCTTTTACTATCACTTTGCGTCTCTTGAAATTTATTCTTGCTGGTTTATGAACTTCATTTACTATATCTTCTTTCACTTTTAATTGAGCAACTAACATAATACTTTTTTCTAATCAGGATTTATTAAATACAATTAATAAATACTTTTATGTTTGGATGTCGAGGGCTCCACTTGCTTTAAAAGAAACTATTAATATAAAATCAAGAAACATAGTGGTACTGTTTATGATAGCACCGCTGTCACGAAAGCTGATTACATCCATACGTTTGAGCAAAAATCCTTGTAACTGTGCAATTACATAACTTTTTTCGTTTATAAGAATTTCAATGTCTTGCGGGTATCCTTTAATATTCTCAATGACTGCTTCCTCATAAGGAAATTCATAATTATGTTTAATATTAAAAATAAGGAATGTCTTGTCACCGTCGAGGAATGTACTAGAGTAAAACGTTGCTACTACCGTGTAATGTAACATATATAACTTGTACTCAATCAAGGTTTCATTTTTGTTTTCATATTCCTGTTCACTTATATCTATTTTACGGTTATGTAAGTGCCTTCCAAATTTGTCAATTGTCATATCATCTAATTACTTTCGCCTCACGCAATTCTTTAATGATCGAATTTATTTCGTTGCCGTGATCTGTGTGTCCAGCAGTCTAAGATGAAACTAAAAGCCGTAATCTATCAACAAGTTCATTGGGATCATTCCAATATAAATAATCTATGGCGTTATTTGATACTTCCATTGTCATACCATCTCCAAGACGCTTTCTATAGGGTAATGTTCTAGGTCTACGCGGTGTTTGGGGAAGTATGTTTAATGTAGATATTATATTTTTGTATTTATATGAATTATTACCCTGAATTTGTTCTGTTTCAGAATAATATCTTCTATTAGCATTTGTTCTTTTCACAATATCAAGGTATGATTTTAGATCTTGCGGTCTGTACGCGACAGGATATTTTTTAAATAGTAGTTCGTATAATCCAGGAGTACCTTTATATTTCAAATCATTTATTAGTACATTTTCATCATCCAACGCGAACTTCAAATTGTCTATCATAAGACCATTTGAATCAGGGTTAAACCTAATACCATATTTAGAGATTACTCAGATTAAGATTACTCACAAATGAAATAGCAGCGATGTAATTGACTTATTATGATGATGGTTAAAAGGGTACGTTTTATAAAAATTTTCACATTCAAAGGAGCGATTTTTTTATTACTTTGAAAGCTCTGCAGAGTAATTAGAATTTGGTGACATGATATTGAGTTTTCGTATGATGATAGTATAAATAAATTGTAATAGTGTTATGGTTCATCAGAAAACTCGATTCCACTCATGCTTGAAAACTAACACAAATATAAATCATAAATGTGCGCATGATGACACTAGTTGTTCTTAAAGTGAATACCTCTACGATGAGCATTTGTTTGCAATTTGTATAACTATATTGTAACGTATATGAGTAGGGTAAAATCAAGGATCCTGTGACCACATTTCCACCAGCATCCACATTTCCACACACATCTGGACCAAATTTACATGTAAAAACCCACTATAAAGTCTTATTTTAGATGAATCTCCTCTTGACTCCTCCTTGCTCTCCTCCTTGCTCGGACACCCCCACAACCATTTTGATTACATCACACCCGCATTCTTTCCACCCGCGAGATAAATCTTTCTCCACATTTCCACCCACGAGATAAACCTATCTTGTTTGGTATCAATTAATATTAGAATTTTCTTAGCTACCCGAATCTCTAAGAATTTTTAGATTGCATCATCCCCAGGAGCTACCCTCATTTTAAGATTTCTTACCTGTAGCGACTTTTGAGCGTTCTTATAAATTTTTTTATAAATGCTATACATTAAATTATATTAGAATTTTATGCACATCAAGTATCTGTAAACAGATTTGAAATCGGACCACGCCCTGCAAAGTTATACCCTTTAAAGTCCTGATCTTCTAATTTTGCTATTTGCTCTATAAGCAAACCTAACAAATAGTTTTCTTCGTCTAGCCATTGCATCTTTCGAGATAAACCTATCTTGTTTGGTATTAATCAATATTAGAATTTTCTCAGCTACCCAAATCTCTAGGAATTTTTCAGATTGCACCATCCCCAAGGAGCTACCCTAATTTTAAGATTTCTTACCTGTAGCGACTTTTGAGCGTTCTTATAAATTTTTTATACATGCAATACATTAAATTAGTCTACAATTTTACACAACCCGAATCTGCAAACAGATTTGAAATCGGACCACGCCCTGCAAAGTTACACATATACCCTCTGCGAGATAAATCTTTCTCCACATTTCCACCCACGAGATAAACCTACCTTGTTTGGTATCAATCAATATTAGAATTTTCTAAGCTATCCAAATCTCTTTAAATTTTTCACATAGCACCATCCCCCAGAGAGCTACCCCATTTTAAGATTTCTTACCTGTAGCGACTTTTGAGCGTTCTTATAAATTTTTTATACATGTAGCACATCTTGTTAGTCTAGAATTTTATGCACAATCCGAATCTCTAAATAGATTTAAAATCGAACGACCCTTACCATTTTACACACACCCTTTAAATTATAAATTTCCTGCGGCTTATACATAAAGAAAATCTAAAACCATTCTTAAAACTTTTATTACAAACAATTTTTACTAATACAGTTTAAATTTTGTAAACCACATTTCTAAATACATATTCACAATTTTTTATTTTCAACCTAGAACTTGTCATATCGGGTCATACTTATTAATATTTATTTCTAAATAGAGCACCTTTTCCAAAGACCAACCGGACTCGCATGTTTCAAATTCCTCTGATTTTGTTCGCATGGTTTCGCTTAAGACCTCGTACGTATTTTCCAGATTACTAGAAGACGTTATAACCACATTTTTTGTGTTAAAGGATTTCACATCGGTAGCCTCTTCCCCCATTTTGATGTAAACGCCGTAGAGTTCGCAATAGACTTTTACTGCTGTATGTTGTATTCTTTTTCATTTATTAATCGAATAAATCGCTCTTTCTGCTTCCAAAGAAACTCGGCACTCCATCGTCGACACTGGCGTTCTTTATGCGATAGCTAGCCATACGGTTGTTAAACGCAGTGCTAACCATTTCTACACCATCGTCGCTAGTAGCGGTAACTGATGCATTTTATGTCTGTTGCTCCTTAAATGTGCGGCATACGTAGTTTTTCCATTTCGAAATCGCATACTTTACACATAATTCGTGGTTGTTTCGTACAAGACCCTTTAACAGCTGGCGGAGCTGAACGTTTACGGCTTAATGACATGCCGTGCTGTTTTCCTTGTATCGCAGTAAGTTATCCATTCTCGTAAAAGCGAAACCGCAAGTCCCACAGTTTAAGTACTTTGCTGCGGGCGGTTGTATAAAGCAACCGTGGACGATGTTGCACCACGACATTTGTTCTGGTGCCGTTTGAGAGCATTTTTCCAGGTATAGGAAGCACCGCAAGAGTTGCACTTAAAACGTTTGCAGATACCATTTTAGTACAAAACAAAATCCGCACTATAAGACTTGACTTGTAAGCGAACTAACTTATAACTAAAGAGTTTATTCTTGCGTACCTGCTTTATGTACCCTATAGAATGCAAACCGAAGGTTTCCGAAGACACCCGAACGAAGTCTCGGATTCATCGGGGGAACTAAATGACGTCATCTTGAGCCAATCTTCGCTGCTCGTACCAATACATTTAGCACCAATGTATGCGCTCGGTTCGCTTTGTCCATGCTGCGAATGCCGTTAGTAAAACACCGGAAAACGTCTTCCATGTTATACGGATCGCGTGCATATTAAAAATCCAAAGGGTGATAGCACACGCACACAACTTGTGTGCAAGTCGTAGAAGATGCAGTGCTACTATAACCAAAACACTTTAAACCATTACTAAGGAAATACCAACTTGTTGTCTACAGGATACTTACAACAATTTAATTTTAAATAACTTCTACGTCATATTTTAGGTAGGCTTGAATATTTTCCAAATGAATCACCGAGCGAAAGTATATGCTTAGCAGTATTAAATTAACCATTAATTTCCCATTTTACGACCATGGTTAATTATAGATTAAAATTTAATTTGTGCACGTTCGACCTTCTCGTAAACTAACATATTTTATAGCAACTGTATAATACATGCATACCCTTCTCTGCGCTACTGCTATTCTTGTAGTTGCTTGAAAAGTCACTCTCCTTTTACTGTTAAGACTGGGCAAAGCACCATTTTTTGTATACTTTCTATAGCACATCGCGCACTTTTCGTCTGATAATTATGCTTCTGTATGCTTTTACACTTTCGCATAGCGGTCGGCCGCATGTAATGATTTCTAGAACCGGTAAGTACTCGATATCGTCCAAATAGAAATTAGATGCTCGATGTCTGTCAACTTCCAATTCCCTCGTAAAGGTAGCAAATACTCAGTCAATAATCCATTATACTTCGACCCGCTCCTGTTCTGATAATTTACAAACATTTTTCAAACGACAATGGGCCGAGAATTTTAAACCTCCGAGGATCTTTAAGTCGTGATCAATTACACATCCGAGCTACGCGTAAACTAACATATTTTGTAGCAACTGTATAATACATGCATACCCCTTCTCTGCGCTACTGCTATTCTTGTAGTTGCTTGGAAAAGTCAGTCACCCTTTTTACTGCTAGGGCCGCTAAAAAGCACCATTCCATACTTTCTTTATAAGTGTAGCACATCGCGTACTTTTTGTCGGATAATTAAATCTTTGTTTATGTAGGCATTTACACTTTCGCTTATTTAAACATCTAATACGATTGATTAACCACTTTCGATTATTCTAACGGAGACCACCATACGCACCGTTCTTTTTGAATCCAACGATCCTATGGGCTTCACGCACTAACACCTGACGTATTTTCTTACTATTTGTTAAACAAAAACTACCGGTATCGCCATTGTGGACGTAAACAGATGTTTGTGGACGTGTACGAGAATATGTAACCATATACATTAACCAGTCTAAGCTATTTTATTTAGTCCACGAAAACTACTATTTTCTAAACCACAATTAATAATCGTCTTTATAGGCTCCACATTTCGACCATTACCCAATGGCTGGTGCTACGTACATGGAAACTTTAATTTCTTATTGGAGAATTCTTATTCTCCCGCACTGCTGCGTAGTTGCATGTTCATTCCTTTTGGAGGTATATGCTCGTTATAGGTTGTAAGACCCTCGGTTTTACTTAACTACAATTCGTGAGACCCCTTTAATCTTTTTAATCGTATCTTTCTCGCCTACAATACAGTAGGACTTAACATTACTACCAACAAATTCTAATACTGGACCCCCATTAAATACGTCTTTAATTTTCCCTACAAGTTTTTATCGACAAGTGTTATATTGTATTTATTATACGCGGGTAGTCACTCTTTTAAGATAAATATATTTTGCTAGGTATCAACTAATATTAAATTTTTCTAGGGACCCCAAATATGTAAACAGATTTTAAATAGGACCACCCCATACAAAGTTATGCGTTTTAAAGACTAATTTTTACCCATCTTTATTTAACACCATTTTTAAAACCTTTTTCGCTACCCAAGACATATGCCTTAGCCAACCATCTTCCGAGAAATCTAAAACCGCAGTGTTCCGCTAACACAACGTGGAGATAACACGTATACTCTGTCAACCAGGATAGAAGCAGAGGAAGGATTTGGAAGGTGGGCGAGCAACTTAAAAATTATAGAATCTTAAAACTAATATATACAAATATAAACAACTATCTTATATCTTTACGCCCCCCCATGCGTAGATTGTTGTACTATTAGGAATGATGTACCTTTTGTCATCTTCCCTCGATAAACTAATTTTATTAATAAGCTGCGTATGCAAATCGTATTTTTTACTTCGGATACATACGCAGACAAGTACTCGATACCATCCAAATAAAGAATTGGATGCTTGATGACTGTTAACATCCGCTTCCCTCGTGTACGCCCAGACACATCCCAGCCCATGAGCACCCCTGCGCATGCACACCCCGCCCATGCGCACCCTGCGCGTGCACACCCCTGCCCATGCGCGCTGCCCATGCGCACCCCTCACTGTGCGACTGCTATTTCGGGGTAACGTCACAGCCTTTTATAAATAAAGAACAATGTTATATACTATTATAAAATGTTTATTCTGACATTATACATAACAAATTTAAAAATATTTAATGGCAAGCATGGGGTCATTTAAACTTAATTTTAATACAAAGTTATACACAGAAAACAGTCCTTTCTTTATGTTTGTTTGGAGTGGCTTTAATTTTATCTAATTTTATTCGCAGCTTAAAATTTAAATCGATACCCAAGTCCTCTATCTCCTTTTCTAACCAATAGTTTGATACATAGAGACCGTCTAGGTTTTCGAATTGTAAAATGTACCGAAGTTTGCCTCTATATTTAAAGTCTTTGATTCCGCCGACAACCAGATCCATTCCTTCGTGTAATTCTTGCAGCTTGTGACAATCTTTTAATCGCAGCTTTCCACTATATCCTGCATACGTATCTTGTTAGCTTGATCGACTTCTTCTTGTCGGTATTGGAGAAATCCTTATTCTCCCACAGACTGTTGCGTAGTTGCATGTCCACCACTTTTGGGAATATATATGGTTGTAAGACCCTCGGTTTTAAATGATCCGAAAGGTTCTTTACTAGGCAAATATACAATGTTTAACGGACCCCTTTGCGTGTGGTGTACGCAAAGATTACGAAACCCGCATTCCTTAGTTCGTCTTTGTTATCTGCCATTTTGATAAATACGTTTTAGAATAACCTTTTAAAAATATACGGATTTAGTACCATCCTTTTCCGCAAGGACGCCTACATAACTAAAAGAGTCTTTTTTACTAACCACAAATGCATACAACTTGTAGAAACCAGATGTATCTAAGTCAGTCCATCGGCACATAAAATAATCTTTTAATTCTTCCTCATTTTCTCTAATAAGATGTTCTTTGTCTAACACATCTTTGTATTGATCGCGTATTGTCGCAGTGTTTTCCATGTAGTCCAATTTTCGCCTTTTGCATCCATTTCCTCTAATTCCAGCTGTCTTTTCCTTCCACTTACAGCGTATGGTATACATAATGGGGCAATTTCCTTTAGCGTAAACGGATAGAGTTTACTACCAATATTTACGCGTTGTCGTACAACCTCTGGACGAATGTTAGGCGTATCTATCAATCCCAATTCCGAAATTACTATTTCTTTTGGAATTGTAGAATATGGTGTTGCAGATTGTGTAAAATATGTACTACCTGCTTTAATGTAGCACTTGTGTAAGATTTTTATTTTATCTTGGTTGTCTTCCTCCTCTACTATCTCCAAATAATTTACAGGTAAATAGTTAAAACTAAATAACCAAGCACATACTTTATCAATTTTTCCCTTTCCTCTGGTTTTTGGACAACTTAATTTGCAAGCCTGTCAATTTCTTTGTATTGCCATTCCCCAATACACGTACTGTAGCAGGTTATTATACACTAAACAGCAGCTATTTTGTAGCTTGTCCGATAGCTTACTCCACATTTTGGTAAGTGGTACCGAGTACATTGGCGCCTTTAGGAAGTATAACTTACTATCTTCCAATAAGGTTAAACAGTCTTTTAAGGGTTTATACACCCGTTCCGCACTGACATAGCTTCCAATTGCACAGTTGTATATTGTCGCTTCAATCGGTAATACCATGTTCTTTGGCCAAAGTAGACGCAAATGTTTCCCTTAAACGTACATCTGGACAACGTAAAAATCTAGTATATGATTGCCAAGTTGTTTATTAACACCAGGACTTGTTATCTGGCACACAAATTTGTTGTAAATCTTAATTCTTGCATTGGTTGTTAGCCATGTTAAACAATCAATCCCGCAGTTTTATCGTTGTCAACTATAATATTACACTTTTCTTCGTATTCTCCCTTATAGCAAAAGTTATGCTTTATAGTTAAATAATTACACATCTCCATCTTGCTAAATATGCCTGCAAAATCTTGGGTTACATCCATGTCAAAAAGATAGAAATAATCTTTTTCGACTTCGTCTAATATATCTAGTAGTTCCTCCAATAAAGTTTCCAACTTAACATCTGCTAGTTCCACTTTGTATGGAACACATATAGGATTTTGGAATTTTTATTAACGCATTCGAGGTCTTCTTTTCCGATAATTTCTTTTACTCTCTGGCCTATCTTGTTACTGCTTTCCAGAAAAACGGAAGCTTAGCTTTAACACCATGCCTAGCGGAAACAAATCGGTCGAACTTTCTTCGTAGATAGCTGTTAAATGCACCACAAATTTCTTTTTTTAGGATAAACATTTTTTTGTTTGAAGATGCTTGTTCGGTGTCAGAAAGGTCGCAAATTTTAACCAACATTATATTGTCACAAAATGGTTCTGTAATTGGTGTGTGTAGTCCGCCAGTCAGCATCTTTTCGCCTTCGACATAACAAATATTACCAATATCTGTCACCAGATTATTGTTGCACATATTTTCTGCCAACAGCCATAATCCAAATCGCTCATTTGTCGGTTTCACTTTATTCCCAAGAAGTTGAGAAACGTTAATCACCTTGGAGACGCTCATGTTTACCGTTCTAGCTACCGTCAAATACTAAATTGAATACGAAAATTTGTTCCCTTATGTATCCTACAGAGTGGGGCGTATATTACCGAAAATAGTCGAATATGTTGTTAAAAATGTCTTACTATAACTAAGCTCAACCCAAAACTACTTCCTTATATACCAAATTTAATCTCCCTGCTCACATAACCACATGACCATATGACCATATGACCACATGACCACATGACCATATGACCACATGACCACATGACCATATGACCATATGACCACATGACCACATGACCATATGACCATATGACCACATGACCATATGACCACATGACCACATGACCATATGACCGCATGACCATATGACCTAATTGCTTTTTAATGAGTTTTCTTATTAAAAACCCATTAGCACTAATTGCTTTTTAATGAGTTTTTTCCATTAAAAATCAAGTGTGGACCTAGGTTAGATAAAAGGAAAAATTAATAGGTTAGGCCAGCGCCGCGGACTGAGCTAACCTGTCTATCTGAATCCTCTTTAATGGACTCGTGCTGTGGTTGCATGAAACTCGTGAATGTGTGTGATGTCAGTAATGTCGTTGTGGTCATGTGTCATGTGTGTCCGTGTCATTGTGTATATGTCGTGTATTCGTCATGTGTATGGTATGTGCATGATGGAAATATGTTGTGACATTGGTATGGTTTAACATTGTGGCATGACGGCAGATTATGCGGTTGACATTCGTGTGTGAACGGTGTCAACGTCATGGCGTTGACGGGTGACATGCGCATGTGGTGTAGTGCGATGGTGCGGTGCAAAGTACGGCAATGTGTGTGCGTTTATGCGACGCTGACGTTTCTAAAAATTTGTGTTAATTTCTGAGTTCGCTGGCTAACTGTGTTTCTCTGTGTACAGGCGCTGGTAAAATGTGGAAAAGTATCGCTCGATCGTAATTCAAAATCTGTGTCGTCGTGGAACAGAATTGGATGGAACTGATTGAACAGTCGGTTTTCTTTGATGGATGTGATGCGGGATATGAGATGTGAGATGTACAAGCATAGTATGATAAAGTGTGTTGACGATGCGTGAGTTGTGGCTGACAATGCAGATGGTCACAACAGGTATGGTCTGGTGTCAACGGCTATACGCTTTTAGCGTTGTCGAATTGCGTTGCGTCTTGACCAGGCTACGATTGCGCGAAGTCCTGTGCGAGTGAAGTGGAGCTGTCAGCGTATGTGGAAGATAATGGTTATGCTAAGATGCAATGCTCGCAAATGACCATGTGTATCGGACACTGACTGCTGTTTATGGTGTGAACTGCTGAGATTGAGAAATTGACAAGTGGTCAAAGAGAAAGGTAAATGGCTATGTGTTACTGAATGTGATGTGTGGAGATGAAGGAAGACAATCTGATAAAATCTTGCAAATCTGATGGTGACACTGCATATCTGATTCAAAAAATTTCGGACTGTGATGACGATGCTAACGTCGGGAACGATAAAGACATGTGCTGCCGTTGTAAAGTGCCCGTAGCCGCTGTGAGAAGACAGCTGGTGGAAGAATGGATGGTGACTGCTGCGAAGATGCGTGTGCTGAACAGATCTTGATAGAAAATGAGGAAAGATGATTTTGCGATGGACGACGATCTGGTTCTGGTTATGCGTTGTTGTGAAAGACTCTTTGTGGCGTCGAAGTGTTAAATCCGTATGCAAGGTTGTTCTAAAAACGTGTTATCAAATGACTGAGACGAACAAGAATGCGGTTTCTGTGCGTACAGCGAAAGTATGGTATGTGGAAGACTCGGATCATTAAAACCGGTCTTGAACCATGTTCCCAAAGTGATGGATCTGCACACGTGTGAGAAGTCCTCAATCGACAGAAGTCGATCAAACGCTATGCGGATATGGGTGGTGGTTCGGCTCATACGAAGGAATGGATCTGTCGGCGGAATCAGGACTAAATGGCAACTCGGTACATCGAAACCTGACGTCTATGATCAAACTGATTGAAAAGAGATGAAGAGATCGTTGGTACAGCTGCGAATAAATTGGATGTAATAAACCACTCAAACTGGCAGTAAAGGACTGTTTCTGTGTTAACTTGTATAAATGGTTTAAATGACCATGCTGCTATTAAATTTGTTATGTGTGGAATAAACGTTAATGTATAACATTGTTCTTTGTTATAAAGGCTGTGCGTAATCGCAGCGTAGGTGCGCATGGGCGGGTGGCGCATGGGCAGGTGTGCAGCGGGGGTGCTCATGGGCTGGGATGTTGGGCGCAGGCGAGCTGTATCTCAAGCATCAATCTTTGTTGGATGGTATCGTGTCTGCGTGATCGAGTAAATAGCGTTTGCATCAATTGTGTTTATCGAGGAAGATGACAAAGGTACTCATTCTAATGAGCAATCTGCGTGAAGTAAGATAGTTGTTTATGTTATGATTGTAATTTATAATTTTAAGTTCTCGCCCTTCAAATCCTTCCTGTACTGTTGACAGACGTGTTATCACGTGTGCGGACACTGTTTGAATTTCTCGGAAGATGGGCTAGGTAAAGGTGTATTAAAATCCATGCGAAGTGTAAATTATAACAAAATCAACAATTTAATCCGCAAACATGCTAACTATAAAGAAATGCTAGCCCTACATATATGACTCAGACACAAATACATAGCCAATATGATAATCAATGTATACCTATGTTAATATTTTAAAACCTGAGTTAAAATTGCTTTTTAAATTTTAAATATCAGAGGACGGTAAGATAAGGATATTATGAGTTTGCCTCGGGGACTTATTGACATGAGACAATTTCTATTTGAGATGAGATGTTAAAACATAAGCACGCTATGAAGTAAAGAAAGAATATTATGACGAAAAATGCGGATTGATGAAAGTACAATGGTTCAGATTAAATAAAAGAATTTTTCAGAACACAGATATAGCAATGGTATATATTTACGTTGCAAATGTAGTTTAGAAATTCGACTGCCAAATAAATTTATTAATTACAGCGAAAATGGAATTAAGTTAATTATCGTAGATTGTGTACTTATTGAAAATTTAACCTACTAAATATAGTATATTAAGAATGTTGTCCTTACAAAAGTGGTATTCGAAAGTAATGTTTTTGTTATATAACTGCTCTTACGTTGAATGGTCAGAATACCTTGATTTATTCAGACCGAAAATGAAAGTTTCTTGTTTTATTACATTCGAATATGACGAGAGATGGAAGATGCAGAAATGCTAAATGCTCATTATCGATAATCATTCTCGCTCAACCTGTTCATTCAAGGAATAACGGACGAGATAAACCTTATTTAAGTTGTCGTACAAGTAATTTGTGATTTTTTGTAAAGAGAATTTTATCAACCTTGTGTCAACCTGGAAATGAAAGGACGAAAAAGCGGTGAACTGCACGTGCTACAACGCCGCACAAAGTTTAAAGGACTCGTTTGTTAGAGAAGATATTATACAGGAAACGACGATCATTAGCTAAAGTTGTCGCATGTTAAGGTCTTTAGAAACCGATTGGAAAGTGATAACGAATAGTATCACATTTAAAGCATAAAGACATAGATGCGGTGTGGTACACGACTACTATGCAAACGTACGTTACTTCAAAGAAAAATGAAGTTACAAAGAGACTGACAAAGGTTAATAGAGTCGACAAAAAGAATGCTGAAAGTAAATTAAGGGTGTAATATGAATAATAATAACATAATTTTAATTTTTATTTTAACCGTATAATTTTAGGATGTGTGGGTGTATGGTGTAGTGAAAGGTCAAGATACTGAGAGATTTGAGTATGATTAATGAGTTTAAATGATTATATTTACGCAAAGGAAATTGCCCATTATGCCATACGCTGTAAGTGGAAGGAAAGACAGCTGGAATTGAGGAAATGGATGCAAAAGGCGAAATTGGACTAATGGAAAACACTGCGACAAACGCGATCAATACAAAGATGTGTTAGACAAGAACATCTTATTGAGAAATGAGGAAGAATTAAAAGATTATTTTATGGCCGATGGACTGACGATACATCTGGTTTCTACAAGTTGTATGCATTTGTGGTTATAAAAAGACTCTTTAGTTATGTAGGCGTCCTGCGGAAAAGGATGGTACTAAATCCGTATATTTTTAAAAGGTTATTCTAAAACGTATTTATCAAAATGGCAGATAACAAAGACGAACTAAGGAATGCGGGTTTCGTAATCTTTGCGTACACCACGCAAAGGGGTCCGTTAAACTTGTATATTGCCTAGTAAAGAACCTTTTGGATCATTTAAAACCGAGGGTCTTACAACCATATATTCCCAAAAGTGGTGGACATGCAACTGCAACAGTCTGTGGGAGAATAAGGTTTCCTCCAATACCGACAAGAAAAGTCGATCAAGCTAACAAGATACGTATGCAGGATATAGTGGGGCTGCGATTGTGTCACAAGCTGCAAGTTACGAAGGAATGGATCTGGTTGTCGGCGGAATCAAAGACTTTAAATATAGGGCAAACTTCGGTACTTTTACAATTCGAAACCTGACGGTCTCTATGTATCAAACTATTGTTAGAAAGGAGATAGAGGACTTGGGTATCGATTTAAATTTTAAGCTGCGAATAAAATTAGATAAATTAAACCACTCAAACAAACATAAAGAAAGGACTGTTTCTGTGTATAACTTTGTATTAAAATTAAGTTTAAATGACCCCATGCTTGCCATTAAATATTTTTAAATTTGTTATGTATAATGTCAGAATAAACATTTATAATAGTATATAACATTGTTCTTTATTTATAAAAGGCTGTGACGTTACGAATAGATCGCACAGTGAGGGGCGCATGGGAGCGCGCATGGGCAGGGTGCACGCGCAGGGTGCGCATGGGCGGGATGGTGGCGTATGGCTGATGTCGACGGGAAGGATGTTACAGTCACAAGCATCAATTCTGTATTGGATTATCGAGTACTTGTCTGCGTATGTATCGAGTAAAAATACGATTTGCATACGCAGCATTAATAAATGTTATCGAGGAAGATGACAAAGGTACATCATTCCTAATGTACAACAATCTGCGTAAGATATAAGATAGTTGTTTATATTTGTATATTGAGTTTTAAGATTCTATAATTTTAAGTTGCTCGCCCACCTTCAAATCCTTCCTCTGCTTCTATCCTGGTTGACAGAGTATACGTGTTATCTCCACGTTGTGTTAGCGGAACACTGCGGTTTAGATTTCTCGGAAGATGGTTGGCTAAGGCATATGTCTTGGGTAGCGAAAGGTTTTAAAAATGGTGTTAAATAAAGATGGGTAAAATTAGTCTTTAAAACGCATAACTTTGTATGGGGTGGTCCTATTTAAAATCTGTTTACATATTTGGGGTCCCTAGAAAAATTTAATATTAGTTGATACCTAGCAAAATATATTTATCTTAAGAGTGACTACCCGCGTATAATAAATACAATATAACACTTGTCGATAAAAACTTGTAGGAAAATTAAAGACGTATTTAATGGGGGTCCAGTATTAGAATTTGTTGGTAGTAATGTTAAGTCCTACTGTATGTGGCGAGAAAGATACGATTAAAAGATTAAAGGGTCTCACGTGTAGTTAAGTAAAACCGAGGGTCTTACAACCTATAACGAGCATATACCTCAAAAGGAATGAACTGCAACTACGCAGCAGTGCGCGAGAATAAGAATTCTCTCAATAAGAAATTAAAGTTTCCATGTACGTAGCACAGCCATTGGGTAATGGTCGAAATGTGGAGCCTATAAAGACGTTTGTGGTTTAGAAAATAGTAGTTTTCGTGGACTAAATAAAATAGCTTAGACTGGTTAATGTATATGGTATTCGTACACGTCCACAAACATCTGTTTACGTCCACAATGGCGATACCGGTAGTTTTGTTTAACAAATAGTAAGAAAATACGTCAGGTGTTAGTGCGTGGAAGCCCATAGGATCGTTGGATTCAAAAGAACGGTGCGTATGGTGGTCTCCGTTAGAATAATCGAAAGTGGTTAATCAATCGTATTAGATGTTTAAATAAGCGAAAGTGTAAATGCCTACATAAACAAAGATTTAATTATCCGACAAAAGTACGCGATGTGCTACACTTATAAAGAAAGTATGGAATGGTGCTTTTAGCGGCCCTAGCAGTAAAGGGTGACTGACTTTTCCAAGCAACTACAAGAATAGCAGTAGCGCAGAGAAGGGTATGCATGTATTATACAGTTGCTACAAAATATGTTAGTTTACGCGTAGCTCGGATGTGTAATTGATCACGACTTAAAGATCCTCGGAGGTTTAAAAATTCTCGGCCTATTGTCGTTTGAAAATGTTTGTAAATTATCAGAACAGGAGCGGGTCGAAGTATAATGGATTATTGACTGAGTATTTGCTACCTTTACGAGGGAATTGGAAGTTGACAGACATCGAGCATCTAATTCTCTATTTGGACGATATCGAGTACTTACCGGTTCTAGAAATCATTACATGCGGCCGACCGCTATGCGAAAGTGTAAAAGCATACAGAAGCATAATTATCAGACGAAAAAGTGCGCGATGTGCTTAGAAAGTATACAAAAATGGTGCTTTGCCCAGTCTTAACAGTAAAAAGGAGAGTGACTTTTTCAAGCAACTACAAGAATAGCAGTAGCGCAGAGAAGGGTATGCATGTATTATACAGTTGCTATAAAATATGTTAGTTTACGAGAAGGTCGAACGTGCACAAATTAAATTTTAATCTATAATTAACCATGGTCGTAAAAATGGGAAATTAATGGTTAATTTAATACTGCTAAGCATATACTTTCGCTCGGTGATTCATTTGGAAAATATTCAAGCCTACCTAAAATATGACGTAGAAGCTATTTAAAATTAAATTGTTGTAAGTATCCTGTAGACAACAAGTTGGTATTTCCTTAGTAATGGTTTAAAGTGTTTTTGGTTATAGTAGCACTGCATCTTCTACGACTTGCACACAAGTTGTGTGGTGTGCTATCACCCTTTGGATTTTAATATGCACGCGATCCGTATAACATGGAAGACGTTTTCCGGTGTTTTACTAACGGCATTCGCAGCATGGACAAAGCGAACCGAGCGCCATTGGTGCTAAATGTATTGGTCGAGCAGCGAAGATTGGCTCAAGATGACGTCATTTAGTTCCCCGATGAATCCGAGACTTCGTTCGGTGTCTTCGAAACCTTCGGTTTGCATTCTATAGGGTACATAAAGCAGGTACGCAAGAATAAACTCTTTAGTTATAAGTTAGTTCGCTTACAAGTCAAGTCTTATAGTGCGGATTTTGTTTTGTACTAAAATGGTATCTGCAAACGTTTTAAGTGCAACTCTTGCGGTGCTTCCTATACCTGGAAAAATGCCTCAAACGGCACCAGAACAAATGTCGTGGTGCAACATCGTCCACGGTTGCTTATACAACCGCCCGCAGCAAAGTACTTAAACTGTGGGACTTGCGGTTTCGCTTTACGAGAATGGATAACTTACTGCGATACAAGGAAAAACAGCACGGCATGTCATTAAGCCGTAAACGTTCAGCTCCGCCAGCTGTTAAAGGGTCTTGTACAAACAACCACGAATTATGTGTAAAGTATGCGATTTCGAAATGGAAAAACTACGTATGCCGCACATTTAAGGAGCAACAGACATAAAATGCATCAGTTACCGCTACTAGCGACGATGGTGTAGAAATGGTTAGCACTGCGTTTAACAACCGTATGGCTAGCTATCGCATAAAGAACGCCAGTGTCGACGATGGAGTGCCGAGTTTCTTTGGAAGCAGAAAGAGCGATTTATTCGATTAATAAATGAAAAAGAATACAACATACAGCAGTAAAAGTCTATTGCGAACTCTACGGCGTTTACATCAAAATGGGGAAGAGGCTACCGATGTGAAATCCTTTAACACAAAAATGTGGTTATAACGTCTTCTAGTAATCTGGAAAATACGTACGAGGTCTTAAGCGAAACCATGCGAACAAAATCAGAGGAATTTGAAACATGCGAGTCCGGTTGGTCTTTGGAAAAGGTGCTCTTTTGAAATAAATATTAATAAGTATGACCCGATATGACAAGTTCTAGGTTGAAAATAAAAATTGTGAATATGTATTTAGAAATGTGGTTTACAAAATTTAAACTGTATTAGTAAAAATTGTTTGTAAAAAAGTTTTAAGAATGGTTTTAGATTTTCTTTTATGTATAAGCCGCAGGAAATTTATAATTTAAAGGGTGTGTGTAAAATGGTAAGGGGTCGTTCGATTTTAAATCTATTTAGAGATTCGGATTGTGCATAAAATTCTAGACTAACAAGATGTGCTACATGTATAAAAAATTTATAAGAACGCTCAAAAGTCGCTACAGGTAAGAAATCTTAAAATGGGGTAGCTCTCTGGGGATGGTGCTATGTGAAAAATTTAAAGAGATTTGGATAGCTTAGAAAATTCTAATATTGATTGATACCAAACAAGGTAGGTTTATCTCGTGGGTGGAAATGTGGAGAAAGATTTATCTCGCAGAGGGTATATGTGTAACTTTGCAGGGCGTGGTCCGATTTCAAATCTGTTTGCAGATTCGGGTTGTGCTAAAATTGTAGACTAATTTAATGTATTGCATGTATAAAAAATTTATAAGAACGCTCAAAAGTCGCTACAGGTAAGAAATCTTAAAATTAGGGTAGCTCCTTGGGGATGGTGCAATCTGAAAAATTCCTAGAGATTTGGGTAGCTGAGAAAATTCTAATATTGATTAATACCAAACAAGATAGGTTTATCTCGAAAGATGCAATGGCTTAGTTCCGAAGAAAACTATTTGTTAGGTTTGCGATTATAGAGCAAACAGTCAAAATTAGTAAGAGTTCAGTGACTTTAAAGGGGTATAACTTTGCAGGTGCTGTGGTCCGATTTCAAATCTGTTTACAGATTCGGGTATCGTGGATAAAATCTAAGGCTAATTAATGTATTCGCATGTATAGATAAATGTTATAAGAACGCTGCAAAAGTGACTAAGTCAGGTAAGAAATCTTAAAATGAGGGTAGCTCCTGGGGATGATGCAATCTAAAAATTCTAGAGATTCGGGTAGCTTAACGAAAATTCTATGATTAATTGATACCAAACAAGATAGGTTTATCTCGTGGGTGGCAAATTGTGGAGAAAGATTATGCTCGCGTGTGAGAAAGAAATGCGTGAGTCGTGATGTGAATAAAATGGTTGTAGGGGTGTCCGAGCAAGGAGGAGAGCAATGGAGGATGTGGAGGAGATTCTATCTAAAATAAGATCGTTATAAATAGTAGAGGTAATAAGTTACAATTGTAAATTTAAAAGGTCCAGATGTGATCGTGAAATGTGGTATGCTGGTGTAAGAAATGTGGTCACAGGATCCTAACATGATGTTTACCCTGAGCGTTGGTATATGATATTTTATTTCGACTTAAATTAGCTTGTATTCTAACTATTTTACTTTACTTTTATTTTATTTATTTATTTATTTATTATTATTTTATTTATTTATTTTATTTGTTTATCTACTTTATACACATTATTACATTTTAATAATTTTACTTATTTTGTTTATTCCATTGTAGGTGGGTTCGTTTAAGCCAACAGAAATGCGGTGCTAGGCAGATGCTAACGGTGTAACGCTAAAACCGAACGCTACCTAACAAAGCCAATAACTTCAAATATTGTCTAAGAACTTTATAAGCATAAAACAAACATAAAGTTCTCTGTTAATAAGTAGTTTATTTACGGTGTATACAAAGGTGGATAGCCGAATTGTAGGCCACATTCGCAAGTAACATGTTTTTTAAAAATTGTGAAAACAAAGAAGATACAGAACAATATATATTAGAGAAAGTGGATGGATATGCTGAAATTACTGTACCAAATATGACTAATAAGCAGTTTAAAATACATTTCCGGATGTGTCCTCATACCTTTGAAGATTTACTTTTAAAATTATGCTCATTAACTACAATGCCTGCAGTGTCAATTGGACATTCGAAAATACCATTAGAGAAGTAAGTAATGATTATGTTATGGTGCCTAAGTAACTTAGAAACTTTCAGGTATACAATCAGATGAATTTGTTCAATCAACTTATTGATTTGTATAGGTCAGTGGCCGATAGATTTGGAATTAGTAAATCTACATCCTGGGCTGTGCTGTATAGGATGTGCCATTTGCTTTTAAAAGTAACTAAAAGATATTCAATAATATCATAGCCATTTCAACAAAGATCAGGAGGAATTATGGAAGGATTTTCTAAATTGGGGCTTCTTGGTGTTATTGGAGCCATTGATGGATCACATATACAGATTGTCGCACCAAAGGAAAATCATAACTCCTACATTAATAGAAAAAGTTACCATTCTGTGTTGGTGCAGGCTGTTTGTGACGACAGAATGTTATTTATAGATGTGTATGCTGTGGAAGCAGGATCGATACATGACTACACTCTATTTAAGAAGTCAGATTTGTATGGTCGCATAAGAGATCATGCAATCACATGGTCTGATGATAATCATTAATTGGATATTTGACTTCTAAATTAAACGAACGCCTTATGGTTGCTTTCAAAAACACTTGCAAATTGAGCTTGCATCAAAAAAATTTTAATTTCATATTAAGTAAGTGCCGAGTTGTCATTGAACATGCATTTGTCCTGCTGAAAGGCAGATTTAGAAGATTGAAGTTTGTGGAAACTGTTCGGCTTGATCTTGAACCGATTTTTTGTTGTTATTTATTTGTTTTTTTTGGGGCCCTAAACGTTGTGACGTCACTGTAACGTCTTCTTTAGTTTTATAGCAGGCACCACTGAAACGACTTTTAATTTACAAAAGACTGAAACGTCGTTTTGTTCTATTGTACTGAAAGCACCACTGAAACATTATTTCTTTTACATTAAGGCGCTAGTGAACCAAAAGTCTTTCGACATAGCTAGGGGTCTATTCCTGGGTAGAGCAATAAGAAGTGGGGGGTAAGTCGAATTCTGTTTGCAAACCAAAGTTAAGCTAAATCAAATAGGCGCCACCATGTCCTGAGATAATTACGATAATTGCAAAGCACAGTTCTAAGAGCGGACGTGGAAACCCAAAGATAAAATGTTCGCCTTCGTTAACAAAAACTTGTCTTAACAAAATAAGACGCAGCTCTTGTAAGAAATTGCAAAGATTAAATAAATAAAAAGTAGAACACCATTTGTGACCTATAAAAGTATATAAAAATAAAAAAATGTATATCCAATATAATATTGGCACCAAATTATTACTCAGAAAAATTTTACCTTTATGTAATTAGATTTGATCGCATTTGACCAAAATAAAAGCCTTAAATTTAAACTAATTGTTTACTAAAAAAAACTCTTTTAAAATATCGGAACTTGTAACAAGAAAAAAATTGTCATTATCAACTACATCAAAGTTAAAGTTTTGACTTTTTTTTTAAAAACAACCAACTATACTTTAAACATGAACCTGTTATAAATATTAAAGTGATAATAATTTGTATGCATAACACACTGAATTACGTTCTAACCTGAGCAGATCTTTTCAGGTAGATTACAATTACTAGAATCTTACATAACGTGGATTTGAACTTTCATATTTACGTTTAATAATTTATGTACAGATAAAAGCTGATCACAAAAATAGGAATGTTTTGTTTAAATTCCATTACAGCTGCACAAAGCATCTGCTTTCAAGACAACATCTGTCAACTGTGTAAAACAAAAAAGATATGAAGTCGAAAACATACGTTGAAATTATCGAAGGTTCATATGGAACAAAGTTTGTTATTATAGAAAGCTAATCTGACAAAATTTTGTACTACGGCTTATAAAACCAGTTCAACAATAATTGAAATTTACCCAATTTACATGTTGTAAACATAATAGCAAGTTTACGTGCTCTAACCTTTAAAACACATGCATGAAATATCTTATAACTAATAACGAACCAAAACTGATTTTGTTGCTTCACAATAAATCGAGATGGAAATTTCGTTCTTCAAACAAAGTTACCAGCCATTCTAATTAGATACGACTGCATCCAAATTAACATCCATAATTTCTTATCAGACAAATTTCTTATTAGACAAATTTTAAATCGACTGTTCCTAAATAACAGTAATTCTAAATTTTTGGATCCTCATGACGAATTCTACATGTTTCATTCTACGTGTCGCGCTAAATAAATTAATCCAAATTAAATTAGTTCGTAAAATATATACTTTACCAACCGTTAGTAGAAGATATCTCAATAGTTAATAATTGATGCGAAGGTTGCCAGCCTCTAGCCGAAAATACATCTTAATAAAGCTGTTGCCAGCGGCCGACTAACTTGTCGAAAACTAAAACCGAGTGGTCGGGACGTTAGAGGCGTGGAATACGAAATAAACAACTACAGCTGCGCTTGGAAATAGCTTTATGTAACACAGATATATTAATATAAGTAGATGAATAAGGAACAATGCACGCTTAGCGCATTATTCTTGTAATTCAATGCAAATAATTATGACTGAAGATAAAAATGTTACAATCTTATATCCTTATTAATAGTCTCTGCATGTATTATGTATAATATTTGTATATTGTTGTAACAGTTTTTTTGACCACTGCAAAACATCAACGAATTTTTAGTTCTAATAACTCTAGTATAGTCATTAATATCATGCAAACCATTTTTAAACAAATAAACCAGGTTGTCTAATAGATCTTACAGATTATAATGTAGAATTTTCAGTAGAGTGTATGGAAATCAACAATACCGTTGTGTCGATTAAAAGTGTTTTGTCAGAATTTGAAGGTGATCCTTCTGTTTCTATTTTTAAAAGGGTACAGTTAAGATTAGTACACCTAACTGGTCGAGTTAAGAGGATGAAGCTGCCATCACAGAATCATGAGGAAGCAGTTGTATTTGTGCGAGAAACGTTGGCTACGATCCTTATTATCGAAGCAGAATTGTTTGACAAGCCGAAAGATAAGCCTAGTAGTTTGAATGAGTCAGTAAACTTATCTCTCCCTGTTAGTAATGAGCCCCTTAATACAGTCACGTTTGTAACACCACCCATACCCATAGGAACCTGGTCTGTTAAATTTTCTGGAGATACTAAACAGCTTTTTTCATTCCTAAAAGGGGTCGAAAGGTTAGCACAGTCACGCAAAGTAACTGAGGACGACTTGTATAACGCCTCTGCAGAGTTATTCGTGAATGATGCCCTCGTTTGGTTTAGACAAATTAAGAATTCCGTGAAGGATTGGAGATCTTTAGTAAGTCGATTGAAGGCGGATTTTCTTCCTGCTCATGTAGAGGATGAACTATGGGAAAAGATTAAAACACGTCATCAAAAGAAAGATGAATCTGTAGTTTTGTTTGTGGCCCATATAGAGAGTTTATTTAGTAGGTTACCCAAGATGCCTGCAAAAATTACGAAGGTTCGTATTATAAGAAAAAATTTATTGCCAACTTATGTTACCCAACTTGCTCTGTCTGAGATTAATGATGTTTCCACATTAGTAAAATTAGGTAAAAAGATTGAAGAGGCAGTTCAGTCAAAACAAACTATGGTAGCTACCCCATCAAAAGATAATTTTTGGTTTCGTAAAAATTATAGATCACAGTCAGAAAATAAATGTCAAGAAGAAGTTAGAAATACTTTAGTTCGTAGTAAGGTTTATAGAAACAAATCTTCATCTCCTCAAGTCAATGTGGTAAATCAAGAAAAACCTTTAGATGTTCAATCATCAGGCGTTGAGAGAGTCAAGAAATTCGTGTGTTGGAATTGTATACGTCCAGGTCATACGTTTAATTATTGTAGAGCCCCTCTGAAAAGATTTTGTTTTAAATGTGGAAGTAAAGGTGTGACGCCAATTTCGTATCAATCATGTTCGAAAATAAGAGACTCGCATGAATAGTTATTAACATATCATTTCATTTTATACAGTTCTATCTAGAGAGTACTAAAAATAATGTTTTGGTAAATTAGGTAAAAGGGTTTGTGCTGTCGTCGTGTCGTTTAAGAATTGTCTTTGTGAGTAGGCACATTCTAGGTGTAATGACAATTTTTATGATTTATATCGGCGTTGCAACGCAATTTAGTTAGTTATGTGTAGAGTAGGCGATGCTTGCCGTTGTAGTTGGTCGCTCAGCAGTACGTAAGTCTAGACGAGACTCGTGAGGAGTTGGTCGCTCAGCAGTTCGTAAGCCTAGACGAGACTCGAGGTGAGTTATCGTTCCTAATATTTTTTGGCATCACTAATTTGGAGTTTGGCGATAAAAATTTTTTTTTGTAGAGTAGCCTAGAGGAAGCTCGTGAACGAGTCTGTCATTCTAGCAAGTTATGCGTTGTGAAGCAAGTTTTTTGTTATATGGACAGCCTCATTATAACCTATTCCATCAGTTTGGTTAGAGATTAAAAAGAGTGTACCTGTATGTTAAATTTTGTTAGCTATCGTTGAGATTAATTTCTGTTGAAGGTCTAGGTAGTTTGGTACGAAAGCCGGAAAGTGGCATATAAAAGATCTGAAACCTTTCTCGATGGCATGCCAAGAGGATGCCATATCAATATAGTTAGTTGTTGCTCCTCAAGTTAAGTTTGAAGTCAAGTATATCTATGATCGTTTACGTTTAGTTTTGTTTTGGTATAAAAGGATAAGAGGAAGAACCTCGTCTACATTTTTTGTATATGATTTTAAATTAATATTAAATATAAGAAATTTGGTTATACTAACGCCCGGAACGTGGGGCTGGATTATTTTATTACATCTAAATTAAGTCTCGATTATTTTTCTAAATTAAGGTCGATTATTTTTCTAAATTGAGGTTCGATTATTTTGCTTACGCCTAAGTCATAGCCTTTGTTTGTTTTTCTAGCACCCACCGAAACGGGGCTTTGTTTTTTACTCACACAAGGCATTGTGTTAGAGGATTCGATTGTTAACAGCTATGTTGATACAACGTTGAGAATGTCAAAAATTTTTTTTGAACTACTAAGAGGCAGTAATTAGATTTCTGTCGTTGTGGAGATTATTGCCGCGCAATGTCGCATAAATTTTTTTGATTAAAGACTTAATTAATTAATTGGAAGCAAGATAGTGGTTGCTGTAGTAATTTAGTAATCAGTAAGAAGAAGTTGTGAATTTTAGATCTAATTTTAGTTCCCCTATTGAAATTATTTTGTCAATTGTGAACAGTTGTGATAGATTTGGATTTGAAATTTTGTTTAAATTTCAAGATTTTAGTTAATATTTTTTGACATTGACTTCATATGAGAATAAAAATGGCTGATACTTTTCAGGTTGTGTACTTATTCAAAGAAGAGTTAGATTATGAACTCCGAATAAGAGGAATTAAAAGTTCTAGACCAGTTGTAGACAAGCGGAAGATATTAGGTCGTCTATTAGCGAAAGAATCAAATAGACAAAGTAGTTAAAGTTTTATAAATATGTAAACAAAAAAAAAACAGATCTGATATTTCTGGTATTAATTCAAGTTAAACTTTTATAACTAAAGCAACATTTAAAGTTTTTGATATTTTTCTTTGAATATATAATCCTACCTTATGAGTAGATGAAACTTGTATTATCTTTCCTTAAACATAAATTTTATATTTACAATTTTTATGAAAGAACAACTTTAATTAAAGAAGCAACATTTAATTTTCTTAATTAATTGTTTTATTCTGAACAAGTACGTTCAGAAGTAGGGTAACAAAGTATAAGATCAAATAGAGCAAAGTGGTAAACCCAATTTAACAAGAAGCTTTGTTAGCCTTTTCAGAATTTGTGTAACGAATATATATTCTGTAGCACTATTTTTGGAAGAATCACATCTGTGCATTTTTAGTCTGTGATATTTGATTCTTGTATTTGATACCGTTATATCTGAAAGAAACAATTCCACAATGGAACAGGAAATCATGACCGTTTAAATAACTTAAATGCTTTACCCAGAAATATTTAATAATAATATACACTCAAAAAACATATTTAAAAGGGAACTAGTCGTTTGTGTTGCCTAATTTACAGGCGGATTATATCCTTTCAGTCGTTAAAATTAGGATAGCGCTTGCGTGAACACGGTCACGAGGTGACGCGCAAAGCAGATGAGCCGTTCCTTACTTGCTCGGAATGAATAACCAAGTCAGCCATTGTATTTGAGAATGTAGTCCAGACTGCATCATATACAGATGGGCTCCCAAGTTCTTCATAAGTGGGGCCTCAGAATAGGCGTGCCGAGATAGAGACAGGAGGGCGGGTCGTCTTGGGACACGGAAGATTCATTCCTGTGACTCCGACAAGGCACTAGACCACGCTCCTTTTTTAAAAATGGTTTGAGTCGGTATTTGTTAACGGTGAGATCGCATTATTCAAGTAATTTAATACTAATATAAAATATCTTTATTTCCTTAGCGCATGAAGTAACTAGAAATACATGTAAAGAGATTGGGGCAACGTTCGTTTATTAAGAAATTACAGCTTTTGTTCGATGTTTTGTTGCAACAGGTTAGTAAGCGGATTCCAAAAAATGTGCATTGCAGTTCGATAACTAGGGGTAACAGCTTCATTAAAAACAGGTATCAAACCTTTCTTTTGTTATGTTTGTGAGACTTTAAAAGTGCTCACATAAAATTGTAATCGAAGATTGTTTAATTATACTAAATTTTGTGCACGAAGAACAACGTGGAATATAATTGTTAAGAAATACTATTAAAATAATTTTGTAAGACACGCGGAGCATCCATGTGTTAAAATATTGTGATTCTAAAGTCCATTTCCTGTTTTTTTAAAAAGTTCATTACAGATGTCAAATTTTAATAAGGTCATTATACTTGAATAAGTTGAAATTTTATTTATCCAAGTTAGCTGCACATGATTTAAATTTTTTTTAAAGAAATAAATTAAACTGATGTGAAAAACATGTAAACCAATAAACAGATCTGTCCATTTGGTATCAGAAATTTTGTTATGAAGTATTATTAAAATTAAGGTCTTGTTATGTCAAGACAGATTTATAAAGAATTCAATTTTATTATTTCGTATTTGTAATCATATTCGAAAAAAACGAAAAGAGAGAAACTATATTAAATTTCATTTTTGGACTCTAGTTTTTTATTCCATGCACAATTAATTTTAATAAATTTTTTTAAAGAAAATAAATTTTTTGAATAATGAAATTAGACGAATGTTGAAGTAATTTAAAAACACAGATATGTTACGATTGATTTATTCTAGATGTCCATTTTCAATTCAAATACCTTTGGTGTGGTAATCTCAACATGATCCACCCGTAATTATTAGTATGCTTTTTTATTAAAAAGCACAAACAGTGTCTCTTTAATAGAAAATTTGTTGTGTACTTTTTCTTTCAGGGTCATCGAGATCGAAGAGGTTGTAAGTATGCTCCAGAGGTTTCCAGATGTGTTAGTTCATTAAATTGTAAGTTTTTTATGGTGCTTATATCCCATGAGTTTCTGTATCTTCTCATAGGAGTATTGAATTTCTTGTGTTATCATCCATATAGATACAGTGGCGCTCAATCCCCCTTTTTCTTTTTATGTTAGCTTATTGTAGAGTTTATACCATCCCCACGCCCTTTCTCATTGCTCACCTTTGGGGTAATTCCCAGACTTAGCCGCGAACAAGTAAAGCTTCACTTGTATCCAACGAGTGGAGGCAAAAAATGTTACATTTGAAGCATAAAATCTGTGTTCATATTATTGTTGCCTGGTTAACCTTTGTTGTTTTTTTATATGAGGTAACAAGAGAATACCTCTTGTGTCCTCATTTTTGTATATTTAATTAAATTTTCTTTACAGCTCCTGCGTTAGCAGTTAATACGGTATTTCTCCCTAAGGACGCCCAAGTCGCCCTTAGGGAAACCCCGTGTTTAAAGTTAATGACTTGGTGGCGCCCTATTCAAACCTCTGTTTTGTTGAGAATTTAGCACTAGTAATAAAATAATGCTCTGTAAAAAGAACCACGACCAATCCTCATAAGCTCTGCCCAAGCAATAGACCCCTAGCATAGTCGGAAGATATTTGCGTTCCATCATGTTAAGGAAATCCTTCCTTAAAGGTTACTGGTCACATTTGAGGATATAAAAATAACCCCTAACTAGTTAACCCAACCAGTAATTATAAGAAAATTTTGGTTAAATTGTTAGGTGATTTGCTGGAAGATATTATAAATATTGAAGAAGAAATTAGAGAAGAAGTGCTTAACAATCCTAATAATGTAATCGATATGAATGAAAGCTGAGACGATGACCGAATTGCTCAGATAAAAAGAAATAATTTAGTTAATTTTGTGCCTATAATTAAAAGACATTAATTAAATGTTTGTACTGTATTTGTGTTAGTATAATAAATAATATTTTGTAAGTAATATACTGTTATCAAAATCTAATAAACATTTCAAAACAAACCATGTCCTAGTATTTTACAAATCTATCTTATTTAATTAAACCTACATTTTCTCAATCAAATCTAAAAATCTATCTCGACGCTGCATTGCTTGTTTATGTCTTTCATTAATTTCCGAGCTTCTACGTTTTCGTTTCTTGGAAAAGGTAGATTCAAAAGCTGAAACACGCTGCTTGTTCCTGACACATACGATTAGAATGTGTGCTTCTTATTTCCTCAACTTTTGACGTTGTTGCATTACTGGTATCCCCAGCATTATCAGAAGACAATCTTAATTCCCTATTACTGCTACACGTGGTTACTGGCGTAATCTCTGGTTGTTTATGCATAAAGTCATGAACGTTGCACCTTACTAATTGCACGTCGAAGTATAAGAAATACTTAGGCACAGCTTGCATCGACCTTCACAGTTGCAGAGGCTGCATGAGACTTGAAATCACAGGGTAAGAGGAATGTTTAGAGAATATCTGAATTTTAAAATTTAAATATCAAAACACTTGTTTACACAACAGTAAAATAATTTAGAGAAACTAAAGTTAAAACACGATAAGAAAAATTTGTCTAAATATGTATATTAATACTCAGTTATTACAATTCCAAAGGCATGTATAAGATATACGCTTGTGTCATTAACATTGTAGACATCGCTATATATTTTAACACGATATAATTCATATATTTAATAAATGTACACGAGAAAATTTCTATAGCGAAATCAAAATAAATAATCTCTATTTAAAAACTCAAAATTTAACTTAATAAGGGAGTAAATCAAAAAGTGATCATAATTGTAATAATGTCATGTAACAAATGTACATGAAATAAAAGTTCAAGTAATAAACCTTTTTTACCATAAGAAGCTTTATGAAGTTCCGAATGTTTACATATTTTTAGGTTATCTATTAGAAAATTTTATTTGAAATCATTTAAAATAAGTAAAATGTAATTAATAATCAAAACAAAATATTTGTAGTGACAAAGACAAATTTAAATAGAGGTTAGGCCTCTTTATTTTAACAGAAACAATAGGGTAAAAGTTTTAATCTCATACCTGCAATATCAGTAACTGAACTAAATACTAATAGTTACTTAATTTATAGGAATCCTTCATATCCAGGAAACTGAAACATCCTGCATTGGTGAATCTCCTAGTGTAGGTACAAAACAGCATGTGGTCGACTTCAAATGTTGTCTTTAACAGACTTCTGTTCCATAAATTAAACTTGTAGATATTTTTCAATAAGATAATAACTGGGCGACAATATGTGAAGTAGAAGGGAACGAAATATAAAATTTTTGTAATGAGAGTATTTATTTTACATCATCTGGTTGTGCGAATGCACGAACAACTTTCCATGTAGAAATCTGAATGAGAGAACAAGTCGCCGTAACATCGGTAACCGGAACATAGGTAACCCGAGTATAAGTAACCCGAGCACCCTAGAAAATTCAGTTGTGTTACCAAAGTGAAAATTTAACACGAGGTGCAAAGGAAAATTAATGCATTAATAACTTCCTATCTGTATAATTACTTGATGGGTTAAACAAATAAACAACTTCTTTATCGATTATACTAAACATCTAAAATTATATTAAAATGTTAATTACGAATTTATGATTAGAAAATTTAAATACCAGGTAAACACATGAGGCAAGGTAGAAGTTCAAATCAAAAATGGCCCACAGTGCCAGATGAGCAATCAGATATCAAAAGAGAAATGAAAATTTGACACTTCAAATAAATTATTTTCGGCCATCTTCGGGATAGACGATCTCTAGCGATTATTCTCAATAATACAGAATTTAAAACCACACCAGTTGTGCTTTTGGAATAAACAATTCAGAAATAACCTATAGGAAAATTTCATTTAGATATAATTATTTGTACTATGTAAACAAATTAGTAACTTGTGGATTAAAACTAATAATCCAGGATTGTGCGAGATAACTTCTTATAGAAAATATTATTATATAATAAAGAGAGTAATTTTATATTTAAATATAGATATAAGCATTTATATGCTAATAGTGCCAAGCATAATGTAACATGCTAAAATATAGGCAAAAAGGCATGTTACAATGCAACTAAAAAACTCTCAGCGACGTGCATTTTCCCCTGAAGTATTATTATGCTCAAACACACCTTTATATGTGCGTTTCAGACTTTTCCATTTATTATCGCATTGATAAGCAGCGATTGGCTTTCCTGCACGAATTGAACATGTACGTGCTATTTTAGCCCACACATTTTTCTTTAGAGTAGTTTCGAATTCAGTATAGAAATCTTTAATCTGTTCTATTAAGTAAAGTACCATGTCTGTTATCCACAATTTCGAATCGTCTACAATATGCTCATTTTCTCTTTCACATTCTGTAAATTCTGAAACAGTAGAACACTAACTATCTTCTTCAGGTGATATTTCGTAAGCATGAACAGCATGAGCTTGATTAAAAAAGTCACCTGATAAGAAGTTTTATTATGTTAAATGGAAAACTTTTCAACACTAAACTTGTGGCGTATGAACTGTTGCATGCATTTCAATATCTTCCTTGAAAAAGCTGTCTTCTTTACAAATATCACACACATAAAGTAAGGACTTTGAACTCATTTTAAAGTTATGAGCAAGGCCCATTCTCTTAATAGGAGACTTGAAACTCGAATCGTAGCGCCAACATGTATATCGGACCAGTACTTATAGCAAAGTTTATCATTTTTCTTACAGATCCCTAGTTCGAAGTGGTGTCGTGTTTGGAGAACAATACCTTACCGTTTCTAACCTAATTGTTATTCTTTATTGGTCTATGACGGCGTCATTCGTACCCAACACATTAAATATGGTGTGAGTACATTTATTTCATAGAGTAACCTTCAGAGAGTAAACTTAATACTAATTTTTTATCTGCTGCGAGAGAAACAGAGATAGCAATTTTTATCCTAGTTTATATACTACGTATAGTTGTTCAACCTATGGTTAGTACCGCTCCAATCTCTCCAGGGGGCGAGTCCAAAACAAGTCGCAAATTGAAATTAAGTAAAATAGTAGATTCTTACGTTACTTGGTAGAAATGCCGCCATCCGGTGTTAGATGTCTTAATGGTAACTGACAAGTAGTGTAGGGAACTTGAATTTTGTGGATTTTTATATCTTGCAAAATGCAGCGCTGAATAAATTTTCGATACGACGTGTTTTTCTAACCAAACCTTAACCTTAACCTCTTTTTTATAGTGCGTACTTACTAGTATCTGTGCGCGTATAATTATATGAACAAAAAGTGTGCAGTGTATTTTAAGAAATTGTTGTTGTTTTAGTAGTGTTTATAACTAATATTTGTAAATATTGATATTTAAAGAGCTTAGTGTATATAGTAATTTTAAATAGTGATAAGTTTAACCAACGGACCTCTTAAAATGGAAGACTTAAGTAATTGCCGGGGTAATTGCTATTTCAATTTAAATGAACATTCAGGATTATTCGCCTTGTTATTAGATTTCTACTGAGCACAAACACATTACTTGTTCGTTGCAACAACATTACAGTGTTAAACGCAACGTTGTATTTTAGCTCGCAGAACTATTTAAATAATTTGCATATATTCTCCTAAGTTCCTCACAATAACATTGAATTTAAAAAATTACATTTATGATGTTGCAGTGACATTCTAAATAATGGTCCTCAGAACATTTACCAAAATTGTTACTATGTCATTGGGCACATCTAGATACAAAAAGTGTTAAAATAATCTTTATATACGTTTCTATCCTTGACCTAAGAACAGTGTCAAAATAATAATGAAATTTTAAATTTGCTATGTTGAAAGTTTCATTATTATTTCGACAACAATCCTAGGTCATGGATCGAAAGGTAAATAAAGACTGTTTTACCAAATAGCTTTATTCCCAAAGAAGAATATAAAAAAACCATAACAAACATACAAGACTGCCGTTTTCTGCATTAACCATTAATAAATGCCATTATCCCCTCCAATTAAAATATAGTAAGATAAATGTGCTTTCAAAGAACTGGGTTATGAGCGCAAATTTTATAAAAATAAGAGAACAAATTTATATTACTGACTATTAGTTGTTGAATAATGAAAAACCAACCCAGAACTTGAATATTTTTTGTCAGTTACGTTAATTACAAAAACTATGAGATTTTATAATTAACTGTGTCAACATGGAATAAGATGATTTAAAATATTGTCTATCGTGGCTGCGTCAGCCACTTGAGCTACGTGCTAACTGAAAATGTAATATTTAGGTGACCAAAATTTGTAATGTTGAGTAAGCATTAAATATTAACCTTAATTAAAAAATTAGATATACAAAATATCTAAGATTTAATACAATTGTATAAGAAATCATATTTTATTGACATTTGTGTATATAGATAAAACTACTTTTCACTTCCCCAATACAAATACTAAAGTTTTATTCTCCCCAACTTCATTTTATTATCACGCACACGCACACGCGCACGCACACGCGCGCACGCACCCACCCACCCACACACACACGCACACACACGCGCACACACACACCTATAAATTAAGGGTGTTTTGGTTAATTACAAGGTTAATTACATTCAAAAACCAGGATCTATACGCAAGATGTGTTTAGCATACAGGAATATCCTTGTTTATATACCAATATAAACAAATTAATAATTTTAAAGCCAAGTAGAGACTATATATCGTCGCTTTGGTGGTGAATATTCGTAACCCACAAAAAGTGTAAAATTGAGTTAAGACTGTTAACAAACACTAACAAGCATAAACTTTAATTCCTAAAAGTATCCTAACCCACAACCTTTTTAAACTTCTTAGAATACACAATTTGCTAATAGACGTAACCCACATTTTATTATAGTGAATAGACATAAGCAGCTTAGCACTTTTAGCAACTGAGTTTTTAAGCGGTATGGCCCTAAAATACTATAGACGTGAATAAAACTAATCTACACATTCTACCTTCTTGCGTTGGATCGCCCCATTATTAGTTTTCGTGTGTTTTGGTAATGATAGTGCACGCATTTGATTAGTGTCTGTGATTTTTGCTTGTAAAAATGTCATCAAGGGGTAGACTACCAGTGCAAAGAGCATTGGAAATGATATTAAATGATGAAGAAAAGTATTAGTAGTCTGACATGTCCTTAAAAGAATCGGATAACCAAGAAATAGAATATACTTTACTATTGTAACACGATTAATTTCAGCAATAATTATTCGCATTGAATTACGAGGATAATGCACTAAGCGTGCCTTATTCTTTATTAATCTTCTTATATTAAAATATCTGTGTGACATAAAGTTACTTCGTAAAGCATCTCTAGCTGTTTCTTTCGTAATCCCCACCTCTAACGTCGCTATCATTCGGTTCTCGCTTCGTCAGGTTAGTCGCCCGCTAGCAACCGCCTTATCAACATGTATTCCCGGCTAGAGGCATACGACCTTCGTATAAATTACTCTTGTAAGCAGGTCAGGTCGTGCTAGACCTGAAACTATTTTTGATACCTTCTACTAACGGTTGGTTAAGTATACATTTTACGAACTAATTTAATTTGGTTACATTTATTTAGCGCGTCACCTAGGATTTATAATTTGTCAACTTAGAATTTGTCAACTAAGAATTCGTCAACTAAGAGTTTGTCAACGAAGAATGATAGATGTTGGTTTTGATTGCAGTCGTCCCAAATTAGAAATGGCTAGTAACATTGGTCAGAGATTATGAATTTCCATCCAGATTTGTCTTGGAGCAACAGCGCCAGTTCGGTTCGTTATTAAATATAACAAATTTCTTGCATGTGTTTTGAATGTCGTAAAAATTTGATAAACAGACTATCATATAAAGCACGAAAAGTTGCTATTATGTTTTCAAACATGTAATCTGTTTAATCCTCAATTATCGTTGAACTGGTTCTACAAGCCGTAGAACGAAATTACAAGCTTTGTTCCATTTGAACCTTAGATAATTTCAAGGTATGTTTTCGACGTCATACTTTTTTTGTTTTGCACAGTTGACAGATGTTGTCATGAAAGCAGATGCTTCGTGCAGCTGTCATGGAATTTAAATTAAACATTCCTATTTTTGTGATTAGCTTTTATCTACATATAAACTATAAAATCTAAATATGAAAATTTAAATACACGCTACGTAAGAATTTAGAAACTGTAATCTACCTGAAAAGATCTGCCCAGGTTAGAAACGTTAATTCGGTGTATTTTGGCTACAAATTATTTTTAATCAAATGTTTAAATCAAGTTTATGTTTGATTAGCAGTTGTTTGTTTTAAAAAGCCAAAACCTTGACTTTGTTATCGATGTTAATGATGAAATTTTTTTTACTTGTTAAAAGGTGTTGAAATTTTAAAAGAGAGTTTTTTTTAGTAAACAATTAGTTAAACTTTGAGACTTTTATTTTGGTCAAATGCGATCAAATCTGATAACATAAAGGTAGAATATTTGAGTAATAATTTTGTGCCAATATCATATTGGATATATATTTTCTTTATTTTTTTTTTGATACTTTTATAGGACACAAATGGTGTTCTACATTTTTATTTATTTAATCTTTGTAATTTCTTACAGGAGCTGTGTCTTATTTTCATAAGACAGGTTTTTGTTAACGAAGACGATCGTTTTATCTTTGGGTTTCTAGGTCCGCCCTTAGAATTGTGCTCTGCTATTATCGTGATTATCTCAGGACTTGGTGGCGCCTATTTAGCTTAGTTTAGCTTTGATTTGCAAACAAAATTCGACTTACCCCTCCCTTCTTATTGCTCTACCCAGGAATAGACCCCTAGCTATGTCGGAAGATTTTTGTTCACTGGCGCCCATTTGGAAAAATAAGTAACACTGACGCCACGACATATATATAAAAACAAAATTAGTTACACTGTCGCCGGAACGTGGGGCTGGCATAAACAGTAGTGGTTACACTAGCGCCTCAACGTGTAGGGCCTCGAAATTTGTTTGCTCAAATTTAATTTTGGCTCGAAATTTGTTTGCTCAAAATTTATTTTGGCCTCGAAATTTGTTTGCTCAAATTTTATTTTGGCCTCGAAATTTGTTTACTCAAATTTTATTTTGGCTTCGAAATTTGTTTGCTCAAATTTGCTATTGTTCTCGAAATTTGTTTTGGCACAAATTTAGTTGAGACATTGACTTACTATTAGTCAGTTAATTACCTTAGCCAAATTTATTTTTAACTTTAATTTTATTTTGGCCCAATAAAGATTTTATTCGATATTGTTTTGGCAAAAATCTATTTTTTACCAAATTCACCTTTTTGACTTTGACCTTTCGTTGCCCAAATTTGCTTTGACGATTTTCTTAAGGCTTGAATCATTTAGATTTACCAATTTAATTTCATTAAAATATTAGACTATTACAAATATATCTGAAAAATTTCAAATTGTTTGTTTACTTAAAGAAGAACTGGAATATGAACTGAGGATTAGAGGAGTAGTGAGTGAGAGACCAGTTCTTGAGAAAAGAAAATTTATAGGTAGACTTTTGGCTAAGGAAGTGAAAGAATCTGGTTGTTTAATTCGCTTGAGTCAATAAAGAACATTTTGTCCGAATTTGATGATAATGCTACAGATTCTATTTTTAAGGGTTCATCGGTTTGAGCTGTCGTCATATCATTTGAGAATTGCTTTTATGCATAGGCACGTTTTTGTTTTTAATAGCAAATTCTTGATTTAGATCGGCATTGCAATGCAATTTAGTCTAGGCGGAACTTGTCGTCGTGGTTGGTCGCTCAGCAGTATGTTAGTCTAGACGAGACTCAGGAAGAGTTGGTCGCTCAGCATTACGTAAGTCTAGACGAGACTCGAGGTGTGTTAGTCGCTCTAGTAATTTATGCATCATAATTTTTTTGAGTTGATGTAATTTTTGGTTGTTAGTCTAGGTGAGACTCGTAGAGGATTTGTCATCCTAGCAAATTTAGGCGTTGTGAAGCATTGTAGTTGTTTCGACAGTTCAGTTGGTAGCAGGGTGAAAGTGTACCTGAACACTGATATTTTTTTCTGTTAGCTATCGTCGTGATTAGTTTTTTATTGATGATTCTAAAGCCGGTAGATGGCACCTCAAAGATTTGAAGCCCTTTGCTGCATCTGACACATCAAATGAGGAAGATGATCCTGAAGATTAGTTTCAGTTCTCTCATTCCTTTGATTATAAGTAAATCAGTTATTTGCTTGTTTCGTTTTGTTCTGGTTTTTGATTTAGTATGGTTATAACTTTTACTAAATGAAGATTGTCCTTTTGCAACTTGTTTTGTTTGGGAACTTTGTATGGTTATGGAAACTTGTAGTCGAAATTTAGTAGTGGTTTTGTAGTGTATGTTGATGTACGTGCTGAATTAGTTTGACGCGCGCTAGTAGAAGATATTGTTTGAAAGGAGAAATAAGTCGAATATATAAATTGTTAGTCTTGATTTCTACATATTTAGGTAGAGAAAATATTGGCGTATTCTTTCCCTTGATTTTGATCTTTCTTTGAATATTTTTTTTGTTTGGTAAGGTCAGAGGTTTGGATGGTAAACCTCACCGTTTGATCAGTCACTAATAGGTGATGATATTTGGAGATTAGAGTTAGTATAATAAGTAGGGTGAAGGAGATTTCAGCCCCGACTGGTTCGGTTTGGTGTTAAGAGTTTTATTTTGTGAAATATTTGTGTAGAAGTTTAAGTTTAGTAGAAACAAAACTTCTAACACTTTGAGTTATAGTGGTGATGAGTACTCACCGCCATTTTTGTAAGTAACCTGTTAGTTAGGTTATTTTGGTTTTGGTTATCGCTTTGAGCTGATAGTATTTTGTATTAAGATGCTGTTTTGATATAGTAGCGTCCTTTTTAGTTAGTAAAGTTGCTAAAACTCCAAGAAGTGGAGTTATTATTTTGAAAGTTTGGATATTTTATGTTGTGTTTAGTTATAGTTAGTATGTACTGGCTCAGTAGGAGTAAGAAAATTCTTGCTCTGATAAAATAATTCCTTTAAACTTAAATTAATTTTTTTTGTCCCGTGGAGTGTTTGACTTTTTGATTTGACTTCTCTCGATTTTGATCTATATCGGTTATGACTCCCCGATTTTGTCTCCCAATGGACGTTTGGTACACGTAGTTACCGGCACACTCAAATTTGTATATATTAGTCCCTCTCGTTTTCATAATTTTTGTAGTTATTCTGGATAATGATTAAGTAAGTATTTCTAATTCGTAAACTGTGATGTTTTGCAAATAATTGTGATGTTAGTTAGAAGTTTGATAAAAGTTCTTATAAAAAAATAATCTTTTGTTTTTAGCTTAAAATTTGTTTGTTATAAAAATTTTTTTCTTTTGGGAAAGGGGTAGGGTAACATGTTTAATTTCAGCAATAATTATTGGCATTGAATTACGAGGATAATGCGCTAAGCGTGCCTTGTTCTTTATTAATCTTCTTATATTAAAATATCTGTGTGACATAAAGTTACTTCGTCAAGCATCTCTAGCTGTTTCTTTCGTATTCCACACCTCTAACGTCGCTATCATTCGGTTCTCGCTTCGTCAGGTAAGTCGCCCGCTAGCAACCGCCTTATCAACATGTATTCCCGGCTAGAGGCATGCGACCTTCGTATAAATTACTCTTGTAAGCAGGTCAGGTCGTGCTAGACCTGAAACTATTTTTGATACCTTCTACTAACGGTTGGTTAAGTATACATTTTACGAACTAATTTAATTTGGTTTCATTTATTTAGCGCGTCACCTAGGATTTGTAATTTGTCAACTTAGAATTTGTCAACTAAGAATTCGTCAACTAAGAGTTTGTCAACGAAGAATGATAGATGTTGGTTTTGATTGCAGTCGTCCCAAATTAGAAATGGATAGTAACATTGGTCCGAGATTATGAATTTCTATCCAGATTTGTCTTGGAGCAACAGCGCCAGTTCGGTTCGTTATTAGATATAAGAAATTTCTTGCATGTGTTTTGAATGTCGTAAAAATTTGATAAACAGACTATCATATAAAGCACGAAAAGTTGCTATTATGTTTTCAAACATGTAATCTGTTTAATCCTCAATTATCGTTGAACTGGTTTTACAAGCCGTAGAACAAAATTTTGTCAAGTTAGGTTTATATAATTACAAGCTTTGTTCCATTTGAACCTTAGATAATTTCAAGGTATGTTTTTGACGTCATACAATTTTTGTGTAGCACAGTTGACAGATGTTGTCATGAAAGCAGATGCTTCGTGCAGCTGTCATGGAATTTAAATTACACATTCCTATTTATGTGATTAGCTTTTATCTACATATAAACTATAAAATCTAAATATGAAAATTTAAATACACGCTACGTAAGAATTTAGAAACTGTAATCTACCTGAAAAGATCTGCCCAGGTTAGAAACGTTAATTCGGTGTATTTTAGCTACAAATTATTTTTAATCAAATGTTTAAATCAAGTTTACGTTTGAAGAGCAGTTGTTTGTTTTAAAAAGCCAAAACCTTGACTTTGTTATAGATGCTAATGATGAAATTTTTTTTACTTGTTAAAAGGTGTTGAAATTTTAAAAGAGATTTTTTTTTAGTAAACACTTAGTTAAACTTTGAGACTTTTATTTTGGTCAAATGCGATCAAATCTGATAACATAAAGGTAGAATATTTGAGTAATAATTTTGTGCCAATATCATATTGGATATACATTTTCTTTATTTTTTTTTGATACTTTTTAGGACACAAATGGTGTTTTACATTTTTATTGATTTAATCTTTGTAATTTCTTACAGGAGCTGTGTCTTATTTTTATAAGACAGATTTTTGTTAACGAAGACGATCGTTTTATCTTTGGGTTTCCAGGTCTGCCTTTAGAATTGTGCTCTGCTATTATCGTGATTATCTCAGGACTTGGTGGCGCCTATTTAGCTTAGTTTAGCTTTGATTTGCAAACAAAATTCGACTTACCCCCCCTTCTTATTGCTCTACCCAGGAATAGACCCCTAGCTATGTTGGAAGATTTTTGTTCACTGGCGCCCATATGGAAAAATAAGTAACACTGACGCCACAACACATATATAAAAACAAAATCAGTTACACTGTCGCCGGAACGTGGGGCTGGCATAAACAGTAGTGGTTACACTAGCGCCTCAACGATTTGTTTTGGTAAGTTTAAGGTTAATGTTACCTTGTCTGTTATCTAGGTAGGGGTTAGTGCGTAGTGCGACCGGATTTTTTAATTTAATTTGTTTAATTATTAAAATGTAATTACTTTTAGTCAGAGAACAAGACAATGATTTTCTGGAACTTGGTACAGTTAATGCATTCAATGATTATCATCAAGAATTTTTTAAGAGCCAACTGTCACCATCGGTTGAAGGTAAGTTTTTTTTAAATTTTTGCAAAAAATATAGTATACAAGATTTTTAATTTTTAGTGCAAAAACAAAGCAATTGGTTACCATTGCTCAGGGAAGATAGCTTTTCAACTAATAACGAGGATGCATCATCAAGTAGTTCGGAACTGTTAATAAATGTCAGAATTCGGAATTATTGTATACCCATTTAAAATATTATCTATCCACACGCTTGAATTATTATTGTCATTACCCTCTGGATTATTATTATTAAACTTAGATTTATTATCGTCATCCGACTGAGATTTATTATCGTCCAATCACCAAACTTAGAACATTTTCATACGCCTCCAACTTAGAATTATTCTCCCCAGACTCAGATTATTCTCACCAGCCTCAGAGCCCTATTATTATTATGTTTTAGTTTAAATAAACTCCCCAAATTCTACTTACGTTCATCGGCAATAGAAATTCTCATCTTCGTCGCACTATCTGTCACTAAACAATTTTCACTTTTAAATTTTATTCTTACGCGTTACTCTTACATTCAGAGTGACGCACCTTGGTCTTTGTTGAGTTGAGAACTGAGCTCCGTTATCATTTCTCGCTGATAATATATGGGTATCTCCTCCTTTGTCTGTGGGCATGGCCTACTAATCTTAACCAATCAGGTCTCTCTATTCCCTACACTTAAAGTGGTTTTCTGATGTAACATTCTTGGCCTTTTGAGTTATTGTTGTTTGCTTACAGCTGATTTGTTATCAGATATGCGGTGTTTTGAGTAATATTATCGCTTTTCCATATGATACACAAATACCTGATGCAATTCGACTTTCAATTTTCATATATGCTTGTTTATTTACGCATTTTTAATTACCTTTACTTATTAAACATTGTTAATTGTTTGTACGCACTCACACTACGCTTCTTTAAGTTTTATCTCTTATTTCCGTATTATCATAACCGATTGGAATTCTTTTGAATGCGTGTTTAATTACCTTTATTATGCTTACTTCTAAATACGCGTGCTTCCACTGAAAAATATCGTTGTTTATTTTACTTAAAATTACTAAAACTCTATATACTGGGTGTTAAATATTCGTTATTTACCTAATGCATGAATTACTTATTTCTATGCTAACTATTCGTCTTATTGTCCTAAGATGTGTCTATTTGCGTCGCTTAAAACTACTTATACTTTATATATAGGGTGTTGAATGCTTACTATTTACCAACTATTCCAATTACTCAATTTTCTCCTAAATAAATCCAGTTTTCTGCTTCCTATTATAATTTCTGATTACTACATGACCATTGCTATAAAATACACCCTTAAACAACACCTTATCACAGCAATATATATATATATATATATATATATATATATATAATAGAAAGATTTTGTTTTTTTGCTTCTTGGGATAAAGTCGCTCATAAATTAAACACAAAACATTAAATGTGTATCATTTGTATTAAATCGTACGTTTCGGTGATAATTTACACCTTAATCATCGATCTACATGAAAAAGTATATAAATAGGTAATTCATATAACAGGTAATATATGTTTAACTTACTTATTACTTGATAAAATTATTTTATGTATTCACCCATAATAAAAGTAACAGAAGGAAGCTTGTCATATTACTGATTAAGAATTAAAATTAATTTTGAATGAAATGTCAGTTCACTTATTTGACAAAAATGTAGGATCAAGGATGACATCAAACAACAAATTATGACACTATTTGATTATATTTTTTATTTAAATAGTAGTATGTGGTTTATTTGTAAAATTTTTTTTTGTATGGTGGGTTGCATAAAAATAGTTAGATTTTAAAATCATATATTTTTACAGGTGTAGTAAACAGGTTGACTTTTGACTTAAATTAAATAGAATTCTGTGTGTAAGCAATATCATTATAGTTAGTATATTTTTTTGGATTAAAAGTGTATAGGTATGAGTAAACTGTATGTAAATTATTGATGTTTTCTTTGTGATTGATGGAATTTTGTTCTTGGTTTATATGAAATGATTCTAAGAAAAGTTTTTTTTTGTAATTGCTTTCTATATCTAAAATTTTTACATTATCATAATTGACTTTGTGTTTTGTATTGTATAAATGTATAGAAAGAGCACAAGAAGTTTTTCCTAATTTTGCATCACTTTTGTGTTGTGTCATGCGATTTCGGAGCCACTGTTTGGTTTGGCCTACGTAGGAAGCTTTGCATTCACATTGAATTTTATACACTAAATTGCTACATAAAGCTTTATTTGTTTTTTCTTTTAGTTTAGTAAAAAAGTTTCCAATGGACTTAGTATTTGAATTTATTATAGTTACAAAAGGTTGTTTTAGTAATTTTTTTATTAGTGGTGAAAGATTTTGAGGTGGAAATATGATTGTGTTAGTATGTAGTAGTTTTGATAAAAGTGGTTTAGGGTAACCATTGTTGATTAAGATTGATATTAGTTCTTTCAGATTTTTTTCTTTAAATTTGGGTTCACAGATAGAGACCATACGATGTTTCAGTCCTAATATGGTGTTAATTTTTTGTTTCATGCTATGATTGGAATGATAATTTAAATATCTTTCTGAATTTGTAGGTTTTTTGTAAATATCAAAATTGATCTTGTTGTCATTATTACGGATAACTAGTGTATCAAGAAATGGTATTGATTGGTGAGATTCTAGTTCATAAGAGAATTTCAAATGTTCGTTAAAATTGTTAAAATGTTGAATGGTGGTTAGTAAAAAATGTTCAGGGAGTGAGCAGAGAATATCATCAACGTATTTGACTAGAAATACCATTTTGAAAGGTAAGTTAGGTAAAACACTTTCTACAAGTTTGTCCATTACTATTTGTGCAATAATAGGGGATAATGGTGAACCCATAGGAGTACCAAATTTTTACAAATAAACCACATACTACTATTTAAATAAAAAAATATAATCAAATAGTGTCATAATTTGTTGTTTGATGTCATCCTTGATCCTACATTTTTGTCAAATAAGTGAACTGACATTTCATTCAAAATTAATTTTAATTCTTAATCAGTAATATGACAAGCTTCCTTCTGTTACTTTTATTATGGGTGAATACATAAAATAATTTTATCAAGTAATAAGTAAGTTAAACATATATTACCTGTTATATGAATTACCTATTTATATACTTTTTCATGTAGATCGATGATTAAGGTGTAAATTATCACCGAAACGTACGATTTAATACAAATGATACACATTTAATGTTTTGTGTTTAATTTATGAGCGACTTTATCCCAAGAAGCAAAAAAACAAAATCTTTTCTAATTTAACTACGCTCAAGAATTATCAAGAACCTTCTATATTAAATATATATATATATATATATATATATATATATATATATATATACCAATTCAACTATAATAATAATACGTAGTTAGTTCATATAAAATTCGTAATGGTCAAATATATAACAACTTGCAGTTAAATTTAAACGCACTTTTCTAACGAAAATATTAAGGCGCTGTTATTTAGTTCAATACAACAAACTACACTAAAGAATAACATATACATAAACAAAACAATAACATAAACATTAAATATAAACGCAAAAACGTAATAAACAGCAGGAACCATTTTGTTTATAAAGTGGTTTAACTTTCTAAACACCGATAGCTGTCAACCTGATAGTTGCGTGCCGGAAATTATCTAGAAATCCGTAAAATTTACAATTGCGTTTTGCGCCCTCTCAGTACACTTTACATATTGATAGATAAAGATAGTATCATCCTTCAATCTATCCAGAAGTACAATATCTCCTTTTCTTATAGCTATCGATTTAGTATTCGTAGTATGATGCGCTGATCTTAACTGTTGTAGGTAATCCCTTTGCCATACTTTCCAAAATGTATTAGGATCAAATTGTCTACTTTTCCACAAGTTTAATATATTTAATATAATATTTTCCCTTTCTTTCCATAGCTTTAAAATTTGAACTTAGGACAACATCCTTTTCCTCAATTATGAAATTGGAAGGGTTAAAATAAACATATTGTTTGACTCATCATTTGTGTACGTTAATAGTCGTAAGTTGACCGTAGCTTCTACTTCAGTCAACACCGTTTGTAACTCACCAAAAATCAACGATTTTCTTCCTAAAATCGATTTTAAAGGACTTTTCACCGTTGTGAATAATCTCTCCCAGAAACTTCCCCACCATGAACCTTGCTCTCAACACTAAACTTCCACTGAACCTTTTCCTTTATTGCAAATTCCTGCACTTCCCTTTTTTGTAATATTCTCGATAGTTCATCAATTTCGAGAGCCACTCGTTTGAACGTTTTTGCATTATCTGAATATATTGTTCTGGTTACACCTTTTCTACTTATAAATCTACGTAAACCAAAAAGACATCTTTCAGTAGATACATCTTCTACTAACCCAAGATGCACAGCTTTAACAACTGCACAAGTAATAAGCATTATGAATACTTTCTTTCGTCCATTATTATTTACCTTAAAAGTAGAGGGAGGATCTTCTTCCTGTATCCTTCACCCCCACTAATTGCTTTTTAATGGTTTTTTAATGAGTTTTCTCATTAAAAACCCATTAGCACTAATCGCCTTTTAATATGTTTTCTCATTAAAAACTCATTAGCACTAATGGTTTTTTAATGGGTTTTCTCCGTACATCTAGTAACAGTATTAAAAAAACATTATCATCTTAAATCTGCACAACAGTTTTCTGCGACTAAACATTTATAGCTTTAGGCACGGATCTTTTTCTTGGCACCCTGATCTGAACATCCACTACCACCACTACCACCACCACCACACATTCAAGAAATAATCGCACATCTGGTAACAGTATTAAATAACTTTGTCATCTTAAATTTGGCACAATAGTTTTCTACAACTAAATATTTTTAGCTTCCGAGATATGGATCCTGCTCTCACCCTGATCTAAACCGCCACCACCACCACACATGCAAAAAAATAATCTGATAGCAGTATTAAATAACATTGTCATCTTAAAATTGCAAAATAGTTTTCTTCAACTAAACATTTTTTTGCATACGGAGGCATGGATCGTGCTTTCGGCACCCTGATCTGGATCGTCGGGCCCCCTGGCATCTTTCCCCAGGACCGCCGGATCTGCAAATTTTCCCCGGTAATTATGAGGATATTTACATAAATCTACTAGATTAGAACTTATTTACAGAGTGGGAGATACTCTAACTTATGGCGATATTTACATAAATCTACAAACCCGATGTGTAAACCCAATATTTATTAATAAAACTAAAAAGATATGTATCCATTTATTTGCAAATAGGTTTTAAACATGATCACCTTATTTTTGGTACAATTTAAATTATTTTTATCTGTATGAAGTTGACAGTGGTGGGAAATACTACTATACTTGTTTAACATCTTGATGCAAGGAACATTGTAATCTTCAAGATTTTGCACATCGTTTCCAAATAAGTACTGACAAATCAGTTTTTGCTTCTGTAGACCTTTTACGAATATCGTAGCCTCGACGGGTACTAGTTCTTGTAAAAATAGACTTGAAAATTGTGTTGAAAATCCATTTGTTGAAGGCGTGTCCCAGTGTAGTCCATGAAAATTTTTAGTGACCCACTCGTTATGCTTCTGAAAGTCTTTGCTCAACTGTGCATTCGTCAAAGGCATATCGAAAATCTCGTGCAACAAGTTGCCGTTTTCTACATTGAGTATAGCGATTTCTTTCACGAAAAAATCACCCCCCTTAAACTGGAAACTTATGATATCTATAATGTACGATGACACCATGTTCACTCGTTAGAGATTGTTTAACAAATGTCCAGAAAGTGTGAAGACACCCCTTATATTATAGAATCTATACTTTGCCAAGTTGGTTTTAAAACCGTACTATTAGATTAGAAATTCGCGACCTGTATTCCTCTCAGGCTACATAGGCAACGTTCTTTGTTACAAAACTTGCATGGAAAGATTAGGAACTTCAATTAAATTAGAAGTGAACCTTGTTTTTATTAGACTCTAATCATGGAGACTGAATAAATTTAAAAAGGCTTACCTATTTTATATCGAATTCTGCAGATGTCGAAACTGATATTTGAAGCAGAAACTCGGTCTATTTATATGAATCTTAATTACATAAGCAAATCCTTTAAAATCAACTTAATCCTGTTCTAAAACCTGACCCTCAACTATGATACCTTTTCACAGAACGCTCTAGTTTCATATTGTTTATGGAAAAATTCTCAAAAGTATTTGATTACACCTAAAGTATTAAGTAAAACTACGTTACATCAAATCGCTATAATTAAATAACTTTAACTAGAAGTATTTGCAAGCTAAATGTTGCTAAAATACATTAACTATTGTTATAGGTAATAAAAACAATGGGGTACAAGGTAGAATGACATACATTCACCCATCCTGTATAACAAATTTTAGACGCACTCTCTATATTGCAAAAGTAGTAATTAAGAAGGATAATTACGAGACCTTGGGTATTCTTCGTATTTAGATCTACTACAGACGTAAACAAATTTCAAAATTCTAGCAATCTTTAAATCAAAAAAGGGTGTCATAGTAGGGTAGCTAAGCCGCTTTGGCAACAGAGATCCACAGCAAAATATGTATACGCCGATTCGAGAACAATATGAACAGCTAAGCCGCTTTGGGAAACAAAACGTGCAGCAAGATATGTATACGCCGCTTTGAGAACAAAATTGTCTTTGTGTGTAAATTTGTTGCGTCGGGGGGTCGTTAGGTCTTTGGGGTGTGCGTTCGGCGGGGTCGTTAGATTTTTGTCGTGGGGTGGTGCGCGTGCGCTGGGGTGGAGATAATTTCTTAAGAAATTTTTTTAGCAGCGTTCCCGACGTTAAATATTAAATATTAAATTTTAAAAAAATGTTGTGTGTGTAGAACATGGAGTTCACGTGTTGGTTCGTATTTTTCTGGGTAGGTTAAGCTAAAAATTAAAACGCCGCGGTGAAGAATTTTTTTAATATTAGGCAAACGCGTGCAAGTGGTAAAGAGTGTTTTAGCTCTCCTCATAAGCTGCGTTTTGTACGAAGTAGAAAATAAAATTAAGAAAATATACGAAATGTTATATGATGGAGGTCAAATTTTTAAACGTTTGCAGGTAAAATCTTGTAAAAAAGAAGTCGTTCACTTCTCGCAATTTCAATGTCACGATAAAATACTAAGAATTTGCATGCAGTCGAATATAACCTCGTGTTTTTTATCTGGTAATATATATGTAAATCACGTCGACATTCGACTTTTAATATAATGTATTTAATTAACATAAGGTGTGTTGCAAAAACATTTCAAGACAGATATGTCGTATATTTCCTTTTGGTTACATCATCCCAAAATAATTTATACAAGTACACTGAACTTGCAGTCGGATCTAACATATAATCTTTTAATTATACCCGTATGAATTTAAAATATATGCAAATTATACCACCTTTCATCACGATTTATTTGACTCTCAAATTATTTGATTTGATCTTATATCAAGGCTTATGTATTAACTTTTACAACTCAAGGTGTAGCATCAAGGTTTTTACGTCACTCTCAAACTATAGAACTTAATAAAAATAGCTTTTCTTAGCACCAATATCATTTAGAAAATATGTGTTTCATTAACATATACTTATTTATTAAATATTTCCTACCAAAATTTATTCAAAAAATTTAAAAGTTCTTTATTTTCATTTTCATATAGGTAAAATCACCACTTTGCTTGTAGAACGCGGATGTATCCAAGTCAGTCCATCGGCACATAAAATAATCTTTTAATCCTTTCCTCTTTCTCTAATAAGATGTTCTTTGTCTAACACATCTTTGTATTGTTCGCGTATTGTCGCAGTTTCTTCTATTTAGTCCAACTTTCGCCTTTTTGCATGCATTTCCTCTAATTCCAGCTGTCTTTTTCTTCCACTTACAGCGTATGGCGTGCATAATTGGGCAATTTCCTGCAGCGTCAACGGAGAGAGTTTACTGCCAATATTTACGCGTTGTCGTACAACCTCTGGGCGAATGTTAGGCGTACTTATCAACCCCGATACCGAAATGATTATTTCTTTTGGAATTGTAGAATATGGTGTTACAGATTGTGTAAAATATGTTACCTGCTTTAATGTAGCACTTGTGTAAGATATTTATTTTATCTTGGCTGTCTTCCTACTCTACTATCTCCAAATAATTTACAGGTAAATAGTTAAAACTAAAAGCTGAAAGCACATACTTTATCAATTTTTCCCTTTTCTCTGGTTTTTCTGACAACTTAATTTGCAAGCCCGTCAAATTCTTTGTATTGCCGTTCCCCCAATACATGTACTGTAGCAGGTTATTATACACTAAACAGCAGCTATTTTGAAGCTTGTCCGATAACTTACTCCACATTTTAGCGATACCGAGTACATTGGCGCCTTTAGGAAGTATAACTTACTATCTTCCAATAAGGTTAAACAGTCTTTTAAGGGATTATACACCCGTTCCGCACTGACATAGCTTGCAATTGTACAGTTTTATATTGTCGCTTCCAATTGCGTAATACCGTGTTCTTTGGTCAAAGTAGACGCGAATGTTGCTCTTAAATGTGCATCTGGACAACGTAAAAAATCTAGTATATAATTTCCAAGTTGTTTATTAACACCAGGATTTGTTATCTGACATACAAATTTGTAGTATATCTTAATTCTTGCATTGGTTGTTAGCCATGTTAAACAATCGAATTTATATTAAAATTAAGTTTAAATGGCTCCATGCTTAGCATTAAATATTTTTAAATTTTGTTATGTATAATGCCAGAATAAAAATTTTAGAATAGTATTACATTGTTCTTTATTTATAAAAGGCTATGACGTAACAACGACCTTGGAAAAGTAGCCGAGAGCATAGCGAAGTGGTGATTTTACCTATATGAAGAATTTTGTTATGTTAAGTAAAAACGTGCAAGTGGTAAAGAATTTTTTAGCTTTCCTCAAAAGCTGTATTTTGTATGAAGTAGCGAATAACATTTAGAAAATATACGAAATGTGATATAATGGATCTAATTATAAAGTCTGCATGTAAAATCTTGTAAAAACATGTTGTTCACGATTTCATTGCCAATATAAAATAACAAGAATTCGCAGTCGAATATAACCTCGTGTTTTTTTATTGAAATTATAGCTCTCTGGTAATATAAATGCAAATCATTCAACTTTTAATATAATGGATTTAATTAACATAAGGTGTGTTTGCAAAAAATGTTAAGACTATTTCCTTCTTGGTATGCAAATTATACCACCTTTCATCACGATTTATTTGACTCTCAAATAAAAAAATTGATTTGATCTTATATCAAGGTGTTCTTGCTTACAGTTAGCAATTTCAATATATATTTAATATGTGTGTATATGTAAAAACATGTTAAGACAGGTCACTCGTTATTTTATTCATGATTGCATCACCAAAATAATTTATACAACCACACTAAACTCGTACCCGGATCTATATAACCTTTAAATGTATGCAAATAATGTCGTTATTTAAAACGTGGTGAAGAATTTGGATGGGGATGTACTCATTCTCAAATGCGGAATGGTACTCCATAAGGCGTTCTGAACGGAGGCTTTGCACGCATTAGATGATTGAATAGTTCGGAGATTTTAGGTTAAGCAAAACATGCACGTGTTGAAGAATCTCCCGAGAATTTCAAAAATTATTTTGTATTAAATATATAATATTAAAAGAAACACACAATATTTTAATGTTTTATTTACAAAAACTTACATTCTTTAATTGTCCCTATCTTTTGTAGGTGGCGGTAGCAGATTCTTATTTGAATAAAATATAGATAAGACTTCCACATTAAGAAAAATGTATCTTAGTTAAATGTACGGGGATTTTATTAATTATAGTTTAGTAAAGTGCATGGTAGTTAATGACCTCGAGGTTGTGATATTTATAACAACATACCGATATATGTAAATTATATATGGAAACTGCATAACTTCAAATCATTTTAGCATAATTGTTAATTACCAAAATTCATAATTTCTACTTCCGTTAAAAACACATTAAGTAAGTAAGTTTATACATACCGATAATACAATGGTAAAAATTCTTCTACAACACATTAAACAGCTTATTTATATTTGCTACCTTAAACAACTATGCGGAGTGCATATAAATGTCAGAGGAAGATTTCTTATCGTTCCCTTCCAATCTTAAAATTTATATCGTCAATAAAATAATAAACAGATTACTAATAATAGGTCGTCAATAGAACTAAAACAACATATACAAAATGTGTACAAATGAAAAGACCACTTATTAATTAATCATGACTGTAAATTCCTTTAAAGATTTGATATTTATAGGTAGTAACAATGTTGGTGCTATATATATAAACGACTTTTATGAGCATAGTTTAAATTAAAATAACACCGAAATTTATGTAAATTTAGTAGTTCTGGTTTATAGTTGGTTGATCTTTGGAGAATAAATTTTATGAAACTTAGGTTTAAGAAATTAATCATTTTACAGGTGGGATTAAATAAAATGTACTACTTTGATGATAAAAACCTATGCAATGCATTTTATGTTTACACAACTATAACATACTTTAAAATTTAATACCTCGGTAGTAGAATATAATTTTTAATTGTATTATTGTAACATAAAGTTTGCATAAAAATGCAAAATACATATCCGTTAAGAGGAATTTTTCAATATGATACTTACAGATTCGTTAGTAAGTTTTACAATTAAACTTATTTCAAGACATTTTTGAAACACATCTTACTAGTCTCAAGGAATATGTATGTATGTAGGTATAAAATATACAAATAAAACACTACTTAATGTAAACATTATTCTTTATTAAAAATGAATAATTGGTTATATGTACAAACCAGTTTTTGAGTACAATTACATCTGTGGTTGCGCAATTGAATGACGAATGTCGTGTGGCATGCTAGAAACACTTGTGTGAATTGGTGTAATACTTTAATTTATGTAGAGGAGTACACCCTAAATCTTCTAGGTTAATAACATTTAGGTGTGGAAATTCATTGTAAATTGCCATCATCTCAAGATATACCGTGAAAGTTTCTGCTTAAACACTACCTTTTGGTATTTGAAGCGAGCTGATATACAGTTCCAAGAATATGGTGGTGTCAGCACATATGTTATTGCAACTCCATTCGATAGGGATAGTTGTAAAACAGCCATTTCTTTAAACACAAAGTTATTATGTGCAACTTTAAACCTTTGAACGTTGACAACTAATGGACTATTAATTTTAGACTTCATTCACAATATTGGTTGCAGGATTGTAGCGGACCAAACGATCGTGTAGAATGAGGCAGTACGCTGTAGTGTGAGCTTTAAGCGCTTCTTTCATTTGAAATTCTAATCGTACGTCAACCGCTCCCACTTTCACTATTTCGTTTTGATGGGAACAATCGATGACTACAAGTGGAGCGTGCGTTTGAAATTCATTGGGTGTTAATATCGGCTCGCTGATACCCCCGTAGTACGATTGTTGAAACTGTGCATACATCTCATATAGTATAGAATAGCGATTGGTATCGAAATCAATGTTAAGATTATCGTAAGGATACATAGATGAACCCAGATGTAATTTCATATTGGTCAACTTACAGTGGTCGAACTGACTGCGCCCCTTTTTGCGCGATGTATCGGTTTGAAAGCAGATAATAACAAAACGTGGTTTCTCCACTTGAGAAGCCGTCTTCACGGCCCACGTATGCGTGTGTGTTGTATGTAATTCTGGATATTCGTGTAGTTGCCAACTGCGAAAGCTTATGTCCATGGTGGCATTGCGTTGAATATGTTTGAGTAGTTTTAAGCGCTCTGCATCTGCAACGGTTATATGTGGAATCCGCCATGATATATGTGTAATAATAATTTTGATTGACTCTTTGGTATCAGAATTCGATATAGCTGCATCGTCAGCACTACTTCTAATAAGAATAAGCTCTTGTTTGATATTCAAAAGAATTTTTCGGTAGTCCTCCGCAAATCCTAAAACCATGCGCAAGGGAATGCATACGTTGAAATGACCATTAGCATCAACGAGATCAAGCTTATCGATGGGGACCAACCGGCGTTTCTAAAGCGACGACTTTCGCTATAATCGTAGGATAGAAAATTTTAATAGTCGTAGTTATACCTGGATTACGAACGCGGTCAATAGTCTTTCCACCAAGTTCATAACGAATTTCATCAAATAAAAATAAAACTCCGTTGTTGACAAAATCGGCTGTAGGCGAAACGCCACCATCTGACTTATTCATTGTACCCTCAATATAAATTACGCTGTCCCATGGTAGTGTATAGACATCTTCGTTTTCTATTGGAATCCGTATAACATCGTTCTTCTCATACGTGGTGTTGGAGTACGGAGTATGCATATGTTTGTCGGCATTGACGATGGTTGTATCAAATATAGCACGTTGCGTAACATTTAAAATATTACTATCCATTTTAGCTATGTAGCACTTTGAGTCCTAATGTTTGCAGAAATTTAACGTTTTCCGGTGTTAATCGGTGCACTGGTGTCTTGTAACTGGTAAAGGTGCTGACAATGCGTCTATTAATAGGTTTTGGTGGTTTATGCTCATAGCGCAAAACCATTGTTTAAAGACGCTTTGGATAAAGTCTAATCGTGATGGTTTCCCGACGAAAAGTGATGAGATTACCGTTTTGATCAACTATTTTAACAATGATGCGATCGATGATTCGTGTATTAAGTGGCATATAGGTGACGTTCACGGGGTTTTCAATAATCATAAAAGTACGAAAGGCAGTCAAGAGGAAATTACAAGCGCTAAAAGCAGGTGTGGTTGAAAAGGAGCTTGCATTAAGTAAAGCCTATGCACCTATTACAAAACGTTTACAAACACTTCAGACCGGTCTGCTGAAAGATATTAAACAGGGGTCAAAGATCGAAAGCCAGCACTGGTTACCACAACAACATGACGTACAATCTACTCCTAAAAGACGCCCTAAATTTCGCGATCAGGTGCGCAGTTCCACACCAATCGCCGCACCACCAATAGAGGAGGCATGGGAACACAATCCTCATAGCCCAGCCCAGTCTGTGGAGTCCACCTTCCAAGAATCGGAGAGTAGCGGCAACACTCCAGAGACCCATACAGAGTACGAACGGTACCTAAACAGCGAAGAACATCAGGTCTACTTACAACGATTCTTACCATCGGTAAGATACTATGTCGATAATCTGTTTTCCAACTTTACTGGTATTTATAACAATGACACGTAGCACTTGCGCAGGGATAAAGTACGTTTTAATCCGGAGACAGGAAAATTAATGATTGGTGATTCGGACATTATCTTCGGGATTGGTGAAAAGGTGTGTAGAACGATTTTGCTACAACGGTAGCAAAGGGTTGTACGAGCAACTGTTCCTTCTCAATCCTTTGGGTAAATTCTCACTTAAAGAAATTAACGATTATGCGGACATTAAAAAAAGAAGTAATGCAATGTATAGCTTACGACAGCAAACTATAAACCCGAGTGGTCGTGGTCTACTCATGGATTATAACGAGAAGCCACTAGAGTATGTATACTTTGATGATCCCAACGAACTGTGCGAACGGCTCAAGCTTCTGGTCGCCTCGCAAGATGCAGGTAACACCGGTCACACAAACGAAATTACATCGATTATGGAAGAATTACGCGAATTGCGTATAATAGCGTAGATTGTGCGACTTGTTATTCATTATCACGATGGTTATCGACAAGTTTGGACTTGCGTCTGACTGTGCTTCATATATTTCTTATGATGATTACTACGATTTTGACAACATGAGATTAGCGCGCGTCGCTACACCACAAGAAGATGATGATGCAGTCACGAAAGCGTACTTAGAATCGCGGTTAGCAACGCTACACCAGCAAGAGGACGAACCAACGCTTGGAAGTGGTTCCACTATTCAGCAGTATATAGACACGCTTGTGAAGGAGACAACAAACAGTATGATAACACAATTCTCGCGCGAGTATGTTACAAGATCAGACTTTAACCATTTTGAAGAGATGATGCGTAACCTTGTTCCAGCCACTGTGAACGCTAATGTTGCACAAATCGTAACCAAACGGATAGATGATTCTATGAATAGCATATACAAGACATTAGACGCTGCTATTCAACAAGTGAAAGCACAATTTAGAATAGACATTGCACGAATTCAAGCAGATATTCAACAGTTGCAAGAGAAACTTAAAAACGCACGCATATAGCCGTCAACCATACACACACACATATATTAGCAATATGTCTGTAAAGGAGCAAATCGTCCACAAGTTACATAAGCCTGCTCGCATTAACTTTCCTAGAAGACATGTAATCACAAAAGGATTAAACGAGCTGTTTCAAGCCGATTTGGTGGAAATGATCCCATATGCAAAGATAAATAAAGGATTTAGATACATTCTAGTTGTTATCGATGTATTTTCTAAATACTTATGGGCCGTACCGGTTAAGCGCAAGACGGGTAAGGCTGTTTCAAACGCTTTTCAATCAATTTTCAACAAAGACCATCGTATTCCACGGTACATTCAAACGGATTTGGGAAAAGAATTTTATAATTCAACATTTAAGGCTTTAATGGAAAAATATGAGATTACACATTATAGTGTGTACAGCAATAAAAAGCTTGCGTAGTAGAACGCGTTAATCGTACCTTAAAGTCAAAAATGTGGAAACAATTTAGTTTGAATGGTTCGTATCGATGGCTGAATATACTATCCTCACTCGTGACTGCATATAACAACACCAAACATCGAACAATCGGCATGCGACCTGTAGATGTGTCAAAACGCAATGAACGCAAACTTTTCAATACAGTGTACAGTACGATCAAAACAGTTAACTTAAAGAGTAAAAATTTTCTGTTGGGGATCATGTTCGCATTAGTAAACATAGAGGTCAATTTACCAAGGATACACACCAAATTGGTCTAACGAAATTTTTACGGTGTACAAAGTGCATTTGACTAATCCTTTAACGTACCTATTGCGCGATAGTCGAGGACAACCGATATTAGGCGGCTTCTATGCAGAAGAATTTCAACGAACACACTATCCGGATGTATATTTAGTGGAAAAAGTATTGAAGAGAGTTAAAAATCAAGTATATGTGAAATGGTTAAATTTAGATTCTAGCCATAATAGTTGGATATCCAAAAATCATATTTTGTAGATTTGCTGTTACGTGTTTGTTTACCATCATATGTCATTCATCAATTAAATTTTTTTTACTGTTATATGCTTTAATATAGCGACACACACACACACACACAAATTACATCTATGTACTACTAATTACTACACTAGTTCTACGTCAAGAAAGTTGTTTATAATTCCTCATGCCCGAAGCGCAAAACGTTGATGTAGGTTGATTTTCGCTGTTTTGGTTGAACTTGAGTATTTCGATGTCCGTGAATATGTGTAAATAACAAGCAGGTAAAAACACATTACCTTCTCAGCTAACAATTTCTCCCCGTACCTGACCAACACTCGAGGTATATATATTTATTGTAAAAGGTATGCGACACGTACAATAGCATCCTCCATTATATCTAATAAGTGCTATCTATAGCGCATCAGCTAAGACAACCAAGATGACATGATTTACATACAAAAAAATAGTATTAAACTAAAACAATAACTTTAATAGCATATACACTTTTTTATAATCATCTATACTATTTGATGGCCATTTTCCCGAATCCGGACCACACGTCCATCCTGGTTGCTGTTTTGAGCCCTCCATTGCCAAATTCTTGAGGAGCCAGTTATATGTTGTTCTATGAGGGCCAACTACATTAGGTTGGTACTTATAATTTACCTTATACTTTAAAATTAACTTCAATACTTTTTTTAATACCATAGGTTGTGCGAAATATACAACATCTACAATCATATCGTCAATCGCTGTGACCAGTGATTTATAGTTGCATTTATATTCATGATAGGATATGCCTTCGTACTCAATACAGCTCGGTTGGTTAGTAATTCTTCAAGGAAATATACATCGCTCAAACTATAATTACTCTCTATTGCGTCTAGTACACCGCGAACCTGATGACATTTTAACTCTGTTTTGCCGTTGCAAGCATCAATGAAGTTTGATACAAATTGATCGCACCTACTCTGTTGATTAAACAGCATGTCCATTACATCAATGGATGTATCATTGGTCAGCGTTAGCCATTTGAAGGCTTTAAAAGGAACATGAACACCTACTCTGAACAGTATACTTTTGATTTTGTCTACATCATTCAATACTATGGCATGTTTCAGATGTTGGTGTAAAATGCGTTGTTCACTCTCGAACAAATCGTACAGTACATTGTCCATGTTAACTTGAAAACTTCGCACCACTATCGTCACTATCGTTGTTGTTCCACTCACTGCGAGATCTATCCAAGTACCTAGCTTTTATGGCACATTCATCAAAATAGGTAATGCTAAAGTGTTGTGATACTGAGCATCACCTAGTTATTCGTCTGATAAACCCCCCACTAGTTTTTGTAACAGCATTAACAAATCAACAACCTCGAGATGATCTCTGGCAAGGCGACTCTGTTGAATTTGAGCAATATATTTAAGGAAAATCCAATTAGAGGTGTGTTGGTGGTGATGGATTGTTATTCAAATTATCTATGGAATATCCTTCACTTTTAACGAAGGATGCATGCCCGGTAAATTGCAAATTAATCAAAAGTGCATAACGTTAATCATTACTCTACATACAGCACAAAAAGCTGTCATAGCCATGCGAGAAATATGTTGCCTGATAAATACTCCCTGTATGATTGTTGTGGTTTTGACAATTTTGACAACGATCCTAGGTCATGGATCGAAACGTAAAGAAAGATGATTTTAAAAACTATGAGTGGTTTAATTCCCAACGAAGATTAAGAAAAAGGTTGCCTGATGTCGCTAAATGTATATATATACCAATGTTTAATACCTTGAAAGTAATAGGCAAAATAAAATTTAAAGTTGTCAACCATGTTTGGGTGGTAATGTTGATTCGGTCATTGATACCTACTGCAAGTTAAAACAAGTCGTATACAATGATGAAAAAATTTTTGAAACTAACTAAATGTGATCTTGAATACATGCTTTGTAAAAGCGATATAGTTCAGATTCTGCTACGATTCTTCAACAGACGGCGATAACAATAAAAACTCTGTTTAAATTAATTTTTAATAACGACTTAACATTGCGTAATTCTATTAAAATGATTTGAAATATAACGGTATTATTTTTATTGTTTAGCATCAATTTAATAACATTTGTTGATATAAGATGAAAATTGTGAATTTTGGTAATTGACAATTATGCTAAAATGTTTTGAAGTTACCTTGTTGCCATATGTTCCATTTAACAAAATTAAAACTCAGATATATTATAGACATTCTTGCAATTATTTACCATATGTGTATATATTTCTCTTGACAATAATTATTAATTTAAGAATAACTTATTGAATTAAAGTAGGTTATTTATAAGCACTAAATTCTACAATAATTAAAACGAGTTTGAAAATAAAATGTATTGACAATGTAGCTATACTTGTAATTTATTCTGCCAGGATCAACAAAATATAATGCAAAATAGTTGTTTTAGGTATAAACCAGAACCATATAATTTACATATGGGGATATGTTGTTATAATTATACTATAAATAGCACAATCGCCGAGGTCATTAACTACCATGCACTTTACTGAACGCGGTTGTTAAAGGGCGTTATATGAACGTTTTTGCAAAGAAATAAGTAATATTTATCTCAGTTTGCGAGATGTTGAAACGTTTAGATCCGTAAGTTATGCATATCTTTTAGAAAACATATTTGCTTTTATGGACAAATTTTGCTTTACATTCCTTAACTTTAATAATTTCACTAATCATGTTTACAGAGTCTTTTAAATAATAATATCCTTTGAACATACTATCATCTGGAATACAAATTTTGTTATACCTATATCTAGTACTAATAATAATTAGTGTCTCTAGCACTGTAAAATTTAACTAGAATAAATAATTCACAATCTTTTATAGTGTTTAATTAAATCGGTCTTTAACAACAAAAGAGGTATTTTGCACATTGCAAATTATTATTACCATGCTTGTAGCAATAAATATTACATAATAAATTGCTGGTTATTCACCTAACAATAAAATTTTACACTAAGAATATATAATTGGTGTATGCTGGGTTGCCTGCCATAGATATGCATATATTTTTTAGAATTCAATTAAATTTAAGTACACGTAGGTAAATGTGTGAAAGTTACTTTACATTTTAGTATTCAGCTGTATTGTAAATAGTTACTGATATTGTATTGAAAAACGACACCCAGTATTGCCAGCTGTGTAAAAATGTTTTGTTTCGGCAGTGAATCAATCAAACTGTATGAAAATATATGAACTCATTAGCATGTAATTAAAATAAGCTGGTAAGTGAAACTAATATAAATAAAACATTCAAATTTTGTGTGTTTCTTTTTAAAATTATATATTTAATACAAAAATATTTTTTTAAAAATCTCGGGGGATTCTTCAGCACGTGCACGTTTTTGCTTAACCTAAAAATTTCCGAAGTATTCAATCACCTAATGCGTGCAAAACCTCCGTTCAGAACGCCTTATGGAGTACCATTCCGCATTTGAGAATGATTACATCACTATCCAAATTCTTCACCACGTTTTAAATAACGACATTATTTGCATACATTTAAAGGTTAAATTTTAGATCCGGGTACGAGTTCAGTGTGGTTGTATAAATTATTTTGGTGGTGCAATCATGAATAAAATAACGAGTGACCTGTCTTAACATGTTTTTTTTGCACACACACCAATATTTTAAATTAAAACCATTATAAAATACGAGTCGAATAATTTCTCCTATTCTTTTTGATGATTAATACAAAAATAATGGGGCAGAGCCCCGTTTAGGACACGATTAGAAGCTCCCTTCCCCCACCATTCATCATTTTGAGAGTGATTATGTCATCTACCACATTTCCTATTTTTGCTTAACCTACAAATCGCTCTTTAATTAACTAAAGCAACGAGAATAAAAACAATGACCAAGCTCTAAATATCACCGCTAAATTCCTCACTACATGCACGTTTTTGCATAACCTATAAATTTTTTATCACGTTTGTGTAATTAAACGAGTTATATATATATATACAATGTCTAATACGTCATCTACATACAATCACCAAACCGCTAAAAGTAAAAGAATTTTTATTGCCACATAAATTAAATGTATAATTACATTTAAATATTTAAATATATTCAAATTGCTAAAATGTAAGCAAGAGATCCTTGATATAAGATTAAATTAATTTTTTATTTGAGAATCAAATAAATCGTGATGAAAGGTGGTATATTTTGCATACCAAGAAGGAAATAGTCTTAACATGTTTTTGCAACACACCTTATGTTAATTAAATACATTATATTAAAAGTCGAATGTCGGCGTGATTTGCATATATATTACCAGAGAGCTATAATTCTAAACTCGAGGTTATATTCGACTGCGAATTCTTGTTATTTTATCGTGACATTGAAATCGCGAGAAGTGAACGACTTCTTTGTAAGCAAGACATCCTTGATATAAGATTAAATTAATTTTTTATTTAAAAGTCAAATAAATCGTGATGCAAGGTGGTATAATTTGCATACCAATAAGGAAATATACGGCATACCTGTCTTGAAATGTTTTTGCAACACACCTTATGTTAATTAAATACATTATATTAAAAGTCGAATGTCGACGTGATTTACATATATATTACCAGATAAAAAACACTAGGTTATATTCGACTGCATGCAAATTCTTAGTATTTTATCGTGACATTGAAATTGCGAGAAGTCAACGACTTCTTTTTTACAAGATTTTACCTGCAGACGTTTAAAAATTTGACCTCCATCATATAACATTTCGTATATTTTCTTAATTTTATTTTCTACTTCGTACAAAACGCAGCTTATGAGGAGAGCTAAAACACTCTTTACCACTTGCACGCGTTTGCCTAATATTAAAAAAATTTTCACCGCGGCGTTTTAATTTTTAGCTTAACCTACCCAGAAAAATACGAACCAACACGTGAACTCCATTTTCTACACACACAACATTTTTTAAAATTTAATATTTAATATTTAACGTCGGGAACGCTGCTAAAAAAATTTCTTAAGAAAATATCTCCACCCCAGCGCACGCGCACCACCCCACGACAAAAATCTAACGACCCCGCCGAACGCACACCCCAAAGACCTAACGACCCCCCGACGCAACAAATTTACACACAAAGACAATTTTGTTCTCAAAGCGGCGTATACATATCTTGCTGCACGTTTTGTTTCCCAAAGCGGCTTAGCTGTTCATATTGTTCTCGAATCGGCGTATACATATCTTGCTGTGGATCTCTGTTGCCAAAGCGGCTTAGCTACCCTACTTGTCATATATAAATTAAATCATTGGAATGTTTAAAAGTGCTACGGTAATCATATCACATTTGACCTTCCCATTTTTCATTACCGCTTAAACAGGATGGAATTTGTAAAAATTAAAAGTATTTTAAAGAACAGAAACTTGAACTTATCAAATTATATTACAACAGATTATATTAGGAATTATATTTACAATATTTTAAATACAGGGCAATTCACGAAGAAATATCACGCAAGAAATGATTTTAATTATAGCAATCTCCATAAATAAGAAAAACAATAAACACATCTGTAAATTAATTGCGGTAATTTCGAATAGCTAAAGAGGAAACATAAAATGGACTGTATTAAATTTAAAAGATATTTTAACAAGCAACAGATAATTAAATGTTTTTAAACAAATCAATCAATCAAAGCGTTTACTATAGCACTTACCTAATTGTTTACGACGTGGTGTCAATGCAAAAAAACGATGTAGCATCTAATCTGCCTCGTGTAGGGAAGCGAAGCACACATTTATTACAATAGCGGTGTTCTACAAAAACAAGCGGTTTATAAGGGTAATAGTTATTATAAATAGCGGTGGCGGGTTACAAAGCGGTTCTTCTAATTAATTCCACGTAGAACGTGTAAACTCGAAGCGGTTTAATCCACAACGGTTCAAACACACATAACATAACGAACTGTTATCACTACGAAACTCTTCTGGCTTCGTGGATTTTCCAATCGATACTTATTGGCAGATGCGCGCTAACACACAGAACTTTATCACTCACGGCTCTTGGCGCGTGCTTTCGTAAACTCAAGAATTTTGCACTAACAAATTTGAATATACCGCGGCGAATTTAAAATAAGCAACAAGCCAATGTAATAATAAAATTTAGTTTTAAATTATTTACATAAAGACGGAACAATATCTTTTAGCAATTTTTTCTACATCATTAGGATGAAACATAATTCAAACCTGGAAATTTGTTAACAGAAAAACAAACTCCCTTCATATAATTAGTTATAATTACTCGCTAGAAATGCGTTTTGGAAAATTATTGCATTAACAATAATATTTTACGTAGAAATGTATTTGAATTAGAATGTTAAACGCAAGGCTTATTTATAATACAATAGGATATTATACAGACCTGAAACCTCAAATTTCTGCAAGACTTAATAACGATTGCTTTTACCATTTAAGTTTATATGATTGCAGTATCGCGAATATTTTAAATCGTCTTGGAGAGTATCAGTGCGGTAAATAATTTCAACTTTATTTTTGTTTGTATAATTCAAAATGAATTATATTGCTCATTATGACGTTGTAAATGAAGAGCGTAATTTATTTACACGTATTTTGAAAGACTGTTTGTTCACACAAGACCCACAGTTTTGAAATACGCACATTAAAATGAATCCTAAAAAATATTGTTTAGGGAAAGACATAATAAAAGAACACACATTATACAATAATACATATTTGAAACAATTTATGTTACAAGTGCAATTACGTTTATTTAGCTCAGATAAATTTATCAAGGTTCTATTTATTTTCAGCTTTTTAATGTAAATGACATACAAATTACATTCATCATTAATGTATTGAACACTCTTATTTATTTACAAAACAGAAATGTGTTATAATTAGACGCGTTTTGATTTGTATTGTGTATGCTAAAACTAATTCATTGAGGAAAATAACCAAGTTTAATAAAATCCTTTATTCAATTAAAAAATACATTTATGTTCATGGGATGTCATGTTAATAGCTTGATGTGGTGTATTATTGTATTTTTCCATAACCTTAGGTAAAATATCCGATCATCTACGACTGCCTTTCAAGTAAAATTTTCTGTACAACTTGTTTTTCATTGTGCTTAGTAATCTTTCGCAAAAATCGGCTTTTATTTCGAGATACTTAGAATAATGGCTTATCTTATATGTTTGCATAGGTTGCTTAAAGGAGTGGTTGTAGAGCACCATTTTAAAAAGAGATTTAGCAAAAACTTTGGTTTCAGACTATATAAAATTTTAGGTATACTAAAAATGTGAGAAACTAGGTAATTGCATCACAAAAGAATAAAAACCATTTAAGCGAAGCACATGTCTTAGCAATCTTTTCCACATCATTAGAATGTAACATAATTGATACCTGGAAATTGTGTTATTAGAAACTTGCATTATAAGAGAATAAAACACCATGGTCGCCGAATGCGTAGAGTGATGATTTAACTTATATTTATGCAAGCGTTTTTTAAACGATTTATTGTAAAATTCCTTGCCTTCGTCTGTTTGCAAATTAAACTTTGATGCAATATTCTTATCGCATAACATTGTTCTCAGTATAACTTTTATTGCTTTTGTAACTTCTGGACCGGACTTATTTTGTAACGGTTTAGCAATTCCGTATTTGGTAAGGCAGTCCTGCCCAATCACAATGTAGTTGTAACCTATATTATCACGAGCGTACGATTGAAATTCTGCTAAGTCAAATTGCATGAGATCCCATTTTACAAGTTTAAGCACTGTGTGTCGACGTTAAAAAATTTTCCGCGCTGGCCTAAATAGTTCTTCTAAAATTGCCGCTTTACTCATGTCTGGGGGAATACTGACGCCAGACTAAGCGATCCATCATTTTGTAATTGTAGTTTTGGTGTGAGTTCAAGTTTTGGATTGTAATACTTGTTCGTAACATCTTTTGGTGACGCATTATAACTCGATGAAAGTGAGAGACTGAGTTCTTGATCGTCTGTTGCAGATGTGGTATGCAAATTCATAAATAACTGTACAAATGCTTTTACATCGGATACAAGTTTAACAAATTTTTCGTCTATGTACTGTTTGGTTACTGCATTAGATTTTTCAATAGGAGAACTAAGCCGGATAATTCGTTGATTCCTCGCATTGTAAACTACGGTCTTACGACAAGCGTCTTCTATACTTCTTAAACAGTTACACAATGTATGGCTTACGAGTTTAGCTGCAAACATTTTGGTGAAGCCATCAATGTCTTCCTTAGTTTGAAGTACATCCACCAATCTCTTACCGCGCAAAATAATTTATTCCCTCTTCTGGTTTGAACACGATGGTACTTCTTTGATTGACGCTGTCGTAGTCATCTGTAGGATCCGAAACGTTGACGATGCGTTTTTGTTGTAAATCGTAACTTTCACCATCTGGTGTAAGCACAAAACCACGTCCTGGTGGACCTTGTTTTTACATCAGCATTTTTGTACTCCGGACGATCGAACCGGTCTATAAGCACTTTGAAACTGAAAAAATTTTAATAAGATTATTCTATTATACTTTCTTCCCTTAACTTTTCGATTATGGACATCATCTCGTTTATGTTCTGAACGCTTGTGTTATTTGCCAGGCAGGTAGCATTCAGTAAATTTAATCGATAAATTAATTCGTGAACGTTGTTCAAATGAACGTACTGAATACGACTAGTATTAAATTTTTTGTAAAAACGATTAGGAAGTTCGGCACCTTACTTGTTTATTGTTGACGATGTCCTTTTTGATTGTCTTCGAAATTCTGTGATATGCGGCAACACATATTTTTGGAATTTTATGTTTGTAGTCGGAAACCCTGCTAGATCATTTAATTTGAATGAATCAAATCGTTTCGTGAAAATTGAAGCTGCTTTAATCATTTCCAGGTAATTTGCTAAATCCTCGTGTAAATTGGAATCACCATTTTCGTGATCAAGGTTCATATAGGTTAGCAAATTGTACAGTCCAAACGTGCCACGATACTTTATATTTTTTAATGTAATGTCACCATTTTCTCGATTTATATTCAACTCTTTGTCTCCGAACACCCATTTATCATCTACAGCATCATACCTCACACCATAAACAGATTTGTCTATATTTTCGTCTTCATCTTTGTTCAACACTTCCACATAGTAGGGATGAAACAGATTCTCTGCAATCATTTTATAGATTCATAATGTTAGATGTCACATAGGTTGCCTATTTTCTGCATGGGGCCATAAGAATTTACTATTTTTATAATATGTCCGTAATCGACCTTGTAAACAACACAATACAACTTTGCAACTTCTCGTGAAAAACAAAAGCCTTGATAAACAAACCTACTGAAGAACGCAAATACTTAACCTTCACGAAAACATCTTATCATCTTTGATAACAAATATTTTAATAAAATAGATACCAGACTTTAAATGCTCTAATAATATTTCTGAAGCACACATTTTAATAAAATGGATTCATGCTTGTAAGCATATATCGAAAAGGCAATTTTCTATATTTAAAACTATAATTACCTGCGCTAATAAAACTTGATATCTAGTACGTTATCAACAGGTTAGACACAATCTATTTAAATTTGTTATTAATAACAATTGCAGAATTTACAACTAACCCAAAATAAATTCCAAGTACCTTAAATTTTACAACAGAATACTTAATAAGATTTTACAGCAATCGTTTAAATTGGCCGAAGGCTGTCTAATTCACTAATACACGCAATTAACTGTGTATACAATACGGGATTATGAAATTTTCTTATCAGTTAAGCGTCAAATTATTCAATTTCAGGAACGGAACGTAAAAACTACCTATTTTTGTGACCTAGTATAACTACACAAATTGCATGCAAATGGACGCTCGTTAGAATACGATTTCAAATGTCGTTGTAAATTACATTTTGTAATGTGGTATGATTTGTTACGTTCATTTTCGATAATATTTGGTTATTTCATTTACATCAATTCCGGTTTCTACTCTTAAATCCTTCAACAACATCCTGTTTACAATAAGTATGCTTTCTACAAATTTTTATGTTAAACTTATTTATTTCGAAACGTAAAGTTTATACTAAAATTAAATTGTCAATACCTTGTTTTAGGCATCCGTTAACTTGTTATACAGTACGGCCGCGTATAATTGATTCTTATATGACTGCCATCAAAAGACTCGTTGAAATAGTGTGTTCTATTATTTAGTGAAGCTCGAGTCGAGTTTTCTAATCTCCTTTTTGGTATGTTGATAACGCGAGGATCGAAGCTCGAACTATTATTATTTAAACCATTTGAATTTGATTCAACAGTTCGTCTTTAGATGTATTTCCTAAATTACTTACTTTAAATGTGATGCACGTTTTTTTATAAGTGTACATCCTGATTGCATCCGTGAGTTCTCCTGCGTTATTAGTATTAGTAAGACTTTCTTTTTAGCTCCTAGCTGGAGGCAAAATTGCTTGTTATGTAGACCCGAGTATTCTTTGACGTAGATCAACTGCTCTTGCGTGCAAACCGCTGTTGCAATTACGGTAGCAGCATGGTTGTTGCTGACTACCGCGGCGATGCAGTGCCGATACGTTCCCAGGGCTGACAAGATAAGTATCCCGACATATGTATGTGACTTGTTTTCTTTTTCTAACATATCTAGGGATAAAACCCAATTCACATCGTGCTGACAAACAAAACACTTTTTTTTATAAAAAAAAAACACTTTAAAATTAGATACGCTAATGTTTCTTAGGGTAAAATCCTTACTAGAAAACTTTCTAACTTTAATACTTTTGCTTTTGTACTTAACCCATCTGCTTATACGAAAGTATCAACATTATTCTTTTTTGTACTGATTAGATATATTACATGTTAGCTACGAATTGTGCACTACGTGGGACAAATATTGAATTTGTTTATAGAGTAAAATTGCTTTTTTTTAAATAGTAACCTTATTTAATTTTTTTTGCAGTTTAGAAGGAAATTTCTATTTTTTTTATTGTAAATATAAAATCGTTGGTGACGTATTTTTTTGTGTTGCTAGAAAATATTTTTTTAAATCACTTTTATGTGATGCAGTATAATAACACAAATTGCATGCAAATGCACGTTCGTTGGTATGTGACCGAAAACGTTTTTGTAAACGACTTTTTCTCGGATCAAGTATAATGATACAGATTGCATACGTATGGACGTTCGTTAGCACGTGATCGAAAATGTTTTTCCAAATTACTTTTTCGTGATGCGGTATAATAACGAAAATTGCAGACGAATGAACGTTGGTCAGTATGCGAACAAAAATGTCTTTTTAAATCACTTTTTGTGATGCAGCATAATAACACAAATTGCATACGAATAGACGATCCTTAGTATGCGACCGACAATATGCAACTAAATGACTTTTTTGTGATGCGGTATAAGCACACAAATTGCATGCGAATGGACGTTCGTCATTATGTGATCGAAAATGTCTTTTTAAATCACTTTTATGTGATATAGTATAATCATACAAATTGCACACGAATGGACGATCGTTAGTATGCGATCGAAAATGTTTTTCCATATGACTTTTTCGTGATGCGGTATAATCACAAAAATTGCAGCCGAATGGACGTTCGTTAGTATGCGAACAAAAATGTCTTTTAAATCACTTTTTTGTGATGCAGCATAATCACATAAATTGCAAGCGAATGGACGATCGTTGGTATGCAACCGATTATGTGCTTATAAATGACTTTTTTGTGATGCGGTATAAGTACACAGATGGCATGCGACTGGATGTTCGTTAGCATGCAACCGAAAATGTCTTTTTAAGTCACTTTTTTTTTGCACACAAATGGATGATCGTTAGTGTGCAACCGATAGTGTGCCTGTAAATGACTTTTTTTTATTCGGTGTAAGCACACAAGTTGCATGCGAATGGACGGTCGTTCGTCTGCGATCGAAAATGTCTTTTTAAATCACTTTTGTGTGATGTACTGTAATCACACAAATTGCATGCGAATAAACGTTCGTTAGTATGCGACTGATAATGTACTGGTAAATGACTTTTTCCGATCAGGTGTAAGCACATACATTGCATGCGAATGGACGTTAGTTTGCAACCGAAAATGTCTTTTTAAATCACTTTTTTGTGATGCAGTATAATCACACAAATGAATGATCGTTGGTATGCGAATGATAATATGCTTGTAAATGACTTTTTTGTGATGCAGTATAGGCACACAAATTGCAAGCAAATGGACGTTTGTTAGTGTGCGACCGAAAATGTTTTTTAAATTACTTTTATATGATGCAGTATAATCATACAAATTGCACACGAATGAACAGTCGTTAGTATGCAATCGATAATGCACTAGTAAATTACTTTGTATGATGCGGTTTAAGCACGCAAATTGCATGCGAATAGATGTTCGTTCGTATGCGATCGTAAATGTCTTTTTAAATCACTTTTATGTGATGTAATATAATTACACAAATTGCAGGCAAATGGACGTTCGTTAGTATGCGACCGATAATGTGCTTGTAAATTACTTTTTTGTGATGCGGTATAAGCACACAAATTGCATGCGTATGGACGATCGTTAGTATGCGACCGAAAATGGTTTTTTAAATTACATTTACGTGATGAAGTATAATTACACAAATCGCACGCGAATGAATAATCGTTAGTATGCGACTGATAATGTGCTTGTAAATTACCTTTTTGTGATGCGGTATAAGCACACAAGTTGCACTTGAATGGACGATGGTTAGTATGCGATCGATAATGTGCTTGTAAATTACCTTTTTGTGATGCGGTATAAGAACACAAATTGCACGCAAATGGACGATCGTTAGTATGCGACCGACAATGTGCAACTAAACGACTTTTTTGTGATGCAGTATAATCACACAAATTGCACGCGAATGGACGATCGTTAGTATGCGATCGATAATGTGCTTGTAAATTACCTTTTTGTGATGTGGTATAAGCACACAAATTGCATGCGTGTGGACGATCGTTAGTATGCGACCGATAGTGTGCTTGTAAATGACTTTTTTGTGATGCGGTATAAGCACACAAATTGCATGCGAATGAACGTTCATTTGTATGCAACCGAAAATGTTTTCTTAAATTACTTTTAAGTGATGCAGTATAATCACACAAATTGCATGCGAATGGACGATCGTTAGTATGCGATTGAAAATGTATTTTTAGATAACTTTTAAATGATGCAGTATAAGCACACAAATTGCACGCGAATGGACGATCGTTAATATGGGATCGAAAATGTTCTCGTAAACGACTTTTTTGTGATGCAGTATAATCACACAAATTGCACGCGAATGGACGATCGTTAGTATGCGATCGATAATGTGCTTGTAAATTACCTTTTTGCGATGCGGTATAAGCACACAAATTGCATTCGAATGGACGTTCGTTAGTATGTGAACGCAAATGCTTTTGTAAATCAATTTTTCGTGATGAGGTATAATTACACATATTGCATGTAAATGGACGTTCGTTATTATGAGACCGAAAATGTCTTTGTAAATCACTTTTTCGTAATGTGATATAATTGCACGAATTGCATGCTAATGATCCTTCGTTTGTGTAAGGCTGCATCACGTTCTGCATGCTTAGACAATTGTTAAGCTTTATTAACTAAATATCAATTATTAATACAAATGTCCTTTACTTAAATGTTTGTTTCATAGCAACCCTGAGCGTCTTTACGTAAAAGATGGTGCTCAAGATTCCCTTTTAGCGAAGTTGCAAGATTTCGCACTAATAAAATTTTAGTTGGGTTTCTTGGGTTTGTGAAAATCGTTTAAAACTTGGGCATTTTATACATCTAGTTTATAATATTGTACTGTCCTTATACCTTAAATCTTGAAACATATAAAATGTATAGCTAAACCATGTCTATGCTGGTTGTAACTTACATTACGTGTAATTTCTGATAACGCGATTATTATTGTGGTCGAAAACATTGTTTTAATTTCATATGCGCTACAAAATAGCATTATTAACAGTTGGTATTGCTAACATTACTATAAAACAAAATTTCCCCTATATCATCAGATGTTTGGAATCTAATTTCATATTATGTATTTCTAACCTCAATTTGTTTGGTATTATTGTTTTGTGTGCTATCTATTTTGTTTTTAAAATCCTGGTTCAGTTGAACATTATTAATTATTTGTGCTTATTTCTGTGACCCATTAATTTTAGATAAATGCATTATGCAGTTTAGTGTTGGTTGCAGCCAATATTAATTTTTCAATATATTGGTAATTCCATTTTCAGTAAGAACCCGAGAATCAATATATATTCTTAGTTAAATATTGCAATGGAGAGCGTTAAACGGTCATTTAACTGGTGAAGAGAAATCTTTTTTAAAAAAACTTGTGCTACAGAATTGCAACTTCATTGAATCTAAGAAAACAGATGCTATATCCGTCATGCAAAAGAGAAAAGCTTGGGTGGATATTGTGACAGAAAATAATTCTTCTTCAGAATTCTTTAATGTAAGTATTAAATTTAAATACACTGAAAATGTATTATGTTGTAATATGGAATCGTAATCTTAGAGAACATTGGAACAGTTACGCAAGTGCTGGGATAATGTGAAGTCCCGCAGAAGAAAGGAATTGGGCGAAGGAAAAAAATATCGCATGGCAACAGGCGGAGGCCTTTTGTTGTTCCACTATCTGATGATATTAAACAAAAATGTCGCTATTGAAATTAAAGATGTGAATGTGAACTTTTATTGTACCAATTTCACAATTGGCTTGTGATAAACAAGAAAATGTTACACAAGTAGAGTTTGAATACGATTACGACAAAGGTAACGACTTATTTTCTTATCTTTCTTGTTATTTTATAGAAACGTTTGCAGAACACACAAAAAGCACAGACCCACACCCATCGACCTCACGCGAAACTGCATTTAAACAAATTGCAAACACCCCTAAAAGCAAGCACTTTTCACGAGGAACTGCTTTCAAAGTGAAATTAGAGAAAAGACTAGAAGGACAGAGACATTAAAAAGCAAGACCTCGAACTCCATGCCAGTTATATTAGTTAAGTTAGGTTATTTTAGTTTAGGTCAAGATAGTTACGTTTGGTTAGGTCAAGATAGTTAGACAAAATGCAGACGATCCTAAGTTTCTGAACACGACAACCGGTCTGTAGCATCAAAATGGATAATAACCGTAAATTTCAAATTTGTTGCAGCCTACGCAACAAATGTTAAAATCTGAAGCTCGATGCCGACTCTATAACCCTCGCAGCATCGACCCCCTCGGAGGAGATACGCGAATAGTGAACGATACAACCTTCTCAATTTTACTACGAAAGGCAGCTATCATGATTTATACGACACTAGAAGCGGTTTGTAGTCCCCACGGGTCTACTTTGAGCGGCATGCCCTCTTCGTGCCCCGCCGATTTTGCAACCCGCCCCTTCGCGCCTTGCCCTATTTGCGCCCCGCCCTCATTGCACCCCGCTCTCTTTGCGCACCCGTCCTCTTTGCGTCTCATCCTGTTTACGTCCCGCCCTCTTCGCGTCCCGCCCTCCTCCCGTCCCGCCCTCTTCGCGCCCCGTCCTCTTCGCGTCCCACCCTCTTCGTGCCTCGCTCTCTTTGCTGGGAACCATCGGGAACCACTGGAAATCATCGGAAATCATCGGGAATCATTGGAAACCATCGGGAATCACTGGAAACCACTGGGAACTACTGGAAACCACTGGGAAGAGGTTCAAGATCACTTCGCTTTAGTAGACTTTTTCGAAATTACTTCGGGGAGTCGATGGGATCAAGATCACTTCGCCCTAGTAGATGTTGTCGAAATTTTTAAAATACTGCTAATGCAATCGTTTTTTAATTAAATTTTTAATTGTTTCTATCTTACGGTATACCTTCCACTATGTTAATAAATATTCACAAACTATATAGTCACTTTTCTTTGTTACAAAACTTGCAAGGATATGATTAGGAACTCGCATTAAATTCGGGGTTAACCTTGTTTTCTAATTAGACTCTAACTATGAAGACTGATTAAACACCAACACACGATGAACGGAAGTCATTAACCGAATCAGGTGTATCAGCAACTATACCCCCTATCATCATTTTAACACTAGGACCTTTTTTGCTGATGTCACCAGCACCATATAAAGTACGTTATAAATGTCATCGTAATACATGAGTCATTTTTTGTAACAACCACCACTTTGACGTATCCGCCATCTTGGTACAATATTTTTTACGCACCCTGTATACGCATGTTACATAGTTGCCAACTGAATCAGGTGAACCATTAACATTAACCCTAACCTCACTTTTACACATCTATCATTTCTGCTTACACCACCAGCACCATCTTTTAAATCAATTTCTATCGACCTACCCCGTATACCACCTGCAAACTAATTTTCGGCTCACTCTGAATTCTTTGAGAAGGATAGAACACGGTGCTTTCAGCGCGAATCTTGTTTAATTTATAACAGTGTTTAAGTGGAACGTCAGGATGTATTATTAACAGTTCATTGGAAAAAGAACAATATGCGTTAATACAGTTTATTCAATATACTATACACTAGTAGCACAATTTTGCATACAGTTAAGATACATAGATCAGCAGAAATTCAGCAATGAGGACATGTTAATTTTAGTCTAACTCGAAGTCTATGTTGACTCTTGCACCGGCTTTACCCCGGCTAATCATATAAACATTTTTCTTAACGTCAATTAGCTCGCTGAAGGTTTTTATTCCATCGAGTTTTAAGTATTCGAAAAAGCGCTCTGGTAAAAAACAAAGAAATCATCGCTTTCAACAATACAACGAACCCCATACTTTGTTGACACTGACTTGATTCCTAAGATACGATATTTTCTATGGGTGAGAAGTTTGGATGCGCTTATTGTAGTTTTACGCTTCATATTCATATTTAATTTTGTAAAATCCATATTTATATGATCTGAAAAAAAATAAGAAGTAAAATAAATAAATTGTTAAGAATTTTAAAGTAAAAATTCAAATATTAAATTAAATCACTTATGAGTTAAGACCAATATATATATATATATATATATATATATATATATATATATATATGTCATCCAACATTCTACAATAAAAATATAAAAAACTTTCAAACATTTTAAAAAACAACAACTATCCCATACCTCTAATAACAAAATTACTATATACCTCTGAAGAATATAAAAACACAAACAACAGTAACAGTAATATAAACAAAAATAACACAAGTAGTAACAACAGCAAAAATTTAGAAATATATAAAACAATATCAAATATAGACAATGAATTAACCCATAAACTAATTAAAGTATTTAAAAATTATAATTTTAAGTATGCAAAGAAAAATATTTTAACAGTCAACAATCTCTTCAAAATTAAAAGATAAAACACCCGAACTATTTCAAAAAAATATTGTGTACCAAATTAATTGTTTAGATTGTAATGGCCTGTATATTGGACAAACATGTCAATCCTTAAATCAGCGTATAATTCAACATAGAAGTGACATAAAAGTTAAACCAAATTCATGTGCTTTATCGAGTCATTCAGCTAATTTAGATCATAGAATAGATTTCAAAATCCAAAATTTTAGAATTAGAGAAAGATAAACAAAAAGACTATTTCTTGAAATGTATCACATTTTAATACAAAAGATAGTATAAATAAAAAAACTGATATTAGTGGTTTGAGCTCGATTTACACATATTTACTTAATTTTAAAACATAGCTACATACCTAATGTAATATTTGTTAATATGTTCAACGTTATAAATACATACACACATTCAAACCACACAACCTAACGCATGGGCATACACACACACACATACAAACAAACAACTATCACATACAACATAACATATACATTAAATAAAGGTATCAGGTATCCTCTTAAAAAAGAGAATTTGAAATATTTCAAAATCTGACATAATTTTTATTTTTACATTTCTTCTTATACAAATTATATATCCTTCCTACATTTGAAAGTGAAAAACTAAAAATAGTTATGTTTAATAATTAATTTCCATGTTAATTTTTAAAACAACTCATCTTGTAAGTTGCAATTAATATTTATATAATTTAGCCTAGTTGTTTATAACATTTTAGAAGCCTGTGAACAAGGATTAAATAAATCCGAAAATTTAGGCATTATAAAAGAGTTTTCTTTTTACCAGCTGACCTCAAACCCATTAAAAACATTTAATATATATATATATATATATATATATATATATATATATATATATATACGCTCATAAAATTAAACACAAAACATTAAATGTGTATCATTTGTATTAAATCGTACGTTTCGGTGATAATTTACACCTTAATCATCGATCTACATGAAAAAGTATATAAATAGGTAATTCATATAACAGGTAATATATGTTTAACTTACTAATTACTTGATAAAATTATTTTATGTATTCACCCATAATAAAAGTAACAGAAGGAAGCTTGTAATATTACTGATTAAGAATTAAAATTAATTTTAAATTTTGAAAGAAATGTCAGTTCACTTATTTGACAAAAATGTAGGATCAAGGATGACATCAATCAACAAATTATGACACTATTTGCTTATATTTTTTATTTAAATAGTAGTATGTGGTTTATTGGTAAAAAAATTTTTTGTATGGTGGGTTGCATAAAAATAGTTAGATTTTAAAATCATATATTTTTACAGGTGTAGTAAACAGGTTGACTTTTGACTTAAATTAAATAGAATTCTGTGTGTAAGCAATATCATTATAGTTAGTATATTTTTTTGGATTAAAAGTGTATAGGTATGAGTAAACTGTATGTAAATTATTGATGTCTTCTTTGTGATTGATGAAATTTTGTTCTTGGTTTATATGAAATGATTCTAAGAAAAGTCTTTTTTTGTAATTGCTTTCTATATCTAAAATTTTTACATTATCATAATTGACTTTGTGTTTTATATTGTATAAATGTATAGAAAGAGCACAAGAAGTTTTTCCTAATTTTGCATCACTTTTGTGTTGTGTCATGCGATTTCGGAGCCACTGTTTGGTTTGGCCTACGTAGGAAGCTTTGCATTCACATTGAATTTTATACACTAAATTGCTACATAAAGCTTTATATATATATATATATATATATATATATATATTTAAGATGTTATCAAAGAGATAATTCAGTGTCTTGTTGCAAGAACGATAATTTTAAACTTAAAAAAGTTTTACTTATTTTTGTATCGAATTTTGCAGATGTTGAAACTGATATTTGAACTAGAAACTCGGTCTATTTATATGAATCGTAATTACATAAACAGATCCTTTCCAATCAACGTAAATCCTGTTCTAAAAACCTGATTCGCCAACTTTAATACCTCTCACAGAATGCTGGGATTGCATATTGAGAATGGAAATTCTCAAAAGTATTTGATTAACTCTAAAGTATTTAGTAAAACTACGTTAACTCAAATCGCTATAATTAAATAACTTTAACTAGAAGTATTGGCAAGCTAAATGTTGCTAAAATACATTAACTATTGTTGTAGGGGATAAAAATGATGGTGTACTTGAACGATTGACATACATTCACCCACCCTGTGTGTAACAAATTTTAGACGCACTCTATATTGCAAAAGAAGTCTTTGAAAAGGATTAATTACGAGACTTTCGGTGTTCTTCGTATTTAGATCTGTTCGCGCCATTTAGCTCTCCCAACGTGGTATTCTTTATCAAGCCAGGCGAGATAAGGAATACCATAATTTAAAAGAGTCGATTAGCAACCATCCGCGAACGCGAACGTGTTCATTCAATTCTAAATATTACTCTCTAATCTCTTTCCTGAAATAACCATTTCCTGACTCCGTTCCTATTTACCTCTGGCCAGAAACAGTACTGAAAGGTGCCGCGTTAGTGCTCCAGATGTCTGTGCTTCGGTAAGTGCTTTAAGTATTTATGTAACTTGTATTCAAATTCTATGTTTATTTCCTTCTACTCTATACAGTCCACGCTCTACATTACAAACCCTGGTTTACTGCCTACTGCACTCCAGGCAATTTCTATTTGCGCCCCTTGTCGTTCCAAGAGGCGTGTACAAGATCTACTACAGACGTTGTAACGAATATATATTCTGTAGCACTAGTTTTGGAAGAATCACATCTATGCATTTTTGGTCTGTGATATTTGATTCTTGTATTTGATACTGTTATATCTGAAAGAAACAATTCCACAATGGAACAGGAAATCATAACCATTTAATTAGCTTAAATGCTATACCCATAAATATTTAATAACAATATACACTCAGAAAACATATTTAAAAAGGAACTAGTCGTTTGTGTTGTCTAATCCATAGGCGGATTATATCCTTTCAGTTGTTAAAATTAAGATAACGCTTGCGTGAATACGGTCACGAGGTGACGCGCAAGGTGGATGAGCCGTTCTTTACTTGCACGGTAGGAATAACCAAGCCGATCATTGTAGTTGAGGATGTAGTCAAGACTGCAACTTATACAGATGGGGTCACGAGTTCTGGTTCGAGTCGGTATTTGTTAACGCGCATGAAGTAATTAGAAATATGTATATGGAGATTGGGGCAACGTTCGTTAATTAAGAACGTACAGCTTTTGTTTGATGTTTTTTTGCATCAAATTTGTAAGCAGAATCCAGAAAATGTGCATCGCTGTTCGATAACGAGGAGTAACGTCTTCATTAAAAGCAGGTATCAACTCTTTCAGTTCCTATGTTTGTCAGACTTTAAAAGTGCTCACATAAAATTTTAATTAAAGATTGCTTAATTATGCTAGATTTTGTGCACGAATAACAACGTAAAATATTATTGTTAGGAAGTACTAATAAGGTAATTTTGTAAGACACGCGGAACATCCATGTGTTTAAAGTATTGTGATTCTAAAGTCCACTTCCTGTTTTTTAAAAAGTTCATTACAGATGTCTAATCTTTAATAATCTCATTATATCTGAATAAGTTGAAATTTTATTTATCCAAGTGAGCTGCACGTGATTTAAATTTTTTATAAAGAAATAAATTAAACTGATGTGAAATACATGTAAACCAATACACAGATCTGTCCATTGGGTATCAGAAATCTTGTTTTGAAATATTATTAAAATTAAGGTCTTGTTATGTCAAGACAGATTTATAAAGAACTCAATTTTATTATTTTGTATTTGTAACCATATTTAAAAAAACGAAAAGAGAGAAACTATATTAAATTACATTTTTGGACTCGAGTTTTTTTATTCCATGCATAATTAATTTTAATAAGAATATTTTAGAGTAAATAAATTTTTGGAATAATGAAAGTAGACGAATGCTGAAGTAATTTAAAACACAGATATGTTACGATTGATTTATTCAAGATGTCCATTTTTAATTCAAATACCTTTGGTGTGGTAATCTCAAGATTATCCACTCGTAATTATTAGTATGCTTTTTTATTAAAAAGTACAAACAGTGTCTTTTTAATAGGAAATTTGTTGTGTACTTTTTCTTTCAGGATCATCGAGATTGAAGAGGTTGTAAGTATGTTCCAGAGGTTTCCAGATGTGTTAGTTCATTAAGTTGTAAGTTTTTTATGGTGCTTAAATCCCATGAGTTTCTGTATCTTCTCATAGGAGTATTGAATTTCTTGTGTTATCCATATAGATACAGTGGCGCTCAATTTCCCTTTTTCTTTTAATGTTAGCTTATTGTAGAGTTTATACCATCCCCACGCCCTTTCTCATTGCTCACCCTTGGGGTAATTCCCAGACTTAGCCGCGAACAAGTAAAAAAGGATAAAGCTTCACTTGTATCCAACGAGTGGAGGCGAAAAGTGTTTCAACGTAAACAAATTTCAAAACTTTACGAATCTTAACCAAAAAAGCATTTCATATTTATATTAAAACTAAGGTGTTGAAAGTAAATAAAGAATATGTATCATTGAAATGTGTAAAAGTACTAGAGTAATTATATCACATTTGACCTTCCCATTTCTTCATTAGCGCTTCAACAAGATGGTATTTGTAAAAAGTTAAAGCTGACGTGTTTTATAGAACAGAAACTTGACCTTCCCAAGATTATATTAAAACAGATTATATTAGGAATTATATTTACAGTATTTTTAACACGGGTATTTTACTAAGAAATTTCACGCAAGAAATAATTTTAATTATTGCAATCTTTTTTTAAAAAATTGATGTAGACTAATAAGATTTAGACCGCTTTTCGTATTGTAAATCAGTAATTTTTAGCTAAACTTGAAACATAAATAAGAGAAACAATAATAAGCACATCCTTTAGCAATCTTTTCCAAATCATTACAAAGTAACATAATTGATAACTGGAAATTTTGTTACTAGAAAAACAAAGTTCTTTCACATAATTAGTTAGATGTATACATTCCTCACTACAAATGCGTGTTTGGAAAATATACACATCAAAAATAATACTTTTACCGATAAATAAAATGCATTTGAAGAAACAATTCTTAGAAGAATGTTAATTGTAAGGCTTATTTATAATAATTTTTAAAATAGGATATTACGCAAGTCTGAAATCTCAAATTCTTTACAGGAATTAATAACGATTGCTTTTTTACCATTTTCAAAGGAGATGTTAGCAAAAAACTTCGGTTTCAGACTATAAAAAATTTTAGGCCTACTAAGAATATGAGAACTTGGTAATTGTATTATAAAAGATTAAAAACAATTTAAGCGTATTTTTAAAACAATTATAACATTAGATTTCCCAAAGTGTATTTTAAAAATCAAAAACAGTAACTAGTATAATAATTTATTAAATTAAATAGATAGAAATTGCTTTCAATGTAAACGCAATGTTAATTTGAATTTTTATTGAAACCTAACCATTTAACAAAGACTTTATTTCCACTCTTTCTTAGGACTTTTTCTACCAGGTAAATTCCTGGATGTTTAACCTTTTGCAACTCCGTTTCATAAAATGCACCTTTGATTTCTTTCTCGTCTTGATCTTCTAATATATATGTCGTCGGATTGGTTACGTTTACCTTTTTAATCTTAAAAATTTCATTTGACCAGTTTGGCGTGTAACCTTTCGTAAATGCTTCCCTGTGGTTACTAATCCTCACACTGTCTTTTATTGAATATTTTGGTATTTTGGTTGCAAGTTTGATGTGGGTAAATGATGATTTAGGAATAGTTTTTTCATTTGATTTATCAACTTTTACAGGTTTGACTCCGATAGTACTGTGAACTGTATTGTTGTATTGTTTCACAATATCGCTTAAATTTTTCATCCAAGAACCGTTCAGGTTAAACAAGCGCCACATTTTTCCCTTTAAAGTTCTAATTACACGTTCCACAATGCATGCTTTCTTTGTAGAAAAAAAAATATAATGGTTTATGCCAATGTCTGCATTAAGGATTGAAAGTGTTTGTTATAATACAGGGTTATTACAAATGAAATAGACAGTTTGGATAGGTTATAGAAAGTTTATTTTTGAAAAGTTAAGATTATTACTTATATGATTATAAAGAACAAATGATTAAGTTTTTATTTAAAATTTTTACAAATGTTCAATGTGTGCACCTTTGGTAACACGACGGATATCAACACGGTAGTCGAATTCTTGCCACACGCTATTAAGCATGTAACGGTCAACTGTAGCAAGAGCTTTTGTGATACGTTGTTTAAGTTCGTCGATATCAACAGGAAGCGGTGGTATGAAAACTTTGTCTTTTACATAACCCCATAAGAAATAGTCGCAGGGCGTTAAATCTGGACTACGAGGTGCCCACGGTTTAAGCACAAGGTTTTCCTCACTTGCACGGCCGATCCATCGTCTAGGAAGATGTTCATCCAGATATTTTCGTTTATACCAGTCATAGATTGATTGCCTTGTTGGTGGTGTTTTACCATATTTTGTTCTGAAATGACGCTGCACAATAGTAACAGATTTTGTTTTGGCTAATTCAAGAACACAATAAGCTTTCTCCACTATAGTAGCGGCCATTTTGCTAGACTGGTCGTTGTTTTAACAGCAGTACCAACCTAGCAGTTGTACCAACATAAACTTTAAGAAATTCCCTATAAACCTATCTCGCTTACTATATTCAAATACACCAGTCTGATTTTTTAAAGGCTATCCAAACTGTCTATTTCATTTGTAATAACCCTGTATTCTTTACCAAAATCAGAGTGCAAATTTCTTGGCGGATTTTTAAATTTATTTAAAATTGTTTTAATTGCTGCAGTAACATCAATATCAGTTTTACTTTTAAGTGGTACAGCCCATGCGTATTTGGAAAAACAATCAATAACTACTAAAATGTATTTAAATCATTTGTTTGTTTGCGAATATGGTAGCATTTTAATCAAATCGGTCTGAAGAAGGTTATTTAACCCTTTTACTATCACTTTGCGTCTCTCGAAATTTATCCTTGCTGGTTTATGAATTTTGTTTACTATATCCTCTTTCACTTTTGATTGAACAACTATCATAATACTTTTTTCTAATCAGGATTTATTAAATACAATTAATAAATATTTCTACGTTTTAATGTCGAGGGCTCCACTTGCTTTGAAAGGAACTTTTAATATAAAATTAAGAAACAGTGTGGTATTGTTTATGCTAGCACCGCTATCACAAAAGCTGATTACATTCATACGTTTAAGCAAAAATCATGTAACTGTGCAATTATATAACTTTTATCGTTTATAAGAACTTCAATGTCTTACGGGTATCTTTTAATATTATAAATGACTGCTTCCTCATAAGGAAATTCATAATTATGCTTAATTTTGAAAATAAGGAATGTTTTGCAACTGTCGAGGAATGTACTAGAGTAAAACGTTACTACTACCATGTAATGTAGCATATGTAACTTGTACTCAATCAAGGTTTAAAACCTTTGTTTTTTTTCGTATTCCTGTTCACTTAGATCTATATCACGGTTACTTAAGTGCCTTCCAAGGTTGTCAACTGTCATATCATCTAATCGCTTTTGCCTCACGAAATTACTCAATGATCGAATTTATTTCGTTGCCGTGACCTGTGTGTCCAGCAGTCTGAGATGAAATTAAAAGCCGTAATTTATCAACAAGTTCAATAGGATCAATCCAATATAAATAATCTATGGCGTTATTTGATACTTCCATTGTCATACCGTCTCCAAGACGCTTTGTATGGGGTAATGTTCTAAGTCTAAGAGGTGTTTGAGAAAGTATGCTCAATGTAAATATAATATTTGTATTTATATGAACTATTACCCTGAATTTATTCTGTTTCAGAATAATATCTTTTATTAGCATTTGTTCTTTTCACAATATCAAGGTATGACTTTAGATCTTGCGGTCTGTACCCGACAGGATATTTTTTAAACAGTAGTTCGTATAATCCAGGAGTACCTTTATATTTCAAATCATTTATTAGAACATTTTCATCACTCAACGCGAAATTCGAATTGCCTATCATAAGACCATTTGAATCAGGGTTATACCTAACACCATATTTATAATCAAATTCGTTCTTAACATCTTTAAACATATTGTAAATATATTCTCGAGATAGTGAATGTAGCTGTTCGAGATAATGTGTCATACCAGGTGAATCGACAAAACTTTGTATATATTCCTGGACTTCTTGAGCATTTCGATTAACTTCTGTTTCGTATTCATTATCATCATCATCATCATCTTCATTTATGGCATCATTTATATTCGGTATATGCTGAGCAATAATCAGCGAATCAATATAGTCAACGTTCCTCTCTAGCAATTTAAGTTTAATTTTTTTTTACACTGCTATGAGGCAGTTCTTTAAATTTTTCTTTCTTTACCACACTTTCCCCTTCCAGTTTATTAGCAATAGTTTCTAATTGTGATGTTATGGGTAAGATTGATTCCGGTTGGACGACTTCACCATCTTTTAACTGGCGTAGTTTGGTTTTACAATGTTTCTTTTTCTAATTAAAATTCTTTTAAGTTTTATCGCCTCCCTGTTCATAGCGTAAAAAGTTTATTGTAATAAAAATTCTTGGATACTAATGATACTTGCGTCTCTCAGGGTTTACATAAGTATGAAGTGATCCAAACCTATTCGGTACCTTTTTTGATCTGCATCACTAACCTTGTCCACAACTAAGAAACCGTATTTGTCTTTCCAACAAGCACCACATATTTTACGGAATTTATCATACTTCATGTCAGTATTGATGTGATCGTCATATATATGTTTTAAGTATAAATCATCTTGTTTAAATAAAACTAAAAAATTAGCATTATCACCTAGTAACTGCTTAGGTATACAAGTATAACTTTGAATAAGGTAAAACTGTCTACTTGTTTATGGTGCCCCATACTAAAGTATTCCCTAATTATACCTTGATTATCACAAGTTACATCATCAAAAACAAATATAGAATTATTTCGAGCATCAGATGGCGATATAATATTATCAGAACTGGAAAATGTATAATATTTGATCCCTTTTATTGGTCGCAGTAGACTTTCAAGGTATTGATACTTTGGTTGATAAAGTGATTTACAATAAACATATACGTTTTTAAACTTTAAACCATTAGGATGTTTTATCAACCTAATCATAACGTTGGTTTTACCGCAATTTCATGGACCAACAACTAGACATCAAATAGATGAAGCCAGAAGAACGCTATGTTTTTTAGTTAAGGATTGCACGTCAATGTCATCATTGTTTATGGTTAAAGATGTTGATTGTTTTACAATACGCATGTTTGCAAGTACTGAATTTGATTATAAAGAAGTGGAATTATATATAAGAACGGCGAGTATATAAAGAATCATTCATTCGCAATAATTTATTTACTGCACAGCTTGAGAGGACAGTTGTCCGTTAATGATTACCTATAATAATTCTAAAACTACATGGAACGGACTGTTAATTACTGTAATTAACAATTTACCATTTGAAGCGCATATTCTGAGTTACAAATTTTGCGGTTTGAGTACAAAACTTGTAACAATTTTATTTCTTGGTTATTAAATCCATCCATAAAAGTGCAAAGTTATAAAACGCTTTTATTCAAATTATAAGTAAAATACATTTAACAAGTTTAGTAATACGCTAAAGTTGTATCTATATGTAGTTTTCTATGTATAGTCAAATATCTGTGCCTTCGATAACTGTTCGCAGGCGCGTTTTGGTTGAAGGCCTCCACCGGGAACACGCCGTCGTTCGGGCGAGGTGATAACCAGTCGGCCATGCGAGCTTGTTGAATCAAAATGTACGATTGGAAGCAGGCCGCCAATTTGCGGTTACATTTTAAGCAGTCGAGATCCATCTTTAAATAGCGGTTGGTATCCTACGAACGTTATTTAATTTGTTTAATTGAGGTATTTTATTTAGCGCGTAAATAACCACCATAAAATCAACTTTAGAAACAACTATTCCAACCACTGATGTAAAACCACTTTGTAGGAAGTAACTTTGATGATGGAAAATTTGAATAATTTGTAGTAGACCATATTACTACAAAACGTAAAGATGTTATTTGATGAGACAGCAGGGGTCAACATATTGCAGCAGCTGATGGAAGTATGGTGATGACGTTTGATATTACAACACCTCTTCACAGCCACAAAACGCAGCTTTGGTTCGTAGATAACTTAAAGTAATTTTTCGTGTTTCAAATTAGAAACACGCTTTTTTGTTTAGTGCATGAAAGCACGAATGCTATAAAGTTTCGATTATTTGTTGAGCTGAATTTTTCAGTGTTAAAAATTATAATGCACAATTTTTAAAGTTTTAAGAAACCATACACGTGGTTCATTTTGTTCTGTTGGTAACAGCGACAGGTGTTTTTGACGTCACGTGTTTGTCTGCAATATACTGCTGACACCTGTTTTCTAATAAACATATGCTTTGAACAGTGTTTGCCTAAGTTGAGTAAACAAGAATATTTTTGTGATCTTTTTTTATTAGAAATTGAAACTAACACAAATAATTTAGATAAGGAAACTTGAGTAACTATGTTTTAATTTGTAACTCACTCGAACAGATATGCACGGGTCGGGCCTTTGTTTTTGTAACAAGTTTACACTAAGTTTTAAAATGTTTGGTTATCAACTATTTTGATAAACCTTAATTTAAAACCCATGAACTCATTTAATTATTTATAAAATTTTGTAGCATTGAATTTTGTTTTAAAAGAGAATCTTTTGAGTAAATTATTGGTTCAAGATTAAAGTTTTTTATTTTGATCAAATATGGTCAAAACTAACTACAAGAAACTAATATCCTTAAGAGTGGAATTTTGATGTCAACTTATATAGGAGATATTTTTTTTAATATTTCTTTAGGTTTTTTTTGTGGTACACAAATAGTGTTCCACCCTTCTATTAAGCTAATTATTACTATTTCTTACAGGAGCAGCGTCTTATTCAGTTAAGACGGGTTTCTGTCATCGAAGGCGATTTTTTTTCTTTGGGTTTCCACGTCCACCCCTAGAAATATACTACGCAATTATCATAAATAAGTCAGGACTTGGTGGCGCCTATTTGTTTTGGATTAAGTTCAACATACAATCAAAATTCGACTTACCCCCCCATTTCTCATAGCTCTACACAAGGAATAGACCCCTAGTTATGTCGGAAGACTTCGTTACACTTGCCCTGGCGCGAGGATAGTCATGTAACCATGCAATATCTATAGAAACAAAAAGAACAGTTTCACTGGCACACATCATGGGGCTGGTGTTTAGTGGTTCAAAAATAAAGATACGTTTCACTGGTTCACAACGTGAGGCCTTTAAGAAAAATTCGTTTCACTAGCGCCCATGAGTGGGGCCAGCCCTTTAAGAAAAATTTGTTTCAAACTAACTAAACGGTTAGAACGGGGAGACAAGGAATAAACAAGTTAGATGAAGCTTGTAAGAAGCACGATATTGCATACTACAAAGAAAAGGATCTATTTAAACTCCATCAAGCAGATTTGAAGTTAGCTCAGTTACCTACACAAAGACTAAACTCTGGTAACACATCTTGAGGTAAGAAAGCAGCAGCATCAGCTACCACAATGAAAGCTAAAGTAAAACTTGGCATGGGTGCCTGCGCATCACTGAGAACAAAAAATATCGATAAAATAAAAAAATTGATAAAAAAATGTAAAATAAGAAGTACGCTAGGTATTAAAAGTATTATCAAACAAGCACGTACAGCTTTAAAAAGGGCTAAAGGATCTAATATTATGGATGCAATCAACATAGCAATTAAGGCCGCAATACCACAAAAAAAAACATATTAAATCAGGACGTATTATATCAATTTCTAAAACAGGAGGTTTTCTACCACCAATACCAATTTTTGCAGGCCTAAGCGCTCTTGGTATTCTTACTGGAGGTACAGCTGCTGTTGCAAAAGCAGTTTCAGATACTAAAATAGCTAAGAAACAACTAGCGGAAAAACAACGTCATAACAAGGCAATGGAGGACATTGCAGTCGGAAACGGCATGTACATCAAACCTTTTAAAAAAGGTTTTGGTCTTTTTTTAGCCCCTGAAAAACCTCAAAGAAACACAATTTGATTTTACCGAATCGAGCGCTAAGCAATGTAAAATTAATAGAGTTTGTTAAGCAATTAGAAGTACCATATTTCCGTGGAGTGTTCATGAGAAACAATCTTCCTAAGAAGTTAATTTAAAGAATGTGGTATAATTAATTTGGATGGAATAGAAGGTTTAGGCACGCATTGGACCTTATATAAAAAGTACGGTAGTAGTGCTATTTACTATAGCAGCTACGGAAACCTGCGACCGCCAACAGAGTTGATAACTTATTTGAATAGCGGGGGTAAATGTAAAATTCTTTATAACTTTAACCAAGAACAATCGTACGATACTGTGTTTTGCGGACATTTATGCTTACAATTTCTAAGCAGGACATAGTACTGAGTATGAAGTTGTCATGTCGTACACTTTTACTCTAACGGGAAACACTTCAGTTTTAACAAGCAACTTTAATCCGCCTATAAACTTGGATGATGATTTTATTATGAACCTAACGGAGAATTCATAGAAATACTTGAAGGTGCTTATAAGATTAGAGAAATTAGTAAATATCTTCAAAAAGCTTTAGGCGATAAAAGATGGCGTGGTCGTATGGAATAATCACGAAGCGCTAGAAAGACACCAGTGTATATAGAAATTACAGCTGACAATAATGCACTTAAGTGTAGTATTAAATGTAGTGAAGATTTTACCAAAAAGGATTCAATTGGTTCTCTACTCGGTTTCAATCCACGAAAATCGCTAGCATATGCCACGCATCAAGCAGACTACGCGATCAACATTTGTAAAATGAATGCAGTTTTAATCGATTGTAATATTGCAAGTGGATCCTATTTAAATAGTAAACCAGCCCATGTAATACACGAATTTTTTCCTCAAGTACCTGCAGGTTTTAAAATTGTCGAGTGCACATCTACGATTATATATCTACCAATCAGGTAACGTATAATAAATGAAATAATAGTTAAAGTGTTAGATCAAGATGGAAATTTAGTTAATTTCAGAAGAGAACTGCTAACTGTAAGGTTGCATTTAAAAAAAATCTGCAATAGCCATGGGTATTAAGTATAATGCACGCAACATGTCAAGAATTGCTATAAATGCTGGAAATTTCAAAGCAATCGACACTCGATTGATTGTTTCAAGACCGCTAACAACACAAAACCGGCAGTTTCTACAATCGTTAGGACTGCATTTATTTAATTAAAAAGTAGAATGAATAGTGAAATACTGAACGTTCGTGAAAAAGTTTACTTCGACAATGCAATTGTTAATATTGAAAAACATACTCATCAGCCTTATGCTAACACATCTTTAAACAATAATGATGAAATTCGAATCCCTATACAACAACAAGATGCATACACCTTACCATCGAAGAGTATGCTGTACATAGCAGGCAAATTAATTAAAACAGATTAGAATAGATTACATAGCTGAATATATATATATATATATATATATATATATATTGTAGTGTCAGGTGGAAACTACGAGGGTTCTAAGGGTAGTTTTGGGTTAAAAGGGGTGTATGCCAAATAGAATGATCCATATATCAGATCCCGTAATTCAAAAATTATGTTTTGCCGTACTTTACATATGCTAAAGTTACAATGTTAGTTTGAAATGTATGTGCCAAAAGGTAAATTAAATGACTTGATGACGTTGATAAAATACACAGTGCTCAAGGTTTTATACTGAGTTACAATTTAATAGGCCATTGAAAGTACATTTGCCATCCGAAAACCGGATGCGTCTACGGATGTCTACTATCAACCACGCATCCAGGTCATGTGTGAATTATTTTGGCTTTTTATTTAAATAAAATCAACTTTTGGACGAATATGTAATCTCAAAATTATAAGTTATATCAGTGTCAAATGTGATTGGAGAATTGTGAATTATTTAGGACCAATGATAGAATTATGTACAAACTAGGAAAGTGTAAAAGGACAATAGTGAAGGTATTTGTGACACAAAATAAGGGATAAAATGTTATTGGATGTTTTTATTTATGTAAAATGTGATTAAGTAAGCTGGATTTGTTGTAATAATCGCCTTGGAAAGTAAGCAACGGAGATCTTTTTCGATTTAATTTTGTGTAAAGACGTATTTTTTGTAAACCTGCTCTAAAATTGTTTAAATATTGGAAAGTAAATAAATGTGTTTGGAGTTTAAGAGTTTGATTTAATAAAGTGGAGTAACGAGAAGCATCAGTGGTCAGTAAATGAATAGCGACGGCGAATTAAAGCGAAGATTGGTGTTAGTGAAATAGCGAAGCGGCGAAAAGTAAGATTGTTTAGGAACGAGATTTGATAAAGGCAGAAGGCATCGGTGAGGAATTGTAAGCGTGAATAAGATTTGGATTGATTTGGTTACGGATTTATGGTTAATGGGGCATTGATTGGATTGATTTGGATAGAGATTTATGTATAGCGGGTCATTGAGTGGTTTAAGACAAGGAACGAGAATAGATTTGGATTGAGCTGAAAGGAGAATAGGTTTGGATTGAGCTGAACGGAGAGTAGATTTGGATTGAGCGATTGGAGAGCAGCAATTGGAAGAGTTAAAGGCTACGAAGAAAGTAATACGGAAGAATTAGCGCAGGGGAAGTAAACAAAACGGTTATTCTAAATTCTAAAATTCGGGTTATTTATTTCAGATTGGGGATTAACAAAATTATACTAAGATACCTGGAGGCGATACGAAAGTTTCCAACGATAGTGAATCTATGTAAAGACGCATACGGCGACAAAGATCTTGAGCCAGCAGTAAAAAAAAAAGGCCAGCAACGAAGTATAATCCAGGTGAGTGCTGTGAAATATCTTAAAACGTCAAAGTCAGAAATTGTGTATTATTAATTAATTTGGCACAAGGCTACGTTGATCATTAAATTTTGGCATATACAGTGGTAAATTTATATAAAAGTAGTAAAACAAAAGATAGTGCAGTTTGGTTGGGCATTGCACATCTACTTACCACCGAACCCACGGTAAGTAGATGGACACCCTGAGAAAAGAGTTCATATAGTCGAGGCATAGTAATAAACATTTTGATTAGATAACCAACCAAACGTTGCAAAAGTACGTGGCGTGCAATAGGTGTTTGCACATTATACAAAAAAGCATTGAAAGTTAGAAGAAGGGGCGCGCAACGAAATTAAAATAAAATAAAGTAAATAAAAGGGGGGTGGTATACAAAAAAATATATATATATATATATATATATATATATATATATACTATTCAGTTTTTCTTTTATGGGTTATAGGTCCTGTTTAAAAAAATAATAAAAGGCGTACTCTTTTTATTCCATCTGAATTTTCGAGTATATTTGTACTCTTGGTCACAGATTACTAAAAATTACACGTTGTATAAACACAGTTATTGCAAATGAATATATACTTACAATAGTTGAGATTGTGTAATTACTGGCATGTGTAACAGAAAACATTTTTAAAAAACTATTTAGAACAATTACAAAATTGACAGTTTCTGACAAATGACATATAAATTAAAACATTTGTATATAAACATGCAAACTAAACTAGAGTGGAACTAAAAATAAATTATGAATATGCTTTATGGTAAATGATTATGAGTGGGGTGTACTAGTAAATGATATCTGGTTTGCAGGTGAATGTGTTTGTCTATGTGCAGTGTCTGTATATTGTATATTTGTGTATGTTATGTATGTGTGTGTCTGGTAAGCTTTGTTTTGTTGTGTAAAGTTGTATATGTGCGTGTGTTTGTGTGTGTGTGGGTACGTGTATATATGTGTAAGTGTGTATATTGAGTGTAACTACATTATTTTTCTCATTAGTCAAGTTCAAGTCACCCAAATAGCAAATATACACAAAATAAAATATATTATAAAAAAAAGAAAGAAACTTAGGTTCTAATGAGAAAAATAATGTAGTTACACTCAATATACACACTTACACATTCATACCCCGACCCCACACACACAAACACACGCACATATACAACTTTACACAACAAAACAAAGCTTACCAGACACACACATACATAACATACACAAATATACAATATACAGACACTGCACATAGACAAACACATTCACCTGCAAACCAGATATCATTTACTAGTACACCCCACTCATAATCATTTACCATAAAGCATATTCATAATTTATTTTAGTTCCACTCTAGTTTAGTTTGCATGTTTATATACAAATGTTTTAATTTATATGTCATTTGTCAGAAACTGTCAATTTTGTAATTGTTCTAAATAGCTTTTAAAATGTTTTCTGTTACACATGCCAGTAATTACACAATCTCAACTATTGTAAGTATATATTCATTTGCAATAACTGTGTTTATACAACGTGTAATTTTTAGTAATCTGTGACCAAGAGTACAAATATACTCGAAAATTCAGATGGAATAAAAAGAGTACGCCTTTTATTATTTTTTTAAACAGGACCTATAACCCATAAAAGAAAAACTGAATAGTATTAAACCAGAGGTCGTTAATTCTAACTATATATATATATATATATATATATATATATATATATTGCTACGTATTTCTTTTTTTTCACTATTACACCAGCCCTCCATTGGGTGCCAGTGAAACGAATAATGTTTTTTTTTGAAACACCTGCCCTACGTTTATAGAAAGCCAGTCAAGCGAATCTTTCCTACATACAACTGGTCTCACGTTATGAGCAAGTGTAACGAAGTCTTCCGACATAACTAGGGGTCTATTCCTCGGGTAGAGCTATGAGAAATGGGGGGGTAAGTCGAATTCTGACTGTATACTGAATCTAATCTAAAACAAATAGGGCGCCACCATGTCCTGACTTAATTAGGGTAATTGCGTAGTATAATTCTAGGGGAGGACGTGAAAACCCAAAGAAAAAATATCGCCTTCGATGACAGGGACCCGTCTTAACTGAATAAGACGCTGCTCCTGAAAGAAATGGTAATAATTAATTTAATAGAAGGGTGGAACACTATTTGTGTGCCACAAACATACCTAAAGAAACATCAAAATAAATAACTCCTATATAAGTTGTCATTAAAATTCTACTCATACGAAAATTAGTTTCTTGTCGTTAGTTTTGACCATCTTTGATCAAAATAAAAAAGCTTTAATTTTGAACTACTAATTTACTCAAAGGATTCTCTTTTAAAACAAAATTCAATACTACAAGGTTTCATGAATAATTACATGAGGTCAAGTATTTTAAATAAAGTTTCATCAAAATAATTTCTCAGCAAACATTTTAAAAGTTAGTGTTTACATGTTACAAAGAAAAGCCGACTCTGGCAGATCTGTCGAGAGAGTTACAAAAATAAAGCATATTAAATCACTTTTTCTTAATCTTAATTAATTGTTTCAGTTTTAGTTCTCATAAAGAAAGATTGTAAAAATATTCTTATAAGTTCAACTTATGCAAGCATTATTCAAAGCATATGTTATTTGAGCACAGGTGTCAGCATTAAACTGCAAGCAAACAAGTGACGTAACAAGACATCTGTCGTTGTTACCAACTGAACAAAATGAACCACGTGTATGGTTTCTCAAACCATTATAAATGCTGAATTATAATTTTAACACTGAAAAATTCAGTCTAACAAACAATCTAAAATTTATATTATTTGTGCTTTTATGCACTAAACAAAACTAGCGTGTTTCTAATTTAGAACACGAACAAAATTCTTAAACTTATCTACGAACCAGAACTGTATTAATTGGATGTTAACAAGTGTTGCAAAATCAAACATAATCGCCAAACTTCCATCAGGTTTGTGGTAATATGCTCTTCTACTAATTATTCAATTACTAAATTACCAAAGCCGCTTCTTACGAACTGCTATACAAAGTCGTCTTCCATCAGTAGTTGGAATTGTGGTTACTATAGTTGGTTTTATGGTGGTGGAATACGCGCTAAACTAAATACCTTAATTAAACAAAGTAAATATTCATTATAGGATACCAACCGCTATTTAAAGATGGATCTCTAATCGTCGAAATGTAACCGCAAGTTCGCGGCCTGCCTCCAATTGTACATCATTGTTTAACAAGCTTGCAGGACCGACTCCTTTATCACCTCGCACGAGCGACGGCGTAACCCCCAGCAGAGGCCTTCAAGCAACTCGCGCCTGCGAAACGTTTTATACATAGAAAACAATAAGTAGATACGACCTTAGCGTATTACTAAACTCGTTGCTTGTACTTTACTAATAATTTGAATAAAAGCGCTTTATGACTTTGCCTTTTATGATTGGATTTAGTAACTGCGAAATAAACTTGTTGCAATATATATATATATATATATATATATATATATAACATTTTCATTTGCAATTTTTTCAGAAAACGATGCACATTTTTAATTTTTTTCTAACAGGCTAATTTCTTATTTAATATAAATACTTCACGTAGATTTTACTAACAGATTTCAATCAGATCTCTTGTATAATTATTAGTTACTACTAGCAACTTTAAAAAATGAGTAACTTATCATCAATCAAAAATGGTAGCAGTACCAACGATAGTGTAAAAGTTCTAGAACAATTTATATTTCATTCTAACAAAGACTTGATTAAAGAAGTTTTTGGTTCTTCACCTCAACTTGACACTGCTGCTATTTTTGATAGTGACGTAATAGACATATCACGGTAAGTGCTTTTTCACATTTATACATGTGTTTTAATATTGATAGATTTGCGCGTTTTAGGAGCAATGAAATGTTCGAGTCTGCCGCTCCTGTTGTTGTTCCACCGCAGCCAGTTCCTCTACTCGAAATTAGATGAACCAATGATCAACGTCATAGTAAAGCAGAACCATACATGTACGTTAGAATATATTTATGTTTATGCAAACACTACTAATTTATAAGTTACATTAGATTAGGATCAAAAAATCATTCTGGAAATTCTGAGGCTATCGTTGGATCGTTGGCACATTCTGATCCTCTCAGAAACATCAGGTAGTATACAAAAGAAAAGAGGAACCTACAATAATCTGTTATGTTATGCTCACAGATCCCGCAAAAACATGTTGGCTATGAAAAAGTTATGTACAGAATCTAATATGGCTGTTTGCTGTGAAGATGACAAATCCTACGAAGATGACACAGTAGAGTTGCTTAATGCATTTAAAAAGCGTCGAGAGAAGCTACTGCGTCGTCTAGATTTGGAACTAGAAATAATAAAGCAAAAAAGAGAGGAACTGGCTGCAAGGGAGCAGCAGATACTTCAAGAACGGGGGTTAATAAATAATTTTTCATTTATAAATAGTTAGATTTTAACTGTAAATAGTTAGATCAAAATATTCAACAATTTGTAAAATAAAAAAAGTATTTTATAAAAGTTTCTCTTTTGAAACAAGACTTTTTCTAAACAAGGTAGTAACCTCAAAGTAAAACACACATAAATCAGAACCCACTTTAATTAAATACATTATTCTTTATACAATCGACTTAGATGTGATATAATAATTTAAACAGTAAAGAACAAGATGCATATTATTATAATAAACTAATTTCTTAGAATAGTGACATATTATTCTGAAAATTGTATGTTGACAGTTAGACCGATTAATCCCTTACTAGTTATGTATACGTGTTTGTACGATCCAATACTTTCATTTAATTGTTTCACTCCATGTGCTTGAAGGTATTCAAAATATCTCAATGGCAATATACTTTTGAACTCTTCTGTTTCCACTAATATTCTTTCTCCATATTTTGTCTTGACAGTTTCCACTTTTAAAACTTCAAACCTCTTATTCACTACAAGATCTTTTGAATTTACATAAGGTTTGCGATATGTGGTTTTATTAAAAGTATTAAAATCCATATTGCATTTAATTACTTGCTTCTATCTTACACACAACACTCCGTTAACTAATTTATGTTGTTATGATTGCTAGTCGAAGATTTTTTACTTATATTAGATAGGATTGACCTTGATTACCACCGCTGCTTTTCCTACTGTTGGGCACACTTTGAAGTCAAACCGGCCTATGTGTATTTGCAGCCTCTAAACAAAAGTAAAAAAGATAAATCAAAATCCACTTTAATTAAACACAATTGACTTAAATGCGATATTTTGCATCTGACCTACTTTATAACTTCTCGCTAGAAAACCGAATTCAAAACAACTCCACATTTTCTCTGCACGCACTTACATTTTTTCAACGTAGCATACGTGTGTTTTGAATTCACACACGTATGTTCCATTGAGAGTAATATAAAGCTGGTCTGACTTCAAAACGTGTCCACACGTATTTTACGTTGAAAGTATATGAGGCCGGTCTGGATTCAAAACGGTGCACGTGTATGTTGCATGGAAAAAACATACGCGTACACCGTTTTGAAGTCAGACAGGCCTTGCATCACTACTACAATAGAGCATCAACTTTTTGAGATACAGCAAATCAATTCAAAATTTTAAATAGAACTTGCGCATTATTATTGCATATTCAGCTTAAAATTTACTTTCGAACGATATATCACTCAATAACAATTATCTAATCAATTAAACGCAGAAATCGATTACTAAATAGCGCTTAACATGAGACGTCTATTTGAAATAAGCATTCAAAACAGTGGACGTCGAAACAATTGATAGCTCTTCTTGACAGTTATTTCTTAGTAATTTAATTCCGCATTGTTGATATTTAAGTTTGGTTCAAAATGGATCGGAAATGGAGGCTCCATAAACTGGCCAGCAAGATCACCAGATCTTTAGGTTTAGATTTTTTTGTTTGGGAACACGTTAATGTAACGCGTCCAGAGAGTCTTGATATCCTTAAAAGATCGTATTCGAAGAGCGTATAGTCAAATAACACTATGTATGTTGCAAAAAGCACGAAGAAATTTAATAATTAGATCTCACAGTTCACAATGTTTTGCAAATAATGGAGGCCATGTGGAACATAACCTTCAACGTTTTAAATTAATTTTGTAATTTATTATTTCTTTTTGTTGTTGTAGTTCTTATCAATTTCTGCGTTTAGGTGAACACTAGCAATTGTTTTGCCGCCCACTGTTTTGAATGTCTATTTCAATTAGATACGTGTTAAGCGCTATTTAATAATCGATTTCTATGTTTATTGAGTGATATATCGTTGGAAAGAAAATTGTAAGTACTTTATGAATATATAATAATAATGGGTATGTTCCATTTAAAATTTTAAATGTATTTGCTATATCTCAAAAATTTGATGCTCCATTGTTTCTTTATTTTGACATATTATTGCAAATAAAAAGTTACACAACTTTTGTACATAATATTTCTCTGAAATTCTTATATTAGCTGAAATATTTGCCGTGACACGTAAAAGCAGACACACTGTATGTAACGTTACATATTTTTTTTCTTATAGAGTTAACTTAGAGAAAATACGTAAATATTAGATACTTTTAGAAAAATGTATTTTTTTTATAAAACTTTGTTTTGTTAACTATTAAAGTTCATTTCTTATTTTTACGACAGATATTTCTAATTAGTGGAGGATAAAATCGGATACTATAGAATCACTTTCTGTATCATTTCCAATTTCAACATTGGCAACACTGTGTGCTAGTTACAACCATGATGGACCTTGTTTTGGGCGTACATTCTACATCGTTCAAGATTTAACATCTAAGGTCAGTGCTATATTATATACTACAAGTATTAACTACAAAAGCTTTAAACGATTTTCACATACGCAAAAAAACCAATTTTTGTTACGTGCCGAAATCGGTCGTAAACATTGTTATAAGTTTTAATATGTAAGAATTTCGCGCCATAAATTTAAAAGAACATGTGCGTATTTCCGTCACTTCAAATAGTGCATTGCGGGAGATTCGCGACGAAGAAGGATGGTGGAAGATTTCCGGGAGACGCATTGGAACTAGCCTCCGAGATGTAAACAGGTGTGGCTGTCTCGTATTTTATCGTGCCTTTTTTGTGTTATGTAGATCCCTTTTGCTCTTATCTTGATTATCGTTCCTTATAAACCCGTTCCTGTCGTTCCCTACATATAGAAAGAAGATATCGAATTTGGATTCAACCGGCTTAAGAATTCCCCCGTCCGAAAAAGAGCAGCCGCCGCCGACCATCATGGAGATTCTGAAGAAAGCCCTACATGTTCACGTAAGTACCCCGTGGGGGTTTTTTATATAATTTGTGTAATTGGTAAATTGTGTCGCCCTAATTTGCATATTGTGTGATGTCATCGATAATTTGCGCGTCAATTTTCACATTATGTAACATCGCTACCAACTGTCATTAGTGGCTCGCGTACCTCGTTTACGGGGGTATAATAGTGGTGCAATCCAACGTTGGTTCTGGTTGAAATTTATTTTTTTTATTTTTTTATACTTTATAATGTATTAATTAACTATATTTATAGCTTTTTCATTTAAAAAAATTAATATTTATGAACATTTTTAATATCTATTAACTCAAAATTTAGGGTGGTAGCTCTGGAAGTTACTATGTCAATCATTTGAAATGATATGACAGCTGTTATGCTATTTTAATATGAGTGGCCATATTGACATTGATTTTTCTGGTATATTTTTTTTTGCAATGTATTGCTAACTCAAGTAATTCTCGTAATATTAAAAAAATAGTGTGCTTCTAACTTAAATTCTTTAAAAAGAAAGTATCTAATTTGTTTGGAATAAAATTAAAAGTGTATATTTTTCAGGAGTGTCTATTACTTAACATAACCTCGATTAAAACACATGTTTGGATTATATAATTCTGCCTGTGAGTATTTTTAACTATAAGTAAATAGCTTTGTTTTCTACCCATTATGAAAAAAAAAAGGAAAAAAACCTTTTGAATTGCCATTAAGGTTAGTTGAAATAATCACTTTACTTTTGAAATTTTCTTGGCCTACCTTAACTTGATTTTGAGATAAATTTTTTAAGCTACCGTTTAAATAACACATATAATGTATCTTTCTATAATATTGAGTGTCTTTTTATAACTTAAATAATCAATTATAAATTACAAATTCCTTTTAAAGAAACTTTTGCCTTCAAATATAGTCAACGCAACCTAATTGAGTTTTAGTATACCTTCTAAAACGTAATACTAACGTAATGTTGTTATACTTGTTCCCTTAAACATTATCTTGTTATGATATCGTGATAAAAGTGTTTTCTTAGTAATTTAAACAACTATAACCTACAAATTCCTTTTTAAAGAAATTGTTCTTCAAATACAGCTAACGCAATTATCTAAGTATATCTTTTACCTTTCAAAACCCTGTAATAAACTGGATTTCTTTACATCTGTCCCTTTAAACACTGCAATAATGAAGTCGTTGTTAACGTTTTATATCTAACCTCATTTACGATAATTGTTGATAATTTCCGTGATATCGAAAGAATATTTTAATAATTTGGAATACTGTTTCTTTATACATGTATCGTAGAATATTTCTTTTGTATAGCGAGTATGATTTTGTCTTAATAGCATATTTTTTTAGATATATCGATATTCCAACGCAGCATTTTAAGATCTATTAAGCGCGATTTACTGTCGAATTTGGTCGCCCAGCTGTATGTAAGTCTAGACGAGACCCATCGAAGGGCCGGCCGCTCAGCATTATGTAACTCTAGACGAGAATTTGGTTGGTAAGTTTGTCGTTTTAGTAATTTCTGAATCATTTTTTAAGAATGATGTTGGAATTTTTCTTCATTAGGTTGGGTGAAACTCAAACGAGAGCTTTTCATCCTAGTAAATATATGTGTTACAAGATATCTTTCTGTTTTTCAACAATTTTATCAGTGAATCGAGTTTGGATTACTGTTATCTCTTTACATATCGATTTAAACCACATTAGATGGCATAAAATTATCTTTAAAATCGTTCAACCCTACGTACATTCAAAATTTTTTTACGTTTCATTTCCCTAATGATTTATCGAATGGTTTTCCTGGTTTTCCTTACTACCAATTAATTAACCTTAATTACTTATTCCCGCTCTTATACAGCATATACCGTCTACACGTTTAACTTAAAGTACCTATCTTTTTGCTTCTGGTTGACTTTTCCTTGAACATACCGTTAGTTATATATCGCTTTATTGTCTAGACCTTCCAGTATAATTCTGTCGTTTTATTTAATTAATCCTCGAACTTTTCCTACAACAGATTATTTTGTTTTTAGTGTTTATCTTACATCGATTAATTTTGTGTGGTAATTGTCGTAACTTTGGTTGTAATAACTCATTGAATTTTTATGATTGGTTTTAGCTGATGTTAGAGTAGATGCTTTCTTCTTTGGGCTCACATAGGAAACGCGGCCTATGCCATTGTAAGAAATAGTTCATATTCGCAGTTGCAAAAAACTAGGACCTTCGATTTCATGTGTTTTTTTCTCTGAATTATTACAGTCGCCCACATTATCTTATATCGTTACTTGTTTCTTCTTCTGCTAAATCATCATAACATATAAACTTTTTTTTTCGTTGTTTTTTATTGAACTTCGTGGTGAGGTGCTATTGCTTTCTATTGATATCTTATTAAATTCTCCGTTGTTTTAGCATATTGGGACAGTGTGTCTGTATTTAACTGCTTATAATTAGGCATCTTTGTGTGTTTAAGGTGTTACCGTTTTAAAAAATTATTATCTTTGATAATAACTTAAGTTAATATCTTTATCTTATTTATTATCTTTGATAATAACCTTAGTTTAATATCGTTATCTTACCTATTACCTTAATAATAACTAAAGCTTAATATCGTTATCTTACCTATTACTTTTGATAATAACTTAAGCTCAATATCGTTATCTTATCTATTATCTTCGATAATAACTTGAGATTTTGCTTTATCTTTTTATCTTCCTACCGTTTGGTATTTATTACCAGACGTGGGAATTATTTTTCTTGAATATTAAGTGAAAAAGCTAACCTGACGGTAGAAATATAATTTGTTAGGTTAGCAATGTAAGGATTTAGTAAGGTGGTACTTTTGGTGTGCTAGTTACAACCAGAATGGACCTTGTTTTGGGCATACATTCTACATCGTTCATGATTTAACATCTAAGGTCAGTGCTATATTATATACTACAAGTATTAACTACAAGAGCTTTAAACGATTTTCACATACGCAAAAAAAACAATTTTTGTTACGTGCCGAAATAGGCCGTAAACATTCTTATAAGTTTTAATATGTAAGAATTTCGCGCCATAAATTTAAAAGGACGTGTGCGTATTTCCGTCACTTCAGATAGTGCGTTGCGGGAGATACGCGCCGATGCGTGTGGACGAAGGAGGATGGTGGGAGATTTCCGGGAGACGCGTTGGAACTAGCCTCCGAGATGTGAACAGGTGTGGCTGTCTCGTATCTTATCGTGTCTTTTTTGTGTTATGTAGATCCCTTTTGCTCTTATCTTGATTATCGTTCCTTATAAACCCGTTCCTGTCGTTCCCTACATATAGAAAGATGATATCGAATTTGGATTCAACCGGCTCAAGAATTCCCACGCCCGAGAAAGAGCAGCCACCGCCGATCATCATGGAGATTCTGAAAGAAGTCCTACATGTTCACGTGAGTACCCCGTAGGGGTTTTCTATATAAATTCTATGTAATTGGTAAATTGTGTCGCCCTAATTTGCATATTGTGTGATGTTATCGATAATTTGCGCGTCAATTTTCACATTATGTAACATCGCTACCAACTGTCATTAGTGGCTCGCGTACCTCGTTTACGGGGGTATAATATTTTTTAGTGTGAAATTCGCAAATTCCCCTAAAAAAAATCTTGAAGGCCACCTTACACGTAAACACGTTCAGGGTTGTTATGAATCGTAAATTGAAGCAAAGAACATTTGTATTAATAACTGATCTTTAGTTAATAACGCTTAACAATTGTCTAATAATACGGCACGTGATGAATACCTACGCAAAAGGTTCAGTCGCATGCATTTTGTGTGATTATACCACATTAGATAAAAGTAATTTACAAAGACATTATCGCTCGCATACTAACGAACGTCCATTCGCTTGCAATTTGTGTGATTAAACCTTATCACAAAAAAGTACTTTAAAAAGACATTTTTGGTCGCATACTAACGAACGTCCATTCGCATGCAATTTGTGCGATTTTACCACATCATATAAAAGTAATTTACAGGAACATTTTCGGTCGCATACTAACGAACGCCCATTCGCTTGCAATTTGTGTAACTATACCGCATCACAAAAAAAGTAGTTTAAAAATTCATTTTCGGTTACATACTAACGAACGTCCATTTGCGTGCAATTTGTGTGATTATAGCTTGTTATGAAAAAATGGTTTGAACAAACATATGCATTAGCGTCAATTGGTATATAATTTGTGTGAATATAGTGCATCACAAAAGAGGACTTTACACGTGCACTTTCGATCGCGTACTAACGCACGTCCGGGTGCCTACAATTTATATGATTATACTACGCCACAAGATTTACAAAGACATCTACGATCGTATATTAACAAACGTCTATTCACATGCAATTTGTGGCTATTCACATAAAAGAAACCTATTGTAAAAGTCCGTTTGTTCTCGAATTCTAAGAAACATTCATTTGTGTAATTATTCTGTATTGCAAAAATACTTTTGCAGTCCCGTATTACTCAACATCCGTTTGTTTGCAATATGTGGATTATTTCGCATCATGGACGGAATAATCTAAAAGTAAATGTGCAACTCCATAGTAACTAACGTTCACTTATGAAGTGAGTGAAAATCTTACTTATCTTAAACCATACTCGGGCCATTGGCCCATCCTAGCTTCTACAATCTTATAGTAATTAAAATAAAGTAAATCAAATGAAATTAAATTCTGGTGGTCTTCTGTGTGATTCGCTTATGACCTTCTGCTGATGTCTTGAAGTTGATCCAGGGCAGAGTGGATGGAGATGTTGGATTCAGATGTAGTTTCCACTTAGTGTTGAGTTTAAATCACAGGTTCGGGGTTAGGGTGGAGGTATAAGGGATTTGTTATCTAGGATTTCTTGTAGGAAGTCTTGGAGAGGAAGGGGAAAATGTGTGACTAGGAATTTTAAATTAGGTAGTGGAAAATATAGGTCTAGTTGGATGGTGTGATTGAATTTGTTTCGGGATGGGAGTGAAGGCGGGGCAATGGTGTATGAGATGTTCAGGAGTTTCTAGGGAACTAAGATGGTTGCATGGACATAATGGAGAGGGGATTAAGTGGAGGGAGTGTAATTTGGAGCGGAATTTGCCATGACCAGTCATGAATTGAACAGTTGTGCGGCTGGAATTTTGTATGTGATTGGGGATGTCAGTATTGGTAGGAATTATTAGGTGGGTGTATCTGCTGGTTTCGGAGTTGGACCATGATTCTTGCCGGAAATGAAGGAGGGAATTGTAAATACGGGTCTTGATATCGGAAGTACGGATTTTACGGTATATGTCTGAGGATAATGTTTCATTGTGGATGGATTGTACAAAGGAATTTTAGGTTGCGGGTTTTAACGAAGTGGTGTAGCTGGATGTCTAGGGGGGTATTTTTTAGAATGGTGTATAAGGCTGCAGTAGAGGTGGTGCGGAATGCTCGGGCACGTATATAAGATAAGGGCGTATGATCGGATTTAGGATTCTACGCAAGTGGGGGGTTGTCAGGGGATATAGAGTCAACAGCGTATCGGACGATGGGGATAATGATATTATTAAGGATTAGTCTTCTTGTAGGTAGCGTTAGTTAGATTGGTTTCGGTAGGGTTTGTTGGATGTTATACAGGAGCATTTTGGTTTTGGATCGGAGTTTTTGGAGGTGGGTATGCACTTTCAGTCGGGTTTCTAGGTGAATACCAAGTTATAGAACAGATTTGGAAAAGGTTAGGGAGTTTCCAAAATGTGGATAATATAGCTTCGACGAGGGTCGAGGAATCCTTTTAGGAGCAGCATTTTAGATTTCGTAGGGAGAGATGAGTGATTTGTTAACGACTGGCCGTTGTTCGATGTGTTGGATTAGAATTTTTGCATTGAATTGTAGTTGAAAACGGGAGTTGCCTTGGATAAGAAATGTGAGGTCGTCTGCGTAAGCAAAGGTGTCTGTATTTAGAATGTTGAGTTCAGGAAGAGGGTTGATAGCTAGGTTCCAAAGCGTGGGGGGAAAGAATAGATCCTTGAAGACAGCTTTGTGATAGGTTCGTAGTGGAGGATCAATAGTTTGTTTGGAGGGTTGCTGTACGGGAAAGTTAAGTATGATTGCATGATTTTGAAAATATTGGAGGGGGAAATTTAATATCTTTAATTGGTTAAGCAGAGTCTAGAAAAAAGTTAGGAGAGTTTTTAAATATTTTTGATGGGATTTTGTTACGCTTTCCCGCATTTCATATTATTGCGCAATTGTTTAATATAACATAATTACGCGGACAAATTACGCGCCATTTGTATCAAATACAAAACACGTTTAAAAGGGATACAATAATCAAATTTACATTTACAATATAAATAAAAGCAATGTTCTCACTTAAATCGCACCTTACCGCCAAATTCCAGGGCCATCTCGTTGTGGGTCACATCACGCCATTTGCTAAGTCAAATTTTATTCGTCCATCCTTTATACTCGTTCGTAGGTCAGACAACAAGGATAACCAGGTAGAAGGAACGATAAGGCAAGATAAGATACAGGAACCTACAGACACAGGTAAATGTTCTGGGCTTCAGGTCTTGTAGTTTAATAACGTCGTATCACACCGCGCGCACTTGCGCCATTCACTCCGCGCAGGCGCGACTCGGGGACGGCGGAAATCGACCAGTTTATTTACATATTTAACAATGTACATTGCCAAATTTTGGAATATAACAATCGCTACAAAGCCATAAAAGAAAAAAAATCTTAAGAAAAAAAAGACTTTTAGCACGGCAAAAACTTAAAATCTAAAGCCTGACTAACTTACATATAACCTAACTTACATTCTAGTAAATGTTTTTTTAGGCGCCACCTGGTTTTTTCAACCGATAACGCATCTTGCAAGTAACCAGGAAACGGAATGTGTAGCCCCATTGTTTTTTGAACTACATTTGTAAATGCACACTCGAGTCTTTAATGTGGCGCAGTTATATTCGACAGATTGACTTTTTTTTTATTTTTAATTAAGGCAGTAATTGGTGTAGATATAGTTGAGAGATTAGGTAGAAAAATGCGATAATAACTAATCATTCCTATTAAACGTTTAATTTCCGTAACAGTCTTGGGTGTTTTAAATTTAGTAAAAGCGTCGACTTTAACAGGATCTGCCTGAAGACCAGTTCCATCTACAATAAAACCAAGAAATGTGAGAGAAGAATTGGCTATTATTCACTGACAGTCGTAGGAAAGCGAGTGGTTAAAGGGGTATTCTCTCCTCTAGTCCTTTTCTGCATTCCACCACTGCAGTAGACCCAGTCACATTCTTGGTAGATTATTATTATGAGCAACAAAATTACTCAGAATTTGGTTATTGATTGAATATGTATATAGTGTGTTCTATTAAAGCTATCATATCAACAGCTTTTGACTTCACATCAATAAGTTTTATACGCGTGAGTAAAAAATAGTTTTTAATTACTTATGAACAGAACAAACCTCTCGACTGAACAAGCAAGCGCGTCGCGAAGCTTGCGACTAGTAGTCAAAGTCAAAGTCAATCTGTACTCGACACCCGACAGGGCAGCGGCCGTGTTCTACACTGCAGCTCTTGTGATAGACAAAAACAAAGCGTCAAAGATTATTATTTATTATTGGCGATTAGCAATTTAGACGTTTTTAACATAAATTCCTGCTTAAAGAAAAAAATGTAGAGTGTTGAACATGATTATAAGAATGGGTTGTTTTTCGTAATCTATCAAAATTTGTACTTTTAATCTATTGAAACCTATCAAATACTTGTTTGTTGCAGGTAAACGACATTTTTTAAATAAAACACAAGAAGCCTCTAAAATGAAGCGAACATTTGCAAGTGGTGCTCAAAAGGTAAAAATGGCAAAGAAGGAACGTGAAATGATAGCAAAATTGTTAAAGTAACGTCTTTTTTCCGTGTTTCTGTAGCACAAATCCTATGCTTTTGTGCTAGTAATACATGTGTTTTATCAGCGTCTTCGGGAATTACAACAACAAATGAAATTGCAAACACTTATATTGTTAATCAAGAACAGTATTCTTTAAAAAACGATTATGAATTTCCCGATACTGCAATTGAATCTGGTGATATTGGGGATCATAATTATTCACATGAACAACATAAACAATCAAAAAGGGAAGCAAAACTTAACCCAGATGTAGGTTTGTGCGACTCATGCGGACTTTCCGAGCATGACCTTCAACAATATTGGTTAAGGAAAGGGTATTTACAGCGTTAAAATATCGACTATGAGTTTAAACAGTCTATTAGGGTATACAGCACTATTCACGACGGAAAACAAATTTCTGAATTTCGTAGATGCCGTTCCACATTTTTTTTCAAAGAACTAAAAAATAATGAAAGAGTGAAAAGAAATTGGCTCTTACACTCGCCATCAACAGACAGAGTTTTTGTTTAGTGTGCAAGCTCTTTGGTTCCATTTCAATGGCGTCAAATCCATTTTGTTCAGAGGGTTTCAATGACTGGAAACATGCAAGCCAAAACATATCCTATCATGAAAATATTAAAGAGCATCGTAAATGTCTGTTGACATTCATAAAGCGGTCTACAGAAACTGGAAGAATCGACAGCGAACTTCAAATTTAGAGTAACAAAGAAAAGGAGTATTGGCGACAGGTTTTAAGAAGAGTAGTGTCGGTTATGAAGTGCCTTTTAGGGGGGATGTTGAAAAGTTCAGTTGTTAACAACGGTAATTATTTAGGCATATTAGAACTTTTAAGCGAGTACGACCCATTTTAAAAGATCATATCAAGAGTTATGGTAATGTTGGCAGTGACAATGCTTCTTACTTATCATATTCTACGTGTTATGAACTTGTTACGTCCATTTTCGTAAATAATTAATTAGTTATATACAATAATTTTTATCTTAAATTCTTTTGGCGTTCAACACGAAAATTACTTCCGTTAATTAAAAATAACCCTTTCGTGTATTAAAATTTGTATTGTAATTAATAATAAATATCCTATCTATGTCAGTTGATAAATCTTGGTGCTTCATTCCAAATATAAATATCCTTTCTAAGAATTTCTTCCCGTGGAATTTACGCCTTAATTAGATAGGCGACTTTCCAAGTATTTTAATAATTAAATGCGGGTGTTTTCCCTTTTTAAAGAATTCCGTGAATTTATTTTAATAAAATTAGGGTTTTCCTGGTTTATTTCTTTGCTTTGGTGCTTTAACAAATGTAACAATTTATTTGCTGTTCGATTAGCGACCAGAAAACACGTTGTTTTGTTTCGCTCGTTTTCTTGATGCGAATTTCCGGCACGCATTATTTAGCGTGGTGAGTATATGGAGTTTATATATTAAACAATACGTTTCGGTTTCATTAAATTAATTTATTGTTCGTAACTATTCTAGCTTCCTGCGGGGACACGTTAATCCCTTGAGCTTCTTCTGGGAATGCGAGGTCAAATGCGCTCCGCTTGGACGTAAGACCAGCGACTGGTTCCACCCCGATGTCAGTAACTCGAAGGTGAGTTTCTTTTTTTTGTTCTTCTTTATATGTGCTAGTGACTTCGGAACCAGAACGTTCATAGATGGCCTTCCTAAATTTAACTCTATATAAAAATTATTGAACTATTTTGGCATTTACTGCTCTTTGGTTACTATCTTACTATTTGTTTCTAAATTTCTAACAATCTACTATACATGTTTGTAAAAATTAGTTTAAGTTTACATTTACGATGATCTAGAGCTGTGGTTTTTAGGGTTGCGTTTAGTTCTTTTCTTTTATTAATAAATTCTGTCAGGGAGTTATTACCTAAAAATTACAGCTCGCCCTTTTTCATGAATAATTTTTTTTTACTGTGTTGTGTAAATATTTTTTTAATTATAAGTTCTTTCTTTTCCGTTGTATGTTTTGTTCTGAGTGTGAATGAGTGAGTGTATATAAATTTTTTTCTATTTATTGCAGGTTTCCTTTTAATTTAGTTTTAGGTATAAGACCCCGCCCACTCACCGATTGAGCGCGGACCTCTTTCTCTTTCTTTCTTTTTCTTGATTTTTTTATGTTACGTCAATGTACGTAGCATAAAATATTGGCGCCCAACGTGAGGCGCGATTCTTTTGGTAATTAATTTCGGCTGCGATAATTTTTGTGCTTAATTTTGGCTGCGATTCTTTTTGTGATTGACTTCGGTCGCGATTTTGTTTAATTAATTTCTTCTGCGATTTGGTTTTCGTTAATTTTCTTGTGCTGCAATTTTGTTTCATGTAACTTTGGCTCCGATTTTATTTTAGTTAGTTTTGGCTCCGAGTTTGTTTTAGTTAATTTTTGCTTCGATTTATTGTTTATTATTGTTAGTGTCTAAGTTCCTACATGACCCGCATTTTCTCGGCTTGATATTACTTATGTTTCGTCCCTTACGTTCAATATTATTGGTTGGCTTATTTCAGATTATTGGTCTTGTGTTTTCGCCAATAGTCCTAGTCCGTTAAAAACGCTGGCGCCCAAGATTTTTCTTTTTTATTCCTTCCCTCTCTGCACATTTTGTTCTCCCTGTCACATCAAGAGTTAATATTTTCTTTCTCCGATTTTTCCATTATTCTCTCCTATTGGTGTTCCCGAAGTTTATCCGTCGGATGTCTTTATTTGTCCTGTATTCGCAATAATTTTTCTTTTTGAGCTTTATCGAGTTACGGTTAGCCTTTATTTCGTTACCTTCTACCCATTTCTTTCTTGTTTGTATTCAAAATGACTTCTTTTTCGGCTTCCTACTACGGTCTTCCAGTGTGGGAGTGGAATTTGAAATTTTCTGGTGTCCCGAACACTCTTACTGTACGTGATTTTTTGGAGCGAGTTGAAAAACTCCGACGAGCTCACCATGTATCCGAATTTGATTTATTTGAGTCTGCAGTGGATTTGTTCGAAGCTGATGCTTTACGTTGGTATCGTGGTTTTCGGGATAGGTTTTCTGACTGGAAGTCGTTGTTCAATTTACTAATTCTTCATTTTGAACACAACGAGCTTATTTCTAAGGCTACTACTATTGAGAAATATACTTTTGCTTCACATGACCGAGTTGTTAAGAGTTCTCCGACGCCAACGAGTAGATCCGATACTTCTTTTGTACGTTCTACTGTTCTTCCTCCTACTCCTACTCCTACTCGTCAGGTCGTATGCTTTAATTGCGACAAACCTGGTCATGTTTCGACCCGTTGTATTCGTCCTAAAGTACTCCATTGTTATGGTTGCGGACATAAGGGAGTTACTCGCCATAACTGTCCCAACTGTCATCCTACTAATCGGTCTTCGAATAATCCTTCAAATTATACTCTCACCTCTAGTTGCCTAACTTCTTCTACTTCTCATTCTACGTTCTCTTCGATACTTCATTTAGGTCCTCCCGCTCCTACTATCAAAACCTACTCTTCTTCGGCAAATATAGCTTCTAACAAAATTTCCTCCGTTTCTAGTTCTGTCTCCTATTCTACTCCTTCTTTTGCTGGCCCTACTTATACACTCTCACCCCAAAATGTGCCTCCACCACCCTTACAACCCATGCTTGTAATTAGTGACTTACAGCTAGCTTCTCAAGAGTTTGATCCCGCTTTCCTAAACGATTCTACCAAAGAATTTTCTGTTGTGTCTGCAAGCTCAAAGATCGCTGAAATGACCATATTTTCTAATTCAGTCTGCGAGGGTCCTCCGGAAGTCCTTGGCCTTGTATCTTTAATGCCTCCTGCCGTTTTTGTCAAAATTTTACCTGTTCCTGCTTTCCTAAACTGTTCAACTCAAGAAATTTTTGTTGTGTCTACAAAAACAGCCGTAGCGGAAGTGACGATAACTTCTAATTCCGTCTGCGAAGATCCTGTTGAGGTCCATGAACCCGTATCTTTAATGCCTCCTCCCGTTTTTGTCAAAATTTTACCTGTTTCTACTTTCTTAAATGCTTCTACTCAAGAAATTTTTGTTGTGCTGGCAATCACAGCCGTAGCTGAAGTGAAGATAATTCCTAATATGGATAAGAAGATCCTGTTAAAGTTAGGGAACCCCTAGCTGTGATGCCTGTTGCTGTTGTCGTTAAAGCTTTACCTGAACTTTGATGAACTTCTACCCGATTCTATTCCTTTATGTAATGTTACTGAACTGTTATCGGATTCTGCTCCTTTTCCTAAGGTGGATACTTTCACAGCCAATACTGTTTTCTTTTCTAACTGTGATACTTCTAGTCCTGCACATAACGTCAATGAAATTGTCTTTGCTTCTGTCCCTTTCTCTAACGTAACTGAAGTGTGTTCCGCTTGTGTTTCTTTTCGTCAGGTTGGTTCCCGTACAGCCAATACTTTTTCTTTTTCCATTGTTGATATGCTGACAACCAATGATGTTTTCTTTTCTGCCGTCAACCTTCTTACCACCCATCCTAACAATAAACGACGTTCTTCTATGACGCGTTTTGAGTTTTGTAAACTACCCTTACCACCTCCTAAACCTAGTGCTGTAACTACTACACCCCCTGCTATTCCTATTTGGCAGAAAACTGCCCAAAAGATGCAGACTTTATTCTATGCTCCTTCCGAACCTGATGATATAGGTCGGCGAAACCCTAATGTTCTCGATCTGGTTTCATTTTCCTTTTGGCGGCGTAAACGCCTTAAGCCCCATACCTAGTCCTCGTGCCCCTGATTCTTATGACGACTTTGCTCTTCTTCGGATTTGATTTTTGGATATTACGATTTCGATTTACTTCCCGGTTTTGCTGGGTTTCCTTTCGTTTGCTTTTCTTTTTTTTCTTTTTCACCCGTGTGGATCCCGGAATAGAATAGCCCCATGGTACGACCTGCCTGTCGTAAGAGGCGACTACAGCGGTCAAACACATACACACACGCACACTTTATACACGCATAACACATACACACACATCCTTCTTACACCCCCACACACATGCCCACACACATACACACACGCACGCACACGTCCACACCTACTCATACCTAACTACACTGGGATTTTGTTTTATTTTCTTTTGTACGGTTTTAGTTTTCTTTTGGGTTTTGTACTTGGTGTTGGTGTTTATTCTTTTTGATTTTTTGTCTTTCTTTCTAGTTCCTTTCGTTCCATCTACCTCTCCCTATCCTTTTGCTGGTCTTCTTTGCTGTCGGTCCCTGGACCGATTGTGTTTCGTCCATCCGCTCCTGTGGTAGGTGCTTTCTAGTCCGTCTTTCTTTCTTCGGAAATCACGACTTAGTCGACTTTAGGACTAGTCAGCATTTCTCTTTTTCGGTTTTCGTTCGTTGCGATTTTTCGTTACCACAGTTGAGAGTACATCGTTTCCTTTTACCAGCGTTCCTCCTCTCTTCTTTTCGTATTCCATGGTTGTTCTTTTTGTTTACTTGAGGCTTGACCTTTGGGTCCTCTTCAAGCTGTACTGTTCGTTTTCTTCCTCGTTCCTTTTTATTACTTTGGTTTTTTGCGAGAAATCAATTTCTTTGTTGAGGTCGAAGACTTCCCTGTTTCTCTTTCTGAGATGCATCCGTCCTCCGACGACTTTTTCAATGTACATGCCATTCCATCTTTGTCCTCGACGATTGTTACCGTTCCCTCCTCCTTTTCCTATGTCCTTTTCATTTTTGGTTTTGATCCGGTTCTTTGGTCCGTCGAGCCGGATAAAAATTCTTTTTTAGTTTTTTTTTGTTTTTTGGAGTGTTTCCGTTAGTTTTTTTGTAACGAGTTTTCTTTTAGTTTCAAGCGAATTTTTTTTTGTTGGTCCTACCCACTCCCATTATTTTGCTTCCCGACCCCGACCTTTTAATTTTGCTGGGGTGGAGGATTTGTTACGTTCATTTTCGTAAATAATTAATTAGTTATATACAATAATTTTGATCTTAAATTCTTTTGGCGTTCAACACAAAAATTAATTCCGTTAATTAAAAATAACCCTTTCGTGTATTAAAATTTGTATGGTAATTAATAATAAATATCCTATCTATGTCAGTTGATAAATCTTTTGTGCTTCATTAAAAAAATAAATATCCTTTCTAAGAATTTCGTCCCGTGGAATTTACGCCTTAATTAGATAGGCGACTTTCCAAGTATTTTAATAATTAAATGCGGGTGTGTTTTCCCTTTTTAAAGAATTCGGTGAATTTATTTTAATAAAATTATGGTTGTCCTGGTTTATTTCCTTGCTTTGGTGCTTTAACAAATGTAACAATTCATTTGCTGTTCGATTAGCGACCAGAAAACACGTTGTTTTGTTTCGCTCGTTTTCTTGATGCGAATTTCCGGCACGCATTATTTAGCGTGGTGAGTATATGGAGTTTATATATAAAACAATACGTTTCGGTTTCATTAAATTAATTTATTGTTCGTAACTATTCTAGCTTCCTGCGGGGGACACGTTAATCCCTTGAACTTCTTCTGGGAATGCGAGGTCAAATGCGCTCCACCTGGACGTAAGACCAGCGACTGGTTCCACCCCGATGCCAGTAACTCGAGGGTGAGTTTCTTTTTTTTGTTCTTCTTTATATGTGCTTGTGACTTCGGAACCAGAACGTTCATAGATGGCCTTCCTAAATTTAACTTTATATAAAAATTATTGAACTATTTTGGCATTTACTGCTCTTTGGTTACTATCTGACTATTTGTTTTTAAATTTCTAAAAATCTACTATATGTTTGTAAATTTAGTTTAAGTTTATACTTACGATATTTTAGAGCTGTGGTTTTTAGGGTTGCGTTTGTTTCTCTTTTTTTCTCTAGGTACTGTCAGGGGGTAGTTGCCTAAAAACTACAGCTTGCCATTTTCATGGGTAATTTTTTTAATATTTAAGGGTTTCTTATAATGTATTCATAAATTGGAGACATTGACTTTTTTTGGGGTTGGGTTTGGGAGTACTGTTTTTTGAATATATATTTTGTTTAATTATAAATTCTTTCTTTTCCTTTGTATGGTTTGTTCTGAGTGTGAATGAGTGAGTGTTTATTATTTTTTTCTATTTATTTCAGGTTTCTTTTTAATTTAGCTATAGGTATCAGACCCCGCCCACTCACCGATTGAACCCGGACCTCTTTCTCTTTCTTTCTTTTTCTTGATTTTTTATATGTTACGTCAATGTACGTAGCAAACTTATTGAAATTATGGTGAGACGAGATTCAGAAGAAATTGTTAAAGAAGTAAAATTTGCCAAGTATGATTCCATATCTGATGGCTCAAAACCGGCTGTATCTCATACGGACCAACTTACATTTATTATTCGCTATGTTATAGATGGAACACCTACTGAGAGATTTTTAAAATTTATACTAATTCAAGGAGATACATCTAAAACTCTGTTTAATGTAGAGTCAAGCACTCTTGTTGAACACGATAGTCCAATTTTAGATTGTCGTGCAGTCTAAGGATAACACCTCCAATATGAGTAGCAAATACAACGGTTTTCAAACTAAGATAAAGAACTTAAACAATCTTGCTGAATATATCCCATTGTGCTTCACACACACTCAATCTAGTCGGGGTTTCCGCTACTGAGTGCAATTTAAAAGTTACAAAGTTTTTCGATTTTATACAGTCACTGTACACTTTCTTTTCAGCATCTACTTATAGATGGCAAAAATTACAAAGTACTGTTACTGGAAAAAAAGAAGCTTGTACAGGCACTTTCCACCAGTAGATGGTCGGCTGGTGCAAATGCAGTTGCAGCTTTAAAGGAAAGCTATACTGCACTCGAACTTGCACTGTAATCGATGATTGATGACAATGAGCAACCGATTGATACAAAGGTCAAAGGTATAGGTTTGAAAAAACCATGGCACAATTTGAAACAATTTTTCCAAATTGTTTGTGAAACAACCCACTACAAAGAATAAACAAAGTCAACCAATTTTTACAAAAGACTTCTTTAACCTTGTCGACATCCGTTGCAGTATTGGATTCACTCACATGCTACATAGAAAAAAAAGGGACAGCTTTGAAACCTTTATCAAACAAGCGGAACAAATGAAAGGAACTTTGTAACGGGCATTTTTCGTACCTTAATATTTTACGCTCCCTTTCTGTTAGCGTACTTAAAAATACATCGTTTCTTTGGGATCGCTGTTTGTATAAAGGAAATACTGCAGAATATTTTAGAATTGTATGCAATTTAACTCGCGTGTATTAATTTTAAAAGATAGATAAATTGAAGATTAATTCTGATTAATAAATAAATTCCAACTTATCGAAAACGATAAACAGCCTGTAATTAATTGTTAAATACGATTGTGACATTCACGTTTTAGATGTTCCTTATATTATTAGCGAGGTAGATAATAGTCGATAAGCGGTTATAATAACCACGAGTTGGGGAGTCTGTTCTTTGTTCCTGTTTAATAAGTACGTTAAAAGGACTGTTTCTTTTTGCTTTGACACGAGTGTAAATTAATGCGGGATCAATTTCGAATTGTTCCAGGAACAAGCGCGGCACGATTTTTAGTTGTTTTCTTGTGATATAAAAATTGTTTATTAACTGTACAAAGTGTAGTTCTAATTCATTTTGAAAGAAAAGATGCTTGATAGGCGAACGTGTTTACTCGAGGCACGTGTGTTTTACGGAACATTGACTTTAGGGGTTACGCGTGCTCTACTAATTGTGTTTTTAGTTGAGTTTCTTTTGAAATAAAAGGTGTAGAACTTGCTTGCTAAACTTGACCGATTCTTTTAGGATTACTGTGTGTGCGATCTAGTTTCGTGGTCCTTTTTATCAGAGTAAGTGCAATAAACTTGTACAGAATTTTTAAAGGAGCCACTTTAGTCAGGTTTTAAACTCCCTTTAAATTTACCTTGCATCTAATACTTTAATTGTTCTTAGTTGCGTGTGTTGCATGTGTTCCTGTCTGTTGTACCACAAATTCCACCCCCGCGAATAGACTGTAAATCTTTGCCAAGCTACACCAGTGCATCCGGCTTACCAAGCTATTGGGAGGCTTTCGATCAGTTACAGAAAGTAAAAGAACAATCTGCAGTTGATAGTAGTGTCAAGTTTCAAGTTGATAATGTGATGGAACCATGGACACCCCACACTCCACCAACTCCAACTGCAAGGCTATCAGTAGCCGAATTAGTCCAACTCTATAGACACTCTTCCGGTGCTCCTGGTTGTGTAAGTTGAACTATTTCCTACTTATTATTACTTTAAATATCTATCCGTTGGTTTTGCAATATTCTTTGTCGTGTTGATACCTTTTACAACAGACTTGCCTGCTATTAAGAAAAAAAAAGAAAGAAAAAAAGAATCAATACTACTGAATTACTCATATCTATTGTGTCTTACCTATTTATTTTTTTAACATTTTGTCTGATTTATGTCTAATTGGTGTGTGAGGAAACGTTTCTGCTACTCCCCAATATTACCTCACTTTGTACGAAACATTTTTCTGAATTGCTTTTACCGTTGTTATATTATATAGTTTATCTAAACAGTTTCTTTTATTTACATTCTACAAAGTACTGAATAACTTAGACTTTTCATTGCTGCTATGCTTATTCTCTTTTTTTTTACAGGTTTGCTTAACTATTTTTCTTGCAGGTTTTATTACTAACTCCTTACGGCCGCGTACATGGTATGTTGGTCTGCTTTCTACGACCCCCCCTACTCTTCGATTGAGCCCGGTCATTTCTTCTTTGATTTTCTTTTTGTTACGCACGGCTACGAGCCAACGTAACATAACTTTGGCGCCCAACGTGGCTGCCACGAAAAAAAAATGTAATAACTTATTATGATGAATCACATGAGGATAGCTAGCCAAGCTCGCACAACCAAGCACAGTGCCCGATTTACATTTTTTGATGAGAAGAAAATTTCAGACATTGTTCTTAAAAGAAAAGAAAAATTGAAAATTGGAACTGTTACAGTTACAGTTTTTGGAAAATTGTAAGAGTAGCTTCTAACTCATTCAACAAGCTGATATAACCTAAAGTATTGATTTTGCTTTGTTAATTAATAATAATCAAGCTTAAAGTCAGTTTTGTTCAAGTTGTTTAATATTCAAGATTTAAATAATCATTTGATATTTCAAATTATTTTGGAATACATGTTATTATTTTCTGCTATTGGTTGAATGTTGGTGATATAGATAAGCCCTTTCATTATTTAAAGGAAAGTCAATTGTACAGATATGTATTCAGTAGTTCTGATATTAATTTGATTTTCATTATTGTATTTTCCTTTTAAACTGATGGGTTTTAGTCTCATATTATTCCTTACTTGTGTATTTGTAAATATGACTTTATAATTTGGATTGTTTGTTTGTATATACTAGGATATAATGAATTTAATCATATTGTGTACTGAATGCTGTCCTGGATTACTTTGTTGATACTAGATTATTGGTAATGTGTTTGTAATTGTTACTGACCTAGAAATTTTGTTATTTTGTATTGGGTTATCTTTAAAATGTGTTGTTAGATATCACTGGTCGTCCTGCCATACTAGAGAGATAGTTAGACTTGCATGCTTGAATTGGAATTTATCTGGTTTTGTATAAACCATCGATTAATTGGATTTATTCAATTCGCATGAAGTTATTGCAAAATTATTCTGCATGAGAGAATTTTTTGGCATACACTTAAACTGGATTTATGAGTATTGTAAATTGATATTCTAATCAGCACATGTGGTTACAAGTTGATCTTCTACCTGTGTACTATCTTTGTTTAATCCTAATTCATCAGGATTTTTTTGGTTTGGGTACAAATGTTGTATGGATTTTGGGTATGTTTTGTCTGCTATGACTTCATCCAGCCGTGGGAATGCGGATGCCTGCGAATGCAGTAGTATTACGTTGGGAATCCAGTACGATTGATTTCCAATGGGAATGTGGTTCAAGTTCTGTTGATGTATTTAGGAGATGGATGCTACTGTTCATGTAACAATAAGTATTTAAGTAATAAGTGTAATTTAATCAGTGTTGGTGCCATTATTATTAGTAATGGGACATTATTTTACGTAGTCGATCATATGTTCGAATATAATTTATGTTGGGATTTACAGTAGATTTTAAATTTATAAAATGCGTGATTGATTTGGTGATAAAATAGTTTTTGATACTTATGCAAAGTTTACCTGTAAACTTTAAAGCAATTGCTTCAAGGTATAACAGTAGTAACCAGTTCAAGTTTAAATTTGACTTTCTTATATGTTTTAATAGACTACTAATGTACATACGTTCATGTGTTACAAGTTTTGATTCATCAGAGTAAGTTGTTAATATAATTATTTTATGCTTATTGAGGTTACTTTCGTTTGCCCTTATTTAACAAATACCTGTTGGTGATGAATTGGTGCATGTACTTATAGGTCCATCACATAGGTCCCACAGTAGGAACCATTGGTAAGTTTAAAACGCAGTAGCGAGGCAACTGGGAGATACTGAATTTATCCTTGTCAACTTCTTACAATTTTTTACGGGTGATACATTTATATGGTGATAGTTCTTACAATTTAAAAGTCGGTAATACAGTTAAAAGTCGATAATACAGTTACCAAAGTTCATAAAATACATCGCGCAAGCGCAATGAATAAAGCGAGTGACGCCTCTAGCGGAGGGCAGTGCGAATCCTTTTTACAGGTTCCGCGTTGCCAACTACCAATGACGTCACCAATACACAAAATTATATTGCGCCATAACCGGAAAATTTAAGAATTTAAAACAAAAGGTAATACATTAATTACTTACATAAGGAATCCGGCATCCGGCAGGATTAAGTTAAAGGTGGCCTCCGCTCCGGGGCTGTTGGCTGAGCATGGACATCCAATTCGTCTCGGGTCGTGGGCTGCTCCAAGGTCGTACCATATTTCTATATGTAGCGGAACGATAAGGAATAGGTTAATTAGGAAAGACAAAACAAAGATAAACAAAGGAAATCTACATAATAAAAATGAAGATACGATACCCCGCACGACCACACTCCTTGAAGATCAAAGGCAAATAGCCACGTTATAGAGAGAACAGGAAACTTCCCCACTCTTTTTGTCTTTTTCCCATTGGCGCGAATTTATTCGTCCAACCCTCTAGCGTCGCGCACTCTGCGCAAACTCACTATGACGTAACGGAAGTACACGCCTAGTCTATTTAAATTCCGCGCACCGCGTCTTTTGAAATTATGGTGCGAAACCTCCATAAATCAAACTTAACCTACTACATGTTTAAGTGCCGATTGGCACGTAACAAACTATGTATTTGTTGGTGCGTACAGGCACACTATAAAGTTACGACCGAACCTGGAGTAAATGTCGAAGCAATTTTTGGCGACCTTGCTATATTTAACGATCCTGCTATATTTAATGATCTTGCTATATTTGGCGATCCTACTTCTTGTTAATTTAGTAATTCTGTCACTCATGAATTTATTGCTTTTAGCGATTCTAGAACTTTTAAATTAGAAAACACGTTTGTTGTTAGTAATAAACTAGTGTATAAAAATTAATCAGTTAATTTTTTTTGTGCCGTTTTAGCTATTCAATAGATTAAAGAATTTTTTATATCTTTTCTTCAAAAATATCAATTAAACTGCATAGCGACAGACTTAATAAAGAGGAATTAGAATATGAAATTGTTGTAAGAGGTGCTAAACCTATAGGGAATGTTAGGGAATTAGCAAGTACATTAAAGCAACTAATGGCTTTAGAAGAGAAAGGTCATGTCTTTAAAGCATCCTTTAATTTCGATTCGTCCGAAGAATTGTGTAACTGTGAAGCTAAACTAACAGAAATTAAACAATTATTAACAGAAACTTTTACTTATTCAGTGGTAAAGAAAATCCAAGCTAAACTTACTCATGTGTTAGGTAGAATTGAACGTATAGAAACATCTGTTCAATCGGAAATAGAAGAGCGATCCAATCTATTATCTACAGCTATTGAATTAATGAATGAATTTGAAAATAAACAATCGATTCTTTCCGAAAAAAATTTAGTTAATATAGAACCTTTAGATATTGCTTTTCAAGCTAGTACAATGTTTTAACCACAAACTTCCACACCTGTTACAAATAATAGTGAATTACAAAGTCAAAACGAAAATAATTTAAATAATACTGATTCTACACCTCAAACTGTACATGTGATGGAAAATTTAGCAATTTCAAATAAATTAAATATTTCATCTTGGGGTTTAAAATTTAGTGGAGAATCAGATGCTCTTTGTTTGAATGGGTTTTTGGTTCGAGTTAATAAACTAAGAGAATCATGAGGGTTTACGACACAACAACTGTATAAAAGTGCAGTTGAACTTTTTGAAGGCAAAGCGCTTATTTATTTCCGCTCACTGAAAGATAAAGTAAATAATTGGGATACACTATGTGCATTATTGAGAGAAAAGTTTCTACCAAGAGATTATAACGAACGTATTTGGGAACAAATTAAAAATAGAACACAAGGCGATAAAGAATCTATTGCAATTTATGTTGCCTATATGGAAAATTTATTTGATAGACTAAGTGTAAAGGTGGATGAGTCAATCAAATTAAAAATAATAGAAAATAACATTTTACCATTATATTACAATCATTTAATTTCAGTAAACATACAATCTATTAGTCAATTAATAACAATTTGTCGTAAAATTGAAAATAATCAAAAAAGGGCTCAGGAATTTATTCCTTCTAATTTAAGTAAACATGCAATTGAAAGCGACCTAGCTTATCGTGAAGACAAACCCATAAGAAATAAAATTGATAATTTAGATTTTTCTAAAAACGTCTCGTTTTGTAAAGATAATAATTACAGACTAAAACGAAACACAGATTACCGGGATAAATTTGATTTTAATAAAAGAAAACACAGTAGCGATCGTGATAGTAGTTCAAATAGAGCTAAACATAAGACTAGAAGTAGAGATAGCAGTTACGATTCACGAAGTAGTAATTCCAGTGAAGAAAGACACAGTAAATCTAGACAAAATCAGGGATTTAGTTCACATAAAAGTAGAAACAGGACGATATCTCGTAATAGTAGGAATAGTAAACATAGACTAAATAGTGTTGAAAGCAACGAGAAAAATTACTCTAACGATAGAGGGAGAGATTTTTCGCATGAAAGAAATTACTCACGTAATAGAAGTTTTTCTCGCAATAGGGATTATTATGATAATAGAAATAGAAATTATTCTCGTGAGAGGTACTTTAAAGATCATTCAAGAGACAGATATTCAAGTAAACCTTATTCACATTCGTCAGCTAATACTCCAAATCATTCGAACTTTAAAAACTATTATCCAACACAGCAAAATTCAAGAAGATTTACTAATTCTGAAATAACTTGTTATAAATGTCAAGAAAAAAATCACTTTGCTCGACATTGTGCTAAACAACCGTTAAACCAAGAGGAATTGATTTTAGATCGTGGTCAAATTCCTAATATTAGTAACACGATCGACTCTTATACTAAATTGGATGAAAATTTTTGTTCAAAAGAAGAACTTGATGCTTACAACAACTACAGTAAACCAATGCTTTCATACGTGTTATCACAAACATCTAACGATGAATGTCCTTATATAACTGTTTCTATTTATGATAATAAAATTAATAGTTTATTGGATTCAGGTGCAAATAATATATTTTAGGGATATAAAGGATATAAAATTCTATCTGAATTAGGTATTAAATTAAAACAAACTGGAAATACAAATGGTATAGTTGCCGACCACAATACTTTAGACTGCATTGGTTATAGTGTAACAATTTTATTTTTGATTAATAAATCCCTTCATCAAAGTGCGAGAAAAATAAAACACTTTTATTAAAATAATGGTAAAATACATTTAACAACTAAGGTAATACGTTGAAGCAGCATCGTCCTTCGGTATTCTATTTGTGGTTGAATATCTGTGTCTTCTACAGCTATTCGCAAGCGCGTTTCGGTTTGACAGCCGCCTCCTAGGACGCTCCGGTCGCCCGAGCTAGTTTTGTGATCAGTCGGTCATACGTGGAAGAAGAGATAAGATGTACCAAAGACTGCAGGCCGGCAATTTGCGTATTCACTTTGAGGAGTCGGCACACATCTTTGAATAGCGCGCGTACGACGTAATGAAAGCAACTATTAAAAATGCAACTTAGAAGATAGAAAATTTAACCAATTTTATTAAGACCACTTTGTTATACGACGTGTAAAATGCAACTTAGAAGATAGAAAGTTTAACCAATTTTAAGAAGACCACTTTGTTATACAGCGTAAAGATGCTACTTTGGTAAGGCGGCGTGATTCAACATATTGCAGCAGCTGACGAATGTATTGTGACCGTATTTAATTCTACACCTGGAACAACTCCATGTGGTAGAAGCTGTTTAAGATGAGCTGGGTTCACACTACATGCAGTAAACATCGCATGATATAACAAGTACCTCATCTAGGCGAGAAAAGCAGCTTTTGGTACGTAGTTAGCTTTAAGTAATTTTCTGGTGTTTCAAATTAGAAACACGGTAATTTGTTCTTATGTGTAAATGCTTGAATATTATGAAAGTTTCAACTATTGCTGAGCTGGAATTTCCAGTGTCGAAATTAAAATTCACTAAATTGATGTTTTAAGAAACAACACGCGTGGTTCAGTATAACTCGTTAGTTACAACAACAGGTGTTACTGACGTCACTTATTTTTCTGTAGTATACTGCTGACAGATGCGTTCTTGAAAGCAAATGCTTCAAACAGCTTTAGGACATCTTATGTAAATAAGAATATTTTTGTGATCTGCTTTTTTAGAAACTAAAACTAGTACATGTAACTTAAAAAGGAAAAAACTTGAGTAGTAACATTTTTAAATGTAACCTGCCTGAACAGATCTGCCCGGGTCGGAGTATTTTTGTGTAACAAGTTTACAATATACTGTAAAATGTTTGATTATGAATAATTTTGATAAACCTTAATTTAAAATTCACGAAGCAATTCAGTTATTAATTAAATTTTGTTGCATTGCATTTTATTTTAAAAGAGATTCTTTTTAGTAAATAATTGGTTCAAGATTAAAGTTTTTTATTTTGATCAAATATGATCAAATCTAACCACAGAAAGCTAACATCTTTAAGAGTAGAATTTTGATGCCAACTTTATATAGAAAATATCTTTTTATTACTTCTTTATGTATATTTGCGGGACACAAATAGTATTCCACGTTTTTATTAATCTAACTATTATAATTTCTTACAGGAACAGCGTCTTATTATATTAAGACAGGTTTTTATCATCAAAGGCGATCCTTTTTTCTTTGGGTCTCCACGTCCACCCTTAGAAATATGCCATGCCATTATCCTGAATAAGTCCGGACTTGGTGGCTCCTATTTGTTTTAGTTTGAGTTTGACCTACAAACAGATTTCGACTTACCTCCCCATTCCTCATAGCTCTACCCAAGGAATAGACCCCTAGTTATGTCGGAAGACTTAGTTGCACTGACGCCCAACGTCTAGGGCCAGATGTATAAAGAAAAATCGTTTCACTGCCATCCAATGTGGGGCTGGTGCTGTTAGAAAAAACGTTACAATATGACCATATCTATTCGATTACAAGATAAAATCCACATCTTTGATTGTTACGTGTTACCAGAGTTGAGACATACCATGGTTTTAGGCACAATATTTTGGATAAAGATGGGAATTATTCCAGACTTAAGAAAAGGTCAATGGTATTTTGGAAACGATGACAATAATCATACAATTAATTCTATTCAATCTTCAAATGACTTAACATTACAACAAAGCAATGAATTATATACTCTAGTCAATAATTATTTTGATGGTATAAAAAACATTCAGTTAGGTTGTACGCCGTTAGTGGAATATGTAATTAAAACAGATAGTCCTCCTATAAGATCAAGGTACTATCCAGTCAGTCCGTTAGCGCAGAAAAAAATTGATGAAAAGATTACAAAAATGTTGGAACTAGATATCATTGAAAAAAGTATCAGTTCGTGGAATTCACCAATTATAATGATTTTAAAAAGTGATGGTTCACACAGACTTTGTGTAGATTTTACGAAACTAAATGCAGTTACAGAAAAATGGGCATACCCCTTACCTTTAATAAATTCAATTTTAGACCATTTGGGTAACTCTAATTATATTTCTACGTTAGATATAACCAAAGCTTATTATCAGGTTAAAATGGAAAAAGATTCTAAACAATATACAGGTTTTTCTATACCAGGTCGTGGACATTATCAATTTAAAAAACTACCTCTAGGACTTTGTAATGTTCCGTCAACTTCCAATCATTAGTTGACACAGTTTTTGGCCCAGGACTAGAACCATTTGTGTTTAAATATCTAGATGATTTAGTAGTAGTTACTCCAGATTTTGCTACACACATAAAAATTTTAAAAGAAGTTTTCCTAAGATTACAATCGGCGAATTTAATATTGAACAAAGACAAATGTCATTTTTGTCGAAGTGAATTAAAATTTGTTGGTTATAATATAAATAGATCAGGTCTATCGGTAGATCCAGATAAGGTCAGCGCGATTGTTGATATGGCAATACCTAAAACTTTTAAACAAGTCCGATCATTTTTAGGCATTTTTAGTTTCATACTATCGTCGCTTTATACCAAATTTATCTTCAATAATAACACCACTTACAAACTTAACAAAAAAGGAAGTTACATTTAAATGGACTCCCGAATGCCAATTAGCATATGAAAAAATTAAAAACTGCTTAGTAAGTACACCAATCTTGAACATAATTTTATTTTACATTGTGATGCTAGTAGCTATGGCCTAGGTGCAGTTCTTACTCAAGAATATGGAGGTAAAACTCATGTCATTTGCTATTTATCGCGGACCCTGAATAAAAATTAAATTAAATACTCCATTACTGAAAAAGAACTTTTGTGTGTTATTTGGTCAATCGAGAAACTAAGATGTTACTTAGAATTATCAGAATTTACAGTGGTAACCGATCATAGTAGTCTTGTTTGGATTCATAATCTCAAGAATTCACAAAGTAGACTTGATCGTTGGACCTTACGCTTACAACAATATAATTTTAAAGTAGTTCATAGACCAGGAAAAAATCATTTAGTTCCAGACTGTTTATCAAGAGCACCTATCGGATTTATAAACAGTGTAGAGTATAAAGAATGTAATAAATGTTCATGGTACGAAAAAATGTGTGACAATGTAAGGAAACATTCTTTACGTTATGGTATATGGAGAGTAGATAATGACAACATCTTATACAAATATGTTAATGACAATAATTTTTATTAACCTTTTGATAAATGGAAAATCGTGGTTCCAAAACCACATAGGGCTCAAATATTATCCGAAACACACAACGACCCTAAATCTGGTCACTTAGGATGTAACGATTTTTGCTTGTAGACCCACGTTGAATGGGCGCCACTGAAACGACTTCTGTTTTACAAAAGACTGAAACGTCTTTTTTCTACATTAAGGCGCTAGTGAACAAAAATCTTTTGACATAGCTAGGGGTCTATTCCTGGGTAGAGCAAGGAGAGGGGGGGGGATCGAATTCTGTTTGCAAACCAAAGTTAAGCTAAATCAAATAGGCGCCACCATGTCCTGAGATAATTACGATAATTGCAAAGCACAGTTCTAAGAGCGGACGTGGAAACCCAAAGATAAAAGGATCGCCTTCGTTAACAAAAACCTGTCTTAACAAAATAAGACGCAGCTCCTGTAAGAAATTGCAAAGATTAAATAAATAAAAAAGTAGAACACCATTTGTGTCCTATAAAAGTATCAAAAATAAAAATGTATGTCCAATATAATATTGGCACCAAATTATTACTCAGAATTTTACTTTTGTGTATTTTGTATATTTAGATTTGATCGCATTTGACCAAAATAAAAGCCTTAAATTTGAACTATTTGTTTACTGAAAAAACTCTATCAAGATATCGAAACTTTTTAACAAAAAAATTGTCATTATCAACTACAACAAAGTTAAAGTTTTGACTTATTTTCTCAAAACAACCAACTATACTTTAAACATGAACCTGTTATAAATATTAAAGTGATAATAATTTGTATGCATAACACACTGAATTACGTTCTAACCTGAGCAGATCTTTTCAGGTAGATTACAATTACTAGAATCTTACATAACGTGGATTTGAACTTTCATATTTACGTTTAATAATTTATGTATAGGTAAAACTGATCACAAAAATAGGAATGTTTTGTTTAAATTCCAGTACAGCTGCACGAGGCATCTGCTTTCAAAACATCATCTGTCAACTGTGCTAGACAAAAAAAATATGACGTCGAAAACATACTTTGAATTTATCGAAGGTTCAAATGGAACAAAGCTTGTTATTATAGAAAATTAATCTGACAAAATTTAGTTTTGTGGCTTATAAAACCAGTTCAACAATAATTGAAACTCACTCAACTTACATGTTGTAACCATAATAGCAAGTTGCCGTGCTCTAATCTTTTAAACACATGCAAGAAATATCTTATAGCTAATAACGAACCAAAACTGCTTTTGTTGTTTCCCGATGAATTGAGATGGGAATTACGTTCTCCAAACAAAGTTACCAGCCATTCCTAATTAAATATGACTGCATCCAAATTACATCCATAATTTCTAATCGACTGTTCCCAAATGACGATAATTCTAAATCTTTAGATCCTACATGACGAATTATATTTGTTCCATTCTTCGTTGTCGCGCGTTAGTAGAAGATACCTCAACAGTTAATAGTTAATGCGAAAATTGCCAGCCTCTAGCCGAAAATACATCTTAATCAAACTATTGCCAGCGGCCGACTGATTTGTTGAAACTAGAACCGAGTAGTCGCGACGTTAGAGGCGTGTAATACCAAATAAACAACTCGAGATACGCTTGGAACTAGCTTTATGTGACACAGATATATTTACACAAGTAGATCAATAAGGAACGATGCACACTTAGCGCATTATTCTTGTAATTCTATGCAAATAATTATTATTGAAAATAAAAATGTTACAAGGAATTTATAAAACATATCATAGAATACTTTCTAGCCACTTTTGGCCTAAAATGAAAGCCGATGTAGTTAATTATATTGCAAGATGTCGTATATGTGCAGGACAGAAACCCGAACAAAAAAAAATATCTGGTCAAATGGGTTCAAAACCTGAGATTACTAGATACTGGCAATACATTTCAACTGATCTCATGGGACCTTTTCGCAGCAGCACATCAGGTCAACGATTTCTATTAGTCATTGTTGACTATTTCAGCAAATTTACTTTAATGTATCCATTGCGTACCGCAACAGCTAGGAAAGTAGCTAAATTAATAGAAGAAAATGTTTTTATGATATTTGGAGTTCCAGAACTATTACGTTCAGACAACGGTGGTCAATATCGATCATCAGAGTTTGAAAAACTTCTTAAACAATATAATGTCACATTTCTAACTAATCCATTGTACGATCCTTCTCCTAATTTTACAGAGAGATATAATCGAACAATCAAAACAATGATTCGTTCTTATATAACAGATAATCAAAAATATTGGGATATTAACATACCTAAACTAGGGTGTGCGATACGTACTGCTAAATCAGAAGTTACTAAAAATACTCCTTATTTTATTAACTTTGGTTATGAAACGATTATCGATGGTTCTTATTTCAAGATACATAGGAACAAACAGTCCTTGGATACTAATATCAATGAGTCTAGCAAGAATGATCCTAAACTAAATGATAATGACGTAAATATTAATTTAGATAAAAATGATGATGAATCCACTATCGATAAAAAATGTAATAAATTAAAAGAAATTCGTAAATTTGTCGAGAAACAATTAAAAGATGCTCATACAAAAAGTTCACACTCGTATAATCTAAGGCATAGGCCTATTCAATTTAAAGAAGGACAATCGGTTTGGAAAAAAGATACAAGTTATCCGATAAAAGTAAAAATTATTCTGCGAAATTAGATAAAAAGTTTTCGGGTCCGTACATTATTAAAAAGAAATTAGGTGTAAACACTTATGAATTAGTTGATAGTAATGGCATCTCAAAAGGGAAGTGGAAGATAAAAGATATAAAAATCGATAACACAGGAACAGAAATGCAACCAGAACACAGAAAACGTGTTCGCCGGAAAATTGTATAGTATTCTCTTAATAGAATAATACAACTTTTTTATTGTTATGAAATATATTATGATTATGGTTGTTACATTGGTTGTTAGAACTTTCAAAAAATTTTTTCAAAATTTTTTTCTTTTAAGAAGGCGGTAATGTTACAGTTACAATTTTTGGAAAATTGTAAGAGTAGTTTCTAACTAATTTAACAAGCTGATATAACCTAAAGTATTGATTTTGCTTTGTTAATTAATAATAATCAAGCTTAAAGTCAGTATTGTTCAAGTTGTTTAATATTCAAGATTTAAATAATCATTTGATATTTTAAATTATTTTGGAATACACGTTATTATTTTCTGCTATTGATTGAATGTTGGCGATATAGATAAGCCCTTTCATTATTTAAACGAAAGTCAATTGTACAGATATGTATTCAGTAGTTCTGATATTAATTTGATTTTCATTATTGTATTTTCCTTTTAAACTGATGGGTTTTAGTCTCATATTATTCCTTACTTGTGTATTTGTAAATATGACTTTATAATTTGGATTGTTTGTTTGTATATACTAGGATATAATGAATTTAATCATATTGTGTATTGAATGCTGTCCTGGATTACTTTGTTGATACTAGATTATTGGTAATGTGTTTGTAATTGTTACTGACCTAGGAATTTTGTTATTTTGTATTGGGTTATCTTTAAAATGTGTTGTTAGATATCACTGGTCGTCCTGTCATACTAGAGTGATAGTTAGACTTGCATGCTTGAATTGGAATTTATCTGGTTTTGTATAAACCATCCATTAATGGAATTTATTCAATTCGCATGAAGTTATTGCAAAATTATTCTGCATGAGAGAATTTTTTGGCATACACTTAAACTGGATTTATGAGTATTGTAAATTGATATTCTAATCAGCACATGTGGTTACAAGTTGATCTTCTACCTGTGTACTATCTTTGTTTAATCCTGATTCATCAGGATTTTTTTGGTTTGGGTACAAATGTTGTATGGTTTTTGGGTATGTTTTGTCTGCTATGACTTCATCCAGCCGTGGGAATGCGGATGCCTGCGAATGCAGTAGTATTACGTTGGGAATCCAATACGATTGATTTCCAATGGGAATGTGGTTCAAGTCCTGTTGATGTATTTAGCAGATGGATGCTGCTGTTCATGTAACAATAAGTATTTAAGTAATAAGTGTAATTTAATCAGTGTTGGTGCCATTATTATTAGTAATGGGACATTATTTTACGTAGTCGATCATGTGTTCAAATATAATTTATGTTGGTATTTACAGTAGATTTTAAATTTATAAAATGCGTAATTCATTTGATGGTAAAATAGTTTTTGATACTTATGCAAAGCTTACTTTCGTTTGCCCTTATTTAACAAATATTTGTTGGTGATGAATTGGTGCATGTACTTATAGGTCCATCACATAGGTCCCACAGTAGGAACCATTGGTAAGTTTAAAACGCAGTAGCGAAGCAACTGGGAGATACTGAATTTATCCTTGTCAACTATGTATTTGTTGGTGCGTACAGGCACACTATAAAGTTACGACCGAACCTGGAGTAAATGTCGTAGCAGAACATTCTTGCCAGTAATTGATAAGTTGGTGGTACAACTAAAGCTGTGGTCCGACAAGTACAAAACAGTTGCTAACAGTTTTGGATTTTTTGAGGAGTTGAGTATAATAAATGAGAACAAGCTAAAATCTTTCTGTGACGCTTTTGCACTTAAGTACAAAAATGATGTATGCCAAACAGAGCTCTTTGAAGAATGTTTACATCTTCAGTGTTACTTGAAAGAAGACGGCCTTGTCTTCAAGAATTTATATTGTTGCGAGCTACTATTAGGCAACTGGTCAAACATACACAGGCGCCGCAAGCACTGCATATTCTACAGCGACCGAGAAGCTTCTGGCAATTACTGGAGGATTAGTCATCCTTTTTAATTCACGGTATAAATAAGACCGATGATGAAGTACAGAGTTAGTCTATATCAGAATGTTGGACATAAATTATAGTTGAATAGTTGAGCTTTTGGAACTCCAAGAGTAAACATAAATGTTAAGTGCACGTGTCTAATGTACATGCAGCTTGTAGAATACATAAATAGACAAAAGTGTAATAAGTAAATAGTTGTGTTAGTGTTGTCAATGGACCTATGGTAAAGAAGTTAGTTTAAGAAGATATTAGTGTTTGTAAATTCATTAGTGTGATAGTGCTTCATTGTTAATTGGACTGAAAACATATATGAATAAGGCATATACTGTTAATTAGACTTGTGAACAGTGAGTAATAAAGACTCTTGTTATTACTTGTTTTAAATTAGAGAAACGTGGTAGTAGTAGCCCGCTACAATATTATATAGATGAAGAATGTGATGAAGATAAAAACCAAAACAAACCTGAAAAAACGGTTACATTGACAATGATGAAGTAGACGAACCATCAGAAGATGATACACAATCTCACTACACCTAAAAAACTGAATTTGAAAGTATTGTACAAACATATGGTAGATAACAGCCTCTTTTCCGTTTTTCCTAATATTGAAATTAGTCTCAGAATGTTTTTATATGTATTATGGGTTCTAATGCAACAGCAGAAAGATCTTTTCCAAATTAAAACTTGTAAAGAACTTTTTAAGAAATAGCATTTAGCAACAACGCCTTAACCAGGTAAGCATATACTAAGTATTGAAAATCTTGACTTTGAAGACATTATCGAAGAATTTGCTACAAAAAAAATAAGAGGAAGAACTTTTAAAACACTAATACTAACCGTAAGGAGCAGTAGTGACTGTTAAAGTATGTTTAATTTCAAGTAGTTTTTAACTAATAAAATGTATTTTACTTTACACATTACACTGTAAAATTGAATTTATACAAAGCTTTAATTATGAGTACCTGCATCAATTAAGGCAAAATTCATTTACCAAAAAAAGAACATTTCTAATTTACATATTAAAATATAAACGTTTCTATCCTGGAAATAAAATTAAATATGGAAGGGCCTCACTTCAATATTCCGCCGGGAGGGCACAGACACTCTAAATCCGGCCCTGGTTAGAGTACGGCAACAATATACCAAGTTTATTTTATTTAAAAATCGGTAATTTTGTATATATGAACCTTTCATTGCTCAATATATATTTTTAATGCATTATAGTTTAATACTAATAATAAAAATCAAAGGCAGTTTTGTTTATTATTACAATTCGGGATGTTTTTAAGTGCTTGCGCATTATAATCTTACGGTACACTGTCGATTTCTGCCTACAATAGGAAATGGTGGTTGCCTAACATCCTTGCACCACTACCTTTATATACACGCTATTCCATAGGCGTAGTCTGGCGTTGTTGCCAAGACGCCGACGAAGCAGCAACGTACGTACATCTACCATCGCCTCCGAGCGATCAAAGGTGAACAGCGGAACGGTGACGTCCTGTGGGAGTTCTCCGGCTATGCGGGGTGCCGAGGAATAGGTACACAAGTGAAATCGTCGGGGATGCACATCCGTCAGTCCTGTTTAGACGATCTACCTGACGATGGAGCGGCCTGTAGCGAGCAGCCATCGTGTTGGTCAAAAACCACAAGCCAGTGGACCCAGGATCCGGAATACTGTGTAGTTGGAGGACAACCAAGGGGAAGATCCGGGAAACTGCTCACTGCACCAAAACAAGAGGATTCCGGGAGCAGCAGGTCTCTTGGAATCCAGTCCCACATATTTATTTATTTAAGAAGATCAGCCTGTTAGAAATAACACAACAACTCATAGAAACACTTTAACGACGCTGAGAGCGTCGTGTCCAGCTACTGCGGCGAAGCGTAGTCTCACAATTGCTACCTAGATTCCGAAGCAGCAACAGTTATCTACCACCGCCTCCGGGCGAACAAAGGTGAGCAGCGGAACGATGACGTCCTGAGGGAGTTCTCCGGCTATGCGGGGTGCCGAGGAATGGGTACACAAGTAAAGTCGTCGAGGATGCACATACGTCAGTCTTGTTTAGACGATCTATCTGACGATGGAGCGGCCTGTGGCGAGTAGCCATCCTGTCGGTCAAAAACCACAAGCCAGTGGACCCAGGATCCGGAATACCGTGTAGTTGGAGGACAACCAAGGGGAAGATCCGGGAAACTGCTCACTGCACCAAAACAAGAGGATTCTGGGAGCAGCAGGTCTCTTGGAATCCAGTCCTACATATTTATTTATTTAAGAAGATCAGCCTGTTAAAAACAACATAACAACTCATAGAAACAAAAACATCAACAAGCCAAAAAACTCGTTAGAATTGTAAGGCACTTTAACGACGGTGAGAGCGCCGTGTCCAGCTACTGCGGCGAAGCGTAGTCTCACAATTGCTACCTAGATTCCGAAGCAGCAACAGTTATCTACCACCGCCTCCGGGCGAACAAAGGTGAGCAGCGGAACGATGACGACTTGAGGGAGTTCTCCAGCTATGCGGGGCGCCGAGGAATAGGTACACAAGTGAAGTCGTTGGGGATGCACATCCGTCAGTCCTGTTAGACGAGCTACCTGACGATGGAGCGACCTGTGGCAAGTAGTTATCCTGTCGGTCGAAAACCACAGGCCAGTGGACCCAGGATTCGGATATCGTGTAGTTGGAGAGCAACCAAGGGGAAGATCCAGGAAACTGCTCTGCATCAAAACAAGAGGATTCCAGGAGCAGGCCTCGTGGAGTCCAGACCAACATATTAATCAAGAAGTTCAACCAACAATCAACATCACAACAACATGCCAAAAAACTCACACGAGTTACACGGCAATAAGACGACGCTGAGAGCGTCGCGCCCAGCTTGTGTAGTAGGTGTAGTCTAGTCATATCATGTCTCTTAACCTAAAGTAATAAACATCTAGCTAGACAAAAATATTAAAAAAAGAAGTCTGACAAGTAAAAACCGACGGCGTCGGTAATGAAGAATTAATATACAATCGTGTGAATGTATTTTCTGTTGAAGCATTATTACATACAAAACATGCAAATGAACGTAAGTTACTATGAATAGCACATTCTTTTCTGATGCGAAATATTCACATATTCCAAACATTTGGGATGTTGATTAATACAGGACTGCAGAAGTAATTTTGAATACAAATAAATCACACAAATGAATGTTTCTTAGTATGTGATGACAAATAGTTTTTTTCTATGCGGAATAGCAACACAAATTGCATGGGAACGAACGTTTTAGAATAACCCCATAAATGTACTTGTAAATAGTAGTTTTGTGATGTTGTATAATCACACAAACTGCACACGCATGGGCGTTCGTTAGTATGCTCCTCAAATGTGTCCGTAAATTAATTTTATATAGTTTGGAATAATCGCACAAGTCGCAAACGCATGAACGTTCATTAGCATGCGACCGACAATGTGTTTGTATATTACTTTTATGTCTTGTGGAATTGTCATACAAATTGCAAACGTCGTTCATTAGTATACGTCCGAAAATGTGTTTGAAAATTACTCTTTTGAAATGGCATAATCACACAAACTGCATGCGAATGGACATTCGTTAGTATGTGAGCGATAATGCATTTTTAAATTACCTTTTACTGGATGTGGTATAATCACACAAATTGCATACGTATGGACGTTTGTTAATATGCAACCGAATCGCTTTTCCGTAATGCGGTATAATTACACAAACTGCAAGCGAACAGACGCTCGTTAGTATGCGACCGACAATGTTGTTTTAAATTACTCTTTTGTGATGCGGTATAGTTACACAAATTGCAAGCGAATGGGCGTTCGTTAGTATGCGACCGAAAATGTGTTTGCAAATTATACTTTCGTGATGCAGTATAATCACACAAACTGCACGCGAATGGGCGCTCGTTGGTTTGCGACCGAAAATGTATTAGTAAACTATTTTTGTGATGTGGCATAATCAAACACGTTGCATGAGAATCGACGTTCGCTAGTATGCGACCGAAAATGTCTGTAAATTACGCTTTTGTGATGTGGTATAATCACACGAACTGCATGCGAATGGGCGTTCGTTAGTATGCGACCGAAAATGTTTTTGTAAACTACTTTTATGTGATGCAGTATAATCACACAAACTGCAAGCGAATGGGCGTTCGTTAGTATGCGATAAAAAATGTGTTTGTAAATTACGCTTTTGTGATGTGGTATAATCACGCAAACTGCATGCGAATGGACGTTCGCTAGTATGCGACCAAAAATGTCTTTGTAAATTACACTTTAGTGATGTGGTATAATCACACAAACTGCACACGCATGGGCGTTCGTTAGTATGCTCCTCAAATGTGTCCGTAAATTAATTTTATATAATTTGGAATAATCGCACAAGTCGCAAACGCATGAACGTTCATTAGTATGCGACCGACAATGTGTTTGTATATTACTTTTGTCTTGTGGAATTGTCATACAAATTGCAAACGTCGTTCATTAGTATGCGACCGACAATGTGTTTGAAAATTACTCTTTTGAAATGGCATAATCACACAAACTGCATGAGAATGGACATTCGTTAGTATGTGAACGATAATGCATTTTTAAATTACATTTTACTGATGTGGTATAATCACACAAATTGCATACGTATGGACGTTTGTTAATATGCAACCGAATATGTCTTTTTAAATCGCTTTTCCGTAATGCGGTATAATTACACAAACTGCAAGCGAACAGACGCTCGTTAGTATGCGACCGACAATGTTGTTCTAAATTACTCTTTTGTGATGCGGTATAGTTACACAAATTGCAAGCGAATGGGCGTTCGTTAGTATGCGACCGAAAATGTGTTTGCAAATGATACTTTCGTGATGCAGTATAATCACACAAACTGCACGCGAATGGGCGCTCGTTGGTATGCGACCGAAAATGTATTAGTAAACTATTTTTATGTGATGTGGCATAATCACACACGTTGCATGCGAATCGACGCTCGCTAGTATGCGACCAAAATGTCTTTGTAAATTACGCTTTTGTGATGTGGTATAATCACACGAACTGCATGCGAATGGGTGTTCTTTAGTATGCGACCGAAAATGTGTTTGCAAATTATACTTTCGTGATGTAGTATAATCACACAAACTGCACGCGAATGGGCGTTCGTTGGTATGCGACCAAAAATGTATTAGTAAACTACTTTTATGTAATGTGGCATAATCACACAAGCTGCATGCGAATCGACGCTCGCTAGTATGCGACCGAAAATGTCTGTGTAAATTACGCTTTTGTGATGTGGTATAATCACACGAACTGCATGCGAATGGGCGTTCGTTAGTATGCGACCGAAAATGTTTTTGTAAACTACTTTTATGTGATGCAGTATAATCACACAAACTGCAAGCGAATGGGCGTTCGTTAGTATGCGATAAAAAATGTGTTTGTAAATTACCCTTTTGTGATGTGGTATAATCACACAAACTGCATGCGAATGGACGTTCGCTAGTATGCGACCAAAAATGTCTTTGTAAATTACACTTTAGTGATGTGGTATAATCACATAAACTGCAAGCAAATGGGCGTTCGTTAGTATGCGATCGAAAATGTATGCGTAAGTTACCCTTTTGTGATGCAGTATAATTACACAAACTGCACGCGAATGGTCGTTCGTTAGTATGCGACCGAAAATGTATTTGTAATTTACTTTTTTGTGATGTAGTATAATCACACAAACTGCAAGCGAATGGACGCTTGCTAGTATGCGACCGAAAATGTGTTCGTAAATTACGTTTTTGTGATGTGGTATAATCACATAAATTGCACGCGAATGAACGTTCGTGTATGTGTGCCTGCATCGCTTGCCGTATCTTTAGACAATTGTTAAGCTTTATTAACTAAATATCAATTATTAATACAAATGTCCTTTGCTTCATTTTACGTTTCATAGCAATTCTGAGAATCTTTACGTGAAAAGTGGTGCTCAAGATTCTATTTTAGAGGAATTTGAAGTGGGTTTTCGAGCATTTGTTAAAATCGTTAAACTTCGGGCAATTTATACATCTGATTTTTAATACTGTACTGCCCTTATATCTTAAATCTTGATCTATGTAAAACGTATGTAAGACGTACAATATCCAATAGGGTGATTATTATTGTGGAAGAAAACACTATTTCATTTACACTAACGAAGTAGCAGGTGAGTGATTTTACTGTACTTTATATAATTACATAATTTACGGTTAATTCCATTAAACCGTGGATTTGTGTATTTTTCTTAAAACAGTGTTTGTGGTGTTTGTAAAAAGAGATACGTTTTTTTTCTAACATGAAATATATAATTGGGCTTATCATCGTCTATTTAAATTTCAGATTATTTGGTTGGTAAGATCATGATAGATAAAAAGAAATTTATTATTAAACAATTATTGTCAATAGAATCGCGCATTTATTAATTTATGAACAAATCTTTTTATACTTAATTTTATTTGGTATAATTGAGGATTGTCAATAAAATAACAATAATAATAAAAACAGAAGAAAGGTATGTGGTATACTGCCCTATTAAGCACAGAAGGGGTAACTGACATTTAGTCATGTTTTATGAATCCTACACAATATTTCTACTGTATTACCAAGGTATTTTAGCCGTAAACAAATTGCCGATTTTAAAAGCTGCATTGTGACGTTCCTTACTTGTTTACTTGGAGCTTATCGTTCCAGCCAGAGACTCTTGTTTGTGGGCACCTTATTAAAAATTAAAAGTTTTATCCACGTGAAACCATTTAATTATAAATTCAATAAGTGGCGGGTTCGATCCCGCAGTATAAAAACAGTAAAATTGTTCTTACAAAACATAACTAAATGTGCCCAAGGTCAATATTAATAAACAGAATAAAAGGGTAACTCACCCTAAATACATCGACATAAACAAAACAACTTAATTTAATACCGCGATACTCGCAAAACCGAGCACCTTCGAGTATATACACCTATTTTCCGCCACACTCTAGACGGCGCTCTTGTTAAACACATCCGATTAGCGCACCTCATTCCCCTAACCTCATCAGGTAACACTTCGAACCTTGCACTCTTAAGACTAACACAACCATCCACTGAACATAAAATACTTATAATTAAATTAAGGGAGGTCTGTTACATTATCTCTCACGTTAGGTTATACTAATAATATTATTCGTCGGTAATTGTAAACAGTCTTACATAAACAGAGCTAATAACCAGGGTATTAGTAAAAGATTTCGAACCTTCAAGCGATTCATAATTTTTATTAGAACTGCAATCAAATCGAACCACAAGTTTGTCAATTGATACGTCAAGTGATGGCTAGGAACTTTAACGATCTTGATGGCATCCAAGACACTCATTCCTTAAAACTGGCCATTTTTCTAAAGGAAAACGTAAAACCTCACCCACAGTTCAATTTTTATTTAAACATGTTACATGCCATGCCAACTGGCATGCATCATGTTTAGACTTGTTTTGTAAATAAATCCACGCGTATATTTTTAAATGAATAACGCCAACTTCCGTCGTCCCTGACAGTCACGCCTGCGAAAAAATAATGCGGAGTGCGCGCGTGGTGTAAAAAGACGTCTTTAAGTTACGAGTATCGACGGAAATACAGTGATTTTCGAGTAACCGGTTAAACGGTTACAGTTATTTATAAATCACAGTGATTTTAACCAGTGATTTCAATCACCAGTGATTCATTCATATGGCGTTAACTATTCCGTGAATAAAAATGAAGACTGATGGCTATGTTTGGGATTTTGCAAAAAATAGGAATCTCTCATAGGGATTGAAAAATTATTTTTACAGTCTATATAAAAACCAAAATGTAGTAATTAAATTTGATGAAATAGAAAAGGAAGCTAAGATTAGAAATGGTGTTAGACAGGGCTGTATACTATCTCCCTTGATTTTTAATGTTTATATTGAGGAAGCTTTATACTTAACTAGAGAGAGAGAGAGAGAAGAGATAGGTATTAGTGTACAGGGACAGAAAATTGACATGTTACGTTTTGCAGATGATATAGCCATTGTGGCAGAGTCTAGAAAAGAGTTAGGAGAGTTTTTAAATATTTTAGATGAGATACTACAGAGTAACTATAGTATGAGAATTAACTCAGTAAAGACAAAGATAATGACAAGTGAGTTACAGCCTAGTTCTAAACCAAAATTAAAAATAGGTAATACCGACTTAGAGGAGGTAGATGAATTTTGCTATTTAGGTAGTATAATTACAAAGGACGGACGTAGCAAAAGGGATATAGTAGTTAGAATATATCAAACTAGAAAAATGGTTTTAAAAAAGAAAAACTTACTAATAGCTAATAGTATTACTTTATATAATAGAAAAAGTTTTTTAAAGTCGTACGTATGGAGCGTTCTATTATACGGTAGTGAGACTTGGACAATTATAAAGGTAGATAAGAAAAATATAGAAGCTTTTGAAACTTGGTGTTATAGGAGAATGTTAAAGATTACTAAAAGATTCATTCAATTTAAATATTTCTCAGTATAGAGATATCTAAATATAACGAAACAATTATTAAACGTAACATTTTATGATTAAAAACTGCAACAATTAGCTAGGTATATAATTGTAGAAAAAACGTATTTAAATTATTACAGACGGAATAAAACCTTTCAGAAAAGCGCATCGCAACTGCATAAAGTATAAATACATATCTAATTATAATAAAAGCATTTACGCAATTAATTTATTAAGAGACTGGAATAAAATCTCTAGTAGACAAAAACATTGTAATTAAAACGACTTATTGCATTAATTATTAAAGGAGACTTTGATGCAAATACTGTATAAAACGGCAAATTGAAAACTTGCAAACTATATATTTAACACCTAAGATGACGAGACAGAGAAACATCTTGAATACTTATAAATTACAAACAGCCACGGATAAGAGATAATTATAACAGACTTAATTAAATCAGCATAACTAAACGAAGATAATATCATAAACTGACGCAAAAACATACAAAGTAAAATAATTACCACGAGAAATTATTTATTCACATCGAAACCTCCAGAAAGCAAAACTTAAGTAGAGTTTACGACAAATTAACATTCGCAAAGTATAAATAAACGAATTCAAGGCTATAGCAATTAACCAGACATTACGGAGCATAAATCTCCCAATTCAAATTACAACACTGTATAACTAGGTACAAAGACTGTAACGGGCATTTTTAATGGCTTAACATTTCTGTAACTACTATTTCTATATGTGATATTTATTAACTCGTTGGCGAATGCGTCGTATTAAATTAAGCGGATCGCTGTTTGTATAAAGTAAATACTTTCGAATAGTTTTGAGATTTGTATGTAATTTAACTCGCGTGGATTAATTTTAAAAGATTAGATAAATTGAAGATTGATTCTCATTCATAAATAAATTCCAAGGAATGAATGTTAAACAGCTTGTAATTAATGATAGATTACATCGTTCTTGTCTGGCCATTCATATAAATTTAGTTCCGTATGTGAATATACAGGTCTAGATAATTTACGATAAGAGTTGTAATAGCAACGAGTTTATAGAACAGATTAGAGTGCAGAGTTGTAATGTGTTCTTCGTTCCTAAATATTAATTGTGCTTTTAGTTGAGTTTCTTTTGAAATAACAGTTGTAGTTTGTTCTTCGTTCCTATATGTTGATATTACGTTAAAAATACTGTTCCTTTTTGCTTTAAAAATAGTGAGAATTAATGCGGGATTAATTCTCGAATTGTTCATGAACAAACACGGCACGATTTTAGTTGTTTTTCTTGTGAAATAAAAGTGTATTTTAACTGTAGAATGTGTTTACTAGACCGCACGGGTTTTAAGGTCATTGACAGACGGTTTTATTGCTTACGCGTTGCTTTGCTGATTGTTTTTTGTTGCTTTTCTGTTGGAGATAAGAGTGATAGAACTTGTTTTACTCGACCGAACGTGTTTTACGGAACATTGACTTAGTGATTACGCGTGGCTTTACTGATTGTGTTTCTTTAGTTGATTTGTCTTTTTATATGTGAACGGTGTGTGCGATCTAGTTTCGTGGTCCCCTTTTTTTTATTTCTTGTCAGAGTAGGGTGTACTTTGGATTATCCAAATTAAATACAGTTGATACTGTAGTTGCTGAATTTTCTAACACCAAAGAATCTAAAATAGATCGTTGCTTGCGCAAATTTCGTTATTAAAAAAAAAAAAACATTAGATTTTTCTTTGTTACCATATGTAGCAAATAAAACACCTCACATTACTGTTAGTTTAATGCAAGAACTTATCAGATGACATGCATTACATCGTGCCTCGAAAGCCCGTGATTCTAAATTCTTATTACTATTTTTCTTTACGATTTGTGCTACAAAATATTTTGAAATTATTGTCTCAGGAAATAGAATTAACAAGAAATTTGTCAAGGCTACATAGTTCCGACGCGTGATAATGTCTGCTGCTAACACCAGTGAAATACGTAGGTGTGATTAGGGTAACGTGTGATAAGTTCCATCAACACCCTCCCAGTAAAGAGTGAAGTGCTTCACTAGTGCAGGACCTCGTGAATCCCACACTTCAAATGCAAGGAAGCGTTCTTGAAGGACTTTTGTAAATTGAACTATTTCCTACTTATTATTACTTTAAATATCTATCCGTTGTTTTGCCATATCTTCGTCGTTCTGATACCTTTTACAATAGACTTGCATGCTATTTTAAAACATAGAAAAAAAAAGAAAGAGAGAAAAATCAATACTGCTGAATTACTCATATCAATTGTCTTATCTATTTATCGTTTGTTAATATTTTGTCTGATTTATGTTTAATTGGCGTGTGAGGAAACGTTTCTGCTACTCCCCAATATTACCTCACTTTGTACTAAAAATTTTTGTATTGCTTTTACCGTTGTTATATTATATAGATTATCGAAACAGTTTCTTTTTTTTACATTCTACAAAGTACTGAATAATTTAGACTTTTCATTGCTGCTATGCTTTTTCTTTATTTCAGGTTTGCAGGACTAATCTTTTTTATTGCAGGTTTACTATTCTAATTTCTTTTATTGCAGGTACTGTTACTAACTCCTTACCGCCGCATACATCATAGGTCAGTCTGCTTTCTACAACCTCCCCTACTCTCCGATTGAGCCGGGTCATTTCTTTGCTTTTCTTTGTGTTACGCACGGCTACGAGCCAACATAGCATAAATTTGGCGCCCAACTTGGCAGTCGCTAATTAACGTAACAAGACAAGCAACTCGATTCTTTAAATAACCTAAAACAACTCAAGCTAATAACAAATAACCCTACGCAATCTAAACTGAAAATTAATAAACCCAACCAATGAGTAACAATACAACCACGAAATAAATTCCAACTTTTACAAAAATTTGAAATTAACTGAAACCAAAAGTAACTATTAATTATTAGAACCCTTGACAATCATGAGTTTAGATATAAAAATGTACCTCGAAACCATCCCTTTCTTTAACGGATATTAAGCCCTGTGTGTGAAATATTTTTGAAAACCTTTTACAAACCCGTAAAAAACGACGAAATGTTAAGAGAAAATTTAAGTAACATTCGCTTTAATACCGACATTAACCAAGAAAAGCAGAGAGTAATTATGAATTTTAAATTAAAAATTAAGCAAGAAAACCCTTAATTTTTCATGTACGTCGAAAGGGGTTATGTATCCACCAATCTATGTATAGTAAAATAGAAGTAATTAGGAATTATTAGAAATTGTTAAGGGAATTATTAAGTGAAGTGCAACAATGTAATACTGGGACAATTAATAAAGTTTATGAGAACGGATGCAATACTTTGTATCCAGACGATAGTGACACTGCGGGTGGCACGTCACAGACGATCAAGATATCGCAATTACATAGAAAGTAAGATTGTTACAATGTAATTATGAATAGTATTAAGAATAAGCGGACATGAGCTCTGCAAGTTCCCACAGAATTGTGAGGGGCAGGGACATTATAAATAGCCCGGTAGCCCCAAGACCCAGCAGTCAGTCAAAGTATTCAGTTTTAACAACTCAAAATAGTACAATTAATTCCTTTTTTCGACTTAGTTGATTTAATCAGGTTTGTAAAATTCCACATTCAATTCTGTATTAATTAAATAAATTGTTAAGAAGTCTAAAAGTAGTTTTTAAAAACACAGCTCCCAAGGCCCGAACCTTAACTCGTTGTACACCTTTTATTTTGATCTAGCGGTATGTTACCAGGTAGTACAGGTACCAAGTAACTGCCAACGTAACGTACAAGCCGCGAGTGTAAAAAAAAGTTTACTAATATAATATTATACTTTATAATCCAACATATGCGTTCATGATGCAATGACGGCAATCACATCGCTAAACGTACTAAACTGACACTGACCTGAACTATACCTGTATAAGTGTATACTAATGTAAGTTTCTAGAACTATGAAAACGAAACAAAACCCCATCGACCACGGGTGAACAAATAAACCCCATTCACTGCCTGGAATAATAATTGTAATTCACCGTAGATTTTTAAAGTTCAAGTTCAGTGATGAGTTGACCTTGTCAGTGCTGCTATAGGCTGTGGGTAGCCAAAGCTAGCTATGTTACACAATGGTAATTGCTTGTAGGATAAGAAATTAAAGAAATACAGTTCCTATTCCGGCCACTCATCACCATATAGCCACCACGCCAGTTCCTACACGCGTTTCTAATTATACGAACCCAATATTGATATTCGAAAACGACGATAACCTATTATTTATCGTTTTATATGTTACTGTAACCGGATTTATTCAAACTACAGATATCTAGCCGCGCGCGATAGCACAAAATCTCAATAACCGGTTAAACGTAATATCGATAACTACCAGTTACAGTGATTTTAAAATCACTGCGGTTATTAACCGGTGATCAATATATCGCCCAACACTAGTTACGAGTCTTCGACGACACAACAACTATCTTGGTGTTATGTATTTTTCTTTTTAGGTTCTTTCTACCTTTTGCCTGTAGTACCTGTTGCCTAATTCCTGTCGTTCCCCTACGAGTGCAGTAAGAGGAAGAACGGATTGTAATTTGATTCAACATGGGTAACTGAACCTAACCTGCAAAACCATCGTGGGACCCTGAGACGAATTCACGAGATGCCGCCATGTAAGTACTTTGTTTTGATTTAAATTGTGTTTGCAAATTGACTTAAAGAGCGGTTGCATCACTTTTAAAACGTGTGCGGTAAGTTACAATTGGCGGGAATTATATCGGGAGTATAACAATTGCGCAGTATAACAAACTCCCAAGTGTAACAAACAAATATAATTGTAGGTATGTACAAGGCGTTTGTGTTATAAATTAAGTACCACTTATTGATGATTGTATCGCCTCTGAAGTAATGAGGGGAGTTGGAGCCGTTACAAAACAAAATGTGCCACCACCATTTGTACAAAATGCCAATGGTAAAAGTTTAAACCTAAAAATAAAGCAACTTCTAATATGGTAAGGAAAACATTGTTAGAGATTAACAGACTAAAGGAAGAAGGCAGGGAAAGGCGAAAGAAAAAATGCAATTATTGAATAAATTAATTGAAAATGTTAACAGTTAATAAGGACTATAGTATACAATGGAAAAAAGGAGCGAACCCGATATCCCGAATGAACAAGAAACTATGCATTTTACCAGGGAGATGCTTTGTTACCAGCAAGTTGCCTCGCGATCTGGCCTAAGTAGACAACATGTAAGCAGTAACCCCTTCTAAGACAAAGAAGAAGGTTAAACCATAAAAGCCTGTTATATCCACTTGGGATAACCATAGGAATATAATTTATTCGATGGCTAAGAGCAACTTCTGTATTACGACTCTAGTTTAAACACTTAGGGCCGGTATTATAGGTGTAGATTAAACTATGAATTGTCAGTTAAACTTCAGATTACTGTTAACTGTTGTTTTATACTCACAGTTTAACTAAATTTATTAGTTTAAACCCCAATCGGTGGATGAATGAGGTTTAATCTTCAGTTTGTGATTTAAGTTGTAACTTAACCTAACTTTCAGTAGTTGTCTACTTGACTTGTTAGTTGTTCTCAGGAGCTTTATGATTTTGCTATGGAAGATATAAATGAAATATTAAATATTTTAAAGGTCGATGACGATGAGGAAATTATTAATTTGATTGAAGCCCCACGTAAATCAAAAGTTTTCCATGAACGACCGAATCATCTAAAAAATTGGAGTGATGAGGAATTTTAATAAGATTTTGGTTGTCAAAGCAATCTGTGGGAGAACTACTCAACCAAATACACCATTTATTACTTCGACAGACCACTCAGAAAGTATACGTATACCTACAATAGGTTTTCGTGTTTAGAAATCATGCTCTTTCCCCGGAAATACAAACATTAATAACATTACGGTTTTATGCTTCCTGAAGCATGTTTTGTTGCTGGAGACTTTGGAGGCATACACAAATCAACAACATCCAAAGTAATATATGATGTAACGAGGGCAATTGCTTCATTATCGTGTAAATATATTACCACGTCTGAAAATGCTGAAATACAACATGCAAAATTACTTTTTTCTGAAATCGCTAATTTTCCTAAAGTTATTGGAGCGATAGATTGTACGCATATCCGCCTTCAATCTCCAAGTTGATTTTAATTTAAAATGAGATTCCAGTGTCATTAATTTTCTTTAGGAGGTGATAATGCCGAACATTTTCGTAACAGGAAAGGGTTTTTTTCATTGAACGTACAGACTGTTTCTGATTCCAGGCTGAGAATATTAAATATTGTTGCTCGTTGGCCTGGAGCTACACACGACAGCACAATCAATATTTAATAACAGCAGATTAAAGAGTGAATTTGAACAGGACAGATTTAAGAACTGTTTTCTATTAGGAGATTCAGGTTATGCCTTAGACTACTTGATGACACCAATTCAGAATCCTCAAACTGCTCCAGAAAATTTGTATAACGAATCTCAGATTCGCACCAGGAATGTAGTCGAACGCCAATACGGTGTTTGGAAACGTAGATTTCCTATATTAAGAGCTCTTCACAGTAGCGCCCTTCTTGAAATTTCTAAAGATTCAAATTTCTGTCCTATTAGGCACCCAAATTAAAAACGGTTTTAATAAAAGTTACTTATAAAATAATTGTCTATGTAGGAAAGTCATTTAAATTTTTTTAACTGAAACAAAGTTTTTTGCTGATAATAGAGCGATTTAAACAAAACCAGTAACTTTCCCAAATGTGTGAATAATTTTTATGAATTTTCATCAAAATTGCACGGTACAATTCAGTTTATTTATCGAATAAATCAAATATTAGCATTTTAAAGAAAAATGCACCTGCAATGTGCTGCTGTGGAAAAATTCAGAACTTCCATGTCACACACTATTATAAAACAGAAATGGTTTGAATACATGCTATATAAAACTAACACAACAAACATCTATTCAGATCAAACTATCCTTATGAGAGTTTTCGACTATAGTCGTAATTGCTCGCAAATCTATTTATAACTTTCATCATGCATATTATTTAGCGTCTCAGCAATGATAGAAATGAGTTGTTCTTCATAAACCTTGGATTTATATAAATTTTTATTGGGTTTCCTATTTAGTGAAGTAGGTAATTGGTATTCCCCCAGTTTGAGTAGTGTAAGTCTTGTAAAAAATAATAAACGTAGAATTGTTTAATTTTCATGCTCAAGTTCAATTAATGTTTGGAATAAATTAAAAAAGCCACCAGTAATATTTTGCTCATATTTACGCTTGTGTAGTAATAAGAAATAATGTAATACAAATTCTTAGGGTTAATTAGAATTTACAAATCATGTTTAGTTAAGTTTTTTTACCCTCAAACTTCTGTAATACACGTAAAATGTACTTTTGTTCATTATGGTACAAATTCACCATTCACAAACTCCCAAACGCAATTGTGATGGAACAAAATTTGACAAGCTGCATGCAAAACGTAAATAAATAAAAGCAAACAAACTTTGAACTACTTAAAAATGCAAGACATGCATTTTTATTCTACTAGAGGAATGTTTACTGTGTCCGATTCAGTTCACTTTGTTTATTATTTTGTCGTTAGAAAATGATAAAGAAAACGCAGATGTGATACGAAAAGAAACCAAACCAATATTTGTAGCTTTTCATAAACTGTAATCGAAACTCACTTGACACTTTACCTAATCATTTTCTATTAGAGATACGTTTAAACCATTATTCTGTTTTTTGCATTTATTGGCCAATTAATTAATATAACAGCTTTGACAATTGCATATTAGAAATTGTAAAATAACTGTGCGATGTAAATGTAAGAATGTTAAACCTTATAATTTCTTGTTCCCTTATAATTTTGTTTACATTAGATATTGGAATGTTAAAGGTTTTCACTGGTTATAAATGTTAGATAAAATGTATAATTAAAATATCTGTGAGGTTTATAACTGGACTAATAAGTTCCACAACACTGCCATCTATATGTGCTCTCTGGCACTTCATAAACCAAGTAGGCGGATTATTAAACATCATATCCTTTTTTAATGAATGTCTACATCTGGACATTTCGTCCCGCCCTATGCTACCTCACTCCAACTCGCTCTTTTACAGCAGATGGTAGGTAACCTGCTGTGATGAGCTCTTAAGTTTAGACATTCGCTTAAAATTAGAAACTGCACAAGCAATAACAGTAACCACTGCTGTATTACATAATATTGATGAAATACCTAATGGACCAGAAGAAAATTACGAGGGTGATGACGAACTAAACATTATAATGGCACCTCAAGATAATGGTGCACTGGTAAGACAGAGTTTAATAAATGAATACTTTGATTTATAATGTAACTATTAAGGTTAATTATACATAAAATATATCTGAATAATTATGTAATATTAACAATAAATTTAGTTTTCATTAGCCTGCTTTTTTAGAATATCTATTTGTAATTTTACATGCTGTACGTGGATCTCATGTTCAATTTCTTCTCGTTGCATTTTTGCTTCATGTTCAGACTTCTTGTAACAATTTTATTTTCGAATTGATAAATCTCTTCATTAAAGGTACAAAAATAATAAAACACATTTATTAAGTAAAGTCGTAATACGTGTAACAATTAAATATTACATTGAAACAGTATCTAGACTCGTTAGTCTATTTGTTTTGGATGTTGGTGTATTCCACAGCCAGTCGCAAAGACGCTTGAAAGTGTGACAACCCCCTTGGACGCTCCGATCGTCCGAGAGCGCAGATAAGCACTCGGCCATAGGTAGAAGTAAGAGCAACATGTATAAGAGGACGATGGCCAGTGACCTGCGGGTCGGTTTGAATGAGTAAGCACATTCTTAGAGTAACGCGCAACAACGACATGAATGTACGCAACCAAGATTAGACGACGAAAGATTACGCTACAAAACTTAGGCGATGAGAATTTAAACGTCAAGAACTTAGAACTTTGAATCAACGTTAGGAAAACCACTTCATTTCAACACGTGTATTTAGAGGATGGAAAGCAGATCTAATTAACAGGAGATCGTCTGTTGGTCCGAGCCAAGATACTACTTTGATAGGATGTAAGCAGTTAGTACCGCATGGCGATGCACGTCCTAATCCAGTCTAGGAAAGCAGCTTTGTTTGGTTCGTAGTAGCTTTAAGAAATTCATTTGTGTTCCATTCAGGAAGCACGCTATTTTGTTTCGATACGTAGAAATACGATTTTGTTATTCACTTTATCTGTTACTAAGCTGGATTTCCCAGCGCCAAACTTAAAATTCACTCAGTTTATTTTGTCAGAACAACACGTTGCTTCAGTATAAAATAACAGGTGTAACTACGTCATTTGTTTGTTTGAAATATGCTGTTGACACTTGTATCTTTGAAAGCAGATGCTCAGTATTATATTACTACCAACTTTGAAAACGAGAATATCTTTGTGAACATTTTCATTTTAAACTGAAATTAGCACATTTAACTTAACGAGAACATTTTGTATTTTAATTTTGACAATGTAATAGACCTAATCAGATCTGAATGGGTTAGAAAATATTAGTGTAACAAGTTACACTTTGTTGTAATTTATTTGATCAAGAATCAGGTTGATAAACCTTATCTTAAATTTACAAACTACCTCAAGTAATTATTTAATTTTGTTGCATTAAATTTTATTTAAAGTTAAAGGAATTCTTTCTAGTAAATTATTAACCCAAGCTTAAAGTTTTTTATTTTGATCAAGTATGATCAAACCTAACAACCAAAAAGCAATAAGAGTTGAATTTTGATGCCACCCTTATGTAGAAAATATTCTTTTTATTTTTTTTTAGGCATATTTGAGGGACACAAACAGTGTACCCATTTTCTATGTTGACTTAATTATTATTCTTTCTTACAGGAACAGCGTCTTATTCTGTTAAGACAGGTTTTTGTCACCGAAGGCGATCTTTTTTTCTTTGGGTCTCCTCGTCCGCCCTTAGAAATATGCCATGCTATTAACATGAATCAATCTGGACTTGGTGGCGCCTATTTGTTTTAGTTTGAGTGTGACCCCCCAACAGATTTCTACTTACCGCCCCATTGGTCATAGCTCTACCCAAGGAATAGACCCCTAGTTACGTCGGAAGACTTCGTTTTGCTGACACCCAACTTCTAGGGTCAGTTATAAGTGTTAAGTAAATAGTTTCATTGGGGCTGGTGTATTAGTGCTTCTAAAAATATTCGTTTCACTGGAGCCCATGCGTGAGGCTAGTTGAGCCCAGTTAAGAAAAATTGTTTCATTCTTATGCAACATTTCTTGTTTAAGAGCATCTTATTGTAATTGTATAATCTCCAACCTTGCTTCAGATAAAGTATTTATTTTTATTCGGCAGTCTGTTGTCAAATCATTTTTCTTTTTCGAAAGTTTGGATTTGATTCCAACTAAAAAACAAATAATTTAACTCTTGATGTATACATTTTTGGAATTATATCAGTTTTACCACTTTGTGTAGCATTTAAATTAGCGGTAGTGCTTTCAGCAGTGACAGCTTTGGAACACCCTGGCGTAACTTCTTTGGATCATAAGATTGAAGTGTTGCATTTTTGGGAGTCTTTAAAAGAAATAGTGTCCAAGTCGACCATTCAGCTTTAGACATTTTATTTGATACATCGTCACCTGGATCATCAACGACTTCAAACATAGTGTAATCACTATCAAATTGATTGCTTAACCCGGTTACACTATCACCCAGAAGTTTCTTTAAGGTAACATCCGTTGATGTTATTTCAACAGGTAGGCTAGGACCACCAACTCTTTTGTACAACTCTTGTTTTTCTAGAGCAAACCGCTTTTTGCTATGTGTTTCATATTATCGTATTTTTCACGAATACTTTTTACTGTTTTGACAGTACTGCATAACGCATTACATTCGGCCGTTATTTTTTCCCAACAACTTTGCTTTTTGTTCCATGTAACGGCATCGGTCTTCTTATTTTCAATTATGGATTTATATTTGTTTACTAAAGATAACAAAATATTAACATCGCTGCTTGAGAAATTGGCAGCCCGTTTACTTTCTCCTTCCATCTTATTTTGTTAAATCAATTGCAATTAGTAATTTATGTTATTTGTTCAGTCTTTATTAATGTAAACGTATATCGAAACAAACATAACCTAACTTTTTCACCATATTTGACATTTTAATACAAGAGTGAAGATGGTAACTAAAGGGTGCATTCAGGAACTCCTCCGTTCAGTTAAACTTAGGGTTAATAAAGTTATAATACACTTGACCATCATGAACAGTTTAAACTACAGATCAAGGTTTCGTTAACCCAAGAGTTTAACCTACAGCTATAATACCGGCCCTTAGCTGTCAGTTAGCTTAACCTTCAATTTCACCTGGGGATAAACTATTTATCCTCCACATTAAAGTTTTCAATAGCAAAAAATGGCGTACATTACGCCAAATAATTTATTATTTGAAAGTGATTCGGATACTGATGATGATGATATTCTAGAAGATTTATATGTTCAAACACGCAAGGCAAAAAAATAGACAAAGACTTAATAATTTTGAGGAATGGGACGAAGAAGAATTTTTTATGAGATTCGGAATAACAAAACCAACCGCTCTAATAATTTTAGATTTGATACGTGAACATTTGGAATACACTACAAATAGGTAGGTAAGCGCCGCTTCTATAAATAAATATATTAATTTCACGCATGGTTTATAATAACTAAAATTTAATGCCGTTTGTTTTGTTCTAGGAACCATTTTTTGCTTCCAAAAAATCAGCTTTTGCTAGCTCTCAGTGCTACAGGTGGCACTGTAATGCTCTTGGTGATGTTAGTGTCAGTAAACAATTACAAAAAGGTATTTTTATTTCCTAAAACCAATCCCAATTGTGCTTTTTTAACATTAAGTTCAACTTCAAGAATTTGAAGACGCAATTCTTGCTCTTTTTCCAAATGTTCAATTTGCATGTTCAGTTGCTTCTTTTGCAACTCTGCAATTTCTATTTTTATTTTTGCCAAATCTGAATACTGCTTGGATATATGTGAAGAATTTAATGCTAAAGGTGGTCTTCGTCGTTGCATTCGTGATTCTTTGCGTGGGCTATTCTGCTTTTCTGTTAATAACGAAGGGCCTGCTTGACAATTGTCGTGGTTTGAAGTCCCTCTTTCTACGATTATAGTTTTGCTTAAGGAAGAGTCCTTCATATAGTTTTCCTGAAAAACGGCAATAGCATGACATTAATATAGCTTTTAAATACTTACCAGAACGTTAGTTTCGTCTTGTAAGGTACTCGATTCGTGATCAATGACGTCCATGTTAATGTTCATCTAAAGTATTTATCAACAGACATAAACTAACCAATGTTAAAGCAACTTACGTTATATGTTTTATAACTATCTTCCAAATCATTGTCATTGTCAAATTGATTGTGAAATCCAATAACGGTCTTCTCATTCATAAGACTTAAAGCAAAGTCTAAAGTTGGATCATCTAACTTAAGGACTTTCCCTCCACCTGTGGCTTTAGCTTCCTTTCTTTCTAGTGCAGCTACTTTTCGCACCTTTTTCTTTGTATTATCATAAAAAGTTCTCAAATTAAGCTTATTTCTTTGAACATTGTTTTGGGAATTAAATTCATTTGCGATCTTTTCCCACGCAATATCTTTGTCACGCCATGCAGTAGCATCAGTCTTCTTATTTTCAATAACATTCTTTCTAGCAGCAACCAGACTTAAGAGAAGCATCTTCTCATCATTAATAAAATTAGGGGCTCGTTTCTTTTCATTTTCCATTATCAGGTATGCCTATGATATATTCTAAAACAGGTTAGAGCTGAACAAAATATTACACTGTTGGTATAATAGTATACTTTATAAAGTAATTTTCCATAAACCATACTTACATATTCAAGATTTATTCCGGGCAAAAACTGTTTAAAAAATTAGTAAATACCAGGTGGAGCTGACTACAATTTTCCTGGTAGCAATTACAAAGAATGAGGTTATAGTTGCACCAAATGCCACCAACAAGGAACCAAATACCCCATACATTGACGTTTAAGTATAGTTTACCAAAACGACTGTTAACCTTGACAGGAGCAAACAATCAAATAAGTTTGAAAGTTAAACTTTAGTTTAGGATTAATCTGAGGTTTAGTTAAACCCTTCTTTTAACTAGAAGCTGTGCAAACCTTTTATAGAGTTAACTTAGAGAAAATGCGTAAATATTAGACACTTTTAGAAAAATGTATTCTTTTTATAAAACTATGTTTTTGTTAACTATTAAAGTTCATTTCTTATTTTTACGACAGATATTTCTATTTAGTGGAGGATAAAATCGGATAATTTAAAACCACTTTGTGTATAATTTTGCTACGTACATTGACGTAACATAAAAAAACAAGAAAAAGAAAGAAGAAGGAAGTAAGTCCGGGCTCAGGCGGCAAGTGGGCGGGGTTTTATACTTTTAGCTAAATAAAAAGGAAACCTGAAATAAATAGAAAAAAATATATACACTCACTCATTCACACTCAGAAGAAAACATACAACGGAAAAGAAAGAACTTATAATTAAACAAAATATATATACAAAACACAGTATTCCCAAACCCCATCCCAAAGAAAAGTCAATGTCCCCAATTTATATATACATGATAAGAAACACTCAAACATTAAAAAAAAATTACCCAAAAAAATGGCGAGCTGTAATTTTTAGGTAATAACCCCCTGACAGTATTTATTAAAAAAAGAAACGAACCAAACGCAACCCTAAAAACCACAGCTCTAGAATATCGTAAGTATAAATTTAAACTAAATTTACAACCATGTATAGTATATTTTTAGAAATTTAGGAACAAATAGTAAGGTAGTAACCAAAGAGCAGTAAATGCCAAAATAGTTCAATAATTTTAATCTATGATAATTAGATTTAGAAATGCCATCTCTGACCGGTAAAACCCCGGGCGTTCTGGTTCCGAAGTCAGACGCGCATACCAAAAAAACAAAAAAAGAACTCAACCTCGAGTTACTGGAGTCGGGGTGGAACCAGTCGCTGGTCTGCGTCAGCGAACAAGCCAGCTTACGTCCAGGCGGAGCGCATTTGACTTTGCAGTCCCCAAAAGAAGCGCAGCTCAAGGGATTAACGTGTCCCCCGCAGGAAGCTAGAATAGTTACGAACAATAATTTAATTTAATGAAGCCGAAACGTATTGTTTTATAAAAACTCCATATACTCACCACGCTAAATAATGCGTGCCGGAAATTTACATAAAGATAACGAACGAAGCCAAATAGGACGTGCTTTCTTATGGCTATTCAAACAGCAAATGAATTGTTACATTTGTTAAAGCACCAAAGCAAGGAAATACCCCAGGAAAACCCTAATTTTATTAAAATTAATTCGCCGAATTCTTTAAAAAGGAAAAACACACCAGCATTTAATTATTAAAATACTTGGAAAGTCGCCTATCTAATTAAGGCGTAAATTCCACGGGACGAAATTCTTAGAAAGGATATTTATTTTTCTAATGAAGTACAAAGATTTATCAACTGACATAGATAGGATATTTATTATTAATTACTATACAAATTTTAATACACGAAAGGGTTATTTTATAATTAACGGAATTAATTTTTGTGCTGAACGCCAAGGAATTTAAGATAAAAATTATTGAATATAACTAATTAATGATTTACGAAAATAAACGTAACAATTTTCGATTTCAACATTGGCAACACTGTGTGCTAGTTACAACCATGATGGACCTTGTTTTGGGCATACATTCTGCATCGTTCACGATTTAACATCTAAGGTCAGTGCTATATTATATACTACAAGTATTAACTACAAGAGCTTTAAACGATTTTCACATACGCAAAAAAACAATTTTTTAGTGCGAAATTCGCAACTTCTAAAAGAAACCTTACACGTAAACACGTTCAGGGATGTTATGAATCATAAATTGAGGCAAAGAACATTTGTGTTAATAACTGATCTTTAGTTAATAACGCTTAATAATTGTCTAATAATACGGCACGTGATGAATACTCACGCAAAAGGTTCATTGGCATGCTTTTGTGTGATTATACCACATCGCAGAAAAGTCAATTACAAGTACATTTTCGGTCGCATACTAACGAACGTCCATTCGCGTGCAATTTGTGTCATTATACCTCATCACAAAAAAGTAGTTTAAAAAGACATTTTCGGTCGCATATTAACGAACGTCCGTTCGCATGCAATTTGTGCGATTTTACCACACCATATAAAAGTAATTTACCGGAACATTTTCGGTCGCATACTAATGAACGTCCATACGCATGCAATTTGTGTGATTATACTTCATCAAAAAAAAGTAATTTAAAAACACATTATCGGTCGCATACTAAGAAACGCCCATTCGTGTGCAATTTGTGCGATTTTACCACACCATATAAAAGTTATTTACCAACACATTTTCGGTCGCATACTAGCGAACGTCCATTTGCATGCAATTTGTGTGATTATACTTCATCACGAAAAAGTAATTTAAAAACACATTATCGGTCGCATACTAAGGAACGTTTATTCGTGTGCAATTTGTGTAATTTTACCACACCATATAAAAGTTATTTCCAAACACATTTTCAGTCGCATACTAACGTTCGTCCATTCGCATGCAATTTGTGTGATTATACCTCATCACAAAAAAGTACTTTAAAAAGACATTATCGGTCGCATACTAATGAACGTCCATTCGCATGCAATTTGTGTGATTATACCTCATCACAAAAAGGTAATTTAAAAACACATTATCGTTCGCATACTAAGGAACGTCCATTCGTATGCAATTTGTGTGATTTTACCACACCATATAAAAGTTATTTACCAACACATTTTCGGTCGCATACTAACGAACGTCCATTCGCATGCAATTTGTGTGATTATTCTTCATCACAAAAAAGTATTTTAAAAACACATTATCGGTCGCATACTAACGAATATCCATTCGTATGCAATTTATGCAATTATACCGCATCGCACAAAAGTCGTTTAAAAAGTCATTTTTGGTCGCATACTAACGAACGTCCATTTGCGTGCAATTTGTGTAACTTTACCACATTACACAAAAGTCGTTTAAAAAGACATTTTCGGACGCATACTAAGGAACGTCCATTCGCATGCAATTTGTGTAATTATTCCTCATCACATAAAAGTAATTTACAAGTACATGTGAGGTCGCATACTAATGAACGTCCATTCGCATGCAATTTGTGTGATTATACTTCATCAAATAAAAGTAATTTAAAAACACATTATCGGTCGCATACTAACGAACGTCCATACGTATGCAATTTGTGTGATTATACCACATCAGTAAAAGGTAATTTAAAAAGGCATTATCGCTCACATACTAACGAACGTCCAATCGCATGCAGTTTGTGTGGTTTCACCACATTAGATAAAAGTAATTTACAAAAACATTGTTGGTCGCATACCAACTAACGTCCAATTCGCATGCAATTTGTATAATTATAGCTTGTCGCGAAAAAGTGATTTGAACAAACACATGTAGTCGCATACTAATTAGCGTCCACTGGTATCTAATTTGTGTGAATATAGCGCATCACTAAAGAGTACAAGTACACGTTCAGTCGCATACTAACGAACGTTCTGGTACGTACAATTTGTATGATTATACTACGTCACAAAATGGTTATTCACAAAGTCATCTACGATATTAACAAACGTCTATTCGCATGCAATTTGTGGCTATTTCACATAAAAAAGAACTATACCGACACAAAAGGTTCATTCGCATGCAATTTGTGTGATTATACCACACCATATAAAAACAATTTACAGGAACATTTTCGGTCCATACTAACGAACGTCCATTGGCATGCAGTTTGTGTGATTTCACCACATTACGTAAAAGTAATTTATAAAGACATTGTCGGTCGCACACTAATGAACGTCCATTTTGCATGCAACTTGTGTAATTATAGCTTTTCGCGAAAGAGTGATTTGAATAAACATATGTAGTCGCATACTAATTAGCGTCCACTGGTATGTAATTTGTGTGAGTATAGCGCATCACTAAAGAGCACTTTACAAGTACACTTTCAGTCGCATACTAACGAACGTCCTGGTACGTACAATTTTTATGATTATACCTCGCCACAAAATAGTTATTCACAAAGAGATCTACGATCGCATATTAACAATCGCCTATTCGCATGCAATTTGTGGCTATTTTACATAAAAAGAACTATTGTAAAAGTCCATTTGTTCTTGCATTCTAAGAAACATTCATTTGTGTGATTATTCTGTATTGCAAAAATACTTTTGCAGTCCCGTATTACTCAACACCCGTTTGTTTGCAATATGTGGATTATTTCGCATCATAGACAAGTAATCTAAAAGTAAATGTGCAACTCCATAGTAACTAACGTTCACTTGTGAAGTGGGTGAAAATCTTATTTATTTTAAGCCACACTCAGGCCATTGGCCCATCCTAGCTGTACAATCTAATAGTAATAAAAATAAAGCAAAACAAATGAAATTAAATTCTGGTGGTCTTCTGTGTGACTCGCTTGTGACCTTCTCTTGAACGTCTTGAAGTTGATCCAGGGCAGAGTGGATGGAGATGTTGGATTCAGATGTAGTTTCCACTTGGTGTTGAGTTTAAATCGCAGGTTAGGGATTAGGGTGGGGGTATAGATGGTTTGTTATCTAGGATTTCTTGTAGGAAGTCGTGGAGAGGAAGGGGAAAATGTGTGACTAGGAATTTTAAATTAGGTAGTGAGGAATATAGGTGTGTTTGAGTTTGTTTCAGATGGGTGTGAGGGCGTCGGGTCAATGGTGTATGAGATGTTCAGGAGTTTCTAGGGAATCAAGATGGTTACATGGATATAATGGAGAGGGCATTAAGTGGAGGGAGTGTAATTTGGAGCGGAATTTGCCATGACCAGTCATGAATTGGATAGTTGTGCGTCTGGAATTTTGTATGTGGTTGGGGATGTCGGTAATGGTAGAAATTATTAGGTGGGTGTATCTGCCGGTTTTGGAATTTGACCATGATTCTTGTCAGGAATGAAGGAGGGAGTTGTAAATACGGGTCTTGATATCGGAAGTAGGGATTTTACGGTATGTGTCTGGGGATAATGTTTTATTGTGAAGATGGATTGTACGAAAGCATTTTAGGTTGTGGGTTTGAACGAAGTGGTGTAGCTGGATGTCTAGGGGGGGATTTTTAGAATAGTGTATAAGGCTGTAGTAGAGGTGGTGCGGAATGCTCGGAGACGTATACAGAGTGGTAGAAAAGTCCCGGAACGGTCAAATATTTTGGGAAATACTCATCGCATCAAAAAAAGAAAAAATACGTGTTCAATATTTTATTAAAAGCTATCCAATGACACCAAAATTGAACCCCCACCCCCTGGGGGTAGGGGTGGGGCAACTTTAAAAGTTTAAGTGGGAACCCCCATTTGTTATTGCAGATTCGGATTCGCCACAAAATGTTAGTTATAATTTTTTTAGGTTTTTTGCAGATGGCGCTGCAATCATCAGAGAAGCAAGTCCAAAAAAAAGTCTATTATTATTATCATACCGTTGCATTATCGTTTCGCAAAACTCAAGTCTACGATCAAAATCATTTTCTAAAAGTTCTTGTACAAGATTAATTTTATAGGGATGATATCTGTGCAGCTTCACAACCTTAAGAACTGAATGATGACTCACTCCTACCTGTTGAACTACTTTTCTACTCGATGTATGTCAGTTTTCTTGAAAATGCAGTAACACCTTTAATGCTTTCTGATCATTTGTCGCGCTTTTAGGTCTTCCAGATCTTGGTTCATCCTTCACCGAACCAGTTCGCTCAAAACGATTCACTGTTCGACTCACAGTAGATTTAGAAATCGGTTGACATCAGGACAATTATTCTTTCTCTTTCAGACAGAGACATCACGAAATAATATCAAAAGCTAGTAACGAAATGAATACTAAAAATGAATGTAATTCTGACATTTTTCTATTTCAAATGTTTTTGTACCCTATTTTGGTTTTATCAATTACAACGCCTTCTATCATCCAAAATGGCTTGTATCGTAGGTCAATTTTGGATAATTTTTCCTGCGGAATCCAAATCTGCAATAACAAATGGGGGTTCCCACTTAAACTTGCCCCACCTCTACCCCCAGGGGCGTGAGGGTGGGGGTTCAATTTTGGTGTCATTGGATAGCTTTTAAAAAAATATTGAACACGTATTTTTTCTTTTTTTGATGCGATGAGTATTTCCCAAAATATTTGACCCTTCCTCTGTATAAGGTTAGGGCGTATGATCGGAATTTAGGATTTTATGCAAGTGAGGGGGTTGTCAGCGGATACAGAGTCAACAACGTATCGGGTGATGGAGATCATGTTATTATTAAGGACTAGTCTTCTTATAGGAAGCGTTAGTTAGATTGATTTCGGTAGGGTTTGTTGCATGTTATACAAGAGCATCTTGGTTTTGGATCGGATTTTTTGAAGGTGGGTGTGCACTTTCAATCGGGTTTCTAGGTGAATACCAAGTTATGCAACAGATTCGGAAAAGGTTAGGGAGAGTCCGAAAATGTGGATAGTAGGACTTCGGCAAGGGTTGAAGAACCCTTTTAGGAGCAGCATTTTAGATTTGGCAGGGGAGATGAGTTGTTTGTTAAGTATTGACCATTGTTCGATGTGTTGGATTAGGATTTTTCATTGGATTGTAGTTGAAGACGGGAGTTTCCGTGGATGAGGAATGTGAGATCGTCTACGTAAAGCAAAGCTGTCTGTATTAGGAATGTTAAGGTCAAGTAGAATGTTGATGGCTAGGTTCTAAAGGGTGGGGGAAAGAATAGATCCTTGAGGACAGCCTTGTGATAGGTTCGTGGTGGAGGATCGATAGTTTGTTTAGAGGGTTGCTGTACGGGAAGTTAGTTTTGATTGGATGATTTTGAAAATATTGGAGACGAAATTTAGTATCTTTAGTTGGTTAAGGATATTGGGCCACCAGAGGAAATCAAAAGTAGAGTGAAAGTCGAGGAAAATTGCTGAAACGTATTTAGATTGTGATCATTGGACTTTGGAGGTTAGGGAGTAGATAGTTTGTTCAGCACTGTGACCTTGTCGAAAACCGTGTTGGTTGTGTAGGATTAGTTTTTCTAGGAGTTTACCGATGGTTGAAAGGAGGGCGATTGGTCGGTATGAACGTGGATGTTCAGGATATTTTGCTGGTTTTAGAAGAAGGATCATATTTGCATGTTCAAAGGTGTCAGGAAAGGTACCGGTGGTTAGACATTTTTGGAATAGCTTGTTGGGGGATACAATCAGGACCTGGAGATTTATAAGGATTTAATTTAGAGATGATAGAGTCTAGAAGGTTTTTCCAATTCGCGACGGCGGTGTGATACGCCTGACACCACTGGCATGGACCACGTTTCACAATATTGCGCAATTGTATATTATTACAACATAATTACGCTGCAAATTGTATCAAATGCCAAACACGTTTACAATGATACAAGTCTTAATTTAAAGTTTAAATAAAGCAAAGCACTCACTTAAAACGCGCTTTGCAGTTAAATCTCAGGGCCATCACCTTGTGGGTCCATCACGCCATTGTTGATCCAGATTTATTGTCTATCCTCTTTTCCCCTTTTGTCGTTCGTAGCGGTACGATAGGCCCAACCAGGTAAGGAACGGTATAAGGTAGAGATAAAAGGAAACCTACATCCTAAAAAAAAGAAAAGAGATACCACGACACAGGTAGCCGTTACCAGCATGACGTCTTGTCGCTAATAATGATGTCATATCGCACACCACGCACTTGCGGCATTCACTCCGCGCCTGCGCATTCTTTTGCGCAAACGCAACTGTCCGAAATGACGGAAGTTTAACAAGTTTATTTTAAAATATTGGCGCGAATTTACTCAAATATTTAACGATGTACATTTCCAAATTTGGAATGTAACAGGTGAAGGACCTAGTACAGGTACGATTGTCATGGAATCCTTATAACCGTCTATGAGAAGAGATCTCGAGTCCGACACCAAAGTGGAATTTTAGTGGGAGTGTCCTTGCTCCGGCAAGGAAGAGTTCCACAAAGCGGATATAAAATCTTTTCAGATTAGCACAGAATAGAAAAGAAGTTAGAGCTGCGTCAAACCGACCTTAAGTAAGGTCGAAAACAAAGTGATGATGATGATGATGATATAAAATCCTTTACCACTAATAAAAAAAAAAGTCGAGTAAACAGACGCATTTAAATTTGCAAATGTACTAGTGAAGCCCTTGAAACTATTTTACGATTATTCTATTGGAATAATTATATGAAGTTGCATTTCCTTATACATGAACCACCTCCCACACATGATGACTTGCTTTTATGCCTTTAGCTCAAATTATTTAAAATCGAATGATTGCGAGAGAATAAAATTGAGTTTTTCTATTTTCCTAAATTAAACTGCATTTGTTTTTTCAAGTACTGTATTACACAGTTTTGTAAGCAGAAATCTGCGTTAACAGATCGAGACAAACATCCAAGCAGAAATCGATATAGATTTCTGCTAAAGAATAGCACATAATGGTATAGTTTGTGTAATTTGAATATAGATGGACTTCAGGTGTTTACTCCAGGTGCATATTGTTACGACATATGCTAATATAATAATGTGAAGTGCGGTCGGCTCAGTTTGCTTTCCGGTTTACTATCAATACAGTTTTAAGAAGTGGTTCAAGGTGAGTATTAAACCTTTGTATACATATATAACAGCATATTTTTTAGATAATGCCGACAGGTTTATAGTGTTAAAAGACACATTTTAGCTTAATTATATGTATAGTATTCGCTTTTTAGATAGACGTGTATATTAATATGATCGTTGACACGTTCTGATGAGCTTTTAATGTTGCATATAATGAATTACATACTTAATTTAATTTGGCGTAAATTCGGTATAGTTTCGAGATAATTTTTGGTATCTAATAGATTTTTAATGATTTTTGTTAATATCTTAGTATCCACTGAAAATATTTGAGCTCTAATAAAAGCTGTGCTGACCTTAAATTTACCGAACTTTGCTCTGCGAATATATTAAATAAACGTGTCGAAGAATTTAGATGAGTCAAGACGTAATGACATAGTTGCATCACGAAATAATTAATTGCCTGAATTTAAAATGTATGTAAATCGGTCGATTTGGAGGGTATTTAGTTTTATAGATTGATTAATCATCAACCGCTTTGAATATCTTAACGTCAGGTAAAAGTAATTTTCATGGAAATACAAGTGCTGGTTTAATATATAGCTCATTTTATAATTTAGTATTTTGTAGTTAATTATAGACAGATATGTCATCGTATGGAATGCAGTCATTTCTGCAATTTGCAGATAGCCAAACGGTACATTATTATAAATAGCACAGTACGATAAATAATTTTCATAAGAAATCGATTTTATGAATAAACTATATTACAAAACCTGTATTTAAACTAACAGCTTGCTCTATTCGAAACCGCATAATTGGAGAAACAACTTATTTCCTAAATTAAACTGTATTTGTTTTTTCAAGAACTGTATTACGTATTATGTATGCCTGGAATTTAATAGTAATGTGATATAAAATTTTAATAATAAATTTTGGATCCAAACTAAACATTCTTATTGTTATGGTATTAATAATTATTTTATAAAATAAGCTATATATCAAACCTAGAAATATTTATGAGTTATGATATTTATGACGTCACGCACATTCATGCAAGCATAAACACGTTTAAGAAGGTCGTTGATCGCCCGAATCGTGCCCCCGGGAATTTTTTATTTCTAACGGAATGTATAGATTTTTACGCTCTTATAATTGTTATACAAATTTCATGTTTGGATTTAAATTACAGCTTAAGGTTTAAAGAACATCACACAAAAACCCGTTTTTAATATAATAAAATTTAAGGAAGAGCTATAAAGCTTACATATGGTTGAAATACAAGTATTCTGCTATGATAAACTAAGAATCCTACTTATTTAACTTTATTAGTGTTCGGGCTTGCAAATTACATTGGAATCCTGGGGCGATGTTATATTGGATGTCTTGAGCATGCGCTCTAATTTGCCTGTTTACGATTATCTGGCTATAAATATAAGGGGTCTCATCCCATTTTCCTCAGTTGTGTTTCTTCTACGATAACGATACCTCGTGGTTTACATGTTTTAAACTGAGTAACAAACATCGTTTTATTGTGCAAATTACATTGGAATCCTGGGACAATGTTATATTGACTGCCCGTGAGCACGCGCTTTAATTTACGTGTTTACGTAATTGCTGTTTATAAGAAGTCTTAGCCCATTTTCCTCAATAGTGTTTCTTTTACAACTGTAAAACATTGCGGTTTACGTGTTTTAAACTGAGTAATAAACATCGTTTTATTGTGCAGATGGAATCCGTCAAAGTATTCGTCTGCGACGTGTGCCAGAAAAACTACTCGATCCAGAGCAACCTTAACCGACGCAAAAAGGAGGTCTATAATATCGTTAGTCCACCACGTCAAGTTACAGCCCCAGCTCCACCGACTGGATTACCAGCGCCAACGCCATTTGTGTGCGACATTTGTGGTATGGGGTTTGGGCGTCGAACTAATTTAACCCGACATCAGCACGCCCTTCACGGAGATACTATATCTTCTACATCGATGTCAGCCAAACGTGGAGCATCACCACCACGTGTTGCACTCGCCCAAAAACGCCAGCGGCAGGACCTACGATATTGTGACGATTGCAATATGGACGTTCCTTCACGTCAGTTTCCTGGACATTTACGAAGTGCCGCGCTCTAAACAAGAAGCGCTACAACTGTTATCGTTTGTCTTCCGGTCCCGGATCGCAACCTACCGCATCAATAATCTGTCGGGTTGTAGAGACTTTGTAGGTGACTTTTTACTTGAACAAAAGCAACATTTTGTAAAGTTGATCCAGGACACCTTACAGGCCCACACGACCCTTGAAATTAATGTGGAAGTGTTTGGCATGTACACAAAGATGGACCTGGGTGATACTTAAGCAACAAAATCTTTCAACAACAGGAATCAAATTATAATCCGATCGAGCGATTTGAACAAATTGTATACGGCGTTTTCTCGGGAGATGCTCGATAAATCCCAAGAATTTGAACATCACCAGTCCGGTTGGGCCTTACAACGTGTTCTACATTTAGAACTAAACATCAACAAATACCAGCCACTTAGGGGATCTTCCTACATTACCCTTCCATGCTGGATACAATCTAAAAAAGCGATGGTGAATGTAAAAAATCGAGACGCAGCCTGTTTTGCTTACTCCATTGTAGCAGCGCTGTATCCTGCCGAGCATAACCCCCAACGTCTTAGCAAGTACCCTCATTACTCGACTTGCTTAAATATGGGTGATATAGAGTTCCCTATGGCCTTTGACAAGATTGCCAAGTTCGAGGCTTTGTACGATCTGAGTATCAACGTATTCGGAGTGGAAGAAAGGTCTATTGTTGGTCCTCTACATTTTACTAAACGCAGGAGAGCCCGGCACGTTAACTTGCTCTACATCCAGGATGAAGAAAAAGGTCACTTCTGTTGGATCAAGGATTTAGGACGTCTGGTTGCTAAACAGTTATCAAAAGATTGCTTACATAAATGGATCTGCGATGGATGTTTCATCTTTTTTCCGACTGAGACTGCCTCGACCAGGCATACTGAGCGGGACTGTAACATGTCGTAACCCAAATGCCCACCGTCTTCAACAACGTTTTGGAATTTTCGAGCATCCAAAACAAATGCAGGTCCCATTCGTTATTTATGTCGACTTTGAGTCGCTCCTACAGCCGTACAGTTTTGCAATGCCTGATCCCTCCACGTCATCTACAACACCACTCCAACTGCATACCCCTTATAGCTGGGCATATTACATCAAATGCAGCTACAATGACTCCCTCAATGAATTTGAGATCTACCGGTGCCCAGACGCAGCACGTGAATTTGTTATCAAACTTAGAGAGGAAGCTAGACGTCTGGGTAAGATATTGACGACGAATGTGCCCATGATTCCTTTGGATGCCCAGAATTAAATTTTGTTCCATATGACCGAAGATTGTGGGATATGCAATAAACCGCTTGGAACAGACCGTGCGCGGGATCACAACCACATGAATGGGGCGTACCGCTTCCCTGTACACTCCAAGTGTAACATCCTCTATCGGGTTTCGCAATTTATTCCAGTGGTGTTTCACAACCTTAGTGGATACGATGCTCATTTCATCATAAAAGAGCTAGGGTATGATAACGAGAAGATTAGCGTTATACCGAACAATAAAGAGCGGTTCATCTTGTTTTCGAAAACTGTGCGGCTATACGATACAGAAGTGGTCTTGGACGATGAAGAAAAAACTGCCGATAAGTCCTGTGTCCAACTTCGGTTTATCGACATTCTCAAATTTATGGCATCCGGGTTGGATGCACTGGTGAAGAATTTAGCCCAGGACCAGTTTGTAGAGGTCAGACGTCTCTTCCCCGAGGACGCCAAGTTCCAACTGGTTACCAAGAAGGGCGTGTTTCTATACACTTACATACAAAGTATGGAAGTATTGGAGGAAACAACCCTAGCACCACAGGACGCCTTCTACAATGACATCGCCTCTACATCCACTACCACCGACGAATACAAGAAGGCTCAGAAGGTATGGCGCGACTTTGGTATCAACACGCTCGGAGAATATAGCGACCTCTATTTGAAGACAGATGTACTGTTGTTGGCAGAGGTCTTCGAGAACTTTCGCCGGGTGTGCATGTCGACTTATGATCTTGATCCGTGGCAGTATGTGACAGCGCCCTCATTAACTTGGGACGCCATGTTAAAATACACCGGCGTGAAACTGGAGCTCCTCACGGATATTGACATGTACCATTTTATAAAGTCTGGGATCAGAGGAGGTCTGACCCAGTGTAGTGGACGCTACGCTGCTGCCAACAACAAGTACATGGAAGAGTACGATCCTGCGGCTCCGTCTAAGTATTTGGCATACTACGATGCCAATAACTTGTATGGCTGGGTCATGAGCCAGGCTATCCCTCTTGGAGGATTTCGATGGCTGTCCCCTACCGATGCAGCCGGTCCCCAGGCCACTATCTTAAATATTCCCAAGAACTCTGCGAAAGGATTCATTTTGGAGGTCGACTTAGAGTACCCTCCACATTTACACGATCTCCACAACGACCTGCCATTCTGCCCGGAAGTGAAGGTGACGCCTTATATCTCTTCTAAGACTCCGAAGCTCCTCGCCACCTTAGAAGACAAACGCCGCTACATTATCCACTACAGGTATCTACAGCAGTGTGTGCGGAACGGATTAGTGTTGACCTCCATCCACCGGGTTCTCGAGTTCGACCAGTCTCCATGGTTGAAACCATATATTGAGTTGAACACAGACCTTCGCATTCGTGCTGCCAACGCTTTTGAGAAAGACTTTTTCAAACTCATGAACAATGCCATCTTTGGTAAAACCATGGAAAATATAGACAAGCGCGTCGACGTTAAGCTCGTGACTCGGTGGGAGTGTGACCGGAAGACCTTGTGCGAAAGTACCCTGATTGCCCGCCCGAACTTTAATTGTAATCTGGTACTAGGCGAAAATTTAGCACTCATACAGATGGACCGCGTTAGAGTCACCTATAACAAGCCTATATATGCAGGCTTTTCGATTTTAGATTTATCAAAAACCTTGATTTACGACTTTCACTATGAGAAACTGATGCCTCTGTATAGGTCTAAGCTTTCGCTTTTGTATACAGTGATATTCATGCCCTCCTGGACCTATTCGACACCAGTGACCACCACCCAGACAATAAATATAAGATCCCACTTGTAAATAAGAAAGTGTCCAGAAAGTTCAAGGACAAGTTTGGTGGTGAGTTAGTTTTAGAGTTTGTGAGTACTCGCGCCAAGAGTTACTGTATAGTTAGCGAAAGGGATGTAATAAAAAAGATTAAAGGGGTTAAGCGTAGTGTTGTGCAGGGTATAAGTGTTGATAGTTTTAAGGACGTAGCACATAACAAAAACTTCCGAGCCCTCGTGCATTCGATGCGGTCTATTAGGAGCAAAAAACATGATTTGTTTACGCAGTTACTTAGCAAGGTTTAGTTTATCGGACGCAGATGACAAGCGTTTAGTCATCCCTAACACTACCTTAACGTATGCATGGGGGCATAGGGAAATTAATAACAGATTTTATTTTACCTAGTTTATAAGTTGTATATATTGCTTAGATTTAAGTTGGATACATTACATGCCTGTTTAGGGATCACAATGTATAAACATGTTTAGCCTAAAAACGTGTACAATGATAATATTATTGTAAATGTAGATATATACAAAGAATTTATTACTACTGTGTATAGATTGTCTAATAAATTTTTATTTCCATATACATTGCAGCTTATTTTTGTTTCTGTGCTCAATCACCGATCCCAGAGAACTGAAACAATTACCTTTTACAATTCTGATTCCCCATACCAATGTTATGTAATTTTGAATTGATTTTTAATAACCCAAGGGCATATGTTAACTCGATTTGAAATTTTATAAAAAATAAAAAATTAGTCCGCAAAATGCCGAATGGGGCACCCGCAAGGCTAATAATCGTAATGAAGAATTCAAATAAGTCATGAGGATCGTCATAAGGCCCCCCTCAACAACCGCCAACTAGTAGGCATGGTGTGGGGATCGATCGAGTGAGGATCGAAGTGTGATAGTGTAACGAATATATATTCTATAGCACCATTTTTGCAAGAATCACATCAGTACAATTTTATTCTGTGGTATTTAATTCTCGTATTTGATACTGTTATATCTAAAAGAAACAATTCCATAATGAAACAGGAAATCATGACCGTTTAAATAACTTAAATGCTTTACCCAGAAATATTTAATAATAAGATACACTCAAGAAACATATTTAAAAGGGATCTAATCGTTTGTGTTGCCTAACTTGCAGGCGGATTATACCCTTTCATTTCTTTTAAATTAGAATAGCGCGTGCGTGAATACGGTCACGAGGACGCGTTAAGCAGATGCGCCGTCCCGTATTTGTACGGTACGAATAACGAAGTCGGCATTGCTTTTGAGAATGTAGTTCAGATTGCATCGTACAAAACAAATGGGTTCTCAGGCTTTGTATAAGTGGGGCCTCAGGATAGGCGTGCCAAGGTAAAGACAGGGGGCTGGTCGCCTTGGGACACAGCGAAGATTTTCATTCCTGTGACACCGGCAAGGCACTGGATCACGCCGCTCCTTGAATTGGTTCGAGTCGGTACTTGTTAACGCGCATGATGTAGTAAGATAATAATATATTCGAATAAAGAGATTGGAACACTGCTCGTTTGTTAAAGAAACTACAGCTGTTGTTTGGTATTTTGTTACAACCATTTGATAAGCAGATTTCAGAAGACGTGCGTCGCAGTTTGGTAACTAGGGATGACGGCTTCATTATATACAGGTATCAAACCTTTTTTTGTTATGTTTGTGAGACCTTGAGTGTGCTCACATAACTTGTAATCGAAAATTGCTTAGTTATACTAAATTTTGTGCATAAAGAACAGCGTGGAAGATTATTGTTACGAAATGCTATTACAATAATTTTGTAAGTTATGCAGAACATTCACTTGTTAAAAAGATGAGACTTCAAAGTCCATTTCCTGTTTTCTAGAAAATTACTTGCAGATGTCAAAATTTTTATAAGCTCATTATACTTGAATGAGTTCATATGTTATTTGTCCAAGTTAATTACGTGATTCAAATGTTTTTTTAAATTGAACTCAATGTTAAACATATGTAAGCCAATAAACAGATCTGAGTATTTGGTATCCGAAACTTGTTATAAAATATTATTAACTTAAGGTCTTGTTATGTCAAGGCAGATGTATAAAGAATCCAATTTTATTATTTCATTTTTGTAAACATATTTAAAAAAAAAGGTTACACTAGAAAGAGCAGGGTGGAGAGATCGATCAAGTGAGGATCGAAGTGTGCTAGAAGGAAAGGCTAATAAACGTAAGGAAGAATTCAAATGAGTTATGAGGATCGTCATAAGGCCCCCTCCCCCTCAACAAGCGACAACTAGTAGGCAGGGAGGAGGGAGTAGGATGGCGGGGGGCCCGCGGCGGCGATCCAGTGAGAAACGAAGTGCGCCAGAATCGCCATGAGGATCGTCAGAATTTACAATGCACGCCCCACCTCAACAACTGCCAACTATGCGTGGACCACACCCGGAAATCGGCAAACATCAAAGGACTACGCCCCTCGAAAGAATTTTCCCACGGTATTGAAATTTTCATAAGTATGTCCCACACGGAAGTCGGCTACCCCACCCCCAAAATTCTCCAAAAAATTTGGTGTATGACCCGCCTCCAAAAAAAAAAAGAATTTGGGGTATACCCCACTTAAAAAGTTTGGGGAATGGCCCATCCTAACCCCCAAAAATTACTAAGATTTTCAAAAAAATTGGTGTATGGCCCGCCTCCAAAAGAACTAGGTGTATACCCCACCCCCAAAATTTGGGAGTATGGCCCACCCTAACCTCCAAGAATTACTAGGACCCCAAAAAACTTCAAAGAAGTAAGGGTATCGATCGGTGAGGATCGAAGTATGCCGGAACATAGGTATTTACACTACTCACTTGCAACTGTATTTGGCACATCTCGGCAAGGACGGGTAACGTACAAGTACCCCGATAACCAACACTGAACTTAACGGGATGTCAACTGTAGCACAGACATATCACACATGGCTGAAGAAACGTTAGTGTAAACCAGCTAGTCTTTTCTGGTAGGTAGTGAGGTCGGATAACGAATACTAGCCAGCTAAAGTTGAAAGAGGGGGAACACCAGGAAGGTAAAATCTGCTTTGACTATCAATGTTCCCTCCCGCACGGACAAAAAATGTTAGTAATATTTAACAAAAGCTCAATCACAGGCGCCTACATACATGCATTAACAGTTTCCAGCCAGTGAAACCAAATATTTCACAAAGGGTAGCCAACTTTCTATTATTTGGAAAAAGTACAACTACAAGTACATTGACAAAGACGACATGAATCGCTGAAATGAACTTATGGTATGATTGCGCAAAGTTAAAAAGGCACTGGTTATTGAATAGACTATCTCCAACATAGTCATAATTGCAAACGCAAAAGGCACGTGAAGGTCGATCATACCAAAGATTCAATTTAATTACATCACAACAATTATCACAAACGTTAAACACTAATTAATTATATAGGAACATCGGATAGATAATAGGATGTACAAAACAACAAACAATATAATTAAGTTTAAACCGAGATTTGAACGGTGCAGTAGAATATGTGGTTAATATGCTGAATAAAACAATTATACATAAAATAAAAATGTCAAGTGCATCACAAATATCAAACATTATAAAACATGTAGGCAACAAAAACATCAAAATTTTATAGCACAAATAAAAAAACCCAGATTTAGGCGCATGTTAGTTAAATATATGAAATCTAGTAAGCAAACGTTTAGAATTATTCATTATGATTGCATCGATTAAAACATACTTTGTAAAAATTAAACACATCGTGGCATTACAAATTACAAAAGACAAAAAGTATACACAACTTTGTGTTTAATTTAATAAAACCCAAAACAAATATAACAGAAATATAATAGTGTTTGTATTCAAACTTGCCTAATAATTTGATTTAATATATTTAAGGAATAATGTGTTGATACAAATTGCTTGTACAATCACAGTAAGGATACACTTACTATTCATTCGGTAACAAGTGCAATGCAATTGGAGTTACAACTCCGTATTAAATACTAAATAAACATTATTTCAAATGAACAAATATTAGTTTTACTCTGATTTAGATACTAAATAAACAATTCAAAGAAATAAATATTAGTTTTCAGTTGTTAAACTAAACAACACTCATTTATACATAAAACGTGCAATAAAATTGTAAATTACCTATATTAAGCATACGTAAAGCTACCGGCATCAAATTCTAAGCCAAAAGCAACAGGTAACATAAATATTTTCTTCAATGATTAAATAACTAATGGTTTTACAATAAATACCAACATCACATTCAAACAACGCTCTAATTTTAAGATGTAATCAGATTGCCTTAAATAACTACTACATTAGAAACTTGAAAACAGTACCTTTTATAAAAAAAACCGCCAAGTGAAATGTTTCAACCATCCATCTTGACATCTCAAAAACAAGTTCCTTTACCATTGTTGACTAGCTAGATCCTCACTACACATGCGCGCATTATAACATAAATTCTGACTACAGAATGCGTTCAAAAACCTACAAGTGGTTACTGAGCTACTCTAACAAATACCTTCGAACGTCGAAATGTACACTATAATATTTGTAATAATTATCGACCAATGAAAAAACGACTTAGAAACACTACGGATCACTCCATTCGCCCCTTTGAAAAAGTTTCGAACGAAAATCATGAGGCTCGATATCTTCTTTAGTGCCCCTTTAAATAGAAATATTCTAGCAAGCCCCTTAACGTCAAACTAACCCACAGCTAACTGGGATTCTTTTATAAATACCCAGGACACAACGAAGTTATACCTGACAGCGTAAGGATATCAGAATTGAAACACCAAGATCAATGGTAAGCAGATCCCCCTATAATGCAACAACCGAGAGTCGGTATGATAGCTACCGTACCTTTCACTAACTGTTAATAATGGTAAGAGGTTCAAGTATTGAAATAAATGAACAACTTGCAAAATCGTGTTTCGGTAGAAAAGAACAAAAAGTAGGCATGGGTGCTCTACACCTGATTCAACTAATAGTTTAGTCAAACATAAATGTACTGATAATCAAACCAACACGACTATAGGTTTTCATAAAAATCGTCTTGAAATTCGGATGCTATAGGTCTTTACCAATACAGAGGAAATGCCATAGAAACCTTATAATGATATCAGAAACTTCTACAAGAAGGAGGAAAGTGAATGCAATTCCATCGAGCAACCCTTCAAAACCCCGTAACCTGCAGGTGACAACTATCAGCCCCGTACATAAACCTGTGGATACAACCAATGGGCATAACAATTGCAACGCGATTTGCTAAGAACAAAACTAAAATAACGGAGTAAATATTCTGCAAAGATAACTACAAACATAAACCGTCCCAATCAACATGAGTTATACCCGATGACAATTCAAAATCCCGTTCTATACCCAACAGCAATGAGAATGATGTCACACCATGGGTTCCTAAAATAATATTAGAAATTACATATACTTGCCCTTGTGCGGTCTCGCAGTTAATACACTAGGTACATACATTAAGGTAAGGATCCTTAGCTACGCAATATGATCACTAAAATAAAGGGCAGAATTTACAAATCACTTTTAGCAGGATCCACTGGCTACTTCCAATCTATACTCAAAAGACCTGGCCAAACTAAACCTTCAACAACAAAAAAAGAATAATAAAATTTCAGTGATTGGTTATAAATTTGAAATTTCAGGCATCATTGAAATTTGATGCAAGAACTTCGCTGCCACATGGTGCCCCTTAAATCTAGCCGCCGGTAGCATTGGCATATGATATGTATCGAATAACCTCTCAAAATCCCCTTCATTGATACAAGAAACCTCGAAACCAGAGTCGATCCATATCAGAAATTTAATAGACCCGCACGTTATAATAATCTGTGGTAATAAACAAAAAGCAGTTTCGAAACGAGTGGTTGCCAAGTAAATTATCGAAAACAGTGATTTGTGGTATCGTCAGCGATATTAATGGTTTGTGAGCTAAGATAACAAAACTTGAACCATTACAAAAATCTAAAGTTCCCCTCGGGCAACTACCAATGTACCTAATACCTGTTCTATGCTCTAAACTAGTTGTTCAATCAAATGGACACCCAAACCATAAACTTACATACATTACAAGTAGATAAGTGGGGCATGCTGTATAATTTCCAAAGAAAACCAACTCGACTTGGAGTGTTGCTTATCCTGCAACCAAAAGTGCACAAGAATATGAGTTCAAAAATCATAAAAGTTGGACCAGAAAAACCACGTTTATGTCAAATCAATCAAAAGCAGACGAAACGACATAGCTCTTAACAACTTCCGATTTACCTACTATGCCAAATTCTACTGCTTTACAAAAATGATTAAAAAACAATTAGATTATATCGATCGTCACAAAAAGATGGTTTCCTTATAGTAAATATTGGTTGAGACGTTGGTGCATGTTTAAAAAAACACATTATTAATGTTAACCACAGAACTTGAGGGTTCAGTGGTATAACGCGATAAAAGTTACATTACTAGTTAAAGACCCCAACATCCGCAGCAGTACCTACAATAATCAACTTCTTTGCAGGAAACGCGTTGTCCCTGTTAAAAGTTCCTACCATGGCTTCGAGTAAAACTTGATTAACCAGTTGCTGCCATTCCGTAAAACTTGACACATCTAGATGTTGCTGTTATTAAAGCTGTTTGAGTTAAGGTAGCTTGGCGAAGTTGTTGCCCAGACGCCGACGAGGCAGCAACGTTCGTATTTCTACCACCGCCCCCGGGCGATCAAAGGTGAGCAGCGGAACGATGACGTCCTGAGGGAGTTCTCCGGCTATGCGGGATGCCGAGGAATGGGTACACAAGTGAAGTCGTCGGGGATGCACATCCGTCAGTCCTGTTTAGACGAGCTACCTGACGATGGAGCGGCCTGTGGCGAGTAGCCATCCTGTCGGTCGAAAACCATAGGCCAGTGGACCCAGGATCGTGAATACTGTGTAGTTGGAGGACAACCAAGGGGAAGATCCGGAAAACTGCTCACTGTATCAAATCAAGAAGATTCCAGGAGCAGGTCTCTTGGAATCCAGACCTACATATATATTTAACATCAACTATCACCACAACAACTCACCAGAAAACATCTACAAGTCGAAAAACTTTCGAGCACTATAGCAACGCTGAGAGCGTCGCGTCCAGCTAATGCACGGTATCTTGGCACCAACAGTGGATGAGTCGGCATCGTCACACTGGGATTAACCTACAACATAAAACAAATAGCAGAAATATGTTCTAACAAGAAACAATATAAAAATAAAACAAAGAGAATTTCAAACCCTCCACAACCCCATCGACAGTGAATCCTGCTCACGGCACCAAAATCTGTAGTGTAACCGACCTGAAGGCTAACCCAAACGCCTTCTATAAACGGCACACCGGGCTCCATAATCTAACATCCAGTGGCGGTGACTCGACCACTCTTACGTTGTGTTGCTATATTGTAACCCCAATTCACACTGAGAAGTTGGCGTTAAGGCGGGAAGGTTTGAAATAAAACTACAGTATTTACCTAACTAGACTTTTAGTCAAAACAATAACCACAAAATAGATCATTTGCATGAAGGCATAGAAAAATGAAATTTAAAGCAAACAGTGCCGTACTCAACCTGGGCGATTGGGGAAAGAGCACGGCAGAGAAAACCCCAAACTACCCTCACACTTCTAACTACATTTGGCACATTTTGATAAGGACGAGTAACGTACAAGTACCCCAATCACCAACACTGAACTTAACGGGATGTCAACTGTAACCCAGACATATCACACATGTCAACTGAAGAAACGTTAATGTAAACCAGCTAGTCTTTTCTGGTAGGTAGTGCGGTCGGATAACCAATATTACCCAGCTTAGGTTGAAAGAGGGGGAACACCAGGAAAGTAAAATCTGCCTTGACTATCAATGTTACCTCCCACACGGACATAAAATGTTAGTAATATTTAACAAAAGCTCAATCACACGCGCCCACATACATGCATTAACAGTTTCCAGCCAGTGATACAAAATATTTCACAAAGGGTAGCCAACTTCCTATTATTTGCAAAAAAGTACAACTACAAATACATTGACAAACACGACATGTATCGCTGAAATTAACTTATGGTATAACTGCGCAAAGTTAAAAATGCGCTGGTTATTGAATAGACTATCTTCAACATAGTCATAAATGCAAAAGCGAAAGGCACGTGAAGATCGATCATACTAGAGGTTGAATTTAATTACATCACAATAATTATCAGAACGTTAAATAGTAGATAATTATATAGGACTATCTGCTAGATAATAGGATGCACAAAACAACAAACAATATAATTAAGCTTAAACCGAGATTTGAGCGATGCAGTGGAATATGTGGTTAATATGCTGAAATAAAACAATTACACATAAAATAAAAATGTCAAATGCATCACAAATATCAAACATTATAAAACATGTAGGCAGCAGAAACATATCAAAATGTTATAGCACAAATATAAGCCCAGAGTCAGGTGCTAAATGTTTATATAAATGCATGTTAGTTAAATATATAAAATCTAGTAAGCAAACGTTAAAAGTTATTCATTATGATTGCATCAGTTAAAACATACTTTTTGAAAATTAAACACATCGTGGCGTTACAAATTACAAACAAAAAAATATACACAACTTTGTGTTTAATTCAATAAAACCCAAAACAAATATAGCATAGGAATATAATAGTATTCGTATACAAATTTGCCTAATAATCTGATTTAATATATTTAAGGAATAATGTGTTGATACAAATTGCTTGTACAATCACAGTAAGGGTACACTTACTATTCATTCGGTAACAAGTGCAATGCAATTGGAGTTACAACTCCGTATTAAATACTAAATAAACATTATTTCAAATGAACAAATATTAGTTTTACTCTGATTTAGATACTAAATAAACAATTCAAAGAAATAAATATTAGTTTTCAGTTGTTAAACTAAACAACACTCATTTATACATAAAACGTGCAATAAAATTGTAAATTACCTATATTAAGCATACGTAAAGCTACCGGCATCAAATTCTAAGCCAAAAGCAACAGGTAACATATATATTTTCTTCAATGATTAAATAACTAATGGTTTTACAATAAATACCAACATCACATTCAAACAACGCTCTAATTTTAAGATGTAATCAGATTGCCTTAAATAACTACTACATTAGAAACTTGAAAACAGTACCTTTTATAAAAAAAAACGCCAAGTGAAATGTTTCAACCATCCATCTTGACAACTCAAAACCAAGTTCCTTTACCCTTGTCGACTAGTTAGATCCTCACTACACATGCGCGCATTATAACATAAATTCTGACAACGGAATGCGTTCAGAAACCTGCAAGTGGTTACTGAGCTACTCTAAAAAATACCTTCGAACGTCGAAATGTACACTATAATATTTGTAATAATTATCGACCAATGAGAAAACGACTTAGAAACACTACCGGTCACTTCAAGTGTGTAGATCTGAAAAAGCATTCGACAATGTAAATTGGAAAAAAATGTTTGAAATACTCAAAAAGATTGGAATGAGTTTTAGGGATAGACGGATAGTACATTGCTTATACAAACAGCAAACAGCGGTAATAGAATTAGAGCAGAAACGTAGAGAAGTAAACATTAGGAAAGGAGTGAGACAGGGATGTGCCCTATCCCCATTAATTTTTAACTTGTACATTGAAGAGGGAATGAGTATTGTCAAATGCAGGAACACATTTGGAATTACAATACAAGGACAACAAATTGATATGCCTAGATTTGCAGATGATATAGCGGTATTAGCATCTAGCAAGGAAGAGTTAGAAACTGCTCTTAATAAAATGGAAACGGTTCTAACAGAGAGATACGGTATGAAAACACAAAAATAAAACTAAAGTACTAGTATGCAAAAGAAGTAAAAATAAATCAAAAACAAGAATACAAATAGGTAACAGGGACTTACAAGAGGTTAAAGATTTCTGCTACCTAGGAAGCTAAATAACGCAAAATGGGAAAAGCGCAAAAGATATAAAACAAAGATTAGCACAAGGTCGTGCTACATTTAACTAGAGAAAGCAACTACTGTATTCAAAGACAGCAAACATAGAAACAAGGAAAAGATTGCTTAAAACATATGTGTAGAGCACAGCACTGTACGACTGTGAAGCCTGGACAGTGGGAGAAACGGACAAGAAAAAGGTAGAAGCCTTTGAAATGTGGTGCTACAGACGTACGCTGAAGATATCATGGACAGGCAAAGTTAAGAACAAAGAGGTACTAAAAATGGTAGGGGAAAAAGAAATATGTGGAAAACGGTAAAAAAGAGGAGAGGTAGGTTGATAGACGACATACTACGGGATGACGGAATAGTGCGAAATATATTAGAAGCAGAGATAGGAAAAAAGAGAAGTAGAGGTAAACCTAGGTTAGATAACTACACACAATAGTGAAAGATGTAGGAATTTCAGGAAAATGTGTAGGTTAGCTCAGAATAGAAATCAATGGAGGTACGCATCTAACCAGTCCCAAGAGGGATAAACTAATGAAGAAAAAAATAACTGTACTTAAACATGATGATTGGCGTAAGCAACTACAAGTACTTTCTGTGCAATAATCTCAAATAAAGATAATTATGTGAAAGGATTTACTAGAAAACTATTAATTTAGCAAATGTCTAAGTGTTGGGGAAACTTCGCAGCCACGGGCTGCTTAACCCCTTTCACATACCGTGCATTTATATTTCCAATGCTCCAACAGAAAGTAGTACATTGACCAGGAGGCGAGTTTTGTGTTGCCTGGAAATTTAGAATTTTGCCGAACCCTTGCCGTTCCGGGCAAGGTAGGGATCGTTAACGTGCGTAACAACACTCGAGATCTCCATTTTACCTCTCATCCGAACGAGGGTGTATTTTTCTGAAAAATGCTCGCCTGATAACATTTTTCAAGCAGACCGTATCGGGATTTGAACCCGGGATCTTGGGTGTAGTAGTCACACGCATACAAACTACGCCACGGAGCCCCCTCTTCAAACCACAGAATGTCGAATAATAAGGTATATAATTGTAAAACAATAGAATGGAACCGAACTGCATCTAACTAGAAAGAACAGCGTCTATGATCAAAGACAACAGACATAGAAACAAAAAGAAAGTTGTTGAAAGCATATGTGTGGAGCACAGCACAGTATGCCTATGAAATACGGACAGTAGGAAAAGCAGACAGAAGAACAGTAGTAGCCTTTTGGAATGTTGTGTTTCAGATGTATGAAGATGTTAGTATGGACAGACAAAATTAATGACAAATAGGTTATTGAGATAGTAGGGGAATAAAAATATCTGTGCAAAAGATAGGAGAAATAGAAGGACAGGATACGTTCTAAGGCATTTTTGGGAATAGCATGGGATATATTGCAAGCAGAGATAAAAAATGAGGTAGAGATAGACCTAGATTAGATAGTGATAGATGCTGTAGTGATCCGTAGTGTTTATAAGTCGATTTCTCATTGGTTGATAATTATTGCAAGTATTATAGTGTCCATTTAGATAGTTGAAGGTATTTGTTAGAATAGTTTCGTAACCGCTTGCAGTTTTTGAACGCATTCCGTTTTGTCACAATTGACATTATAAGGGGCGCATATGTAGGGACGATCGAGCTAGTCGACAGGGTTAAAAGGACTTTGTTTATAGATTTCAAAATGGCAGGTCGAAGATCTTTCTTTGGCGGTTAATTAAAGGTAATGTGTTTACGATTGCAATAAGAATGAAAATTTCCTATTAGTTTAACCATTTTTCTTCCTTATAAAATGTGGTTCAAATACTTTTGCGCGTGTGCAAGTGTAGTGTAGTATAATAACAATCATTGTCTATTGAAACGTGTTCGTGTAAGTGTGGAAGACCAGGATCCCGTGCCAATCCTGAACTGCACTATCTTCACTGTCTTCATTATAGTTACCCACATCAATGTGCCGGTGAGTACCACAGATTATATAAGTTTCTTTCATATTTCTTTTACCTATTTTACCCGCAATTAGCAAGTATACCAACCCTTACAGTCCGCTCTTAATACCTAACATAATGTTTTATAAGTTTATATTGTAGTTGCTATTTAAGATAATCTGATTACATCTTATAATTCCAGTTTTGTTTTGAGTGTGATGTTGGTACTTATTGTAAAACCGTTACTTATGTAAACATTGAAGGAAGTATTTTTATGATTACCTGTTGCTTTTGTCTTTGAATTTACCAGTTGTTCTACTTATTAGGTGTAATATGTAATTTCCAGGTAAATCTACAATTTTATTGTATGTTTGCATGTATAAATGAGTGTAGTTTGGTTTAACAATCTAAAACTAATATTTATTTATTTGAATTGTTTATTTAGTATCTAAATCAGACTAAAACTAATATTTGTTTATTTGAAATAGTGTTTATTTAGTATTTAATACAGAGTTTCAAACTTCCATTGCATTGCACTTATTGCAGAATCAATAGTAAATGTACCCTTACTGTGATTTTACGAGCAATTAATGAAAAAGCACCAATATCATCCCTTAGATATATTGAATCAAATTTGAACAGTTATATCTCTATGTTATATTTGTTTTGGTTTTAGGCTAGAAATTGAATTAACCACAACGTTGTTGTGTATATTTTTTGTTTGTAATTTGTAATGCCACGATGTGTTTAATTTTTTAAAAAGTATGTTTTAACCGATGCAATCATAATGAGTAATTGTTAACATTTACTTACTAGATTTAATATATTTAACTAACATGCATTTATATAAAGATTTAGCGCCTGAATCTGAGCATGTGTTTATGTTGTAGAATTATAGGGTATGTATTAGCCGCCAACATATTTTATAATGTTTCATATTCGTGATTCATTTGACGTTTTTATTATGCGCAATTGTTTTATTTCAGAATATTAACCACATATTCAACTGCATTGCTCATATTTTGGTTTAAACGTAATTATATATTTTGTTGTGTGTTTACCTTATTATCTAGCCGATGTTCCTATTTAATTAACTACAGGGTATCCAGAAAGTCACGCACCACAGGGATTTTATACTGTTATTTATTATCTAAACTATTATTGTTTCCTTATTGTTGCAGGACGGAAAAATGTTGAGCATTGAAGAGCGGATAGAGATTATTCTTCTCTGTGGAAAAGAAGGTCTCTCTAACAGAGGCGTTGCAGATGAATTTAATAGGAGGCATCCTCAATGAGAGCCAGTGTCGCACACAACGGTTGGCAGATTGCTAGCAAAGTTCAAAGCTACAGGTAGTGTAGCTGATGCTCAAAGAAGCGGCCGTCCAAGCACGTCAGAAGAGGTTGTGGAAGGAGTTTTAGCAAAGGTTATTGCAAATCCCAAAAAATCAATCCGACCTACCAGCTTGGAAATAGGCGTTCTTCGAAGCACAGTATGGAATATTTTGCAAAAGAACAACTTTCATTCGTATAAGTTACATATGTTACACCACACCACAGTTAACAGTGAAACGTACCTGACCATGCTCGGAGATGAACTGCTTCCTGATTTGGATTTCCAAGGTTTGGGAAAACCAGATTGGTTCATGCAGGACGGTGCACCGCCACACTTTGGTGTACAAGTTCGGGTTTGGCTGGATGAAAATTTCCCCCAGTGGATTGGCCGGAGAGGACGAGTGGAATGGGCCCCACGATCACCAGACTTAAACCCAATGGATAGTGCAATGTGGGGTTACGTAAAATCCAAAGTGTACACAATTAGGATTAGAGACAAAGACCATTTGAAGGAGCTAATCTCAACTGTGTGTCGTTTAATTACGCCTGGATTAGTGGTCAACATTCTCCCGAACGCTGGAGATCGTTTTCAAATTTGTTTCGTCTTACATGAAAGCCATATTGAACAAATTTTGTGAAATATTATGCTGTGATAAGGGGTTGTTTAAGGGTGTACTTTATAGCAAAGGTCGTTTAGGAATGAGAAATCATCATAGGAAGCAGAAAACTGCATTTATTTAGTAAAGAATTGAGAAATGGAGATAGTTTGTAAATAGTAGGCAGTCAACACCCTGTATATAAAGTATAAATAGTTTTAAGCGACGCAAATACACACAGGAAGACACATAGTTAGCGTAGAAACCAGGAACACATGCATTAGGTAAATAGTAAATATTTAATACCCTGTAGATAAAGTTTTAGTTAATTTAGGTAAGGCAGATAATAATATTTTTCAGTGGAAGCAAGCGAGTTTTATGAGTAAACATAATAAAGTGTAATTAAAACACACATTGAACAGACTTCCAAACGATTAGGTTAATACGGAGATAGAAATAGAGCTTCAGGAAGCATTATGTGAATGCGTACAAGTAGTTGATAACTGTGATAAAGAGAGGTGATGAAAAATTGCGTGAATAACAGGCAGATATGAAAATTAAAAGTCGAATTGCATCAGTTGTTTATGGAAAAGCAATTAGATTTGTCAAAACACCGCATGTTTGATAACGAAGACAGCTGCGACCAGGTCACAATTATTGGAAAGCATAGAAAATTACATCAGAAACTACTTTAAATGCAAGGATTTGATTCGTTAAAAGGAGCGACGAGTTTGTAAACCATACCCACTGACGGAGTAAGGGAGCAATGATATATTAGCAGGTACAGTGATAACGAACTCAGTTTTGAACTTAACAAAGGCCGAAGTGCGCCACTATGAAATAAAGTGATACGTAATAATAATTCAAAGTGAAAAATAGTATAAGTGCCAATATGAAAATTATGATTGCCAATTAAACGTAAGTAGATTTTGGGGAATTTTATTTTATACTAAATCATATTAATAATAGGGCTTCTAAATCCGGGTAAAATAAACTACGATTTCTGAGTCCGTGGAGAATAAATGTAATTTCGAGTCAGGGGACAATGATAATAAGAATTCTATTCTAAAGCCGGGGAGAAAAATCCAAGTTCTGAGTCCGTGGAGAATAAATGTAATTCCAAGTTCTGGGGAAGAATAATACAATTTCTAAGTCAAGCGAAAATAAATGATGATAATCCAATTCTTAGTTTGGGGAAATTAATAAGAAGTAATTCTAAGTCTAAAATGAGACGACAATAAATTGGGGTGCATAAGTATAAGTTAATAATGGTAGTCCAGAGGGTAATGGCAATAATTTAAATGCAATGGTTCAAGCGTGTAGATACACAATATTTCGAATGGGCATGTAATAATCCTAAATTGGGGGAAGATAATTTTTATTCAAATGGATGGCTTAATGTATGGGAAATATTAGTGAATGCGTCAATTGCAAGAAGAAAATAGACCAGGTTAGATTTTTAGTTGTAAGACATTATTTTACTATATTTTTATTTGAATATTGAATTTGCTTAATATAAATTAATGTGACGAAGTTCACCAAAACAAAGGATTTGAATCGTATAAAGTGCGTGATATGATAAGAGGTTTCAAACGTTCTACACTTCTTTTATAAAGATAATAAGTTTTTTTGGTGACTTTGGGTTTTGAGTAAAAAGGTATATGATTTTTAATAAATGAGATTCACAACATTAATTAAATGAAAAGTGTATTCTAAATAATTTACAAAAACTGTACATAATATTTGTTTCATTATATAGAATCGAATTAACTGAATTTATAATTCCAAATAAATGCTAGTTGAGGTCATAAGATAAAGTTAATGGGAGTGATTTGATAATTTAAACAGTTCAAGAAGGAGTTATAAGTTGAATAGGAAATTGATAACGAGTAAGGCGGTAACGTATCAAATTTTGTTATTGGTAGACAAGGTTGGTTCAAGATAAAATCCAGTTAAGTTTCTAGAGGGAATTTATAGCAATATTAATAAGACAGCCCAACGTCGGAGGAGATAATTACAATCTTGTTTATACATACCAATATTATATGTCGACCAAATGATGGGGCGCGAATAATTTAAGAGTCATAGCAATAAAATATAACAGCCCAACATAGGGGCTCGATAATTCCAGGAGTATCATAGCAATATATTCACCTGTAGTGCGTGACTTTTCGGACACCCTGTAGTATTTAACCTTTGTGCTATTTGTTGTGATGCAATTAAATTGAACTTCTCGAATGACCGACCATCTTATGCCTTTCGCGTTTGCATTTATGACTATGTTGGAAATAGTCTATTCAATAATAAGCACCTTTTAACTATGCGCAATCATACCATAGGTTCATTTCAGCGATTCATGTTGTCTTGTCAATGAACTTGTAGTGTACCCTTTTGCAAATAATAGGAAGTCGGCTAGCCTTTGTGAAATATTTTGTAACACGGGCTATAAATTTTATCTTAGCGGTGTGCCCACTCTTTCAACTTTAGCTGGGTAGTATTGGTTATCCGATCTCAGTACTTACCAGAAAAGACTAGCTGGTCTACACTAAAGTTTCTTCAGTTGTCATGCGTGGTATGTTTGGGTAATAGTTGATATCCCGTTAAATTCAGTGTTGGTGATCTGGATACTTGTACGTTATCCGACCTGGTCGAAATGTGCCAAATGCAGTTGGAAGTGTGAGAGCAGTTTGGAGTTTTTGCTGCCGTGCTCTTTCCCCAATCACCCAGGTTGAGTACGGCACTGTTTGCTTTAAATGTCACTTTTCTATGCTTTTATGCGAATGACCTATTTATTGGTTATTCTTTTGATTAAAAGTAAAGTTAGGTAAATGCTGTAGTTTTATTTCAAACCTTCCCGTTTTGACGCCATCTACCCAGTGTGAACTTGGGTCACATGATAACAACACAACGTAGGAGTCGTCAAACCACTACCACTAGATGTTAGATTATGGAGCCCGGTGTAGCGTCTCTAGAGACGTTGGGATAGTCTTCAGGTCGGTTACACTACAATGCAGACTGTGCAAATTTCAGGAAAATGTGTAGGTTAGTTCAGAATAGGAAACAATGAGGGTATGCGTCTAACCTGTTCCAAACCTGAGACCTAATGACGAATATGAAGTTTATTACTTTTATTGAATTTCTAATTTAGATTACGTGTTATTAAATCCTTTGTTTTATAAATAATATAGTGTTTAAAACACACAAATATATTCATTAGCTAACAGGTTTTTCATAAAACTTTTTTTACATGTGATTTTGTGTTATAGTCGAAATCAGGAAAGAATGAATGCACGTCATTAATTTCTGATTGAATCCAAGATATACTTCCGCATATACAATGGGCGTATTTAACATGTAAGAGAAATATTCCCATTGGAGGATTAACTAGTTTCCGGTACTGTTTAACATTTTCGATAGTACAATGAACAACCTTGCCAATACCACTTTATTCTCGTATTTACTTATTTGCTTTATAATTAGTTGAGGTCAATCTCATATATATATATATATATATATATATATATATATATATATATATATATATAGTGCCGTAGATCTCGGGTAAAAGCCTCACCAATAAAATTATATTCGAAAATTTTATTAAATTTTCAAAACTCGAAAATAGAAAAATTTTCAAAAATTAAATAGTTCAAAAATATAATTTCTTACCCGTTTTTCTCTTTTCCTCGGTTGAATTGCCTTCTTCAACTGCTTCCGGCTAGCTCAGTTGGACCTCCTCTTGGATATCTAGATTCACTCTCATATTCTATCATTCACGCACACTCCCAATAAAACCACAAAATACAACAAACATACAATCTTTTATTTTTCACTATTTACAAATAAAATTAAATATCATCCACATTTTAGTGATCAAGTTACACCTCAATAAATCCTATTTTGTAATGTCCTGTATTTTTAATTTAAATTATGAAACACATAGAATGTACCCGGAGTAAATGGGCCCTGAATAATATTTTACTTTTCATTCCTTTTATATAATTTATTTTAAATCTAAGTAAACTCTGGAGTATGGTGAGCTCATGATAACCCAGTTAATTATGAATAATGTATGCCCTTATACTCTGCATACTCTTACAACAAATAAAAAAAACACCCATGTACTCTTCACAAAATTTACCTTCCTGATGGAACGTTAATAAGCTTTGTATACACCTTCAGATTTCTATTTAAATACCATAATAAAGTTAGTTATACGTATTATGTTCAATACGCAAAATAATGCACAATACCTTTAAAATCACTCTCATACGTCACTCAATATTCATCGTATCATAGTTTATAACAACACAATTTCAAAGCGTTACCTGGAATTTCTAGAAGACCTCCGCTCCGTGGTCGATGCCTTTTTAATGTTTTTTTTCTGCTTTGCAGGCCGCTTCTACCTACTAGTAGAAGAACCCCATGTAAGTTGAGCTGCTAGCGCTGCCTTCACGATGTCTCCAATTTTCAAATCCAAATTACTTATACGTCTTTCACAATTATTTACTTTAATCCACGTTACTTAACATCACGAAACGAGCTTGTTAAAACAATTATAGGTGATACCTCAAATAAAAAAATGTAATCTCGGCACAAAAACCGCGTACAAATTATGAGCAATTTACCATGCAATATAATTTAAAATAATTTTATTCTACTTACAAACTCGTGATAACTTGCATACGTCTTTTGAAGCGATCGAAGTATTAAGGGGCTTCACCATGTTTTTGAATAACATTTATACAATTTAGCCGCCACCTCCTGGCCGCCTTTCATCCGAAATCCCCATCTACAACAACACGTTCTTAAAATTTCGAGCTCAACCGATTTCCAAGTCCGCGAATTTCAGCGCGTCGTTACGATATTTTTCTGAAAATTAATATACAATACGCTCGTATTTGTGTCGCGTCCAACTAACAATATCACCCAATCGTATATTCCCTGACGTCCTACAGGTCCCGCCTATCTCACGCTGTCCCTTGCTTATGCGTTTTCTACGTTTCTTTCAAACCTGGCGTGAGTGGTAGAAAATCGATATTCCGGACTATTTTCTATCTACCCCACGTGGACTGTTACGTGCTTTAAATCACCCCTCGTTAGTATTTACTGCGAACACCTGCGACGGTTTACCGATATTCTTTGTAACCATTTGCTATCTATAAAATTTATTGGAACTTGACCTTTACAAAACACGCAAGTGTTTAATTTTAAACGAACGTTTTAACACAACACTTCTACAAGTTGGATTTTCCACGTATTTCAACCCCACCGATATATTTGTTTGTTAGCAACGCGTGTCACCTTGGTATTATTGATTTTTACACGCTTTTATGCATATTATACGTAAATAACGGTTCAATTAAATTCAATTAAATTAATAAATTAATGGCATTGGCTTCTAACATTTTATTTCTTTTGCAAACCTACTGAATTTTATTCATTATTTGTAAAATTTTGTTAATACCTGTTACTTAAAAATGAACTAACAGGAATAAATTTCGCCCGTAAATTCTGGTTGTTCCTTTATTCAGGGTATTTTGAAATTGCTTCGTTTATATTTACTTTTAATCTTTTAAAACCACTATAATATATATATATATATATATATATATATATGTGTGTCATATCTTTCAAAATCAAAATGCAATAAATAAAAGAACTGATATTAATGGCTTAAGTTCGATTTATACATATCTCCTTAATTTTAGAGCAATAGTTGATAAATAGTTAATGCAAGAATTGTTGGTACATAAACACATAACTCAAGTAACACTAAAATATATATGTACATTTATTCTCTCTCTTCTTTCTCTTTCTCTCTCTCTCTATCTCTCTCTAACAAACACACACACATACACACACACTCACACACTCACGCACGCTCTCACATATGCACGCACGCACACACATACACACAACACAAGCAAACATGTGCACAAACACTCCTACAAACAGAAATTTGCATGCACACATACAAAATCATACAATCCATCAATTTAGAAACAAAATTTTTTTTTGACATTTTAATACTTTTACAAATTATACAATTTTACAACTTCAAAAAGCAATAAAATTCAAAACTATTATATACAAAATCCATTCATTTAGATGTCAATTTTATTTTCTCAATTTGTAAGTTATATTTATTTTATGTAAACTTTAGACTAGTTAACATTATTTTAGAAAAGCCTGTGATCAAGGATAAAATATAGATCCGAAAATTTAGGCATTTAAAAAGAGTTTACTTTTAAATCCTACCAGCTGACCTTAAACCCATAATTGAAGAATATATATATATATATATATATATATATATATATATATATATATATATATATTATTAAGATGAAATGAAAACCCAACTTTGTATTTAAAGTTGAATTACCATTTCAAATCGAACTAGTAATTGAAAACCACTAAAGAACGGCTACAGCAGGATTTGAACCTGCAACCTCTGATTCTCCGGATCAGTGCTCTAACCAATTGAGCTATCTAGCCTAATTGTTTAGATGATGTTATACTTAATACTACTGAAGCTTGGCTGATCCGGAGAATCAGAGGTTGCAGGTTCAAATCCTGCTGTAGCCGTTCTTTTAGTGGTTTTCAATTACTAGTTCGATTTGAAATGGTAATTCAACTTTAAATACAAAGTTGGGTTTTCATTTCATCTTAATAACTATTAATATATATTAAGCATTCATTTGCATTCCAAATGTGGATTATTCTCTATTAATAATTATATATATATATATATATATATATATATATATATATATATATAGTTAGGACATGCGACAGTTTACTATTCCAATTCTTTACGTATCATAAACTCCACAGCGTAAGTTGTTAGGTTTTTCTTTCGTGGCTCCACGTTGGGCGCCAAAAATCTATGTGCCGTTATTATCGGGGCAGCCACGTTGGTTCGTCCAAATTTCTGTTACGTAACACAAAGAAAGTCAAAGAAATGACCCGGCTCAATCGGAGAGTAGGGGGGCGGGGGTTGTAGAAAGCAGACTGACCTATGATGTATGCGGCGGTAAGGAGTTAGTAACAGTACCTGCAATAAAAGAAATTAGAATAGCAAACCTGAAAAAAAGAAAAAGCATAGCAGCAATGCATAGTCTAAGTTATTCAGTACTTGGTAGAATGTAAAAAAAAAACTGTTTAGATAATCTATATCATATAACAACGGTAAAAGCAATACAAAAATTTTTAGTACAAAGTGAGGTAATATTGGGGAGTAGCAGAAACGTTTCCTCACACACCAATTAAACATAAAGCAGACAAAAAGTTAACAAAAGATAAATAGGTAAGTCACAATTGATATGAGTAATTTAGCAGTATTGATTTTTTTTTCTTTCTTTTTTTTTTAATCGCAGGCAAGTCTATTGTAAAAGGTATCAGGACGACGAAGATATTGCAAAACAACGGATAGATATTTAAAGTCATATCAAGTAGGAAATAGTTCAACTTACATAAAGTCCTTCAGGAACGCTTCTTCGCATTTGAAGTGTGGGATTCACGAGGTCCTGCACTAACGAAGCACTTCACCCTTGACTGTGAGGGTGTTGATGGAATTTCTTACACTTTACACTAATCACACCTACGTATTTCACTGGTGTTAGCAGCAGACATTATCAGGCTGATGGAATTATGTAGCATTGATAAATTTCTTGTTAATTCTATTTCCTGAGACAATAATGTCGAAATATTTGGTAACACAAATCGAGAAAAAAAGGTAATAAAAATTTAGAATCACGGGCTTTCAAGGCACGATGTAATGCATTAAAACTAACAGTAACGTGAGGTGTTTTATTTGCTACCTATGGTAACAAAGAAAAATCTAAGGCTTTAAAAAAAAAGGACCACGAAGACTAGATCGCACACACAGTTTAAATAGCAAAAGACAAAGCACCAACAAAAAAACACAATGAGTAAAGCAACGCGTATCACTAAGTCAATCTTCCGTAGAACGCACGACAAGTTCTACTACTTTTATTTCCAACAGAAAAGCAACAAAAACCAATTAGTAAAGCAACGCGCATCACTAAGTCAATGTTTCGTAAACAAGCACGTGCGGTCGAGTAAACAAACGTTCGCCTATAAAGCATCTTTCCTTCAATGTAATCAGAATTACACTGCTACAGTTAATATACTTTATTTCACAGGAAAAACAACTAAAAATCGTGTCGTGTTTGTTCATGAACAATTCGAAAAGTTTATACCGCATTCTTACTATTTTCAAAGCAACAAGGAAAACGTATTTTTAAAGTACTTAATGTATAGGAACAAAGAACCAAACGACAACTTTCAGAGCAAACAGGACACAGTATTATCAACGTAAACAATATATTGGAACGAAGAACAAACGACAACTGCCCTTATTTCAAAAGAAACTCAACTAAAAACACAATTAATATATAGGAACGAAGAACAAAATAACACTACTCTACAGTTAATAAACCACTTTTACCTCACAAGAAAACTCAACTACAAACACAATTAGTAAAGCAACTAGGAAACAATACTTTTAACGCAATTAACATACAGGAACGAAGAACAATCTACAACTCCTCATCTGTTTCTAGGAACTCGTCGCTATTACAACCGCTTATCGACCATTATCTAAACTTGTTAATAACATAAGGAACATCCAATAAAATGAATGCAGCCATCCTATCTACTAATTAATTACAGCGGCCCATCATTTCCGATAAGCTGGAATGCAATTTACGAATAATCCAATTTATAATTTATTTATTAATGAAAATCAATCTTCAAATTATCTACTTTTAAAGTAATACCCACGAGTTAAATTGCATCCAAATTTGAATTATTCTGAAGTATTTCCTTTATACAAACAGCGATCCCAATGAAACGATGTATTTTTAAGTACGTTAACAGAAAGGAAGCGAAAAATGTTAAACTACAAAAATGCCCGTTACAAAGTTGTTACTAAGCTACTTTGCTCGAAACATGTGCTACTTGTATTCTTTCTTTCTCTTACATGTTAAATACGCCCATTGTATATGCGGAAGTATATCTTGGATTCAATCAGAAATTAATGACGTGCATTCATTCTTTCCTGATTTCGACTATATCCACTTTACTCCGTACATTTTAAAAGTGAACTTTAGGTGAAAATTTACGTGTAGTTTACTTTAACACTACGCATGGGTAAACTGGATCAGCATTTGGTCATCAATAATTAAAAACAAAAAACAATAGAACACTACGCTTTTAAAATATTATAAAGAAGGTAGTAATAATTCTAAATTTGTGTTTTCCAAGGATTTAAATGTGTATTGCACAGAAATATTTTTAAAAATCTTAATTTGTGATCCATTTTACCCCACATGTGACGGTAAATGTTTACCGCACAAACCTTCATCCCTTTTAGTTTTCATTAGTCTATTCAGTCACCAATAAGTCATTTTTTAGTACACCTTGTATAAGTTTTGTATACCTACATAAAACAGTATTTGAATATTGCTCCAAAATTTATGAAAACGTTTAATCGTATTGGTTTGCGAAAAAGTGAAGGGTGGTAAACGTTTCCCAAGTATTGGGCGTATTATATCTTAGTAGGTTACCTGTATTATAATTTAATTGACCTGCTTCAGCTTAATCGCCGCTATATCTAAAATTACGTCGTACCTCCCGCGTCGCTGCATGTGTACTGACCCTGGCTCGACGAACGGATTCGAGCAAACAATCTATTAATAATCAATTTAAGTCCTCGCATTTTATAATAAACTTGAATAAAACTTCGAAAGTAGTGAGAAAATCGTCGTAGAGTTCTGCTATTTCGTTTATTATCACGCAGGTAGAGGAAATATTGATTGTGCAATTAACCGCACGAACCCGATAAATTTATATTCCTACTTACGTGTTTATAACATGTGCTTGCGCTCTGGTTATAATTTCATATTAAAATGATTTTGATTTTCCTTTGTTTATGCCACAACCGCTTTTGTTTTCATGTGTCTACCGCGATTTCTGCATGAGTATTTCTAAAATTAAATGTGTTTTGTTTACGGTTGTGTTCATTAATTCGTAACGCTTAGAAGAATTCAAGATGTGAACTTTAGGTAATTTTTGAAATTATTTTAAAATGCGCTTTAATATCTCCATTTTATTATATTTGCTAAAGCTATTAATTTGTATAGCGAAATTTATCACAGTCAAAGACATTCTTTTAACCTAATTTTGTCAATTCAATGACGTTAAAACGTCACAAAAATAAGATTTGTATAGGATGTTATAAGCCAATACAAACGTTTTCCATTTCATGACCACCCCTGACCAAGATAATGTACAGTATCGATTGTATTTGTATTCGCTTTGAAGTTTGCAATTCAATCTTTCCTACAAACATTATTGATATCTCGGTTAATTTTTTATCTAGTTAGGTACAATGAATTGCCACCTTTTACATAATAATTTATGTATGGAATTATGCTTTTTGTTATGAGTGGATTACGATCAATTAATTTGAAAATTAAAACCGAAACATTTTGTATCTTCGAGCTCAAGTAATTTACATTAATATTTCTCAAACAATCTATTAGTGGCGGCTGGGAACTCGGTAGGTAATTAAACTGTTTTTAGTATTTGTACTTAGAATTTAATATTAAATTGTTGGAAATGTAAAACCCTAACTCCCTTTTTAAATTTTTTATATTTGAAATTTTTTGGGTTGACAAAATTATCTATAACTGTTACGAGCAAAATGACCGTTACGTTATAAATTTAGACGAGCCCTGAAGGGGCTGGAACCCTGTAACAATTTTAAGGATGCATCGACCAACTGTAGTGATGCCTGAGTGGATTCTTATGGGAAAAATAATAAGCATTTGAAATGGCTGAAATACAAAACTACGGTACAATACCACTTTACCTTGAATGACTTTCTGTTATCGTAATTAAGGAACGCCAAACCCTCTTTCCTTAGCGTTCCTTTCTATATCACCGTTATTCTGAACAAGTCTCCTTTGTTTTTTGGTTTTCTAAATCAGTCACGCCCTACTTTACCTGTTTCTACAATACATTATAAACACTAATTAAATTTTGTCATATCAAAGAAATTTTTTACATTATAGTGTAACCGACCTGAAGGTTGACCCAAACGCCCTCTATAAACGGTACACCGGCCTCCATGATCTATCATCTACTGGCATTGGCTCGACGACACCTACGTTGTGTTGTTATCATGTGACCCAAGTTCACACTGAGAAAATGACGTTAAGACGGATAAGTTTGAAATAAAACTACAGAATTTACCTAACTTGACTTTTAATTAAAATAATAACTACTAAATAGGTAATTGGCATGAAAGCATAGAAAAATGACATTTAAAGCAAACAGTGCCGTACTCGACCTGAGCGATTAGGGAAAAAGCACGGCAGAAAAAAACCCAAACTGTCCTCACACTTCCAACTGCATTTGGCACATCTCGACAAGGACAGGTAACGTACAAGCACCCCATATCACCAACATTGCATTTGACGGGATGTCAACTGTTACCCAGAGATGCCACACATGACAACTGAAGAAACGTTAGTGTAAACCAGCTATTTTTTTTGGTAGGTACTGAGGTTGGCTAGGCCAGTACTACCCAGTTAAAGTTGAAGAGGGGAGACACCAGGAAGATAACCTGCACCTTGACTACCAATGTGATGTGGTTTGCCTTTGTTAAACTAGATCGCCAACATCGACACACCTATATACTATGTATTTGAAGAAAACACATCTGACTGTATTTATTTATTTAACTTAATTCACAAAGCAACAATAATCCTTCTACGCGTACTACTACTTTACTCTCCTCATTCTACACTCTCTATTATAATTATAATTATAATTGTTTCTATTATGCACTTTACTGAAATATATAACCTTAAGCAGGTAATTAGGGAACGTTGACAACTAATAACAATATTACATTAAGTAGTTTTGTAGTTCAGGGCATTGCAGAATGATGTACACAACATTCCTATGTTACTAGGTTAGATTGATTAATAATTGCTCTACACCCTCTTTCTACTCAAGGCGAAAACTTCCTACGGGAGTTTTGCCTTTACAAAACAAATAACATGAATAATAAATTAAAATGGTTGCTGAAAGCTAAACTAATTAAGTGACTTATAATAAAATCCTATTCAATTACATATCTAATTATCGACTAGTTGCATAATATTTTAAAACTCAAGTGAAACATTCTTCTTCATTAATTGCATTGCATTTCATTCACTACTAAACTAATTATAATGTTAATGCACTTTTATTACACTAGACGCTTCTTATTGTTTACTATAAATCATACGTTTCACTTCGCTCAAACCTAAAATTAACAATTCTGTTCATATGCACTGTCTGGATTTTACCTAAATTGTCCTTAATGGTACAGATAGGCTTGTTACATGAAATAACAGTGTATGGTCTCTTAAAGTAACTATCGAGTTTCGACCAATTCTCTTTTGTTAACAGAACTAAATCTCCAACCTTTATGACGTCGCTCGTTGTATTTCTGTCATACTTTAGCTTTCTTTATCTTTTTGCTTGCTCTATATAACGTTCGGCTCTTTTCGCGGTGACTTGTAGTCTATATTTTAGCTCTTTACCGTAATCTTCGACATTGTATATTGGATCCACGTTCGTTAATTCTGAAAGTAATTGAAATTTCTTACCAAAAAACAAGTTCGAAAGGTGTATATCCGTGCATAACGTGCGGTGTTGTATTATAACAAAAACTAAAATACGGTGTCCATTCATCCCAATCTGCTCTAGATTCATTAACATATGATCGTAAATATTCATTTAGTGTGCGATGACTTCTTTCAACTCCTGCTATAGTTTGTGGGTGATATGGTGTTGAAAATTGATGCGGTATGGATAGCAATTCCGATACACTCTTGAAAATTTTATTTTTGTACTCAGTTCCGAGATCTGTTCGTATTTGCTTCATTGGACCATATATTAAAATAGAATTATTTACTAAAGCTCTAGCTATGGTGTTGCTTTCTTTGTTTGGGGTTGGAATTATTACAATGTATTTACTTAACTCACATGATATTGTTATAGCGTATATATTTCCTTTATTAGATTTTACAAAAGGGCCTATCGTATCGATAGTAGTTATATCGAAACACTTTTGTGGGGTAGGGGTTATTACCATTTCTTCTTTATGTCTAATTTTACTTTTATTAATTTGACATTCTTGACATTTGGCTGTGTATTGTGCCACATCTCGTGATATTCCCTTCTAATTGTACTGGGGTTTTTAATTTTTTCAGTAATCGCTTGTTACCACAGTGTCCTCCAAAGACTGGATTTTCGTGGAAAAGTTTTAGTAATTGTGTAACGGGCATTTTTATTAGGCTTAACATTTTACACTACTATTTCTATATTTTATATTTATTAACTCCTGGGGCAAATGCGTCGTATTATAATGTGTGGATCGCTGTTTGTATAAAGTAAATACTTTCGAATAGTTTTCAGATTTGTATGCAATTTAACTCGTGTGTAGTAATTTAAAAATAGATTAATTGAAGATTGATTTTCATTAATAAATAAATTGCGAGGAACGAGTTTTAAATGGGATTGTTCGTGAATTACTTTCCAGCTTGTCGAAAGTGATAAGCGGCTCGTGATTAATTAGTAGATATGATGGCTGCATTCATATAAATTTAGTTCCTTATGTTATTATCGAACTGGAGATAATAGTCGATAAGACGTTGTAATAGCAACGAGTTGATATAAACAGAGTGAGTTATAGTTTGTTCTTCGTTCCTGTTTGTTAATTGCGTTAAAAGTATTGTTTCCTTGTTGCTTTTACTAATTGTGTTTTTGTGGCGTTGTCCTTTTCTTATTTGAGTAGTTCATACTTTGGATTATCCAAATACTGTGGATACTGTAGTTTCTGAATTTTCTAACCCCAAAAAATCTACAACAGATCTTTGCTTGTGCAAGTTTCGTGTTTGCAAAATATAACAGATTACCGGCTTACAAAGGTATCGGTTGAAGTTTCTCACTGCTTTTTGGGATGTTTATGAAGATAATAAACATTTGGTCCCAGTTCAAATTAAACTAGTGCTACAACATATTTCGAAATTATTGCCTCAGGAAATAGAAGTAACAAGAAATTTATCAGTGCTACGTAGTTCCGTCGCGTGATAATGTCTGTTGCTAACACCAGTGAAATACGTAGATGTGATTAGGGTAACGTGTGATAAGTTCCATCAACACCCTCCCAGTAAAGGGTGAAGTGCTTCGTTAGTGCAGGACCTCGTGAATCCCACACTTCAAATGCGAGGAAGCGTTCCTAAAGGACTTTTTGTAAGTTGAACTATTTCCTACTTATTATTACTTTAAATATCGATCCGTTGTTTTGCCATATCTTCGTCGTCCTGATACCTTTTACAATAGATTTGCCTGCGATTAAGAAAAAAAAAAGAAAGAAAAAAATCAATACTGCTGAATTACTCATATCACTTGTGTCTTATCTATTTATCTTTTGTTAATATTTTGTCTGATTTATGTTTAATTGGTGTGTGAGGAAACGTTTCTGCTACTCCCCAATATTACCTCACTTTGTGATAAAAAATTTTGTATTGCTTTTACCATTGTTATATTATATAGATTATCTAAACAGTTTTTTTTACATTCTACCAAGTACTGAATAACTTAGACTATGCATTGCTGCTATGCTTTTTCTTTATTTCAGGTTTGCAGGACTAATCTTTTTTATTGCAGGTTTGCTATTTTAATTTCTTTTATTGCAGGTACTGTTACTAACTCCTTACAGCCGCGTACATTATATGTTGTTCTGCTTTCTACGACCCTTCCCTACTCTCCGATTGAGCCCGGTCATTTCTTTGACTTTCTTTGTGTTACGTAGCATAAATTTGGCGCCCAACGTGGCTGCCACGAAAAAAACGTAACAATTGCTTTCGTTGCTCTTCGTTTTGTACATTCATTGGTTCTGGATATAGTATTATGCATATTTTTCTAAATATTGACGACGATGCCTTCTTAAATTCATTTACTGTACATTATTTAAAAATGTTATCAGATGTGGATAATTTAATATTTTGATATCCTAATTCACCAGTTGTTTATTCCAACTGTAGTAGAAGCTCCTCGAGTGGAAAACTACTCTTAATGAAATGGGTTATCTCCTCTGCTTTATATCTTCTATTCTTGCCCAAACGCATACATATACAGGGTGTTTCAAAATTGCACGGCACCATTTTAAGGGAGTGTTTTTTAGCACAAAATAAACATAAACCTTCTAATAAACGTATGCCCTAAAATGTACCCCTATGGAGTTATAACCCCTTTAAGGGGGCTAGGTGAAATTGAGTTTTTTTAATTATCTGAAGAACCACAAAAGATATTTTATTCAGATTTTTGTTGCTTACCCATGTTCTTATGCCGAATAAGATAGGCTTATCCATTTTTCGATATTAAGATCAGGAGCGTCCCATTCGTGGGGGGCAATCACGTTTAACCCTTTAATTTTTTTGTATGTAAGCTTTTATAAATTATAATGCCAGAATTAGAATCTTTTGACATTGCTGAGTAAAAAAGTCACTCTTGTTTGAAGTCGATATATGTAGCCGTTTTCGAGTTAATTGAGGTGAAGCATTCAGGATGCCCTATGATACTTTACATACCTACATAGATGTTGAGAGTTGAAAATATTTATTACAATTAAACATTTAAAGTAACTGTTCAAAATGCCCACCATGTTGTTGTATGCAGCATCCAGCACGGCGAATCCATTGCTCTCTGGCAAGTCTTATAACATCAGGACGATTCTTAATAGTATCAGCAGCCTCCACGATCCGATTTTTTAACTCCTCTTGCGTGTAGATAGGCTTAGAATAAACTATAGTCTTCATCCAACCCCAAACAAAATAATCTAACGGTGTTAGATCGGGAGATCGAGTTGGCCATTTAACAGGTCCATTTCGGCCAATCCATCGGTTACCATATTCTGCGTTTAAATAGTCAGTGGCAATATGAGAGAAGTGGGCTGGGGCACCGTCATGTATAAACCAAATCCCACATCTATCGGAAATTGGAATATCCTCTAACAGCTCATAAAGATTATTTTGCAGAAAATTCAAATAAAACACTCCTGAAAGTCTTCGTGGTAAAAAGAAGGGGCCGATGAAATTGTCACCATGAAGTCCACACCAGACATTTAAGGAAAATGTATGCTGATAATGATTTGTGACAGTGGTATGGGGGTTTTCTTCATCCCAAGTATGGGTATTGCAAAAATTGGTAATTTTATTTTTTGTAAAGGTAGATTCATCAGTCACTAGCAAGCGGGTGAAGAAGTTACGATGTCTTGTGCATTTCCGAATTAACCACTGCGAAAAGATGGTTCGTTTGATGTAATCTTGCGGTAACAAATCTTGCACAGATGTCACGTGAAATGGGTACAGTTGCTGCACGTGCAATGTTCGCCAAACGCTTGCAGATGAAACGCCAAAACGAAGAGACAATCTACTGGTGCTAGTACTAGGAGATAACTGAACAGCATTGAGTATTTGTTCTTCAACATTTACATCTCGTCGAAATCTTTGTCAACCAGCATTTACTCATGTAGGTTTTAGCGTGCCAGTTTCCCTAAGACGTGTTGAAACGTATTTTTTTTGTTGGATGGGCGACAGTGAAACGTATTTTTTTTTGTAGGGTGCGCGCCAGTGAAACGTAATTTTATAAATGGGCGCCAGTGCACAAAAATTTTCCGCGTCCTTCACAGAGAATCGAAGAAACGGTCATCTTCCGACATAGCTAAGGGTCTATTCCTGGGTAGAGCAATAAGAAGTGTGGGGGGGGGAGTCGAATTTTGTTTTCAAACAAAAACTAAACAAAGTTAAATAGGCGTCACCAAGTCCTGAGATAATCACTATAAGAGCAAAGCACAATTTAAAGGGCAGACGTGGAAACCCAAAGATAAAACGATCGCCTTCGTTAACAAAAACCTGTCTTATAAAAATAAGACGCAGCTCCTGTAAGAAATTACAAAGATTAAATAAAAAAAATTTAGAACACCATTTGTGTCCTATAAAAGTATCAAAAATAAAAAATGTATATCCAATATGATATTAGCACAAAATTATTACCCAAAAATTCTACTTTTATGTTATCAGATTCGATCGCATTTGACCAAAATAAAAGTCTCAAAGTTTAACTACTGGTTTACTGAAGTAAAAAAAACTTTCTTTTAAAAATTCATAACTTTTTAACATGTAAAAATTCTCAACAATAATGTTTATAACAAAATCAAAATTTTGTCTTTTTAAAGCAAAAGACTGCTCTCTAAACATAAGCTTGTTATAAATACTTAATCCAAAAAAAAATTGTAAACACAATGCATTGAACTATCATTTCTATCCTGGGCAGATCTTATCAGGTAGATTACAGTTTCATAATTATTACGCAGCGTGTATTTAAATTTTGCAATGAAGTGAAATAAACTTCCATGTACATAACAAATTAAAAGTAAACAAAAGTTCACTGCTATTACTTATCAAGTACTTGTTGTATTAAGTATATAAATTTTCATAACCTAAAATTTTTTGTATGAACACAAATGCAAACACTTTGCAATTGTCACTAAACGAAATTAAATTTTTATACTAAGTTTTTATAATTTATATGTAAATAAAAGCTAACTTCAAGATTGAAGAATGTTTAATTTGAATTTTAGGAAAGCTACACGAAGCATCTGCTTTCATGGCAAATATCTTTAAAATGTTACATCACAAAAAAATATAACGTCGAAAATATACTTCGAAATTTATCTGAAGTTCGAATGTAAACAAAGCCTACAAATATATAAACCTAACCTAACAAAAATTTCTTTCTGCGGTTTGTAAAACCAGTTTAACAATAATCGAAAGTGAAACAGGTCATATGGTCATAAACATGATAGCAAATTTTGTGTTTTTTATATGACCGTCTGTTTATCAAAGACTAGCGACATTCTAAACACCTGCAAAATTTCTTATATTTAATAACGAACCAAACTGCATCTGATTTTCATAGACAAATCCCATCAGAAATTTCATCAGCTCCCAACAACACTATAAACCATTTCAAACTTAGGAAGCCGTAACCATTTCTTGGGGTAACAGCAATCACGACCACATGTCCGCAATCTCCAATCCTTGTACAGAGCAATACAACTTACAAAACAAAATTCTCACTTGTACTTTTCTATTGTTTTTCGTAGGCGCGCTAAATAAATGAAACAAAATTAAATTAAGTTCGTAAAATGTATAAATTACAAACCGTTAGTAGAAGTTATTGATATTTATTCAAGTTTACCATGACTTGAACCACTCATACAAATAATTTAATCGAAGGTCGCAAGCCTCTAGTCTGGAAAACATCTTGAGGAATTGATAGCTTGGCTGCGACTAACGAACAAACGAGAAACGAACGATAGCGACGATTCAAAGACTCGCCGTTAGAGGTGGGGAAATACGAAAGCAACAAGATTGCTAGAGATGTTCGACAAAATAACTTTATATCACACAGATATTTTGCTACAAGAAGATTATTAAAACCAAGTGTTCCATTATGTACTATATGGAACATTAATAAAGAATAAGGCACGCTTGGCGCATTATACTTGTAATTCAATGCGAATAAATACAGATCAAGTTAAACATGCTTAAGTGTTTCAATGGATTGAAATGTTTTACAATTTGGTATCCTTCTAGTTGGAAATTGTTTTTGGTATCTGCGAACTGCAGCAGCGCCATTTCTCTGTACTTCACCATAAACTAACAGCATGTCTGTTTGTTGTGCAAATGTGAACAAGTTTGTGGTGTCTCCCATGATACAACAAATTAAAGTGTCTTCAAAGTACCAATTTATACAAAAACTAACAGAACTAGTAACACATATTAGTAACTTACACAGTGTTTAAACATAACAAAGGTAATACATAGTAGATACATAATCACCTGTCAAACAAATAAACGATATGCAACTGTTATAAACTTCTAATATCCAAGGCTATTTGATTAACATCGCATTTTGACATTTAGGTTTAGTCTTCAACATCTAAGTAATACATTGATTAATTTGAGACATATGTATAGTTTATACATATGCCAAGTTCAGAGATATTGAAGGCATATGTTTATTAGGTTTATACCTATACATATGGAAAGTTCATATTAAAACTAAACGAATGTTTACGCCTTGCCTAATATAAATTAAAAGCATGCTCCTCTTATGTCTCGACTACGATTTGTTACTCGCGCATTGCCAAAGGTGAGCGCTGATTACAATCAATAAGATAAGTAAGTCGACACAGCTCTCTCTTAGAACACAGTCCATTTTTAAATATCACATTCGCGCCGGTTTGTCGGCATTAATTATTAATTAATTAACAACGTGAGCACCTCTATTTCCCTTCCTTCACCAACCCTCTCCTGTCTAACCAATTATGTATTTAGTGGTGAGTGTAAAGTGATAATTGAACATGGGGTAAGTTTTTTATGCAACCACATTTTATTACACGTCTAATTTTTGTTATTGTGAACCAGCCGTTCCGCTTAGGCGTGAACAAACTTAATTTTTTTGGTCTCTTTGGCCGGTATGCGTGATAGAATTGTCGTCGTGGTTGTAGGGGAGCTTGATTTATGTTAAATTATTACAAGGTGGCTCTTAAAAGTATTTGAAATAAATTCACTCTTATCGAATTGTAATGTTAACCTCGTAATTGAGTTTGACCTGCATGTTGATAAACGGTTATCAGCACAGGTGTGTTTGTTTATATTTGGATTCAATTTTAATTATAAAATACACTTCAATTCAATTACATATTTACGTGTAGTTTATGCTATTCTGAAAATGTCTTTCGACAGCATTTCTTTGCAAGCTCAACAAGAAGCCTTATTTGGTCGCTTGCAAGGCATTTGGGATTATGCTATTTCCGCAAATGTAAGTAAATTAAACTTATTAGAAGCAAAAATGCAAAGGCTTCCGATTATTGAAAATGCTCTCGAAAAACTTCAGGTAGCAATAATAGAATTTAACGCTACTAAACCCGACCCTAAAGTACATGTAAAATTAAATCTAGCGTCTTTCGATGATCTGTTTGACGTAATTCGTTCAAAATATTTAGAATTGAAAGAAAATAAGACAAAATCGGTTTCTGCGGATGCTCTTGCATTTAAGAGCCCATCTGTTGAATGTTTAAAACCCTTAGAAATTCCTGTTTTTGATGGTTCCATTGATAAGTGGAATAATTTCATTACTACTTATCGCAGTGTTGTACACGAAAACAAATCTATTCCAGTCTCATTAAAATATTTATATTTTAGATCGTATCTCGATAAGGAAGCATTAAGTGTCGTCTCTGATCTAGCGTTAGATCCCAATTTGTATGAGCAAGCATTTAAAAAACTTGTAGACCGCTACGACTCACCACGCAGAATTGTTAATTTTTATTTGAATAAAATTCTTGAATTTAAATCTACTGGTTCCTTATCAAATTTCATAAATACACATTTCAACGCAGTAAGCACTTTGAAATCTGCCCCCGACGTTGAGGATTTATCGGACTTTATTTTATTTTCTCTATCTAATCGTAATTTGGATTCTAAATTACAACATGCATTTGATGCACGCGCGGATTCTAATGTGCCGACTTGTGCTAAGTTGTTCGAATTTTTAACCGCGCAGAATAAAACCTCAGAAATGCACGAAGATATTCAAGCTTTAAAACCCGTCAACGTAAATATGCCACCGCGCTTCAAATATAATCTAAATAAGTCTTTTTTTGTAAAAGAATCCACTAACGATGCGCAAGTAAAATGCGATCGTAATTCGTGTCCCTATTGTAATGAAGGGCATACAATTTACGCGTGCAAAAACTTTCAAAAATTAAATGTTTCCGATAGATACACCGCGGCAAAAAGAATGTTGCGTTGTTTTAAATGTTTAGGCAATCATATTAAAGAATGCAACTCTAAAGGAAGATGCGGGTTATGTAGCTCGAGATATCATCACACCTTTTTGCATAATGCGTCGCCTGTCTCGACTTCGGGACCGATAACCCCTGTGACCCCTTCCACATCCGATATGAAAGAGACAGTTTCTACATGCAATGTGTCTAATAATCCTAAAAATTATACAGTGCTTTTAGGAACGATTCAAGCTAAGATTCGGGACATCAATGGCGATTTTCAACCTGTAAGGTGCGTTCTTGATTCAGGGTCCCAAATCAATGCGATCACTTCTGCTTGCGTGCAACGTTTGGGTCTTAAATATGTTCGCAATCACAGTAAAGTGTGTGGACTAGCCAATACCGCTGTTAATTCTAAAGGGCTAGTCGATTGTTTTCTACTTTCCAATTATGCAGATCAACGAATAAATTTTTGTGCCTCTATTCTTCCAAAACTTACAGGTAATATCCCTGGTTGTTCTTTACCACGTGGAATTTATGAACGATTTAAACATTTACCCTTGGCTGACCCTAATTTCCATGTATCCGCTCCGGTAGAAATATTATTAGGAGCGGACATATGTTGTAGAATATTATTTTCGGATAACGCAAATAACCGTCTTGGTAAACCTCTAGCGATTGACACTATTTTTGGATACGTGTTATTGGGACAGGTGCCTTCTCCGCAAGGACCGTCAAACGCTACTTTGCTTTGTATAATGTCGCAACCTCTTGAAAGCGAAGTAAAAAATTTTTGGGCGCTCGAAGAAGTCTCGCAACCTCCTGCTGTGAATATTGACGGCAATTATTGTGAAGCACATTTTGTTAGTACCCACTCTCGCGATGAAATTGGTCGTTACATTGTAGCCCTACCCTTCAAGGATAATGCCGAACCTCTAGGGCGCAATCGTGAAATTGCGTATAACAGTTATCTAAATTTAAAACGGCGACTTCGGAATTCAACCGAAAATCAAAAGGTTTATGATTCATTTCTCAAGGAATATCTATCTCTAAATCACATGAATGTTGCTCTGCAACCCTCCGATTATATTTTACCACACCACGGCATTCATAAAACCACAAGCAGTACTACCAAACTACGAGTGGTGTTTAACGGATCTGCTAATGATTCGACCGCTAAGTCTCTCAATCAACGTCTTTACGCTGGTCCGAAACTGCAATCAGGTTTGCCCGAAATAATATTTTTATTTCGTTCCCACAAAATAGCACTTTGTGCTGACATACTAATGATGTACCGCCAAATTTTAGTATGTACACAAGATAGAATATACCAACATATATTCTGGCGACCCTCCCTCGACAGCGGAGTTCAAGAGTACGAATTGAACACGCTTACTTATGGTCTTACTCCATCCTCTTTTATTGCGCAACGCGTGTTAAAACAATTGGTGGTCGACGAAGGACAACAATTTCCTCTAGCATCTGTGGCCTTGCTGAATCACACGTATATGGACGATGTGATTTCAGGAGCCATGTCCGTTGCGGCAGCTCAGCAGCTGCGATCTGAATTAATAAAATTGCTGTCTCTTGGCCAATTTCAGTTAAGAAAGTGGTCCAGCAATGACAACTCTCTTTTAAATCAATTCCAGGAATCTGAATTAGAACCCTCCGTAGCATTTTCTGATGAAATCTCTGGTATCAAAATATTGGGACAGTTTGGAACCCGAATTCTGATAATTTCACCTACTATGTTGTTCCTTTCGAAGGGAATATTTCAAAACGTTTCGTTCTTTCATATATGGCTAAAATTTTCGACCCTCTCGGCCGGTTGACTCCGGTGGTGTTCTTAATAAAACATTTTTTACAACAATTATGGGTACAACGTTTAGGCTGGGACGACACGCCGGACACCGACTGGTGTTTGAAGTGGGAGAAAATTTGTTCCCGCCTTACTGAATTATCAAATTTGAAAATTCCTCGCTGTTTGTTTTTAGACTCGGGACAGTACCGACTTTTAGGGTTTTGCGATGCCAGTGAGAAGGGTTATGCTGCATGTGTTTTTCTACATGGCACGACTTCAGATAACACAAATTGCCATCTCCTACAAGCTAAAAGTAAAATTTCACCCTTAAAATTTCTTTCAATGCCCCGTATGGAATTATTAGGTGCTGTTTTGTTATCTCGTCTAGTATATTCTATAATCTCTAATAAATTTCCTTATTCACCGATTCTCAAGTGGTACTAGCGTGGATTAACACTCCTTCTTATTTATTAAAAACATTTGTTGCCAACCGCGTGGAAATTATTTTAGAATACACTGCTATTCAACAGTGGTACCATATTTCTGGTGAAAACAACCCCGCCGATATGGCTTCTCGTGGTCTTATTGCGCACCAGTTGATTGACAACGATATCTGGTGGCATGTCCCATCTAACTGTAGCGATCTAATTACGGCTTCCAGGAATTTGGAATCTCCCCCTTCTCTAGAAATTCTTCCAGAAATAAAATCTCCCCCTAATATATTATTTACTTCTACACAAAAAAGTTGCACTCAATTTTTGGATAAATTTTCTTCTCTCACCTTGCTTCGGCGTACTGTTGCATATGTAAACCGTTTTATTTACAATTGCAAGAACTCTGATAAAAAATTATCAGGCTCTCTTTCTTCTGATGAATTACATATCTCATTGATAACTATCATAAGAGTTACGCAACAGCAGTTCTACGCCGAAGAAATAAATCAACTAAATTTAAACAAGGGTTGTTCTAAACTTCAAAAATTGTCCCCCTTTATTGCCCATTTTTAATCAAGTCTTCTAATCGTCGTAATGCCCCGGTATCTAAAACTTATTTATGCATATTTATTTGTATGTGCACCAGAACGGTGCACCTCGAGGTAGTGTCAGAGTTATCTACCGAAGCATTTTTAGCTTGTCTGACAAGGTTTACAGCTCGTAGAGGAATTCCTGATGTTGTTTACTCAGATCAGGGTAGAAACTTTCTTGCTGCCTCGCGGTCTCTCAAGGAAGCTATCATATTCCTTAAATCCAACAACGATAAAATTTTCGCCGCTTTAGCTTCCCGCCATATCAAGTGGCAATTTAATCCTCCATACGCCCCAAATTTTGGCGGAATTTGGGAGTCTGGAGTGAAATCGGCAAAAGCCTTATTAGTTCGTACTTTAGGTACACGTCCTCAAACCTTTGAGGAACTATGTACAATTTTTTCTAGGGTTGAAGCCATACTCAATAGTCGCCCTCTTTGCCAGTCTTCCGATCCTAATGACGGTACGGATTATCTGTCGCTCGGTCATTTTTTAATAGGCGGTCCCCTTTTATCTCTAACTAAAATTACTATTCCGGAGGAAATAACTTTGCGTTCCCGTTGGCAGCGATTGTGTCAGGTTACTCAATCCATTTGGCGTCGGTGGTCCAACGAGTATCTTTATCAACTCACCCAACGTAATAAATGGCATTGCCCCACCATATTGCCCAAGGTAAATGATGTGGTCATAATTAAAAATTTAAATACTGCCCTCTTGTGTTGGCCTCTTGGCCGTATTGAAAAGTTATTTTTTGGTCGTGACGGTATACCACGAGTAGCATCTGTAAAAACCGCTGCAGGTTTATTTACACGTCCAATAAGTAAGCTTATTATCCTCCCTTTGAATGAATAAATTTTATTTTGGTTATTATCTCTCGTATTTATGTTCCGTTTAATTTTAAAAATTTCAAGTTTGTATTAAAATTTTGTTTTAATTTGCCTAGCAACCTTAACATTTCTAGGGTGTATTTAAATGATTTATTTTGTTTTGGTATAAAACTTATTCAGTTTTAGATGAGCGGTTATGTTTACGCCTTGCCTAATATAAATTAAAAGCATGCTCCTCTTATGTCTCGACTACGATTTGTTACTCGCGCATCGCCAAAGGTGAGCGCTGATTACAACCAATAAGATAAGTAAGTCGACACAGCTCTCTCTTAGAACACAGTCCATTTTTAAATATCACATTCGCGCCGGTTTGTCGGCATTAATTATTAATTAATTAACAACGTGAGCACCTCTATTTCCCTTCCTTCACCAACCCTCTCCTGTCTAACCAATTATGTATTTAGTGGTGAGTGTAAAGTGATAATTGAACACGGGGTAAGTTTTTTATGCAACCACATTTTATTACACGTTTAATTTTTGTTATTGTGAACCAGCTGTTCCGCTTAGGCGTGCACAACGAATAAGGTATGTATCATAGGGCATCCTGAATGCTTCACCTCAATTAACTCGAAAACGGCTACAGATATCGATTTCAAACAAGAGTGACTGTTTTACTCAGAAATGTCAAAAGATTCTAATCCTGGCATTATAATTTATAAAAGCTTACACACAAAAAAATTACCGGGTTAAACGTGATTGTTCCCCCCGAATGGGACGCTCCTGATCTTATTATCGAAAAATGGATAAGCCTATCTTATTTGGCATAAAAACATGAGTAAGCAACAAAAATCTGAATAAAATATCTTTTGTGGTTCTTCAGATAATTAAAAAAACTCAATTTCACCTAGCCTCCTTAAAGGGTTTATAACTCCATAGAGGTACATTTTAGGGCATACATTTATTAGAAGTTTTATGTTTATTTTGTGCTAAAAAACACTTCCTTTAAATAGTGCCGTGCAATTTTGAAACACCCTGTTTAGTTTGGTGCTACCTTAAAACTTATATACGGCATTTGATTCATTCTAATTCAAAAATTTTTACCTTGTTCGTAATTATTTCCTTAACTTCTTCTCTATCCTGTATATCTGTATTTACATCCTTCTGGTTGCACTGTTGCCTGGCCAAGGATTGTGTTACAACCGTAATATTTTCTGCACATTTGGTTTGGTCAGTATTTATATCTTCTAGATCTTTTATAGTTAATCGCGACAAACAGTCGGCTAGAACATTCCTGGTACCTGGGATATGCTCTATCTCAAAATCGTATTCCAATAAAACTAGCTTCATACGTACTAGCTTTGGTGTAGGGTTTTTCATTGTAAACAGATAAATTAATCCTTTGTGATCTGTGAGAACTCTAAATTTTCTGCCATAAAGATACGGTTTGAAATGTCCGATAGCCCAATGTATGGCTATCATTTTCTGTTCTATTGTACTTTTCTTGATATCCCTTTTTGAAAAAGATTTTGATGCATGCTATCGGTAATAAATCTTCGCCAAATTTTTGCTGTAATACTGCTCCACGTGCGTTTTGCGACGCATCGCAAGAAAGTATAATTTCCTTATCAAATCTTGGATATTTTAGTATGGTTGGCCTTAATAATGTGTTTTTCGGAGTGGTGAACGCTTGAGAACATTCTTCACTCCATACAAAATGTACGTTTTTTCGCATTAGTTTATTTAGTGGTATAGTTATTTCGGCAAAATTAGGAATAAACTTACGATAAAAATTACAAAAAGCTACAAATCTTTTGACTTCCTTTGCGTTTTTCGGTGTAGGAAAGTTTTTAATAACGTCATGTTTTGATGGATCGCGCTTAACTCCTTGATTTGTTACTTGGTGCGCTAGAAAAGTAACATTTGTTTTAAAAAAATTGCATTTACTAGGCTTTAATTTTAAATTATACTTTCTGAATGTTTCAAAAAATTCTCGTATTGAGTCTAAATGATGTTGCTCTGAAATTCCTATTATTATTAAATCATCCATGTAGATAAATGCTCTTTCTGGTCCAACACCTGCAAATGCTAAATTCATCATCCGCTGGAAAGCTGGCGGTGAGGTTTTGAGTCCAAAAGGTGTTCTTGTGAAACGATAGCTTCCATTTTCTGTAGAAAAGCTTGTGATGTTCGTCGATTCTTTTTGAAGTGGTAGCTGATGAAAACCTGATTTGAAATCTACTGTCGAAAAATACTTTGCTCGTCCCAGTTGATCTAAAATGGTATCAATTCTTGGTAATGGAAATTGATCTGTTGCTAGCTTGTTATTGAGTTTCCTGTAGTCTACGACTAAACGCCATTTCTTATCTCCGTTGCTATCTGGTTTCTTGGGTACTAGTAGAATTGGACTGTTGTATTCCGAAAATGAAGGTTCAATAATTTCATCATTTAACATTTTAATTACCTGATTCTGTACCTCTGTTCTTTGACTCTCTGGTATTCTGTAGTTTTTTACGTACACTGGTTCGTCATCTTTTAAACGTATTTTTTGCTTATATAAACTGTTGACTGTAATCCTATCTTCTTTAATCCAAAAATATCATCGTATTCAACACATAAAGTAGTAACTCTATCCCTTACATATTCTGGTATATCTTTATTCAAATCAGCTAAGAGTTCGTCTTTTTGATTCTTACTATTTCTTTTTTTATCTCAAATATTGAATAATGTTCTAAATTTTCGGTTTTTATGTTGCTATAATGTAACTTTACTGTCTCGTCGGTAGTGTTTATTACACGAACGAATCCTGATTTCGAATACGTTAAAATACTAGCAATAAAAACTCCTTCTTTAGCTTCAGTATTTAAAATTAGTTTATCACTATTATCTGAAATTAAATTTTTTAAACGCCTAATTACTTCCATTCTAGGTGGAATAAAAAAAGAATCTGGTTCTGTTCCAGTTTCTATTGGTATTGTTGACGACGTGAAATTACTTTGAACTGTTAGCGTCCAATCTTTGTAACCGATTTCACCTTGATATCTTACTAAAAAATCTCTACCTATTATTCCATCATCAGGTATTAGAAAATTGTCTTGTACTATCTGAAATTGCTGTTGAAAATGACAATTTCCTATTTCTATGGTTCCCGAAGTTAAACCTATTGTACTTAAAGTATTGTTCGTAATGCCTTTGATTTGACAATTCTGTTCGAAAAAAATTTTTTGGTGTGTGCTGATTTTTTGTGCTTTAATCAGACTTATGTCGGCTCCGGTATCCACAATAAGTTTGATTTTATGCTGGTTTGTCATTGATGTCCGTACTGTTATGAAATTGGACATATGTAAATTAAACGTATATATTTTTATTTTTGACTTGCCCCTTCCAGTTCCGGATGCTGGTGGGCTTGCTCGTTTCCCTGATCCTGGATTTCATAACTTCTCACGTACTAAGTGCTCTTATTAAAACTTCGTCCTTTATTGTTGAAATAATTTTTCTTTTGATGACCTGCATTGTTATTAGGTATTGTGTAATTTCCCCAACTGTTGCGTTGAGCGTGATAGTTTCTATTCTGGTCGCGTATACAGTTATTTGCTGCATGCGTAAAGTTTCTACTTAACCTTGACTTACCGTGATAGTAGTTATAAGTAGAGGTAGAGTGTTTGTTTCTCGGTGCATTTGTTGACTTGGAATATAACACTGTCGTATTGTTTCCTTCGTTTGCTGACGTAAGGTTCATATATTTGGTGATCGCATCTTCCACGTTGGTGAAATTACCTGCTTGCATGACCAATTTAACATCATGATTTATTGCGTTCTCGATCATGCTCCTTATAACGTGCTTGGTCGAATGACTTCCTGCAACTTCACTGGGGGTGCCTTTTGAAATGTAGGCTTTTCTTAGTTGCGATGCTAACTCATCCAATTCACTAGCATACTGTGTATTTGTTTTTCCGTGCTGGCCTAATTGCATAACCTTGTAGTAAACTAAATCTGAATTTTCCGGTTTAATTCCTTTCTTTAATTTTGAAACAATGGTATTAAAATCATCTTCATTTGAAATTAGATCCCTAGCCTTTCCAGTAAGTTTAAATCTAAGGTATATTGCTGCAATCCTCTCGTTGCCTTCTATCGAAATTTGTAGCATTTCTATGGAATTCAAAAATACGGGCATATTAGCTGACGACCCGTCGAAATTATTCGACTCGCAAAATTGAAAAATTCTACCGCGCTCATAGACATGTTTATAGTGGTTTTATTGATTTTGGTTTCTAAAAATTTATGTTTCTCCAAACTTTCTTTACGTATTTTAATTGTGATTCGAATTTCCGTAATTTTTTGATTTATTCTTGACTTTAATACTCTTACTAAATTTTCTTCTTCAGGTGTAAGTTTTTTTTCTTTAGCTTTTCGGTTGCGGCGTCACGTAATTCCCTTAACCTATGTTCAAAATTAGCTACTTGAGACGATTTACTAATAAAATAACTGATGCTTTGAAAATTATCGTTATAATCTGCTTCTAATACATCGTAAAACTCTTCAAGTTTTGTCAATAATTCTCGAAAATTTTCCCGTATTGGAAACATATAATGTTCAATATTTATACTCTTGTCACACAAAAATCTTCCTGTGATAATCGTGAAAGGAGAACCCGTTCGATGCTCGAAAGTTTTACATCAATTTCTTTACATAAATTATCTAATTGTTTTTTAAAACCTACTTCTAACTGTTCGCTTCTAAAACTTAGTCTTAATGAATCAAAATAGATTCTATTTGCTTGTAACTCCAAGCATTTCCGCTTATTTAATACTTGGTTTAATCTAGCTTGCGCGTTTTGTTTCTTAAGATTAATTAAATTTGTATCTAATAAATTATCAAATTCTTCTAAACTTTTATACTGCTTGTTACGTATTTCTAGTAGACGCCACGTTGTGCGTCAAAGTTATGTCACGTTGGCTCGTAGCCGTGCGTAACAAAAGAAAATCCAAGAAAAACAGTGACCGGGCTCAATCGGAGTAGGGGTTGTGAAAGCAGACCAATCTAGAAGGAGGCGGCTGTCAGGAGTTAGTACCAGTACCTGCCATAGAGAAATTAGAATAGTAAACCTGAAAGAAAAACAAATTAGTCCTGCAAACCTGAAACAGAAAAAAAGCATAGCCTATGGATCAAGTATAAATTGTTCAGTACTTTATAGAATAAATAAGAGCAACTGTTTAGATAAACTCTATAATCTAACAACAGTAATAGCAGTACAGAAAAATTCTGAGTACAAAGTGAGGCCATATTGGGGAGTAGCAGAAACGTTTCATCACACACCAATTAAACATAATTCAGGTAAAATGTAACAAAAAAATATAAATAGGTAAGACATAATTACTCTAAGTAATTTAGTAAAATTTTTAGCAAAGACATAAATAAGTAGATAAGCACAATTGTTTCGAGTCATTCAGTAGTATTGATTTTTTTTTTTTTTTTTGTTATTAAATAGCGGGCAAGTCTATGGAAAAGGTATCAGAACAACAAGGAATATTGCAAAAACAACGGGTAGATATTTACAGTAAGAACAAATAGGAAATAGTGCAACTTACACAAAGTCCTTCAGTACCGCTTCCTTGCCATTGCAGTGTGGGATCCACAATGTCTGGCACTAACGAAGCACTGCACCCTAGACTGTGAGGGTGTTGATGGAACTCATCACCACTTACCCTAATCACACAGACTGATTTCACTGGGGTTAGCAGCGGACCTTATCGCGCGAAGGAACTAGGTATATTAGTTGCATAACCATACAAAAAGCAGCGAGGAACTTCAACCACTACTTTTGTATACTGGTAGTCGGTCACAGTTTAAATATCACCAGACCAAGCAACAAAAGCCATAATAAGTAAAGCACATGTATCACTAAAGGGAGTCCGTAACCATGTCCTTAAAACCCGCGTGCATCGAGTTAAAAGCAGAACGAAGCAATATCTTTAACGTAATTCCTATATCGGAACCAAAAACCAACTACGACTCCGCGACAGTTAGTTCTACGACTTTTTTTTTCATAAAAAAGACGACTAAAAACGTTTAGTAGACACGCGTAAGCACTAAAGCCGTACGTCGAAAGTTCTTCGAACACACGTGCGTTGAGTTTCACCAACTCTACCACTCTTAGTTCAACCAGAAAAACCGTATCTTACACTTAATTTTTGACATCCCGCAAGCAAGAACAAAACACGACCCTTTTTTGTTTATATCTAATCCTACTAGTACAACTTCTGATCGTCTATCTAGACTGTATATCCACATATTAATTACAGCGGGATTATTTATTAATGACAAGTGGAAAGTAATTTTACGAGTATTCCAATTTACAACTAAACCATCTTTTAAAATTAATACCGGCGAGTCAACTTGCATATCAATCTGAAAACTAGGCGGAAGTATTTACTTTATACAAACCGCGATCCAAAAACGATGTATTTTAAGAATTAAGTAGACTAAAAATGTTAGGCCACCAAAAATGCACGTTACATGCTTATACGACATTCCATAATGAAACTAACCTATTACACTTTAAAATTCTAAAAATGATTTGCTTAATTAAGAAGTAATTGCTTAGCGATTTCATACTTTATTACAATGGTACGACACTTTGCGTTACTTCACCTCTTCGCATATTTGTAATTTCATTTGTTGTCGCATAATTTGTATTTTTGCAGCTCTATTCTGATTACTCAATTTTTTATATTTACTTACTAAAATGTATATGAAACTTATGATCATTAAAACAACTATAGTAATTAATAAATAATCCGATACTTTTAAACCGTTATTTAATTCTTGCGTAGCACTATTGGTGCCTACTCCCGCAACTTGCACAATAATTTCTTCTTGTTTGGACTGCGTGGTGTCCATACTAACACTAAATTTGACAAATTTCTCAAAATAAATATTTCTTAATTCTACAGCGGTATATTGCAATCGGATAACTATTCAGCTTAAAAATTTTCTGCATACTAATCTAGGTAATTACTTACAGTTTGTCATGGCAGTGGCATACATAACTTATTAGAATTTCTGGTCCATATTCCTTAATGTACTGGAGGTACATACAACGCCTGGTTAATAGTTTATGTACTAGCAGACTGTGCAGAATCAATTGGGCTGACAGGATCCGTTGGGCTGGCAGGATCAGTTGGGTTGGCAGGATCGCCATGTAATGTGGTTCGCCTTTGTTAAACTAGATCGCCAACATCGACACACCTATATACTATGTACTTGAAGAAAACACATCTGACTGTATTTATTTATTTAACTTAATTCAGAGAGTAACAATAATCCTTCTACGCGTACTACTACTTTACTCTCCTCATTCTACACTCTCTATTATAATTATGATTGTTTTTGTTACGCACTTTACTAAAATATATAACCTTAAGTAGGTAATTAGGGAACGCTGACAACTAATAACAATATTACATTAAGTCGTTCTGTAGTTCAGGGTATTGCAGAATGATGTACACAACATTCTTATGTTACTAGGTTAGATTGATTAATAATTGCTCTACAACCAATGTTCCTTCCCGCGCGGACATAAAATGTTAGTAACATCACCAAGGCTCGATCACACGCGTCCACATACCTACATTAACAGTTTCCAGCCCGTGTTGCAAAATATTTCACAAAGGCTAACCGACTTCTACTATTTTCAAAAGGGTACCACTACAAGTACCTTGACGAGACGACATGAATCTCTGAAATGAACTTATTGTATAATTGTGCTTGGTCAAAAAGGCGCTTATTATTGGTTAAACTAACTCCAACATAGTTATAAATGCAAACGCAAAAAGTCACGAGATGGTCGATCATACCAGAAGTTCAATTTAATTACATCACTACAATTATCACAAACGTTAACTACTAGTTAATTATATAGGAACATGTGTTAGATAGATAATAGGATAAACAAAACAACAAACATATCATTAAGTTAAACCCAGATGTGAGCAGTGCAGTTGTAAATGTGACTAATATGCTGGAATAAAACAATTACACATAAATAAAATGTCAAATGAATCACAAATATCAAACAAATGCAAAATATGTTGGCATCAAATACATATCCAAAATTCTACAGCATAAAAACAAGCCCAGATTCAGGCGCTAAATCTTTATATATGTGCATGTTATTAAATACATATATTAACTCTAGTTAGCGAATGGTAAAATTATTCATTATGATTGCACAGGTTAAAACGTACTCTTAAAAATTAAACACATCGTGGCATTACAAATTACAAACAAAAATACACACAATAACGTTGTGGTTAATACAAATACTATCTTAAAACCAAACAAATATAACATAGGAATATAATGCGGTTCATATTTAAACTTGCCTCCTAATTTGATTCAATATATCCAAGGAATGTTGGTACAAATTGCTCGTAAAATCACAGTAAGGGTACATTTACTATTGATTCTGTAACAAGTGCGATGCAATTGGAGTTACAACTCTGTATTAAATACTAAATAGGCATTATTTCAAATAAATAAATATTGGTTTTCGGTTGTTAAACCACACAACACACCTTTATACATAAGCCAAAAGCAACAGGTAACACACAAATATTTCCTTCAATGATTAAATAACTAACGGTTTTAGAATAAGTACCAGCATCACATTCAAAACAACGCTCTAATTACAAGATGTAGTCAGATTACCTTAAATAATCACCACATTAGAGACTTAAAACATTACCTTTAATAAAAAAACCTCCAAGTGAAATGTTTCAACCATCCATCTTGAAATCTAGAAACCAAAGTCCTTTAACCCTTGTTGACTCAATCGATCGTTGCTACACATGCGTCTCTTATACTGTAAGTTCCAACGTCACGAAATGCGTTTAGAAGTCTGGAAGTGGTTACTGAGCTACTATAAGAAATACCTTCGAATATCGAAATGTACACTATAATATTGAGAAATCGACTTAGAAACGCCACAGATCACTACAAAATACAGTGACTTTTTCAAATACGGCTCTTGGGGCCGCTGCATACCTTTCACAAATTTATCTAGCTTTACATAGTTTATAAATAATAATTGTTTTACACACAATTTATTGATCAGTTTCTAGAACTTAAAAGATATGTACAAAATTGACAAGAATCATAATGACCTTGAATAGTTTTACAAAAATCAATTTATCAATTTTTGTCTGGTAATTTCAGAAGCAATAACCGTTTTTTATTTTACTTTTTATTAACATACTTTCATAATTTGTTGACCTGATTTATATTAATTTAAGTTAGTAAAAAGTACACTATCTTAAGTAATTCACAAAAACGACCAATCAATAAATACTTAACCTCTTCATTACTATACGAATAAATAACTTAGTGAACATCCGATAAGTTGGTAATAGAAAATAGGCAGAAAATTGATAATATATTAGAACATGTCTAATTTGGCTTAATTTGAAGAGAAAGTCCTTAAAATTGACGTAATTATTATATGTAATACATACTTTTGAGCCGACTTACTGCTCAAGGCCAACAAGTTCTAGAAATTGATCAATAAATTGTTGTGTGTAAAACAGCTCAAGTCCAATTAAAACTGAACCTACATTTAACTTCTATTAAAATTATATAATTGTAATGTTAGTACAAATACACAAGACAAGAGTCTTTATTACTCACTGCTCACAAGTCTAATTAACAGTATATGCCGTATTTATAGATGTTTTCAGTCCAATTAACGATGAAGCACTATCACACTAATGAATTTACAAGCACTAATATCTTCTTAAACTAACTTCTTAACTATAAGTCTTCTTAGCAACACTAAACACTACTATAATTTATTTATTACACTTTTGTCTATTTATGTATTTTACAAGCTGCATGTACATTAGACACTTTCACATCATATAACATTTATGTTTACTGTTGAACTTCTAAAAGCTCAACTATTTAACTTTACACGACATAATTTATATTCGACATTCTGATATAGACTAACTTTCTACATTTATTAGCGGTCTTATATATACTCTGAATTTAAAAAAATGACTCATTCTCCAGTAATTGCTAGAAGAAATCTCGGCTCCTGGAGAATATACAGTACCTACGGCGCTTGTGTGTTTGACGGGTTGCCTAATAGTAGCTCGCAACAGTATTATTTACATTAGCACTAACTTAATTACTAATTTTACACACTAATTAATCCTCTAAATACAACGGATAAAACACTATTGTAGCACTAACCTTACTAGTAATTTATTTATCAAACACATTTATTCACGTCAGCGAATTTATATTTACTTTACCTTATGTATATCGAACGTTTATAAGAACACAATTCAAACTAAGCTGATCTATCGCAACGAGGTTCCCCCTTATACATGATAATCTTTTATTCAAGAAAATACATAGTAATCTAGGATATGAATCATCAAACTTTCGAGGTCAACCCTATTGTCATCATTATCAAGTCTTCAGTCCTAGAACTGGTTGGACGCGTACCCTCATTGTTTCCTAGTCTGAACCAACCTACACATTTCCCTGAAATTTGCACAGTCTGCATCTATCACTATTTGTCCAATCTTGGTCTACCTCTACCTATCTTTTTCTATCACTGCTTGTTATATATCCCGTACTATTCACTAGAAATGCTTTAGAACGTATCCTGTCTTTCTATTTTTCCTATTTTTTTTCGTTTTTCACAGATATCTTTATTCCTCTACTATTTCAACAACCTATTTGTTATTAACTTTGTCTGTCCATGCTACCATCCTCATCATCTCAAGCACAAAATTCTAGAAGGCTTCTATCTCTTTCTGTCTGCTTTTCCTACTGCCTCTATTTCATAGATGTGCTACACACTATGCTTTGAACAGTTTTTTTCTTGTATCTATGTTTGTTGTCTTTGAACATAGCTGCTGTTTTTCCTGTTTGATGCAGTTCGGTCACCTTCTATTGTTCTTCCCTAATATTCAGTGGTTTGTGGTGGGGGAGATAGGCTCTGTGACATAGTTGGTATGCATGTGACTACTACGCCCAAGGTTCCAGATTCGAATCCTTGACACGGTCCACTAGAAAAATGTTTGGCGAGCATTTTTCACAAAAATACTCCCTTGTTCAGATGAGAGGTAAAATGGAGGTCACGTGTGTGAGTGTTGTCACGCACGTTAAAGATCCCTACCTTGCTTGGAACAGCAAGGATTCGGCAAAATTCAAAATTTTTCAGGTAAAAAAATTCGCTTCATGGCGAATGTAGTACCTTCCGGTGGAGCATTGGAAAATCACATGTAAGGTTGTGAAGGGGGGTAACCAGCCTGTGGCTGTCAAGTTCCCCCAGCACTTGAACCTTTGTCAAATTAATAGTTTCCCCAATATATCATTTCGCACAATCAACATTAATTGAAAATATTTCACAACCAACACCTGTACTTGTTTATAATAATCATCAGATTTAAGAGCACTTATTTTTTCGTCATTGGGTTTTACGTCTAGAAATTGGTTGGACTTGTACCTCACCTTATTTATGTTCTGAGGTAGCCTACACAGTTCCTGCAATTTTCCCAACAGCCTATATACAACTCGATTCTCTTCTATTGTTTTCTAATTGTATGCCATATTTCACCGAGATTCAGTGTTATGTGAAGGGGGTTAAGCAGCCTATGGCTGCCAAGGATCCCCCAACACTTAGACATTTGCCGTATTAATAGTTTTCCAGTAAATCCTTTTGCACAATTAACATTAGTCGAAAGTATTGCAAAAACAATGTCTGTAGTTGTTTATAATAATCACCATGTTTAAATACAGTAATTATAATTGTCATTAGTTTTCCATCTTGCGACTGGCTGCAAACGTTCCTGATTTCTATTCTGAGCTAGCCTACACATTTCCCTGAAATTCTTACAGCCTACATCTTTCACTATCTGTGTGCAGTAGTCTAACCTAGGTCTACCTTTACTTCTCTTTTTTCCTATCTCTGTTTCTAATATACCCCGCACTATTGCTTCATGTCTTAGTATGTGGCCTATCATCCTATCTCTCATATTTTTTACTGTTTTCCACATATTTCTTTCTTCCTCTACCATTTCTAGTACCCTTTGTTCTTAACTTTGTCTGTCCACGATATCTTCATCATACGTCTGTAGCACCACATTTCAAAGGCTTCTACTTTTTTCTTGTCTGCTTCTCCTACTGTCCAGGCTTTACAGCCATACAGTGCTGTGCTCCATACATATATTTTAAGCAATCTTTTCCTTGTTTCTATGTTTCTGGTCTTTGAGCACAGTAGTTGCTTTTTCTTGTTAAATGTAGCACGACCTTGTGCTAATCTTTGTTTTATATCTTTTGTGCTTTTCCCATCTTGCGCTATTTTACTTCCTAGGTGGCAAAAATCCTTAACCTCTTGTAAGTTCTCGTTACCTATTTGTATTCTTGTTTTTGATTTACTTTCCCCTCTTTTGCTTACTAGAACTTTAGTTTTATTTTTGTTAATTTTCATACCATATCTCTCCGTTAGAACAGTTTCCATTTCATTAAGCTATATCATCTGCAAATCTAAGCATATCAATCTTTTGTCCTTGCCTACTAATTCCAGATGTCTTCCTGCATTTGAGAGTATTCATTGTCTCTTCAATGTACAAGTAAAAATTAAGGGGGATAAGGCACATCCTTGTCTCACCCCTTTCCTAATATTTACTTCTCTACTTTCTTGCTCTAATTCTATTACCGCTGTTTGTTCTTGGTATAAGCTATGTACTATCCATCTATCCCTATAACTCATTCCAATCTTTTTGAGTATGTCGAACATTTTTTCCATGTCACATAGTCAACTGCTTTTTCCAAATCTACAAACCTTATATATACTCTTTCCCCCTTCTCTATTGTTTTCTCCATTATCACCCTCCCGTGTTCCCCTGTGTCACCTACACCCAAATTGATCTTCTCCCAATATTTCTTAAGCTCGTTTTTCCATTCGTCTTTGTACAATTCTAGTTAATATTTTTAAAACGTGTGCTGTCAAACTTATTCGAAAATTTTCACATCTATCCGCGCCTTTCTTTTTTGGTATAGTTACTATGATGTTACATTTGAAATCTTTGGGAATCTCGCCTTTCTCATACATATAGCTTACAAGTCGGAAGAGACGTTCTGTTACTACTTGTCCAGCGGTTTTTAGAGTTTCTGCTTGTACCTTATCTGTACCCGGCGCCTTACCATTTTTCAAGCTCTAAGTATAGAATATCTCAGGTCATCATTTTCAATGTCTAATTCCTGTTCTAATGCTGTTAATTCCTCTCCTGAATATAAATTCCCCATATATTCCTGCCATCTAGCTACTTTCTCTACATTTTCTATAATGATGTTTCCTCCCGCATCCCTTATATTTTTGCTATATTGTTTTATATCCCTAAAATTCATTCTAATTAATTTGTATGCTTTGTCTGTCTTTCCTATTTCCATCTTAGTTTGTACCTCTTTGCACTTTTCATCAATCCATTGTTCTTTAGCTTTCCTACATTTGCGAATAATTTCCCATTTTATGGCGTTGTATCTCTGTTTTTCCTGTTTCATCGGATCTATTTTTGTATTTTAGTCTTTCTTCTATTAAATTCAGGATATCCTTTGTTATCCATGGTTTCTTGTTTTTTTTTTGTGTATACCCCAGAATATCTCTGGCCGCCATGTCTAAGCTGGATTTAATGTTATTCCATTCTGTTTCTACTTCCTTAGTATCGGAAATTTTCACGATATCTTTCAGCAATTCATTTGACTTTTTTCAAATCTTTCGTGGCTATCTTTATCTTTTAGCTTCTCAAAGTCAAAGTGCCTTTTTCCATTCCTCTTTTTCAGATTTTTAAATTTAAGTGCGGCCTTCATAATTACGATATTGTGGTCAGTGTCTATATCTGCTGCCGGGTAGCTTCTACAGTCTTTTACTTGATTTCAAAACCGCTGTCTAACAATAATGCAATCTATTTGATATCTTCCTATATCTCCTGGCATCTTCCACGTGCATCGTCTTCTAACATGATGTTGAAATAATGTATTTGTGATGGTTAAGTTGTTCTTATCGCAAAATTCTACCAGCCTATTTCCCCTGTCATTTCCCGTGCCTAAACCAAATAAACCTACTATCGCTACTTCCCTACCCTCACCTACCGCTGCATTAAAATCCCCCGCAATTATTAAATTTTCATGTCCTTTTACGTATCTTAGTATGTCTTCGATATTTTTGTAGATCGCTTCTACGTCTACTCCACTGTAGCTAGAGGTCGGCATGTATTCTTGTATTATTACTGTATTTACCAGTTTAGATTCTAATCTAGTCATGAGTATTCTTTCGTTCTTTTGTAGGTAGTTTTCTACACGATCTTTTTTTGCATAACTATCCCCACACCCGCATTTCCTTCCTCTCATCCTATATGAATTATCCTGTAGTCTCCACTCCAAAAATCTCTCGCCTCTGGCCAGCGGACTTCGCTGATTCCTACTATGTCTAATGCTAACCTGTTCATTTCGAGTTTCAGGTTCTGTAGCTTACCTACTTGTTTCATACTTCTGACATTCCATGCTCCGACTCGTAGAATGTTCACGGATTTTTTCTATACTTTCGGATCACATCCCTCGAAGTAGTCCCCTCCCGGAGATCCGAATGGGGGACTATTTTACCTTAGGCGTCGCCGTGGATCAATGTAGTAAGCGTAAGACTACGGATCCCAAGGTCCTGGGTTCGAATCCCAACACGGCCGACTGCTTGAAAAATGGCAGGTGAGCATTTTTCACAAAAATTACGTCCTCGTTCGGATGAGAGGTTAAATGGAGGTCCCGTGTGTGAGTGTTGTCACGCACGTTAAAGATCCCTACCTTGCCTGGAACGGCAAGGGTTCGGCAAAATTCTAAATTTCCAGGTAACAAAAAACTCGCCTCCTGGCCAATGTAGTACCTTCGGGTGGAGCATTGGAAAATCACATGTAAGGACTATTTTACCTCCGGAATTTTTTACCCCCATAGGATGTCATCATCATTAATAACAATTTGAGTACGCTGTGTACTTGGGAGATAATGTGGTGGTTTCCTGTTGCCTTCCACATCGTAGTAGTGTGTCTTAGAATGTCATACCGACCCCTATGGTCTCTGCCACTCTAAGTACCGAAAAAGCTGCTGCCCGCTTTCGGGGACCTGTCTTAGTCTGGTTTCTCACTAAAGACCCCACTAATTTGGTTAAACCTACAGTTCGGCTCTTTAGCTCATTGAAACGCGCAAGCCATTCTACCTGTTCTAGTATTTTAGAACGCCGTCAAGCGTCAAGGTGTAGGTCCGTTTAGAATGGAACCCTAGGGTATTACAATATTAATCATACATTGTAATCGCTAAACAGATATGAGATCGCTTTAGTAAAAACTCAATAAGCGTTCCTTCCAGTTGGTTTAACCAAGCTGTATGACATGAATAAGTGTTGTTTGTTAAGTTTAAATAAAGTTTAAGTCATAGTAATTTATGTAAGTACATAGCTATACTGTTTGAATTTAATTGTAATAATCTTCATTCAGTCTATGAAGAAGGCATAAAGTCAATGCCGAAACGTTGAATAAAAATTACAATTTGACGCTGTAGTTTTATCTGGTAGAACAAGTGTATCCCAAGATTTTAATCAAATCACCGCCGCATGCCGATGTGAATAACGTTCTAATCGCCACAGCTATGTATCTCTAAATAACATCAACTTTAAATTTTAAATATACCTCTTTTTATATGCCTCGACTAGCTCAGTTTAATCCACACAGAGTGCACGACGATACGATAACAAAAAAAAATTAACCCCCCTTTTACTCTAACTCTTTTTTACTTGAATGATATAAACGAAACAAACCAAAATTTGTATAATGACCAAGAATATATACACTTTACAGTTTAATAATTTTGATAATTTGATTTGCTATTCATATATTAACCCCTAAATCAAAGCTATAGTATCAATCTGATTATGCCCAAATTATAACTTCCTTAAAGCCAGCAAAAATAACACTGTATACTACTGGAATTACCTTTTGAACGTTCAAACGACTTTTCTCTCTATGTAAATTTTTAAAAGAGTTTTGATGACCCTTTACAAAATAAATACTTCAATGTATGCAAAAATGTAAATATTAAAAAAATGAAATAATGCCTTATGCTAATAAAAGATATTCTTATTTCTGACCTGTGTTTTCCTTGCTTGTTTCCAATTCTTAGAACTGTCTCTGCATGTGATTAACCAGTACTCCTGGATTGTTTCCAATTAAGCTCTCTTATTTATTGCGTAGTGCAGTTCGCCTTAGTTGATTAATTTCTCCCTTCGGTGCTCATATGCTTATGTAGACTAATATTTAGATGGTTGTTTATACTCCTTAATTATATATCTTCGCTAGAGCAATTATTTAAATCTGTTTCTTATAGTAATTTAAATTAGTTCGATAGAGTAGTTAATTAGAGTCGCTCATTAGATTAGTTTACCAGAGTAGTCACTTAGAGCCCTAAATTATTAAATATTAAAATTAGGTTTAGTTAATAATTCTAACTTACGTTTTTCAAAGTTAACGGCAACTTCTATCGTATATATTGGCACTAAAATTATTTTTTTAATTTTTCTATCACGACTTTCACTAAATAATTATTTAATTTTACTATTTTCACTCCGCGTGATGTTCGGCTTTGAACTGTTATAGATTGTACTTTGGTCGAAGAAAGACTGATTGTTTACAAAGTCCATGTTCTATATAAAGGCTCCTCCTTCACCTATACCATTGGTTTTCCTAGCGTACTTTGTTAGTTGAGGTGTTGCACTTTGCCTTACTCAATAGCCTTCGGATTTTCTATAAAGTTACCATTAAAACTCGTGTCAAAGTGATGCATTTCTTTACGTAGGCATCTAATTTGTATAGTGTATTGCTTTAAATATCAAACTTTGAACTTTCTTCAAGTCACGTCCGCTTGTTTATATTTGCATTTATTTAAATTTTCCCGTTTAATTTATCAGGTAACTAAACGTCTGCTTTGTTGTTTTGTATTCCAAAATTTGTTTTATTTTATATGAATTTACGATGTACAGATCACGTAATCAAATTTCTATGATGACGTACTTGAATGCGTTTATTTATTTTATGCGTTAATGTTTTGAATGGGATTCTTTTATAGATAGTATCCAAATTATTTGCTTTCACTAATTGCGTATTTATTTCAATAAAACTCGTTGCGTTTAAAATGTTATTCCTGCGTATTTATTTTCAATTTTATGCTTGTATATTTAATTTATAATGCATTATATGGCGTACAAGTTACTTATCTTACTAAATATGATTTGATTTTTGAAGAATGAACATCCTTTCATAAGTTAAAGTTAGTTGTGATTTATATACAGTGTGCTCGGTATTAACTTTTTTCAAATTGTCGAGTTACTTTGATTTTATGATGAAATTGTTTAGTTTTCTAAACTTTAGTGATATTTACATGTAGCGTACGACCCTTATGACTCGATAAACCCCTAAATTATTCTATTATCATAACAATATATATATATATATATATATATATATATATATATTGCTGTGAAATGTACAAAACGCCTCGCCAGTTTCCTGGAATAAAATCACAAAAATTTTATTTTGAACTCGAGCCTCACTTTTGGGTCGCCAAGAATGCTGTGAAACCTACAAAAAGCTATTAACTTAACTGGTCCGTTGACTTTCTTCTGTTAATTGCCTCTTTACTCTTTTCCGCCTCGGCTGCTCACCTAGTTAAAACTTTCATCCTCATTCAAGAAAAAAACAAATGCATTCCTACTACAAACATCAACGTTAACTCTATTTACATCAATATTCATAATACATTAAAATTTCAAAATTAAATTTCAGCATAAATTTCAGTATCATAAAATTTCAAGATTAAATTTATTATCATTTTAATTTGCATCCAGAATTAAAGTCCTTGTAGGATGCCTACTAATTAATATAACAATATATGCAGACCTGCGTCTTAGTACAAAGAGAGCATCTCCCACCCCTTTACGTTAATTAACCAGGTTCGTCTAATTGAGCTCAAAGACATACCCAAATTTTCATCATAATCAAGAACATAAATACTAAATACTCCTTTCTACTTAAACAAGAAAATTTCACCTTAAAATTAAAATTTTGTTGTTAGTACAAATTCACTAATGTCCATTTTAAGTAAATAAATTATAAAGTTATTCAACACACACCAAAACATCAAAAATCGAACAACAAAGCATAAGTTACCTGAAGGTTAATGCACTCGTGGCTCCAATGTACATCGTCCTCTGTTAAGCACACCATTCCAACTGGGTTATGTTTAGGTCCTCGGATTACTGGTCGCCTTTAAAATTTTCTACACCACCATTCATCTAAAGTTGTTTCAGTGCTTTTCCGGAACTCATCTGTGTATATCTGTATCTTGTTTTGTGGATCCAGTCACGTTTACGAATCATTTAATTATTAACACCCCCGAAAAATAGCAAAGAAATTCATACTTCTTTCACGCTATACGCCAAAACTGCCTACTTTTGTGTATCCATTTGTCGTTGCAAATTTGAATAATTGGTACAGTGATACTAGACTTTATTACCTTGCATCTTCTTTTCTAAGTGCACTAAATTACTTTCATCGTAGTACGTAAAGAGCAAACTGTTTTAAAGTATTAAATAATCACCAAAATATACGAGCAAACTGTTTAAATTATTTAATCAACATCGAAAAACTAAGAGAGCGAAACTCATATTAACCCGGGTATATATAATCGCTAGCCTATACGTCGCTTTTGTCCCCAAAACGGACAGTTTGTAGAATTTCGCATACTATGTTCCCATCTCGACCGCCTGGCACGCGGTTTTTATTAAATTTGCACTCGCACCAGTTAAATCTCAGAAATTTCCACACGGCTCGCAGCGTCTGAGAATAACTAATTAATTTTTATATAGAAATGTTATTTTTACCTCTCATGTTTGCCTCTTATTTTTAACCAATCGCAACCCAGTGACGTTGCTCAAATCACGCCTTTTACTATATGTGTCTCTGTCTTGCGCATATTATCCGTCTCTATCTACCCTGTTCCGAGTGGTACAAATCGATATTCTTTAGTATCGGTTATTTTCAATCCACGTGGACTGTGAAATAACCCACCTTATTATCATTTCTCGTGAATATTAAGCGACGGTTTCTCCAACATTCTCTGTAACCATTTGTTATCTGCAAAATTTACGCAGAACGAGACTTTTAAAAATACGCAGGTGTTCAATCGTCCTACTTCTAAATAACACTTCTACGATTTGAATATTATTGGGTTTTTACAAGCTTTTATACATATTATATGTTACTAATGGTTCAATTAACTCCAATTAAAATAATACTCTTTAATTTTTAGTGAATCCTAATCAAATATTCAATTATTATCTGTACATTTTGTTTAATACTCGTTATCCAAACTTGAATCAATTAATATAAATTTTGCACGTAATTTCCATTTGTTTCTTTACTCGGAATAATTAAATTACACGTTGAGCATTTTAATACTGCTTATTTTTATAGAAAGCGACTTGTAAATAATTTAAATCTCTTATTTTAATGAAACGAATGAATTTTTATTCTCCACGGTTTTTAATAAAGCGTATTATCTAATAAAATTCTTATACACGGTGATTAAAATTATTTGATGTAATTAATTAATTTTCTACCCTGGTCTAAATATGAGTAATATATATATATATATATATATATATATATATATATATATATCTAGTTATGAAGTTCTCCTGAAAACCGCTAGCACTACCGTTGGGTTGACATTTTGTTCTGAGGTTTAACTGAAAACAAGCTAGAAAAATCCCCACGCTTGGGTCGACAATTTGTTATGCAGTTCTCCTTTGAATTGAAGCCCCTTGCTTGGACGCCATATTGTTCTGAAGTTTACCTCGGCTGCTCTCCTTGCGAATCTACCTAGGATGCTTACCTGGGTTGCTGAAAATCAAACTTCACCTAACTGCAACTTTGCTGCAATCTGAAAATACTTCTCTACAATCCTATCAAAAAAGAAAATGCAATGACCAAAATTCATCACATTCTATTTACACACAAGGAAATTACTACTTCGAAAACCTTTCAATTATAACGGTTCAGATACATAAAATTACATATCCTCGATTAGGATACAATCCATTTTCAAAAATGTTGTTAGATCAAAATTTCTCATTCTACAAATACCCTATTTAAAGTAAGCGGACTAACCTCATACCTGACTTTAACTTCTGTCTTAATATGTGCTCACAGTAAAACCCTTTTAAACATGTGTGCAAAATTATAGCACAGTAACAACAAAAAGTCCTCTTTACTTTGTACATAACCAACCTTTATACAATTATTTTAAATATCCATCTCTACATAAACATATTTTCATTTAATTATAAAGTTCAATAAATTCTTAAATCCATAAAATTCCTAAAAAGACATTCAAAAAGCACAAAATGTCAAAACACATCAAAAAAACTCAACAACAATGTTTTTAGAAAAATCAGTTACCTGGAAAACATCACACCTCATGTATCTGCAATCTAACCATTGATGATGTTGCCCTCGACTATAAGTTATGAAACCACTTCCAGGTTGAGTCACACCATTCCTGTCAGCACGCAGCTATCCACATCTCTCTAACTAACCATCGATAATGCCTCCAAACTTCCCAAACTCCTCTACTGTTCCATACACCTTCAGCAAACCACTACTCGATGCATCAACAATCGCTAAACCGTTTTAGGACGCCTTGCAAGCCCCAACATTCAAAGTAAACTGTAGTGAGTACTTACATGACTGTGATAAGCTTCGCTTTTTTTTCTAAACGTATTTCGAGATTTTCTAAACGACAAGTACTACAGCACACCAACTTAAGTGTGTAATTATAAACAAAATTTCTTAAAAACACTGAATAATATTGATTTCTACTTGTATTAAGGACAATAACAAGCGAAAAAAAGCAGAGAGCCTCTCACCGTCTTCTGGTGTTTATATAGACCCAAAAATACCCTCCTATTATTCCTTTTCTTACAATTCACCACCCCACACGAACTAGCTTTCTTGGTAACCTCCTAACCGTTGCAACACTTCTCAAAACTCAAAATCACAACCAAAACAAAATTCTAAAAATCCCAAGTTCGTAATTTTGTAAACAAACATCAACGGTTTTGAAAACCTGGAATCGTAACACGTGAACACAACAAATTACCGCGAAAATAACTCCCAACCTTCCAACGACTGCTTTGCTTCCTCGAAACTAACCTCAACTGACACCAATTCTTATTATATTCACGCCTCACATGTGAGACGAACCTAGCCTTTTCTCAATCTATCTTACATCCGAAAATTTTTCCTCTCATGCCTTGTTTACGAATCCCCATCATATATACCCTCTCTTAATCTAAAACTGTCACGCGTCTCATTCTTACTCGTGAAGTCTAACTACTTTTCTTTGTTTCTCAAATGCACGCTAAATCAGTCGTTGAAACAATTCACCACTCCTAAATAATATAAACCCTACATATGTCTTACTCTTATTAATATCCGATGTAATACGATTTCTTCGTTCATTTTTAATAACTTGACTATAGCTTCCCCACCTTAAATCTTATCCCCCTTTAAATCGATATCTTATACAAACATTTTCCAACTTATTCTTGCCCATAGCCTCGGATCTATCCTTGTTTTCTAGTTAACCAAACACCTAACAATTTCATCTCCCTCGTTTATATGCTAAAACCTTCTGTCTTTGTTTTCATATCGAACCTTGCCTGCTTTAACGTCCATTTCCATTCGTAGAAAATATTGATTTTATTCTGAGCTGGTTTACAACGCTCCTTGAAATGAATCGTTACCCAGAACGTGCCTATTGTAACCGTCAAGTTTTGTTTATCAAAAAAACTTTCATACTCAGAAACTGTCTCTTTCTACCAACCTCATGTTTGAAAATGCTATCTTATGCTAAATTATCCCCTGTAATATTTACATACGCTAAACGATACTAAATTAATGTTCCTACTTCACTAAAATTATGCCTTTAAAGTTATTGATTTTACGCTAAAGTAAAATGAAAAAGCTTTTTAACTATTATACGCTGACTCTACTATAATTAAAGCTGCATCTTTACACCGTACACTAATGAATTGACCTTTATGATAAATATTTAACATTAATTGTTTCTGCTCCCTAATATATTATGAAAATTCCTTCCAAATAACGGAAAAGTTGAAAATGAAGTAAAATTAACTCTAAGTTCCTACTCTAAACTAATTCATCATTACACTAGATTTTTAAGACACCTATTTAACTTTTTAATAAATAGTAGTTACACACGCTAGCCTACCCTAAATTGTCCTATGACCTATCTAACTAATCCTAACCTACAAATTACATGAAAATACACATATATATATATATATATAATGCTGTGATAAGGGGTTGTTTAAGGGTGTACTTTATAGTAAAGGTTGTTTAGAAATGAGAAATCATCATAGGAAGCAGAAAACTGCATTTATTTAGTAAAAAATTGAGAAATGAAGATAGTTTGTAAATAGTAAGCAGTCAACACCCTGTATATAAAGTATAAGTAGTTTTAAGCGACGCAAATACACACAGGAAGACGCATAGTTAGTGTAGAAACCAGGAACACATGCATTAGGTAAATAGTAAATATTTAATACCCTGTAGATAGAGTTTTAGTTAATTTAGGCAATGCAAATAATGTTATTTTTCAGTGGGAGCACGCGTATTTATAAGTAAATATAATAAAGTGTAATTAGACACGCATTGAAAAGACTTCCAAACGATTAGATTAATACGGTGATAAGAAATAGAGCTTCGAGATGCATTATGTGAATGCGTAAAAGTAGTTAAGAACTTTGATAAAGAGAGGTGATTAAAAATTGCGTAAATAACATGCAGATATGAAAATTAAAAGTCGAATTGCATCAGTTGTTTATGGAAAAGCAATTAGATTCATCAAAACACCGCATGTTTGATAACGAAGACAGCTGCGACCAGGTCACAATTATTGGAAAGAATAGAAAATTACATCAGAAACTACTTTAAATGCAAATATCTGATTGGTTAAAATGAGCGACCAGTTTGTAGACCATACCCACTGACGGAGTAGGAGAGAAAAGATATATTATCAGGTACAGTGATAACGAAGTCAGTTTTGAACTCAACAAAGGCCGAAGTGCGCCACTATGAAATAAAGTGATACATAATAATTTTGAAGTGAAAAATAGTATAAGTGCCAAGATGAAAATTATGATTGCCGATTAAACGTAAGTAGATTTAAGGTAATTTTATTTTAAACTAAAACATAATAATAATAGGGCCCTGAGTCCGTGGAGAATAAATGTAATTTTGAGTCAGGGGAGAATGATAACAAGAATTCTATTCTGAAGCCGGGGCGAAAAATACAAGTTCTAAGTCCGGGGAAAACTACGATTTCTGAGTTCTGGGGGAGAATAATACAATTTCTAAGTCAAGGAAAAATAAATGATGATAATCCAATTCTAAGTTTGGGAAAATTGATAAGAGGTAATTCTAAGTCTGAAATGAGACGACAATAAATTGAGGTGCATAAGTATACATTAATAATGGTAGTCCAGAGGGTGATGGCAATAATTTAAATGCAATGATTCAAGCGTGTGGATAGACAATATTTCGAATGGGCATGTAATAATCCTGAATTGGGGAAAGATAATTTTTATTCAAATAGATGGCTTAATGTATGGGAAATACTAGCTGGTTATGGATGAGTCAATGCGAAAAAAATAGACCAGGTCAGATTTTTAGTTATAGATAATTTTTTTTCTATTTTTTTATTTGAATATTGAATTTGCTTTATATAATCGAATGTGAAAAAGTCAACAAAAGAAGGACTTGAAGGCGTATAAAGTGCGTAATATGATAAGAGGTTTCGAACGTTCCACACTTCTTCTTTTATAAAAATAATAGGTTATTTGGTGACTTTGGGTTTTGAGTAAAAAGTATATGATTTTTAATAGTTGAGATTCACAACATTAATTAATTGAAAAGTGTATTTAAAATAATTTACAAAAACTGTACATAATATTTGTTTCATTATATAGAATCGAATTAACTGAATTTTATAATTCCAAATAAATGCTAGTCGAGGTCATAAGATAAAGTTAATGGGAGTGATTTGATAATTTAAACAGTTCAAGGAGGAGCTATAAGTTGAATACGAAATTCACAACAAGTAAGGCGGTAACGTATCAAATTTTGTTATTGGTAGACAAGGTTGGTTCAAGATAAAATCCAGTTAAGTTTCTGGAGGGAATTTATAGCAATATTAATAAGACAGCCCAACGTCGGAGAACGAAAATTACAATTCTTGTTTATTTATAGCAATATTAATATGGTCGCCCAAACGATAGGGCGCGAATAATTTAGGGAGCATAGCAATAATATAACAGCCCAACGTAGGGGCTCTATAATTCCAGTAGTAACATAGCAATATATATATATATATATATATATATATATATATATATATATTTCTTATGCCGTACATTCACCAAACTTGATAAGAGTTTCAGCAGCAGAATGCTGCTTAAATGTAACTTCGTATTTAATGTTTGTGTATTAGAGATAGATATTTCTTTTGAGGCAGTAAAATTTTGCCTAAAGCATTATCTACGAGAAGATGACGCTAAGCTCTTGAGAACAATTATTCAAATTTTCAAATACACTGGAGCAAATTGCAACTGATATATGTAAAAAAACATAACGAGTCATAGGAAATAGATTGCTAGGGAAATTTAATAGCTTAGAAGTAAGTTTCACTGTTGTTTTCTGGGAAAACATGATGCATAAGTATGATAAGGCTAACAAAATCTTACAGACTGTAGATATAGATTTGCAAATAGCAATAGAGATACTTGGTGGTCTCAGAGTCTTAGAGAAAATTTTAATTTCTACAAAGAAAAAGGATTCGTTCAGAAGCGAATGGCTACAATCAAAGTGAGAAAAAAAACAAAAGAAGAAAACTTTAGTTTGGCGATGGAAGGAATGCTGGAGTAAAGTTTGATGCAAATACTGATATGCAAGTTAATACGTTCAATATAATTATAGATCAATTTGTGCAGGAACTGATCCATCGACTTGAAACCTACAGGGATATTGAAGACGAGTTCGAATTTTTAAAAAACTGAAAACTTTAAGTCAGGCAGAAGTTCAAGAAAAAGCAAGAGATCTTCAATCAATTTACTCTTTAGATATTGAAGAACGATTTTACTACTAAATGTTGCCATTTTAAGGAATTTTTACCAGGTGACATTCCAATAAATTCTATAGCAAGCACATAACAGTATATTTGAGAAAAAGGGATAGTTTCTACCTTTTCTGATGCTTTTTGATTATTCCTGTCTTATATTATAACCTATCAATTTAGTCGCACTTATTATATTTATACTGTACTTGTCATATCATATTATATATTCTACTAAAAAGAAAAAGGGATTACCCTGTTGATGTTGGTAAATAAATAAATAGCAGTGCTAAAAGGTGATCTCGTTATTAAAAAAAAATAAAAACTACTCTTAGAAATTTAGTGGGAGAAGAAAAGGTTGACTCTTTGGATGTTTTAAATTTTAGTAACGGCTTAGTGGCATTGTTTTCATTTGATAACATAATTAAAGAGTTTGCAACTCTGAAAACTCTATAATAAGATTTTTAGCTTACTTTTTGGTTTAGTGCAATTTGTTTGGATGTAGAGTGTAGGTTTTACATTATTTTATTTGGAATTTTGTATTTTATTTATTTACTCTTGGTTTTTTATGAGATAATAAAAAATTAAGTATGATTTTCATTTAGTATCTTATCGTGTCTATAGAGGGCACACTATAAGTTGCATAGGGACGAATTGATTCTAAAACCGACACTAACAGTAGCAAAAGCTTTAGCACTGGAATGAAAGTCCTGACAACCATTGTTTTATGGCGTTTATAGTGGAATAAAGTTACTCACAAGTTTGATAGTTTCAGAAGAAAGGGGTAGTAGATAAGTTATAGGCATACGAACACAAAAAAGGTTTTTGTATGTAGTTTTTTATAAGAAAAATATGAGGCATCTTCTGCAATTTTTGTACCTTTCAAGGTAATTCATTCAAGAATCAGATGATGTAATCATGTGTATCATTACTTCCAAATTCACATTTTTCATAAAGAAATTTGGTGTTATCTAAATTAACTTTAGTAGAATGATTTAAAATTTTTGACGTGATGAACCGTGTTTAACCATAGCTCGTTTGTTAAAGCACACTAGCTTTTGTTGCTTTAAGTCAAGTCAATATTTCTTGCTTTATTTTCTTTTTCAATTTTAACCAAAACAAATATTGCTCCAACAGTGAAAAGCGAGGTTGCTGAAACATGTAACATTCGAGTGAAACTTATTTTGGTTTTCAAGTACGTTTTGAAATAATTGTCTCCTAAAACGTTGCTAAAAGAGTCAGTAGTTTAGCACCGATTATTTTGATACTTATAAGTAGAAAGCAGTAGGAAAAGTTTGCAATTTGAAATGCTCAGGTTTGATTCCTGCCTACGACCAGGTGCTTCATTTTAAAATGTTTGTTGTTTGTTTGGATATTTGTAGTTTGGTCCATGTTAGGTGGGGAGGAGGAAATATGACTTTAATAGTCAGTTTCCCCTCAATCCTGGCAATAAATAAATAACATAGTGTAATTCTTAGTTTAGTTAGTATCCATTTATTGCAGTTATACATTGTAATTGATAAAATATTTGTAGGTAATGCCGGTTTACTAAAAACAAACAGTTTCATCTTTTAAAAAACTATTGTATTTTAGAGAATTCATAAAAATTATCTTTTTTATTTTTCAGAATTGGTAATATAAATAAATCAAAAATGAATTTAATGTTTCGAAAGAATTTTCGTGAACCAAAGAGTGGTGGAGGCAAAGGTGCACTTAACAAATCTTCAGGAAGTCGTCATCAAAATAAACGCATTAATAGGGAACAAGGTTATACACCTATTGAGGAACAATATTATCGAACGCATTTATTCTTCAGTCCCAGAACAAGAAGTTCATATACACTTAATGAGGTATTAGAAGGTAAGTAACTTAATTTTATAAATTAAAAGTTTGGAAGGACAAAGGATTTAAAGCATAAAACATATTTCCATTTCACACAACTGTAACATATGTGTATGTACATATTATAGTTTGAATTCTGTTTGAGACCTTATATTTTCCTTCTTTCATTTACTGGCTCGATTTGAAATAATTTTAAGCTTTATATCAATATCTAGATTATAATCCTAGCAAATATTTAATTTTTTAAATTTTATTTGTGTTTCTTGGGAATGTAGGTCATATATTGACTTAAATTTTATTAAAACAATTAATTTTTAATCCTGCTACTAACATTGTATGAAGTCCAAATGTTTCGGTCTGTATTATGAGCAATTTTCGATGGTAAAGTATTTATTCTTTGATCGAAATTTTTATATATATTCATATAGAACGTTTACACACATTGCTATGAAACCCTTTTCCAGTCCTTGAAAATAAATAATCTCAGGTACCATAAATTATCTTTTATTGCGTAGATCCAAGAACGAATACATGAACATTGTAGAACCACTAAATTTTCTAATAGCAAATCAATATCTGGATAATTTATATATATATATATATATATATATATATATATATATAATAACGGAACGGTTATTTGCAGTCCGCAATAAGAAATTGTGTAAAACAATATATAAAATAAGATGTATCTGTAAACAAACTCTATGAAAATAATAGAGCCTATTGACGAATACAAATCGGGCTGGTAGTTATATAGCCATTAACAAAACATTAGCTTATTACTTCATAGGGGAGGAAACATCCACTGACCGACGGTTTCGGCTTTATTAAGCCTCCTCAGAGTGAAATAGTCTCCAAGAACCCTATGAAGTAATGGAAGCTATTATAATGATATAATTTCGAAACAATCACTGTACTATGGCAAAAGTAAATAAAAGGATTTATTATGTAGTTTCGGTTCAATTCTGTACTTCCACACTTTAGTAGTGTTGGTGTTTTATCACCTGATGGCGGTTTTATTTACTTTTGCCATAGTACAGTGATTGTTTTGAAATTATATCATTATAATAGCTTCCATTACTTCATAGGGTTCTTGGAGACTATTTCACTCTGAGGAGGCTTAATAAAGCCGAAACCGTCGGTCAGTGGATGTTTCCTCCCCTATGAAGTAATAAGCTAATGTTTTGTTAATGGCTATATAACTACCAGCCCGATTTGTATTCGTCAATAGGCTCTATTATTTTCATAGAGTTTGTTTACAGATACATCTTATTTTATATATATATATATATATATATATATATATATATATTACTCAAATTTAGACCAGGGTAGAAAAATTAATAAACGACATCAAATAATTTTAATCACCGTGTATAAGAAAGCTTTGGGTAATAATACGCTTCATTTAAAGGCATATTGGATAAATTCGTCATTTACTTCTAAACACAGGGTTTATATTGTTTAGATAATGTTAAACACCGTGTATATTAAAGCAGTGGAAAACAGAACGCTTAATTAAAGGCCTACTGTGTAGATTTAAATCATTTAATTAGAATGTAGGGTTTGTATATAATCATAATCAACGTGTAGAAGAAAGTAATGTAGAATTTCATTAGATAATACGCGTTATTAAAACCCTGGAGCATAAAAATTTATTCGTTTCATTAAAAATAAGGGGTTGAGATTATTCACTGGACGCTTTCTATAAAAAGAAACAGAGTTGAAAATGTTCAATTTGTATTTAATTTAATCGTTCCAAGTACTCAAACTATCGAGAAATTATAAAAGACATGGGAAAGTTATGTAAAAGCCTTCGGCGTATTAGAACTCAGAACACCTGCAGAAATAACAATGTATATGATAGTTGATAAGCTTCAAGCTATATGAGTGCAAATAAGAAAGCGAGTTTGTGGTATAAAGACAAGCGAGATGGAATGCATTAGCAGTTAAATGAGAGGGTAAATGTGAAACAAGCGCACAGGTTTTAGATAGAACGAACAGACTAGATTGGTGATTAAGGTTGAAATAAGATGCAAACATGAGAGGGGAAGCATATCAGTTGGTGTGTAAAATTAATTAGTTGTTCTCGGACGTGTTGCGAGCCGTGTGGAAATTTCTTAGATTTTCAACTTGGACGAGTGCAAATTTCAGTAGAATCATTGTGCCGAGACATCGCAAGGGAAAATAGAATGCGAATTTCTGAAAATCGGCCGTCGCGGGACAAATTCGACTTGCAAGCGAGCCATTATATAAACCCGTGCTAATAGGAGTTTCGCTCTCTTATATTTTTGATTTTAGCCGATACTTCAAACAGTTTTGCTCTTTATTTTTTGATTATTCGATACTTTAAGTAGAATACGTGGTGATTACGTGCTACAATAAAAGTTATTAGTACACTTAGGGGAGATAAATGAAGGTAACAAAGTCTAGTTATATTTGCGGGTATTACTGTACTAATTATCCAAATTAATAATTAATAAATAAATTAATTAATAAATAAATAGAAGTAGGCAGTTTTTGGTATAGCGTGAAAGAATTATGAATTTCATTGCTATTTGTCGGGAGTGTTAGTAATCAAATGTTATTCGTAAACGTGATTGGATCCACAAAACAAGATTTCGATATATCTAGATGAGTCCCTGAGAAACCCTGAAACCTTTTAGACGAATGGTGGTGTAGAAAAATTTTAAAGGCGGCCAGAAATCCGAAGAAGTAAACATAAACCAGCTGGAATGGTGGGATTAGCAAGTCCGATGTACATTGAAGCCACGAGTGCATTAACCTTCAGGTAAATTATGCATTTTGTTCGATCTTAGATGTTTTGGTGTGTGTTGAATATTTTTATAATTCGTTTGATAAAAATGGACAGTAGTAAATTTGCATAAACAACAAATTTTGAATGTTAAGGTAAAATTTTCTTGTATAAGTAGAAAGGAGTATTTATCAGGTTTATGTTTTTGATTATGATGAAAATTTGGGTCTGTCTTTAAGCTCAATTAGACTAACCTGTTAAATTAACGTAAAGGGGTGGGAGATGCTCCCTTTTATTCAGACTCAGGTCTGCAAATATTGTTTATTTAATTAGTATGCATTCTACAATGACTCTAATTCCGGATGCAAATTAAAATGATGACAAATTTGAACTTGAAATTTTATAATGCTGAAATTTATGCAGAAATTTAATTTTGAAATTTTAATGTATTGTGAATATTGGTGTAAATAGAGTTAATTGTTGATGTTTGTGATAGGAATGTGTTTTTTTATGAATGAGGATGAAAGTTTTATCTAGGTGAGCAGCCGAGGTGAAAGGATTCAAGAGGCGATATTCAGGTAAGAAATCGAATATCAGAGGAGATTTCACCGTAGTAACGAGGATCACAGCAAATTTTGGCGCCCAATTTGTGAGGCTCGATTCTTATAGGGAATCACAGCAATATATAAATATATATATATATATATATATATATATATATATATATGAATTATTAATAACGACCTCCTTTATTCTAATTTTCCAAAAATATTGTGGGTTTTAGGTCGGCTGGATTATTTAAGAAAACTCTTTTTATAAACCTGAGCTTTCGTTTATTTTAATCCTTTTCAAAGGTACTACAATTACAAAATTGATGAATAAACAGTAAATCATATTTTATACTTACTAAGGTGAGGTTATATAATAAAATTGGCAATTAACATAAAAGTTATTTTGTTATAAATTTTTTAAATGTATAAAACAACAAATTACAACAAGAGGTAAAAATATTATGTATATAAAATACGATAATAAATAAAAGTCAAAGTTTGATAGAAATTGTTATTAAAGGCTACCTTAAAAAATGTTTATTATAACTATGTATGTACCGTGTAACACTGTGAGTGTATGTATGAGTCTGTATGTGTGTATATGTGTAGTGTGTGTTTCTGTGTATGTTTTTTGTTTATAATATATTTAAGAGAATTTATCTTATAGATCCATTGATAAATTTGTTGATGTATGGTTGTTTTTATTTTTGATATTTAGAAGATACGTGTAGATACAATTTAAGTCATTAACATCTGTTGTTTTGTTCATAGTATTTTTTTGTTGATAGATGTGACACATTTCTAGAAACTCTCTTTTTGATTTTTTGTCTTCCATCTGTAATATAATTGGATTGTTAAAATCTATTTTATGTTTTTTAGTATTTACGTGTACACATAGGGCACAAGCATTGGGTTTTATACGTATATCACTCTTATGTTGGGTTATTCGTTGTTTAAGTGTTTGTTTGCTTTGCCCTACGTAACATTCATTGCAATCCATACAATTGATCTTACACCAAAACTAACTAACGTATTTACTAAATTTAACATAAAAATAACTTCTAAAAATACTTTAACCTTAAATTACCTTTTCTCTAAAATTAAAGACAAAACTCCGATTTTAAATAAAAGAAATATCATATATAAGATCAATTGTATGGATTGCAATGAATGTTACATAGGGCAAAGCAAACAAACACTTAAACAACGAATAACCCAACATAAGAGTGATATACGTATAAAACCCAATGCTTGTGCCCTATGTGTACACGTAAATACTAAAAAACATAAAATAGATTTTAACAATCCAATTATATTACAGATGGAAGACAAAAAATCAAAAAGAGAGTTTCTAGAAATGTGCCACATCTATCAACAAAAAAATACTATGAACAAAACAACAGATGTTAATGACTTAAATTGTATCTACACGTATCTTCTAAATATCAAAAATAAAAACAACCATACATCAACAAATTTATCAATGGATCTATAAGATAAATTTCTCTTGAATATATTACAAACAAAAAAAAAACACACAGAAACACACACTACACACATATACACACATACAGACTCATACATACACTCACAGTGTTACACGCAGGTACATACATAGTTATAATAAACATTTTTTAAGGTTGCCTTTTAATAACAATTTCTATCAAACTTTTGACTTTTATTTATTATCAGTATTTTATATACATAATATTTTTACTTCTTGTTGTAATTTGGCGTTGTTTTATACATTTAAAAAAATTTATAACGAAAATAACTTTTTATGTTAATTGCCAATTTTATTATATAACCTCACCTTAGTAAGTATAAAATATGATTTACTGTTTATTCATCAATTTTGTAATTGTAGTACCTTTGAAAAGGATTAAAATAAATCCGAAAGCTCAGGTTTATAAAAAAGAGTTTTCTTAAATAATCCAGCCGACCTAAAACCCACAATATTTTTGGAAAATTAAATATATATATATATATATATATATATATATATATATATATATATACTGACAATAGCTACAACAGAACCTGCTACTTGCAAGTGTAAAATTATAATTATTCTAACAACACTATTATATTAAAATAGATACAATAGCGTAGATACATCTTTACTATTCCACATCACAACCACGAGTCCTCTGTAATCTTCGCTAGCTTTCCCCCACTATTCAACACCATCACAAGATAAACAAATCCATCTCATGACCCCCTCCCTAACTTAAGCTATAATTTTACTACAAAAATTATTGATTAAGTTACATCACTTAAAACTACTAAAAAAATAACAGCTGCTAGCTACATAATTCAATATAAAGACTACAAAAACTATATAGTTATACAAATGCAGTTGTAATCCTAAACTATCAAAACTTACTTTCCAAGACAATGCTTTAGGAAGCATTTTATAAAGTTTAAGATTAATAATATTATGCTTTCCTAGTTCTTTCCCATTAGCGTCACTCAACACATAAGAATTGGGGCCTGCAATTTTAGTGATGCAGAAAGAACCCTCATAAAGAAGGAGTAATTTAGCTGTGATTACATCAATAGCTGAGGACTGATGATGGCATTTAATCAGCACACGATCACCCACCTTAAAACTTGTTAAAATATTATTTTTTTGTATTTGACCTGGCGTTTAAGAGCATTACCTCGTATACGACTATGGGCCAGCTCCCAATGCCTTTCTATCAACCTTTCACCCACAGTGCCATCATCATTAGCAGGTAAGCCTAAAAGATCCTCTAATGGGTTTTTATAACCTACCCTTTCTGTAAGAACAATGGAGTAAACCCTGTGGCACTATGCCCCACATTATTCAGACAACCTTCATTTTTCTATTTCCCATGCCCGTTTGGAATGTTTACTAGAACAGTATGTTCGTAGGAGACGTTTAATCTCCTTGTTGCAACGTTCTGTTATATTACCCTGCGGAAAGTAAGGTGATACGGTCTTTACCCTAATTCCTTGCCCGTTCATTTTTTTAACCCAGCTCTTAGATATAAACTGTGTGCCATTATCGTTTAATATGCACTTAGGCAATTGGGTACTTGGGATATAATCCCCCACAATGCGGTTTATAATAGCCATCGCTGTGGCTCTTTTAATTCCGTAATTCGCCTCCCTTTAGGGTCCTGCTAGCGTAAGCCACAACTTCCTTTCCCCCTTATCATTCAGTTGATATAAACATGCACCAAGACTTAGATCTGAGGCATCACACTGAATGTAGAATGTTTTAAACAAATCTGGGTGGCTCACCATGGTGATTTCCGAGTATTTGTTCTTTATTGTTTCAAAGGCAACCTGTTCCACCTGCGACCACCTCCATATTTCACCCTTCTTTAACAAACTAAGCAACAGAATTGTATACTCCGCCCGCTTCTCGCAAAACCACCTTTCAAAATTAATCAAACCTAAGAAAGCACTTAACTCCCTAATATTCCTTGGTCGCGGATAGCTTTGGATAACCTCTACGCGTTGTAGATCGACTTCAATGCCACTAGCTGAGATAATATGCCCTAAAAATGGAATTTTTTCAACAGCAAATAAACACTTACGAAGTTTAACTGTCACACCCACTTCCTCCATTCTTTTGAATAACATGCCCAAATGTGCTTAATGTTTTTCAATGGTTTCAGAATAAACTAAAATATCATTGACATAGATGCACGTGAATGATGAGAACTGCGGACCCAGAATTTCATCTATACACCTAATCAGCCCGGCCATAGCCGTCACTAACCCGAAAGGTATGACTTTAAATTGATACGTTTTGTCCTCGAATAAAAATCCGACAAACTTGCAAGATTCTCTTTTATTTGCACCTGCCAAAAAGAAGCCGTAAAGTCAAGAGTGCTCAGAATTTGCCCTCTTTTGAAACCCGTCAATAGTTTCATCGAATTTGGAAGTATCACATAATCTTTAGCAATGCGTGAGTTTAGATGCCTGCAATCTAGACAAATTCTAATGCTTTTATCTTTTTTTACACACACCAAGGATGATATGTATTCAGTTTGAGCTAGTTCGATAATATTCCATTCCACCATTTCCGCTATCTGCTTGCGAACCTCCTCTTTATGTACTATAGGTATGGGATAAGTCCTTTTATTAAAAGGAGTCTCATCCTTCATTATAACCTCATGTTCATATCCCCTTGCACATCCTGGAATTTCAGAAAATACTCGACTATGCTGCAATATTATCCCTATCAATGTCCCCCTCTCATCACTATTTAATAATTCCGACTTGCTCACAATTTTTGTTACATCCCCTCTGAATATTTATGTTTTTCAGGGGCACTTTTTACTTTGGAATAGACACCTGTAGTGGTTCTAAAGTTATATACAATATTTAAAAGTGAATAATGTGATGCGTAACCGCATATTCAATAGCTGGGGTTGTTGTCGTATGACGGAAAACGCCGATCGCACGAGGGAGGTGCTCAGAATAAGAGAAAACGCACGGACCACGGGGACGGCGAGAGAGAGTCGGTTCTCGCTGGTTACAACGAGAAGAACAATAATTATTATTATAACTATGAGGGGCATCACATGGGTGAATTTAAGTACGATCATCACCTAATCAATCGGCAATCATACTACAATTGTATGGATTCAACAATGCACAACAAAGAAAAAGGTTTTATTTTTAGGGTGGCGTCACCAATTATTCCATTTAGAGTCTAAGTAGATTAAGATTTAAGATGAAATATATCATCCAATTAGTGGTAAGTTTGTTAGGTAAGTGACAAATTTGTATGTTTCTAAAAAAATTATTTATGACGCAGTATACTTGATTTATCTTCGAATTTTATGTAGAATCCCCCCCAAAAGTTAATAAAAACACTACACACCTTGCCTTTCCTTATTTACACTAACAAAATTAATGTGAGACATTGATTTATTTACTTCTTCTTGGCCTAGGTTGATTATCTTATATTTATCCCTGATTAACAATTTTAATTTAAACTGCTTAAAGTTCATACTAACCTGATTTTTTGATAGCCAGCCACACCCTAATATAAAACTTTTATTTAATTTTGGAATCACTAGACAAGTGATGTCCATTTCCTCTCCTGCTATTACAACAGGCAATAGTACTTGCTGCTTAACCTTTTGAGTTTTAGATCCTACAGCAACGGCTACATCTACGTTTGTAACAGGTAACATAGGAAAATCACCTACTTTCTTTAATACATCATAAAAATCACTGGAAACCTCCGAAACCTCGCTACCACTATCTACTAGTATATTAACCTGCATTCCTGCTCTATGACTTTCTAAAAAAGTCAAATTAAGAATTTTCAAAGTCTCCCAATAATTATATGTATCGTAATTAAAACCTAGCTTCTCCTAATAAAACTCAAAGTTTTTAAAGATTTTGAAGTAATTTCATTAATATGAGTATTAAATATTAGTTTTGAATCTAGTACTACACCTAAATTCTTAATACTAGGTTTCCTTACTAGAGATACATCATTAATTTTATATGGGAAAATAATAACATTATAGTTTCTCGAAAAAGTGATTTCACTACATTTGTTAATATTCAGGCTTAAAGAATTTTTGTTGCACCATTGAGTTAAATATTGTATGTCCATTTGTAATGTTTCCGCGTCTTTGATATTACTAGTAGTTCTGAACATTTTTAGATCATCTGTAATATTTCACTATATTTAATCACTTCTTTTATGTCATTGACAAAAAGGTTAAATAATAGACGACCAATATGAGGGCCCTGCAGTACCCTCGAGGTCACTGTTATTGGATTCGAAATTGAATTACCACATTTCACATATTGGGTTTTTCTAATAAGGTAGCTGTTTATCTATTTCAAAATATTGCTTGCAATTTAGTTAATAATATTGAGTGATTAACCCTATCAAAGGCTTTAGCAAAATCTGTATATATGTCCACTTGTACTCGATTCTCCAAAGCCATAAAGATGTAATGTGTGTACAATAAAAGATTAGTACAAGTATATTTGCCTTGTGAAAAACCATGTTGCTCTTCAATAATTACATTTATACAATCCCATGTAAGCTTCTTATTAACCAAGTAATCCAATAATTTAGGAAGTTCTGACTGATTACACACAGCTCTATAATTTGTTACATTCTCACGAGAACCTGTTTTCCAATAATCTGGAAAAACTCCTGCATCTAAGGATTTACTGAACAAGTATTTTATTGGATGTATTAATGTATACAAGCAGCGTTTTAGAACAACCAGTGGAATTCCATCTGGTCCATGTGTTACTTTATTTGGCAACTTCATAACACGATCTATTATTTCTGATGCTTCAATGTAATAATTTCTAACTTCTATAGTGTCTGTATAAAAAAAATGCTGGTACTCTATTAACCTTTGTATTACTGTATACTGTTGAAAAATATGACCCAAACAAATTTACTATGTCATTATTACTACTACCTTTCATGTTGTTATAGACAAGTTGTGATGGCAGTGTAGGAAAATTGAGATTTTAGATGGTTCTTTGTGTTTGTAATCCTACATTTGATTAATTGACTGATGTAAGTTCGAAGGACCAGAACAGTTTTATCATTTATTGAACACAGTTTTGAACTAGTGATTAAACAATATTGATCGTTCAATGATAAATGCAAGCGGTAAACTTACACACAATTTGTAAATTTTATTACCACTCAGATTTTGAATGACATAATAATAATTTTTATTGATTAATCTCCAAGGAGATGAAATAAGCCCACTAAAACGGTTTTGTAAATAAATTAAACATTGATTTTGAGTACATGCGCTTGCATTTAACTTACAAATAAACATATATACAAAGTATGTAATATCAAAATGAAAATACAAACACAATATTTCTAACAGGCAGATTAAATACTTTTTGTTTGTTATTCACAAACTTCCAGAATGAATTTGGTTGTAATTTAATATCTATCTGGATTTTATTTATATAAGCTTTATAACATAAATTATTTAAAGATTTACGTTTCCCTAAGAAAGGCAAACTGATCATAATCATTCTTACTACCACTTACTTTGTATCTCTTATGTGCTGTCTGCTTTTGTCTTATAGCATTTCTTAGCTCGGTACTGAACTATGTTGGAAAACTCGACACTTTAAACCCTTTCAACAGTACAAATCTTTCGATAGCGCTGTCCAATATGTTATAAAATTCTGATATATCCACATTGATGTCTGTGCCTTTAAGCATAATGGAATTCCAATCAGTACCAGCAAAGCAGTCATTCATAACATCAAAATTAGCATTCCTAAAATCGTAGTATAATTCTCCAAATTGTAATTATTTGTACTGACTGACACTAGCATCAAAAGAGGTTGCAGTATGATATATACTATTAGGAAACAATTTATCAATAGCTTCTGTAACGTGTGTTTCATTTGTAGTAGCAAATATTAAATCTAAAAATGTATTCCTACTATTTGAGCTAGTATTAATTTGAAATAACTTATGGTAACTGAAACAACTCACTAAAGATAACGCTGGATAATTATCAGGACGGTAAATTTTTAGCCTGAATTCATCATTGTACCATTCTGCTTGAGGAAGATTGTAATCTCCACATAAATACATTCGGCAGTTATGGTGACCTTCAAACATATAATCCACTGTATCTACATGGTTATTATATAAAGCAGTATCAAATAGGGGAGGTATATATACTCCCCCTATAATTAGATTATAATTCTTGCAAGGTATTTTAACAAAAAGTTGCTCAATATTGTTATTAATGTGATTGATTATAATAGGAGATAAACTACTTCTAATTGCAATTAGTATTCCACCACCTTGAGTTTTATTTGAATCCGTCAAATCTCGGTCAAATCTGAATACATCATATTCTTTCAAGCCAAGTTCATTATTTTCTATAGTAGCATTCAACTAAGTTTCACTAACACTATAATGTCATAATTTGAACACAATATTGATTGCTGCCGTAGTAATAATTTTGTTTTGAGCCCTCCCACATTTTGAAAATTAACATAAATAGGTATTTGTGTATTGTTGACTGTATAATTTTTGCTTAGTTTTTTGAAGCATGAATATATTTTATAAATAAACCTTCCTCGCGCTTTCCTTTTCTTATTTCCATCTCATTACGTAAATTCTTCCAATGCTGGACCTGTTGTGGTGTGAGATCTGCACTAACAAAGATATTTTTCATTTTTAAAATGTGCTTTGGTCTCCTTATCACCTTCGTGGCAACCGCATAATTAGAAAATGCAACCCTTAATGCTCTCGATCCATTTTTATTCTTCTTTCCCATTCTATATATACCGGTTATCTTTAAATCTTCCTTAACCACTGATTTAATTAAGGCCTGAGCATTAGACATGTCATTTTGTAAATCTTCCGGAAAATTATCATTATATAATTCATTCTCTTCTGCCTTCCAAAAATCTCGTTGAGCACTTTTTCTTTACAACTTTGTTCTGGTACCACGATGGAGTTTTTCAACTTATTAAATTCAACACACATTTCATCAATTTTCTTAATAAGCTTGGGAACTAATCTTATTCCTTCATTGCAATCCTCACATTCTTTATGTACTGGTCTTTCACATATAAAGAATTATATGTAATGTAGTGTAATATATATATATATATATATATATATATATATATATATATATATGTGTGTGTGTGTGTGTGTGTGTGTGTGTGCACGATTAAAATTTGTAAATTACCGAATTGTGTCATCGGTGTCGGTGGCGTAATTGGTAAACGCATGGTTCCGGCAAAACCAGGATACAGGTTCAAGTCCTGTCCAAGACCTTATATTTTCCATCTTTCAATTACTAGGTCGATTTGAAATGATCATTTGGGCTTTGCATAAAAGTCTAAGTTATTATTTCATCTTATTCACTATAATACGATAGTATTTATCAACTTACCTTGTGTAATTAACTACCTAAAATATTTATTTATTTATATATATATATATATATATATATATATATATATATATATTACTGTGGAACCACAGTAAAATTCGTGCTCCACTTGGGCCAACATAAAATTTAAAAAAAAACACAATTTTTTTTAAAAAAATTCTTACCCTTTTATTAGGACGCCTTCGAATTTCTCTGCTCACCCTGGCTAGCTCAGCAATCGGCCTCTTCTTGAATACCTATTTTTACGTACATACTTCTCTCACAGTCACATACCATCAAACGAAATTACCAAAATAATACGACAATCGTACAACCTTATATTTACACATATTAACAGATAAAATATATTTACACATGTGTACATGTGTCTGGTACAATTAATACCAGCTCAATTTATTGAATGTTTTAAAGTTCTTGATTTTTAAATAATTTTAAACAAATTCGTGTAGATATGAGTAGATGGGCCCCACATGTAACCCTAATTTGACCTCATACTGGTGTATTGTGAGCTCATTATAACCCAGTGTTGTTTGTATATGCTTTTTAAACCTTGCATTAATGAAAACAAATTTACAGACCCGTTTACTCTTTACAATCACAATTTATAGCCTGAATAAATTTTTATATATTTCCTAAATAAACCCTTTTTCAATGTTCAAGATTATTAAATTGTCCTGCACATGTTGTTATACTTACTATTCTACTTACTATTCCCCAATCTCCCTATTGGACCCGTTTCATTTGAAAAGCTTATTTTCCAAGCGGCTTCTTAAAATTTTGAACCTAACCGTCTCTAAATTCTGAAAATTTCTTCTGTCCGTCGTGCTGCTTACATAGAATTTGTTTTCTACCTTACCGTGTGCATTCTTTTCGAAAACCGTTGGCTCTCAACCAATGACAAAATTTACTGTCGACAATGCTCCACCTATCCGCTATTCATCTCTGTTTTATGCATGTTTGTTGTCCCCTTTCAAACCCCACTTTAGCTACAGAAAATCGATATTGTCGACGTCCTTCATCAACTCCACGTGTATATCCTACGTGACTTTCAAGTCAACGCTTGCTCTATCTGCTTCTCTATCTGTTGTCTATTATCGATTGCTTCTTCCACTCACTCTTTATGATATTTGTTATTATAGCTGCTTATATAAATTGACTGTTGAAAACAATTTCTATGGAATTCTATATTAACGTTCGTTCATATTCTCTGAACGTAACATTTAACCAACAGGTGTTCCTTGAAATTATCGACCGTTTGCAAATAACAATTCCTAGATTTTCTGCTTCGTAGTATCTGAGTAAATGAACATTGGCTTTTAAAACGACTATATTTGCGTTAAAAATTATTGATTTTCTTATGCAAGCACGCTCCCTTTTTGCTTTCACGCGTTTGATTAAAAGAAATTATGATTAATTATGCGTATCCTTGAGCTTTTATGTACTTTAAAGCTTTTCTTCCCTTATGTAATTTTAACCTTCGAATTTAAATATAAAAATACCTTAATACTCGTCCATTTTCACTATATGAATTAAATTAATTTGGCGCGTAAATAATTTGCTCTTTTCTATATACACAGTTGCTAAAATTTTATTGTCTACACCTATTTACCCCTTTAAATCCACAACAATATATATATATATATATATATATATATATATTATAATTATAATAATTATACTTATATATATATATATGTATAATTATAATACTTAAGTTTTTAAGGAAGATATTTCTAGTGAGATGTAGGCTATAAACCACACTCTTATACCTAAGTAGGACATACCTTCTACAAATTTGGAACTATAAATTTGAAATATTTGTTTATTTATTTATAAATATATCAAAACAATGATATGAATATAAGCATATACATAGTCAAACAAATGATAGAAAGGTTTCAATGTAGTCAAATAGGCAAACAATCATAATAAGTTAATGTTGCCACTCTAAAAGAAGCTCGGTTATGTCAAAATCAAAAGCGTAAAATTTATTGAAGATACCACAGTAATGATTTATTGGATCCGCTGACCATAATCCGTTCTGCGAAACTTCAAAACAAACAGTGAATAAAAACGTCTGCTCCTTGAGGGGATTGCAAACTTTAATTTAGATAATAAACTAGGTGAATTAATTTTTCCCATTTACAAGATTAAAAATAAAAGTTGCACAAGCTACATTACCTCTTTCTGACAATGAATTTAGGTTAAGGCATCTATTTTTTATAATAAATGATGGAAATTGACCAATAATTGGAAGCATCCTAAGAGCATATTTTGCGAATCTACGTTGTATCGCTTCAATACGGTTTACATGGATGGCATAATAAGGACACCAAATGACACTACAGTATTTTAGAATTGGTCTACTTAACGAAATGTGAACTGCTTTTATTACCACTGAATCATAAAATTTCTTAGTGTTTTATTTAATAAGACCAAAAAGTCTATTAACCTTAGAAACAATCATATCAATATGAAAGTTAAAGTTCATTCCTGAATCAAATTTGATGTCTAGATCTAGTGTTTCAGTAACACGCCCTATTAGTATACCATCTATCTCATATGGGTAAAAAATTATCTTACGACTGAATGTTATTGTTTTACATTTCCAAATATTCAATAATAAATGGTTATTACTGCACCATTCACCAATTTTACGTAAATCTGATTGTGCCAGATGATCAAGATAACTACAGATCCACAGCGATATTTTATGATTATTTGCATACGAAAGAAACAAAGTTCCTGAATCTACAACTGTAAAAATGCCATTAAGAAACTATAAATAATAAAGGTCGCAATAGAATCCCTTGAGGGACATCTAACATATTGGTACCTATTCGATAAATAGGAATGAATCCATTTTACAAAGCCATCCTACAGATCAATTCCCTTTAGTTTATAGCAAAGCATATTAATTACCGGGGTGGCCAGGGCAGTTGTCCAAGAGAAGCAAAGCCTTTTGTGGTAGTTTCCTTTCCTTCAGAAATCTTTTCACTAAGGGTTTAAACAGTTCATTAAACCATTCAGTGAATACGTGCTTATTCATCCACCCTTTGCTCTGGCTCATGTAATCAACAGGAAGTTTGATGTTTTTAAATGCCCTAAGACTCTTCGCCTTCCTACGACTAGCATTGTCATCTTATGTGCACCACTTGCATTTGACCAAGGCATGAAAGTGACCCTATCTTTAGCCAACTTTCGTCCAGGAGCACTAGCTTCTCCAAGATGCACAAATATTTTTTTTGGTAACAACCGCCAATATAAACTACTTTCGTCCGCGTTTTAAACTTTGTCAGGAGTTAAATCCAGTTCCTTGATAACCTGTTTGAACCTTTCTTTATATGGTTCCACATTGCTTTCGTCACATGAAAGTTTCTTACCTGTTTCTTAGTTTAATTCCATAACGTTGTTTGTATTTCTACAACCACCCCTCACTGGCTTGGAAATCATAATCTTTTGTAATTTTCTTGTAAAAATTCCCAGCCTTTCCTTTAAGGATTTTACCAGAAATTGGTGTATGCCTACCACGTTCCTGTAAAAACCAAGCATAGAGGCTATTGTCAACTTTAGGATTTTCACCAGTTGTCAATGTCTGTCGTTTACTTTATAAATTTTCATTCGTCTTAAAAAACTATTTTATTTTATCACTGTTTTTTTAATGTCATGAACTGTAGCTCGACCAACACCGTATTCGTTAGCAACACTAGTTAACGTTTCACTCTTTTCAAGCCGCTTTAGGATTTCATTTTTATCTAACAAAGATGAGTTTTATGTTTACGTTTTTTCTGCATGGGCGCCATCTTCAACACAACACTACTACCACTATCCTACACCAAGCACTTCTCTAAAATCGCAGCAACAGTTACAGACAAACAGTTACAGACAGACAGACGCGGAACAGATTGTAACGTATACTTCAGGCACTCGCTAATAAGTATACGAAATAAAATTAAAGTTTGGTATATTCGTTAGTTTGCTCCGATCAATTTAGGAGTCCCAAAGGATATCATCCCTGAACGGTTAGCGTAGAATATGGTGCAATTTCCGAACTAGCAACAGTAGTGGGCCGTGGGTAGTTGATGGTTACCGCTGAAAATAAGAGGGGCGCCAATTGCAGTAAAAGGCCACTAAACACCATACCTTAAGAGAGAACAACTTAGTCTCTGCAATCAAACTTAATGGTCCCTGATACTATAAATGTTCAAGTAGATCCGACTCAATCAAAACACAATTAGATACCCAATTATTATACCTATATTCATGAATCAATATATATGCTCACAAAAAAAATATTTACACTCCCAATCAACTTGGCTTGAGCCCAAAATCACATTTAATTAACACTAAAAATATATTTACAGAGAGCAGATAAATTATTCAGGGAGTACTTGTACCACACTATGAATATATTGATCAAGATTAATGCAGATATTATTATTATTCAGGGGTAGTGCACTTTCCCTTGTATGTTAGGCAATCTGTCAATCCGGTTTGCAACCCCGGTATCAGGTTATAATATTGTTATACAAAAAAAGAGAGTGGTCCAAGCATCTGCTGAAAGCTAGACCTTACTGCATACAAGTAGATATGTAATTTAATATTGTAAGTGACTATCATATAAAATATAAATTCTCTAAACCCTGTTTTACTCAATTAATCTCATTAAAGTATATATATTTTGGTACTATAGTACATTCCCCCAAAAACAAATTAATTAAACATGCACAATATGCACAAAAAAACATTTAAATAGACAAACAACCATATGGGTCTTAATCAATAAAAACCTGTGATAAAAGTGCCAGATGTCCAAGTCTGCTGGATTGCGTCCACAACGACCAAACCAGTTAGCTGCAAGATGAGTCTGATCTTGTATCACCAGATACAACGTTGGACAGGAAGCTCCATATGATTCCCAACAGAAATAAAGAATTTCCCATGCATAAAGAATATTCCGTACCGAAAGAATACTGCGTACCAAAGAATACTCCGTACCAAAGAACCCTGTACACACAAATTAAAATTTGAAGGTTATTGCTGCAATTACTTACACTTTCCTAAGTGGTTCCACTTTATAATAATCAACCCAATTATTTTTAACCCCGACAAGTCACACGACCAATAATCGATAATTCTAAAAAGTTTTATATTTTAGATTTCAATCCTTACTGGTAACTAAGTACTCACCAAGTGCTAAATGTCTTTCACAAAATAAATTTCTTAAGCCAGGAAATTTCTCTAATACTCTTTATAAAATTCTCCTGGATGAGAAAAGGGTGCCCCAAACTAATTTGTATAATTAACTTTATTTTCAGGACCACTCCATGAAAATTACAATAGGGCGTGCCTTTTCTAAGACTTGCACAAAGTATATGCTGCACCAAACAAGATCGATGTAATGTGTATCCTACATTTTATATCTTGTTGATAAGAACAACTGGTATCAGGTTATAATATATGGTTGACCCTAACAAATAAATTCCTCGTTGAAGGTCGGCATTAACAAAGTTCAATATTCAAATAATCAATACAGTCAAGGTGTATTTGGTTATCGTTGTCTGAATCAATGTTATTTAATAACATTGTCTTAGTCCACTTGAATAAAATAAAGCAATAATTAATTTAAACCTTAGCTTTTTAAGAACGATTTGACATTCGACAAAACAACTAAACTAAATAACGACATGGTAGTATCTTGCAACCCGTCGCCAAATTATAACATTTAACCTTATGCAACATGAACAAATTACGTTTCTGAAAGCAAATTGTAATGAGGCATAAATGACACGTTACAAGATTGAACACTAAAGGCAGTGCAATCGTGACAGACTGATGCAGTGAGTACGTGGGGCGTGAGTCATTGCTTTTGGTGCCAGTGCATTGTATAACCAGTCCTGTCCTGTCGCTCACACTCTAATACAAAACACCGGATTACTGGGAGTGCCGGAAAGTTAAGATGCCGGATTACAGAGGAGTACTGTACTTCTCTTTTTCTTATCTCTGCTTCTAATATATTCTGCACTATTCCATCATGCCTTAGTATGTGACCTATCATCCTATCTCTCTTATTTTTTCTGTTTTCCATATATTTCTTTCTTCTCCTGCAATTTCTAGTACATCTTTGTTTTTAACTTTGTCTGTCTATGATATTTTCATCATACGTCTGTAGCACCACATTTCAAAAGCTTCTACTTTTTCTTGCCTGCTTCTCCTACTGTCCAGGCTTCACAGCCGTACAGTGCAGTGCTCCACACATACGTTTTAAGCAATCTTTTCCTTGTTTCTATGTTTGTTGTCTTTGAATACAGTAGTTGCTTTTTCTTGTTAAATGTAGCACACCCTTGTGCTAACCTTTGTTTTATATCTTTTGTGCTTTTCCCATCTTGCGTCATTTAACTTCCTAGGTTGTAGAAATCGTTAACCTCTTGCAAGTTCTCGTTACCTATTAGTATTCTTGTTTTTGGTTTATTTTCCCCCTTTGCATACTAGAACTTTAGTTTTATTTTTGTTAATTTTCATACCGTATCTCTCTGTTAAAACTGTTTCCATTTCATTAAGAGCAGTTTCTAACTCTTATTTGCTAGATACTAATATCGCTATATCATATGCAAATCTATGAATATTAATATTCTGTCCCTGCACAGTAATTCCAAATATCTTCCTGCATTTGACAGTATTCATTGCCTCTTCTATGTACAAGTTAAAAATTAATGGGGATAAGGCACGTCCCTGTCTCACCCCTTTCCTAATATTTACTTCTCTACATTCCTGCTCTAATTATATTACAGTTGTTTGATCTTTGTATAATCTATGTACTATTCATCTATTCCTAAAAGTATTTCAAAAATTTTTTTCCACTTTACATTGTCGAATTCTTTTTCCAGATCTACAAACCCTATATACACGCTTTCCTTCTTTTTTATTGTTTTCCCCATTACCACCCTCAGAGCTAAGATAGTCTCCTGTGGTTCCCTGTTTCGTGTAAATCCAAATTGATCTTGTCCTAGTATTTCTTCAACTCGTTTTTCCATTCATCTTTGTACAATTCTAGTTAATATTTTTGACACGTGTGCTGTCAGACTTATTGTTCGTAAATTTTCACATCTATCTGCGCCTCTTTTTTTGATATAGTTACTATGATGTTACATTTGAAATCTTTGGGTATCATGCATGTCTCATACATATAGCTTACAAGTTGGAAGGGACGTTCTGTTACTGCTTATCCAGCGGCTTTTAGAATTTCTGCTTGCACCTTATCTATACCCGGTGCCTTACCATTTTTCAGACTCTAATGAATTCTAATTCAAACTCATCTCACAGTATAGAATATCCCAAGTCATCAGTTTCAATGTCCTGTTCTAATGCTGTTAGTTCCTCTCCTGTATATTAATTCCCTATATATTCCTGCCATCTAACCACTTCCTCTACATTTTCTAGAATGACGTTTCCTCTCGCGTCCCTTATATTTTTGCTATACGGTTTTATATTCCTAAAATTTATTCTAATTAGTTTGTATGCTTTGTCAGTCTTTCCTATTTCCATCTTAGTTTGTATCTCTTTGCACTTTTCATCAATCCAGTGTTCTTTAGTTTTCCCACATTTGTGAATAATTTCCCATTTTATGGTTTTGTATCTCTGTTTTCCTCTTTCATCTGATCTATTTTTGTATTTTCGTCTTTCTTCTATTAAATTGAGGATATCTTTTGTTATCCATGGTTTCATATTTTCTTTTTGTGTATACCCCAGAATATCTCTGGTTGCCATCTGTAAGCTGGATTTAATGTTATTCCATTCTGTTTCTACTTCCTTAGTATCAGAAATTTTCCCAATATCTTTCAGCAATTCATTTGACTTTTTTTAGATCTTTCGTGGATATCTTTATCTTTTAGTTTCTCAAGGTCAAAGTGCCTTTTTCTATTCCTTTTCAAATTTTTAAATTTAAGAGTGGCCTTCATAATTACGATGTTGTGGTAAGTGTTTGTATTTGCTTCAGGATAGCGTCTACAGTTTTTTATTTGATTCCTATACCGTTGTCTAATAAGAATGTAATCTATTTGATATCTCCTTGTATCCTGGCATCTTACACGTGTATCATCTTCTAGCATGATTTTGAAATAATGTGTTTGTGACAGTTAAATTGCTTTTGTTGCAAAATTCTACCAACCTATTTCTCTTGTCGTTTCTTGTGCCTAAACCAAATAAACCTACTATCGCTTCTTCCCTACCCTCACCTACCACTGCATTAAAATCCCCGTAATTATTAAATTTTCATGTCCTATTATGTATCTTAGTATCGATATCTTTGTAGATCGTTTCTATCTCTTCCTCATTGTGGCTGGAGGTGGGCATGTATACTTGTATTATTACTGTATTTACCGGTTTAGATTCTAATCTAACCATGAGTACTTTTGTAAGTAGTTTTCTACACAGTGTCCTATCTTTTTTTCACATAACTATCCCCACACCAGAATTTCCTTCCTCTGATCCTGTATAAATTACCCTGAACTTCGCTGATCCCTACTATGTCTAGTGCTAACCTATCTATTTCAATTTTAAGTTCTCTGGCTTACCTATTGCTTCATACTTCTGACATTCCATGCTCCGACTCGTAGAATGTACCCGATTTCTTTTCTAAATTTTTCGATTACCTCCTTGAAATCCCAATTGCAAACTATTTTACCTCCGGAATCCTTACCTCAGAGGATGCCATCATTTTAAATACAATTTAAGTACGTTGTGTACTTGGGAGGTAATGTGGTGGTTTTCCGTTGCCTTCCACATTGCGGTAGTGTGTCTTAGAATGCCATACCAACCACTATGGTCTTTGCCAATCTAAGTACCGAAAGAGCCACTGCCATCTTTCGGGGACCTGTTCTAGTCTGGTTCCTCACTAAAGACTTTACTAATTTGGTTGAACCTGTAGTTTGGCTCTTTACATCACTGGAATGCGAAAGCCATTCCACCTGTTCTAGTAATCTAGAACTTCTTCAAGGTGCAGGTCCATTCGGAAAGGAGCTATCTGATGATAGAAATGCCTGTTTCTTTTTAAAAAAATGTAACTTTATATTTTCCTGAAATAACTACTGAAAATTTTTCAGTAATGTATGGCCCCCCTTCATCAGCTATAACTTTTATCTGAATGTTTTGTTTTTTATACCTTGTACTTTTTAAATTAAATGTGTTGGTTGGTTTAAAAATTACACCCTGAATATCAAGTGTGCAACAAATGATTTTTTTTTATTAATGACAATTAAAAACTGTTGATATTGTCAACAATTGGATCGTGCTTGATGACTATTTTCAGTCAGTCCGATTACAATGGCTTTCATACAAACAGCATACAAAGAAGATCAAAAAGCATAAAATCAGTTCAAAAGTAAAGTATCTCTATTTTGAAAAACACCGGCAAAACTTATTAAAAAAATTTGCATAGAACGAAAGTACCCAAACACAATGCCATGATTTCCTATTAAAAAAAAAATTCAAAAGTTGGAAAATTGTAAATTACCTGTTTGTTTAATGTTCAGCATTAATAAGTATTCAGCTTGCTTCACTCGCATCACTAGTGTAACTTTTTCAAACTCAAGTAAATCTGTGCAATTATTTTTTTAACAACTCCAAGCTTCATATTGCTTTCAATAATACAATTTTAACAAACGCAATCAAAACAAAAAATGTTTATTTGAAATTCTGACTGAAATCCAAATACATAAAACTTATATCAATACAATCTTGGCTAAACTCACTATTCTATCACTATTATAAAATTAGTTTTGAATTGGTTTCTTTGTTTGTTTGATAATTTTTTGAAAAAGTTGTTAAAATTATTGTTTAGATTTGTAGTAACAAATTGTGAGCTAAAATGATTGATGCATAATGTTATTTATCAATGGTAATTAATTTATTTAAAAACAATAACAGAAAAAGCATTTATTAACTACTAATATTTTGTTAAAGAACCACGTTGTGGACCAATGACAGGTGCCGGAGGCGAACCTGTACCTTTAACTACCATATCATCTTCTTTATCGGAGAGCGACTTCCCACAACCATTAATAAACAGAAGTCCAACAGATACAATTATGAAATGGCCTACAACACCAACACCAACGTCAATTAGACAGGTACTAAATTAATTATATCATTATTATTTCATTACGAGTAATACCATCCATCATATTGTAAAATTTAGATTAAAGATTCTTAGTACATTGCTATATCTACATGTATTATAACGAGTTTGTATGTGAGTTTATTTCAAGTTCCGTATTTAGTAATGAGCTTTGTTATAATTAAAGCATGTTGATTGTTATGTCATTCTTGAAGCATGAGAAAATACATACCCTTTTGCATCCTTGTCTTACAAATGCAAGGCTAAATATATCGCCGTCACATTATTATACAAATATAACCGCACTTGCAGCTTATATTTCTAACACTCCCACTGAAGCTGCACCAAATCCACAATATTTAATTTTTCGCGAAGACAACAAAAAATTTGAGGACCCAAAGGTTTGATAAGTATATCAGTCAGCTGTTCCCTAGATTCCACAAAAACAATGTCTATATCACCACGAGCATATAATTCTCTTATAAAGTGATAACGTACGTTGATGTGCTTGCTACGATTATGAAATTCAGGATTCTTTGATAATTTTATAGCTGATTGGTTGTCAACCATTACTGTAACACTCTCTTCTTGGATTTTTAAATCCTGAAGAAAACTTTTCAACCAAATAGAATCCTTTGTACCATCACTTAGAGCTATATATTCAGCTTCTGTTGTCGAAAGAGCAACGACTCGTTGTTTTCTACTCGACCATAACACAGGACCACCATTTAGTATAAATATAGAACCACTAGTAGATTTTCTGGAGTTTACATCAGTGGCATAATCAGCATCAGTATAACCAGTTAATGCAAAATCACTGCTCTCACTACCTCCATAGATAATGCCATAATTTTAGGTAGCCTGAAGATACCGGAAAATCTTCTTTACGGCTGTCCAATGTTGAGTACCAAAACATGTAGAATATTGACTAACCTGATTTACAGCATACTCAATATCTGGTCGACTGACCCTGGCCAAAAATAGAAGTGCTCCGATTGCCTCCCTGTATGGTATTTCTTTGGTATTTTCCACTTTGGATATTTCCAATGAACTCAAATGTAAACCAGGTTCTGCCGGAACCTTCGATGGTTTACATGTATTCATACCGAATTTTCTAAGCATTTTCTTAACATACTTTGCCTGACAAATACCTATGCTCCGTTCGTTTTGATTACGATATATTTCCATGCCAATGAAATATAAGCCATTTAAAACTGTGATTTCAAATCTTTGTTTCATTTGCGCCAATATGACAGAAATTGTTTTGGAACCACTGGAAATTAGCAACCCATCATCAACATACAAGGCCAGAAAAACGGTGTTTATTTCATCTTCTCTAACAAAAACACAGCTGTCTGCATTTGTTGCTTTAAAATGGAATTCTTCCAAAATGTGACAAATTTTGAATTTCAACACCTAGGTGCCTGTTTAAGTCCATACAAAGACTTTTGTAGGAGACATACTGAATCCAAGCCTTTTTCAAAACCGGGAGGTTGTTGCATGTAAATAACCTCCTTCAATTCGTCATATAAAAACGCCGTTTTTACGTCGAACTGTTTAATGTGATAGTCTTTTTCAGCAGCGATTGCCAATAACACACGTACCGATTCATAACGCACAACCGGTGCGAAAGTGTCTGTATAGTCTATGCCCTCATATTGAACATATCCATGAGTGACTAAAGGTGCCTTGAACCGAACTCTTGTTACAATTCGTATAAAATACGATACGATAATTCTTACAATTAAAAAGTCGATAATTACATCGCGCAAGCGTGATGAAAAAAGCGAGCAACGCCCCTGGCGGATGGTATCGCTAACCTTATTACAGATTACGCGTGGCCAACTACCAATGACGTCACCAATGCACAATTTATATTGCGCAATACTTCGGAAATTTACATATTTAAAACAATAATTGATAAAAGCGAACAATTAGCAGATAGAATACTCACATAAGATATCCGGCATTCGACGGAGTTGCGCTAAGGTAGGCCTCCATTAAAGTCCATCAAGCTACTCAAAGCCCTTTTGCGGTAATTAAAGGTGGTGACTCCTGCCAACGCTCCTTCAAGCGCTCCAGCCAGCTACGGCAGTCCTGAGATCGCTCATCCCCGGGTTGTGCAGTACGGTACACTTACGTGGCTTCAGATGGCACCTACCTCAAAGCGTCCACACTCCTTGAAGATTCTGGCAAAACAGCCACGTTATAGAGAGAACAGGAAACTTGTCCCCACTTCTTGTCTTTTTCACGTCGGCGCGAGGTTATTCGTCCAACCCTCTCGCGTCGCGCGATCTGCGCAAACGCACCATGACGTAGCGGAAATACGCACCTAGTCTTTTAAAATTCCGCGCACCGCGTCTTTTGAAATTTATGGCGCGAAACCTCCGCACATCAAACTTAACCTAAACATGTTTAAGGGCCACTTTGGCACGTAACACTCTATCATTAGGTTCATATTTATTTTTAAAAACCCATTTTGACCCAAGAATTTTCTTTTTATTAGTAAATTTTACCAACGTCCAAGCCGAATTTTCATGCAGAGCAGCGATCTATTTTTGCATAGCCCGTGACCAAGACAACGAGTCTTTACCAGAAATTGCTTCTTGATACGTTAACGGTTCACTATCCACAGTAAAAGCAGAAAGTTCATATTCTTCATACGGAATAGGCGGTTTAATTTTGCTTCAATCACGTAACCTATTTAATGCACTGTCACTTTCATTTACAGAAACTGGTTCGACCAAATCAGGCTGTAAAAAGTCCAAACCAGAGTTGTCAAACACAAGATCAATGTCATACACACCTGCTAGTTTCGTTGAGTCAACCGATGACAAATTTTCATTAAACACGACATTAGTGCTCTTAAAAATTTTCTTAGTAGAAGGATCCCATAAACGATAAAGAACCATTTCCTTTTCGTAACCAACCATGATTAATTTCATTGATTTTGGATCATATTTATGTCGTTTTTCTTTAGGTAAGTTCAGGTAAGCGTCACACTCAAAAACTCGAATATGTTGTATATCTGGTTTAAAACCAAACCATCCTTCAAAAGCAGACATTCCATTAGACTGTTTTGAAACCGTTCTATTCAAAAGATAATACCGCACAAGCAACGGCCTCCAACCAAAGTGCTTTCGAAATATTTGTGTTATACAACATAGTTCTAGCAGATTCCACAATTGTTCTCAGTTTCCGTTCTGAACGACCATTTTGTTCATGAAGATATGGCGATGACATTTCATGAATTATGCCTTTATCTTTTAGAAACGTAGAAAATTGAAATGATGTGAATTCTGTACCATTATCTGAGAAAAAAACTTTGAGTGAATTACCTGTTTGTTTTTCAGAATACGCCACGTATTCCTTGAATTTTTCAAAGAACTGTGATTTATTTTGCAAAAAATAAACGTTTCTGAAACTTGAATTTTCATCTTTAAAAGGTACAAAGTAGCGACTCCCACTTGGTGATATAATATTTATAGGCCCACAAACATCACTATGCACCATTTTGCCAGATTTGAAATTTTTCACTCGAGTACTAACTGGCTGTGGTTTACTACTTTGTTTGCCAAGTTTACAAGCTTCACAGACAAATTCGTCATTTGGTATATTAGAAAAAAATTGTTTTAAAGTATTCTTAATTATGTCCCAACTTTTCATCCCACAATTGTAACGATTCTTTTTATTGAACCGAGCATGCCAACATTTTGTGATTGCGAAATAACATGCAAAATAAATTGCCATATTTCACACCTACGACAGATAAAACCCCATCTGACCGCCGTATTTCACATTGATGTTGATAACTATGAAAAGAAAACCCCTTGTTATTCACAGCAATTGTAGAAAATAAATTTCTCCTGAGATCTGGAACATAAAGAACATTTGTCAATTGACGATTGTGCCATTCACCATTTACTTTTGCCTGAATATCAATTGTGCCCTGACATGCAACACGCAACACTTTATCACTTGCGACTTTATCCTCTTTTATATTTTCTATAGGCCCAATTTCACGAAATAGTTCTTTCTGAAAGGTCATATGCATACTTGCACCCGAATCCGGAATCCAGATGACTTCATCTTCATTCCGAGTTTCTGAATAAAACACGGATATATCTACTATATACGCCGCGTCTTGACCTTCATCTGAAAGTCCACCTTTTATGATTTTTGACACACCCTTTTTTAATGTCATCAAGCCGTTTCTTGCATTCTTTAGCCCAATGCCCTTTAATACCACAGTAATTGCAGTTCGTAGTTTTTATACGTTCATCCAAGCTCTTTTTGGATTTATAAGCGCCATTATTCTTTGTAGATTTATTTTTCGAAAACACCCGTTGTTTAGCCTTATTTAATTCCACTTTCAAAGATTCTACTTGAAGTGCCAAAGACGAGTAATCCTCACTCGTTGTTTGCGACAAACGTTTATCCTCCCTGATTAATCTAGATACTAGATTTTCCATTTGCGATCCACTTGTGGTGTACATTCCCAAGCCATCCGGAAATTAGAAAATTTTTGTGGCAACACATTTAATATTTAATTTATGACCATAGTGTCCTACAACATTTCCTTTAATGATTTTAAATTATTTATGATAGACTCCAGTTGGACAACCTGATGAGCAAATGGTAAATTATCACTAAATTTAAATGCATAAAAATGTTGCCAAATCTCTTGTTTTTGATCTTCTACGGCGGAACCATATAAAGAAATCATGCGATCCCAAATTTGTTTAGGCGACTTACAATTACATAAATGAACATGTAGTGTCTGATCAATTGATTTTAATAGAATTACCGCTGCCTTAGCCTTTCTAGTTTTCCATTGACTCCATTTCTTAACTTCTTGCTTATACAGTTCTGGTACTTCTTCATTTACAAACTGTTCCAGATCCTTTGAATCCAGTAAAAATGAAACGCCAAACTTCCACATTTCAAAATTCGTACCATCGAATTTCTGAAAATTAGCCACATGTTTCTCTGCCATCGTTAAAAGAATCCAAGCAAGTTAACCTCACAAAAAATGTACTTGTTTACAATACACGTGCATAACACTAGCTTTTTAAATTTAATTTAAAATACCACGTGTCGCGTAAATATCGAACCAAGTGAATTATGAACTTCAATCTCGTGAACCTTAAAACCATAAAAACCGCGCTCTGATACCATGAAAGGGTTACACCAAAAATAGGATGTAAATAAATACTAGGAAGCCGTCGAATCTTCCTGGTTTACACCTATATTAATAAACAAGTATTAACGTCAAAGAAAAAACTAGTTATGGTTCTATTAAAAAAATAAACTTGTGTGACATTTACTAATGTCATTAGCCCACTACACCCTTTTTTAAAAATTAACTATAAGACAAGGATGTAAACTCTGCACAACCGATATCAACATACCCTCGTGCATCCTTGTCTTACAAATGCAAGGCTAAATATATCGCCGTCACATTATTATACAAATATAACCGCACTTGCAGCTTATATTTCTAACAATATTAATCGATATTAGTATGTGCCCAGTCGTCAAATCAACATAATATCATGTGAAACTATCGATCTCTATCACATGACTGATCACAGAGCAGTACTTTGTACATTTGATATAACGTACGCAAACATGAGCCATACAGCTTCACATACAGATGTTCTTAGAACTTTAATATGAATAACTTTAATTATGATGCTAGTTACATTCAGTGGGATTTAATAAAATCATTACCAGACCTCAATGATAAAGTCAATTATCTTAATAATGCAATAACATTATTATTTAATGAACGTGCTCCAATACGCACAGCTTATATAAAAAGGAAAATGCCAGCATACATAACGCACACCATCAGACTGATGATACTTCTACGGCATTAGGAATATAGTAAGTATATTAAGACTAAGAACAATACTAAGTTTCGCTTTTATAAAGACCTAAAAAACATTATCACAACAGCAATAAGGAATGAAGAAAAAGCATACATTGAATACCAATACAGAAATAATATTAGCAATACTAAGCAGCTAGGGAATATTTTTGATAGATGTCAAATACATTTAAAAACGAAACCCCAAATTTCAAATGAAATTCAAAATCCTGATGAAGTCAGCAATTTTTTTATTAAATCTATCCCAAATCAATCAATACCAAGTCATCAAATAAACTTTTACAATCAAAACATTGTCATAGCTATAAATGGGCCATTCATTTTACAACCGGTAAATGTAAATGTGGTTGAGAAATCGATATTGAAGTTCAGGTCTAATGCTCAAGGATTTGATGGCGTAAATAAGAAAATATTAGTGTTGGTAATGCCATTCATTATTAATGTTTTAACACATATTATAAATGTATCATTAGAATCAGGCAAATTTCCTATAGCTTGGAAATATTCAACTATCAATTGCTAAAAAACCTCTGGCTACTACATATGCTGATTTGCGTCCAATTAGTATATTGCCTATAATGTCAAAGGATATTATTATTATTATTATTGCTTTATTATCCAACAGAATAAATCCAATTACAGAATAAAATTAACAAAGAAAGACAAATAAGAAAATACAAATTTACATTTACAGAGACAACGTTTATAATAGATTACGTTAGTAAAAGTAATGATCAAAACTAAGGCAATCCGTCAAGTGAAAAGTGCATATAAGTATAAGCCAAAAATTCTGACAACGATATAGCAAAGATGTCGCGAATATTAAATAGCATATTAAATGTTTGTGTTACAACATATATTGGAGAATTGGATAATAGATTAGTATTTGATATTTTTTTATAGAACGTTATACTTGTACGTGTATTAACAGACGGAACATTAAAATTTAACTTTGCTAAAGCATATGGTGCATCAATAAATCCTTGAATAATTTTATACAGAAACAACTGACCATTAATTCCGTGCCGCACATCGAGCTGTAGAACGTTATATTTAGATAAAGTCTGACTTATACCTTGGCATGGGTACGCATGGGTCTCAACAAACACCACAAATTTAAAATACTTACGTTGCACTTTTTCTAATAGAGCTATATAAACTTTATAGTGAGGGTTCCAAATAAGAGCGCAGTATTGTAATTTTGGCCGCACTAAAATTAAATACAACGTTCTCAATACACGAATGTTGGTAATCCACTTAGAGTTACGAATAATAAAGCCACAAAGTTTGAAAGCAGCAGATGCAGACGATATAATATGTTCCGAAAATGATAGTTTCGAATCAAATAGAACTCCAGGATCCTTAACACTCGTAACACGTGTCAAAATAACACTGTTAAGAGTATAGTTAAATATAATTGGTTGATGTTTACGCGTGAAGGAGATAATTTTACATTTACTAGTGTTAAGTTGCAAATAGTTAGTGTTGCACCAGTTCTGTAGTTTATCCAGTTGTAATTGAAGCTTATAGCAATCGTCATCATGCAAAATATTAGCATACAGTTTAAGATCATCAGCAAATAGTAATAAATGGCAGTCTAAATGATCAACGACGTCATTGGTGAAGAGTAAGAATAAAAGCGGGTCCAAGTTTGATCCTTGCGGTACACCTAGATCGGCAACAAAGTAATCTGAGTTATATCCGTTGTAGGAAACGTACTGCTTTCAGTTATGCAAGTAAGAGGTAAAAAATTGAATTAAAGTTGTAGAAAAAGCAAAGCTCTCAAGTTTTAGTATAATAATTTTGTGGAGAATTTGGTCGAACGCCTTGGCAAAATCCGTGTAGATAACGTCTACTTGACCTCGATCATCTAGAACTTCGGACACATCCTGTGTTAGGCATGTAAGATTTGTCAATGTAGATCTGTTCTCCATGAATCCATGCTGAGCGACAGAAATATAGTTTTTTACTAATGGATAAATACGCTGATGCAAAATAATCTCGAACAATTTGGCAAAATTACATAGGATGCTAATTGGTCTGTAATTTGATATAGTAGTTGCATCACCTCCCTTGAGGATAGGACAGATTTTACCTATTTTCCATTCCTCCAGAAAAGTACAAGTACTAAGTGATAAATTAAACAGGTACAACAGGGGGCTCCGCAAACACCATTTTACAGTCGCGTATAAGAAACGAGGAAATTTTATCTGGCCTAGAAGTAGATTTATTTTTAAGCCTTTCAATGGACTTCACAACTTGGCGTCGCCGTGGATCAATGTAGTAAGCGTAAGACTACGGATCCCAAGGTCGACTACTTGAAAAATGGCAGGTGAGCATTTTTCACAAATATTACGCCCTCGTTGGGATGAGAGGTTAAATGGAGGTCCCGTGTGTGAGTGTTGTCACGCACGTTAAAGATCCCTACCTTGCCTGGAACGGTAAGGGTTCGGCAAAATTCTAAATTTCCAGGCAACAAACAACTCGCCTCCTGGCCAATGTAGTACCTTCGGGTGGAGCATTGGAAATGCAAATGAACGGACTTCACAACTTCCTCTAACGTTAAGGAATTGATAGTAATTTGTGAATTGCTTACAGTGGGAATATTCACATGTTGAGTCAGCTTTAACATATACACTGCTAAAATATTCCTTGAAGGCATTCATTATATTTTCTGGAGTTTTGTACTCGATATTATTATTAGTAAGTGATCCAGGTATACGGGTAGCACATTGTTTAGAACGAACATATTTCCAGATTTGTTTAGGATCAATACCAAGAGAATCTTGGATGTTTTTAAATAAACAGTGTAGGCTTGTGATATTACTGCTTTGCAAGTAGAGCAAAGTGCTTTAAAATGTTGACGGTCGTCTGCATGGTTATACTAGGTTATCATAAAGTAAGGGATACATCAGATATCCTGCCTTCGCCCGAAGTTGCACTCGGGTGAGGCCTCTAACCACTCAGTCGGGGCTCCTTCCGGAGGAATTAGAGATGACACGTTGACGCTACCAAATGCGTACGAATCAGCTCCGGCTAGCTAAGATGGACATGAGGTCATCCTCAGGCATGAAGTTCGGTAGTCCCAGGTGGCGGCAAATTCTTACCTATGTAGGGAATGATGGAAAAAGGTACAAGGTATGACAGACAAAAGTTAAGCAAGCAAGGAAATCTACATAGATACGATAACGATACGTCACCAAAAAGAAACGTCTACTTCACTTCACAAACAAAGGCAAAAAGCCACGTTCTCGCGAGAGAAGCGGAGAACTCTCCCACCCCATTGTCTAGTATTCCTCTAACCCTCTAGGGATACACTCACTGCGCAAGCTCACTACTCTGACGTACGGAAGCACACGCTTAGTCTATTTAAAAGTTCCCGCGTCCCGCGTATTTGAAAATATAAGAATTTGGCGCCCAACGTGGGGCTACCGAACTTCATGCCTGAGGATGACCTCATGTCCATCTTAGCTAGCCGGAGCTGATTCGTACGCATTTGGTAGCGTCAACGTGTCATCCCTAATTCCTCCGGAAGGAGCCCCGACTGGAGTGGTTAGAGGCCTACCCGAGTGCAACTTCGGGCGAAGGCAGGATATCTGATGTAAGTAATTCTTTACTTAATTTGTGCGCTTTATTCTTTGTTTTTGAATTATTTAAATTTGCGTAGTATTACGTAATATTGATGACATCATTGATAGATGACCGCACCCAAATCCGTATAAGATTAAGTGCTGCCAACTGCCGATAGTGTCTCTTACACCACGCTACCGGTGTTGCATTTATCGAACTTTTAATTTTAACTACCGTTTTTAAATATAAGAATTTGGCGCGAACTCCCGTATATCAAAAAACTAACCTAAAAACATGTTTAAGTGACCCTTGGCACGTAACAATCGCGACAAAGCCACAAAAGAAAAAACTTAAAAAAAGAAAAAGTCTATTAGCACAGTAACAGCTTAAAATCTAAGTCCTAACTACCCTACATAAACCCTAACTTAAAACCTACAAAATGTTTATATAAGGCGCCACCTGGTTTTTTCGACCGATAACACGTCTACCGAAGTACCAGGAAACGGAATAGGTAGCCCGATAGTCTTTGACTACACTAATTACCGACAGCACAAATTTGTCGGGGAGCATAAAACACTACTTAAACTAACACGGGTGCGACAAGTCGCCTAACCTATCTAAACTTATCTAACTAAAGCTAACATAAAAGTTGTTATGTGCAGACACACATGAGTGTTGCATTGAAACTATTCTTCCTTTGGCAAGAAGTGCCCAAATTTAAAATGTTCATGGAGTGAGTCACTCTGCACTCCAGCAAATTTTGTTACTGGTACTTTGGTTTTCTAACGATGCACATTTAAAACTTGTCCATGACATAGTTGTGAATCAACAAATTTACCAAAAGCACCACCTACTAAATCCTTATATAGTTTCGAATCAAATAGCACTCCAGGATCCTTAATACTCGTAACACGTGTCAAAATAACACTGTTAAGTGTATAGTTAAATATAATTGGTTGATGTTTACGTGTGAAGGAGATAATTTTACATTTACTAGTGTTAAATTGCAGATAGTTAGTGTTGCACCAGTTCTGTAGTTAATCCAGTTGTAATTGAAGCTTATAGCAATCGTCATCATGCAAAATATTAGCATACAGTTTAAGATCATCAGCAAATAGTAATAAATGGCAGTATAAATGATCAACGACGTCATTGATGAAGAGTAAGAATAAAAGCGGGCCCAAGTTTGATCCTTGCAGTACACCTAGATCGGCAACAAAGTAATCTGAGTTATATCCGTTGTAGGAAACGTACTGCTTTCAGTTATGCAAGTAAGAGGTAAAAAATTGAATTAAATTTGTAGAAAAAGCAAAGCTCTCAAGTTTTAGTATAATAATTTTGTGGAGAATTTGGTCGAACGCCTTGGCAAAATCCGTGTAGATAACGTCTACTTGACCTCGATCATCTAGAACTTCGGACACATCCTGTGTTAGGCATGTAAGATTTGTCAATGTAGATCTGTTCTCCATGAATCCATGCTGAGCGACAGAAATATAGTTTTTACTAATGGATAAATACGCTGATGCAAAATAATCTCGAACAATTTGGCAAAATTACATAGGATGCTAATTGGTCTGTAATTTGATATAGTAGTTGCATCACCTCCCTTAAGGATAGGACAGATTTTACCTATTTTCCATTCCTCCAGAAAAGTACAAGTACTAAGTGATAAATTAAACAGGTACAACAGGGGGCTCCGCAAACACCATTTTACAGTCGCGTATAAGAAACGAGGAAATTTTATCTGGCCTAGAAGTAGATTTATTTTTAAGCCTTTCAATGGACTTCACAACTTGGCGTCGCCGTGGATCAATGTAGTAAGCGTAAGACTACGGATCCCAAGGTCCCGGGTTCAAATCCCGACACGGCCGACTACTTGAAAAATGGCAGGTGAGCATTTTTCACAAATATTACGCCCTCGTTGGGATGAGAGGTTAAATGGAGGTCCCGTGTGTGAGTGTTGTCACGCACGTTAAAGATCCCTACCTTGCCTGGAACGGTAAGGGTTCGGCAAAATTCTAAATTTCCAGGCAACAAACAACTCGCCTCCTGGCCAATGTAGTACCTTCGGGTGGAGCATTGGAAATGCAAATGAACGGACTTCACAACTTCCTCTAACGTTAAGGAATTGATAGTAATTTGTGAATTGCTTACGGTGGGAATATTCACATGTTGAGTCAGCTTTAACATATACACTGCTAAAATATTCCTTGAAGGCATTCATTATATTTTCTGGAGTTTTGTACTCGATATTATTATTAGTAAGTGATCCAGGTATACGGGTAGCACATTGTTTAGAACGAACATATTTCCAGATTTGTTTAGAATCAATACCAAGAGAATCTTGGATGTTTTTTAAATAAACAGTGTAGGCTTGTGATATTACTGCTTTGCAAGTAGAGCAAAGTGCTTTAAAATGTTGACGGTCGTCTGCATGGTTATACTAGGTTATCATAAAGTAAGGGATATATTTTAAATCATTACAACTTTTTAATAAATTAAGTTAGTAACATAAAATAAACGAAATCTAGTTGCTTAATGAGTGGGATTTTACCGTATCTATGAGAAACAAAAGCGTTGTTATAACAATTGTTGACACTAGTGTCAAAACGAAATTATTCAATTTGAAGTTTTATTTTGAAATTAAAACTCAAGTAAATGTTGAGTTCAAACGACTCAACTGTAATAACATGGATTTACAAACAAGAATTGGTTTAGTTCAGTGCTATTATGAATCAGGCAGAAATTACACCGCTGGATTACGAAGATTTCGCACGAGAATGGGTTTGAGAGCGGGACCCTGTCAAATGAAAGCGTACCGCAATTTGATACAAAAATTTGAAAGAACAGGGTCTGTAACTGACTTACCAAGATCAGGAAGACCAATAATTAGTGATGTCCAAGTTGCAGAGGTTCTTCATGAAAATCAAGACATAGCCAGAAGCAATTCACTCGCAATCAGCAGTGCAAATGCGATATCCAAGCGATTGCAAATGCCGTATACCACGGTTTGGAAAATTTTACGCAAAATTCTAAACATGTATCCATATAAACTGAAAATGCTGTTTGAATTAAGGGACGCAGATTTGGCTACTAGGTACGATTTTTCTTTGCGAGTAATGGCTCAGATGGAAATTGAACCCGAATGGTTATCCCGTATTTTATGGACAGATGAGGCACATTTTACTCTGAATGGTGGAGTCAATACTCAAAACTGTAGAATCTGGTCTGCAGAAAATCCGCAACAAATCGTTCAAAAAGGTCTTCATGACAAGAAAGTCACCGTTTGGTGTGGTTTTACAGCTGATTTTATTATTGGTCCGTATTTCTACGAGGAAATGCAGAATGGACAAGCCGTATCTGTAACTGTAAATGGTGAACGATACTTGCAAATGTTACAAAATTATGTTATTCCACAGCTGCAAAACGAGCACTTACGGAATTGAAAACATCATTTTTATGCAGGATGGAGCACCCCGCACATTTTTCGACCAGTCAAAGAATTGTTAACCAACGTTTTTCAAGATCGCGTGTTAAGCAGACATTTCGTAAATTCATGGCCACCAAGATCACCTGATCTAAACCCAGCGGATTACTGGCTGTGGGGTTATTTAAAAAGTTTAGTGTTTAGAAGACGACCAACTACGCTACAAGAATTAAAAGACAGTATTACGGAGCAAATTGGTACAATTCAACCAGAAATGTTACGAAATGCTGTGTACAATTTGGAGGTAAGGATGGTGATCTTACAACAACAAAACGAAGGTCATATTGAGCAATTGCCGTAACCTGTTTTGGGCATACTAAATCCCATTTCATAAGCAATTAGATTTCATTTATTTCTTGTTATTAACTTAATTTGTTAAAAAGTTATCATAATTTAACAATATATCCCTTACTTTATGATAACCTGATACTTATTGCATAAGTTTAATAGTGGTGATTATTTCCGGTGTGAACCACACAGGATATTTCCTTTTTCGTATGTTACCATACCTTGGTACAAAACGACCAACAATATCACATAGAACCTCATAGAAGTAGGCGCAGGCCTTTATGTCATTCAGTAGGTAGAGATTAGTCCAATCAATGGCACAAAGATGATTGTAAAGGCCTAAGTAGTCAGCTTTCTTGTAATTATAGCTCATAGTCACCTTACTGGTTTTAAAATGGTTAATATAAGAATGATTGTAGTAAAGGAATATATGTAATGAGGGAAGGTGGCCGTCTTCACTAAGCAATGGTAATTCATCACGTCCAACAGTACAGTTAAGGTCACTTACCACCAGGTCAAGTAGCCTATGGTTATTGTTAGTAATTCCATTAAATTGAGAATATCCACACAAATCAAAAAAGCTTTTAAGCATATTATAATAGGCATCACTAGTATCAGCATAAATATAGTTTGTGTAATTATAATCTCCAACAATTAAAACCTTTGCACTACTCAAACAAAACCTTTCCTCAAATAGTTCAAAAAATGTTTCAACCGCCACATGATGAGTGACAGGTGGTATATAAATTACAAAAATATACAGGACATTGCTACCAATTAAACATTTACAGCCAGTAATATCAATGTTGATTATCTTATTGGTAATGTCTGATAGAACAAGAGTAGAACAGAAGATTTTATTTTTAACAGCAAGTAATACTCCGCCTCCCCACTTTAAGCCGATAGTTGTATATTGTCTGTCACATCTAAAAACGGTGCTGTTTCCGTAATACCAATTACATCATAATGGCTAGCACATATTGAACTATAGAATTGACTCTCTTTAGTTCTCAGACCACGAACGTTCTGATAATAACAGTGTAAGGAATTTCGTTTTAAGCTTTGATATAAAGGATCTGTTAAGTTTGGACGGTCTAAATTATACTTATTATTGCAGTTGGTAATGGAAAGTTTTTGTTGACAACTACTTAGTTTTTTGTAACAATCGTAGGAACGTTCTTTATGTATTTTATGGTTAGGTTTACCTCACCATTCTTGATTCTGTTATTTAATGTTTCCCGTAAATTGGTTAAAAATTTCCATTATGTTATGGAACACATAGTTTACACACTACTAATTGAACACATATCCAAATGGAACTTATTACCCACATTCCAATCTGGATTTCGCACTGGATATAGCACAGCAACTACACTAAGTAAGGTTGTGTGATATAATTATGATCTAGTTGCCTGATGTTGTTTATAGACATTCACTTTCTTATCTGTCATTAGCTCTAATTAACACTTTATTAAAACCTTAAAAGAGGTTCTCCATTTCATTACAATTTAATAAACAGTTACTCAATAGAAATGGATCGTTTTCTGGCTCCGGAACGCTTCAACATCGACCCGAACTCTATAAATGCGACTCTGGAGTGGAAACACTGGTATACAAAATTTCTTAGTTTCGCATCTGAAAAAGAAGACCCTGATAAATTGAAAATCAATTATAATTACAACTCTGCCAAAGTCCACCAGTATATTAGTGCTGCTAGGTCGTATAAAGATGCTATATCAATCCTCAATGATATATATGTGAAGCCAGTTAATGAAGTCTATAATCGGCATAAGTTAGCCATTCGAAAGTCAACTATCTGAAGAAAATGTTGACCAATTTTTACAAGCTTTAAATCTTCTAGTTAAAGATTGTAAATTTAAAGCTGTTACCGCTGAAAAGCATCGAAAAGATTTCACTCGGGATGCTTTTATTCGTGGTTGATACCAATATTAGGCAGACTTATGAAAAGTCCTCTATTGACCCTAAGTGAGGTATATGAAAAAGCTCGATCATTAGAAATAGCTCTACAACAATCGATGCTTTACAATCAATCTCTGAATGTAAACTCTATACAAACCCACAATCCGGTCAATCATATGGTTCTTTTGAAGCAAGATGTTCAAAATGAAAACGTTTCATATAGTGAAACTAAAGAAACATTAGCGGCTACTTATAGAAAGTGTTTCTACTGTGTATTTAAATGACATATTCGATCCAAATGTCCAGCTCGAAATAGTCTTTGTAATATATGCCAAATAAAAGGTCACTACTCTAAGGTATGTAAATCACAAAAACATGGGTCTAACTCAAATCACTATGCTTCTATGATTAGCTCTATCAATACCAAACCCATACCTGAATGTTTGGCTAAAGCTGTGATTTGTGTTAAAGTTAATAATTCCTCTCTCTATGTGCTAATCGATAGTGGTAGTTTCTGTCATTTTTTTAGTGACTAAGCTGTAAAGAAACTTAAATTACCTATGTCTTCACAAGAGTCTGTTACAATGGCATCTACATCCTTTAACTCTAGAACATCTGGACAGTGTATTATTAATCTTCGTATCAAAGATCACTTCTATCCTACTGTCCGTCTGTCTATTCTCCCTAAAACGTTAATTGAAAGTTTGTGCTTTAGCTACAGCTAGTATTGAACCTGTAACTCTCTAAAAATTTAACACCTGAATGTAGATCAATTGCTATAAAATCTCGCAGACAAACTGAAAGTGATTCCAAATTCATAGAAGCTAAAATTAAACGCTTACTCTCTGAGGATATAATTGAAGAAAGTAAATCACCGTGGCGAGCGCAAGTACTAGCTACATCTTCAGAAAATTACCTAAAACGTTGTAACATGTTTAATTTCAGCAATAATTATTCGCATTGAATTAAGAGAATAATACGCTAAGCGTACCTTATTTTTTATTAATCTTATATTAAAATATCTGTGTGACATAAAGTTATTTCGTCAAGCATCTCTAGCTGTTTCTTTCGTATTCCCCACCTCTAACGTCGCTATAATTCGGTTCTCGCTTCGTCGAGTTAGTCGCCGCTAGCAACCGCCTTATCAACATGTATTCCCGGCTAGAGGCATGCGACCTTTGTATAAATTACTCTTGTAAGCAGGTCAGGTCGTGCTAGACCTGAAACTATTTTTGATATTTTACTAACACGCGTCACCTAGGATTTGTAATTTGTCAACTTAGAATTCGTCAACTAAGAGTATGTAAACGAAGAATGATAGATGTTGGTTTTGATTGCAGTCGTCCCAAATTAGAAATGGATAGTAACATTGGTCGGAGATTATGAATTTCCATCCAGATTTGTCTTGGAGCAACAGCGGCAGTTCGGTTCGTTATTAGATATAAGAAATTTCTTGCATGTGTTTTGAATGTCGTAAAAATTTTATAAACAGACTATCATATAAAGCACGAACACTTGCTATTATGTTTTCAAACATGTAATCTGTTTAATCCTCAATTATTGTTGAACTGGTTTTACAAGCCGTAGAACGAAATTTTGTCAAGTTAGGTTTATATAATTACAAGCTTTGTTCCATTTGAACCTTAGATAATTTCAAGGTATGTTTTCGACGTCATACTTTCTTTTGTGTTGCACAGTTGACAGATGTTGTCATGAAAGCAGATGCTTCGTGCAGCTGTCATAGAATTTAAATTAAACATTCCTATTTTTGTGATTAGCTTTTATCTACCTATTTTAAATACACGCTGCGTAAGAATTTAGAAACTGTAATCTACCTGAAAAGATCTACCCAGGTTAGAAACGTTAATTCAGTGTATTTTGGCTACAAATTATTTTTAATCAAATGTTTAAATCAAGTTTATGTTTGAAGAGCAGTTGTTTGTTTTAAAAAAGCCAAAACCTTAACTTTGTTACAGATGTTAATGATGAAATTTTTTACTTGTTAAAAGGTTTTGAAATTTTAAAAGAGAGTTTTTTTTTGTAAACAATTAGTTAAACTTTGAGACTTTTATTTTGGTCAAATGCGATCAAATCTGATAACATACAGGTAGAATTCTTGAGTAATAATTTTGTGCCAATATCATATTGGATATAAATTTTTTATTTTTGATACCTTTATAGGACACAAATGGTGTTCTACATTTTTATTTATTTAATCTTTGCAACTTCTTACAGGAGCTGCGTCTTATTTTTATAAGACAGGTTTTTGTTAACGAAGGCGATCGTTTTATCTTTGGGTTTCCACTCCGCCCTTAGAATTGTGCTCTGCTGTTATCGTGATTATCTCAGGACTTGGTTGCGCCTATTTAGCTTAGTTTAGCTTTGGTTTGCAAACAAAATTCGACTTACCCCCCACTTTTTATTGCTCTACCCAGGAATAGACCCCTAGCTATGTCGGAAGATTTTTGTTCACTGGTGCCCATTTGGAAAAATAAGTAACACTGACGCCACAACATATATATAAAAACAAAATCAGTTACACTGTCGCCGGAACGTGGGGCCGGCATAAACTAAAGTGGTTACAACGTATGGTAATCGATTATTCTCAGACAATCAATAGATTCGCTCAGTTAGACGCATATCCTCTTCCGCGTATTGAAGATATTGTAAATAGTGTGTCTAAATATAAAGTGTTCAGCAAAATTGACATGAAAAGTGCATATCGCCAATTTCCTATCAAAAGGGAAGACCGACCATATACTGCATTCGAGGCTTGCGGTATACTTTTACAGTTTAAGCTGATCCCCTTTGGAGTAACGAATGGAGTAGCTGCATTTCAAAGAGGCATAGACTACATTATTTGCAATGAAAAATTATCAGATACATATACTTACCTGGATGATATCACTGTTTGTGGTAGAGATCAGAAGGAACATGATGAGAATTTTCGACGTTTTATAGCAGCTATTCAGAAATTCAACCTAACCATAAATAATGAGAAAAGCGAATTCTGTCTTCGTTCGATTCACCTCTTAGGATATTTGATATCCTACTATTCTATAAGGCCTGATCCTGATAGACTCATAGTGTTGCATGAAATTCCACCTCCAAATAACACAACTCACTAATAAGAGTCATTGGAATGTTTACAGATTTTTCAAATTATATTCCTCGTTTTTCCACAAAATAAGTATCCTTTCTCATAGCAAATTCCCACTATCTCTGAAGCTTTAAAAATCTTCTATAGTATAAAAAAAGAGATAGAAAATGCCTCGTTCGCACCTATACATAGTGAGGATATGTTTACAGTAGAAACTGATGCTTCAAATGAAGCAATAGGAGCAACTCTTTCACAATCTAGGCGTCCTGTTGCCTTCTTTTCAAGGACTCTTTCCCAATCAGAATGTAGACACTTGTCTGTAGAAAAAGAAGCATATGCGATCGTTGAAGAAACTAGGAAGTGGTGGCATTTCCGAATGGAAAGATATTTTAAGCTATTCACCGATCAATTACATTTATGTTTGATCTAAAATCCAAAAGCAAAATAAAGAACGAAAAAATTCTACGGTGGATATTAGAATTATCGTGTTTTAGTTACGATATTAATTATATACCTGGACCTCAGAATACTGCTGCGGATGCACTTTCTCGTATTTGTTCTGCAACAACTGCTAACGAAGCTCTACTTATGGATTTACATAATACTTGGTCACCCTGGAATTACTTGAATATATCATTGGATTCGAATAAAAAATTTACCTTATTCTATGGAAGATATAAAGAAAATGACTTCTTCTTGTCCAGTATGTTGTGAAATTAAACCTAGATTTTATATATTTAAGGGAAGGCTCATAAAAACTTCTTCCGCCTTCGAACGTTTAAATGTGGATTTTAAAAGCCCTCTTCCATCCTGTACCAATAATTGTTATACTCTCACAATCATTGACAAATACTCACGATATCCTTTTGCCATCGCCTGTCCATATATGACTTCTTCAACTATCGTTACTGCTCTCAAAAATATCTTTTATCTCTTTAGAACTCCTTCTTATATTCACTCTGACAAGGGGAGCTCATTTATGTCTAATGAATTAAAAATGTTTTTGAACTCTAATGGAATCGTTTCTAGCAGAACTACGCCTCATAACCCTTGCGGTAATGGCCAAATTGAAAAGTACAACGGTATCATCTGGTGTACCATTCAATTAGCTTTAAAATCAGAAAATAAAAATATAAGTCAATGGGAAAGTGTACTTCCAAAAGTACTACATTCAATAAGAATCTCACTCTGTTCAGGCATCAAAGGCGAAGTGGTAATGGAGAAACGATTCCAACGTGCCTTTTAAGTCCAGGTCCTATTTATCTATGACAATTTGTTCGTAATTCCAAATATGATCCCATAGTCAAAGAAGTTACACTACTCGAAAGTAATGCCGAATATGCTCATATTAGAGATTTTGAAGGAAGAATTATTTCTGTATCTACACGGGATTTGACTCCAGTTGGTTATACTGAATATACTCAGATTGGAGATCATACCAATAAAAGAATTAGTTTATGTTATAGTAAAATGTGTACCCTTTACAAATACAAATTTCTGTTAAGCTCAAACATTAAATGGAAGTTATGTAATAGCGTTATGTTGTGTTATATAGATTACTGTAGTGTAGTTTACCATAAATTTTTAGCAGGCTACTTAAGGCAAAGAATACAAGTACTGCAGAATGTATGTTTTAGATATTCACATAATATTGAACGTAAGAAACATATAACACCATACTATAATTCCAAGAGTATACTTAAATATGATAAACGTACGGAACTCCTTTTCGCTGCTTACATATATGCTATATTAGCCAAATGTAGACCAAACTTCCTGATTGAAACTATATAAATCAGAGCTACTCAGCATAGTATTAACTTACGAAAACAAATGATTTCAGCATTCCGCTACACTCAACAAAGAAATTTGAATCATGTTATGCTTATGCAGCACCCGTTTTAATAAACAAATATAGAATACTATTTGACGAGACTAATAATAAAAATATATTTAGGCTAAAATTTTATGAAGTATTAATAAGGGAGCAGCGACTGTCTTAGACTGTCCTAGATGTTTATTGTATTATGTATATAATCCTATATTTTGTATTTTTAATTCATTATTTTCATGTATTGCTAAGGGTGGAATCTGAAATCAGCAGTGCTGAATTCTATCCCTTTTGGTGTAAAACCAATAAAGTGATTTGATATGAAGTCTAAATGGTAGCAGCCGATCATGCTTTACTTGTGTTTATAAATATACCTTTTTGAAAGTTACCCGTTTATTGCAACACTTTTGGCTAATAAAACTAGATCGTATGATTGATTAATCCTTTGAAATATAATTATTTTTATTATGAGCTACAATTACTCCACCTCTTTAAAATATTCATTACAGAAAAACATTTCTTTGATAACGTACATTACTATTACTTATAGACAAACAACTTTATTTTTCATTATCATTTACAAATGTTCAAATGCATCTGATTGTATAATAGCCAAACAGCTTTCTGTTGTTGTTTCATTAATAGTATTTTATTTTTTTCAGGTTAGCTTTACGCAGGGCAATCAAGGAGCCGATAGTGTTCGAACACTATCAGAATTAGATCGAGATTGTTTCATAATTCCTGTGCACAGTCTGGATCGGTTTCTTCCTGCAGGTGTGCCTATGCCAGTAGGTATAAGCGGTCTAAATAATTAAATAAAAGATGAACATGTGTCTATTGTTTTTTTCAGAAACCAGTACCAGCACCGGTAGGTGCTGTCGATAAAAAACCTCAAGGAGGATTAAATGTTATGCAGGTATATATTAACATTTTCTCCAAAAATTAGTTTATAAAATTTTTCATAAGTTTTGCGATGGTATTATTACTATAATTTGTTATTCAAAGATAACTTTGATACATTTTTGACGATCGATCGATAAAAACTCACCTTTGTTGCAAAGTCATTTAATCGATATTCAGTAATCGAGGTAATTTAATTTCGCCATTATTACTGTCAATAACAGCAGTTTCAAATTAAATATATTAATCTCTTTAAACCCCTTTAAACCAGAAACATATTTTGACTACTTAACATTTCAAAAAACACTTAAGGCAGTTCATTCTGAGGATACTCTACTCACAACGACGTAGATTGAAGTGAACTTTTTTAACACACAATTAATTAATGTTCGATTCTTGATGTATATTAGTACTCATATAAAAAATAGTAGTTACACTTATCACGGTTATAAACATTATAGAAACATATACACAACAATAAATCGTTACAATAAATATTTAAATAAGTAAATATTAAGTACAATGTATAAACAAGTAAAGTGTGCAAATTTAACCCTAGAACGGGAATATTGTTTGTTGTCAGTTGCTTGCTCGCTAATCAAACATATCCATAAAAAATTCATCAAGTGAGTAATAAGGACAGTTACGTAGCAAGGTCAGCAACACTGTTTTGAATCTGAAGATGTGGAGATAGATTTTGTTACGTGCCGAAAATTTCGGCCGTAAACATTCATGTAGTTTTAATATGCAGGAATTTCGCGGCATAAATTTAAAAGACTTGTTGCGCGTATTTCCGTCAATTCAGAAGTGCGTTGCGCGAATTTCGCGCTGACGCGTGTGGACGAAGAGAAAGTGGGGAATTTCCGAAAGACACATAAGGACTTGCCTTTCAAAGGTGAATAAGATTGGTTGGTCTGGTATCTTATCGTATCTTTTTATTATGTAGATTCCCTTTTGCCTTTTTTGATTACCGTTCCCCAACCCGTTCCTTATCGTACCTCTGCATACAGAAAGAAGACGACCGAATTTGGATACCTGGCTTAAGAAATCCCACACCCGAGAAAAAGTCGTGAGCAGCCCAGACCCGAGAAATATGAACGGAGCCACGAGCGCCATCATGAAATAATCCTGAAGAAGCCACGAGCCGCCATCAGGAAGTAATTCTGAAGGAAGCTTTACATGTTCACGTTACCACTTAGGGATCATGTAAAATTTGCATATATTAAAAAATGTGTTGCAATAATTTGCATATTGTGTGACGTCATTGACAATTGGAGCGTTAATTTCCACATTAGTTAATATCGTTACCAACTGTCATTTGTGTCGCATGTATCGCGTCGACAGAACTGTAATAATTTAAAATTTCTCGGTAGCTTGTTAAATAGTGAGGGATAGAGTTTTTAAATAAAGTTCAGTGGGGAATTTGTCTATAGATATCAGCAGTCTTTCTTGTATTCTGATGGTGAAGGAGTTTTGGGTTTTTATTGAGTGAGCGGGTTTTCCAGAATAAAATCAATACTTTGTAAATGTATTGTAGCAAGTTAATTTTTATTTTTCCAACTCGAACCCCACGATATGGTGCCAATATTGCAAATTCAATTTTGTATTATTTAGATGAGGTACGTAAATGGTTACTCGGTTCGAGCCCCAAAGCGTTGGGCGTTAATGTAATAGTTTCTAGTTTTAGCCTCACATTGTTGAACCAATATAGCAGTTTTTGTTTTTAATTCGACTCAGAACTTAAAGGGATTTGAATCCTTTATGCATTCCAGGTGGAACTATAAAAACTTGCTGCGCCGGCGGCTGGCTAGGCTATTATCCCTTGGGAGATGGGAGATCGTGAGAAGGATAGAGTTGAAATACTCTTTATGAAACGAAAAACTAAATAAAGTGAAGTAGGCGCCACTGTATCTAACAAGTATTAAAAAGATGTGATTTTAGGGTAGATACAGAAACCCTATCGGAGAGGATCATTTATAATTTTTAATTTACTCTTTTTAGAAAATGGAATGTTCTAAAATTAGAAGGCATCTATTGTATAACAAATAACTTTTATCCAACAATAAAAAACTAAATAAATTCATATGTGTTAGTGATATCAAAAAATTATTCGTTACACAACATTTTTGGCTGTTATGGTTTAAACGAGCATCAGATCTGATAATCACGAACAAACTAAGCAAAACTCTAATTCAAATTATTTTACAATTTTTTTTTATTGAAAATGCCAAACGTACTAGATTTGAAACAAATATCACTTTCAAGACAAAGTATACTCTAAATAAAAAATTTAAATAGTCAACATAAAATTATTATTTGTGACAGTAGGGTGCCGAGTCTTGCTGACTGGAACGATTAAAATTGTTCTTGGTGGCTCAAGACATAGATATGAAAAAGGGGATTGCAAAAATTTGTGGTCTAGTAAAGCTTACCCACCCTTAACCATTGGCTGCTGTCAGCTACTTTAGGCCGGTCAGACACAAGTTGCAGCTGTATAACAAAAGGCGTTGGCCTCAGACTGATGTGAACGTGATGGACACGCTCTAGGATGTTCAAAAGTGGCGAACGAATAGAGAGTACATGAAGACTAGCAAGTGGCTTTCGCTCATAGGGCTTATTTATTGTCTGGCTATTTCACAATAGTGGTTGGCACTATAGGGTCTTTGTGGTTGTTAACTCTACTGGGGGTTTGCGTTGTAATAAAAATCGATTAGGACATTTTTAAGTTTTAACCATATATCTCACCATCAATGACTTACTAACCTGCTTACCTCGAAGATCATTGGAAGTGAACGGATTTAGAAAATTACATGGAAAGACAGATCAAGAAGAGAAAGTTTTTTCTGAACAATTGTATAATGCCCAAGCACCGTGTGTGTGAAGAAAGTTGAAAACCATGAGGTATTTCCTGAACAATAAGGTGTTTACACAGAGTTTTGGAAGATTAAATTGTTGCTCATGACTTTACAAACTAGGTTTCATAAGAGCTGAATTGTTTTCTACAAGATTGTCGGTACAAAATGTTGAACACAGCCTTGTAATTGAACCGAAATAGAAAATAACTCGCACATTGTTTTCCATGTGGGACAAACGACTTATTTAAAATTGAAATTGACCTAATTTTGCAAACAAATTTTCTTGATGAATTTTTGAAAATTTTTTGTTCTTTTTTGCTTTTACACTTCTAATTTATTTCAACTAGCAATTTTTTATTTTTCAAACAAAAAAATGGTTACAGTATAATGAAGTAAAAGTCAATATATTAAGTTTTACGAATACCTAAGGGATTGATTGATAATCCAAATAGCCATTTTTGCAGCTTAAAAACGGTTGTATTTCCTTAAAAAGCTATACCATAGTGCAGTCTGGATTTAAAAATGCATGAAAATCTTTAAGGAGCTGTCAGTGATCATTTCTTTTAATGTAGCGCATAACAAACTGAAACCGAATTAGTTACCAATTAGTTTAAGTGAACTGACAAGTTCAAATTTTGGTCAATTTATCTTGAAAACTTAACGTTGGATACATAATTTTGAGAGTAGTGTAAGGAAAATTTAGACGTTTTGGCGTTAGGCTTATAAATCAAACAAGTTTTCTTCTTTTTCACTGTGACTTTGTTGATGCTAAACCAATTCTCCGAAGATTTTAAATCTGCCTAAATATTGTTCTTTAACGAATATGTTGACGTAACTTCTCATTATAGACTAATGTCATCAGCAAAAAGTGTTTAATTGAAGTAGCAAAATCGTTTATGTAGTACAAAAGGATTATAGGTCCCAATACAAAACCTTGTGGAACCCCTAGTTCCACCCGAACTTTCTTAGAGTAATAGAAATTTGTGTTGATAGTGTATTTTACAGATTGGATTTTATTTTTAAGATATGTAAATAGCCATGTATTGACTATTCCATAAATGCCATAATAATGTCACTTATTTAAAACGTACTATGGTTAACTGAATTAAAAGCTTTGCCGAGATCAACAAATTTGGCAAATGTAGGAAAATCTTTACTATTAAAAGTGCATGTACTTAAAAAAAAAATTACAATTGCATCAAACGTGGATTTTATTGGACAGAAGCCAAACTGTGTCATGCCAGAGGTATTAAATTTGCTAGCAAAATTAAATCATTGTGATTTCGCAATAGTTTTGATTACTTTAGAGAAGGAAAATAACAGCGATATTGGCGTACAGTTATTTACACAATAGGAGCCACTCATGTGAAGAGGTAAAATAATTGCAAGTTTTAGGCAATTGGAAAATTCCTATTTCCAATGAGTGGTTAATTAGGTTAGCCAGATAACCCAGAATATTTGCAGGTAAATGAAGTACGTTAACCAAAAAATTTTTATTTTTAAAATTTTTTATAATTGCTACAATTTCGGGTGCATTAGTGGGAAGCAAGAAAAACTATCATAAGTAGTAGGTTTCCTTTCTTGTCGATATTTCAGAGCACAATGTCTTTTTCCGTGTTTTTTGAATTCGAAATACGGTCGTTAAGATAAAGTTTCTTTAGCCTATGTAATGATATTATTAAAGATCCTTTTATACGATAGATAGTATTGTCTGATAAATAAAGAACTTGGTAAGGCTATACATAAAATGTTAGAATTTTTAAATTTTTTGCGGACGTTATAATGCCATTATTATCCAGCCTTTTTTTTATTAGTTTTAAATTTCCCTGCAGGACAGGCAGTTTCAAAAGCCATGGCAATTATTGAATTAAAGCTTAAAGTTCATGTTGATGTTTATTATTGGTAATACATCAATTTCTGAACACAATTTAATGAAAGTTTTAATGTCGTCATTATTATAAGATTATCCTTTTATTTGATTTTCCAATGCTCCATCTTAAGGTACCACATTGACCAGAGACGAGTTTTTTACTGGAAATTTTGAATTTTGCAGAATCCTTGCTATTCCAAGCAAGAAAGGGATCTTTGACATGCATGACAACATTCACACACACGGGACCTATATTTAACCTCTCATACGAACGAGGGCGTATTTTTGTGAAAAATGCTCACTTAACATTTTTCAAGCGAACTGTGTTGGGATTCGAACCCGGGACCTTGGACTTAGTAGTCATGCACGAACCAATTAAGCCATGGAGCCGTCTATATAAGATCTTCTGTAAGTATTGACCGTAATCACTGAATTTAATGTCAGTATTGTGTGAAATAAAGGCATTGTCGGATAGATCATTCTTGATTACAGAAGTGTTTGTTCTACTGGTGGGATTTATACTTGTGATTATATAATCTATGAGTGAACTGGTGGTACTGATAATTTTAGTATCTGGATTTACTTGTAAAGCTAGGTTACATAAAGTGAAGAGTTGCTTTAAGCAAAAGATATTTCTGTCAGTAATTTTTCAAATTAAAATTAAAGTCATCTGTGATAGTTGGTTCATCTCTAGTGGATCAAGTCTCTAACATCGTATCAACAGAGCTTAGGAACATATTGATATTGTCATTTGGAAAGCAGTAAACACAAATAATATTCAAGCAAAGTAAAATTGCTTGGGGTAAATATTAGAAGAGTACCAATTTTTATAAAATGACGTTTTGCTAGCTTACGCTAACGGTTTATTTAATTATATTATGTAAAGGGTAAAATAATATTAATTTGCATCGAACAATTGCTTTACTAACTTACATTATTATTGGTTTACTGGTGTTATGTAACTATTAGAATATTATATTAGTGTATGCTTTGAACACTGTTGATTTATAAGGATGGATAACGAAGCAAACAGCCCCCCCATATAATAGTTGAGTAGATATTCGGTGGAGGTGCTATTATACATACTTTTCTTCCCATTGTTATGTTAAACAGATGCCTGTGAGGCAAGCTTCGTCACCTGTACTGTAGTGTTAGTAAATAGATTACGTAAAACCATAGGAGGTGTATGTATGTGGATATATATATATATATATTTATTATTTATATATTACTTATATCTTAATTATTGTTTGTTTCTTTATTTTCTTTGTATTTTTATACTTTACTGTGGGATTGTAGGTTCATCGGTTTCGATTTGATTGACACACCTCCAATCTGACGTGGCCGTCTCTTTCCTTCCGTTTCCTCTTCTGTTGCGGTAATTTGCGTAAGTCGTTCTTGACTGACTCTTGTCCTTTCCTTTCTCATCCACTCATTTGATTGTAATAAAGCTCTAATTTGGTGTGTGGTGTCTTTCTATAAAAGTAACATCATCCAGCAATTTTTTAACTTGTGACTCAATAAATATGCATTCCTTTAATTTCACGTCACTTAACTATGGAACGATTTGTCTTAGGTATTTAAATCTTTCACCCTCTCTTTATCCATAGCTTTCACAAAGTTTTTCATCAGTTCAAGTTTAATGCGACATTTTTTGAGTCTACAAGGGGCACATATTTAACATTTTGATATCCTGGTTGAAATTCATTCCTTTCCGGCCAAAGTTTTATTATATAATGTTATTTCGCTGCACAAATGTCCCACAAACAAAGAAACAGCAAAATTTTGTTAATCCTCCCTGAAGTCCCACTAAAATTACTATAATTTTGGTCCACACATCTGCCATTTGTACAAGTTGTAGTTTATTTTATCTAAAAGGATGCACACATTTTCATGTTTCCTTCATTGTCACTCAATGGGTTTTAATTTTCATTATGAAATAACACAGATTTGAACTATATTTCGATGAGTCTATACACAAGTGTCACTCACAGAGAGAATGCTCGATATTAAGTTCCTGCATTAATCCATCGATATCAGTATAGGCACATAACGAATATTACCTATAGTAAAATGTAGAAAACAGTATTTCTTTTCTAAAAAACGTAATTTTTATTTCGTTAGCTTGTAAGTTCCACTTCTAACGTCTCCCCTTTGTTCTTAATTTTTTTGTAATATCTTGGTTAATTTTAATTTGTATTGGTGACAAATAAAACACCTAAAACAGGTACGTACATTTTCAATCTACAAATAAGCTCTTGAGCCTATTTCTCTTTCTTTTATGATAATCCTGCAACAGAGTATTTCTAAAAGATAATCATTATCCCTTATTAAACACGGTAGGGATGCTTCTAACCCCTTAAATTTTCCAGAATTAAAATTTTTAAAAAAAGCTTTACCCTGACTTCCAGTACTTGTTCGCGAGTCACTTACAAGCTTATACCTAACGTATTCAACCTTATTTACATAAAAAATAAGTCTTTACAAACAATTTCTTTACTAGGATGTAAAAAACAAAATACACCACGGATCTATTTTTATGCATACCTAATTCCCTAACTAAAAAAAATCTTAAACTAGTTATTTTGTATACTACAGACACGTATGTCATAAATCGCCTTAAGGTTCAATTTAACATTACAATTACTTACATTATATGCGCCGCTTTCTTCTACCAGCATTGCGTATACGATCAGGTGCAAATTCCAGAGCCTGGGTCAGCGTCCTGGTTGGTGTGTGTCGCTGTTGGTGGTAATATACTCGCGGTATTTGGGTCGTTTATTGTCCTCGCACGAAACCCTTTCACTTTCTATGCTAAAAAACGTAAATAGTGGCTATACACCAACTACCTGCTGAAGTCGCCCCTCAGGGTTGCTTTGTCGGGCTAATGGTATTTAGTTGAGTTTATAAATACCTTCACTTTCGTACATTGAAAGTGAAAATACTGGTACCCTTGGATGTTTTACAATCCGTGTCCGCTCTTCAATCTAATTTAGGGCAATCAGTTTATCTGGACCGTTAATCGCGCCCACAATTTATTTAACCAGTTACACTTGGGCTGATAAATCGCATAAAATTGGAAATGAAACGTTCTCGATGTGGTCAACGAAATATTAAGTACACTTTGTATATAATCGAGGCTCACCTTGATTTAAAAGCTTTTTTTCTTTTTTCTAATATTATAGTAATCAATGATTACTAGCGAATGGTTTCGTACTACCCTATCTGAGACTCAAAAATAATAAACTGAATATACGCTGGTATTTATCAATTTCGGTTCTTTGTTAAGCTTTCTGGAGCTTTAAAGTGTTCATAAAGAACTTCGGGGTACTCTTAACCTATTAATTTCCTCCCAAATGCACTCTTATTGATGGGTTAAGGTCCAGTTTCCTACATAATATCTTACTATTACCTCCTTATTTGGAAACTACGTTTAAACTTGACCTACTTAACATGCTGGCCATAAATTTATGCAAATATTTATTACTACTAACTAACGTAATTTAACTTCCCCTCACGTGGACTTGTTATCAAATTACTCTAAAAATCGTGATTTACAAAACTTCCTGAATAGAATTTTGATTAGTTATTTAATTAAGCGGTATAACCCCTATGTGTTGATAAAAAGATGGCGGACTATTCCAATCTGGTGATGCCTTAGCATATTTATTGATGGTGACTATAAATCATAAGCACCACATTGCCGTGTGGTGCCATGTGGTCGGGCCACATGTCCTTATATTAGCTACTTTTAATTTAAATTAAAAGGAGATGTTATACACTTCTTAAGACAAGAACCAAGAAGTTCTGATCATTGTTTTGACAACCCCAAATTACATTCAAAATTGTTTAACTCACTTTAAGTAATCAAATGTGGCTTGCTGGGACTGGGACCTGGAGTAAAAGTGGGGTCGGAACACTGTTTTTCAGAGCTGCTTGATGATGAATTATTATCTTCATTATTTTCCAACACGATATCTTGCCAATCTAAAGGCACAGTCTGTACTGGTAAGTCTGCACTGTAAGGAACAGGTCTTATGGCAGGAGGCAAATTTGGAAATTCGATAATGCACTTTTCTTTTTTGGAATACCCTTAAGTCTTTGTCATGCAAAATCACAGTTATCAAAATTGAGTTCTTGCTATACAATTCGAATTGCAAAAGGCATACTTTTTTCTTCCCTTGCATGCATTGCACCAACGACACAGTCACAGGCACACACTGGTCTCACAGCACACATGGGGAGCTCGTTGTTTGTTTGGTCTCCGATTAAAACCCAAAAATACTTGAAATAATCTTTTTTTTCCACATTTTCAGAAATGGTCCGGTTTTCACTTCACCAGAAATTTTCCACAAATATAACAGAACTTGTCAGTGGAAATTTTGCAACCGTTGAAAAACTATGTAACTACCAAAACCGCTCAATTTGAACTTCAAAAAAAAATTGAAAAAGATAATAAGTTTACTGTTATAAACCATCTATTTTAGGTTATCTTTCTATTGTAAAATGCACCCTTTTAAATTGCCCACCGTACAATACTACTTGCTAATATAAAAGGGTCTAATGAGCCCATTAAAAATTATCCTATTAGGGATTTATGAATTTTCGTTTTAACATTGTGAAAATTATGAACTGAACTGTGTTTAAAATCTTTTCAAAAGGGATCTGGTGTTAATGCTTGAAATTATGATTAAATTATGTTTTATTTGAGGGGTGTTGATTTTGCTCTATACCTTACAAATAAACTTCTAGAACGTTTTCTATAAACACTCTCTTTATGAAGACATGTAAAAATATATATCAATATAGTTTCCAATTAGTGATGAACATTCGTTGTCATATTGAAAGAAGAAGAAAGGTAACAGTTACTATTTATTAGGTAAAGAGGGGGAGGCATTATGAACAATTAAAACTGTTTTTTTAAAAGGTGTAATCGTTTCGATGCTATTTTAGAACCAGACGTATGGTTTGTTAGTTTATTCAGTTTAAATAGAATAAAGTGCATAGAATACAAGCAACGAAAACAGAAATAATCACTTACTTTCAGTAGTTCGTGTTAAAGCTGAATTAAAGCAATAGAGGAAGGGAAAGAAGGAATTATTGCCTTTACTGAACACTTTACATAGACATAACCTTAGCAGGTTTTTACTGATTGTAAGCGATAGGCCTTTTACTATAGCTGAATTAGTACTGTCATGAACGTCTGACAACACGAAGCAGATAATCGCGAATTAATAAGAAGGGATTAATAAGACGCGAACAAAGGGGTTACTGGTTAACGTTAGAAATTATAACACATTATGTTTTATTTGGGCTATCGTTTCTGTTCTGTACCTAGCTAATCCATTTGCAAACACTTTCTTTATAAAAATGCACCAAGATTTAAAGCAATAATATTTCCAATGAAAGCAAGTGATATTAATAACTGTGAAAAACTCAACTAGATAAGAATTAATTATAAGCATGCACAGTTATATCGAAAGAAGAAAAAAGAAAGAATAGTCACTGTTCATTAAGCAACAGTTACTGTTCGATATGGGAAAGAAATACTTTTGAAACAGTTTTTCAAAAAGGCGAAACAGTTAATGTTAAAAGTTATGACAAATTATTTGGTATTTGTGCTATCGTTTACGCTCTGTACCCAGTTAATGAGGTTCTAGCATGTATTTATAAATATTGTCATTGCAAAGACATGCTGTGTAACAGTATCGTTACCAATTAAAGCACGTTTTATTAATAACTTTAGGAAATTCAACAAGTTAATGTAATTTGTGTTGCATTAAGTGTAAAAAATGTTTCCGAATAATGTAGTATTTATTATTTTTCTTGAACTGTAGTTATTTACAATTCACAATTTGACATCTTATCGTTCTAATTTTGTACAAGAGCTCATATTTTTGAACATTTCTTTTTAGTTATAAGTTAAATTAGCTATTATCAGTTAAGAATGAATTTTGTTTTAAATAAAGTAATTTACAGATACCTGATCCAAAACTTTGCATCCTATGCCATCTGATGAGCCCTTTGGAGGCAATCGATCCAGTTTTAGAATCACCATTAGCTCAGCCTTTGCTAAAGCAAAGAGCATATGCTGGCGAACTGGTCAACGAGGTTGCACAAACAAAAAGTGCCTTAACAGGAATGTTGCTCGCAAATATGGAGAAGCATGGTCAGTTCTTCATCTAGAAGGGATATCATTCTTAACTTTTTTATTTCAGCCGACTTTCCTTTTATATCCTACTATGTGATAAACAGTTCCCAAACAAATCCTGTGATGTTTTACAATAATCTTCGCACTGCTAGCCTTAAGAAATTTGATCCTAGAGCGATGAGATATACTGCCGCACATACTTTAGACCTATATGGAGAAGTAGCTTCAATTTGTCGACCACCCATCAATGATGCAGGGACACCTTTCACACGAACTAATACATCTTCGACTGGTTATATAATATCAGTATACAAAGTGTTTGAAGGAGATGATCGAGAAAAGTTTGAAAGGAATTGGTTATATTGGACTGGAGCTAGAATGATTTATAGATATTTACCTCATGAAGCAGGTCTGAAACGTATAGCTTTACATAAGTCATTGAGCCCTAAAGGAGATAAAATGTATATATTGGTATGTGAATGTGCTCATTTACTTAAAGATGTAACCGTTTGTGCTTTATTGTTACCTGCTCTAAGAGCACGTTTAACTGGTTATACTGGACTATATAAACCAATTCAAATATTTTAGTGCTGTGGAGTTCATGTTCGGCATACGTATGTGCTGATTGGTATGGAGTAGAAAAGCAATAATAAAGTTATATATATATATATGTATGTTTGTTAAAAAATGTTACAAATTTATACATACAATTTTTCAAAATACTTTTTTGTCATTTTTCCCTTTTTACATTACAAATAAAAACGATTATACTTATTCTTTATGTAGCGGTATGTCTTAATATCAGGACTGAATAATTGAGTGGTTATTATTAAAACAAGTTTATAGTTGTTAAGTTACGTTGAATGATTTTGTTATAGTAGCTGTTGCAACGCCAAAGCTATTGCTACCTATTGACATGTGTGTCTAGGTAGTGATATGTCTAAAAAAGCTGAAGCAGGGAAAACGCCCACTTTTGATTTTGGTATCTGAGCAGTATTAAAGTCATGACATGGCTTTTGAGATGGAAAATTGAATAGTAAGAGAGTGACAAATCTGGTAGACTCTTAAAATAACTATCAATGTGTGGGTAGGAAAAGAAGACCGGAAGAAGCAACAAACAAAAATTGGTAGAATCCGAAAAGGTATTTGTATATTTATTCCTCTTAAGGATATTCAGTTCATTTAAAAGATGAACATATCATATACATAGAAACAGAAAGGCATATGTCAAAAACAGCTGTTTTTCACAAATCACAAAAACAAGTTTACTCATTTATAAAGTAACTTTAAAATATTAAATACTTCAATTTGAGGTTAGAAACTTATTTTCACATATGGTAGGTATGTGTTACTATCTAAACAATAAGCATTAACAGCAATTGTAATTAGCTAGTATTTTATAATAAAAAAAGAAATTGAAGCAATGATATGCCCTTTTGTGTCCTAGGATTTTTATGTATTGTTGCGAATTATAGGCGTAACGCTCAAAAAATATTTGACTCAGGCTACTTAATTCAAATTACAATATTACTCTAAATCATTTTTCACAACTGTTTTATTATAGCTGCAATGCAACACAATCACTAATTGATATACTGCGATACAGGTTTCTAAACGATTATTATTTTTTAACAATATAGCTAATTCTAATGATTTGCAAATTAACAAACGAAATTAATTTGTAATGGTAATGCTTGTTCATATTGCTATCCATTTACTTATTTGCTTAACTAATAAAAATCGAATCCTTAACCTAAACATATTATAATATAGAAATTTAAATATTTCCAAAAAACTTTCTGAAGAACACAAATGACTGATAAAATTAAAGTAAATTACAAAAACTTTTATTGTTTATAGAAATCGCATGTCAATAATCCTTGAGTAAATAATATGGAAAAAATTAAAAAATTAGAGAATAGTTGCAACTTACATCACTGTTACATTACTGCTTTGTAAAGTTTATTCACAATATTAATCGTCTTCATCACTGTGTTCTTCGTTAAGTTGCAAGTCAGTAGTTAAAGTTTCGTAAAATCTAGTGTACAGAAAGCGAATAATGCCGGATGAGCACAAATCTTTCAAATCCTTCAACTTTGATTTCGTTATTGGAATAGGAGACGAGTATGCAGGTTTTAGACAAAGTGATTTGGAATCCATTTTTATATGTAGACCAGATTTTCTATTACCTTTGACATTAAATTTTTTAAAATCTCCATTCATTGCATACTTGAAATATACCAAATGGTATCTGCATGTGATCATATATATGACCAATTCCAAGCTATACTTGATCAGGCTGTCCCTAGAACAAGAAACACGCATAATATCTATCCACCTTAGTTTAATGGATCAATTATCTATAAACTTAAAGCGAAAACCAGATTATGGAAGAAGTTTAAAAGAAATCGTTCGCAGTTAACATTGTTATTAGAATTTAAGTCATTACGAGCTACAATTAAAACAGATCAGACAGGTGCATTCTCGATATTAAAATAACCTAGAGAAATGAATCGTGGCGATCAAGGTAACTTTTGAAAATACAAGCTAAAAGACAATCCTCTAATATACCACAATCACTAATGATTAATGATAAAATGTCCTCAGATAATCAGGCTATTGCTAATGCCTATTCGAATTATTTTAAGAGTTCTTACATAATTCCAACTGCAAATTTACAATACCCTAAGCCACATGCTACTGATGTACAAACAATTTTCAGTATTGAATCATTTTCTGAAGAGGAAGTATTAATTGCTTTAAAAACGCTCAAGAGTAAAGCTGCTGCAGGACCAGATGAGATTCCTTCATTTCTCTTAAAAGATTGTTCAGTGTTCTTGCTAAACCTCTTACTATAATCTTTAATTTATGCTTACGTACCGGTGTTTATCTAAATAAATGGAAGATTTCTAAAATATGTCCTTTGTATAAAGTAGGTGATAAGAGCTAAGTTAAGAACTACAGGCCTATAAATATAATTAATAACTTTAAAGTTTTTGAGATTACTTTGTACAATAGGATACACAGCTATTTTGGGAGATTTATAAATGTGAGCCAACATGGTTTTGTTAGTTGAAAATCAACAACTACTAATCTATTTTGCGTAACGCAATTTATTGCGCAAGTTTTTAATAGTAAACAACAGTGCGACATAATATATATGGAGCTGTCAAAAGCTTTTGACCATATATAGATCATCAGCTACTATTAATAAAACTGCAAAAGTATGGTTTTTTAGATGCAGTTCTGACTCTCCTCCATTCGTATTTCTTAAATAGACAACAATTTGTGTGGTTATAGTACAGAACGACAGTCGTGCAAAACAAAGGCAGGGATTTGATCAGGCCCAGCAGCTAGCTTGCCTTTCAGTTTTTTTAATGCAGATAGCGCTTCATCTTTAGAAAAGGGTTTAGTTACTAATTTATTATTGTCATATATGTTAGGAATTGGAGGAATTGTATAGTTACCATTGGACGAGATGTAAGTACTGCCAAAATATTCTGCAAAGGCATTTGCTATTTCCTGAGAATCAAATGTTTCTGCACCGTTGATCGTCATAGATTTTGGGTAGGCAGCTACCTTGCATCTTGCTTTGACGTATTTCCAGAAGTTTGCTGGATCAGTATTAATTCGATCTTGTATGTTTTTGATGTATAAATTATGTGCTTCACGTATTTCATTTTTTAGAGTCGAACGAATCACTTTAAATTCATTAAGTGATGAGTCTGAACGAATTCTGCCGTGACGTTTCCATAATCTATTTTTTAATTTTATTTTTTGTATGATAAGACCATTAAACCATGGTGGATAGCGTTTAGATGCAGGCTTGGTTTTTGTTACTGTAAGATCAAATATAGTCTCAAGTTGATCGTACATATAATCACATGCAAAATCCACATCATCAAAATTGAGAAGGGCTTTCCAATATGTTTCCAATAGAAGTTGATACAAATGGTTTAGATTGACCTTTCTAAAATTTCAGTTATATGAATTCTGGCTTGGTAAGTTAATAGCGCTTTGCATAGATGTGAGTAGATGTATATGTATTAACAGTGCTGGGTGATGAGCATCCATGGGTAGCAGAGGATCAACTGACAATTCCACAGTGCAATATAAATCCGAGATGACTAGGTCTAACACACAATTATTCTGATTCCTTACAAAGTTGTATTGTTGTAATTGTAGCATATCCAAAAATCCTTTTAACACCAACAATGACCCAGATAGTCTTGATGAGTTGTAGCGATTAATATAATTTGGAAGATTGAAATCCCCCGTGATTAAAACTTTGTGGAGTTATGTATATTTTCAATTAAACCTAAACTATCAAATATATATGGTCATATTGGGTATTAGATAGGTTTGGAATCACATAAATACAAAGAAGTATTAAGCTGGCATCTTTCAATGAAATTCTAACAGCTACAATATCAATGAAAGGCATGTTTACAAAATACATATGTAGATCAATGGGCACAGCATTGAGGGTATTTTGAATGGCCAGCATAGCCCCACCACCTTTAGATGTATTTAGTTCAACGAATTTTCGATCAGAGCAAAATACGTTATAAGTATTAGTGAACAGTTCATAGTCCCCGATGCTAGAACTTAGCCAAGTTTCCGTGATTGCAATAACGTTATAATCAGCTATTAAAATGGAGTTATAAAAGTCCTTTATTTTGGTATTAAGGCGTCTTACATTCTGATAGTAGACTGTCAAAGTTTTAAATGTTTCAGAGAACTGCTTAACCTGTAGCTGTAATTGCTATTCAATACCAAAAAGATCAGACTTGAGTTTAGTGAAATTTTGCTGATAGACAGAGCACAAATTGTGATCCCAAGCTGCATGTTTAGTATCGGCATTTTCCCCTAATCTTTGATTTGCTTTTGTGCAGTTAACACAGCAGAGTTGAGAGTCGGTACCAGTGCAAGATTTAAGCTCATGAGTCAAATCACATTTTGGACAGCTGATATTATTCTTACAGGAATGAGATGTGTGATTATATGCATTACACTTGAGACACCTGGGAATTTCTACAGCGTCAAAAACTTTACAGACGTCTAATCCAATGATTAGGTAACCTGCATTCAGTATTTTATTGTATGTAACAGTGTTTAATTGTAGCGTTGCTTGGAACACTTTTTATTCTTTACAGGGCAAACCTTTAAGATTTTGCACTCAGTAGGAAAATAACTCTTCATTTTGCTTCAATATGTAGTTAATTAGGGTGTAATCTTTGTACTCCACAGATAAACAGGTAATTCTAATCCGAGGGAGGGCTTTTTTTAATACATGAACATCATATTCAGTAAAAAGTTTATCGCCTGCTAAATGAACAAATTTATCTGCATGTTTGGAATCATTGCAGCTAACAATAAGACCTCCATTCTGTATATGCCTTACAGTATTAATCTTTATCTTTGCTTCAATAGGCTTCACTCTTTCAACTATATCACTTTTGGTTTGAGAATTTTTTTGACTGCAATTCTTAGGCTTGATAATTACAGATTGTTGTAGTGATTTAGAAACAAGAGCAGCATAGGTAGGTTTCAGAGGAATGTTCACACCAGGTGTAATTTCTGAAACTTTATCAGAAGCAATCTGCAGGAATTCTGTTCTGAGTTTTTCGAATAAAGTGGTTATTTCATTAAGCACCGACTTCATGTTGGTGTCTAAGATGGATTGTAATGAATCAGTAGGGCTCAAATCAGTCTGAGACAAGCATGATTTGCAGTTATAAATTAGTTTACGCTTTGTTACGTTCATTTTCGTAAATCATTAATTAGTTATATACAATAATTTTTATCTTAAATTCCTTTGGCGTTCAACACAAAAATTAATTCGGTTAATTAAAAAATAACCCTTTCGTGTATTAAAATTTGTATAGTAATTAATAATAAATATCCTATCTATGTCAGTTGATAAATCTTTGTGCTTCATTAGAAAAATAAATATCTTTTCTAAGAATTTCGTCCCGTGGAATTTACGCCTTAATTAGATAGGCGACTTTCCAAGTATTTTAATAATTAAATGTTGGTGTGTTTTCCCTTTTTAAAGAATTCGGCAAATTTATTTTAATAAAATTAGGGTTTTCCTGGTTTATTTCCTTGCTTTGGTGCTTTAACAAATGTAACAATTCATTTGCTGTTCGATTAGCGACCAGAAAACACGTTGTTTTGTTTCGCTCGTTTTCTTAATGCGAATTTCCGGCACGCATTATTTAGCGTGGTGGGTATATGGAGTTTATATAAAATAATACGTTTCGGTTCCATTAAATTAATTTATTGTTCGTAACTATTCTAGCGTCCTGCGGGGGGACACGTTAATCCCTTGAGCTGTGCTTCTTTTGGGGACTGCAAAGTCCAATGCGCTCCGCCTGGACGTAAGACCAGCGACTGGTTCCACCCCGATGCCAGTAACTCGAGGGTGAGTTCCTTTTTTTTGTTCTTCTTTATTTGTGCTTGTGACTTCGGAACCAGAACGTTCATAGATGGCCTTTCTAAATTTAACTTTATATAAAAATTATTGAACTATTTTGGCATTTACTGCTCTTTGGTTACTATCTTACTATTTGTTCCTAAATTTCTAAAAATCTACTATATGTTTGTAAATTTAGTTTAAGTTTATACTTACGATATTTTAGAGCTGTGGTTTTTAGGGTTGCGTTTGTTTCTCTTTTTTTCTCTAGGTACTGTCAGGGGGTAGTTGCCTAAAAACTACAGCTCGCCATTTTCATGGGTAATTTTTTTTTTGGAATGTTTAAGGGGTGTTCATAGTGTAATATGTAAATTGGGGACATTGACTTTTTTTTGGGGTTGGGTTTTGGGAGTACTGTGTTCTGTGTGTATATATTTTTTTAATTATAAGTTCTTTCTTTTCCGTTGTATGTTTTGTTTTGAGTGTGAATGAGTGAGTATATATTTTTTTCTCTGTTTATTTCAGCTTCCTTTGTAGTTTAGTTATAGGTATAAGACCCCGCCCACTCGCCGCTTGAGCCCGGACTTCTTTCTCTTTCTTTCTTTTTCTTGTTTTTTTTTATGTTACGTCAATGTACGTAGCAGCTTCTTCAGTTTCATACATCTTATTTTAGAGTTGTAAGGCCACTGCAATCATAACAGCTTAAATTCGTACATTTATCACAGCAAAAAGTTCTAACATTACTGTTGCAAGTAGAACAAAGTGACATTATAGTCACTCTGTATATATATTAGTACAAATTCTTGAAGTAATATTAAAGTTTTATATGCTTTCAACAGATGTGAATTTATAAACACAGTTTTGTAAATACAATTGTAATATTAGCACAGATGGTGTATATGTTATCAGAAGACTATCTGAGAATTTCAATTAGTTTTAATATATAATGCAATACTTTAACTGCCATTATTTTATAGATGCAGCAGGATCCACTTTTACAGTATGTATACACTGTATAACCTGTATAACCATTAAAAACATTAAATATATCAGAGAAACTAACTTTACATGTGTTTATGGCAACAGCAAGAGCACAACTATACCCTGCACAGAGTGAACGACGGTGTGCTAACAGAGAATATTTACCCACTCCCCTCTAACACTTCATATACCTGAATAAGACAAACGAAATTCACAAAATTTTCTATAATAGGCTAAGAAAATGCACAATCTATTACTCTACGCCCTTGTAATAAAAGCTATAAAAAACTTTTAAATCAAATGAAATTAAATATTCTTATTAAATTTGTTTACTACCAAAATTTTATGCAATTAAAGCCAGTAAAAACAATTACGTTTTATATTGAAAGCTTCGTTGAACGTTCAAAAAAACTATTCCTTTTTTAACGTAATTTTTACGTACCAACTAAGATTTTTGTTGACCTTTTATGCAAAGTTACCTATAATACATGTGAGTTTCATGCTTAGGATATTTGAAATAACACATGCAACATTCAAGAAATTATAAATTTAAATTCTGACCTTGTGTCTTTCTGTAAACTTTTATGGAAGCTTCCTGACCGACATCAATTGTTAGCTCCAGTCATTGACCCTTAGCTTGGCTTTTAACCCAGTAATCCACAGTTTTCCAATAAGTTGTAGACATTCGTTAATGAATCCATTAGTTACTTATTTAGTTTAACATCATCATTAGATCCTTATTTATATTCCTACTTAGATCGTTTCTCAGATGACTACTTAAAGAGTTTCTTAGATCCCTAAATTAATAAATGGTAAAGATTATGTTTACATTAATTAGATTTAGACTTACGTTTTTAATACTAACTGCAAATTTTCACTTATACATACTTCACGCGCACTTCTACTATTTTTCACTTGAATCTTTGTTATTTTATTTTATGTCACTTTTGATTTTACTTAATTTCAGATTCACGTAATAAATTTGTCTAGACTGATACAGACCTGCGTCATTAATGGAATGAATGCACTTTATCGGTTTTATTTCTTTATATAGACCAAGTTCGTTCCTTCCTATTTGTTTGAAAGTTTGAAAGAGATTTGTTCACGTTTAAATATGCCTAATTTGTATTTAATTGGAGTTTATAAGTGTTAAATGTTTTTAAAATGAATTGGGTTGCGCCAAAATTATTTATTTTACTAAATGTGGTTCAGTTATTACAGAATGAGCTTCCTTTTGTTTTATACAAGGTGATTTGTATTTGCTTTGGCGCTTGAGAATGTTTTAAATGGTTAGAAATGTATTGAATGACTTCCCAAATTATTTATTTTAATTGATGTTTTAAGTTATTACAGATGATTTTATACAAGGTGATTGGAATTTACTTTTTGCATAATGAACGAATTATCTACTTTTTATGATTTAAATGTTTGGTTTTTTTTATTTTTATGATGTTCACATGAAGTATACCTCCCCTGTGACCTTGTATACCCCTAAATAACTCTATTATTATAGCAATATATATATAATGCAATTTCAAACACCCTATATAGAGAAACGAACAAATTATTTATGCGCAAAATTTATTTAATTTATTTAAATCTAAACGGACGAGTAGTGACGTAATTTTATAAGTAATGATTGAAAAGTTAGAAGTACATAGAGAAAACCCGTTTTAAAAACAAATAGAAACGCATAATTAATTTAATATATTTTAATTCAGCATTGAAAAACACACCAGGGTAAAGAAAATCGATAATCCCAAAGCAAAAACTTTCTTGGTAACAAACAAGGACGTCAGTTTTATCGGATACCGTGAAATATAGACTCCAAGAATTGTTGTTTTAAACGGTCTATAATTAAGAACACCTGCATGTTTAAAAGGTTACCTTCTTTGAAATTATCAACATAATAAAGCGGGCTTCATAGAAAATAGTGTTCAACCGTTAGTTGCTTCGAATAAACAAGCTAACAAAGTTTGTTAAAGAGCAGGTGAGATGCACGATCAGTAATATGCTACAGATAGAGACGGATATAAAACCATTGGTTTCAAAACGCACGTACTTAATCCATGTGGAGTGATGAGACGCGGTCAGCAATATCGATTTTCAACAACTCAAGTGGGGTTTGGAACGAGACATCAAATATGCATAAGACAGAGATAAAAATATTACAGGCGTAGTTTCATGACGACACAGAACAGAATCATTGGTTGAAACGGATAGTTTACAAACGGACGAATATGCGACAGGTGGAAGCGATTTTCGGACTATACGGCGTGCCCACGAGGTGAATTTCTGGAAGCTTTGAGTCAGTTATATCAAAATTTGCAGAAGTGTTATTTTAAAATAATAATATTTTCGCGTGAAGTGTGACCTAGAGGTGGCATTGTAAAGATATAAATACTATGAGAGAATTGGGAGCTCTCTCTTTATATTATCATCGCTTTTAACTACTTACAACGATAGACCGACGTTATAGTAGAGTTTTTGTGAGTATTAAATATATTCTTTATACCGTAAATGTACTGCTAGCACTTATAAATTGGTAGCTATGACCTTCAAGTTATTAACATAAAGATACGAGTAGTGTAGTGAAAATCAAATTAACAGAGGTCCAATTACTATCATACCAGGCTAGTAAATCAATAAATATACGCATAATATACGTGAGTTTGTATGTTATGGAATAGTATTTTGAAGCAATGCTTGATGATTATTGGGGTTTTCATCTATGAATATGTGGAGGAGCAGAGCGCATAATCACGAAGCCAAGGGGTTCTGGAAATAATCGTCTGAAGGGATAGAGGCTTGAAGCATTCTCCAGGTAACTTATTTGAATTTTCTGTTATCTGATAAACTTTTGGTATTATTTTGGTGATGTGTAAGTGAATATTGAAGTTATTTATAGTTATTAACGCGAGATACGTGTACTGGAGAATTATTGGGGTTATTTAAATTATTGAAAAGGGGTGTATTGAAAACTTATTGAATTTTGTTATGAATATAAATTGGATTGTTAGGGGTACATGGGTTTATTAGTTTTGTCGTAATTTTATGCAAGGTAAAAGGCATACATTAATAAACTGGGTTATTATGAGCTCACCATACTCCAGTGTGCAATAAATATAGGGTATTATTTGGGGCCCATCTACTCATATTGTATTAAATGTGTTTGCAAATAATAAATTAAAACAAGGACTTTGAAACATATCACTTATTGAGTTGTAATTAGTGTACCAAACTGTGTATACCTGTGAATAATTTGGCTGTAAATAGCGTAAATAAAAGATTGTATGCTTGTTGTATTATATGGTTTTATTGAATGGTGTGCGAGTGGGAAGGAAGAATGATAGTAAATCAAGACAAGAGGACAAGAGACACAGCTGAGCTAGCCAGGGAAGCTGCTGAAGATATTTTGAAGCAGGAATCAGAGTAAGAAATTTTTTTTTGTGAAATTTTTATTTTTGAAAAGTATTTAATGACTCACTCTCGATTCTTAAAACGTTAATCCCCGGATCCACTGCAATATATATATATATATATATATATATATATATATATGGCATTTCTTCGTTTATGAAATTTGATATGAACGTGGTTAACTTTGATCAAAAACAACCAGTTAAAATTTATTTCTTTTCTCTTTATTCATAGGTTTACTTATAACTAAATAATACTTAGAAGAATATACAGTCTTTTTAAACAATTTTAAAATACAACTTACTTTTGATAAATATAAGTTAAATTGCAAAGAATAAGTTAATATACTACAAACAATTATTTATCTAATCCTAGAGGTCAATAGTATCCATAGCTGTATTACTGGTTCCATTACTTTGAGGTTTCGTTTTTAAACCAAAAAGCTCTGCATCACGTATAGTTTCAGGTAATTTACAATCTACGGTTTCTGGTAATTTGTAACAAAGTAAAGCCCCTATAATAGGCACAAACCCAAAAATAGCAGGTGGAAGCCAAGGCTCTATACCAGCAAGTCCTGCAACGAATGGCGCCAACATTGATCCAATTCTAGCACACATGGATGAAGTTCCAACACCAACGTTACGTATAACAGTGGGATAGAGTTCGCCTGAATAAATATATACAGTTGGAAAGGATACGGATAGTCCAAAAAGACCAGCACATCCTAATGTGGCTCTTGGCCATGATGGAGTAGCTGGTACTAAAGCTATTAGCAAGCACGAGCAACCAGTTATGATATTTGCTCCCATTAAAGTATATCTTCTACCTAACGATTTCATAATCCATACAGCAAATATCGTTCCTGGTACTTGAACAACTGCAGATAATCCCACATTCAGAAATATATTTCCGCCTAACTGTCCGATATATTGTGCAACACCAAAAAAGCACAAACCACATACGATCCAATTAAAACTGATATAAAAAGTTTTATATCTCATGTTTGGCGTTCTAACTAAATCCCAAACCCTTCCAGTTTCTTGTTGAGTTGTATCTTGTTTATCAAGGTAAGCTTTAACGTCTTCTTTTATCGCGGCTGTTGGTAGTCGGTTGTGATGTGCTGCTTTTTCCAATGTTTTAATAGCTTGCTCTGATTTTCCAACAGTTAATAGCCATCTTGGTGATTCAGGAAGTAACCAATAGTAAGATATTAGAATGACTGATGGAACTGATATGGCGATTTGCACATAATGCCAGTCGCGAATGAAGTATCCAATTACAGCTAATGTTAAGTGGCCAAGATTAAACGGAATTTGATATAGAATTCCAACTGCTGTTCGCCATTTGACTCCTGAAATAAAAATATACATTAGTATTATTTAGATTAAATTATTTTAAATATTTATATGATAGGGCAAATACACGGACACGGCTTCACCTGTTACGTGCCGAAAATCGGCCGTAAACATTTCCAATCCTGGTTTTAATTCGTGAGGATTTTGCGCTAATAATTTTAAAAGACTTGTGCGCGTATTTCCGTCACTTCAGACAGTGCGTTTGCGCAAAGGATTACGCAAACGCGGAGTGTAAAAGAAGGGTGGTGATTTCCGACACGTCGAGACTGGTCAGCGGGACGTCGCCGAGTGTAGTTATCTTTGTGCCGTATCTTGTCTTTTTGTTATGTAGGTTTCCTTTTATCTACCCAATTATCGTTCCTTATACCAGTTTCCTGTTGCCCCTTTACAAATAGGAAAGAAGAAGACGATTTGAATTTGGATTCAACCGAGGGCCAGAACGATCACCCACGCCCTCAATGCTTCCGATGCTAGCTCCCGCCATGATGGGTAATGCTGTAAGGAGTCCTACAGTTACGTGAGTACCTTTCTCGTTTTATTTGCATGAGATGTAGTAATTTCAAACATATGACGTAATACCTTATTTGCGCGTCATTTGGCAAATATTAATTTGTGCTGCCAACTGACGTAGTGGCTCGCGTACCGTACCGCTGGGGTTATAATACACCTAGCCCCTTTATTGTTCTCGTTCAATGTATATAGCACTGTACTCCATATGAGAAAATAGATGTGTATGACAACAACCGTTTTTTGCTTGAAAATTTGCATGAAATTGTTTTTATATAACAGTTGTACGAATGCAAAGAAACAGGTGCACGACGCATGCACCTTGTTACATGCCGAAAATCGGCTAGGTATCATATTTAGATTAAGTATAAATATGTGAGTGAATTCCCGCCAATATTTTTAAAATAGACTTGTTCATTTCCGTCATTTCGGACAGTTGCGTCGGCGCAAAAGAATGCGCAGGCGCGGAGTAATGGGCAAGTGTGCGGTTTGCGACAAGACAGGACAGGATATTATTAGCCACGAGACGTTGAACGGTGACGTTTGCCTGTGTCGTTTTTTTGTCTTTTCTCTTTTTAGGATGTAGGTTCCAGTTTCTTATCTCTATCGTACCTCTACCTTTATTCCTTCGCCCTACCTACAAACGACGAAGAGGAGAGACGAATAAATTTGGTTTCAACGATGGCATGACGCAACCCACCCCAACAAGGACCCTGAGATCAACTGCATGGCGCGTTTAAGTGAGTACTTTTGCTTTACTTTTGTGTAAATATAAACTTGTATCATTGTAAACGTATTTGGTATGTGATACAATTTGATACGCAATTATGTCATAATATCATTATTGTGTGATATTGCGAACGTGGATCGTATCAGTGTTGCCAACTGTAGTAGTGGCGCTGAACACGGACGCGAGAGTATAACAACCTGCACACATAAGCACGCACGTGCGTGCGCTTGCACACATACATGCACACCCATGCATGCATGAACGCATGCATATATGCACACACACACACACACATACAAATGAGAAGGATTTATATGTATTATGATAAACTACGTAACAATAAGCATATCACATTTCTTATGCTTTTCTAAATTCGTCTCACATAAGATTATACTTCAGATGTATTTAGCTACTTTCAAATTTACCACAAATACAATGTCTACTAAAAATTATTCAAATGAACAGTCGCAATTAAGCGAAAGAAAAATTACTGCATAGGTTTCCTTATGAGACACCCTTCGCTATGGTTCAAAAATTGAAGATACATTGTCTTTCCTGGTACTAATTTGTGTTATTTTTGACAGATTATGAAAAGAACCACGAGTCTAACGACGTTTCAACTAGAGGTTTGTATTGTTAGATAAGATTGCTAGCACAACTGTAATGTTTTCACATATAGGCAATTACCAAATCGCTATATGTTAGATAGATTGCCGCGATCCAGGGGTAAATATGTAGTCGACTTGTTTATCGATCGCGCAGCCATGCGCGTCAGGTTCAAGGCGCCTGCTCGATGCATTTGCATTCATTCTTGTTCCAGATGTAGTCAGATAACAAGCAATTGTGAAAACGTGGTAAGAAGTTTCCCTACCATAATGAATCGAAAAGACAAATTCCATCCTTGGCAGAGACATGTTGCCTGGTCGGTGACGAGAGCAATAGATGGTTGAAAACAAGCAGCGAAGTGGACCACAGTTATAAAACGCAAGCAGTTTCACCTATAAGTTTCACCTTTAATAAATACTTAATGGAATTTCAGTAATTGATTCGCATAATTTTGAGATGTATAAAAGTCGATTAAGCTTTGGAGATGGCATCCCATCCGTTGATAGTGTAGCCGTATTGGCACGTGTTTGCAGTCCACAGGTGTTGTAAGTTTGTGTAAACACCTTTCCTATCGGTGAGTACGTTTTTATTTGTTGTAACAAACATCGACCCAAGCAAGAAGTCAAATTCATTGTGTAACGTTGTTGACTTGGAGGATAAGTAACTTCCTAAATGATTTAGAATTTCAATACATTTCCGATAATTGAATATATTAAAGTTTTTTTGTTTAACGATTTAAAAATTTGTAGCATGTTTTCAAATACTAAGGTATAAAAGCTTTCTTATTAAAATAAATTATGCTTCGTGGAGTACATATAAGATAATTTGCTTAACGATTTAAAATAACTTTAGTGTTTTTGAATATAGAATTAGAAAGCTTTTCAGTAAAAATAAATTCACTTTATTTAGATTATGTCAGATGATCTAGCTAGTTTTTTTTTTGTATCACTTGTTAATTTTAAACAGTCGTTTAGGGCACAACTTAGTTTAACATCTGCCAGATAAACATCTGGAGTTACATGTTTACTCAAACAAGTCAAACGTATGTTCTGCAACAAATTATATGATAAGCTAATCTTTGACTTATCCTTGTGAGCCGAGAACAAAGATCTTTACTTGAAGCATTCGCCTAATGTAATGAGATATATTTTTTTATGATAGGCTTCACCCATTAACAATTGCTAGGTTTGAAGCTTTCGCTTAATGTAATGAGATATAATTTTTGTTATGGACCTCACCCATTAACAATTGCTAATTTGTCGATACAATATTGATAACACCTGTCCACTTCATGCTTATAATTATGATTCTGTCTTTATTTTATTTATTTTTTTTGTATATAAAAAACCATCAAGTAACTTTATTACATATCTACAAACTATTGTAATAGTTTTATTTCTGGAAATTCTGGTTACAAGGTTTAAATGTAAATGAAACACAGTTATGTTGTTGAATATCTATCTTCAGGCATAAGTTAACTCCCTTAAGGTTTATCTTCGTCTTTCCTTAATAAAAAGATTATTTTTTTATTTAAGTATTTGACGTAGTGGCGCCCTAAAATTGTACAAAGACAGGTTGGTTAATAAGAAAGACCCCCTCCCCATCTCATGCCTCTGCAGGGATAGACCCCGAGACTAGTCTACGAGCATAAATAATTCTTTTTGGCAACACAGTTTGGCTCCATGTCATCCTAATTAAAGCCACCCTCTGCGATATATTAGCCAAAAAGTAAACGATAGGTAACACAACATTGACTTAACATAACTCTAACCCCCACCATGAAACGTTAAGTAATGAAGGTCATCTGTAGCTTTTCGAATGATTTATAGTTTGGTTTTCGGTCTTTGTTACTTTTCACAGGCAGCAACGTTTGGTGAAGTGAACATTGAAAATTCACCGGAATTTAGAGCGGCATATGGTGGTAGTAGATTCTGTTTGGCGAAGAATGATGGCCGCACAAGAATCCGATGAGACGTAAACACAATTCAAGTTCTTTTTAGTTGAGAGACGTGTGCACCGAATTATTGGAGTTATGGCATGGGATATTGTGACACAAGGGGTACGGCTTGTTATTCATCAAAGGTTCAGAATCATGTTGATGAAATTTTGAAACATTTTTATATATTCTCAGCACTACGTTTGATTTTCCAAATGCTCCACCCAAAAGTATTGCATTGGCCAAGAAGCAAGTTTCTTTTTCACCTGCAAACTTTGAATCTTGCCGAACCCTTGCTGTTCTAAACAAAGTAGGGATTTTTAAAGTGCACAACAACACTCACACACAAGAGCTATATTTTATATCTCATCTGAACAAGGGCGAATTTTTGTGAAAAATGTTTGCTTAACATTTTTCAAGCGGACCATTTTGGGATCTGAAGCCGGGACCTTGGGCATAGTAGTCACGCACATATCAAGCTGGAAATTTTTTTCCAGAACAATAACGGCCATTTCCGTTTCTTAACCGTTTTAAAGAGGTCTGTGCGAATCTCTTGACATGGCCATCCTGATCTAATGATTGTTTAACTAATGAGCATGTGTATAATTAGAAGACTACTATAACAAATTTAGCAAATCCTTCACAGACCATGGAAGCTTCTGGAATGAATTACAGGTTGCTGGAATACAATATCTCATGTAAAGATAACATGTTTATTTATGTGCTCTATCATTTTGTGGTTTTAATTGTGTAGTTAGTTTTTAATTAGTGAAAAGTATACTAAACTGTAGTGAAGTTTCTACTCTTCCTGGTGTACTGTTGGCAGACCAGTTCAAAGCTTACACCACTGATACATTATTGTTTCCATAAGTTTAGCAGTTCATTATATTACAAAGATTTGCACATCTGGTTCTTATTTCTTGTTTCTTTATCAATTGACTGAAGGTTATATTTACATTTTATTATTTATCATTATCAAAACAAACAAACAACACTTGGCTTCTTGTAGTGCTTGTTAACTTATTTGCAATTAACTTTAAATCATCTAATTACAAGTTCTGCATATTTCATTAACTCTGATTTATGAGTTTTAACATAACTGAAAATTACTTATGCATTGATCCTACCATTTCTTCGGGTTTTATACGTTATCCTAAGAAGATTTTTAGTAACTTTGTCTGAATTCACTGCCATAATGTTTACCATAAGAGCTGCTTGGATAGAGTCAAGAATAAAAAGTTATTAAATGATAACCTTCTACTCTGCGAAAACTGCAACACATCGTCAACAAGCTTTGCTGCTGTTTCTAATACTGCTAATGATGTTCCTTCCTCATTTCACCGACTTACAGAGGATAAAAATCAACTGATACACCATTTAGCAAAATTAAATCAAGAACACAACTCGTTCATTCAGGATGCTGTGGTAAAAAAAACCTGCCTTAAACAACAATTACAGAATGCCGAACTCAAGATTATAACGCTTCAATCTTTAGTTGATAAGTTAAATTCTAAATTATCTCTTACTTCAATCACGTCAACAGAAACCCAAATCGATGTCACTGGTACCAGTACATGCGCTGGATCAGATATACAAAACTCAGTTACAAATCTCTCTCCTCTAACTTAAATAGTCATTCTAATAAATCTTTCTCTGATGAGTGGTTCTCAATAATGTTTGATTATTCGCCCATTTATACTAAAAGTTCTACTGTCGTAAATTCTACTTTGGCTTTGGACATTACTCCACAATTACCTACTTCCATATCTTCTAAACCACAAATTTTGTTTTTAAGTGACAGTCAAGGTCGTAATTGTGGTCAGCTACTTCACAATCTGCTTAATAAGATGCATTTTGATATTTCTGCCTTCTTTAAACCTAGTGCATCATTTGAACAAGTTGTTGCTGACATTGACCAATTATCTAAAGGTTTCTCAGGACTTTATTGTTATTTTTGCTGGTTCTAATGATGCCCTAAGAGGTAACATCTTAAACAGGAAATTTCTTAGTATCTTATGCAACCGCTTGACCCATACAAATGTTATTTTTATTTTTCCTTCCTATTGGCATAATAATTTTGATTTCAATAACATTATCTTCAAAAATAATCTATCGTTATACTCCATCTTCAAGTCTTGTCAATAATTCAGGTAAATTACGACTTCTCCATAATGTCTGCTTAATTCTTTTTACTAAGTTCAAATACAGTATTCAAACTAAACCGATACTCCCATTATTAACCTCTAAGATAATCAAGACTTCACCTATTATGCCCGCACCTACAAAAAATACTGACTCGGTTCACAAAAATACTCTGACAGGTGTTATTCAAGACCCATGTTCCTTTCGTTCCCAGTAAAATAAATAGCAAACATCTTTGTAAAATATACTATCAAAATGTCCGTGTCTTGGTACTAGGTATACTCTTTACTTTACCATCAATCTACTCGATGCCGATATTTTAATTCTGACTGAAACGTAGCTTAACGAGTGTATATGCTCTGTTGAGATTTTCAATGAATGCTTTCAGCTCCTATAGAAAAGACCGTGATTTTCATAGTTGTAACCGCTTCAGAGGTGGCGGTGTACAAATCTCCTGTAATAGTAAACTTACATCCTCAATCTTTGATCTTGGAACTGCTTGTTTTGGACATCCGACTGTAGACACTGCAGCTGTTAAAATCGTCCTATTCAATCGCTGCTATGTAATTATTTGTCTTTACCTACCGCCATTTATTTCTTCTTTCCTCAGTACTGTGCTTGAATACCTTGATGCCCTTATTAGTAAAATACCCTACAATATTATTCTTATAGGTGACTTCAATGTGCCCGATTACATCAATAGTGGTAATTTGACTGCATCAAAAAATGCAAAACTATTGCATGACTTTCAATATTTTCATAACGTTGATCAAATAAATTCTATTCCTAACCATAGAGGCGTCTTGCTTGGTCTTTCATTCGTGCGCCTTCTCTCAATCAACCTATCTGCCAACACTGTCAGGTCTAATACACCCTTAGTCCCTGAAGACCCTCACCATCCAGCGTTTATTTTATCGTTATCTTTATGTACCACTCACTCTACTTCTTGTCATTTACTTAATAAACTACGCTCTTCCAAATTTAATTTTAAAAAAGCTAACTTTCGTCTTATGTATGATCTTATTTGGAAATCCTCTTGGCAAAACATTCTCTCTAGTAATGATCCCCAATTAGCTACAGACTTGTTTGTAAATAATTTATTTCGTATTTTTTCGACTACCGGCCCCAAGACAAAAGGTTACAAATCATCTTATCCAATATGGTACAGAAATTATTGCTGGCCTTAAAAAGAAAAGTTTATATCATTCTCTGGCTCGTAATCATAAGTATAGCCTCTATTCTCAAATTTTCGACCACAAATTCAAGGAACTTCGTGCTAACCTGAAGTTCTCGATCAAAAAGCTTATAAAGAATATATTAATAGTACCCAGGCTGCTCTAAAAACGGATCCCAAGCAATTCTGGAATTTTTTAAAAACAAACCAAACTTTTCTTACCCTAATGCATTTAAATATAATGGATGTGAAAATCTGATTCAAAAAGCATTGCTATGGCTTTTGCATCATTCTTCGCTTCATGTTGCACCTCCTCACCGTACACTCCTCAAGACGTTACAGTCTTTCAAAATGTCAGCTACTCTGTAGACATTCCTACAATTACTGAATCAGCTATAAAACAAGCCATCAAAAAATTACCAACATCATTTTGTTATGGGCCCGATGGCATACCAGCAGTAGTCCTCAAAGATAACTCTCGTGTAATTAGTCCTGCTTTGACTCATATTTTTAATTTGTGCTTAACTAAATCCATTTTTCCTGATATCTGGAAATCATCTCATGTGCAACCAATTTTCAAAAATGGCAATAAATCCATTATTCAAAACTATCGTCCAATTTCTATTATTTCTAACGTCTGCAAAGTCTTTGAGATAATTATTTTTGAATCACTATTTCCTCAAGTTTCACAACTTTTGGCCGAATACCAACATGGTTTTATAAAGCGGCGATCTGCAGTAACTAACTTTTGTTTTATTACACAGTTCATATCGGAATGTTTGAATGCTCGATCCCAGTGTGATGTTATCTATCCTGACTTCATTAAAGCCTTTGATGTTCTTAATCACATCTTATTGCACAAACTTCATCAATTTAATTTTTCTGATAACTTGCTAACATTTTTTAAGTCTTATTTGACAAAACGCTCGTTATTCGTTGAGTTTAATGGCATACAGTCCAAACATCTTCCCCTAACTAGTGGAGTACCCCAGGGATCTGTACTTGGACCTCTTTTATTTCTACTATATATAAATGACATCACTCAAATATTTTCTAATAATAAACTTCTTTCTGCTGATGATTTAAAAATCTTTACCAAGATTAACTCTACTGCCGACTGTGAATCACTACAAACTGATTTTACCCAATTACTCCGATGGTGTGATTCAAATAAATTATGTCTTAATTTTGATAAATGCGTTGTTTTGTCCTATAGTAATAATGCTACCCCAATACTCTTTGATTAATACCTAGGCACCAATTCAATCTCTCGTGTATCTACTATTAATGACTTGGGCATTACATTTGATGAAACTCTCTCCTTTAATTGTTATATAAATAACATTGTCAAACGGTCTCTGCGGACTCTAGGTTTCCTAATGTGTAGTACTTCACTATTTACTGATCTGGATTGTCTTAAAACCTTATACTTCTCTTTAATTCGCAGCACTCTTGAATATGGTTCTCAGATCTGGACACCTTTTTATAACAATAGCAGCACTAGAATCGAGAAAATTCAACGTAAATTCTTAAAATTCTTATACCATAAAAAACATCATTTGTACCTACTGAATGGTTATCCTTATTTAGACCTAATCACTGAATTTAATGTTCCTCCCTTACATCAACGGAGGGTATTAATGGATATTATTCGCTTTTACAAACTTTTAAATTATTTAATTGATGACCCTGTTAGCCTATCTTTTATTAATCTACACGCACCATCGAGTCCCAGTAGAAACTGCTCTATTTTTTACCCCAATTTTGCACACATTAACTCTTATAAAACACTCCTATTTGTAGAATGTCCAGCTCCTTCAATAAGTATTCTGTCGACTTAGATTTCTCACTTCCTCCTTCACATTTCCGACTAGCCATCTTGGATGCTCTGTACTAACATCATCACTGTTTTCTCATTTTTCTTTCTTTTGCTATGCCAGTAATTCAATTATCCATTCCTCCTTGTTTTTATTTATATTGTATTTATATTGTATTTAAATTGTTTTATTATTGTAATACTATATTTCTTGGATCTTGTTATCTGTGTGAGTCGTTATAATAAATAAATAAATAAATAAATGACAATATCAACCTCGTGGTGAAATTGATGCCACAAAGCATGGCGGAGTGTGTAACCAATAGATGGTGTTTGTTTATTAACAAAAATTGAGTTTACCTTCAATTGTTTTTTTTTGTAATCAATTATTACATTTCAATAGTTAAATACTTCTACCAAAATTAATATAAAAATTTCTAATCCTTTTTGGCATTGCAATTTCCATGTCGCTAAATATATTTTGGCAACTAATCTATGCACTCTAAGCAATCGATGCACGTATCTTATTATTGTTGATAGATTATTTTCACGTGCTAATAATTATTTAGAGTAATAACTCTTTAGATACTAAAGTACCTTCAGAAACTAATTAGAAAAGCTATTTTCTAGATTAGTTTTTATCATCTACATATTTACCTTGTAAATATTGTTGTATATTTACTTCCTGTCAGTTTTAGACATTTTAATAGAAACGTTGTTGCTCAATACTTTGTTTCAACATACAAATACTATTTTATCAGTATACGCGTACAATTGTGATTGCTCGGAACAACAGCGATTCAGCAAAATTCTACATTTTTAGGTGTGAAAACTTTTGCTTCCACAGGTCACAATTAGCGCATAGTAGACCACGATAAAATAAAAATGTAAAAGTAAGTAAACCATATGAAACCTTTGTGAAACAATTTGAGTGGCAAAATTCATTTAAAAAGGGCTGAAAATCAATAACGGTCTGCATGTCTAAAAATTGTTGTTTTTAATGGTAAAATTGTTAAAACAAAGCATTGCAGAAACAAGGTTGCAACATCGATAACACCAATTAAACTGTATTAAATAAATTTGAACATTGTAACTGTCTAGGTCATCATGAATATTAAGTCTTCGCCAAATGAGGTTAGTTCGCTGTATATTTGCAATACTCGGTTTGTTAGGAGTGTTATATAAATGTGCAAAAACGAAAGTGATTTTGATAGAGTGTAGGTGATCTTGAATTGACTTTTATATAATTGTTTATAAAAGGTTGTGGTTTGTGGTTATATTACATTTAGTTAAAATGACTATCTACAATTCACTCTTTTTTAAATAAATTATTATTTTAAAGCTACTTCTTCTTACCTACAAGTTCCATTATAAGTACGAAACTTATGACCATGGTTCCGCCAGTAGCTACGGCACATATAAAACGAACGACTAAAAATAACCAAAACCAAGGAATTAATGCTGCACATGTTCCACCAATTAGTTGTAGTAATACTGCAAATGTTAACGGTTTCTTCCTTCCATACCTGTAACATTCAATATTTAGCTTGTACGGTTTTCTTTTATTGATAAAATTACGGGGGCAACAACTACAAAGGTCATATGGCCCTCATCTAACATGCAACGTATGACATACTTGCAAAGCAAAACATTTTTTAAAAAAAAGGTGTTACTGTGGGCAGAAATCGCACCTGCGATCTTCACGTAGCGGTGTCTTGGTGAATAGGAGGGTGAACGAGAGAAAGGTAAAAGAGGGAACTCTGAGTTTTTTTGTGAATAATTCATAATCTAATTGTTCTGTGGGAAAAATAGTAATAAAAACAAGTTTTCTACAAAAAAAAAAGGTCTTATGTTGAGTCCTCAGTTTATAAGTTAATTGGGTGGAAAATTACCTAGTATTTGTTGTAGAAGCAACTTGCAGAGTTTGTTACAGCAGCTACTGTTTACAAACAAGGGTGAGTGAGTGTTCTCTTCATATTTTGATTCGTTCTTTTCGGTTGGTCGCACACAATTTCGTATCCAGTTTATTCTAACATGCTCGGTTTACAGGGTTTTGTTCAATTCGTTTCACCTTGGTTTGAGAATCATCCGCCCATTCCTTATTTCTAAAACTTCTGGGGTATATAAGATGAAATTGTCTCTTTTTTCAAAACTTTGAAAATGAGAAATAAAAAGTTGATTTAGGTGTCTGGGAAATGCTTCTCAGATGTAAAACTAACTCAGAACGATAGAACTTATGCAAACGTAACAATGATGATCTAGCAAATTACCTACAATATGAATTGTCTCCTTATCATATCTCCCTTTTCAGTGATTGGGGAATGCGTAAGAAACAGAACAGTGCCTTGTATTAAACATTTGAATAATTGAACGAAACAATAAATCTTCAAAAATAAACAATTGTTGTAGATGGCAAATTCCTACTGCATAAGGTGACGCGGAAGAAGTAGATACAAGATATTTGTAACACCTACATAAAATACGTTAAGAAACACTATTGTGCAAAGAGTAGCAAAATTGTTTTCGATGGATATACAGTCATTTTAAATAGTACTAAAGTAACTGAACCAAATCGAACATACTAATGAAAATATTAGTTGATGTACATTTCAAAGAACATTGTGTCATAAGTGTGCCTCAAACTAAGTGTCTCTCAAATAAGAACAGCAAGACAAAGTTGATTCACATCCTCTCTTTTAAAGTAAACGATAAAAAAGTCCAATGTCAGCAAAGTCCTAACGACGACAACACCTATTGAGCAAGAGTGACACGTTACTGTTGTTGAACAGGATGTTGATACACTTGTTCTTCTTACTGCCTTACCTTCAGATAAAAATATATTTAACAAACCAGACAAGCGAAATAGGTATTTTTCTCACAACAACAACAAAAGAGACTCGAATGTATCATACTACTTATCATTCATACTCTAACCCTGACACAAGATCTAAGGGAGGAGAAAGTTGCTATATGCAAAGTGTTAGTGCTTACATGCCAGCTGAAGGTGTTCGTCTTCGGTAAGTTATGGTACAATACTACACAGTCAATTTGTCTATTTGTTTTTAAAATTCTAAATGCATTTAAAATTTAAACTTGTATTGTGATTGTTATAACTTGTATCGAATTTCTAAAATTCATTTCAAATGTTTTACTATGAAATACTGCTGGCAATGTGTGGCGAATTTAATAAAATTTACAGACCTTTTTGATCGATTAAAGTAAAACTTAGAAAAATAGAAGTGTAGAAGTTAGTATACAAATAATAATATGTCAAATTTTAGCTAAAGTGATTCAATCCAAAGTCAGAAGAACTCACTAAACAACACAGAAGAAATTACACTCGAATTTACCTGTTTATAGTAAGACTTACACCCACTAGTTGAAAGTTAAAGTAACTTTCCAACCAAAGAAACCTTAATTTTGAGTAAATTAGTTATTTTTGGAAATATATCTAAAACTAGTTTAGGCTTAACCTCAATTTTTTAATGTTAATTTAGTAAATTATGTCTGGTTCAATTTATTTTATTTTTAATAATTATTTCAATTCAATCATTTCAATTTTGTTTAATTCTTTTGTATTGCAAACAATTGAAGAAGTTCTAGATTACTAAAGCGAGTAGAATGTGTTATGTTCAATTTTATATTTCTAAATATTTTCAAATATATTTTTCAAATATTCCCATACTTCTACTTCGATATTTGGTATAATTACTTGCTATAGGAGACGGATCTGATCAAGTATTATAATTTAATAACTCAATTTGTTCCCATAACACTTATACAATTGAAAAAAGTACTTGTTCAATACCCTGTAAAATATTATTAGTATATTTAGTTTAGTCAAAGTACAACAATTTATCTCTATTGTTTGTTACAATTGAGCAAATGTATTCGGTTATCAACGATCTTTGCTTTCTGAAAGAATATGCTCGCTTTATTAAAAGTAGTACCACAAGTTTGTATAGAATAAATTTTTTACCTGTGTGATTAGCGAAGGCAATTGAATTCAAATTTGCCAGTTTCTTTATTTGTATATGCATTACAAGTATTCTAGAAGTGCTCCTTGACATGTGGTATCCTAATATTTTAATCGATTATCATATAGTTTCCTAAATGGGGTTCATTTGTATTCGGCATTTCGACCTAAGATGTGTTGTCTGTATTCCTGATGCTATTAATTTGAACGCATGCATGCTGCCTTGGATCAGCTTATTTCCTTTGTGCCCGCTGGTTTAGTTATGGTTGCAACATTAATTATACTGGCTACTGTGGTGACGATTCCTCAGTGAACGAGATTAATATGTTTTGCTGATTTATCTTAACTGATTTTGTACGATAATTATATCGGCACATGGAGGTATGTTACCTCGCTTTTTTATATCAAGAGATTATTGCTTATCAGCGTTTGATGTTGATGCGACCCATGCACCACAACGAAACTCAAATCACTTCATTCTGATGTGCGGAGCAAGTATACAAAAACCAACCTTGAAACTAGCTTTACTAGTGTTTTTTGATTACTTTAAATTGCTTATTAGAAATTGCTCTAAATGTACAGTGTTTAACTGAAAACGTTTGTTTAAAAGAAATCATAAGCATTGCCTTTTTTGTTTATTACCGATCAATTTTACAGGTTACAATACGAAATGTGCACTTCGTACAAATATTAAAATTGCCCATAGAATGTAATTCTTTTTTTAAATAGAAACTTTTGTGTTTATTGTAAATAAAAATTGGGCGACGATGTTCTTTCTTTGTCTATGTGAACCACTCACTCTCCGCTTTGGTAGTTAGCGTGGCACCTCTAAGTTTCTTTATTTTTTATATGTTATCGTGATTTGTGCTGTTTCTTACATTACTTTCCTTTCGGTTTCTGCCTGTCCCGTGTATTTTACCATAGCAAATGGTTTGCATGATTCAATGAGCTAAAGAGTCAAACTATAGGTTTAGGCAAATTAGTGGGGTCTTTACTGAGGAAGATAGGTTCCCGAAAGAACGCAGCAGCTTTTTCGATATTTAGAGTGGCAGAGACCATAGGGGTCGGTATGCCATTCTAAGACACTCTACTGTGATGTGGAAGAGGGAAACCACCACATTATCTCCCAAGTGCACAATGTACTGAAATTGTTATTTAACATGATGGCATCCTCTGGGATAAAAGATTCCTGAGTTAAAACAGTCCCCCATTTAGATCTCCGGGAAAGAACTACTTTGGAAGATGTGATCGGAAAGCTGAAAATAAGAACCAAGAACATTTTGAGAGTCGAAGCTTGGAATATCAAAAACATGAAGCAAATAGGTACGCTAAATAACTGGAAAATTGAAATGGATAGGTTAGCATTAGACATAGTAGGGATTAGCGAAGTTCAGTGGGCAGAGGCGGGGGATTTTTTCAGCGGACACTAGGGTAATTCATACATGATCAAGAAAAAAAATTAAAGCGTGGGGATAGTTATGAAAAAAGATAGGACACTGTGTAGAAAACTACTTACAAAAGAACGAAAGGGTACCGATGGTCAGATTAGACTCTAAACTGGCAAATACAGTAATAATACAAGTATACATGCCACCTTTAGCTACAGTGAAGAAGAGATAAAAGCGATCTACAAAGATATCGAAAACATACTAAGATGCGTCAAAGGACATGAAAATTTAATAATTATGGGGGATTTTAATACAGTGGTAGGTGAAGGTATGGATAGGTTTATTTGGTGTAGGTGCGAGAACTGACAAGGGAAATAGGCTGGTAGAATTGTGCAACAAAAGCAATTTAACCATCACAAACACATTATTTCAACATCATGTTAGAAAACAATACACGGGGAAGATGTCGGAAGACAGGAAGATATCAAATAGATTACATTCTTGTTATACAACAGTTTAGGAATTAAGTAAAAGACTGTAGAAGTTACCTAGAAGCAGATACTGACCACAACATTGTAATTTTGAAGGACGTGCTTAAATTTAAAATTTGAAAAATATTCACAAAAAAATTAAAAAAGTCAAATGAATTGCTGAAGACATCAGGAAAATTTCTGATACTAAGGAAGTAGAAACAGAATCAAATAACATTAAAACTAGCTTAGTCATGGTCAGAGATATTCTGGGCTATACACGAAAAGAAAATAAGAAACCATGGATAATAAAAGATATCCTGAATTTAATAGAAGAGAGACCAAAATACAAAACAGACCAGATGAAGCAGAAAAACAAAGATACCAAGCCATAAAATGGAAAATTATTCGCACATGCAGGAAAGCTAAAGAACAATGGATTGATGAAAAGTACAAAGAGGTACAAACTAAGATGGAAATACGAAAGACAGACAAAGCATACAAACTAATTAGAATGAATTTTAGGGATATAAAACCGTATGGCAAAAATATAAGGAGTACCGACAAGTTGGAACAGACGTTCTGTTACTGCTTGTCAAGCTTTAGTTTCTGCTTACATTTTATCTATACACGGCGCCTTACCATTTTTCAGATGCTTTAATGCTAATTCAAACTCATCTCTAAGTATAGGATATCCCAAGTCATTCTCACAGTGTCTGTTTCCTGTTTCAATGCTGTTATTTCCTCTCCTACATATAAATTCTCTATATATTCTTGCCATCTAACCACTTTATCTACATTTTCTATAATGATGTCTCATCCCATGCCTCATATTTTTGCTATATGTTTTTATATCCCTATAATTCCTTCTAATTAGTTTGTATGTTTTGTCTGTCTTTCCTATTTCCATCTTAGCTTGTACCTATTTACACTTTTCATCAATCCATCGTTCTTTAGCTTTCGTTCATTTGCGTAGTGTGTCATTGGATTGTGTAAATTTAGTGTTTTGTGCCCCAAACTCAGCACGTCAGCAGGTAGTTCTTGAATATATATGGAGTTCCAGATACTATAACATCACTCAACTTACATAAATTTTATGTCTTCACAAAGTTTGTTTCATACATGAGACCAGAGTTAGGTGCCCTATCTCCCGCAGAAAGAGTTGCATTGCAACACTCATACTTATTTAAAATGATTGCGATTTGGAATATTGCATATTTGTATAATATTGTATTTTACACATTTTTCTTTTTGTATAGTTTTAGTTAGTAAAAATGTCATTTCCTGAAGTTGTTGTTTATTCCTTCATTCAATTGACCACAACATTAATTAACCCTTGTTTAAATGTAGGTTACGTAAGTACACTGTAAGTGCGGTTGTTGCTATCTGATGCTGTGGGGCTTTTCCCCAATTTTTTTCATCTTTAAATACGATTATTTTGTACACTAAGAACTCTACAGTAAAATATATCAGGCCTTGTTTGTAAATTGTCTTTATTTTTGGTACAAGTAATTTTTTCGTAGGTTCAATAGATTGCAAGATATTGCTAAAAAATTAAAAATAGTTACATGATTTTAACCCCTCCGCTCATCCACCATTCATCAAAACTTTTAGTATGTTCATAATTAACCATCCCCAACAATATTACTAAGCTTCAAAGCTTTGGGAATTATGTTTACAAGACACTTAGAATAGAACGCTCACAGATTTTGAATATCTAAAGCTTTAAGTACTTCCACATAATTTTGAATTTTTTCTTGTGGCTATAGAGTTCTAAAATTAAATTTAAAATTGAATTTTGTCACATAAGTTTGAGTTGTTCTCGAAATTCTTAGATTTATTGCAAACACTTTAATTATTCTCAAAATTTCAACTTATATCTCTATGTTTGGTTTTTGTGTACTGGTCAACACGGTGAACATGTTAATGTGTACAAAGTATGCTCCATAGCTGCAAATGAATTAATTAAGTAGTGAATACAGAATGATCGAACAATAAATTACCGATTAGTACAGAGAGAATGCCAAAAGCAAAAAGAAATGAGGATATAAAGCAAATAAGCAAAATAAAATTTGTTGCGTTTTTATTGTAAACATTTGAAACTAAAGTTTATTATTACATTGAGCTAGTTGATTATTTTAAATTCGCCGCGGTAGATTTAAATTTGTTAGTGCAAAAGCCCCATGTGTTTACTTAAGCACGCAACAGTGCCGTGAGTGATAAACGTTACTCCGCATGTGCGAACAGTATCGATTGGAAAATACACGTCAAGCCAGGTAGAATCTCGTCTCGTTGTTCGATCTCATTGCATCGCTAGTTTTTCACGTTCTACATGCAGAGTCTCGCTCTAGTAGTCGACTACACCGCATTGCGTTTACACGTTCTACGTGGAGTTAATTAGATGGGCCGCTTTGTTAAAACAATCGATTTGTTTCTCGACTGTTCGCATCGCTATTGTGCATGAACCGCTTGTTTTGTAGAACGCCGCTATTGTAATAAATGTGTGCTTCGCTTCCCTGCACGAGGCAGATTAGATGCTACATCGTTTTTTTGCATTGGCATGACGTCGTAAACAACCAGGTGAGTGCTATAGTAAACGCTTTTTGCTTTGATGTGATTAAGAACATTTAATTATCTGTTGCTTGTTAAAATATTCTTTAAATTTTTTACAGTCCACTTTATCTCTCCTAATTAGCTTTTCGAAATTTATACCGCAATATATGTTACAAAATTGGTAATGACAGAGGAACAAATAAGAAAAAAAGAAATTAAAACAAAAGTTGAGAAAAAAACGAATAACAATTGAAAATCAAACGAAGCAAACTTGGAACAAAACTTTTCTTCCAGGAAAAGGAATGAAATTACTAGAAAAGTGAGTGAATTCAAGAAAATCGTACATTGATTAGATCTAGATAGAAACAGTATACACAATTTAAAAATATTGCACCAATAAATGGTTTTGTACGGTTTTATGTTAAATGAAATCTTGGATAACAATAAGTAAAAAGACATAATAAAGTAATAATAATAGAGAATGAAAAAAGTGGATTAGTGAAAGATGGCACCATAAGCTAAAGAAATACAATCAAATTCGAAAGTTCATAATAAATATAAATAATAATCAAACACTACAGTTTGGCACATCATTGAACTTATCATAACACGTACATTGAGGAGCGAACTATTGAAAGAATGTTCCACATAAAGTTCAAAACAAAACAAAGTATTGCAGATTATACAAAGGAACCCACAATTAGCAACATAAATGCTCAAACAAAAATAGTGATAAAAGCAGAAATAACAACATAAAATAGATTACAAAAAACAGCATTTAAAGAAAGAAACAACATAGAAAAAGACAGCATTAGACAAAAATGATAATTGAATGTACACATTAAAAATATACAATTAAAAAAATAATTTCAACTTGCAAGAATGTAAAGAACTAAAATTATGTGTTTAAAATAATGTAATAACTCTATTTATAGAAAGCATTACAATGTATAGGTAAGAAAATATTTGAAAAATATAGAAGATGGTGCAAGAAAGTGTTAAAAAAATAATACCGCAGTAAAAAATGGTACAAATAAGATACCACATGAAAGAAGAAAATAAAGCAAATAATAGTAAGAAATATAAAATAAGAAAGATAATAGAAAGTTAAAATAATTTACGTATGATTGCTCTTGACTAGGCATGGAATTTACTGCAAATTATGAAACATAACCATTTTGTCTTTGATGTTAGTGATCTGAATCTTTGGGCCTATTACTGGATATTCTTCTATGATATACGCGGCATTTCAGATATATATATATATATATATATATATATATATATATATATATAATTATAGGGTTAATTTAGAGGTAAGTTAAGTCATAGGGGTCGTAGAATAAACAAAAGAAACTCCCAAATAACCAAAGCGCATAATTACAGATATTAGAAGAGTAAATAGGTTATTATGAATATTGTTAGTAGAGAGCATACTGTATATAACAGTACAAGCAATTAAACGCATATCCAAGAGTAGCTACGAGCAAAGATAAGAATTTATAAATGTAACGAAATGCATCGGAATTAAATCAATGAAAAACCTGTATGAATTGGCTAGATAAATATTCAACAAGTGCGTCTATATATCATCATATACGCAGGCAGAAATTATGCATTATTTGAAAAGCGTACGTGATAGAAAAGTATTACATTTGTTCAAAAATCCAATTTAACTAGGAAATAAACAAACACCAAATTTAGTTTTATTTAGATTAGAATAAAGCAAATAACAATAATACGTGATTTGCTGAACGAAGATTCCTGGGATTTTTGAATTAAATGTGATGTATGTAAATGAATTACGTGATAAATTGAGCGGTCTTCCATGCAATTAAACTACACAATTGGTAAAGTTTCCAAAATAACACAAGAGATAACACAATTGGTGTCGCGCAGCACGTGGAATCAACGAATCGCAAACAAAAGGGGCCAGGCTATACATATGATAACAATTGAACAACGAGTGAGTATACAATTGAAACTGGGCAATCACTATACTCGAAAGTGCCAAATTATTCACGCAAACAGTTAATTAAAATTAAAGTGAAAATCATTTTATAAGAGTGTAAAAATTGTGTAATCGAGCCGCTCTACTACAGACGGCTCTTGGTTACGACTTTTAGATACAATCTTAGATACAGTCTTGGGTACGATCTTGGATACGAGTCAGGAAGACTCTTGAGATTACTGCCTGTTAAATTAATTTGGTAATCTCTAACGATGGTAAATATTCTATTACTGTTTCGTTAATTACGAAGATGAAAAACCTTTTATTGGAATAACCTCACTAATAACGATTTGGATAGTTTTTGGTTGGATGTCGACTTTCAAATTCGACTCAAAACATTCAGACTGGACACGAAAACTTTTGGGGATGCAGAGAAGCTACTGAACCACTCCAGGTTAGATATTTTGATTATTTATTTCTATAAACTGTTTTATTTCAATAATAATTCAAAAATGTAAGAGTCGACAAAACAGGGGTTTCTTAGATAAATTTATGAAAGGCAATATGCATCTTGAAACGTTTCAAAAGGTTTCTAAATGTAACAATAAAAATCTCGTTCTGCTGGCTTCATTTTCTCAAAATCTGACAGATGTACATAATTTAAAAAGGGAAAGATATTTAAAAAAGTTGTAAATATTAAATCATTATACTGTGTATACAATTGCTTTATTTAATTGAATCAGTTAGTCGAGGCAAAGAGATTTATAAATTAACATTTTTACAAGTGCTTGATTAATATAAAGAAAATAACAGAGCATTTAGGACGCTCATCGTAAGGGCCTAATATAAGGGGTATAACACAGCATTTTATGCACGACCCAATCGTAGGGGCACGATTAACACAGCATATTATATACGCCCAAGCCGTGGGGCGAGAATAACACAGCATTTTATGCCGCCCAGATCGTGGGGCGAGAATAACTAAGGTTTATATTTTTTTCTACAGGAGAATATCATAGCATTTTATGACAAGCCCAGCCGTGGGGCGAAGATATCACAGTAATATATATATATATATATATATATATATATATATATATATATTGATTCTTTCTAAAAGCTACCCTAACGAAAATAAAAATTCGCACTTTAAAATGCACTGCAAGAAGAAACCAAGTTCATGTATTTGTTGTTGCCCCTTATTTAATTAAAAAGCCTTCTTTATCGCAGCTTTTTTAAGTTTTTCCCATACATACGAATAAAACTACTTACTTGTCTGAAAGTATGCCAAAACCCATATTTCCGACAAGAATTCCTAGCATAGTAATGGTCTGCGCAAAGTTTGCTAGTTGAGATTTTTCGCAGACTAGATCCCATTGAGTTGTAATTGTTTCAGTAAATTCACTCCTAAAAACATAAAAGAGACTTATTTTTCTAAGGTTTGTTTTATGTGTATAAATAAATTGTAATAAAATACATAATTCAATTATAACAATTGATATATTGCAATAAATTGCATTAAAAAGAATTTGAATTGTTTAAATAAGACCGTATGGTAGTACATGTCCAAAACAACTTTGAAAATGTTTTGTGGAGAATCTTTGTCCATTTGACTAGTGTCCTAGTAGTGCTTTCTGATGTTTTATAAAAAATTAGCCCACATACATGTTTGTAAAAAATAACACTTTGTTCAAAGAAATGGCAAAAAAATTGTCTAATCGTTGAGATTTTGGTAATGTTCTTTAGTGCTCTACAGACGATTTTTAAAAATTCTATTCTTAAAAAGTTTATGAAAAGTACTATTTTTTCAACCAATTACTAATGAACAGTTTGTGCTCCCTAATGCTTTTTGTAAAACTTATTCTACTTCTGGTGTTTTTAGCAACTTTATTTTTTAGAGCATGTCAACTATACGCCACGTCCAAATGGTAGTACCTCGTTGGTACTTTTCAGTACTTCACTGTAAAATAAATTCCTCTTAGGCATTCTCTAAAATTCAATTTTTAAACGTGCTTGTCTACTTCATGATAAGAAAACTTTTTTAAACAATTGTCGGTGCTTTGTTAGGGTTTTAAATGTTTCATTGAAAAATTTGTTGTGAATAGGCATTCTCGAAACATTTACTTTTTAAAAGAGGTACCGAATTCACCAACTGCTGAAACAGTTAATGAAAACTTTATGTTCACTTATTAGCGCTTTGTTAGTGATTTTTTAAAGGGCCGAAGAAAGTTAAGGCGAGGAGTTGAAGGAGATGGGAGGCGTGTGGTGGTAGGGACATCATATGTATATGGATTGTTTTACAGAAAGCGTATGTTTTTTTAGAAACATAATTGCAATGATTCTCAAAGACAAGAAGAAACGGGTGATTTAAAGTAAGCTTTGCCTGGTTTTTCAAGTGTAATATGTATTCAAAAAAGGTTGAGAATTCATCCATCTGTTTGTTAAACATTTGTAGCTGGTACTAATTGGTCCATTTTTTTTTTGCAACACAGGAGCCATCCTCTTTCTGGGCGCAATGTAGTTTCCTGCAGCACTCATGCAAAATACACATGTAATGGTTCTTCCTCTTTCACTCAAAATAGCAGGCCACCTTTAGGTTTGTAAACTTTAGGATACTTCTTCTGTAGGGTGGTTACACCGATTTCGTACATGTTAAACAATCTGTTCGCTTCAAATTTAAACTGTTGTAAATCTTTTTTGAGATTCAAATAGAAAAGTTTTAACATGTGCTCATTAAATGCGCTGTTCGATTGAAGCTAGTCCCCTCAGGTTGTCTCAATGATATTTTGGGATTTTATTTTAGAAATTCATACAGCCAATCTTTTCATGCTAATTGACTTTTTTATTGAAATCCTAAGAATTTTTTTCTTTTCAGCATAATTAAATGTCAATTTCTTGGGCGTTACGACGTAAAACAATTTTGTGAAAATAAGAAAGTCGCTTAACTCGGCTTGTACTTCTGCTTTGAAAATCGCCCTTCGACCCACATTGGGGTTTTGTAACTGATTTAGAGAAAATTTCTTTGTAAGCGTTGATTCAGGAATACTAAACAATTTCCTAACTTCTCGAATTTTCCTCCCATTGTTTCTAATTGCATTCAGTGCAATCTCCAACGATTCTTCACTATAATGATGAATTTCAGTTTTTCAAACATTCCATAAAAATTGCTTACCTAAATGCAACAAAATTACATGCATGTATGCAGCATATTACTTACTTTAAGAATATAAAATTAATTCAAAACAATTGGTTAAGATTTACTGACTTGCTGTCTTAACTTGTACACGTGGATAATAGTAACATAAACTTTAGTTGCACACTTCTGCCTCTCACTAACTACACAACTTAACTGACTTTGCAGTTAATGACTTCAGAGACTCGACCCGTATTCCAAGTCTGCATGGGGGTTCATCTCACAGTATGCTGCGTAATTTAAATTTTATGGTATGCATGTTTCTCCACCATGCACCATTTCCCCACTTTACCCTAACACTCACACATATAATTTACCAATGAAAGTCTGGTTAAAAAAATCAAGCTTATATATACAACCGATTTTAAGTTACACTTTGGCAAAATTGTACACCTACATATTGGGCAAAACTGGAAACTTTCCAGAACAAGACAGTCGGAACCATCACCAGAATATGCTTGTTCGCAAAGAACGAAACCTTAAGTCAAGACCTGCAGCTACCCACACTGGAAACACACTTCAAGGTGGAACATTAAACATCTACGATATACTCGATCCGTAGCGTCAAAAATAGTAATTCAGGAAGCCAAATTGTAAATGCTAATGCGTGTAAAAAGATATAGTGTCTTGACATTACATTTTAGAGCATTCTGGTTCTTGCTAATGGTATTGCAATCCACTATTGCCAAACTTATTTTGGCGGTTTGATTTTAATGCATATTTTATATATAAACCTAGAATATATTTGCAATATTTGGTAACGAGCCGACAGCTAACCATATGATGTTATGGCCCTGATTCGACGGATCAAGTATAAAACAGACAATGCTACCACTCGACTCCTAAAGAACATAACCGTTGGATGGGAATATAAGTCAGAAAAAGAAACTACCAAGAAACATTCGATGGTAGTGCCATAAAATCAAACAACAAGAATCATAAGCCACTCACTAAGCAGGTCCGGTAGAGAGAAACCTATCACCTCCATAACAAAGAATTAAAACATATTATAGCTGTTACAGCAGTGCAACGAGGCGGCTAGAATTTAATAAGTAGGTTACGTAAGGAAGTTGGACTTAAGTTCATAATCGACTAAAAACGAGCACACACTGAAATTGACCAAATTCTACATCTATATTAATATGATAGGTGTAGATGTTGTTATTCGTTAAAATATACGGTTAGTTCTTCGTTTGCATAAACAGAGGGCATGCTATGTTAAACAGAATTTGTTAAAATGATAATTTGTTTCAAATTAAACAATGTAAATTTATTAATTCACATTGCTTACCTCCTAGTTTAATGTATTTTAACAAGCTGTGTATCAGATACGATGTACAGATAAATCAGGGTGCATTGTGGATACAGTTTGCCGCTCTAGTCCATATTAGGTGGCGAAGTTGCTTGCTTCTTTGCCTAAAACCTTAAACAAGGGACACAAGACAAAGGTACGATATTAAATGAGAATATAAAAGGAAATTAACAGGTAAAACTTCACCAGTTCTATAATGCACTCTTCCACAAGTAGTTAAAGGAAGGCGGATCACGTCAAGAATTATAGTGATGCTTGCCAACAACTTGTAAGCCATCATCGCTTGTTCGTTATGTGTTTTGATTGGTCGCAAACGTCATGTGTCCGTTCCATAGCCGTGCGAACCATATTTATCACAATCTCACACGATAATAAAGAGCTATTACCCTAAAACATCGCCGCGGAACACCCAGACTACTGCTATACGTACATCCTAAATAATATTTATACAAAAACCGTGGAGCATTTTTTGCGCGTAACAATGTATCTAAATAAAATTAATGAATTAATTTTGTCACGTTGTAAATGTTCAGATATCAGTGTAAGTTTGACAAGGGCCACAGCTATCAATATAGATAGTTATTACAAACCATATGCGTATAACTTCCTTTTTGTTGTATATCGCCTCATCAGAAGTAAGTGCTAACCTTATGGACCTAATCTTGAGGCATTATTTTGTTTTCTGTGACGTAAGTAATTTAAACACCTGCATATTGATGTAGAAAAGTTGTTATACGAATTAACTATTCTTATCAGTTTAATAATGCTTATATAACTAATTGAAAATTGTTTTAAAATTTAATTCTTATTTACAGTATGGAATTTAAATTTAAAAAAAATTGTTGTTAATATGGTAACTAAATATAAACAAAATGTCAATGTAGGGAACTTGGGCGCTATTTCGCTCTATATCTGCACATAATTTTTAACAACCACAACTGTTCCAAATTGAATATATCTAGATCTAGTGATATATGACTAATTAATTTTTATTGTTTCTTAATTTTCAGTATTAAATCACCCGGAAAAAACAACTTACAAATAATGAGGTTTCTATGACCTTGACATGTATGAACTTACATAAGAAAAATTTCATTTAATCAATGCAAAAAACTTATGGGGATTCCGAAATATTGATTCAAGTTAATACATATTCAAAAGTGCAACTTTATAGCGCCAGTATTCGAAAATAGTTATAAATAGTATGTATATTGATTGATACACGAAAGAGAACACGTTTGGTTTTTGATATTTTGATCTTTTCAAAAGAGTTGAGCTAGATATTCGACCCCCCTCAAACCCGGTAATTTAATTTGGGGCTCACTCCGTAAAAAAGAAACCTATTAGAATAAAACATTTATCAATACAGGGTGATTTATGACGTCAGCGAAAAATGATTCCTGCGAGTACTTTATACAAAAAATTGAAAAGAACGTGTCCAATAGTGCTTTCTAATAGAAATCCGTTTGGCTAGTCACTAAGATCACCGTAGTGATAACACATAAAAGGCCTCCAAAGCTTAAAAGCCCACGCGCAACCAGGCAATCGCAGTATAGTAGTTACTCCCCTAAATATGCTTTAAATTTTTATATTCCTGCTTCAAAGTATTTTACAAAATTGTAAACAGTTACACTTCAAGTTTTTCCAGTTGGCTATCTTAAGAATTCAAGAGGCATCATACAGAACAAATAGATAATATTAAGTAAAAGTAACTTTGAAATCCCCATAAAATATTTAAATAACTCAATGGCATTGCAATAGTACGACTTATTTAGGTAATACAACTAAAATTACTTCAAAATTAGTCAAAACACTTCTTAAACTGTTACGCCTCTTTGGCTTTATAAAGTTCTATTCTAATATTAGGAATAGGGGATTTGTAATCCGAACTTGTAAGTATTATTTCCCATCATTAATTTAAGTTGTTACGCATAAAGTTGCGGCTCCTAGGTTCTCACGCACTGTAGAGGAACAACCTACGGTTTATTTTATGTGATCTGTCGTATAAACCTTTCCTACATCGAAAGAATGTGCGGTTATTGCTTGAACCAATGAAATGCTCAACGACGGATGAGGACAATACCAAGGTTTATGAGAAAGCGAGCATTTTGGAGCACTCTATCTTCAACTAGCTGACGATTTTGGGTTATGGATTAGTAATTACCTTCTAGCAAGAGTCGACAACAAGCAAATTTGTAACGGTAAAATAAATATCTTGTTTAATTCTCTAAAAGGACTGATATTTATTGATTATTTGGTTAAGTTGCATAATAAAATTTTTCTGTATGAAAATTTTTGAATTTAAGAGTAAAAGTTGTGTGTGAAAATCAATATAATTGAATTTAAAGGGTTGGAAAACCTACGATATAGATTTTTAGCCATTATACAAAGTAATACTTTACAATCATTTTTAAACTTATCTGAATTCAGCTAGGTTCAATTATCTATCTAATTATTTTTTTATAAAAATGCATGAAAAATTAATAAATAGATAATTAAACTTAGCTGAATTCAGATAAGCTTATAAATGATTTTAACGGGGAGTGTATTAAATTAGATTATTTATTAAGGTAAATTTTGTACATATTAAAGAACATTTAATTATGGAGTTATTTATAAACAATAATCACAAGATTAAGCTTTGTGTACAATAAGTAAGTGATCATCCTAGTTTTAAAGAGGTATTCTGGACTCTGTAGTATATAAGATATGTGTTGAAAGGAAGTTAATTTTGTTAAATTTGTTTTTAAGAAGCAGCTGCTGTGGATGTATTAATTTGTAACTGAAAGATTGTTTGTAAGAGGGTATTTCATATAATTATAAATCTAATGTATTATTACAGTGGTTTAATTAATCAAACAACTAGCAAAAATGATTAGACGTCGGGCAATTTTAAACCCTTATAATAGCATTTTTATTAAGATGTACGACTTCGGGCGATTCACAGGATTGTTTTGAATTTTTATAAATATAAGGTTTGTACACAATAAGTTCATTCGATCTGTCATTTGTATTCAATGCCAACCAGATCTCTACCTAGCAGCTTTAACAAATGAGATATTATTTCATAAGCAGACCTTCAGTTGGAGCCTTGCCAAGCTCGAACTGAAGATCTGCTTCCAGCGCGCGCTGATGTTGCTTCTCGTATACAAACCACCTCAAACGTTGCTTACTAATAAAAGATCGACGGTTACGTTTAATAAGTAAATTAATATTAACTAAGCACTGTATACACGGGCACCGAAGTGCTCTTATCGTTCACGAAACATGTGCAAGTTTTATATTAACCATAACGATAGACAATATCTATTCATAAACGGCAAGAACTCGTATCTGGAAATAAGGACTAGTCTGTACAATTCTTATTTAAAAATACAAGTTGGCGGGAGTTGTACAGCTGTAAACGTATGGACGCGTTTCAAAACATAAATACAAGCGAGTTTGTAACGGGCATTCTTAATCGTTTAACATTTTACGCTTTTTCTCAATTAGTAAATACCTTTCTGCAATTACTATTTCTATATTTTATATTTATTAACCCCTTGGGCAAATGCGTCGTATTATAATGTGTGGATCGCTGTTTGTATAAAGGAAATACTTTCGAATAGTTCAGATTTGTATGCAATTTAACTCGTGTGTATTAATTTAAAAATAGATTAATTGAAGATTGATTTTCATTAATTAATAAATTGCGAGGAACGAATTTTAAATGGGATTATTCGTAAATTACTTTCCAACTTATCGGAAATGATAAACCGCTGTAATTAATTATTTAGATATGATTGCGGCATTCACGTTTTGGTTGTTCCTTATGTTATTAGCGAAGGAGAGAATAGTCAACAAGAGTTTATGGTAACAATAGTTTATATAAACAGTTTGGAGTTTGCTCTTCGTTACTACAGATTAATTACGTTAAAAATAGTGTGTGCTGTTTGCTTTGAAAAGAGTCGGATTGTTTTAGTGATACGCGTAGCTTTACTAATTGTTCTTTTTGTTGCTTTTCTGTTAAAAAAAAAAGTGATAGAACTTGTTGACCCGACCGCACGTGATTGTTTTACGGAACATTATTGTAGTGATACGCGTTGCCTTACTAATTGTTTTTAGTTGTTTTGTCTTTTGATATTTAAAACTGTGTGTGCGATCTAGTTTCGCGGTCCTGTTCTTCTCAGAGTAGCGCATACTTTGGATTACTTAAATACAGTGATACTGTAGTTTCTGAATTTTCTAACAACAAAGAATCTAAAATAGATCATTACTTGCGCAAATTTCGTTATTTGCGAAATATAACAGATTACCGACTTACAAAGGTATTGGTTGAAGTTTCTCACTGCTTTTTGGGATGTTTATGAAAATAATATACATTTGGTCCCAGTTGAAATTAATATTAATATTAATATTTCGAAATTATTGTCTTAGGAAATAGAATTTATCAAGGCTACATAGTTCCGACGCGTGATATTGTCTGCTGCTAACACTAGTGAAATACGTAGGTGTGATTAGGGTAACGTGTGATAAGTTCCATCAACACCCTCACAGTCAAGGGTGAAAGTCTTCGTTAGTGCAGGACATCGTTGAATTCCACACTTCAGTTGCAAGGAAGCGTTGCTGAAGGACTTTTGTAAGTTGAACTATTTCCTACTGGTTATTACTTTAAATATCTATTCGTTGCTTTACCATATCTTTGTCGTTCTGATACCTTTTACAATAGACTTGCATGCTATTTTAAAACATAGAAAAAAAAAGAAAGAAAGAAAAATCAATACTGCTGAATTACTCATATCAATTGTGTCTTACCTATTTATCTTTTGTAAACATTTTGTCTGATTTATGTTTAATTGGTGTGTGAGGAAACGTTTCTGCTACTCCCCAATATTACCTCACTTTGTACTAAATATTTTTGTATTGCTTTTACCGTTATTATATTATATAGTTTATCTAAACAGTTTTTATTTACATTCTACAAAGTACTGAATAACTTAGACTTTGCATTGCTGCTATTTTTTTTCTTTATTTCAGGTTTGCAGGACTAATCTTTTTTTATTGCAGGTTTGCTATTCTAATTTCTTTTATTGCAGGTACTGTTACTAACTCCTTACCGCCGCATACATCATAGGTCAGTCTGCTTTCTACAACCCCCCCTACTCTCCGATTGAGCCCGGTCATTTCTTTGATTTTCTTTGGGTTACGCACGGCTACGGGCCAACGTAGCATAAATTTGGCGCCCAACGTGGGGCCACGAAAAAAAACGTAACAAGTTTACAGAACAATATATATATAAATTTAATAGCAAATGACTCAATGTTAGCCACAGCAGCATCCTGCTGACGCGTTTCGCCCTTTTTGAGGCTCATCAACACAGAAGCAGTAAGATTAAATAATGCAACTTTGCTACTCCTGTTTTGATAAGCCCCAAAAAGGGCGAAACGTGTAGACAGGATATGCCCTAGTGGCTAATATTGAGTTACTTATTATTAAATTTTCTTGCTTGATATTTAATTTAAGACTCATAGGACTTACTTATTGTTTATGTGTGCGTGTGTGTGTATGTGTGTGTGTGTGTATTATATATATATATATATATATATATATAAATGTTATAATGTGGTCACGACAGGTCATTGAACACCAAATCTACGAAAGAAACCAAAGAGAAGAAGAACGAGAAAAATAAAATTTCCCTGTATTTCATTTTTTCATCCTGTATAAACATAAGCGTATTCCATTAGCACATAAAATAAGATTCTCATGTAAGATAACACTCTTTAAGAACATGTATAGTATTGTTATACCATTTAAGAAGAAACCCAACTTTAAACCTTCTCTAAATAATGATTTTCTAGAGAAAAAATATTGTCTTATTGTAGTTACGAAGCATAAGAACGAAGTCCTCATTAATTATGTAATTAAAATCCGTGTATAGCCATTTATTGCAGACTGAAAATGAGCACGCTTTTTGAAATACTGAACACATTTCATTTCGCACGTTTCTGAAAGTCCAACTGTATTAAGTAATGCATCCTCCTTAAAGCAAAGCATATTTTCTGTGTGTAAATATATCATTTAAAACAAAAATAAAATATTCATTCTCGTTAAAAATACCACATGAGTTTTAAATAGAACCCATCTTTCTTTCAAAGAAGTTAGTTTCGAATTAATTTCAGCGTTTTCGAATGTTTGCGTTATTTAATAAGAAAATACATTATTTACTAGAAATATTCTAAATAAGCCAATTATTTTGTGTCAATGAATAAACTCCCCAATTCAAAGAACGCGCTGCTATCAAGAAAGCTATAAAATAAGATAGATAACGCGTTTAATAGCTTTAAGAAAGAGATGATAACGGATATGCTTTAATGTATCAACAAAGAATAGAAGACATTACGATGGACATTATAACAACCGCGAAAACTTTACACTTAATTAGCTCATTTAAACGCAAAATCAGCATAATTATTACATCATCCACTGATACTGCTTTAAAATAAATCTAGAATAGAATGAAAAAATGACGTATTTAGAATTTTTGTATATAAAGAGGAAGTGATCGAGGATCGGGGTCATTCTTTCCAAACTCAAACAACAAGTTTCGAGCAAAATTTTATTATTTAATTTATTTTGCGACACGCAACATATACGTTTCTTGTAATTTTTAAAATATTTTATCTGCGTTCCACAAGTAACATAAAAGTTATCAAATGCAATTATTTGATACAATATAATGAAGATTTATCATAGTAATATAAATAATCCTCGTACAAGATTACTACTACTGATTTTAATCGATTAAAAATGAGTTTTATGCACTTTTCAAACTGATATTTCAAAGTCAAAATTGGTTATAAATAAATATTTGAAATGAAATCAGGAAGTGTTTAATGTCATTAATTACAATGGAAATGATATTTTATTAAGCGTTATAAAGAAAATTGGACAATACAAATCTGCACGTATAATTTTGTTTCTTTTTTTTTGTAACATAATAGGATATTAAATATTAGTAACTTAAGCTAGAATAAGTTCTTAACTTTATAAAAATTATTTGTAAAAAGTTAATTTTTCCAACAATTTTTGAGGTCAGAGCACGAAGCATTTTGACCTTTATAAAACTTTCTGCCGGCGTTCTTGACCAATCATACTGACAAACGGGATAATACAAGGATATGTAAATTATTCATAGTTTTAAGAAGAATTTTTGTGATTTATATATGAGATGTTTTGAAGTTCTGTAATTATTAACAAGGATTAGGTGAAGATTATTTTAATAAGTAAGCAATTATTAGGTAAATTTTTCTGTCTTAGCTTAAGTTGTAAATTGTATTTATAAGCATTATTTATATTTGTTAAATGTAAGAGATTCTTTAATTAATGTGTAAAAAAGAAAAAGTTCTTCATAAAAGTTTCTTCATATACGTTTGTTGAGATTTCTTGTTTCATTTCATGACATCGAATTTTCTTTTTGTTTATTTTTTATTAATGATAGGAGGCGAGAAAAGTGTAAGCGAGGCTTTATCAACCTCCAGCAGCAGTGAGAATCTCCAAACGGTTACTTTGAACGCCTATCTTCCAAGTAGGCTTTATTAGTGTCATTTCTTTAGGTGTGTTGGTGCTCAAAAGCTTAACGTAGCCAAGGAAGTTTAAGATATTTCCAGATAAGCGCACAGGTATTTAGTAAAAGTGTTATAACTTGTATATCCCTAAGGGTATTATATTTACATTTTATAGAACCCGCTGCGTACCACTGTAAGTGGTGCATCAATTAACTGTTACGTTATCCCGCCCCCTGTACACTAAAAATAAGTAACGTAACGTAAATTCAACACATACCAAATGCAATGTGTTTTTGACTTGAAAAATGTCTTGTAGTAAATTTAAAAAGATTAATTGTTTTTATCTTTATTTATAGATGGGCATCGTCAAAAGAAATTAATAAACGACATATTGTTCTTTACCTATGAACTTAGTTTTTCTCAAAAACAGAAATAAACTACTTACCTATCAAAAACATGGCTGGAGCAATTTGTTGCACATTTATCAGTAAAATTATCAGCACAAGCAAATGTAATAGGAGGCGCCAGAAAAACAATACTAAGTTGATGCCATGCAACTGGAAATTTTACTAAAAATATTAAAAAACAGATCCATATATGCCAACGTCCAAATATTCCAATACATTTTTGTACAATATCTGTGTTTGGGTCCGTTTTTGAAACTTGCACTGTAAAAAAATTAATTATTGAAATAAAATTTCCGTTTGTATTTAAGATTGCTTATAAGTAACGTTTTCTTTACTAAACGAGTGCCATTGCATCCAACGGCAAACTCTAAAAAATGTTATTTTGCATCTGACCACTGCTACGTTTTTGTAACTCTCTCTAGTAGGCTGAAACCTATCCGCACACAAACACGCTAATAAAATGTTTTTTCATTAATCAGAACACACTGCCCACCAAAATAACAGAACGCATACAAGTTTTACAATCCTTCTTGCGAGGAAAATAAGTAGAACTTGTAAATAACGATATTGTAATGTGACGAACTATTTATTAAACTATTTAATACAATAAACTACTACGAAGAATACTGATTACATAATTAATATATTGATGCACACTGTTGGAAGCTGCGACTGACGTGAATATGTAAATTTTATGCGCCAGTTCAAAAGCATTTCCGGTAGCAAGTATATTACATGTATGCTTGCGTTATAAGTACTGTGAATGTTAGGTTAACTCAGTTTTTTAAATATTTTACCTCTATCATCTAAAAAATCTCATTACTAAAAATAGTCTTAAGCGGTCGTTTTAGGGATCATTTTGTTGCGTTCCATTTGGCTCCACAACGATTTTATTTTAATAATTATCCCAGAGGATTTTTTCTTGTAGAAATAAGTCGGTTATGACGTATTATATAAATATGGTTTTGAGTTCCCAGCACTGTTTGGATCTATTAGAAATAGTTTATGTTTATTGTGTATTTCGTGGGCATGGAATATTAAATAATATTTTCCACGTAGTTGTTTTCAATCACTTAAAACGCATAACGAGGAAGGGTGGTGGTTTGTACAAATGAACAAGGTAACTCCATGATGGCAAACTGTAAGGTAAAGCGATCAATTATATTACGTTTATTACGTATTTAATTGACAAGTAACAATTTTTAAACCCTTCCTTGAGGATATTCTATCTGGTGGGTTTTACCTTAGAATTAGCCGTTGATTTTCTAAAATAAGAAAAATCCATCCATCGAGTTCTAGAATACGGGAACATATATTTTTTGTAACGAAAAATGTCTACTAAGACTTTTAACCTGATAGTAATGCTGTTGTCAGAATGTACTGTTACGCCAATAAAATTGAAAAATGTCCAACCGTGGAGTTCTGGTGGTGCATTATTTCGCGAAATATAAAATCCCGATTTAATATTTAATTTTTGGGTAGAACTTTTAATTGGGGATAAACTCCAATTACGGCGTAAAATTTAAGTCTTAATTAATTTCTAGTTTTAAATTTTATTTTATATATGAAATTATGGTTTAGCGAAGACTTGATCCTAATAGTCAGTTTTACTTCCAGGTTAAAGATCCCTCCAAAGCATTAAAACTAGGTCTGTCGTTTCCATAGATACAAAAAGTAATTTTTGGGTCGCGAAGGGTTGATTTTAAAGTAAAATGGTTACCCAATAAAAAAACCCCAAAAGGTTTTAAGATGAGATCCAGCACATCGGTTTGGAAAATTTATGATGGTAGTATTATCTAAGTGTTAGGGATTATCTCAAAAAAACTAATCTTACGCAAGAGTGGCGTTAAGAGGCACAAGTCTATGTTGCGTTACGTGTCAAAACCGCTTCACAAAAGATTGTAGTGAATAATTATTGTAGGGAGTTTTTATGTAGAATTAATTTAGGTGTTTTACACCTAGTTGTATAATATAGTTTTTAAAAATTAGGATATTATGCATTGTATATGTGGTTTAGAGTTTCCCGGAAATGTTTAGGGAGACCAGCCCTTTATTATCAGTTACTCTTGTAGTGAAGACGGTTCTTACGTTTGGCAATAGACATTGTGTCGTTTTCTCACTCAATGAGTACGCGGAACGAAGTTGTGGAAAAAGCAGTCAACATGATGTACTCTCTAATAAATCAGCTATCTCGATTGACGTGTGCGGGAGTGCATATAGACTATGTAGTGAAGTGCTTACCTGTCGATTTCTATTGTTTAATAGTACTTTATATTATTTGTGTTCTGTGTTTATGTTTTTGTTGTAGATATCCAGCGAACTCCACTACAAGATTGAGGAATAAAAAAAGAGTCAAGTAAATCCATACCATAAAAGGTTAACTAATTATTAGTACTTTACATTTGTATTTGGAAAGTAAATTATTTTAGTTCGTTTATAATTTCTGCAAAACGTAGTACGTTCTCTATGCAAGGATATTATTTACTACCATACCTTTACCTTGTTTGTAACTTAATAGTTGGAGATTATGGAGACACGCTTTAACCTAGGTTAGCGTGACATTGAGAGGCAATTTCATGTGGGTTAGAGACGCCTGCGTGGTAAAACAGAAGCGCGGTACCCGGATCGGTATCATCTCCTACCATCGCCATAGTTTTCATGAGAAAACCGTGAAGGTATTTTTAACGTTCGAAATGCATACAATTACAATTGAGGTTTATGAATTTCAATAAATTAGCCGACTAGATACTAGAGCTTACAATCATAGAAACCGAAAGAGAGTATCACCTCGTTCGATACTTAGAGTGTCAGAGACGATAGAGATCGGGATGGCATCCTAAGACACACTACTGCAATGTGGAGGGCAATGGGAACCACTACATTACCACCCAAGTACATAGCGTACTGAAAACATTTTTCAAAATAATCGAGAAAAAGTGCAAAGAAGTACAAACTGAGATGGAAGTAGGAAAGACAGATGAAGCGTACAAACTAATTAGAATGAATTTTAGGGATACAAAACCGTATAGCAAAAACATAAGGAGCGCAAGAAAAAATGTAAAAAAAGTGGTTAGAAGTAAGAAATATATATAGAGAATTTATATACAGGAGAGGAACTAACAGTATTAGAACAGGAAGCAAGCATTGAAAATAAATGACTTGAATATCTTATGCTTAGAGACGAGTATGAATTAGTATTAAAGAGACTAAAAAATAATAAAACGCCGGCTATAGGTAAGGTGCAAGCAGGAAGTCTAAAACTGTTAAACATTATAACCACAATAACCAAGTGTCATTGTAGTGATTCGTACTATTTCTTTTAGTCAATTCTCATTGGTTGATAATTATCGCAATTATTATAGTGCATATTTCGATATTCGAAAGTATTCTTGAACAGCACAGTAACCACTTCCAGATTTCTGAACGCAGTCCGTGACGTCAGAATTTACCCGTTGTAGGGGCGATAGATATCGTTTTTACAAGTCTTAACCTGCGTCTGGGAATTTCATTCAGATTTTAAAACGGAAGGCGGTTTTATTCAAGGTAATGTGTTTAATTATATGCTATTTTGAAGTTATCTGATTGCATCGAAGTTTGATTAATTATTTAATGTTAGTTGGTTGTGTTTTAAGATAGTAATTGAATTAACCACCAAGTTGTTAAGTATAGTTTTTGTTTGTAAATTTAATGCCGCCATGTGTTTAATTTTTAAAAGCACGTTTTAGCCGATGCAATCATAATGAATAATTTTTAACTTGTGCTTACTAGATCGAATGTATTTAATTAACACGCATTTATATAAAGGTTTAGCGCCTGAACCTGGGCTTGTATTGTTTCTGTGGAATTTGTTACAAGCATATCTTATAATTTGTTTTCAATGTTCTAATAACTTGTGAAGATTATGTAAATGTTTATTTCAGTTTTAGCTGTGCGTTTATAACTACATAATTTATGTCTCTTTTTTTATAACCTAACTATAAGTTAGTTTGACGGGTCTGACGTATTATAACCTACAATTTTATCGATAACTAATATTGAGATTTATTTATTTTTGTTATGGCATGATTATAGCGAACCTCTGCTATGACCCCGTATTAACGCGTTTGCATTATGACTATGTTGGAGATAGTCGATTCAATTTGTACCCTTTGTTTGGTACTATCATAGTATAAGTTCATGTTTAACTTTATGTTTATTTATAAATATTTGTTTTTGTCAATGTATTTGTAGTAATGTTTATGCAACGATAAAATGTAGGTTAACCATTGTGAACCATATTGCCAAACGGGCTGGAAACCATTAATGGTATGTACGCTAAACGTGCATGTTTTAGCCTTTGCTAAATTTACTAACATTTTATGGCGTTACTGGGTGGAAAATTGGTAGTCGAGGTTCTTATCTTCCCAGTGTTCTTCCTTTTCAACTGTAGCCGGGTAGTAATGGCTTAGCCGTCCTCGGTATCTTCTAGAAAAGATTACCTGAACTATATTAACCTTTCTTCAGTCTCATATGTAGAATGTCTGAGTAGCAGTTGATATCCCGTAATATTAAAAGTGCACAGGGTGCTTGTTAGCCGCCCCATCCTTGGAGAAGTGTATTTATGCAGGTAGAAGTGCAGGATTGTTGAGGTTTTATCTGCCGATACTCTTTCATCAGCGTTAACCTAGGAAGTCGGTCACTGTTTGCTCTTATAATTCATGTTCAATTGATGATAACCTAAGTTTGAGGTTATCATATAATAATTAAAGTAGGGTCGTTAACTATTGTAGTTTTATTTCAAACCTTGCCGCCTTAACGCAGTCTCAGTGTGTATATTTGGGCTAAGTTACGGTGAGACAAAGTAGGTGTCACTAGTCACAGCCATAGACGACTAAATCACGAGGCCAGATAGTCAAGAGAGGACGTTCGTGCGTCTTAGGCTAGAGTACAGATTTGTAGTAGCAACCAGGTCGGTTACATTACAAAGTTTGGTGCCATGATCAAGATTCATTACAACGTATTTAATAAAATGTATGTAGTACCATTTCCAAGGTAACAATAAAATTTTTGCTTCGTTAGGGTTACGAAACGTTCAAGAACATACAAAATTCATCATTTTTAAAATTCAAGATAGTTTTTGCACTTTTTATTAGACATGTGATATATCATTGAAAAGGTAATTTTAAGGCTTATAATATTCACTCAATATCCAAATGGCAACCATAAGAAAAACAGAAGTTGTGGGCAGTTTTTATATAACAAAAAACAGTCGAATGGTTCAGTTCACACTAAAATACTTTTTTCAAAAGTGTCCTAATAATGCGCAAGTTTAGTGATAGTGCGGCTCATGATTCATGTTTTATTATCAAAAAACGAAATCCTCAGTTTTTAGTTGAAAATTTGTGGGAGCCTGAATAAAAGGGTTACCTGTGGTTATAGCTCAATTAAATGGGGTTTGGTTATGTTGAAGTTGTTATTCGAAGAGAAAAAGAAATGCAGAACAAATATTTCTGAAAAGCCTTAATTTTCAAAAGATAAACTAATCATGAGTAAAGTTGAGCTTTTTGGTCTATGCTCTATAATTATGTAGATGTGAATTTTAATGTTCTGAATGGTTTGTATTTATGTAGTAAGAAATTAATAGAACGTGAAAGCAATTAATCTGTTGAATTATGAGATAACGACGGAATTAGTTTGGGTTAAATTTAAGCATAATAATATCGGGATTGGAAGTTTGAATCATTGTAAAATATTAAAAATGTGAGAGTATTGATTTTCAATGTAAACTTTATTGGTGGAATTAAGTGTTAGATAGTGAAAATTTAATAGTTTTAATGGACAATGTAAACGTTAGTATTTAACTTTTTTCTATACATTGCTATACACAGGGTGTCCAGAACTCATGAACAAAATTTCAGGGTGTGGTAGGGTAGATCATTCCCTACCAAAATACCCCTGTATGTTAGAATTCAATTGTTTACGGTTTCAAAGTTATTTCACTTTTTGTGTTTTTTTGAAAAAAGCGTGCCTAACCCTAGATTATTAAGTATTAAAAATATAATATTCGCTCTTTATACATAATTTTTTGTTTGCGGTGTAGATGAAGGTTGTTTCTTATATATAATTAAGCAAATACTTCAACTACAACCCGAACGTTAATGAGGCGTTAATTACAATTTAATTATCTCAAGTTTTCCAGGGTAAATATTAGTATGTCGTGTGCTGTTCTGGCAATTACAACCGTTTCTATGGTGACTTTATTCGTGCAGTACTTGTTTAAGTTATGAGTTAATTTTTTGCAAATTGTGGATTTACTGTTAATTTTTATAAATTCTACAATTAAGAATGCCATACACTGCTTGGGAATATGTCGAAATGCATTTCTTGTATGGACTCTACAACGGCAATGCTCTGCAAGCTGCTAGAGAGTTTAGGGCTCGTATCCCTAGCCAGGTAAATTTTCCTGATAGGAGGGTGTTTCAAAGAGTGTATCAAGCATACCTAGAAGGAGAACCACCTGGCGTTTTACGTCCAAGAGGATGAAGACCTAGAGATGATGGTAAAGACGAGGTCGTTGCAAGGGCCTTACAAACTCCAACAATCAGCATCAGAACTATTGCCAGAGAGTCTGGAATAGCACAAAGTACAGTTCATGTAATGTTGCGCCGGAATAACTTATATCCGTATCATGTGCAGCGAGTTCAAGCTCTATTACCTGCAAATTATGCACAAAGGGTGGCGTTTTGTCGGGAAATGCTTCGTCGAAACCAACAGGATCAACAATTTTTTGATAAAATTTTATGGAGTGACGAGTCAACTTTTCACAAAATCGGTATTTTTAACATATTTAAACTTCACTACTAGGCAATTGAAAACCCAAAGATGGTACGGCAATGACAGTTTCAACATCGTTTTAGTATTAATTTGTGGGCAGGTATAGTTGGTGGCGTATTGATTGGTCCATTTGAATTACTCGGTAGGTTGAACGAACAACATTACCATCACTTTTTTGCAAACGAATTAAGACCTCTACTAGATGATGTTCCTTTAGCACTAAGGCAAGCAATGTGGTTTCAACATGATAGAGCTCCAGCCCATTATGTCCGCAATGTTACACAATTGTTAAATGCCGACTACCCTAATCGATGAATATGACGAAGTGGCGCTATCCGTTGGCCGCCGCGTTCACCAGACTTGAAACCCATCGACTATTTTTTATGGGAATATTTCAAAGATTTGGTATTCAAAACAAACATAATAGATGAGCAGGACCTGCGTAGAAAGACTCGTGAGGCCGCAATAACAATAAGAAGAAATCGCTGTGCATTCAGGTCCTTAAAACGTAACTTTTTCAGGAGGTGTCGTTTGTGTATTCAAACAGGTAGTCAAACATTTGAACATTTATAAACAATCAATTTTTGAATGGAGTGAATATTATTTAATGGTTATTTTTTAAGAAATGTAAGGTAACTGATTAGTTGAATCCTTAAATAAAAATGTTGTTCGTACGATTAAACTCAAATATTTTCTTAGATTCTAAACTTACGCTTATGAGTTATACCTCTAAAGAAAGGGAATAAATTAAGGATGCTTTTTAGATAGGTGTGCACTTTTTGATAAAAGGCACTTTTTGAATAATTTCGATTTGAATAATACGAACTATTTTCCATAAGACTAAAGCGACGCCGACAGCTTCCATTTTCTCTTGTGATAATGGGTGATTTTTTGAAATATCTGTCATTTATGAAAGAGGCAACTTTCATCTACAACGCAAACGAAGAATCACGTTTAAAGAGTCAATAATATATATTTTTAATACTTAATAATCTGTGGTTAGGCACGCTTTTTCCAAAAAAGAAACACAAAAAGTGAAATAACTTTGAAACCGTAAACAATTGGATTCCAACATACAGGGGTATTTTGGTATGGAATGACCTTCCCTACCACACGCTGAAATTTTGTCTATGAGTTTCTGGACACCCTGTATAAAAAGCATTTCCGGAAATGAGACTTTGGTTGTAATGTATATCAATATCAGTAACGAAAACAATAATGTAGAAGTACTATCGATTTATTTGACGTTTTTCTTAATGATTCTTTTTAGTAATACCTGTCCAGTTTGAAGCTAAGAAGATAATTTTTTTTTATTTGTATTCGTAATTCAATTATGAAATCTTAACAGAAGCTAAATTTAAGTTAAATTTTATTTGAATTTAGATAAAAATAGATAATTGTGAAAGGATATCTAGTTACCGCAGTGACGTATCGTATTTGGTAGGAATACTTTGTTTTAAAAATTTCTCTGATATGACAAAATTAATGAGTGTCTTTAAGGTGGTGTAGAACAAGGTAAAGTATTAAGTGATATATTTAGGAAACCAAAAGCAAATAAGATATTAGAAATAACTGTCTTCCGTGTAGGGAAAATATCGAAGGCATTACTGGTACAAGATGGCTTGGAACCTTACATTATGACAGTAGAAATGCCTTTGTGAGAAGGTGATTATTGTATGGTAGTTTTTGTATTTGAGCCATTTCAAATGTTTGTTTTGAGTATCAGCATAATTTCTTCAATAGGAACCTACCTCCGCACCACTGCGGTTACCCGGGGCACCCCTTAAATTGTTACAGGGTTTCCGTCCCTTCGGAGCAAATCGAAATTTATAATGTAACGCTCTCTTTATCCGCAACATAGTTTTTTACTTGTAAAAACTTTCTAATAGCAATGCTGTAAAGTAATTGGGGACCGAATATTTAGAGAAATTTGTTTTTACATGCGAATTCTTTGTGTTTAGAATACAAATTGACACCGTATGTCTTGAAACGACTACTTTGGTTACCATAGTGATTTGGACCCCCGTTTATAGGTTATTTTCTATTGAAAACGATTACAGGAGTATGTTCTTTAGATTCGTACGGTATACGTTATGCAACATTCGGCATGTGCTTGCTTTTTTATTTTATGTATTTGTGCAAAAATAATAGCAAACACTAACAAGCGGTTTAGGATTGTTATGCAACTTCCTCTGCGTGACCGGAATTTTAAATTCAATAGTGATAAGATATTTAAAATTGGGTTGGAGACTAATGAAAATTTGCCGGATGGATGAACCCCTTAGTTTGGTTTCCGGCGCGGTACTTTGTACTGGTATAAATTGATACTATTAAATTAACTATGATCTATCTCTTCAAATTCATAACTTAATAGTAGTTGAACATTGCACTTTGAAATTTTTTTCTATTTGTTTATTGATAGTGCTCTTGTAACAACGCTAGATATTCTTTAGTTAAATACACGTAAGAAAATGATAAACGAATAAAATATTTTAATTACAAAGGAATTTAGAACTGGAAACTTTCTAAGAAAGTTATTTTAATTGCAAACAATTTCTGTCGATTATGAAGCAATAAATTAAATATTGCATTAATGAAAAAAATCTGAAGGGTATATAATTGTTTTATTTAAAATACTCACTTGTATTTTGATTCGATCAAAGTTATTCCAATATTTTACAGTTGATATCACTTACATACACTTTCACTATTCGTACCCAACTAATAAAAACAATCAGCGTTCGGCAGCTTTAAATATATGAGTTCAAGTTGTAATGAACGTATGCGCTTGTTGACTTTTAACCAACCACTTCCACCATCGAGTACCACCAAGCACGGCTGCAGCATCACCGTAAGAGAAACTGTACTAGTTGAGGATTCCCCATACCCACAAGCCGTTCTGCTTTTAACTCAGATTTAGAAATCCCACACTTTATTGTTAATTTATTAGTGGAATATGAGTAATGGATTATTATTAATTTATTTCAACGTTCTTTTATGTAAATTAAATAGCAGTCGCGGTTTTCCGATGTGTGACATAAACAAAAATGCACCGCGACGGCCATTAGGGCAAAACGAATAGCGTCCTTGAGTGTTGAGTACCTTAGGGCGCTACGAAGCGCCCTAATTCCGCAATATTTAGATTACTAAGTATCTATAATTTATATTTTCAACCAAACTTACGAAGTAAGTTAGGTTAATAAGATCGCTACGTCGCCGTCGTCGCCGCCGTCGTCCGTTGCACGTTTTTTTCGTTTTACAAACATTTGATATATGGATCTTGTTCAGTTTTTTACGCTGATTAAGAATATGCTATCCATTTTTCGATATCTCATTTAGTTTTCGAGTTATTCGACTTTAAAGTCGAAATTATGACTATGATAAACTTCACTCCAGCAAAAATAAATAAAGTTTTAGGTTAATATCGACCTCTTGAGCATATTTTCATAGCTCCATAGCTCAATACCTGCTGAACATATTTTCTCAAAGCACCAATGCTCTAAGTCGAAAGGTTTTCGAGTTATTCGACATCTTGTTTTAATGTATATGTAATATTTATATATTTTGATAACAACATATCTGTAAGTTTGGTTAGAAGTTCTGCACATGAGAACTTAGATTTTTTTTATTTTTATATTCAAGCAACTATAATTTAGAATGTTCTCCGAACAAGCGCTGTAACTTCGTGTATTATTTATTGTTCTAATTTTTTTTTGTAACGTGTTCCTGTGTGTGTGTAGATGAGAATTGACAGGTTGAATTTTTGAAAACGCTTTTATCAGCCAAAATATTGTCTTTTTATTATTTTTAGACTGCCTTTTTTCACGTAAAACAGTACTGTTCATGCCAATAGAACATTTTCAAAAATTCAGACTGTCCATTCTCAACCTCATACGCAGGAATATAATACAAAAAGATTTAGAATTAAAAACGAAATAGAAAAAACTTACAACGACCACAAAAGAGCAAGCACTTTTTATAAGAGTGAATTTCTTCCATGCAAACGGTATACCTTTTTTTGGATACTGTTCTTTATTTTGATACTTTTGTATTTTGTTCCTCAGATTTGTATATGAAAACGAACAGGCTAAATTTTTGAAAAATTTTGTATTTTGGTATCTGTATGTATTTTTGCATGTTGGAAAAGCTTTGAGGAATACTTTCTTCCGTGCGGGTGGTGCAACTTTATTTTTTGCGTACTGTTTATTATTCCATTTCTTTTTGTATCATGTTTCTGTCCGTGTGTAGATGAGAATGAACACACTGAATTTTTAAAAATACCGTTATCATCCAAAACATATTCTTTGTATTATTTTTTAAGAATGTTTTTTACTGTAATGAACAAAATTGTAGCTGCTAAAACGGCATTTTTAAAAATACAAAAAAACAAAAATATAAAAATTAAAAATACAAAAATTCAAACATACAAAAATACAAAAATACAATACAAAAATTAAAAAACAACAATACAACAATACAAAAATAAACATTTTTACAATACAATACAAAAATAAAAAATACAAATACAAAATACATAAATATAATACAATACAAAGATACAAAAATACAACAATACAAAAATCCAAAGTGCAAAAACACAATACAATACAAAAATAAAAATACAACAATACAACAATACAAAACAAAATAACAAAAATACAAAAATTCTAAAATACAAAAATACAAAAATACAAAAATACAAAAATTCAAAAATACAAAAATACAAAAATACAAAATACAAAATACTAAAAAATACAAAATACAAAATACAAAAATACAAAAATACAAAATACAAAATACAAAAATACAAAATAAAATACAAAAATTAAAATACAAAAATACAAAAATACAAAAATACAAAATACAAAATACAAAATACAAAATACAAAATACAAAATACAAAATACAAAATACAAAATACAAAATACAAAAATACAAAATACAAAATACAAAAATACAAAATACAAAATACAAAATACAAAATACAAAATACAAAAATAAAAAATACAAAAAAAAAAATACAAAAATACAAAATACAAAAATACAAAAATACAAAATACAAAAATACAAAAATACAAAAATACAAAAAATACAAAAATACAAAAATAAAAAATACAAAAAATACAAAATACAAAAATACAAATAAAAATTAAAAATACAAAATAAAAAAATACAAAAATACAAAAATACAAAATACAAAATACAAAAATACAAAAATACAAAATACAAAATACAAAAATACAAAAATACAAAAGTACAAAAATACAAAATACAAAATACAAAAAACAAAAATACAAAATACAAAATACAAAATACAAAATAAAAACACAAAAATACAAAAATACAAAATACAAAATACAAAATACAAAATAAAATACAAAATATCAAAAATACAAAATAGAAAATACAAAATACAAAAAACAAATACAAAATACAAAATACAAAAATACAAAATACAAAAATACAAAATTTTTACAAAATACAAAATACAAAAAGTTTAAAAAACAAAAACAAAAAAAAATACAAAATAACAAAAAAATACAAAATACAAAAAAATTACAAAATACAAAAAATACAAAAATAAAAAATACAAAAATACAAAAAAAAACAAAATACAAAAAACAAAAATACAAAATACAAAATCAAAACAAATACAAAAAAAATAAAAAAAACAACAAAAATACAAAATACAAAAATACAAAATACAAAAAAATACAAAATAAAAAAATACAAAAAAAAATACAAAAATAAAAAATACAAAAATACAAAATACAAAAATACAAAATACAAAAAAATAAAAATAAAAATACAAAATACAAAAATACAAAATCAAAATCAAAAATATAAAAATACAAAAATACAAAAATACAAAAATCAAAATACAAAAATACAGGAATACAAAATAAAATAAAAAACAAAATACAAAAAAAACAAAAAAAACAGAATACAAAACAAAATACAAATACAAAATAAAATACAAAATAAAAAATACAAAATAAAATACAAAATACAAAATACAAAAAATACAAAATACAAAAATACAAAATACAAAATACAAAATCAAAATACAAAAATACAAATAAAAAAATACAAAATACAAAATAAAAATACAAAATACAAAAAAAATACAAAATACAAAATACAAAATAAAAAATACAAAATACAAAAATACAAAAATACAAAATACAAATACAAAATACAAAAATACAAAAAAATAAATAAAAATACAAAAATACAAAATACAAAATACAAAAATACAAAAATACAAAAATACAAAATAAAATACAAAATACAAAATACAAAAATAAATAAAATAAAAATTAAAAATACAAAATAAAATACAAAAATAAAATACAAAAATACAAATACAAAATAAAAAAATAAAAAATACAAAATACAAAAATACAAAAAAAATACAAAATAAAAATATAAAATACAAAATAAAAATACAAAATACAAAATAAAAAATACAAAATACAAAATACAAAATAAAAATAATAAAATACAAAAAATAAAAATATAAAATAAATACAAAATACATAAAATAATAAAAATACAAAATACAAAATAAAATACAAAATAAAAATAAAAATACAAAAATACAAAATAATAAAATAAAAATACAAAATAATAAAATACAAATAAATAATAAAAATACAAAATAAATAAATAAAATAATAAAATACAAAATACAAAATAAAAATACAAAATACAAAATACAAAAATACAAAAATACAAAATAAAAATATAAAATACAAAATACAAAATAAAAATACAAAAAAATACAAAATAATACAAAATAAAAATAAAAAAATACAAAATAATACAAAATACAAATAAAATACAAAATAAAAATAAAAATACAAAATAAAAATACAAAATAAAAATACAAAATAAAAAATACAAAATACAATAAAATATAAAATACAAAATACAAAATACAAAATAAATAAAATACAAAATACAAAATAAAAAATACAAAATAAAATATAAATACAAAATACAAAAAATACAAAATACAAAATATAAAATACATAAAATACAAAATATAAAATATAAAATACAAAATACAAAATACAAAATACAATAAAAATACAAAATACAAAATATAAAATACAAAATACATAAAATAAAAATACAAAATATAAAAATAAAAATACAAATAAAAATAAAAATATAAAATCAAAATACAAAATAATAAAATAAAATAAAAATAAAAATACAAAAATACAAAATACAAAATACATAAAAATACTAAAATACAAAATAAATAAAAATACAAAATAAAAAAATACAATAAAAATACATAAAATACAAAATACAAAATACAAAATACAAATACAAAATACAAAATACAAAATACAAAATAATACAAAATACAAAAATACAAATAAAAATACAAAATACAAAATACAAAAATACAAAAATAAAAATAAAAAATACAAAATAAATACAAAATAAAATAAAATACAAAATAAAAATACAAAAATACAAAATACAAAATACAAAATACAAAATACAAAAATACAAAATATAAAAATACAAAATACAAAATGCAAAATGCAAAAATACAAAATACAATTACAAAATTACAAAATACAAAATACAATATAAACTTACAACTTACAACTTACAAAATACAAAATACAAAAAAAAAACAAAATACAAAATACAAAAAACCAAAATACAAAATACAAAATACAAAATACAAAATACAAAATACAAAATACAAAATACAAAATACAAAATACAAAATACAAAATACAAAATACAAAATACAAAATACAAAATACAAAATACAAAATACAAAATACAAAATACAAAATACAACTTACAACTTACAAAATACAAAATACAAAATACAACTTACAACTTACAACATACAAAATACAAAAAAAAACAAAATACAAAATACAAAATACAAAATACAGAATACGAAAATACGGTGCTGTAAGTTTTTTCCTTGTGTACTGTATGGTGTTCCTGGATGCTTGTAGATAAAAATAGAAATAAAATTTTGAAAACTGTTTTATTTTGACATTGGTGTATATTTTTGCACGTTGAAGAAGTTTTGAAGAATCTTTTTTTTCCCATACCGGTGCTGTTTCTTTTTGTATACCGGTCATTATTCTAAAACTAGACTAAGTTACTAAAAATGCATCATTTTAGTTTCTATGTGTATTAAAGCATGTTAAACAAGTTTTTGAAGAATATTTTCTTCTGTAATGCTACTCCAAGTTTTTTGTGTGTGCCGTTCTTTGTTCTGATATTTTTTGTTTTATATTTCCGGGTGTTTGTAGATGCAAATGGACAGGCTAAGTTTTTAAAAAATGTTTTGTCTTGGCATATATGTGTATTTTGCATTGTTGAACAAGTTTTTAAGGAATATTTTTTTTAGTGCGAACGCTGTAAGTTTTATCTGTATTCTTCTTTGTTCTGATACTGTCTGTATTGTATTCCGGGGTGTTTGTAGATGAAACTGAACAGGCCAAATTTTTGAAAATTGTTTTATAATGTCATCTGTGTGTATTTTTGCATTATGAATAAGTGTTATAAGAATATTTTCTACCGTGCGGGCGCTATTAGTTTTTCTGTAAATTGTTCTTTGTTCTGATACTTGTGTATTGTATTCCTGAGTGTTTGTAGATGAAATTGGACAAGTCAAATTTTTGAAAAATGTTTATCTTGCTATCTGCATGAATTTTTGCACGTTAGACAAGTCTTTAAAGAGTATTTTCTTCCCTAAGGGTGCTGTAAGTTCTTTTGCGTACCGCTCTTTGTTATGATTCTTTTTGTATTGCAATCCAAGGTGTCTGTATATGAAAATAGACAGCCTAAGTTACTAAAAAATATTTCATTTTGGTCCCTGCGTGTATTTTTGCCAGTTGAACACGTTTTTTAAGAGTAGTTTCTTCCGTGCGGGCGTTGTAAGTTTTTCTGTTTACGTTTTTTGTTCTGATACATTTTGTATTGTATTCCTGGATGTTTGTAGATGAAAATTGACAGGCTAAGCTATTGAGAAATGTTTTTTTAATCTCTGCGTGTATTTGTGTGCGTTGCACAATGTTTGAGGAATGCTTTCTTCCGTGCGGACGCTGTAACTATTTTTTGTATACTATTCTTTGCTCTGATACTTTTTGTTTTGCGTTTCTGGGCGTTTCCAGATAAAAATAGACAGGTTAATTTTTTTAAAAATGTTTTCTTTTATTATCTACGTGTATTTTTGCACGTTGGACAAGTTTTGAAGAATATTTTTCTTCAGTGCGGGCCTTGTAATTTTTTTCTGTGTACCGTTCTTTGTTCTGATACTTTTTGCATTGTGTTCCTGGGTTTTTGTATTTAAAAATGCGTGTACTTTGCACGTTGGACAAGCTTTAAGTGAATATTTTTTTGTATGCTACGAGGGTAAGGTGAAAAGTTCTCGGCCTGGCACAGAGATGATGTGCCAATCAGCAAAAATTTGTGCTTCCCGCCAGCGTGCACATGTCATTAGTTCGTATGACAAGTTTCAACTTACTATCTCAAGTAGTTTGTTTACAGGAGTTTTTTCAAACAGACGTCTTATGCGTGTTTCCTTAAGATGGATAAACTTGAATATTGTGCGGTCATAAAATTCTTCGTTTTGGACGGATTAACCCTTCAGGAAATTCATCAACTGCACACAAGGGTGCGTTGGCGATGCGTAAATTGACGGATTTGGGGTACGACTTGCTTGGCCATCCCCCCTATACCCCTGATTTGGCGCGCTCAGACTTCTATCTGTTCCCAAACTTGAAGAAATTTGTTTCTGGAAAGAGCTTCATGTCTTATGAAGAAGTTGAGAGAGCCGTAGACGAATTATTTCCCAGCCCTCCAGACTCTCACTTCCGGGAAGGAATACTGATGATGGAGAAACGCTGGACCAAGTGTGTTGAAGTTAAGGCGGATTATATCGAAAAATATAATAATTTTTAAAACTGAAAATTGCAGTCTTTCATTGCAGGCCGAGAACTTTTCACCTTACTCTCGTATTTGTGCTCTGTTACTTTTTGTTTTGGGTTCCTGGGTGTGTTTATAGATGAAAATGGCTAGGCTAAGTTGTTGAAAAATGTTTTATTTTAGTATACGTGTGTATTTTTGCATGTTGGACAAGTTTTTGAGGAATATTTTTTTTCGAGCACGCACTGTAGCTGTTTTTTTCATACTATACTTTGCTCTGATAGTTTTTGTTTTGCGTTCTTTGGTGTTTGTAGATATAAATAGGCAGGGTAAATTTTTGAAAATTTTATTTTGGTGTCTGTGTATGTTTGCATGTTGGGCAAGATTTTGAGGAATACTTTTTCCGTGCGGGCACTATAACTTTTTTGTGTGTACTGGTTATTGTTCCAATTTTTTTTGTATCGTGTTTATGTGAGCACGTAGATGAGAATGCACATGCCGATTTGTTGAAAATGTCCTCGAAAGTCAAAAAATTGTCTTTCTATTGTTTTTTAAAAATGTTTTCTTCAGTAAGTAAAGAACTGTGGCTACCAAAACGACATTTTTAGAAATTAGCTTGTCCATTTTTATCTACATATACCCAGGAATATAATACAAAAAGTATTAGAATAAAATACAAAACACAAAAAAGGTTACAGCGGCCACAAGGGAGAAGACATTCTATATAAGGCTGATTTTTGTGGAATATTTTGTTACGTACCTAGACGTAGCCAGAAAAAATAAATACCAGGCTAACTATCAAACGCGGAGAGTGGGGGGATTCACCAAAGAAACAAAAAAAAACACCTCGACTACGATTATCTATTTACTCATAAAAATAAATAAAGGATACTGTACAAACAAGCAAAAAGAAAATATATTAAGTGTTATTATTTCACAGCAAACAATTATATTGTATGAACAATTTAGGAATTTAGATACAAAGTGCGCATCTCGTATTTTACACAAAATAAAATTAATCAGTAGTAAATAAACCTGTGAGGGCTTTTGTCAAGCGTTTTTAAAATTTCACCTAATACTTTTTGTAAAATAACTAATTAGTAGGAAAGAATTAACATGTGAGAGCTTTTGTCAGACAGCTTTTAAATCGTACATAGTACCGTTTGTAAAATAAACCAATCAGTAGAAAAGAATAAGCGTGTGTCTGTCCAACATTTTTAACAAAGGTACCTCACACCTGTAGAGCGATAATATCGCTTAGCAGCAACGAACAATAGTTCTACGATGTCATGTAACTACATCAAACGTTGATACGGAATATGCCATTGACACACACAAAAGAAAATGAGTTGCATACTTGTACGTGTCCGGATAATTAGCTCGCAAACCGTCGGGGGTGAGTCAGCACAGCAACGCCATGGTCGTCAAGATCTATTTACCCTGCCACCATAACTGCAGCAGCGGTCTACGGACAAAAGCAGTTGGTCCACGACAACGGACTGTCGGGCCTACACAAAGAAAGAACCCATTTGACCTCCAGCTAAAAAAAGCTAAAAATAGAATCTGATTAGAATGGTTACGCGCGGGAGACTCACCAATCCATGCAAGTCACCTCCTAGTTGTCGAACAGAAAAAAACAAACGTGCATTGCTTTTGAAATACGGTGACGATTAATGTAGAAAATATTTCGACGCACAAGCTGCAGAATCACATTCAACAATGGTTCAAATAACACGAATTCGAACTGCAAATTGTCGCTTATCAAAGCGCGATTGAAACTGGAAAACCCGGGTTTTATCGGATAGTGCGCGACCTTATTTCAACAAGTTTTTACATTAGAACAATAGGGAAAACCATTATACGCGGTTGTAATGTATACCAAGTTAACGGGTACCTAAAACAGGATATAAACTACTTAATTGTAGCATAAACTTGTCGTTTCAAAGCAACTAGATTTAAGTTGACGAATTTATTCCAGAGGGTATTTATTATTAATTATGTTGAAGGATTTAACAGTAGAAACCGAATTTATTCGAGCGGGTAATGAATTAACCAGGGAAATTTTAAAAGCAAAATTGGAACGTAACAATTTCCTTCCACGCGGACGCTGTAACTATTTTTTGTATACTATTTTTTGTTCTGATACTTTCTGTATTATGTTCCTGGGTGTTTGTACATGAAAATGGACAAGCGCTAAATTTTGAAAAACGTTTTATTTTGGTGCCTATTTGTATTTTGCATGTTGGACAAGTTTTTGAGCAATATTTTTTTCCGTGCAAACACTGTAACCATTTTCTGCATTGTTAATTTTTCAATTCATTTTGTATCGTGTTTTTGTGCGTGTGTATATGAGAATACATATACCGAATTTTTGAAAATGGCCTTGGTAGCCAAAATAGTGTCCTATTATTTTTTAAGAATGCTTTTTTCAGTAATAAACAGAATTAAAATAATTAGATATAAATTTAACTATCAGATTGCCGATCATTTGCATCGATTTCAGAAAAATGTTGTCAATTTTTTAATTCTCTGTAAAAATTTGATAAATTTTGTTACTAATGTAACGAAAATTCTATTTGTAATAAGAGTTTTTTATTTTCAAACTGATTATTCAAGTCTTTTCAACAACTCGTAGTTACCATAGAATTTTCCAGAAGCTCTCCTACCGCTTTCTTTTCAGTTAATAGCTAACAGTACAATTACTTGCTTCTTAAACTTCGATGCAATTTTCTTAATTGATTTAACATCGTAGCACTACAATTAATTATCCAAGCACTGATTACTAATTTATATTGTTACTACATTGAACAGTAAATTATATCACATATTTCAAAGTTCTAAACTAGAACATATTGTAATCAAAGTTTCGATCAGAACTGAACCCCAATATTAACGACGACAATTTATATACATTTCAATTGTACTAGTTAATTCAGAAACATACAAGAAATTATGCAAATAACTAACATTCTCGAGACTATCGTAATCTAAATAACTCTTAAATACAAAACTCTTGCACCGGTCAATTAAATTCATAGCCCGCAGGGGTTTGTCAATCACCTATTGTGTACAAACGCTTCACTTACATTTCAATGTAGTTACTCTAGCTATAGGCAGGCCAGTTGGCGCTACACTACCATTCTTAGAAAATACCAATCATTGGACTAATATTCTTATGGTAAATTACTCACCTATTCAAGTATAGTAACATACAACGAGTTTATAATCACGTTAAGAATAACAACCTTAATAATAATAAGAAACTAAGTGAAAAGTTAATCTCTTATAGTAAATACTCTTAAATAATATTGTAAATTAAGATCATTATCAACGCCATATCATAAATGTGAATAACCGAAGAAACCGGTAATAGAATTGAAGGAATCATAATTTGTATGAGGAAACAAGATATTTTTAAAATATCAATACGTTGCATAAAGTGGTCATATTAAGCGCATAATTAGATACATTTGTTAGTGTAGGTTTTGTTGCACTGTTCGTTTTTGTAACAATCATTGGCATTTTAATTTGTTTTTTCATTAACGCTCAAACTTTGTAGTAGTTCGTGTATAGATAGTTAAGTGAATGAACTATTAATTAGATGTGCTTTCATGTGCAAAGCAGGTAAATTGTTTTATACAAAAATAAACACGAGAGCTCATCATCATTAGGTCTTCAGTCCTGGAACTGGTTAGGCGCGTACCCTCATTGTTTCCTATTTTGAACTAACCTTCACATTTCTCTGAAATTTCTACAGTCCGCATTTTTTACTATCAGTGTGCAATAGTCTAATGTAGGTCTACCTCTACCCCTTTTTTCTTATCGCTGCTTGTAAAATAACCAGCCTGTTCTGTCTCTTTGTCGCACGTTCGCTGGTTAATTTTAAGTTATTTTAAATTTGTAGTTGTAAATCAAATAGTAAAACTGTCAACCCTTGTTCCCTTATATCCTGTCGTAAAAATTCCTTGTGCATGTGTAAATAAGTTGAAAAAGGGGTAGTGAAAAAACACTCTCTCATCGATATCGAAGCAGAACAGTCGGTTCTTCGTTCGCTAACGTGAGTTTGTCAATAGTGCCGCTTACTTTATCGATAAACCCCTAAAAAACTCAGTGCAAGTGCAAAGTAACACGTACTATAATCTCGAATACAGTCCACTTAGCTGAAGAGTAAGGAACTAGATCTTAGAACAACAAAAAACCGCAGAGGTAAGTCGATGTACAAATTTATAAGACCCCCCACGCTGAACATCGCCCTATTCCCCAAAAATGCCTTAGAACGTATCCTGCACTTCTGTTTCTCCTATCCACCAGAGCTATAACATATTTATTAATGACCTTCATAAATCTATATACCTACACACATACACACATACACACACAACACACACACCCACACATGCACACACTCACACACGTACACACGCACGCACGCACACACACACACACACGCACACAATTCATCCTTTTGATTAGTAGTCAGAGTTGACCAGAAGTCGCTAAGATTGATGTCTCTCATTAATTTTAATGGTTAAGTAGACTATACAAATCCAATTTAGTATTTCTAGAACATTATTCTGCAAAAAAATCACTTGAGGAGCTTTAAAAATTAATAATAATCACACGTCAGCAATTGGGGTAATACCCAAGACAAAAATAGCTAGTAGGCTAACTTCTCAAGCACTAGCATGACGTTATCTTCAGAATTCTTAATCGCCAATTACGTCGAGACTACAAATTAAACGACATAATTTTCACGTAATAATAACGGTAATATGTCACAGCGAAATGACGTCAGTTTACGACGCTTATATGACGTAACAAATGACGTCTATAGAACTTTAACACATGACGTTCCAAAAAACTTATTAGTGACTAAAAATACAGGGTGGAGGGAGAGATATTGTTCTAGTTTTGTTTTAATCCAGTATTTTATATCCAAATTGATAATAGTCATATAAAACAGTATATTTTCAAAAAATATAAATACTTATAAGTTAAAAACTAAAATTTCTTCGCCGCTACTGTCTAATTATAAAGTTGGCAAGTTTCGTGTTCAAAACAATTATTGGAAGAAGCGTACACGTTTAATTTGGATATTTTATTTCATGTGGCTTATTATTATTAATATTGCAACCAGTTTATTTGTTCTGGAGTGACAGGTTGTTGTGCCTTTTAACTGCATCAAATTTTATTTTAATGTTTAAGTTAGGGGATTTTTGAATCCAACCAGGGAAAGATTTTCTGCATTCTTAAATTAAATTATTACGTGTGAAGCTTATAAATGTGGTTCCCCGTGGCAGTAATCCCATAATTTATAGCATGTATTCCGCATAAAACAGCATTTCCTAGGTTAAAGAAATGTGATGCGGATAAACGGTCAGCCATGAAAAGCGTGAAATGGAGGAGATGCTAGAGGTTCGTAAAAGCGACACATTTTAAAGCAAAGGACTTTACTATTGGCGATCAAAAAGATCAAACGTGTGTGCGCGTTAGTTCGGCGAAGTGATCCCTTTTTATCTTCGCACCACGAAATTGTTTTCCCCCTCCTCGCCCTCCCCCCGCCCCCAATAAAAACTCCACTCATTCGCTAAGAGCGCTGACCACATATTCCTTTTGACCTGAAAAATGGTTGCTTAGCACGAATACATGCAATAAATTACAGGTTATTGTCCTGTAGTATCACTTTCTAGTTAGCGCTTGAAGTGAGCGGACGTGTTTTACGGAGCTTCCGCTTCAAGAGCAAACAAGTAAGTTTTTAAATAGGGGTTTTATTATATTTTATTATTTGAAGCTTTGCCATTTATTTTGTTTAATTTTATTATTGTGTGGCATTAATTTTAATAGGTAGTGAAATAAAATCAAAAACAATAATTTAAACCGCATAAATAATAAATAAATCGCGATTTAACTTAAAATTTTAACTAAAATCCGCCTTTAAAAATAAACTAAATTAAATTTCGGGCTAATAAACAAACAACCTAAAATAATTTCGAAAATAATTTAAAAAGCTTTCTAATAAATTTACAGAAACAACCGCGTAAATTGTGTAAAAACCGCGTAAAATCATCAAAAAAATTCGGGAAAATTTTGTAGTGTGCGTGTAATAAAATAGCAAACTAAAACCAAAATCTAGGGTGTTACGTTTATTTTCAGCATAAATTAATTACCCCTTTTTTACTTGTTAATTCATAAGCCCGCTTTACCATAATTTTGTTAAATTGATTCCATTTCAATTCTTCATCAACATCCTGTTTCCAATAAGTACGCTTTCTACAAATTTTCATTTTGAACTTATTTATTTCGAAACGTAAAGTTTATGCTACAATTAAATAGTTTATATTCTGTTTTAGGTATAATGATTTTATCTGTTGTTCCAATGTAAAGACTTGTTGAAATAAGGTCGCGCACTATCCGATAAAAACCGGGTTTTCCAGTTTCAATCGCGCTTCGATAACGCGAGGACTTTGCAGTTCGAATTCGTGTTATTTATGCCTATTTTGAATTTAATTCTGCAGCATGTGCGTTGAAATATTTTCTACATCATTCGTCACAGTACTTCAAAAGCAATGCACGTTTTTTTTTGTTCGACAAGTAAGAGGTATCTTGCGTGTATTGCTCTTAGCTAGAGGCCAAATTGGTTCTTTCTTTATGTAGACCAACTGTTTTTGTCTGTAGACCGCTGCTGCAGTTACGGTGGCAGGGTAAATGGATTCTGACTACCATGACGTTGCTGTGCTGACTCACCCCCGATGAATTGCAAGCTAAGTATCCAGACACGTACAGGTATACAACTTGTTTTCTTTTATGTATATCAATGGCATATTCCATATCAGCGTTTGGTGTAGTTACGTGATAAGAATTATTGACACTGTAGAACTACTGTTTGTTGCTGCAAATTGATATTATCGTTTTACAGGTGTAATGCTTCATTGTTAAAAGGTTTGACAGACACGCTGATTCTTTTCTACTGATTAGTTTATTATCCAAAAAGTATTAGGTGAAATTTTAAAAACACTTGACACAAGCTCACATGTTTATTTACTGCTGATTAATTTTATTTTGTGTAAAATACGAAATGCGCACTTCGTATCTAAAGTACTAAATTATTCATATCACCTAATTGTTTGCTTTAAATTAGTAACGCTTAATTTATTTTCTTTTTGCTTGTTTATACAGAATCCTTTGTTTATTTTTATTTGTTAATAGATAATCGTGGGTGACGTGCTGTTTTTTTTTGGTATGTAGGCGAATCCTCCCACTCTCCGCGGTTGGTAGTTACCCTGGTATTTACTTTTCTTCCGGCTACATCTAGGTACGTAGCAAAGGCTTTGTGAATTAAACAAATAGCTTAAAAATTGTAAATTTTGAAATAATTTAAATATAAATATTCCATATTTTAAGTACTCGCGTACTTAAACGTTCTTAAAATCAAGTTTTTAGTATAATTAGTAGTGTAGCATTGTAGCCCTTACCAGGCACCGAGAATACACGGGATAAGTGCGTTTCCTGTACCGCATTCCGATAGCGCGTGTTTTGTTTGTTTATTTTAATATTTAAATTTAAAGTGGAGCATTTAATAAATTTGATTTTGAGAACTAATTAGCTTGTGTATATTTAAAATTGGATTTTTCGGTTTAAAAAATTTAAATAAATAAATACAGTGTTGTTTACGTTTCATTTTTAATGGAATTATTTTTATTGAACTAGGTTGTAGTTGTTATTTTCACGTTTAGTGTTGATCGTATTTTTGTTAAATTTGAAATTTAATTTGGCGGTTTGAATTTTAATTAAATAAATAAATACAGGGTTGCTCACGGTTGATCTTTAATCAAAGTATTTTTATTGAACCAACGTTTGTGTTCTTTTAGCGTTGTAACGCTCAGGTCGTTCTTGAGTTGCGTTTTTGTTGGTTATTCTTTTGTCCATAGCTTTGTCAGCGTGGTGGTCCACCTAACAAAGAGCCGTTGCCGAGGAAGAAGAGGGTTGATCGGTCGGTGGTTGAGGGCGCTCTTGGGGAAAAAACTTTAAGGTCGTTTTGTAGGACGTCATGGTATGTACTCAGGAGGAGGTTGAGGGCATAGAACAGGAGCCTATGTCAGTGACGGTCGTGTCGGAGGAGTCGGGACCTTCAGCGGCGGTTGCGGCGCCTGAATTGCCCTCTACTTCAAGGGACCAGCGCAAGACGTCGACTAGCAGCAACGGTAGCGTTGCCACTTTGATGAACTGGAGTACTTGAAGTTTAGGGTGATGAAGGTGCACGTGGCTATCTGCGGGAAGGTGCCGACGATCTTCGCTACTATCGTCGTGGAAGACTGAAAAGGGATTTGGCACGCCGCGGATGATATCCGCGACGTGACGAATCAATTTATAGGTATGATTAGCGTTGTCGGAAGAATTTCAGCGGTGGATTTTGTTGTTTCAACGGTGGATTTTGTTGTTTCAGCGGTCCAGACACTGCGATACCAGGGAGCGTCGGCGCTGTGTACGTCCTACGCAGCAGCTGCAGTAGGGTTGAGGCCTACGTTTGCCGTCAGGGTCGACGCCAAACCTGGCAAGAAGAACGATGTTATGACGACGCTGAAGCAGAAAGTCGATCCAGCACGCGATGGGCTTGTTGTAGTCGGAGCTCGAAGGACGCGTAGAGGCGGTGTAGTTGTTGAGTGCGCGGGTCGTGAAGACGCCAAGAAGCTGTAGTCGAAGGTCGGGGGCACTGCGAAGAATTAGTAGCGAAGACTATCGAGAAGAAGCGTCCACGGGTCGTTCTTCCGGAGGTCAAAGCGGGGATGTAGGCGAAAAAACTGGTGCGGTCGATCGCGAGCCAGAATCCCCGCTTCGGCGATTTGAAGCTGGAAGACCATCTGACAAAGAAGTTCAGATTTGGTGGAAAGGGCTCTAGGGAGCCTTTCACCAACGTAGTTTCCGAAGTTACCCCTCACTTTGAAGACGTTTATTAGCTGATGCTATCAACCTCAGGTGGCAAAGAGTATGGGCCCGGGACCACTTCTCGATGACCCAGTGCTACAGGTGCTACGACTACGGCCATAGATCGATGGAGTGCAAGGAAAAGGCACAGTGTTGCGGTATCTGTGCCGAAGTCGGTCGCGAGTTCAAGAATTGCTGTGTGGTTTGCGCTAGGGCAAATGACAGAACTGGCGGTGGCGCGATAGTCGATACGCGCCACGACGCCAAGTCGAGTAGATACCCCACGATGCTGAGACTGAAGAACGCAATCACACGAAACACCGATTATGTACCGCGAAGAACAACAAAGATTTAAAAGAAGCAAGAAGATTAAATTCGCGTAACTAAATTTAGAGAAATGTAAAGGGGCAACAAATAACTTCGTACAGTTATTCAGCGAAAAAATATCAACATCGGGCTTATGCATGAACCGCACCTGTATAGCCACAAATCAACATTTGGGAGGGGGGGTTACTGTCTTAAACGCGAATAGCGAGATCGCACGATGATAACGTAGGAAATGATAGGGATGATGAATTAGCTAAAGAGGCCGCGACGGGCGGCTTCCGGATATCGTACTCGACGATACCGAAGTCACTGATTAAAAGAAAGCTGCGGGAAAGATCAGTACGACAATGGGAAGAGAGGTGGAACAACGCTGCCACGGGCAGGTTGACATATGAATTCATACCGAGTATAGTAGCTACAGATAAGGTCGAGGTAGAGCACGACCATAAAATGGTGCAGCTAATAACACGGTATGGCGTATTTGCAAAGATTTGGTTTAACCGACAACGACCGCTGCGAATACGGTGAGAGCGCAGAGCACGTGCTCTTCGACTGTCCGTTTGAGGTGGAAAATCGAGGGTTGGCTGATGGGAAGTTAGCTACAGTAGGGCTAGCATGGCCAGCCTTTAAAGAAGGGTCGCGAGATTGGACGGTGATAACAGCGCAAAAATTCGGTGCTAAGGGGGGTTGGAGGGAGGATTGGAAAACTAGGATTTGACTTGACACGATATATGAGCACGATTTAAACCTGTTAAAAAAATAAAAATTAAAAAAAACGAAAAAAAACGAAAAAAAAAATTAAAAGCAAAAAACATTAACCAAAAATTTATTATGCTCGACGAACCCCCCACACCACAGAAACAATCACTGTCTCTCCTTAAACGCGCGGAGTATCGGGAATAAATTAAACCATAAATAAATAATAAACTAAATCAGAAAACTCTCATTAATTTAAATCAGTATAATAAATAAAGAAATAAAATAGAGTAAAACCGCACATCCCCCAGAACTTTGAAAGTGATAGTGATTGCAAACCTCCCAGAACGTTTAGTGCAAACCCACCAAGACTTTAACAGTGCATTATCTCACTTTAGCAGTAAGATACCAATAGACGTAAGAAGACGACCAGATCTTCGGATGCTGGAGAAATTTATATACGAGGTAGGATTAAAATTGTGGCGGCTGTACTCGCATAAGCATTGACTTGTATTAATAAAGAGATTTTAAAATAATTTAACGAGCACGTTTTTGTGTGTAAGGGCGCTAGCCATCAGAATGCTTATGCGAGTGCAACTGATAGTTTGGGTGATGCCTTTGCTAATTTATGCACTGTTACATGCTTTTGCTTATTTAGATATTTATTTATTAATTTATTTATTTATATATTTATATTATGTTTATTTATATATTTATATCACATTTATATTTATTTTAATATTTATATTTTTGCCTGCATATATTGTTTTGTAGCTTGATTTAATTCGTTTGACGTTCTGCCGTCTATTTTTTGGGTGCAGTATCTATAGGAAATAAGAATGTAATAATAATATGTCAAGTTAGGGAACGATATGAAACGTTAGGGACGAATATAGGATTGACTTAGAATAAAATACTTAGACCAGAAAGCACGAATTTGTAATTTTATAGAGTAGGCAAAATAGCTGGATTCACTATTAAAATATTTGGCGAATGGTTAGAACATTTGAATCCATTTTTTGTAAATAAGCTAGCTAGATTTGGACAGTTTTATTACGACCCTTCAGGTCGCACCGTTAAGCAGAGCTGGCAGCTGGTATCCGGTATTTCGGATCCCTTCCCCTTACATTTTGCTTGTGTCTTGTTGATCGGACACACACCAAAGTCAACTAGGGATACCATTATACAAACCCTAATTTTAGTTTTGTTTCAGTTTGTTAGACTTTTATTTAGAATCGATTAATTTTGAAGTTAGATTACATTTGAAGCACGTTAAATTTCGCATTTAAACCCAATGTAGTGCCTTCGGGTGGAGCATTGGGGACGTGGCCGTAGATATAGCGGCCCTTATTCACATAATGTCCTATAGTACGTGACAACGGAAATTGTAATTTCATCATAGTAACTTATTTAAAGATGGAAAAGAAGGTTTAGCTTTCGAATTATAAAATTCCCTATTCCTAATATTAGAACGAAAACTTTGTGAAATTAGAATTGTCACAATTGCTTCGACAAGATAAAAAATCTCTTTGTACGAGAGCTCACACACACGGAAAACTGAAATTATATAATGTCTGTTAACGCCACCTGGCTTTTAAACCGTAGCAATACTTGCGATACCGAAAAAACAAAAATATGTAGACGTTCGATATTCAGGCTAACTCGCCTAAGTGCGCAAAGGTCTTGTTTACCGCCGCACCCACCGCACAACTTTAGTCGGAGAGTATGGACTCAAAACATTTAAAACCAACACTTAAAGTCATTATAAAACTAAATACAAAGTTCATTTGGGTGTTAATGCGTACAAATTTTCATTAATATTTTTAAGATGTTCTCTTAAACTAAACAAATTTTACATTGGCTTTTAGCAAGATAATGACAAAATACGTTGCAGCAGTAAAAACGTCAAAATAACAAATTAGCCAGTACTTCTGTATTAACGATACATAATTTCTTAAATCTATTCTACCAAGTACAAAATAAAAACCAAGTTAGGTCTTCTCTTTTAACAATACATCTTACATTTGGTTGTAAATACCAAAGGTTTAGAACATTAAATAGATAAGATAAATTCTCAAAGTATTTTTCAACGAGAAAGATATAGATAATTTATTTAATTTAAAGCAGCGGTAAGATAAGATAATATCTTACCAATAATTGCATCGAGAAAGATAAATACCTAACCATTTATGGTCTAGTGTACTATTTATGTAAGACAGCATTTCAAAGACAGTGTCGACGATAAAGAGAGGTAACAAACCATTTGCGGTTCGAAACATTAACTAGGTAAGGTAAAATTGAAATATTGTTACGTGCCAAATTGGCCCTTAAAAACATTGTTTTAGGTTAATTTTGATGTGCGGAAGTTTCGCGCCATAAATTTAAAAGACTCGGTGAGCGTATTTCCGTCACGTCAGAGTGCGTTTGCGCCAGATCGCGCGACACGAGTGGAGTAGGGACGAAGTGGGAACAAGTGTTTCCGTGACTTTCTGTAGCGTGGCTTTTTTGCCTGAACCTTCGAGTGGAGTGGACGTTTTTCGGTAACGTATCGTTAGCTTTATCTATGTAGATTCCCTTGCCTAATTATCTTGTTTGTCGCCTTATACCTGGTTTCCTGTCCATTCCCTGCATAGGTAGTGATAAATTTGTAGCCTTGGCCGAACCGCTTCCACGACGGAGCAGCCCACGACCCTAGACGAGCCGGATGTCCATGCTCCGCCAACAACACCGGAGCAGTCACCATCTTTAATCATTCCGGAATGGAGCCCTGATGGACTTTGATAGAGGCCAACTTTAGCTCAACCCCGCAGGACGTTCGGATTTCTGATGTAAGTACTCCTTGCTTAATCTGTTTGCCGTATAACGATTGTCTTAATTTATATTTTTCCGATAATTGCGTCTTAAATTTATGCATTGGTGACGTCATTGGCAGATGGGCGCGCAAAATCTGTATAAAGGTTAGCGTTACCAACCACCCGTGGCGTCGCTTTTTCATCGCGCTTGCGCGATGTATTTATCGACTTTTTAACCGTAAGAATCGTTTTTAAACGTAAGAATTGGCGCCTTAATGTGTGAGGTTATGATACATACTTCCTTTATAAATATACAATGTATTACCTAATGTGATTTATAGCTTTTTCACTAAAAAATTCATTATTTAATATCTGTTAACCTTGAAATGTTATATTCGTGTTTTAGAACACGCCACATTCCTTTAGATGTCAAAATTAGTTGCTATGGTAATTTGAAGGTAGGCGGCCATTTTGACATTGAAATATACAGCTGGTGTATTTAAAATGTTTGGCTGATGTAATGTTTTTCCCAATTTAAATATGGTGTGCTTTTGATAACTGAAATTATCTGAAATATGTGTTTAGTTGTTCTAAACAGAATTGCAAGTTTTTATGATTTATACCTCCACCCTGCTTTTAAATTATACAGGTGAGTGCATCCATTTATATATGAATAAATACAACCACATAAACAATTAAGTAATTGCATGTCGTAAACACGGTTTACTATGAAATTATCTACTTTATATCAAATTAAAACATAACCCTTTTTTTTTTAAAAACTGTACCTAAATTATCTTGTGTGTTTACAAAAAAAAAGTGTCTTTAGTCATTTACCTGTTTGATTATGATATTCGAGTTATCTTTACAAGAAACCTTATGTTTAAAAACGTTTATTGAAGTGAATTGCCTCTTTAGAATATCTTTTGAAAATGCTGGATTTACGGGATCTTCTTGCATTTGTTAAATAACACATTACCTGCGTGTTTTTATAATTTGGAGTGTCTTTTTGTAGTTTATCAATGATATATCCCTTTTATTAAATACTAATCTTGCCCTCATATAGTTGTAAACGTGTTTCTTCAGTGTTTTGGTTACTTAGCGTGATCAAATTTGAATATTATACCTTACGAATGTTTTTATAGGAAGTTTTTACCTTTAAATATCTTTATCGTATTGACTTCAAGTAGCTTTACCGTTTTTTACTTTCTGAATTACCTCAGTATTGTATATCTAATATATATCGTGTCTCAAATATAAATCCAAGATGAATATTTCACATCTAAAATCTCGCGAGCTAATTTACGAGATTGAATGCAGAAATATTACCCCTGCATCTAATCAAAATGATAGACGATCACAACTTAGAGCCATTTTAGCCCAAGAAATGAAAGGCACCCCCATCTTAAAGAAACCAGTTTCCGATTGGCCTCATAACGTATCTGAAATTAAACTGTCTTTGGACGATATAACTGGTATAATAAATAGAATAGATCCTGGTCCCAGTGATATTGAGCCGAGGCGCTTGGTTTCGAGAATAACTCATGTCAAACAGCGTATAGAATTATTGTCCCTATATGACGATGAACAAGCGAACCAAGCTAAACAAAATTTATTGTCAGAAATATTATTACTTGAAGGGATTGTTCTTGAGAGACTCAATCCAAACGCAAACGCACTCTGACGTGACGGAAATACGCGCACCGAGTCTTTTAAATTTATGGCGCGAAACTTCCGCACATCAAAATTAACCTAAAACAATGTTTAAGGGCTAATTTGGCACGTAACAATATTTTACAGGAAGAGTAACTGAGCGATAATTTATGGGCATATATTAATTAGATAAGATCTCCAAGATACTTTCGAAGAGAAAGTTAAATACAAATAATTTATGATTTAACCTAATAATGAGATAAGATAATGTCTTAAGAATAAATTTAAAGAAAAGATAACGTAAAAATTAATTTTTGTTTGAAAGCATTATACTTGTCAAGGCATACTGCCTCCTACAAATATAATAACAGAAAGAAGACTCTTAGTAGTGGAGTGATCCTATAGGATCCTAAAAGAGATTTTTACTCATGCCCTCTCAAAAGGAGAAATTCCGTGCAGCAGTACTCGTTCATATGAACAGCATGAGCGACCAAATAGAAATGGGAATGCAGTCCCTGTATTCTTGCAATCCCCACAGGCCAAATCAGATAACAAATTACACTGTCGACGCTTTATCTAATTCAGGAAAAGTCTTGCGATACACAGTTAGACGGGGGCGCCTCACGCCCATGGGCCAATGTTGTGAAACTACAACCTTCTAATTATGCAGCGACTTAGAAAGTAAAAAAAGAAGACATAGAAAACCAGGTCGAAAAGAGTATTGAAGAGAAGCAATAGAAAACACGGTGATTGCGAAGCACCACTCGACCAGGTAAAATATAGTCAGCAGCCCGGAATATGGGAGCAACACTCTTATGTGATAGGCGGTGGTCTCGGGACTTAAGACAAGTATACCAGAGGAAAAATTAATATTTAAGACGGAAATAAAGGAATAATAAAAAGTAGAGTTTTATGATAAGTATCCTATAGAATGTCCCTATTAGAACAGATTATACTTAGGGACCACTTGCAACGTTAATGACAAGATAAGTCTTATGTCCCCACGTCGATTATTAAAAATTAACTAGGTTCCAGATAAGGCGTAGACAGATCATCTTCCTACCGAACGCATCCACTGCAATAAGAAAATCAAATAAAAGCAAACGAATAACCTAAATATACCCACACAATAATTTCAAAACAAATAACTACCTCAGACATACCAAAATAATTGTACGATAGACATCTAATCAAAGATGAAAATAAGAAAATTTTAAGTACATCAGAAACAATGAGGAATAACGTTGAGAACGGCAAAGGCGATTGATTTTCAAGACGTTTTAGCAAAAAATGTATCAACATCTCTTTGACATAAAACTATTGATAGCGGAAGTTGTAACAGATTGAAATATATGCGAAAAAAACGTCGAATAACTTTTTTTTGTATTCGCAACTGTGGAAATAAACTTTTTTACTACAGATGCATAGGTTGCGATCATATCGGAATTAAAAAGTAAAGCATGAATCGGACATCAGCTAGTACAAGCTCTAAAGATTCGCCGAGTTGATCAAACGAAAGATATGTTAATCACGATACACGAATTTACTGGGTAGTAAGATAATAGCGAGATAGAAGATGGAAATTAAAAAAAAAAGAATTATTTGAGAGTAGAAACAGATAAAGATTTTTTGTAACTAGTAATGAAGGATCTATCATTTAGAAATAAATAAGCCATAAATTTGATTTAATTAAAAGTTAACGAAATGAAAATACAATGGTAAGATATATTCATGTTGGGAAGGTAACATCATAAGAAAAAGAATTAATTTAGTTAATGATAGAGAGACAAGTATTTTTGCATCACCAAAGGTAAGACGACAGAAATGACTTGCTTGATAATCGATAGAAATGTAGAGAAAATATTGAAAATGTGGTATATGTCATAAAAAAATCGAATACTTTAACTAATACAACGTCTTTTACATGGCTGTTGCTTTTACAAGGTCCCCGTTAAATTCAATACATTTCTCGTATGGCTTCCAAATAATATTAACAACATTTTGATAAAGGGAATTTTTTGCGCATGCAACTCTTATTCTTGGTATTTACTCTAGTCGATTATTTCTAAATAGATAGTTTAATTTTAGCAATTTTGAGTCAGAGTTTGAGGCGTTTTGACCCCTTCTTACAAAATAATAACTTACTCTTGGGGTTATTTAAATAATTAAAGAAACCGTGGATTCTTTAATATTCTCAAATAAAACCAGAGAGCTTTAAGGAAGGATTCCTGAAAATGATGGAGCGCAAAAATCTTCCGACTATGCTAGGAGTCTATTCCTCGGGTAGAGCTTATGAGGATTGATCGTGGTTCTTTACAAAACATTATTTGCTAACTAGGGCTTGATTCTTATCAAAACAAGGGTTTAGTGAGGGCGCCACCAAGTCATTAATTTTTAAACACAGGGTTTTTCTAAGGGGGACTTGGAAGTCCTTAGAGAGGAATATCGTATTAATTGCTTACGTAGGAACTGTAAAGAAAATTGAATTAAATTAACAAGGTGAGGACCCAAGAGGTATACTCTTGCTACCTCATAATAAAACTGAAAAGATTAATTATGCACACATTTTATAAACACAAATATTAGACTTCATATTCTGAAAGAGCAATTAAAGCTTCTTTGTTAAATCGGAGTTACCATTATCAATACCTCGAAGGTATTTATGCCTTTCGTTCATTGACCTGGTTACACTATTACTGAACTCACTTGTTCAAAATAAAACAATTAATTAAGAGAATTAAATGTTGATTCTTTAATTAAAAGTTGTTTCTTCATAAAAAGTTGCATGTATAAAATTTACGTTTAAAAAGGATAATATAATTTCATCTACCCTGAGTTAGGACTATGAATTCGAAACAAATATCAAAAACTTCAAGCGTTTCTTTTACTGCAAATATTAACTCAAATCTATACCAAAAATACCAGATCTGTTATTCGGTTTACAATTATATATAAAAATATCTAAATTGTCTAATAATTTAATGTTCAAAAGCTGTAATTAAAATTATGCATAAATGAAACTTTAATCAGAACTCTATGGATCAGCTTAATTTCATTAATAATAATAACTTTTATTACACTGCATTTATATTGGCAATAAAAATTTATCAAAGTCCTTTCTAGTTTGTTAAACAAAATAATAGTAATAGGTCATCCTAAAGTTATTTTCTGATGCAGTCTTGTATCAAAGTTCGCCAAGTGCAGACGTGATGTAAGTTTTTACCTCGTTTCAACAGGTGTTGTTTGTGTGATGGCGCTACATCATGTTAGAACAGGTGTTTATACATACGGTCCTTGGACAAACACTTGACGTCGCCTCCACGTGTTGTACTGCAAATAATCAGCTGCGTGATTCTTGTACTTGACCATATGAGCTTAAAGCGTATTTCCTATACGCACCAACGGGACAAACCAAAATCCATTACAACGGTTATCCAAAACTTTGATGTACTACTATATGTAGATCGTTACCAAAATAATTATCATCATGTAGTTGTCCACATAGATACTTTTAAATTCATACTAGCAATTCCAAAAAGACCATTATTATTAATTATAGGACGTTAGATTCAAGCCATAAAATTGCTATCCATTTTGCAGAACATTTCTATTATAGTAAAGTTGAAGGACGGTCATGCTAGACCAATATTTTCTTATCGCTACGTTAAAGTAATTGAACTATAAACTCGATAATCGTAAATGCAAAGAAAGAATCTATATCATCTTGAAACACAACATTTAAACGGCCTAATTTTTATAAAACCAGATAAAACGGAATCGTTTTAACAAAGAATATACGAAGGAGTTTTCAAATGAATATACAAAAAGATTATTTAAAGGGTGTTCATAAAATATGCAAAAGTATTTGTAAGAGAAATACTTAAAAGAATAATTATAAGAGTGTATAAAAGGAGCGCTACAACAGAATTATTTAGTCTGTCTAGTAAATAATATTTAATTGCTTACCATTATTAGAAAGCACTAAGTCAAGTGTTCATTACACTTGAGCTCTACTACGGCTTAAAGCCACACGCAAAATTATTTGCTAGAACCTTCAGGTCTCCATGATATCTTCGTGCCAAGTGTTCTAGCTAAAGTGACCGCTGACACATTGTCCACGAAATAGGAAAGCTATTTGTCCTTGATATATTTATACTAATAATTAACGCCTGATGTTAGCAACCAACCTAGCATCTCTGTATTGCGGTTATACCACATGATTCCAATACAGATATTTATTCAATTGAAGATGTTTACTGGTATACTGGACTAGACAAAAGGTGTATACAACTAATAATTTATTGGTGCTCTGCAGTGGTCAAAAAAACTGTTACACCCTTACAAAAATTCTGCTCAACATTGTTGATCAACTACATTGACACGGGGTAATAACAGAATATTTAAATTATCAAGAAACTTTTTAAAGACAGTTTTGTGACTTACATGTAAAATATTTTGGCCGTTTTTAATAATTAATAAGGATTAAGTGAAGATTGTATTATTACGTACGTAGTAAAACTGTTTCCTTCTAAACTTAAGCTGTAAATTACATTTATACAGCTTTCTTTATATATGTGCGTGTCAGTAGTTTTCTTAGATAATGTGTGTAAAGGAAAGATGTTTTTGAATGTATAGAAGATTGTTTATAAATGTTGAGATTTCTTTGTATTATTTCATTTTCGTAAAATCCATAGTATATTTGTCTCTGAGCGAGCAAAAGAGGAAAACAGGCCCAGTAAAGCAAGAGTTCGCATTTTCTATTAAGCAAGTATCAATTACATTCTTCTATTGGTCAGCGCGGTTGTACCCGAATATACACAGCATCTTTTGTAATGCTCAACCTGAGGGTAGTTTTTCCAAGCATTATACATACATATATACATATTAGTGTAAATCAGCCCCACGATCGGATGTCCTATATAAATTGCTGTGATCTTTTCTTTAGCACCTTAATTTGTTTGATATATAACTTTACTATTTCACAGTCCCTAACGTTACCGTCGCCTTTTAAAACTTTACTGTCGTGTTTGTATTCGGCCCTTTTTACTCTGCGTCCTTAAATCCTATAATTCCTATTTTTTTATATGCCTAGGCTAGCTCAATCTATTCAACACAGAGTGCCCTACGTCACGACAATAAAGATTGTTTACCCTTTTTCTTTCTATTACCTAGCTGTTAAAATAGTGTAAATGAAGCAATCCAGAATTATACAATATAATAATCGATAATATGTACACTTTTATGTTAATAACTTTTTAATTTGTTCAACATTCAAAAATTAGCCCCTAAATAAAATATTAACATTTATCTATTTCCGTCAAATTTATATTTCCTGAAGCCAGCAAAAATATCACTGTAATTACTTTTAAGTACCTTTTGAACGTTCAAAACGATCCTCTTTATTTTTCAAATTTTCAAATAAGTTTTGATGATCCTTATGTTTTCTTGTAAGCTTATTTAGAAGTATTTTTATAATATTCTCGAAGTTTGTTTAGTGGTACATTTAGTATTTTATTTCGAAGAAAATCTGGAGGTTTATTTTAGAGTTGTATTTAGAGGTACCTATAAAGGTATCTTTAGAGCACTAAATTCTTAAATATTAGAATAAAATTCAATTAATAGTATACCTTATGTTTTTAGCGCAAAGCGCCTATTTTTCGTTGTATAAATTGGCACTTTCAATTTTCACTATTTTAATAAATTATTAATTTTCACTAAGTTCACTTTTACGTAATATTTAACTTTTAATTGACATGGTTAATGCCTTGTTAAAGAAATACTGAATGTTTACGTGTTCCCCATAGTATTTATAGACTCCACCTATCAATTATCTTATTGGTGTTCATCGTATGTTTGTTGATCAATGCGTTGTACTTTGCGTCTATCTCTGCAGAACTCGGTATTTCTAAAAATTCCCTGTTTTGATTCTTGTTCAGACGCTTGATCTCGTACGTAGACGTTCAACTTCGAGGAGTATATTTCTCAGAAAGTCCAAATTTTCATTGCATTTTGTCACGTCTTTATGTTTGTGTTGACTATAGTCCAAACCTTATCATACACGGACCGTCTGTTATTTATTGTTTGTTAATTTAAATATGTTGGATTTTATCAAAATACAATGACTTTTGTCACGTATTCATATTTTTAATAATGATGTATTTGAACGCATTATTCTAGGAGATCAATTGGAGTTTAAGCGAAACAGGAGAATACGGGAGGCTATTCTAGCCCTGAGGGTGATAATGGAGAAAACAATAGATAAGGGGAAAAGCGTGTATACAGGGTGTGCAGATCTGAAAAAAGCTTTCGACAATATAAAATGGAAAAAAATGTTCGAAATACTCAAAAAGATTGGAATGAGTTTTTGGGTAAAAGAATTAGAGCAGGAACGTAGACAAGTAAATATTAGGAAAGTAGTGAGACAAGGGTGTGCCATTAATTTCTAACTTGTACATAGAAGAGGCAATGAATATTGTAAAATGCAGTAAGATATTTGGAATTACTATGCAGGTACAAAATATTGATATGCTTAGATTTGCAGGTGATATAGCGGTATTAGCATATAGCAAAGAAGCTGCTCTTAATGAAATGGAAACAGTTCTAGCCGGGAGATATGGTATGAAAATTAATGAAAATAAAACTAAAGTTCTGGTATGCAAAGGAGGGGAAACTAAACCAAAAGCAAGAATACAAATAGATAACGAGAACGTACAATAGGTTAAGGATTTCTGCTACCTAGATGGGAAAAGTACAAAAGATATAAAACAAAGATTAGTACAAGGTCGTGCTACATTTTACAGGAAAAAGCAACTACTGTGTTCAAAGACAACAAACATAAAAACAAGGAAAAAATTGCTAAAAACATATGTGTGGAGCACAGCACTGTACGGTTGTGAGGTCTGGACAGTAAAAGAAGCGGACAAGAAAAAGGTAGAAGCCATTGAAATGTAGTGCTACAGACGTATGATGAAGATATCATGGACAGACATAGTTAAGAACAAAGATGCACTAGAAATGGTAGGGAAGAAAGAAATATGTGCAAAACAGTAAAAAATTTGAGAAATAAAATGATAGGTCACATACTAAGACATGAGGTTGTAGGGCGGAATATATTAGAAGCAGAGATAGGAAAAAAGAAAAGTGGAGGTAGACCTAGGTTAGACTTTTGCACACAGTTTGTTATGGTAAACCGTGCGGGCCAGGAAAAACCAACGAAAACCCAATTAAAGTAAAGACTCTACCGAAATTGCGTAACCAAAGGAAGAGATATCGGGCTAACGTTAATCGAAGATTGGGTGTGGGAAAGTAATCGAAAACAAAACCTAAAGAGGAAAAATAACAGTCGTTAATTCAGCAAATGTCTTAGGGTTGGGGGATCCTTGGCAGCCACAGGCTGCTTAATCCCATTCACATGCTACTGAATCTCGGTGAAATAAAGCATATAATTAAAAAACAATAGAAGGGGAATCGAGCTGTGTATAGGCTGTTGTGGGAATTTCATGGAACTGTGTACGCCATCTCAGAGCATAAATAAGTGGAAGTACACGTACAACTAGTTTCAAGACAGAAAATCTAATGACGAAAGAATAAGTGCACTTAAATCTGATGATTATAATAAACAACTTCAGGTGTAGGTTGTGAAATAATTTCAACTAATGTTGATTGTGCGAAATGATATATTGAAAAACTATTAATTCGCCAAATGCTCAAGTGCTGGGAGAACTTGGCAGCCACAGGCTGCTCCCCCGCCCCCCACCTCTCACATACTACTGAATATTGGGGAAATAGGGTATATAACTGTAAAACAATAAAAGGTGATTGAACTACATCTAACAAGAAATAATAGCGGATGTGTTCAAAGACAACAAACATAGAGACAAGAAGAAAATTGTTCAAAGTATATGTGTGGAGCACAGCACAGTACGTCTATAAAATTAGGGGCAGTAGGAAAAGCAGGCAGAATGAGATAGAAGCCTTCTGGTATGTTCTGCTTCAGATGTATATGGATGATAGCATAAACAGAAAACATTAATAACAAATAGGTTATAGAAATAGTACAGGAAGAAAGATATCAGTGGAAAACAAAAAAAAGAGAAGAAAGAGAAAAGCAGAAGTATGCTCTACTGCATTTTTGGGTAGTAGTACGGGATAAATTATAGAGATAGGAAACGAGAGGTAGAGGTAGACCGTGATCGAACTTTTGCACACAGATAGTGATAGATACAGACCGTAAAAATTTCAGGGAAATGTGTAGGTTTTCCGAATAGGAAACAATGAGGGTACGCGTCTAACCATTTCCAGGACTGAAGACTTAATGATGATATGTGTGTGTGTGTGTGTGTGTGTGTGTGGTGTGTGTTGTGTGTGTATGAGAGTGTGTGTGTGTACGCGAGCACGTGCGTGTATGCGAGCATGCGTGCTTGTGTACGTGCGCGCGCGCGCGTGTGTGTATATGAACACACATACACACATAGGGGCTTAGAATTCCTCAGAGCAGGCCTGGTTTGTTAGTATTTGCGATTACTTCTGTCATGGTACTGCTATTCGAAAACTTGTCCCAATGGGCTTGTTTTACTATCCATTTCCTTTGTAAACTTGTATTCACACTTTGTTTATTAGCTGTGATTGAAATAGGGTAGTAATCGCTAAAGTATAAATCATCTAGAGGTTTCAACGATACACTTGGTGCCAAAGCTGCAGAGCTCGTCGAAAAGCCAGGTAATATATGCAATGAAAAACAATAATACATTTTTTCGGATTCTTATACAATTTTTTTGCATGACAAGAATTCTAAACTCAATAGTGACATAAAATATTAATATTATTTAAGAAATTTTAATAAAAATTATTTGACGAACGAACCTTTTCGTTTATTTTTCGTCACGGAATTTTGAGCTGGCAATAAATTGATACTATCAAATTAAATATGTTTTCTTAATTCAGAGATTCATATCAGCTTCAACGCTGCATTTTAATCCATCCTTATATTTATTTACAGATAGTACTTTGGTAATAACAACAGGATGTTCTTTAGTTGAATATAAACAAGGAAATGTAAAAGAATAATATTTTTTAATATCAATGCAATTTTTTTATAAACATGTATGAAAGTTTTTTATTTAAAATTTAAACAAGCGCCTTCGATTATAATATAGTCAACTATAATAATTAAATACTGAATTAAAAAAAAATCAACAAAAAAAGATAATTTTAGTATTTAGAATACTCACTTGTAAAATTCTCGCAATTTATTTAAGTAAATTTATTCAAATTTTTGTAGCCTGCGGTAGTTGAACTTGAACTGGAATCGACTAACATGACAATTTACGTTCGACTACTTTAATGTATAATCTAAGGTGTAAGGAACGGCATACTTAGACCAATTAATTCCAGTAATTTATTAATCTATTTAACAAGAAAGCAACAGCGGAAAAGATATTAACTTGGATGAGGATTCCCCAGACCGTAGAATTCTTTTCTTTTCTATTCATGTTAGGAAATACCGCCATTCATTTTATAAAAAGTATTAATTATAGAAAAAATTGTCGTTTATAAAACATTCAAAGTTAAATCACAACAATTAAATTTGTATACGTTCATGTTTCTTATTAAAAGGTACTTAGCGCTTTCGGACATTAATTCTTCATCTTCAGTGTTATTACATTATATGAAGAAACATTTAAAAAAGAATATGAAATGATTTGTACGTGCCTGTACTTGTACTTGGATATTAATTACATAATCCTTACACACGAACGTCACAAGTAATAAAAATGATAAATAAAATGTTAAAATGTGAAAAGTGTTAAAGTGCATATCTTTTAAGTACGACAATTTAATGACTAGATTGAATAACCGCTAAAGCTTGAGATAAAAATTATAAACGTGTAAACAATGGAATATAATTTTTTTTATTACATACTTGAGTATTGCGAGGCCCGCGACAAGCACTTTATGACACCTTGTACAAATTTACTCCTGACACCTCAAATTTTGATTATATAACGGTACACGATAGTAATAAAAATAATACATACATTTCTTTAGGTTTATTTAAGTGACTTTATAAAATTTATACTACAGATTCCATTGGATACAATATTTAAAATTTAACACGAAGAAATAATGTTACAATTTTTGTTTTTCTGAAAGCGCCACGTTATGAGCGCCAGTGATACGAATTTTAAAGTTGGCTGGCCCTAAACGTTGCGGCGTCACTGTAACTATTTCTGTTTTACAAAAGACTGAAACGTCTTTTTTCTACTTTAAGGCGCTAAAGAACAAAAGTCTTCCGACATATCTAGGGGTCTATTCCTGGGTAGAGCAATAAGAAGTAGGGGGGGAAGTCGAATTCTGTTTGCAAACCAAAGCCAAGCTAAATCAAATAGGCGCCATCATGTCGCATTTGACCAAAATAAAAGTCTTAGATTTTGAACTAAATGTTTACTAAAAATAACTCTTTTAAAATATCGGAACTTGTAACAAAAAAATTGTCATAATCAACTACATCAAAATTAAAATTTTAACTTTCCTTTTTTTTATTATTCAACCGACTTTACTTTAATACATGCACTTGTACAAATTAAAGTGATAATGATTGGTAAGCATAACACAGTGAATTAAATTCTAACCTGGGCAGATCTTTTCAGGTAGATAACAAATTACTAGAACCTAACATAATGGAAATTTGAACTTTCAAATTTACGTTTAATAATCTATGTATAGATAAAGCTGATCACAAAAATAGGTATGTTTGTTTAAATTGCATTACAGCTGCTCAAAGCATTTGCTTTCAAGACAACATCTGTAAACTGTACAAAATAAAAAAATATGACGTCGAAAACACATGTTGAACTTATCGACGGTTCATATAGAACAAAGCATGTTATTTAGAAAGCTAATTGAACAAAATTTTGTTTTACAGCTTGTAAAACCAGCTCAACAATTAATTGAAGTTAACACAATTTTACGTATACTAAACATAAAAGCAAGTTAACGTGTTCTAAACTTTGAAACACATGCAAACAAAGATCTTATAGCTAATTACAAACCAAAAACTGCATTAGCCGCATCACAACAAACTGAGACGGGATTTCCGTTCTTCAAGCAAAGTTAACAGCGTTCCTAATTTGAAACGACTACATCCAAATTAACTTCTATAATATTCCTTATCAAACAAATTTCTTATTAGGCAAAGTTTAAATCGACTGTTCCTAAATAACGGTAATTCTTTGGATCCTAGATGGCGAATTATAATCGTTCCATTCTTAATTGTCGAATTATACTTGTTGCATTACATTTTGTCGAATCACATCTTGTCGCATTATATTTTGTTGCATTACATTTTGTCGCTGTCATGTTCTAAAGGTCGCGCTAAATAAATTACCTCAAATTACTTTAGTTCGTATAATATATACCTTACCAACCGTTATTAGAAGATATCTCCACAATTAATAACTGATACGAAGGTTGCCAACCTCTAGCCAAAAATACATCTTGACAAAGCTGTTGCTCGTGGTCGACTGTTCATCGAAACCAGATATATTAATATAATTAGATCCCTAAGAACAATACACGCTTAGCGTGCTTAGCGTGTAATTCAGTGCAATTAAATTACGACTGGAAAAATAAAATGTTACACTACCCCTTTCCTAAAAGAAAAAATCTTTTACAACAAAAAAAATTAAGCAAAAAAAAACAAAAGATTTTTTTTATACTAACCTTTAATAAACTCCTAACTGACATTACAAATATCTACTAAACATCATACTTTACGAATTAGAATTACTAATTTATTCCACATCCAGAATAACTACGAAACTATAAAAACGAGGGGGACAAATATATACAAATTTGAGTGTGTCGGTAACTACGTGTACCAAACGTCCATAGGGAGACAAAATCGGGGAGTCACAACCGGTATAAGTCAAAATCGAGAGAAGTCAAATTAACAAGTCAAACACTCCACGGGACAAAAAAATTAATCTAAGCTTAAATTTAAAGAAACCCTTTTTCTAGAGCAAGAACTTTCTTACTCCTACCGAGGCCAGTATCTACCAACTATAACTAAATACAACACAAATTTTCTAAATTTCCCAAAAATAACAACTCCACTTCCTGGAGCTCAAGCAACTTTATCAACCAATAAGGACGCTACTATATCAAAACAGCATCATAATTCAAAATATTATCATCTCAAAGTGATAATCAAAACTACAATAATTAACCAACAGGTTACTTACAAAAATCGAATACAAAATATTATCATCACAAAGTGATAATCAAAACAAAAGTAACCTAACCAATAGATCACTTACAAAAATCGGATACAAAACCGAACCAGTCAGGGCTGAAATTTCTTACACCCTACTGATTATCCTATCACTAATTTTCTAACATCACCACCTATTAGTGATGGATCAAATGGTGAGGTTCACCGTGCAAACCTCTGACCTAATCAAGCAAAAATTACAGAAAGGTCGAAAACAAGGGAAAGAATAAGCCAATATTCTCTCTATCTAAATATGTAGAAATAAGGACTAACAACTTATTTCTACTTTCTAATATCTTCTATTAACGCGCGACGAATTTAATTAGTGTGTACATTAATGTACACTACAAAACTACTATACAAAATTTTGGCTACATGTTTCGATAACCATACAAAATTTTCAAACAAAATAAGTTGCAAAAGGACAGTCTTCATTTAGTATTAGTTAAAACTATACTAAATCAAAAATCAGAACAAAACGAAACAAGCAAACAACTGATTTACTTATAATCAAAGAAATGACTGGACTGGAACTAATCGTCAGGATCATCATTTTCATCTGGATCTGATGCAGCAAAGGGCTTTAAGTCCTTAACATGCCATTTTCCGGCTTTTGATCTATCTTCATTCTCTAATTCATATACTAAATTGGAATGTTTTTTTCGAACTTTGCACAAAACAAATTTTGGAGCTAACTTAAAGAATAATTTATCACCAGCATTCGATAACAAAGGGGGCTGAATAAACTGGCTGCGAAAGAAGAGGTGCCATCCACCGGCTTTAGAATCATCAATAAAAAACTAATCACGACGATAGCTAACAAAAAAATATCAGTGTTCAGGTACACTCTCACACTACTACCAACCGAACTGTCGAAACAACTACAATGCTTTACAACGCCTAAATTTGCTAGAGTGACAAACCCTCTACAAGTCTCACCTAGATTAACAATCCAAAAATTACATCAACTCAAAAAAATTATGATGCATAAATTACTAGAGCGACTAACTCACCTCGAGTCTCGTCTAAACTTACGTAATGCTGAGCGACCAACTCTTCCTGAGTCTCGTCTAGACTAACATACTGCTGAGCGACCAACCACGACGACAAGTTCCGCCTAGACTAAAGTGCGTTGCAATGCCGATCTAAATAAAAAATTTGCTATCAAAACCAAAAACGTGCCTATGCACAGGAGCAATTTTCAAATGATATGACGACAGCTCAAACCGATGTACCCTTAAAAATAGAATCTGTAGCATTATCATCAAATTCCGACAAAACGTTCTTTATTGACTCAAGCGAATTAAACACCAGGCTTATCAGCCTCTTTAGCTAACAGTCTTCCTAAAATTTTTCTTTTCTCAAGAACTGGTTTCTCACTCACTACTCCTCTAATCCTCAGTTCATATTCCAGTTCCTCTTTAAGTAAACAAGCAATTTGGAACTTTTCAGACATGATTGTGACAGTCTAATATTTTAATGAAATCAAATTGATAAATCTAAATGATTTAAGCCTTACGAAAATTGTCAAAACAAATTCGGGCAACTAAAGGTCAAAGTCAAAAAGCGAATTTGGTAAAAATAGATTTTTGCCAAAACAATATCAAATAAAATCTTTATTGGGTCAAAATAAAATTAAGGTTAAAAATAAATTTGACTAAGGTAATTAATTGACTGAAGGAGGATTAATGTCTTAACTAAACTTATGTCAAAACAAATTTCAAGAACATTAGCAAATTTAAACAAACAAATTTTGAAACTAAGTAAATTTTGAGCAAACAAATTTCGAAGCAAAATAAATTTTGAGCAAACAAATTTCGAAGCTCTACACGTTGCGGCGTCAGTGATACGCCTGCCCCACGTTGTTTTTTGTATGGACGTGGTAACCCAATGATAGGACATTGCCTTCTTTAACAAAAATGTCTTATTAAAAATAAGACGCAACTCCTGTAAGAAATTGCAAAGATTAAATAAATAAAAAAAGTAGAACACCATTTGTGTCCTATAAACATATATAAAGAAATAATTAATAATATTGGCATCAAATTATTACTCAGAAAAATTTTAGCTTTATGTAATTAGATTTGATCGTATTTGACCAAAATAAAAGTCTTAGATTTTGAACTAAATGTTTACTAAAAAAAACTCTTTTAAAATATCGGAACTTGTAACAAAAAAATTGTCATAATCAACTACATCAAAATTAAAGTTTTAACTTTCCTTTTTTTTTATTAATCAACCGACTTTACTGTAAACATGCACTTGATATACAAATTAAAGTTATAATGATTGGTAAGCATAACACAGTGAATTAAATTCTAACCTGGGCAGATCTTTTCAGGTAGATAACAAATTACTAGAACCTAATATAATGGAAATTTGAACTTTCAAATTTACGTTTAATAATCTATGTATAGATAAAGCTGATCACAAAAATAGGTATGTTTGTTTAAATTGCATTACAGCTGCTCAAAGCATTTGCTTTCAAGACAACATCTGTCAACTGTACAAAATAGGAAAATATGACGTCGAAAACACATGTTGAACTTATCGACGGTTCATATGGAACAAAACATGTTATTTTAGAAAGCTAATTCAACAAAATTTCGTTTTACAGCTTGTAAAAGCAGCTCAACAATTAATTGAAGTTTACACAATTTTACATGTACTAAACATAAAAGCAAGTTAACGTGTTCTAAACTTTGAAACACATGCAAACAAAGATCTTATAGCTAATTACGAACCAAAAACTGCATTAGCCGTTTCACAAACTGAGACGGGATTTCCGTTCTTCAAACAAAGTTAAGAGCGTTCCTAATTTGAAACGACTCCATCCAAATTAACTTCTATAATTCCTTATCAAACAAATTTCTTATTAGGCAAAGTTTAAATAACGGTAATTCTTTGGATCCTAGATGGCGAATTATGATCGTTCCATTCTTAATTGTCGAATTATACTTGTTGCATTACATTTTGTCGAATCACATCTTGTCGCATTATATTTTGTTGCATTACATTTTGTCGCTGTCGTGTTCTAAAGGTCGCGCTAAATAAATTACCTCAAATTACTTTAGTTCGTATAATATATACTTTACCAACCGTTATTAGAAGATATCTCCACAATTAATAACTGATACGAAGGTTGCCGGCCTCTAGCCAAAAATACATCTTGACAAAGCTGTTGCCCGTGGCCGACTGTTCATCGAAACCAGAGCTGAGCGGTCGCGCCGTCGGAGGGGGAAAACGAAACAATCAAATAGATATTTACTTGGAAATAGCTTTATGCGACACAGATATATTAATATAATTAGATCCCTAAGGAACAATACACGCTTAGCGTGCTTAGTCTGTAATTCAATGCAATTAAATTACGACTGGAAAAATAAAATGTTACAATAAAAATAATTTTAAACATATGTTAGAAAGTACTACTTTTTGGGGCTCAACTTTGCTTTAGACACTTCACTTGTTAAATCACTGTTAATATATTTTGAGTGGAAATGGTCCTATGTAAATCTAAATATATGCGCCATTTTGTTATAAAACAATCTGTTAAAAAGTTATGAATTTGTAAATTCCCAATTATAAGTCTATGAAATCAGGGCCGCGCCGTGAGCTTAAGCTGCCTGTGTTCAAAATATATTGTGCTGCCCGCCCGTAACAAGCATACAGAAGGTTAATACAAAAATATTTTAATATTACTAAATAAAACAGCAAAACAATTTCTACAAACTAAAGGTTAACTATCAGTTAAATAAGCATTAACTTAAACAAGACAAATAATTATTTATCGTAATAAAGAACACGATTTATAAAAGTTCTACACGCCGAGCTTTAATATAAAAAAACTTCTGGATAATTGTATGAATATTTAATGCATCCAGTTATAACAGGAGAATTTATATTCCAAGTCCCTTAAAATGGATCATGTCATGAAGGTGGTCATCAAAACAGTGAACTTTATTAAGTCGAAAGGGTTGAATCACCGTCAGTTCCAAGAGTTTCTCAAGTCTTTGAGTAGATGGTTATTGGTTGAATCACCGCCTCATTTCCACCAGCATCCTCATTCCCCCACACATCTGGACCAAAAAGTTTTCTTTGACTAGCCATTGCATCTTTCGAGATAAACCTATCTTGGGTATCAATTAACAATAGATTTTTCTCAGCTACCCGAATCTTTCGGAATTTTTTAGATAGCATCACCCCCCAGGGAGCTATCCTCATTTTAAGATTTTTTTACTGCTAACATTCTGAACCAAATAGTTTTCTTCGACTAGCCATTGCATCTTTCGAGATAAACCTATCTTGTTTGGTATCAATTAACAATAGATTTTTCTCAGCTATCTGAATCTCTAGGAATTTTTCAGATAGCATTATCCCTCAGGGAGCTACCTGAATTTTAAGATTTCTTACCTGTTGCGGTTTCTGAGCGTTCTTATCAATTTTTTTATCCATGCGATACATTAAATTAGTCTAAAATTTTACGCACAATTCGAATTTGCAAACAGATTTAAAATAGGACCACGCCCTGCAAAGTTACACTTTAAAGCTCCCAAATCTCATTAAAATTTTTGTTCATTTATGACATATGCTTTAACCAAACATCTCCAAAAATCAAAAACCGTGGAAATTTTAGAAATGAATCCTTTATGGCCCATAAGTGTTTAATATTAACAACCATTTTTCAAACGGTGATGCACTGTTTTTAGAATATTCAAAACCATAACTTTTTTTAAATTTTAAACAGTTATCAATTTTCTGGTTTAACATTTTTAATAACTATGCGCGTCATAATTATATGCTCAAATACTTGGAAAATACAAATCGTTAAGGAATCAATTTCTTAACGATTATGAGCAGCCTAAATTACATATGAAAGCTGTATATAATTTCTTTTCTTGGACTTTCTATTAATTATGTTTGTGTATTAGAAATTGATGAATAATTGCTGGATACAAATTTTAAATAAATACTTTAAACTTTTACTAAGCGAACACCAAACTTGTTGTATACAGAATACTTACTAATAAAGCAATTTAATTTTAAATAACTTCTACGCCATATTTTTTGAAAATGGCAGGCTTGAATATTTTCTTTGGAAACAATCGAAGATTGCCGAAGACACTCGAAGAGTGCACAAACGCGGTCACTAAACCACAATTAATAATCGCCTTTATAGGTTTAACATTTCTACTATTACCCAATGACTTTAATTTCTTATTGGAGAGAATCCTTATTCTCCCACGCACTGCTGCGTAGTTGCATGCCTACCCCTTTTGGGGATATATGCTCGTTATAGGTTGTAAGACCCTCGTTTTTACTTAACTACACTTTGTAAAACCCCTTTAATCTTTTTAATCGTATCCTTGTCGCGTACAATACAGTAGGACTTAGCTTTACTACCAACAAATTATAATACTAGACCCACATTAAAGTTGTCTTTGAATTTCTCTACAATTTTTTGTTAACATGCGGTATATTGTGTTTATTATTTGCGGGGTACACCACTTTAAACCTAAAAATAAAAACAAGATAGTTTAATACGTCTATTAATAATTTTTGCTAATGTTGGCGATATAAATATGTAAAAACAAACTTTATCAAGAAATATAATGTTTTTAATAAAATACATACATGTATTGATAACATCTATAAACCGCTGTGGTAACCAGAGTCTGGCGAATCTGGGATAGCCAAATCTCTTAACATTCGCGCAAGCGATTGCCTTGCAGTTGCATCTTTTAAGTACTGAATGGGGAAACATTTAATAAGTTCCAACACTGTCAAGTAATTTAAATTGCTGCAATCATTAGACAGAGAAGTACTGGCACGGCTCTCTTCCTTTAATTACGTTTGAATCCTTTCTTCCTCCGTCGTATTTCCACATACTTTTTTTATATCACCAACAAATTTTTCGTAAAATTCTGAAAAGTTTCTACACCTTAACTCAGCCATTTTAAAACAGATTAATTCTCGTAAATTTAATAGCTTGATGCACTCGTACGCAGGTAGCACAATAACATTCCGATTTTTCGTAATCTCCATATTATATAAATTCTCTTTTTTAAAATTGTTCAACACCCATATACTTCTATTAAAGGCTGTGCTCAGCTGCAATTTGAAATCTTGATCCAATTGTATGTCAACAACGTCGTTTCCAGTAGTCAAACCATTTAATCTGACTTGTTTTGAGTCTTGACCAAATTGGTGAATTTGAAATTCCACTTGAAAAGTACACAATTTCTTCCAATCGAAGTAAGAGAATGTTATCGTAGAATCAGCACACATACCACTACAGCAAATAACTTGGACGGCAGGTTGAAGACCACCATATAAATCAAAACCAACTTCTATTATATGGAGGTGATAATTTGGAGGAAATTCGCCTAACCTATAGGTTGTCTTACCAACTAGTTGGTTGATATTTAATTGTGGTACTCGCACATCACTTGTAACGTCAACACAAGAAAAATCCATCTTTAACTTATAATTTTAATCAAACTCGACGATACTTTGACGACTAATGCACTGGAACATGGCTCTCTCGCCTTTTATGCCGATGGTCGAGCGTGCGCAGCTCCTTATTATGTTAGTTGGCGTTATATGCAAGACTTGACTGGAAAAATGACGCGTATAATGGTTTTATAGTGGGTTTTATCTGTATGTATTTAACCACTAACACCATTCTTCTTAATTTTCTTTGGGAATTAAACCACTTATATTTTTTAAAATCAACTTTATTTACGTTTCGATCCATGACTTAGGATCGTTGTCAAAATAATAAAAACTACAAGTTTGACATTTATGACATAAATTGAAGGTGACCTTGATTTATTGATGTTCGAAATATTTGGTTTGAGTACACTAAGCAAAAATTTTTAAAGTTTAAAAGAATAATTGCCTTCAATTTGTGTTACGGCCTGGGACCGACTTTCTTTAGGTAGCTAATACGCTTAACGTGAAATCAGCTGATTAATTTTTATTGGTGAATTTTATATAAATTCAATAACTTAAAATTGGAAAACATTTTTTAACATGTTTCTATTTATACAATCAAGAAGATGGTTATTAAAGAAGTGTGCGATTGTGTTACCGTACGGCTTAAGCAGTCGTTTTTTTATATTTATTTTGAGGGGAAAAAATCATGATGATTTAAGTTACCTCTTTGGTAGATTTTAACATGGTTCTGAGGCGACCCTATGGCGGGTTTACACTTGTCAGATACCAATGTTGTTCTATGAAGATTTATATGGTTCTGAGGCGATCCTAAGACGGGTTTACACTTGTCAGATACCAATACTGTTCAACGGAGATTGTATATGGTTTTGAGGTAACCCTATTGCGGGTTTACACTTGTCAGATACCAATGCTGTTTTACAGGGGATGTTAATATGCTCATTTTTATGTAATTAGTTATTTTATGTATAAATAGAAATCATGTATGTAGGCTGTATTTCATGTTAATATCGCAAGGAAAACCCAGGAAAAACTTGCAATGCTACCTAGATATTGTGGGCATTTGATTTTCATTTGTTATTTCTTTTGTTATTTCTTTTAGTAATGGAATCCATTGTTTACTGAAAGTCACGAATTCGTTTGCAACGCAGTTATTTTTATGTAGGGTTATGTAGGCAGCTTCTTTGATTTTGCGTTTTGGTGGTTTTCTTCTTTGTCGATAATTTTGCATCTTCCCATTTTATTTTATGACTGAGTCCCATGCATGTTGGCAAATCATGGATTTTTCAAATTTTCTATTTTTTATATATGATTTATGTTCTTTTAATCGAACTTCAAATGATCTGGAACTTTCCCCTATATAAAACTTGTTACATTCGCACGGTATTTTGTAGATGCAGTTTTTTGAACTTTGTATTGCGTTTTTGGGTTTTGTTTTTGTTAATTGTGCTCTTAGTGTATTGTTGGTTCTAAATACTGTTTTAATTCTAAATTTGTTTCCTATTCTTTGGATTTTTTTGGAAAATCCTTTTATGTATGGGGATAATGCTATCTGAAAAATTCCTAGAGATTCAGATAGCTGAGAAAAATCTATTGCTAATTGATACCAAACAAGATAGGTTTATCTCGAAAGATGCAATGGCTAGTCGAAGAAAACTATTTGGTTTAGAATGTTAGCGGTAAAAAAATCTTAAAATGAGGGTAGCTCCCTGGTGGGTGTGCTATCTAAAAAATTCCGAAAGATTCGGGTAGCTGAGAAAAATCTATTGTTAATTGATACCAAACAAGATAGGTTTATCTCGAAAGATGCAATGGCTAGTCGAAGAAAACTATTTGGTTTAGAATGTTAGCGGTAAAAAAATCTTAAAATGAGGGTAGCTCCCTGGGGGGTGTGCTATCTAAAAAATCTATCGTATAATCTTTTGATACCAAACAAGATAGGTTTATCTCGAAAGATGCAATGGCTAGTCGAAGAAAACTTTTTGGTCCAGATGTGTGGGGGAATGAGGATGCTGGGGGAAATGAGGCGGTGATTCAACCAATAATCATCTACTTCTTTGGATTCACAGTATAATGACGTTATATTTTATGCAGAAGTAAGATGGCTGACCCGTGCTAAAATGTTGAAACGAGTGTTTGATTTGAAGGAAGAAATACAGTCATTCTTCACAAGCAAGTCAAAAAGTATCTCACAATTTGAAGACAAGGACTGGGTTAGCGACTTTGCATTTCTGGTCGAAATAGTTAGCCACCTAAATGTTGTTAATACTCGTCTACAAGGGAAAGATCAACTAATTAATAACATGTATGATCTTATTTCCGCATTCCAAATGAAACTTGGGCTTTGGGAACAACAGTTAAGGACAAAAAACTTCACCCACTTTCCGACATTGTTGTTGCAGCCAGACGTCACACAAATGGCGGCGGATAAATACGCTTCGTTAATATATGATTTGAACTTGGAACTTGATAACCGATTTCAAGATTTTAAAAAGCATCGTGTGCTTTTTGTTGCATTTGCAACGCCATTCTTCGTAGACGTGAATTTATTGCCAGGAATTTTACAAATGGAACATTGTTAAATCTAAATACTCCCTGTATGTTTTTTGTGGTTTGTTTAGCATGCTTCTTAATCTTCTTTGGGAATTAAACCATTCATAGTTTCTAAAATCAACTTTATTTACGTTTCGATCCATGATCTAGGATCGTTGTCAAAATAATAAAAACTTGAACGATCCTAGGTCATGGATCGAAACGTAAATAAAGTTGATTTTAGAAACTATGAGTGGTTTAATTCCCAAAGAAGATTAAGAAACATTGTGAAATGTGTTGCGATTCACAGTTAAAGGAGAAATTTCATCAGGTTGGTTTGGAAGAGTTGTACAAATCATATTTAGACAAGGAGAAATATCCTGCATTTTACAAACATGCTCTATCGTTGATTTCGCTATTTGGAAACACACGTGTGAACAGCTTTTTAGTCGAATAAAGCATGTTAAATCTCAAATGCGAACACGAATTACTGATGAGCATTTGGAAAACTGTTTGCGTGTAGCAACAACGTCAATCGAAATCAATATTGATGCACTTAGTTCTAACAAACAAAATCAGACGTCTCACTATATTTTGTTTATTTTTTATTATTATTTTTTGTATTGCCTAACTCTAATCTAATAAATATGTTTGATTCTCATTTTTATTATATTAAAACAGCAATATATTTCGTGTTTGCTTTGAATAATACAAAAAGATTTTTGTACGGCCCAGTAGCAAATCTTATTTCTAAAATCTACCCCGGCTGCTGAAAAGTTGGCCACCCATGGTGTAGGGTTCCTACTCTATTTCTATTTGGTAGTCTATAATTTAAGACCTTACTAAATAGTCCCTCATGTCTTAACTGGTGCCCTACCATTGTATCTCTTCTGACCTTTAATTGTTTCTACATACAGGGTTCCTCACCTATCTTCTATAAACTTCCTCATTTGTTACTCTATCTGTCCAACTAATCTTTAACATTCTCCTATAACACCAAGTTTCAAAAGCTTCTATCTTTTCTTATCTACCTCTTTAATTGTCCAAGTCTCACTACCGTATAATAGAACGCTCCATGCGTATGACTTTAAGAAACTTTTTCTATTATCTAAACTAATACTATTAGCTATCAGTAAGTCTTTCTTTTTTCAAAACATTTTTTTAGCTTGAGCAATTCTAGCTACTATATCCCTTCTGCCAGGTCTGTCCTTTGTAATTATACTACCTAAATAGCAAAATTCATCTACCACCTCCAACTCGGTATTACCTATTTTTAATTTTGGTTTAGAACTAGGCTGTAACTCACTTGTCATTATCTTCGTCTTTCCTGAGTTAATTTTCATATTATAGTTACTCTGTAGTATCTCATCTAAAATATTTAAAAACTCTCCTAATTCTTTTCTAGACTCTGCTATAATAGCTATATCACCTGTAAAACGTAACATGTGTTACGTTTTTTCGTGGCAGCCACGTTGGGCGCCAAATTTATGCTACGTTGGCTCGTAGCCGTGCGTAACCCAAAAAAATTAAAGAAATGACCGGGCTCAATCGGAGATTAGGGGGGGTTGTAGAAAGCAGACTGACATATGATGTATGCGGCGGTAAGGAGTTAGTGACAATACCTGCAAGAAAATTAGTTAAGCAAACCTGAAATAAAAAGAAAATAAGCATAGCAGCAATGAAAAGTCTAAGTTATTCAGTACTTTGTAGAATGTAAATAAAACTGTTTAGATAAACTATATAATATAATCACGATAAAAGCATTACAAAAAATTTTTACCACAAAGTGAGGTAATATTGGGGAGTAGCAGAAACGTTTCCTCACACACCAATTAAACATAAATCAGACAAAATGTTAACAAAAGATAAATAGATAAGACACAATTGATATGAGTAATCCAGTAGTATTGATTTTTTTCTTTTTTTTTTTTTTAATAATAATATGCAATTCTATTGTAAAAGATATCAGAACGACAAAGATATGGCAAAACAACGGATAGATATTTAAAGTAATAACAAGTATGAAATAGTTCAACTTACACAACCAGGAGCACAGGAAGAGTTTCTATAGAATTGGACTAGTTCGGCTACTGATAGCCTTGCAGTTGGAGCTGGTGGAGTGTCGGGTGTCCATGGTTCCATCCCAGATCGAAAGCCTCCTGATAGCTTGGTAAGCCGGATGCACTGGTGTAGCTTGGCAAAGATTCACAGTCTATTCGCGGGGGTGGAAGTTGTGGTACAACAGACAGGAACACATGCATCACACGCAACTAAGAACAATTAAAGTTAGTATAATTCCGATCCAAACATCCGTCAAGAATTTTTCGTATTGCGGATCTGCTTCAGCAGAAAGAACTTCGTCAACTTCTGAAGCTAATTTCAGTTGGTACAGGCATTGTTTGAATACGGTGAAACATTTAAAAGCACGATCACTCTCACAATCTCGTCTTTAAAAGAAAATGTACGTTCATATTTTATTTACTTATTAAATGCAGGGTAAATTTAACATATCATTAATACGGAATGAGTTAAACACTTCTGCAATTTCATTTTTTAAATGTTTTAGGGAGTTTAAAACCTGACTAAAGTGGCTCCTTTAAAAATTCTGTACAAGTTTATTGCACTTACCCTGATAAAAAAAGGACCACTAAACTAGATCGCGCACACACTAATCCTAAAGAAGAATCGGTCAAGTTTTAGCAAGCAAGTTCTACGACTGTTATTTCCAACAGAAAAGCAACAAAAACAATTAGTAAAGCAACGCGTATCACTAAATGCGTCCGTCAATGTTCCGTAAGCAAGCACGTGCGGTCGAGTCAAACACGTTCGCCTATCAAGCCTATTTCCTTCAAATCCCATCAGAACTACACTGCTCTACAGTTAATAAACAACTTTTACCCCACAAGAAAACTCAACTAAAAACACAATTAGTAAAGCAACAAGGAAACAGTATTTTTCAGGTAATTAATAGGAACGAAGACAAACTACAACTCCTCATCTGTTTATATCGACTCGATGTTATTACAACCGCTTATCGTCTTATTATCTAAACTTGTATATCCACATAAGGAACAAAATTTATTTGAACGCCAAGACAAGAACGATGCAATTTATAATTAATTACAAGCGGTTTATCATTTTTCAATAAGTTGGAAAGTAATTTACGAATAATCCTATTTAAAATTTGTTCCTTGCAATTTATTTATTAATTGAAAATCAAACTTCAATTAATCTTTAATTAATACACACGAGTTAAATTGCATACACTTCTGAAAACTATTCGAAAGTATTTACTTTATACAAACAGCGATCCACACATTATAATACGGCGCATTTGCCCAAGGAGTTAATAAATATAAAATATAGAAATAGTAATTGCAGAAAGGTATTTACTAATTGAGAAAAAGCGTAAAATGTTAAACGATTAAAAAAAATGCACGTTACACATGTCTATTGTCTGTCCTTGTGCACTAATACCTATTTCTTTTCTCTCTCTAGCTAAGTTTAAAGCTTCCTCAATATAAACATTAAAAATCAAGGGAGATAGTATACAGCCCTGTCTAATACCATTTCTAATCTTAGCTTCCTTTTCTATTTCATCAAATTTAGTTACTACGCTTTGGTTTTTATACAGACTGTAAATAATTTTCTATCTCCATGAGAGATTCCTATTTTTCGCAAAACCCTGAACATAGCAATCCAATTAACCCTATCAAATGCTTTTTCTAAATTTACAAACGCGAAATGTCTTTTTATTTTTTTGTAACCTTTTTTCGAAAATTATCCTAATTATTAGCAACGGTTCTCTAGTCCCTCTGTCTTTATAAAACCATATTGGTCTTCGCCTAAATAATTTTCAGTCAAGGCTTCTACTCTATTTTTAATTATTATTGTTAGTATTTTGGAAGCATGGGAAGTTAAACTAACTGTTCTAAAATTTTCACACCTATCAGCTCCTGACTTTTTTGAGATTGGGATAATAATATTTTTTTCGAAATCTATTGGGACCTTTCCTGTGTTATATATTACTTTTACTAGTTCATATAATCTGTCTAAAGTTTTCAGACGTGCATATTTTATTAATTCTGCGGGTATATCGTTTACCCCCGGCGCTTTATTTAATTTAAGATCCAAAACAGCTCTATCAAATTCCGCTCTTAATATTGAGAACCCTATTTCTAAATCCTCTTCTTAGTCGTTCTCTAACTCATCCATATTGTCTCCCTTATATAAATCTTTCTACATATCTTTTCCATCTGTCTGCTACCTCAACTTTATTTATTAGAAGCTCATTATTCTCATCTTTAATACCATTATATTTTTTCCTATCTTTCTCGAAAAACTTTTTAACTGCTCTGTAAGCCCTGTCGGTCTTATCTACTTTCAAATCATCTTGTATTCCCTTACAATTCCTCTCTATCCATTTATTTCTAGCTTTTCTACACTCAAGTACTCTTATTACTAACTCCATTGTATTTTTGCTTACTTTCACTATCCAATTCTCCGAAAGTTTTAAGCTTTCTTCTATTCTCTATTAAATCTAATATCTCCTTTGTTACCTAGGATTTTCTCGCTACTACTTTTTTCCTACCTATAGTCTGTGTTGCTGTATCATGCACAACCTTTTTTATTTCTTTCCATGTATTTTCTACGTTTCCTTCTATAGCTATCTCTTTTATCTTATTATCTAATGCTTGTTTATATTCCTCTTTTACTTCACTATCATTAAACTTACCTAGATTCCATCCCTCTCTTTTAGCCTTTCTCAAATTTTTTAATTTTAAATTACACTTCATTTTAACTAAGTTATGATCGCTATCTATGTTAGTCCCTGGATAACTACGACAGTTTTTAACTTGGTTTCTAAATCTTTGTTTAACTAAAATATAATCTATTTGGTATCTAGCTCTATCACCTGGCGCTTTGCAGGTATATCTACTTCTAACATGTTGTTCGAATAGGGTGTTTACAGTTATTAATCATGTTCCTGGCAAAGCTCAATCAACCTTTCTCTTCTATCATTCCGTCTACCATACCCAAATTTTCCTACCATTTTCCCTCACTACCTTCTCCCACTTACGCATTAAAATCGCCCATAACTATTAAACTCTCATCTCGCTTTACTTTTCTCACTATACTATTTATATCCTCGTATACTTTTTCTACTTTCTCATCCTCGTACTGAGTTGTTGGCATGTAAGCCTGTAGTAAAACAGTGTCTGTGGGTTTCGTACTCAATCTAACCATAATTATTCGATCACTAAATTGTAAGTACTCTTTAACTTTACGTTCTAATCTTTTATCTAACACTATGCCTACCCCTATCTGTCCATTAGTTGAAGAAGTTGTAATTATTCTATAATTATCTTTCCAAAAGTCGTTACTATCTGGCCATGTCACCTCGCTAATATATAAAATGTCCAGCTTTCCTTTTCTCATTTCGACTAATAAATTCGTTAACTTATCTACTCTAAGTAATGACCTTACATTCCAAGTCCCTATCATTAAATCGAACCATTGTTTTAAATTCTTACGATGACGAGCCCCAAGTACTCCCTCCCGGAGATCCGAATGAGGGGGTATTTTTCCTCCGGACAAGAATTTTACTTGTGAGCTTTCCATCATACATATTTCGTGTTTTAGGCCACGCATACCTGGGAAATATTGTGGTAGGTTCCCATATCTTTCCACAACGCAGTTTTTAAAGATTTTTGCAAAAAGCCGTATCTTTCACGGCCAACCCCCAACAACCTTGTAAATTATTGAAGATCGCCCGAGACCAATTGACTCTCCTACAATATCTTTTAGCCAGCAAGGCTGCTGCCCCTTGCTGCGCCTTTTAATCGCCTTTTACGATAAGCAGGCTTACTACAGTTGTCCACTACTATAGGTACTACTACATTTAGTAAGAAAGGGAAATGTAGAACCTAAAAGAAATCGATACCAATACAAAAAAATTAAGTACAGCGATGAAATACCTGCAGGAAATTATAAGTTTAAAAATAAGACACATGAGGCAGCAATTTGCGCCTCGAACGAAGTTCAAAATTAAAGCAATACAATATAGTAATTATCGTTTTGTATCTCACAATATAACAAAATATCATTACAATATTTTATATTTTTAATTACTGTAAAACCTTTCATTTAATAAAAAGAGATAATAATATTCTTACATCATATAATGCAAAACAAAAACATTTCTGTTATAATTTAACCATGAACAGACGGGCATTCATAATACATTCTACATTGATAATATTAAAAAATTTAATTACTCTTATCGTTTAAAATATCAAAGCTGTGAGCTTGGTTCTTAAAATTACAACAAAAAGTGTACGTAAGAAATTGGATTTATTTTCTACTCACAATCAAAATGTAAAGATTTTAAAAACTTCATAATTATTAGAAAATTTTAGAACGATTCAAGAAAACCTAAAGAATGCTTAGATTTATAAACAAAATCAATAGTACAAATAATAGACGTTCCGAGTATTAATATAAATGTTGTCCTCTTTCTGTATAATTAGAGAGTGACATTTAACAAATTGCTTGTTAGATCTTATCGCAAGCTAATTCTTATAACACTGATATTATTTAATTGCATTGTTCTATGTTATCTTATCACATACAGAATCAATTCACACATCAATTATAAATCTGAATTTTAAGTTCAAATTTTTGAGAACATGAAGCTTTATCTAGATTCAATCCCCATATACGACGGAAAAAAGCACTAATAATAATTTTCATTACTGCTTGCAAAATATTTTTAAAATCTTTTTATAAACAAGGTGACATCGAACGCATCGCTTTACTTTTACGCTTAATAATCAACAAATTAATCGGCAGAGCATTAACATTGATTGCGAGCCGCGATGACTTCGTCAAACGGGACGACCTTAAACGGATATTGATAGCATATTTCAGAGATCAAACAAATATCAAATGTCTTTTCGGAGATTTAATAAATTTACGGATGGAAGCTAACCAATCACCACATCAATTCGGTATGAAATGTCAGGACGTGCGAAATTGAATTTTGACCAAACTAAAAATTGAAGAATCCGACCAAATCATACGTTTAATAAAGACGAAGATGTACGACGAAATGGCTTTAGACACATATATCAATGCATTACCCGAACGTCTATCGGACAAAATAAGATTTTAACACCCCCAAAATTTAGAAGAAGCTATGAACATGATTGTAGAAGGAGAGAACGTTATGTATTATAGAAATAGACTATATAATCCTAACGCAAATAAAAATTACTCACCGATGAAAACAATACAAGGCGCAAGACAAATACCAACAGAACCGAAATTTACACCATTTAACGCAACAACAAATCAATCTCGAATTAACAATACAAACTTTAATAACACAAAATTCCACAACCAATTTAGACAATTTCCAAGACCAACATTAAATGACACTTTACAAAACCCACATTTATACCAAAATTAAATCAAAACGTAAATCAACCAAGACAAACATTCGGCGCAAATCCCATGATAGTTACTAGCCATTATCAAGTTATTATCCCTAAAACCAAGTGCCTTTTCCTAAAAGAACTTAGTGGCTTCACGAATGAAAAATGTAAGGAAGTAGCACCTATTCAATATTTATGTGAATCATTAACAACAGCTATTCAAACAGATAGCCCCTGTAAAGTACAATTATTAAGATTCTCTAATCCAAAACCAGTACAAATTACGAATATGAAAATTCAGAAAGTTACAGACAACAAATGGATTGCTGTATTTCTGCAAAAAGAATTAGCAACCACCCATTGCAACCAAAATGAAGGCAGTTTAACCTTAATTGGAAGTAAAGTAATCACCATAAAAGAATATTGCTATTTAAAATTAAAAACGAAATTATTCGAGCATATCAAGACCCAGCCGTAACGCAGAAATTTGCAAATTTACCCGAACTACAGTTCAAGATTACGCAAACCAAAGACGACGAAATTATTAACAAATCAATGCCATTAGAACATCTAGACCTAAACGACCTTAACCAAGCCGTAAAGTTAATGAACAGTTATAAAGAACACTTAAGTGAATTAAAAGTGCCGAAATTAAATTACAACAATATCAGTGTTTGGACAATTTTATTGATTATTGTATTAGTTTTATTAACTGTATATCCATTGTACAAAATGTATCTTAGGTACAGAAATAAAGAAACAAATTTTAGTCATAAGAAACAAGAAACATAGGTAAATAAAGAAATAATAAATGAACCCTTAGGGAAATGAGTTTTAAAAATTAAGCACAACTCTTAATTTTCATCTACGTCGGGAGGAGCTACATATCCCTCAAATCAATATATATATATATATATAGTTAGACTTAACGACCTCTGGTTTAATACTATTCAGTTTTTCCTTTATGGGTTATTGGTTCTGTTTAAAAAAATAATAAAAGGCGTACTCTTTTTATTCCATCTGAATTTTCGAGTATATTTGTACTCTTGGTCACAGATTAAATAGTTGAGATGTGTAATTACTGGCATGTGTAATAGGAAACATTTTTCAAAAGCTATTTCGAACAATTACAAAATTGACAATTTCTGACAAAATGGTTCCGGCAAAACCAGGATACAGGTTCAAGTCCTGTCCAAGACCTTATATTTTCCATCTTTCAATTACTAGCTCGATTTGAAATGATCATTTGGGTTTTGCATAAAAGTCTAAGTTATTATTTCATCTTATTCACTGTAATACTATGGTATTTATCAACTTACCTTGTATAATTAACTATCTAAAATATTTATATATATATATATATATATATATTTAAATGAAACTATTAAGTCTTAAGAAAGATTGTTACAATGTATAATTAAAGAACATATAATAAATGGTTAATGAAAGTTCTTAAACCAGATACAAGAACGGAAACAGTTACTTTGTATTCCAGACGTAACATGACACTGCAGGTGCAGGTCACAATAAACAATAAGACAGCAATTATTAGAATTTAAACTTTTAAAATGTAATACTTTGTATTGTATCAAGAAATAGCAGATATGAGATCTACATTTTCTATAAGTGATATAAGAGCAGGGATAACATAAATACCTTCAAAAGCTCAAGATGGCCAGTCAGTCTGAGAACTTTATAACTTTAGCATTGTTAGTTGTTCAAAGATACTCATTTGTAATTATTAATTGTTGATCACTGATTTGTAACTTATACTAATTTTCAATTTCAAGTACTTAATGTTTAATGTATATAAACGTTCAAGTGTCTTAGAAGAAATAAAGTTATTTTTGTAATTAATAAATTAAAATACACTTGATAGGAGTGTTAATTTGAAAATAAAATCTTTTTAAAAAGAAGCTCCCAAAGACACAAGACCTATCTCGCTCCTGCTCTAATTCTATTATTGCTGTTTGGGTTTTTTATTAATGTCTATAGTACTAATTTCGTTTATCATTAAATACTAAATGTTTACTTCTCTACGTTCCTTAGCTCTAATTCTATTAACTGCTGATTGCTTCTTTTGTACTAAGCAAAGTACTATGTACTATTCGTCTATCCCTATAACTTGCATTCCAATCTTTTGAGTATTTCGAACATTTTTTCCATTTTACATTGTCAAATGCTTTTTTACCAGATCTTTACAAACCCTATATACCCTTTCGCCTTTTTCTGTAATGTTTTCTTTCCATATCTACTTCTCATGAGCTAAATATAAATCCGTTTCCTTTTCTCGTTTCGCCTAAACATGTAACTTATCTTCTCTAAGTAATGACCTTAATTCCAGTCCGTTTTTCGATCCGTTTTGTACAATTCTTACGTTAAATATATTCCGACATGAATGTGGGTATTATTCCTCGAAAGTTTTACGACCTTTCCTCATCTTTCGTTTTTAGATATAGTGAAGTATTTGTTTAGTTCATACTATCCACAAGTTTTAAAATATTAATCAAAACAGCTACGTATTTTCACGGCCAACAACAACTTGTAATTTTGAATTATCAACCAATGATACAAATCTAATGTATAAGGCTGCTTTGCTGTATTAACACGATAGCATTACTAAAGAATATAGGTACTCTAATTTGTTACCAAGCGATGTAACTTAAGAAATCGATTTATTCCCAAGTCCAAGAATGCTAAGTCAGCTATTTGAAATACGCACGATATTAAAGTTTAAGATGGACACATGGGCTAGCAAGTGGCGTCAAAAAGTTCAAAATTAAAGAATCAATAGATTTTATCGGTTAGAGGTTACAATATAACACAGAAGTGCATTACAACATTTTTGATTTTTAATTACTCGACTTCAAATAAAGTTAGTAATGTTCTACACATAAATGCAACAGAAATATTAACGTTATAAGAATATTAAGACAGTTGGTATATATTAATACAATAAATTATACTAATATTTTTCACCTTAGTGCAATATCTTACGGACATATCTACAACAACAATTTTCGATATTAAATTATAATAAATCTTCGTCGCAGTAAATTTTAAGCAAGCAGTTATGGTTTCGTTCTATTTAATTAACTATGCAGTATAGCAATTGTTTATTCTACAAAGAATCCCAATACTCCAAACTTACCGATGACTAATATCAACTGGATACTACGCTGGAAAGGTACAACAGCTGACGTCAAGGTTTTGCGCCTGCAGTTCATTTGGATGCACGTGAGTGTTTGAAACTTTCCATAGCTTTGAAACTATAGTAAATTATTATGAAATATCCTACGTTGATTATTAGAGTAATGAAAATATAAAGTAGTTTTTGAAGTTAGTAACAACAACGAATAAGTATCTAGTTTGTCAGTTGTTTGTACACGCATTCAATCAATGTGTTTTAAGATATTTAGAATGACAACTTATGTCAGATAAATAATAGTATAGATTCTATTTTCTGATCTAGACGCCAGATGCAGTCTTGGTTTAATTTTACATTTTGTTTAAAGACATTCAGGTCATGTAAAAGCTCTTTCATTGGTGTAGAAATTCGCGTGTTTTTTTAGTAAATTACAGTTAAATTTGAGTATTTGCATTTTACAATCGCTGCTTTTTGACGATCAATCTTTGTTGTAATAGTCAATGAAGTACTTCAATGATTAAAGAAAAATAAAATTATGTGTTATGAACAAATAATATATTACATGTTTATTTAACTAATTCTTATAAAAATGATTCATTTATATATATCTATTTTGAATGTTAAATTTCACTAAAATTTTTATAAAAAAAAATATGACAAGAACATAATCCTATATATTGCAGTCACCTGTATATAATCAAACTTTTATATAAATAGAATTCCTTTTGTTTCTTTTGAAAGACGTTTTATTATTCAACATTTAAATAAAAAAAAAAAGGAAACTAGAGCAAGTCCTCCTTAAGTAAAAAGGGTGTGTAATGAAACTAAATTCGTTTAATATATTACAGATGTTTAAATTCACTTATTCTATTTTTGGCATATGCTTTTGAGGACACAAATGGTGTCCATGTGGTGTTTTGTTTGTTCACAGGTAAAGCTGAGACATCTGTTTGACATCTGGTGGTTGAAGTTTTGGTAAGTGTGTCCGAAAGAGTGAAATTCAAGTTTTATGGCTATGTTAGTGGTGTTAAGATAAGGTTTCCGCATTCCCCTTATACAAACAGTTAAATTTTGTTGGCAATTGTATTAAAAAATACGGTGGCGCTTATTAAAGGTATTTTTGGTCTATTATTCATCCATGACCCATGCTTATGATCTACCCAGAGCTAACACTCTACTAGCCGTTTAAACCTTAAGAGTTTTCTTTGACTAAAGCCATTTTCCATCCGACATTACCTTGGGCTTAAAAATAAAAAGAAGAAATTCTCGACCTAGTGATATCAGATTAATGTACAGAAAGTAGAGAGGTTTGGTATATAGCTAATAGTCACGAGGATAAAGAGTAATAAACTTACATAAAGTTTAATTACCATTTTACAATACAATAGTGACAACGGTGTTACGTTTCATCTTTGGGTATCTCATCTGTCTCATACATATAGCTTACAAGTTGGAAGAGACGTTCCGTTACTGCTTGTCCGGAGGCTTTTAGAGTTTCTGCTTACACCTTATCTATACCTGGTGCCTTATTATTTTACAGACTCTTTAATGCTAATTCAAACTCATCTCTAGGTATAGAATATCCTAAGTTGCCCTTTTCAATGTCTGATTCCTGTTCTAGTGCTTCTAGTTCCTGTCTTGCATATAAATTACATATATTTTCCTGCCATCTAACCACTTTCTCTACATCTTCTATAATGACATCTCCGACTGTGCCCCTTATATTTTTGTTATACGGTTTTATATTCCTGAAACTCATTCTAATTAGTTTGTATGCTTCGTATGTCTATCCTATTTCTATCTTAGTTTGTACCTTTTTACATTTTTCATCAACCCATTGCTCTTTAGCTTTCCTGCATTTGCAAATAATTTCCCATTTTGTATCTCTATTTTCCTGCATCGTCTGGTATATTTTGTATTTTCGCCTTTTTTCTCTTAAATTTAGAATATTCTTGGTTACCCACGGCTTCTTATTTTCTTTTTGTTTATACCCCAGGACATCTCTGGCTGTCATATCTAGGCGAGATTTAATGTTATTCCATTCTGTTTCTACTTCCTTAGTATCAGAAATTCTCCCAATATCTCAACAATTCGTTTGACTTTTTCTCAAATCTTTTGTTGATATCTTTATCTTTTAGTTGCTCAAAGTCAAAGTGTCTTTATCCGTTCCTTTTTCTAAAATTTAAACACTGTTTTCATAATTATTATGTTGTGGTCAGATATAGTCTGTTCCTGGGTAGCTTCTACAGTATTTTACTTGATTTCTAAACCGTTATCAAACAAAATACGCGTATCGTCTTCTAGAATGATGTTAAAATAATGTGTTTGTGAGTTAAATTACTTTTGTCTCAAAATTCTATTAACCTATTTTCACTGTCGTTTTCCGTGACTAATCCAAATAAACCTACTACCGCCTCTTCCATACCCTCGCTTACCACTGCATTAAAATCTCCAGTAATTATTAAATTTTTATGTCCTTTTACAAATCTTATTATGTCTTCGATATTTTCGTAGATCGCGTCTAACTTCTTGTCACTGTAGCTAGAGATGGGTATCTATACTTGTATTATTGCTGTACTTACCGGTTTAGATTTTAATCTAATCAAGAGAGCAATATTCGTTCTGTTGTAAGTAGTTTTCTACACAGTGTTCTATCTTTTTTGCATGACTATCCCCACACCGAAATTTCCTTCCTTTGTTCCTGTATAAATTACCATAAAGTCTCCGCTCCAAACATCCCCCGCCTCTGACCACCGAACTTTGCTAATCCCTACTACGTCTAATGCTAACCAATTCATTTCAATTTTTAGATTCCCTAGCTTACTTACTTTCTTCATGATTCTGACATTCCATGCTTCGAGTCGCAAAATGTTTTTGGCTCTTCTTTTAAACTTGCAGATTACATCTTCTGAAGTAGTCGCTTCTCGGAGATGCCAATAAGGGACTATTTTATCTCTGGAATCTTTTACCTCAAAGAATGCCATCATGTTAATTTCAATTAAAGTTCGCTGTATAGTTGGGAGGTAATGTGGTCGTTTCCTGTTACCTTCCACATCGTAGTAGTGTATCTTAGAATGCCATACCGACCACTGCCTTTGCCAATCTAAGTACCAAAAGAGCTGCTGCCCCCTTTTGGGGACCTGTCTTAGTCTGATTCCTCATTAAAGACCCCACTAATTTGGTTAAACCTACAGTTTGGCTATTTAGCTCACTGAAACACACAAGTTATTCTACCCGTTTTAGTAATTTAAAACTTCTTTAAGATGCAGGTCCATATAGAATGGTCCAGGTTTATTTAATATTAAAGATAATTTATAAATATGTATTTTTTTTGCTATTTGGTGTGCATTTTTAGATTCATAGTTCTGATTAGTCATTTTTGCACGTGGATGCTCGGCACTTACTATTTATTTTCGGTAGGTGCTGGAGGCCCCGAGCCCCCTCGGAGTCGGTGCCCTTGCAGTAGCGTGTCTTAGAATGTCATACCGACCCCTATGGTCTATGCCATTTTAAGTACCGAAAGAGCTGCTGCCCTCTTTCGGGGACCTGTCTTAGTCTTGTTCCTTTCTATCCGTACTAGTATTCTAAAACTTCTTCATGAGGCTCCTCCGTTTAGAACGGCATCTAGTATTTATTAAAAAATGTATAAAAAAAAAAAAATTTCAATAGTTGGGTCAACTGCAGTTTGAAAGGGTTCGTAAATGTTTTCTTCAATATTTTGTAAGAATTGCAATTCTTTTATAACTTTGAACTTTTTAGTTCCATTTTCGGCAGGTGGACCGAAATTAAAAAGCATTTCATGTGTGTGTTTTTAACTCTCTTTATTACATATCTTTCAGTGTACGAGTAGCCTACTTTAATCAATCGTGTATATTCGTTGTGTTCCGCTTAGTGATGCTGACGTCGGTAGTATTGTTTAAACCGTGGTAGCGTGTTTACGTAAATATATAACCATCTTCGCGTACGTCTTTTCGTGGATTAAGGTGGTTTTTTGTAATTACTTTACTCTGTAAATTAAATCGTTAATAATTATTACTCGTGTATAAAGTATTATCGTAGTTCCTATTCACTAACTTGTAACATTTTATAGTTTTAATTTGCCATAATTCCCAGTACCGGAGTGTGTTTGTTATTCGTTTTAAGGAAACTGGAACTCTGCCCTTGCGAAATTATAATTAGCCAGACAATAATCCGTTGGCAAGATCTATCACCTACAAAAAGGGTCGCTTGCCTCGATGCCTTCTTGAAAAATTAGATAATTAGATTGAAATGTTTGTTTATTAACTATCAAAGTTATTGCAAACAGTGTTTAAACTCCAAAAACAACGTAACGTTTATATTTCGATGTTCTGTTTTTTGTTCGGGTACAAAACAAGTGTGTTATGTTTGGTATTCAAATGCAAGGTCAAAGTGCAGACAAAGTACTGGCAATTGTTTGATAAGGAACACCTGGCGTTTGATTGTATGTACAACGACAACAGAAAGGTAGGTATTTATATATTGTACAAGCTATATAATATGAAAATTGAATTTGTGTACGAAATTGTTTTTATGTTTATGAATTTTTTGCGGTATATTTGTAGGTATTTTACAATACGTTCCTGATTTAAATTTTATGGTGTGTTACAAAATGTGATGCGTGCAGTAGTGGACGCAACGTCTAATGGCTGCTGCACATTTTTAAAAAGAGTCATTTAGTTTGAATTCTTCAAGGTTAACAATTATAATACTTTACATGTAAAGATGTGTCATTAATATTCATTTTCTGTTATCTAATAATTACACAGACATCAAATATGAAAGTTAAATGTTTTTTTAAGCATAAATAGAACAAAAGAAATACTTAACGTACTAAAAATATCAAATGTTGCATAGCCATAGCAAGAATTAAATAAACAATTTTTATTTAATCGGCAAGACTTTACGCCCAACGCGGAATTTTTGATTCGATGTTGTAAATCGATAGAAGGCACAAAGCTGAACACAAAAATGTATGCCTTATGTTAGGGAAATTTTCTGTTCAAAAGTTATTATAAATCAAAATTTAATATTTTATTAATTAAATTGGACTAATATTTATCGCCCGACGCGATATTTTCGATTTTTTTATGTCAATCGAAAGAATATTTTTGAATGAACGCAAAAACATCCCAAATTAAAAGAAATCTTTTCAAAAAATATAAAAATTCGAATTCTAATATATTATCTAGTAAAAATGAACCTAACCGAACTAAACCAAACAAAACTAAACCAAACCCAAACCAAACCCAAACCCAAACCAAACCCAAACCAAATCCTAACTAAACCCAAACCAAACCCAAACCAAACCCAAACCAAACCCAAACCCAAACCAAACCCAAACCAAACCCAAACCAAACCCAAACCAAACCCAAACCAAACCCAAACCAAACCCAAAACCAAACCCAAACCCAAACCCAAACCAAACCAAACCAAACAACCAAACCCAAACCAAACCCAAACCAAACCAAACCCAAACCAAACCCAAACCAAACCCAAACCAAACCCAAAACCAAACCCAAACCAAACCCAAACCAAACACCCAAACCAAAACCAAAAACCCAAACCAAACCCAAACCAAACCCAAAACCAAACCACAACCCAAAAACCCAAACCAAACCCAAACCAAACCCAAAACCCAAACCCAAACCAAACCCAAACAAACCCAAACCAAACCCAAACCCAAACCCAAACCAAACCCAAACCCAAACCCAAACCCAAACCAAACCCAAACCAAACCCAAACCAAACCAACCCAAACCAAACCCAAACCAAACCCAAACCCAAACCCAAACCAAACCAAACCCAACCCAACCCAACCCAAAACCCAAACCAAACCCAAACCAAACCCAAACCAAACCCAAACCAAACCCAAACCAAACCCAAACCCAAACCAAACCCAAACCAAACCCAAACCAAACCCAAACCAAACTCAAACCAAACCCAAACCAAACCCAAACCAAATTCAAACCAAACCTAAACCAAACCAAACCCAAACCCAAACCAAACCCAAACCCAAACCCAAACCAAACCCAAACCAAACCCAAACCAAACCCAAACCCAAACCCAAACCAAACCCAAGCCAAACCCAAACCAAACCCAAACTAAACCCAAACCAAACCAATTGAAACCTAACCAAACCTATTAACTTATCTTACCTAAGCTAGGTTTAACCGATTCGCTGCTATTAGAAAAAAATTAACGATTTTAATCAAATGAACTTGTGATGGCTTGTTCGTACGAGCTTCCATTTGCGGAGCTGTAATTGAAACTAATAATAAACTGTTATAATAAATATTTCCAGTATATAACTCAAATAAATACCTCAAACTACTGTCGGGCCGAAGATGGGACTGGGATTAATTTTATTATTATTATTTTTAATTAATATTTTTTGTTTTAAGCTCTACCTAAGCCATTGGCCCATCCTAGCTTCTACAGTGTAGGAACATAATAATGGTGATAATTTAAAAAAAATAATTTCTTCTTTAAAAATGATTTTTGATTATCGTGTGTGGACGTCTGTTGCCATGACTGGTTTTTTGGTGAGGTAAGTCCCCTTTTCTTCCTAATGCCTGGATGTTTAATGTAGGGGAGTAAGCAAAGGTGTTGTGCATTTTGTAGAGTATGTGATGTGGGGTAGGTTGTGTATTAGAGTGTTTAAGTGTTTATTGGGGGTTTTGTGTTTAGGATGTCGCTGAGAAATTTGTTTAGTAGTTGCTCAAGATTGTGCGTGATGAGTTGCGTTATGCTAGGTAGTAGGGTATACGGATCTAGGTTTAGTGCGGATTTAAAGTTTGAGCGAGAGGTGCATAGTAGTGAACATGTGTAGATGAAGTGGTAAGGAGTTTCAGCTGTGGAGTTGTCGCAAATACAATATGGAGATGGTGTGATGTTGAAGGTATAAAGTTTTGATCGAAATTTGCCGTGAGAGGTTAGGAATTGTATTGTTTGAGGACTGGAGTGGGATACGTGTTGTGGGATTTTTAGTAGTTCGGGGAACAGGTCGTATGTGTATCTGCCGGATGGGGATGTGGACCAGAGTTGTTGCCAGGAATGGTTTAACAATGAACGAATGCGGATTTTAAAGTTGGATATAGACAGTGTTTTGTATACGTTAGGGGTTAGGATGGTGTCGTGGAGTTGGATTGGAAGGTTGCGTTTTAGGTTACGGATTTGTAGGGCTGCGTTAAGTTGTAATTCTATGGGAGGGATTTGAAGAATGGTATATATATATATATATCTAGTGTGGATGTGGTTCTGTATGCGCGAGATGTATATAGTAGGAAGGGGCGGATTATTGTATTTAGCTTCGTTCTAGAAGAGGGTGGGGTTAATGTTAACAGGGTATCGGATGCATACTGTATGATAGGGATTATAATTTGGGAAAGAATCAAGCGTCGAGTGTGTGTTGATAGATGTATTGAAGTTGGGAGTGATTTGTGGAGGTTCTTTAGTATGATCTGTGTTTTTGTTCTTAGTTTGGTTAAGTGCGGGTGTCTATATATAGGCCTAAGTATCGTACGTAAGGGGAGAATGTAAGTGGGGTGTTTAGGATCTTGATTTTGGGAGGACGTTGTAGGTTTAGTAGGTCTTTCAGTAAGTGGAGTTTTAATTTTGATGGGGATAGTGGTTGTTAATTTAATAGAGACCAGGATTCTATGTAGGACGTCAGTGTTACCGTTGTTTGTTCAATGGAGGATCTAGAGTTACCGTAGATGAAGAAAGTGACATCATCTTCGTATGCAAGGGTGGTGACATTGGGTATGTTGTGTAGGAGTAAGGGATTAATGGCAATGTTCCAGAAAGTAGGGAATAAATAGGAGCCTTGAGGGCATCCTTGGGAAAGGGATTTGAATATGCGGTAGTAATTTGAGGTTAGGGATGCTGTTCTTGAGGTTAGGAATGAATTAATTATTTAGCACAGGTTTGAAGGAAAGTGGGATAGTCTTAGTAGGTTTAACAGGTTAGACCACCAGAGGAGGTCGAAAGCGGATTTGAAGTCGAGGAAAAGTGCGATGATGTAATTGGATGTGGAATTTTTAACGGAGGAAACTAAGAGATCGGGTCTAAAGCCGTGTTGAGATGGGGATAGGATGTTGTGGTACATGATATGGGAATTGATTTTGTGAAGGATTGTTTTCTCCAGGAGTTTGCCTAATGTAGGGAGAAGTGCAATTGGGCGATAGGATTTTGGGTCTTCTGGTGGCTTGTCAGATTTTAGGATGAGGGCTATTGATGCGGATTTGAAGGCTTTGGGAAAGGTTTCTGTGGATAGGCATTTTTTGAAGAGGATGTGGATGGGATTTCTGATATGGGCCATGATTATATTTGTGATAAGGTCTGCTCCAGAAGCACTTTTTGGATTCAGGTTCTTGACTAAGGTATCTAATAGGGTTATGTTAACGTCTTGTTCTGGTTCGGCGTTTGATAGGGTGCAGGAATCGTTCTCTAGTTGTTATTGAGGGTAGGTGTTTACGTCGTGGGTGGCAAAAGGGATCGTAGCGTTTAGTAAGGTGTGTACAGACGTCTCGTCGTCTATGGGGGAGGCAGCTCCGTGGCCTAGTGGTATGTGTGTGACTACTACGCCCAAGGTCCCGGGTTAGAATCCCGACACGATCCGCTTGATAAATGTTAGGCCAGCATTTTTTACAAAAATACACCCTCGTTCGGATGAGAGGTAAAATAGAGGTTTCGTATGTGAGTGTTGTCACGCACGTTAAAGATCCCTACTTTGCTTGGAACAGCTCGGCAAAATTCCAAATTTTCCAAGTAAAAAAAAAATCGTTTCCTGGCCAATGTAGTACCTTCGGGTGGAGCATTGGAAAATCACATGTAAAGTCTATGGGGGAGTTATATGTTGGTGCAGGACGGTTTGATTAATTTGCGATAGATGGTCCAAGGGTTTTCGCCGTGCTCAGTTATGATTTTGTGTAATTGCGGTTTTTTGGCGTCTATGATGAGTGATTTGTATTCTCGTCGTGTAGTACGGAATGTGTTGAAAAGTAGTTGTTTGTTATTAGGGTTGTTGTTATTGTTGCGTGCTTGTTGTAGTTGATGTCGTTGTTGCGCCAGGAAACGTCGTTTGGCTGTCAGTGTGGGGGTCCATATTGGGACTGGAAGAATCAAGTCCTTTTTGAAAGAGAACGACAGCAATTGCATCCATAACGGGTGCAACAAAACCATCTTGCGCCTTGTCCTTTCTCGCCGACGTAGAGAACCAGTGGCGGCGCTAGACCAAACGTGGGTGTCGGCGACATCAGTTTTTCGAGGCCCCTAACATTTCTCAGAGCCCAAAACAAAACGTTTAATGATCTGAATTATACCAATACATACTAGGTATATATAAGTATTTTTTTTTGGTAAGCTAATCAAACTGTGGCGGTTAATTAGAACTCAAGAAGCAAATTAACTGTACGTAGTAGAAGGTAAGATACATGAATGAAGGTGAATAGACAATTTGAGTGTCTATATTATATAACACTTGGGTTCACATGTTATTTGTCAAAGAAGTACAACTAAACAATTTCTTTTAAAAATTATAAATTATGATTAAGTACTTACTTGGAAATAACGAGGTGAGGAAATATCCATTATCCATAGGCGGCTAGTTGCACAAAAATGGTCTCTGATGAAATTCCAATTACACTCATGGTATTTAACATGCAATTTTCACTGCGACGTTTTTATCCGTTGAAATTAATTAACACGAAACATTATAACTCGTAACGTTCAGAGCTCTAGTCTGGTGGATCATATTATTATCGAAGCATGTATAATTGTTATATGGATAGTGAAGCTAACACTTCTGAAGTGGCGTAAAGCTCGAAGTGATGAAGCACCTGAATCTTGTTCTAAGCGCAAACTTAACATTAAATAGTTTTAAGACGACCGAACACAAATAGACGAATTACACACTCAAACACAAATTACAATATACGAACTTTTCTGCTTTTAGTTTCACTGAATTTTTTCAATATTGTATCATAATTTAGACCAGCCGCTATTTTTGCTTCAATCGATAAAATTGACAACGCAGATAGTCTCTCTTGGCCCATGGTACTTCGTAAGTAAGTCTTAATTAATTTTAACTTTGAGAAGCTTCTCTCAGCAGAAGCTGTAGTGACCGGAACTGTAAACATAATTGTGATTGTTATGTAAACATTTGGGTATACTTCTTGAAAATTATCTTCTAAAATGTACTGTATAAGTTGTTTGACATCTTTGATATAGTCTATTAGTGAATTCGATTGTAAAAACAGAAGTTCTTCACCTAGTTCGGAAGGCTGAATGTCACTGTTTTCGCCATCCCGAAGTATTGCAGCTAAATCATAACAATGTTTAAGAAGGTCTTCTTTTGGTATAGATTTTAAATAATTTATGTCAAAAATAAAGCCAAATTGTTCAAAATAATTATGGAGCGATTTGAATCGGCATTCGGTGTCGACTATGATAGCATCTAACATCTTATTAAAAAAGTCAACTTTGTACTGCATTTCAGCAGATTGTATTGATTCATCAATATTTTCATACGAGAACATTCTTTTCTTTTTGGCCAATCTTTTTTCTTTAAATTGTGACGAAATCTCATAACTACTTTTTTCCACAAACAATCTGACTTCTGCAACGCTTTTTTCAAATTCTGTATCACGATATTCTTGAATCCAGTTACATAGCAAACGTAAAGTATCAACAGCGAACATCATCAAATTGCAACAATATCGCTTTAACTGCTTCTATTCTACTCTCCCATCTTGTTTCAGATAGGGCTTTTTATGTTAATTTTAATTTGGTTTTAAGGAGACCCCAACGCTTACTTGATCTCGTAAATAGAAGGTATATTTTATTGATAAAGCCGAAAAACGTCTTGGCAATTATAGAAGAATTACTTGCATCTATCAATAGTAAATTCCAACTGTAACATCCACAAGGCGCGAAAAACGCTCTTGGATTAATATTAAGGATTCTAGTTTTAACTTTTTTGTTAATACCGACCATATTAGCGCCATTATCGTATCTCTGCCCTCGACAATTTTGGATATCTAAACCATGTCTTTCTAGTTCTTGTAATATTGAATTTGTTAAATGTTCTCCTGTTGTCTCTGCGACGGCAATAAACCCAACAAAATGCTCCTCTATCGCTCCAGTTGAAGAATTACAAAATCTTAATGTTATCGACATTTGTTCAACACGGCTGACATCCCTGGTGCAATCAAGCATAAACGCGTAGTATTTTGCTTGTTTGACTGTTTGTATAATCTCATCAACAACTGATTTAGACATTAATGTGATTAATTCGTTTTGAATATCGTGACTCAAATAATGTTGATTAAGCTGTTTTTTATTAATGCGTTGCGGGTGTTCCCGTAGTATCAGATCATATTTGGATAACAATTTAAATAGGTCTATAAAATTGCCACTATTATCGCTATTATTTAAATTAAAATTAAGAGATTCTCGATGAGCTCTAAATGCCAGATTATGTGAAGCTAAGTAGTTAATTATTTCAATCAACCTTTCAAACAAGTTGTACCAATACTTTTGCGATTCTTTAACCAGTCTCTCGTTTTCTGCATCTATTGTTTTTCTGTGTTTAATTCCTTTATAAAATTCAATCCATTTAATCATGCACACCATGTGTCCATGACTTTGTTCATGTCTCTGCAATATTCGATTCAAATCTTTCCAGTCGCAACATGGTTCTTTTACCATCTGTGTTTGCAAATGAGAAAACAGTTTACATGGAAAGCAATAAACTTTATCTTCAGATATAGAGTAAATTAACCACCTGCGATGTTGGTCTTCCCCATTACTCAATTTTCGATTAAAATGGAATTTAGAAAAATGTCTATTATTATCGTCTCTGGGATAACTTTCGTCAGACGTCTCTAGGTTTTGGTGAGGACCGTTTTGAATTAAGTCATGACACTGTGAGTCCGTTATTGGAAATACCCACTTCCCCGAATCAGAATCCATAAACAACGCTGTGAAATGGGCTGCTTGTTTTTGAATTATTGAGTCACGAATGTTGTCGTCACAGTCTAACTTTTTACTGTTACTGGGTTCAGAGACTTGAATAACTGTAGATTCTGCCAACTCTGGATCTGAAGTTGGTTCAGAAACTTGTACAAAAGAGTCATCAGACTTTAATGTTATTGTAGTACCGACTGGTCCTGATGAAGGTTTCTTAAGAAATTTCATCATACTGAAACTCATGGTTTGGTTGGACAGAGCCTTTTCAACTTTTCTTTTTCTTTTTGACGCACCAGATTCCCATTTCCTACCTATATCTCTGTCTCTAGAAGGTCCTCCTGACATTATAATGACGATATCAAATATAAAAAGCAAACACGCTTATACCAGCGCAGATTAAATGCAAAAAGCTTTGAATATTATATATAACTGACTTAAAATAGGGGAAGTAACTTAATAATTATTTATACAAAAAATTAAACTAACACATGTAATTCACATCATACCCAATGTAAAATGTATGCATGTAATCCAAACAATATTAGCACAGAAGCTTTTAGTATTTATAATCAAAAATACCAACAATTATAGATTCTTTATCTTTATTTTAACTACGCGTTACTTTAGTCGTTGGTTATAACTTCATACTAAGAGTAATTTAACTACACACTTCACGTATAAACAACAACTGAACGTCCTTAACAATTTACGCATACAGTTTAAGACGGGCAAAGGAGGGTGGTTTAGTTTTGCTTGTAATTGTATACAAAGGGAGGGGGTATCGACCTAATACGTACCTGTACTTTAAACAAACACTATACTATATTTGTATTAAACTTGTATAAGTCATCTTGACTGCATTGTTAAATGTTAAACCTTAGACTATTATTACAAAGTATACGTACTCAACTAAATAAAATTCTATTAGGAACTTCTGAGAAACATTTGGCTTACAATGACTGATTTTGGCCAAGAAATCATTTTGAAGATTCATTTTCTACAAAAGCTTCAATCGCAAAACCACGAAGTAGGGTTTATTTACAATTATATCTCACAAAAGTTACTAATAGTTATGGCATATAATAAATATAAATTGAACATGTATTTTCAAATGCTCTTTGAAATGAAAGGCCTTTTAACAATGGACTTATCGTAACCACTGGGTACATTGAATTCTTCTCCCTGCCGGGACAGGTAGTCGACAGGGTCTGTTAGTGTGATGCATTGCTTGCCTTTGCGATAAGAAATACTTGCTTTTAAATAAGGGTTTAATCCTACATTTAAAACATTGCAGAATGCTGGCGTTCGTTCTACGATAATAAATATTTTTTTGGTCAACTAATCAACTTCTTCCATTTTTTGCGAGGCCCTCTTGGGCAGTCGCCGACGTCGCCGACGCCTAACGCCGCCACTGTAGAGGACCATATCTCGCCGATGACTGGGTCATTGGGAAGCCGCAGAAAGTAAGCCGTTTTCCTGGACCCAAGACACGGTGGCCCGAGTGTACGTCGGGAGTTGGTGTCCGTTCCAAATGGGCCTCTCTATGTTTGTGGTGGTTCCTTCCAATAGTTGAAAATAGACGCTTCTTTTTTAAGTTTTACTGTGATATTTGCGCGACCTGTCGATTGAAAAAACCAAAAAGTTATACAAGATCAGGCATTGAACTCCCGTCACTTCGCTTATTTCTATTAATTTTTATTCAAATTATTAATTACTCATTAAAAATTATATTAATCTTAATTTTATGAAAAAATAAACTGAAATTTATTTCAAAACGCTTTTAAAAAACCTCGGTCAATAACTAACCCTAGTTCCGTCATCTAGGGGGAGAAGACTTTATGGGTTGAGCTACAAAGCCTCCTACAAGTTTTGTAATATTTAAAATTCCATATCTTCTAAACAAAAAGTTTCCGTAAAAAAAAGACATATGTTTTTATGTTCAACTTTATACCCTCTATTGATATAAATCATGAAATCAAAAATTCCGGACTGGGCGCAAAGGAAAGTCTAGCCATTTAATCGAGCAATAAGAGAAAAAGGAATTACCGAAGTGGTTAAATTAAAGTTTATATTTATTTCTTATATTTTTACAGCTTACATCAAAAACAGGTAAAAAAAAGTGAATTATGAATATTAGTATTCAACTTTCAGCTACAAAAGAATCTTCCTTTTTTTTACTGAAAATAAAATTGTTTTTTCACCACTGATTTGAGAAGTGGTCATTACTTGGATGAGAAATAGTTTTTCTCTCCCAACGTTAATAATAACAGTCAAAGTCCCTAGGTCAATAACGAAAAAAGCCTACTATTGTCCAAATGACTTTTAATACTTACCAATCAAAATATTTTAGTTTCAGGATCGGATTTATTTTTTACCCAATTAGAAATCCGGGTATTGCGGATTTTGCATGAGCTCTTGAACCTTTAAGAGCATCCATTTTTTTTAGAAATTTGAAACAAGTGCAGTTTCTTGTAAAACAATAACAGCTAATTAATTCTATCAAAGAATCAGGTACAATCCTTAATTCTTATTCTATACCTTCGAATCACACCGGCACATCACAGCTTCGTAAAAACACAATCGTATATATCTAAATTAATCTAATGCATAAAAAAAAACGAAACCTTAGAACTTGCTGAATAATAAGAAGGCTTTTAATATGCTACCCTAATTCAAGAAAAAGTATTTTACTAATTGAATTTAAATCTCTATAAGATCGTACTCAATCATGTACATAATATTCAAAAAATACGTATGTATTTAAAATAATTATACGAAATTTATTCTACCGAGGAAATAATTTTGTAACCTAATTTTATTTATTGGATTCGCCACTCAAGAAAATCTTACGTCTAGCCATGCAATTGAAACAAAATTTTATTTATATACAGTATAAAAATGCAACAATTCAATTTGCTCTTCTTTTCTTCTGCGTTGGAACAGGTACAGCCACGCCGGAACAGGTAGAAATAAGACCTTTCATTTTAAAGTGAGACTGCAAGATCACACAGGATAAACTGGTAGGACAACGGCAGCAAGCGGGTGGGTCAAGCATCTGCTACAATGGAAACTGGAAACACAACCCTCTACTTGAAATGTACTGTAATTATTGGAATCTTCGTGGAAGTTTTACAACTTACCTTTGCTTGTCCGAGCTTAGAAATAATATACGGCCGAAGGATCATGCAGAAATAGTAAGCGTTCTAATTTTTACTTTCTCCCGTCAAAAGGAAATAACCTTTTAACCTTCGATAAGTGAAATACAACAACCATAAGCGGCTCGGGTTATAAATAATTTGAAGACTCGGACAGCACCTTCTGACACTTTTTTTATTTAGCACAACCAATTTTAGAAACACATATACAAGTTAATTACAGAAACAGTTACTCAAATTGCGGTAATGGCGAATCCTCAAGTAGGTAATAATTATTTATTAGAACAAATAATATACATATAAATTATACCTGTGGAATATCTGCTTGTTTCACCCTTCTAACATGGAATTCGCACACAATAAGGATTGTTACAAGGAGACTACGGTCGCCCGTGCGAACCGCCTGGAGAACGTAAACGAACAACTCACACTGAAAATGCAGACGAATGGACCTGGGTGGTAAAGTGACGCAACGGGGGTGATAGAACGTGTATGCAGGGATGAATCGTGTGAGTGGAACCCGAACAGTAGAGGAATAAAGATGTCCGTAAAAAATTAAAAAAAAACAGAAATAGAAGGGCAGGATACGTTCTAAGGCATAGTACAGGATATATTACATGCACAGATAGGAAAGGAGAGGTAGAGGTAGACCGAGATCAGACTTTCGCACGCAGATAGTGATAGATATAGGTTGTGGGAAAATGTGTAGGTTAGTTCAGAATAATGTAGCGGGCTACTACTAACGCGTTTCACCAATTTAAAATAAGTAGTAATAAAAGTCTTTATTACTCACTATTCATAAGTCCAATTAACAGTATACGCCTTATTTATAGATGTTTTCAGTCCAATTAAGAATGAAGCACTATCATACTAATGCTATTTACAAGCACTAATATCTTCATAAACTAAATTCTTAATCGTAGGTCTATTAATAACACTAAACACTATTATTTATTTATTACACTTTTGTCTATTTATGTATTACGCAAGTTGTCGGTACAATATACACTTTCACATAATACAAATTTATATTTACTCTTGGACTTCCAAAAGCTTAACTATTTAACTTTACACGATATAATTTATATTCGACATTCTGATAGAGGCTAACTCTTACATTTATTAGCAGTCTTATATATACCCTGAATTAAAAGGATAATTTATACTCCTGTATATGCTAGAAAATTCTAGGCTTCTGTGGTATATACGTTGCTTACGGCGCTTGTGTGTTTGACGGGTTGCCTAATAGTAGCTCGTAACAATAATAAACAATGAGGGTACGCGTCTAACCAGTTTCAGGACTAAAGATTTGATGAATATGATGATGATGATTTTGCTGACAAATATTAAGCATGCAATCTAGCAAATCAAACTGAATTTCTTTTGAAGTTCCTTTAAATACTGTTGCATTGGTAAGATGGTCTTTTAATGATGAATCGAGTTATGCGGAAAAATTTATCAAACCTCTAAAAATGCCACTATTTAAAGATCTATCCCTCTCGTCGTGTCATCTAGTGCTAATTCAGAAGCGCCACTAAAATTAATACAATCAAGTATCTTAGAAAGGACATATCTATTTTTTCTAACTTGTGCATTATGTTTGTTAATATTTAAACGATACGCACTCTCAAGCTATTGACAAATATCCACCTTTCGCAAAAGGCTAAACTTCAGAATAGAAGTCAAATGTGATTGGGCGTATTCATGTTTCTTTATTTTTTGAGTTAGGTGAGATAAATCTGAGACACAAAGTTTCACCTAACTGAATTCACCACTTTGTTTTGCAAACAACAGACAGGGAAAGCAATACAGTCTGTTAGTTATTTCGCATCAACAGATTTACGAGTTTTTTTCATAAACATCCTACTTAAACTTACTTTTGAAATACCTATTTTTTTATTTAGCTATTTGTCAACTTGTGTAAAAAACTACCTAATATATATATTATTGTGAAGCCTCTTCGTGTTTACCCTACAAAAATATCTAAAATAGATTGGAGCCTACGTTGGGCGCCATATTTATTGTGAGGCTTCTTCGAGTTTACCCTACAAAAATATTTAAAATAGATTCGAGCCCCACAACTTGAGTGCCATAATTATTGTGTGGTTTCCTTTGAACCTCTTCGTATAGTTTACCTCGGTTGCTCCGGTCTGACTGACACCTAAAATACACTTAAGAAACTAACAACTGAAGCTTACCTGGACTACTCAATCTAATAACTCCCCCACTGCCTCTAAGCTGTAACCTAAAAGACATTCACTCCTTACACTCATGCTCAAAATAACGCAACTCACAAAATACATCCCACTCTATTTACACAAAATAAATGTAACATTTTTAAAATACGTTTCATTATTTACAATCGTATTACTTGTATTATTGTAACATATCAATTCACTGTTCCCTCGCCATGTTATATTATGGTCCTATTTCCTTATATAAAAGCATTATTCGTCTTAATTTTATACTATACCGTTTACAATCACAAGTTAGTTTTGATTTGTGTAACAATTCCCTTTAGTATTATTAAATAATACACTATATACATCGATCTTTAGTCTTAATTTAATATTCTTCCTTTTGTATAAATAATATAAATAATTAAGATCAGATGTAATTTTCCTATTGGTTAACCTTTGAATAATGTCCATAAATACACAACTGGTGTATATATGAATGTCATTCAGGATAGTTTTCTTGTTTTGTCCCGCTCTCAGAATGTGTGGTTGTCTGTAAACCAGAACAAATTTCAGTTTGTCTTGATATCTAACGGTCTTTTTGAGCACATGCCGTCTTCCGATAAAGGTGTCCTTTCTAAGGCCATGATGTCGTACCTGGTATGTAAAAGGTGTATTTGCTTTTATTCTTCCTAACATACATAAATATCATTTTAGACTATAAGCAAAATGCTTATGAAGAAAGCCTACCTGAATAACTCATTCAAAATATTAATGGATGGTAAGCTGTTTTTAAATAAATTTTTAGACTGTTCCTCGTGGCGTATTGCAATATTTTGTGGCACATCCTCCTGTAGCATATCTTCTGGTAGCAAATTCCTTTGGTAAAGTATCTAATTGTCAGTACTAAGCTATCTAAGCCTATGCATTAATTTTACTACCTACAAATATTATCTTTTTCGTCCAAGAATGTTATGTTGACGTTTTATGTATCTTCTAAAATAAATTAAATGTCCGTTAATGAAACATGGCTGTAGAACAAACAAGGATTGGCTCTTACAAATTTGAAGTTTGAAGTTAACAACCAAAATAATTAACGATGATGTTCATCTCAACAAACCGTAAGAAAATTCTATAGTTCTGAACAAACCGTAAGCTCAACGTTTAAGTATAGGTTTCTTTCATATATCTGAAATACAGGTATGAGTTTATCTTATTTATCTGAGTGACGAAACGACGTGCATGCGTTACATTTTAACAATTATCTGAAAAATAATGCATGTAAAACATAGTCATAACTTTATTTATCGATTACCTTAACTAATTTAATATTATCTTCGCTTTGCTATATAACTGATTGAGTTGTAAACAGAGAAGCTTTCATGAAACTTTTTTGTGCGTATTGAGGTTACCTTCAATTTAAATGTTTGATTAAAATTCTCTTAACTAATGTTAAATACAAGAAAGCGTATTTATGATTTCCTTTTACTTAGAACGTTTAACTAGAAATTGTGCCTAAGCGCAATAATAAATTTAGATTTTCTAATATCTTATCTGGTAGAGTTTGAGACAAATTTTGAAATTATCAGAGTGTAGATAAATCAACTACACTTAGTGATTTTATCGTATGAAAATTTGGTTGTAAGAAAATAACAATTTATATTTAATTTTTTTATTAATGTTATTAACTAAACGTCAATATATAAGTTGTATTAAGGTATTTTCTTTTGTCGCGTTCTAAATTGCATCCCTTTAACTTGCCTGGGTAAACTTTAACTTTGTTCTCTAAACCCCTGAGATATAGTCTTTTGCAATCTACCGTAGCCACAAACGGTCGACGCTAGTTCCGCCAGAGTTTTATTTAGACTCTGTTGTACACCCATTCCTACATGTAAAAAGGAAGGGTGCATTATCACCAATTCCTATTTCAAAATGTAATTGGATTCGATAACCTCATTAAACAAATACTCTATTAAAGTAAGAGGGCTATCCTCATACCTGACGTTAACCCCTTTATCTTAACATGAGCTCACAGTAAAACTTTTCAAACGTGAGTGCAAATTTCTAGCACTATGAAAATAAAATACGTCCTCTTTAATTTGTACAACATAGCCTGGTTATCTGTAACTTAATTATCCTTTTCTTCTTAAATAAATTTCATCTACATCTAAAGTCCCATAAAATTTTCAGTAAAATAAAAATACTCCAAAGCACAAAAAGTTAAAAGAGACAGCCAATAACCACCACAAAATGTTTTTATAAAATTTGTTACCTGGTAACTATTCTCCAGCAGGTATCCGCAAACCAGCCCTTGAAGATGATCCCGTCTAGTATGGCTCTAGTCCATGGAACACCTTCCCGATTAAATCACCATTCCTCTCTGCCTGCAGTTATCCCAAAATCTCTCTTCATTTACAATAAACCAAATGCATCCAACTTCCAAAATTTCCACACCATATTCCCATTTATAACGAACTAATCAATGATTGCTGCCTTCACCATTAAATTCCAATTTTTAACAATTTTCATACTTACCCGTGCCCAAAATAGTAGTCGTTTGTACTTACATACTTCTTATACGCTTCTCTATTCATTCTCAGCTGTTAAATAAATAGACTCATCATCACACCACACTAACTTGTGTGCAATTATTATTGATTATATAAGATCACTTAATACATTCGCTACAAGTGACTTCGTAGACAAGCGAAGAACGTAAGAATGAGAGAACGCCACCCTCCACTGAGGTGGTTATATAGGGTCCATGTACCTCTCTGTTTTCCAAGTTTTAGCACGTAGAACTACAACGCACACTCGTTTTCTAAAATTCCCGGCCAAACTGTCGCTAATTTCGACGTAAACTTTCAACGGCTCTCAGCTTTTCTTGAAATACGATGTACAAACAGCTTAAATTACTTGGAACACCCTCGAAAATCGTCAACCGTTGGAACTTTTCAGTGAAACTAGCCTCAACGAATTTTTAATTCTAACTACATTCACGCCCTCCCAAACTAAACAAAACATATTCCGTTTCTTTTTCTAGAATATATTGCTTTTTCTTACTTGTGCTCCCTTCTTACAAATCCCCAGTTGTATATCACCTTACCTAACTTTGAAACTGTTGCGTGTATATCTGTAACGTCCAATCACATTGCTCTATTTCTCTACTAGTTTTCCGATCGATACAAACATCGTCCGTCTTACTCCATTTACAGGCTATAGAATTGTCCTTGTTCACGTGTTTATTATAAAGTCTAACCGATATTTACCTTTGCATCCCCATCTTACATATTCTTTATTAAAATCCTTCTTTGTCTGTGATATCGATCCGTGTCTGCTTGTAACGTACGTTTACATTCTGAAAAGTTATTAATTTTCTTACCCTAACCAAACAAGCTCTTATTTAACATGCTATATTAAAAACGTTTCAAGTTTGTCCTTAAAAATATCAATCCTATTCTTAACGAATATGCAAAGCTTTTACATTTTCGTACACTATCTGAAATTAGAATAAAAGCGGTATATATATATATATATATAAATATATATATATATATATATATATATATATTGATATGATAACGCCGTACTCGGTGTAATGACGTTTTTATTTAACTCCACCGCTTTGTGTTCTCAAACCAAATTTAATCTTACTATTTTTATTATTATGCCACGGCTAGCCCTTTTTAATGTACACAGAGTGCACAACGTTACGATGATCAATTTTTCTCTTCTCCACCTCTTTATGATTACCTATTTGTTTGAATTAATAAAACGAAGTCAATTAATTTCATATAATGAAAGGAAATATTGTTTACAATTTTTGAAAAATATTAGATACACCCTTCAATCAATCAAAATCATATGTATTATTTACCACAAAATTTATATACTTTGAATTCAATCTAAAGTAACCAAAAACTACCTTTTTTACCGAAGAAACCTGGAACGTTCTAGACCCCTTTACAATATATTACGTAAGTTTAACGTATGCAATGTTTGTTGTTGACTTTATCACAAGTTTATATAAAATGAATAAATTCAGTATTGAAATTTAAATAGAAAAATATCTTAAAATTAAACAGATCTGACCTGCTACAGGTTGTACGGGTTGTGGATCAACACCCCTTTGTTGTCCTCATCCGTCTATCACTGCTATGCTTAGTTGAACCCCTCGTTTTCTATAAATTACTTCGTGCTTCTTTATTTTATATGCCTTGAATCTCGCAACTCAAAATTGTACCAGAATTGTACCAAAATATAATTGTCGACGCTGATTTGAAATATTATATTGACCCAGATTTGAATTGTTCTTATCGGCGCATACTTGAATTATTCAAAATGCACCACCCATTTGAATTATTATCATCAACACATTCGAATATTCTTGTTGTCGACACTTTCGAAATGTTATATCGCCCAATTCGAAATATTATCATCAACACATTTGAATTATTATATCAACTATAATTTGAATATTCGAATTATTCTTCTTGTCGACACTTTCTAAGCCGTTAAACGGCAAAACAAGTCTTCATAATTGTTGCACTTATTGTGACTTGTAACATACACTTGATATATTATTATATTTAAATTACGCGTGACTTTCTGATTAGCAGTGACGCTGCTTCGCTCTGCATGAGTTGTGAACTGACTTGTGTTATCATTACTCTGTGTTATATAGGCTGATTCCACTTACATGTGGGCTGGGTTTTCAACAAGTCTTGCAGATATCTCAACCAACCACGTCTTTAATATTTCCTGCATTTCAAAGTTGTTTCTGATGTAATTTGATACCTTATTATTCGTTATCTTGACCATACGTTGTTTTGTGTAGATATCGCCTTTTTGAATAATTGAACACAATAAATGATGTAACAACCTTAATTCTACTTTCGTTTATGTATTTTTATGCGTGCTTGAAATTGCGTTTTCTTATCAAAAATATTTATTATTTTAATATAATTGCATAAAGCTTTGCTAGGTTTTATCTCTTATCTTTGTTTTTGTTTTATAACTAATTAGAACACTTCTCAACGCGTGTTTAATTACATATACTATCACTTCTTCTGAATACGCGTACTTTTGTTGAAAGATTACTTAAAATTAATAACGGTCTATATACAGAGTGTTAAGTGCTTGCTATTTACATAATGTATGAATTACCTATTTTTCTGCTAAATACGCATTCTATTGTTGTAAGATATGCTTACTTGCATCGCTTAAAGCTAATTATGGTCTATATACAGGGTGTTAAATGCTTACTATTTACATAATGTACGAATTACTTAATTTTCTGCTAAATAAATGCAGTTTTCTGATTTCTATTGCAATTTATGGTTATTACACGACCCTTGCTACCCAATACACCTCTAAACAACCCCTTATCACAGCATTATATATATTGATATGATAACGCCGCGCATCGATGTAATAAATGTCCAGTTTCCTGCTGTCCGCCACCGCTCTGTGTTGTACTAATATTCTAATTTTAATTATGCCACGACTGGCTTAGTTTAATTCACATAGAGTGCACAACGTTACGATGATTAAATAAATTAACCTCTTTTCCCTTAAATCTTACTTGCTTAGAATGATAAAACGAAGTCGATCAATATTTGTATAATGAAAAGAAATAATACCTACACTTCACAGTTTTTCAATTTGGCAAATAAACCATTGAATCAATTAATAATATTTAGATTATTTATCCCAAAAATTCTATCTCCCTTTCTTTAATTTAAAGTCACCAAAAACGACGCTTTTACTGGAAAATCTAGAACGTTCAATATCTTTCCCCCTTTTTACGTAAATTTTTACGTATACAAAATATTTCTGTTGACTCCTTACAAAATAGAAAAATATAGTCAGTGTTTAAATTAAAATTTGAAATGATGCCTTATACTAGATAGCCCTGACCTGTGGTTTTCCTGGTGTGTCCTTTTCCCCTTTGGTCTGCTGCTACGTGTTGTGGATCAACACCCCTTTATTATCTTCAATCGAGTTGATCTATTAAAACAATTCTCTGCTTTGTGTTCCTTCGCGTGAGTTTGAATCAATAATTGTTAATCAATCATTGTTAATTTTTGTTACCAAAATTTACTTCGTGCTTTACTTGGATTTCCAGGGCGCTACTCAAATTTCCCTAGATACAACTTAGATTTTTGGATGCTACTCAGATATCCCGGGTGCAACTTAGATTTCCCGGGAGCTACTTAGATTTTTCGGGTGCTACTCAGAGCCCTACATTATTATAAATATTTAACCTAAATCAATTAACAAATTTCTACTCAGTTTTCAGCAAACGGCAAAAGTTTTTTCATATATCTTCACTATAGTTTGTTCTCAAATATCATATAACACTACTTTTCACAAATTTTAATAATTTAATTTGAAATTTATTTCGACGCGTAAATTTTTGAGAACAGTGATGCAGCTTTGACGTGGTTCAAATTGAGACTGAGCTTCTTATCAAACTCTGGGCGTTATATAGCTTATGCTATCTAAATTTCATTGGTTTATCTGAACTGTCGTTCAAAGTTTTGTAGCAAACCATAGGTTGTTTTGGATATTCCTAGGAGGTTTACACGTTTAATTCTGATGAAACGATTGCGTGATCACATATTCTGCTCGTATTTCTATTATTTCACGATCTTTGACCGCTTGTTTTGTTATTATTATTGGAAATTCTAATTTACCTCGGTCTTTAATTTAGCTTATGGCTCTTGTTCGTGTAGATAAAGCTTTTAGGGAATTGAACAAATAAACTGATGTAACATGAATGATGTAAATCAACATGTTTCTGTTTATATCTTGTATTTAAAACTTATTTTGAAATGTGCGTTTTTTATCAAAGCGCTTTACTACATTCTTTCTTTATCGCATGCTTAATTGCGTAATGACTTACTAGGTTTTATCTTATTCCATGCGTATCTATTTGTTTATAAATTTATGAACGCTTCTTGAAGTAGTTTAATTGCATGTATCATTATCTCTCTGCTGAATATGTGTTCTATTATTGAAAGATATGCTTGCTGGCTTTGATTAAAGCTAATGGCGGTCCTTATACAGGGTGTTAAATGTTTGTTTTTTGCATAATATGCAAAATATTTATTTTTCATGCTAAATAAATGCAGTTTTCAAATTCCTATTGCTATTTACATTTACTACGCGACCCTTACGACTCAATACACCCTTAAATAACCCCCTTATCATAGCAATATATATATATATATATATATATATATATATATATATATATAATTTAATTGTAGGTTTATTTGGTTTAAGCACGAGAAATGACAGGGAAAATAGGCTGGTAGAATTTTGCGACAAGAACAATTTAATCATAACAAACACATTATTTCAACATCATATTTGAAGACGATACACGTGGAAGATGCCAGGAGATAGAGAAACATATCAAATAGATTACATTATTGTTAGACAACGTTTTAGAAATCAAATAAATGACTGTAGAAGTTACGCGGAAGCAGATATAAACAATGACCACAATATCGTAATTATGAAGGCCGCACTTAAATCTGAAAATCTGACAAAGAGGAACGGAAAAAGGCACTTTGACTTTTAGTAGCTATAAGATAAAGATATTCACGAAAGATTTGAAAAAAAGTCAAATGAATTGCTGAAAGATATCGAGAAAATTTCTGATACTAAGGAAGTAGAGACAAAATGGAATGGCATTAAATCCAGCTTAGATATGGCTGTCAGAGATATTCTGGGGTATACACCAAAAGAAAACAAGAAACCATGGATAACAACGGATATCCTGAATTTAGTAGAAGAAAGACAAAAATACAAAAATAAATCAGATGAAACAGGAAAACAGAGACACAAAGCCATAAAATGGGAAACTATTCGCAAATGCAGGAAAGCTAAAGAACAATGGATTGATAAAAAGTGCAAAGAGGTACAAACTAAGATGGCAATAGGAAAGACAGACGAAGCATACAAATTAATTAGCTGAAGAAATACTAGAAGAAGATCAATTTTGGGTTTAGGCGAAATAGGGGAACACGGGAGCCTATTTTAGCTCTGAGTGTGATAATGGAGAAAACAATAGAGAAGGGGAAAAGCGTATATATAGGGTTTGTAGATTTGGAAAAAGCATTCGACAATGTGAAATGAAAAAAAATGTTCGACATACTCAAAAAGATTGGAATGAGTTTTAGGGATAGACGGATAGTGTAGAACCGCCACTGAAATTAGCAAACGCCGCTTTACGGCGCTGCCCTTTATAGTGACGGGTGCAAGAATATAAGAAGGTACCCGCTTCAAACACCCTTGCGCAGGAACACTTTATGTTTATCAAAAGTAATACTCAACTTGTATTAAACTGTGCAATTTACTGGCATAAAATATAACTTTTTTGGACGAGACATAAAAATCACTCTTGACATATATGTCACAACACATAATCATCAATCGCCTACTACTTAAGTTTAAATACATATGAGGCGCGTTTGCAACATACTCCCACCTTGTGTTATGAGCAACCGAAGAACACAACAAAATTTACGCCACTGTCCAGCCTAGTACGCAAGTCTTTCCGGCAACAACTTGCCGTCCACTTTTAGTGTACACACGTGTTTTACTCACAGGTACAATGTTCCTTCTTAACTGCTCTTCTGAGGAATCGCCGTCATGTACTGCATTTTCAGTAGCTGCTCCCACCTGACCGTAGCTATTCACAGAATCAAGATGAACCATTTCACCTTCTGAACACTCCAACGGATAAATACGCTGAATTGGGCGCACCAACTGACCTTTAGCAGTTTTAGTCGGACAACGCGTACTCGTCCATCTTTACCAGGTATCAACTCTGTTATGCGACCCAGAGGCCAGTCTATCCGTTTTGTCTGATCATTTCCAATCATAACGATCTCACCGACATTTAGTGAACGTATTTTGCAATGTTTGGACACCATACGTAATTGACCCAAGTATTCGGTACGAAATCTTCTGCGTAATACATCACGAATCTTTTGTGACGTAACAGTCGCTTGTTCAATGATGCAGAATCAAATACATCTAATTCTGGTACTCCAATTTCATGCCGTTCCTGCAGAAACATATTTGGTGTTAACGGCTCCAAATCGTTCACATCACTCGAGATGTAAGTCAAAGGTCTAGCGTTTATAATGGCTTCACAATCACATAATATAGTATGTAGTCCGTCAAAATCCAGCGAAGCCCTTCCTAAAACTTTACGTAATAATTGTTTTAACATGAAATCAATCTCTCCCAAAATCCACCCCACCATGCTGCGGTTGGAGGGTTAAACTTCCATGCAATACGTTGCACCGCTGAATATTTTTTTACAGCGTCCCAATTCACTTTGCGCATCGCGTTATCTGTACCGACAAAATTAGTTCCATTGTCTGAATATACGATACATGGTCGGCCCTTCTAGCAATGAATCTACGGAAAGAGTCAACAAATGTTCCAGTTGACAAGGATGTAACAAGTTCAAAATGTACAGCACGATATATCGCACACGTGAAAATACACACCCATGCTTTTTGTCCATTTCTTAGAAACATAGGCCCGGCCATATCAACACCAATGATTTCGAAGACTGCCGCGTCACGTACTCTATCACTAGGTAACGGCGGCGTAATTTCTTCCATTCTGGAAGCGTTTTGTCGTTTACACACAACACAATTTCCAATAACAGTTTTATGCTACGACGACCTCCTAGAATCCAATAGCGTTCTCTTAATAGAGATAAAAGTGTCTGCACACCAGTGTGACAGGACTCAACGTGCTTATCCAATATAAGCTTTTTAACCACTGGGTGCTTCCCAGGCAATAACAGAGGATATCTAAAGTCGACATCGTCTTCGCGATATGAAACTTTGGTATTCAGACGAATAATACCATTTTTATCAATAATTGGTTGCAATGAAGACAACTCTTTTACCTTCTGGTCTTGAAACGATTCTTGTTGTATAACTTTAACAAGACACAGCTCAGCAGCTTCTGTTTCTTCTACAGATAAACATTTATCCAGAATTCGGCCATCAGGAAAACGACAATTGTGAATGAAACGTAAAATCCATGCAAGCAAGCAGATGATTTCATTGTAATGAGAAAAACGTTTATTATACCATAAGTCTTCACTGTTTAGCATAGATGCTACAAGTCTTTTGCGACGTTCTCTTCCAACCTCCTCTTCATTGACCTCAAGATCTGCCTTAGGCCATGCACAGTGTGGTTGGTATAACCAGGACGGTCCCTCTAACCATTTGGATTCTAGCAATTGTTTGGGGGAACAACCGCGAGATGGGAGGTCCACTGGATTCAAATTTCCTGGAACATGGTGCCACATGTTTTATCGGTCAACTTACGAATTTCTGCAATCCGATTCCAAACAAATGCAGACCATTGATCTTCTTGTTTTATCCAAGAAATAACAGTACTCGAATCGCTCCAAAATAACTTTCAAATTCGTTATCAATCAACGATTTCAACACGTCTTTACAGAGACGTACAAGCGTGCTGCAATCGTAGCAGCCAACAATTCGAGCCGGGGAATAGTCATTTCTTTTAAAGGTGCAATTCTCGCCTTAGCTTGAAGTAAACTTACTTTTACACCATCGACCTTTTCTACTCTTACATAAACTACCGATGAGTAGGCTGCCGTACTGGCATCACAGAATGTATGCAAGCTGATCTTTTGCGAACCATCATTTAAATAGTCTATCCATCGAGGCACTTTAATTCCTAATAAGCATTCTGATTCCACGTACCATTTCATAAATTCTCTCTTAACTTCGCCGTCTACTTCTTCGTCCCAATTAATTTCTCTCTCCAGAGGTGCCGTAGCAATGCTTTTGGGCGAATAGTAGTTGGACATACAAATCCCATTGGATCAAATATTCTATGAGTCAGCGATAATATAACACGCTTCGTTATAGGTCCTTTGGCTTCATGTTCACGGTGCTCAAAATTTAGCGCTAAACTATCTTCCATTTTGTTCCAATTAAGACCTAGCACTTGCGTCACAGGTTTGTCAAAAGGCGTTTTGCCCAATTGCGTATGCTCCCACCCTCTGAGGTCGAAATGTCCTTTGGCCATTACTGTACGAGCATTTTTTATAAACCGGTTTAGCTCGCTCACAGTAGCGACGCTGTGTATGCAATTGAGGCGGCTCCGTGGCGTAGTGGTATGTGTGTGACTACTACGCCCAAGGTCCCGGGTTCGTATCCCGACACGGTCCGCTTGAAAAATGTTAGGTGAGCATTTTTCGCAAAAATACACCCTCGTTCGGATGAGAGGTAAAATGGAGGTCCCGTGTGTGAGTGTTGTCACGCACGTTAAAGATCCCTACCTTGCTTGGAACAGCAAGGATTCGGCAAAATTCAAAATTTTCCAGGTAAAAAAAACTCGCTTCCTGGCCAATGTAGTACCTTCGGGTGGAGCATTGGAAAATCACATGTAATGTGTATGCAATTGTCAACGTAAAAGCCATTCATCAATGTCATAATGACCTGTTTAACTTCTCTGTTCACAGTTTCATCGAGCATACGAGTCAAATGGTACTTTATAGTCATGCCTAGTAAATACGGACTAGCGCACACTCCAAAAACAACTCTCTTATGTCGATATATGATTTCACTACCCTGTAAATCCAACCAAATAAATCTTAATACGTCTTGTTCAGCAGAATGTAACCCCACTTGCAAAAAAGCTTTGGTGATGTCTGCAATCACACCTATCGGATTGAATCGAAAACGTAATAGCAAGGCAGGTATCAACTCAATCAGATTCGGACCGCTTTCTAAACAATCATTCAACGAAGGACTACCCTTTTCGTGCGAAGAAGCATCGAAAACTGGCCTTATCTTTGTGGTTAGACTATTAGATTTCACTACAGCCCTATGAGGTAAATAGTGAGTAACAGCATTTCTGGGACAGCGCATCTCTTCTTCAGATACTACTTCAACTATGCCTAAGTCTTTCCACTCATTTAAAACTTGTACATAAGCTTCATACAACTGTTCAAATTGCAGCTTTTTTATAACATGGTTCAATCGCTTACGGGCAATTTCGTAATTATTAGCCAAAGGTGGATGACCTTGCTTCCATGGTAGACGTACAACGTATCTTCCATTAGCATCTTCTTCTACAGTTTCCATGAAATATTTTTGTACATCGGAATTTATTTCATCTTTAGATCTTTTTTCCACCGGATCCATAATGCCTAACACGTCCAACTCCCATAGCTGATTTACCTTCAACTCACTGTAAAGTAATGAGATGACTTGCATAGTAGTGGACTTGCTACAAAGCTCTTTGGTAGCTTTTCCCATAAGCGTCCAACCGAGATCAGTCTCAATAGCCACAAGACCACAATTCAAAACATGTCTCTTACCCGTCAATAATTTTCCACAAACATCGGCTCCTATCAAAATTTCTATTGGCGAATAATCACCCACGTCAGCTATTTGTATACCTTTTTTAGCTAGTTCGTTTATCCACAGACCATTGGGAACTGGAGCTACATCATCGCAAATAACGGGTTGGTCTAAAACATCGAAGTGGCAAGAATATTCACCAGTCAAATTAATAAGCTTTATCTTATAGACAATGTGAGCTTGTTCCGCTGTAGACGCTCCGCCAAACAAAGTATGAGTAATCCGCGTGTGACCTTGCACGGGAAAACCCAATATCCGAGCAGTATTCTTCAAAACATATGATCTTTGTGACCCTGTGTCTATAATAGCCCGCACTGTACGTTCCCCATTTTTTCCAGCGAGTTTTACTCGTAACGTTTGCAGGAACACAACAGGATTATACAAATTGGCAACATTCTTATCGCAACTGGTTGCCTCTAGTACCTTATCCAGAGTTACCGGTGTAGTAACGTCTTCAGCACCCTTGTTTGCTGACAACTCAGGACACATTAATGGTACGTGTCTTTTGTTACATATCATGCAAGTTATTTTTTGACGACATTTTCTGCCGACGTGACCTACCTTTAAACAACTAAAGCAAGCCCTTTTCTGTTTCAAAATTTGACGTTTTTCATCTAATGCAACCTTTTGCATTTTGTGACACGACTCACTACTATGACCAGCTTCACAGAAAACGCATTTTACTTGTTTGGTAAACAAACAGCAGCAGTCGGTACGTGCTCATGTTTTTCATTAACTTTTTTGCCTTTTCGCTCAGTTTCGTTAGAAATGGTGGCTGCAGAAAACCCTTCTTTTGCTAGTGCAATGCGTTGTTCTCCGTCAACTTCTAAACTTATAAATGCCATCAAACCGTCAAGGCGTTCTTTGAGCGTATCGCCTCTTTTCACCGATACATCGCCCAGCGATCTCTGCCATGCGCGCAACAGCTCTTCTGGAAGACAAGATTCTACCAATGGAAACAACATTGCGGAACAAGTGTCCGTCGTCACACCAAGCGTGTCAAGAGCTCTCAACTGCGTCGCAATCTTATCATACAGACTGGCTAAATTTAGCGTCTTTGGATTGAGTGCTTTAATTAAAATAATTTTAGCAACTCACGCACATAAAACTCGACTAACAAGTCATGCCTCCCAAACCTGCCTTTTAAACTTTCTACAGCTTTTTCATAATTATTCCCAGTTGGGGGAAAACTAACTATAAGTTCTTCGGCTCGGGAACCCGGGACAATAACTTGCAACAAATAATGAAATTTATCTTCATTGGTTAACTCACAATCATTATGAACTTTATTAAAAGTGCTCCAGAACGGAAGCCAATCGCGCAGCTCACCTCCGAATTTTTTAAACTCAATGATTGGCAATTTGATTCTACGAGAAAGAGATCCTCCTGCGCCACTACCAACGTTACTAGTACTGTCAATAGCAGGTGACCCAATAATGCGTTGGCAACGCAAATTCAACCTGCGATAAGTAAATTGATACTCGTCTGTGCTCTGAAGTTCTATTTCGAGTTGTTCCTCGCTGATTCCATCTGTATCCAACAAAAGGTCATAGACTTCACGATCCATTTGTTCTAATCCGGCTATTTTTTGGGTTAACATTTCACACCTTGTATTTATCTGGTCAACATCTTGTTGTTCGGCATCCAAAAGTTGTGTCAGCTGATTTGCAGTTAAAGTGAAAGCCCTGCGTGCTGCAGCTCGAGATTTCTTAAGTCTCTCCATCGTCACAGTCTTTCAATTAGTAACTCAAACGCGATACTGATAAACCAAACACCAACGCCACGCTAAATCGAACAATACCAAGTTGAGTCCTGTCACGGTCGCCAATAAATGTAGAACCGCCACTGAAATTATCAAACGCCGCTTTACGGCGCTGCCCTTTATAGTGACGAGTGCAAGAATATAAGAAGCTACCCGCTTCAAACACCCTTGCGCAGGAACACTTTATGTTTATCAAAAGTAATACTCAACTTGTATTAAACTGTGCAATTTACTGGCATAAAATATAACTTTTTTGGACGAGACATAAAAATCACTCTTGACATATATGTAACAACACATAATAATCCCTCGCCTACTACTTAAGTTTAAATACATATGAGGCGCGTTTGCAACAGATAGTACATAACTTGAGTAAACAGCGGTAATAGAATTAGAGCAAGAAAGTAGAGAAGTAAATATTAGGAAAGGGGTGAGACAAGGATGTGCCTTATCCCCATTAATTTTTAACTTGTACATAGAAGAAGCAAATGAATACTGTCAAATGCAGGAAGACGTTTGGAATTAATATGCAAGGACAAAAGATTGACATGCTTAGATTTGCAGATGATATAGCAGTATTAGCATATAGCAAAGAAGAGTTAGAAGCTGCTCTTAATGAAATGGAAACAGTTTTAACGGAGAGATATGGTATGAAAATTAACAAAAATAAAACTAAAGTTCTAGTATGCAAAAGAGGGGAAAATAAATCAAAAACAAGAATACAAATAGGTAACGAGAACTTACAAGAGGTTAAGGATTTCTGCTACCTAGGAAGTCAAATAACGCAAGATGGGAAAAGCACAAAAGATATAAAACAAAGATTAGCACAAGGTCGTGCTACATTTAACAAGAAAAAGCAACTACTGTGCTCAAAGACCACAAACATAGAAACAAGAAAAATATTGCTTAAAACATATGTGTGAAGCACAGCACTGTATGGCTGTGAAGCCTGGACAGTAGGAGAAGCAGACAAGAAAAAGGTACAAGTCTTTGAAATGTGGTGCTACACACGTATGATAAAGATATCGTGGACAGACAAAGTTAAGAACAAAAAGGTACTAGAAATGGTAGGGGAAGAAGGAAATATGTGGAAAACAGTAAAAATAGGAGAGATAGGATGATAGGCCACATACCAAGACATGAGGGAATAGTGCGGAGTATATTAGAAGCAGAGATAGGAGAAAAGAGAAGTAGAGATAAATTTAGGTTAGACTACTGCACACAGATAGTGACAGATGTAGGCTGTAAGAATTTCAGGGAAATGTGTAGGCTAGCTCAGAATAGAAATCAATGGAGGTATGTGTTCAACCAGTTCCAAGATGAAAACTTTATTACGAAAAAACAACATAATTGTACTTAAACCTGATGGTTATTATAAGCTACTACAAGTGTAGGTTTTGCAATATTCTCAACTAATGTTAATTGTGGGTAAGAATTTACTGGAGAACTATTAGTTTGGCAAATGTCTGTGTTGTGGGATCTTGGTAGCCGCAGGCTGCTTAATCCCCTCACATTCACTGAATATCTGTAAAATAGGGCATATTTTAGAAAACGATAGATACCTTACATGTGATTTTCCAATGCTCCTCCGAGGGTGCTGCATTGGCCAGGAAGCGAGTTTTTTTTTACCTGGAAAATTTGGAATTTTGCCGAACCCTTGCTGTTCCAAGCAAGGTAGGGATCTTTAACGTGCGTGACAACACTCACACACGGGACCTCCATTTAACCTCTCATCCGAACGAGGGCGTAATTTGTGTGAAAAATGCTCACCTATCATTTTTCAAGCAGTCGGCCGTGTCGGGATTTGAACCCAGGACCTTGGGATCCGTAGTCTTACGCTTACTACATTGATCCACGGCGACGCCCCCCTTCACATACCACTGAATATCGGTAAAATAGGGCATATAATTAGAAAACAATAGAAGGGAATCGAGGTGTATATAGGCTGTTGGGAGAATTGCAGGGAACTGTGTAGGCTAGATCAGAACATAAATAAGCTGAGGTACAAGTCCAACCAGTTTCAAGATGTAAAACCCAATGACGAAAAAATAAGTGCTCTTAAATCTTATGATTATTATAAACAACTACAGGTATTGGTTGTGAAATAGTTTCAACCAATGTTGATTGTGCGAAAGGATAAATTGGAAAACTATCAATTCGACAAAGGTTCAAGTGCTAGGTGAATTTGGCAGCCAAAGGCTGCTTACTCCTCATTACATATAACTAAATATCAGGGAAGTAGGGTATATAACAGTAAAACAATAGAAGATGACCGAACTGCATCAAACAAGAAAAAACAGCAGATATGTTCAAAGACAACGAACATAGATACAAGAAGAAAACTGTTCAAAGCATAGTGTGGGGCACAGCACAGTACATCTATGGAATAAGGGCAGTAGGAAAAGTAGATAGAAAGAGTTAAAAGCCTTCTAGAATGTTGTGCTTCATATGTATGAGGATGGTAACATGGACAGACAAAGTTAATAACAAATAGGTTGTTGAAATAGTAGAGGAATAAAGATATCTGTGGAAAACAAAAAAAAATAGGAGAAATAGAAGAACATGATACGTTCTAAGGCGTTTCTAGGAAAAGTACGGGATATATTACAAGCAGATATAGGAAAAGATAGGTAGAGATAGACCGAGATTAGACTTTCGCACACAAATAGTGATATATGCATACTGGTCAAACTTGAGGGAAATGTGTAGGTTGGTTCAGACTAGGGAACAATGAGGGTACGCGTCTAATCAGTTCTAGGACCGAAAACTTGATAATGATGATATAATTTAAAAATAAATTCCTTTCTTGACCTTTTTTATTCGTAATAATTTTCTTTTTTGTTTATTGGGGATATACGTCTAACTAGTACTGAGTACTGATTAACAATTACTTTTCCATAATTATAATTAGCGGTCTTGGCATGTTGGCAGCGATTCGTTGCTTAAGCCTTACCATAACATATAATTTAATACTTTTCCTTTTTTGAAGCGGATAACCAGGTTATATTTCATTTCTTTATAAATGGGAATCATGTAAACATGGAGTTCTTTAAACAACCATCAGGTTGCTAATATCTATGTAGAGCCAGGTAAAAAAGAAAAAGACAGAAGGGTATAGGAAGACCTAGACCAAGCTATATTAGTCAAATTATTAGAAATTTAGATTATGAAGGGTATGTAGAACTTTTTAGATTAGCACAGAATAGAAAATAAGTTAGAGCTGCGTCAAACCGACCTTAAGTAAGGTCGAAAACAAAATGATGATGAATTGTATTTACTGCATCAATAATTTCTATAAACCGGGGAACCTAATATCAGGTGTTTTTACATGGAATCTGTAAAGTCGTTTATTTTATACACATATACAGTAATTTATTTGATGTTTACCTTGAAATGAAGGTAAATTTTATAGATGATTGTTTATTTGCAAAGAAAACTCTTCTAAAGCTTATAATTTAGTTATACGTTAAAATTCAAACATTTACAAACATCTGTATTACAATATGCATTATTTGCATCATTTGTCCATTAACTTACAATTACTAACTACATTAAATTTTATGACACTTGTGAACTTGTAGAGGTGTAAACATATGTATGGTTTTTGGCCTTCCTATTAAACTAGTTACTTAATTTTTATGCGAATATATCAGTTATCTAGGATCTTCCATATTATACTTCATTGTTTCTTTTCATTTATATTTATAAAATAATGTCATGGTAAATTTTGCTTAGCTTGTTTATATTCATTTTGTCGTAGTAGCGGTTGGTTTTTTTTATTACATAAGTCATTTCTAGTACTTCCAGTTTTCCTGATTTTTTCAGTTGTAATTACTTGTGTGTCGTTAAAATTAAATCTGTGCTTTGCTGTAGTTTCATGTTTAATGGCAGCTATTTTATTCTGTTTATCATAATTATGAGCATTAAGCATAATTTTCAAATGTTGCATACTTTGTCCAATGTATACATGCTTACAATTTGTTTGGCGTGGAATTTTCTAGAACGTGTGTGTTTAAATACATCCCACAAAATAAATTTGTAGCTGCTGTCAACGGAATTCTTAATAACGTACTTTCTGTTCAATAATAAAGTACACCTTCGAATAAATGGACGTGCAGTGGGCATGACCCTAACTAATGTTAACGCTCAAATTGTATTAGAGGACTTTAAAAAACATATCGTCAACAAAATCTAAATCCTAATACCTTGTTTTTGCAGAAACGTTTGTTATTCCAAAATATAAATGTAAATAAACCTTTCCGACTGCAACATAGGGAATTTACATGTAGAATCCTTTATTTGCGGTTCTATTTCTATTATGGGTCGTTCAAACAAAACTGTTGGTATAATATTCGTGATTTTTTCTACATTGAAAACACTCAATTATTAGTGGGGTTACGGGAGGGGAGGGGGGATTGCTCCATGATGACAGCATTTGCATGTTTTCAAAATCAGTAAATTAAATTATTTTAATTTGGGGTGGTTTATAGTACATAATTTCGATCAACCATATTTTTTCTAAACGTTTGGCTCAAACAAAGCTTGTAGTTAACAGTTATATACTATTCCTAGACGTTACGAGAGAATTAGTTGAAATAGCATCAATACTTATTCGTAGTGATAAAACCTACACACTTTCAAACAATATTACTAATTCGATTAATCACATCATCGCCGTCTCCTTAGATATTTTTTGAATCCATAGCTGCATTCAATAATAATTAAATATTGTTGGCAATCTATTAAGTGCATTCATAACAAAACTAACCATAAGTTTAATATCTTCATTTTATGTAAATACAATTTCAATATAAACTCAAATTTTCTAGAAGTACGAAAATCACCAACAGTCGCGTTGCATATTTTATCCTTTGTCAAAACTGTCCTCATTTAAAAATTTTTATTGGTACCCTACCTTGTGATCTATTGATGCTTAAAACTTAAAAAGTTTAGCATAATTTATTCAGTAAATAATACAACAATCATACAATCTTTATTTACCGCTATTACAAACAATTATTCACAGATATATACAGTTTGGTACACTAATTACAACTCAATAAGTGATATTTTTGTAAAGTCCGTGTTTTAAATTTTTAATTGCAAACTCATTTAATACAACAGGAGTAAATGGGCCCCAAATAATACCCTATATTTATTGTACACTGGAGTATGATGAGCTCATAATAACCCAGTTTATTAATGTATGCCTTTTACCTTGCATAAAATTATTACAAAACTAATAAACCCATGTACCCTCAACAATCCAATTTAAATTCGTAATGAAATTTAGTAAGTTTTACATACACCTTTTTTTCAATATTTAAAATACCCTAATAATTGTCAAGTACACGTATCTTTTCTAATACGTTAAATAACCATAAATAACCTCCAAAGTTCACTCACACATCACAAATAATTCCAACAGTTTATCAAATAACAGAAAATTCAAATGAGTTACCTGGAAAATGCTTCAAGCCTCCACCTCCTTCGATGATGCTCTATCCTCCAGAACCCCTTGGCTTCGTGACTATACGCTCTGATTCATCAGATATTTATAGATGATTACCTCAGTATACGCCGACATTACTCACGTTCATAACTATAAGGCCTCCACTTACCACGTTATAAGTGCTAATACTACTTTTTATGAATTTATAAATTTTTTCAATACTTACAAACCTCTACTATAACGTCGGTTTATTGTCTAAGGCGATGAAAATACAAAAAGAGCAATTAGAATACAAATAGAGTATTTATACTGTTAAAATGCCACCTCTTGGCCACTCTTCACGCGAAAAACTTATTTTAAAATAATATTTTTGCAAATTTTTATATAACTGCTTTAAAGCTTCCAGAAATTTACCTCGTGAACGCGCTATATAATCTGAAAAATCGCATTCACCTGCCGCGTGTTCATCCGTTGTAAAACTACTTGTTTCAGCCAATGATACCGTTCTGTGTCGTCATAAAACTCCGTCTGTAATATTTTTATCCCTGTCTTATTCATATTTGATGTCGCATTCCAAACCCCATTTGAGTTATAGAAAATCGATATTGCTGACCGCGTCGCATGACTCCATGTGGATTGAATACGTGCGTTTTGAAACCAATGCTTTTATACCCGTCTCTATCTGTAGCATATTATTGATCGTGCATCTCGTCCTCTCTTTAAGAAACTTTGTTAGTTTGTTATCGGAAGCCACTGACAGTTGGAAATATATTCTATAAAGCCCACTTTATTATGTTTATAAATTCGAAAAAGGTAACCTTTCAAACATGCAGGTGTTCTTAATTATTGATCGTTTAAAATAACAATTCTTGGAGTCTATGTTTCACGGTATTCGATACAACTGACGTCCTTATTTGCTACAACAAACCTTTTCGCCTTGGGATTATTGATTTTCTATACCCTGGTGCGTTTTCTAAGGCTATTACACGTTGAATTAAAATAAATTAAATTAATTATGCGTTTCTATTTGTTTTTAAAACTGGTTTTCATTATATACCTATTACTTTTCAATCATTAATTATAAAAATACGTCAATACTTATTCGTTTAAATTAAATAAATGAAATAAATTTTGCGCGTAAATAAATTGTTCCTTTCTCTATGCAGGGTGTTTGAAATTGCATTGCTTACCCCAAATTTAACTTTTTGAATCCATAACAATATATATTGCTATGAATAAACAGGAATTATCGTGCCCCGACGTTGGGCCGTCCAATAAATATTGCTCTGATACTCTCACAATTATGCGTGCCCCATCGTTTGGGTGGCCATATAAATATGCTATGAACTAACTGGAACTAACAGGATTTATCGTTGACCGACCTTGTGTCGACCAATAACAAAACTTGATGTGATAACGCCTTACTCGATATCAATGGCGTATTCTACTTGACTCCTACTCTCTTTTTAACTTATCAAATTAAACTCCCATAAATTTTATCATTTGACCTCGACTAGCTTTTACTTTGAATTATAAAATGAAGTTAATTCAATTCCATATAATGAAAACAAATATTATGTACAGGTTTTGTAAATTATTTAAAATACACTTTTCAATCAATTAATGTTGTAAATCTTATTTATCTCAAAAATCATATGCTTTTTATCTAAAGTCACCAAGAAGCCTATTGTTTTTATAAAAAGAAGCCTGGAACGTTCAAAACTCCTTTATCATATTACGTAATTTCTACGTATGCAAGTTCGTTGTTGACTCCGTCACAATAATTTATATTAATTAAACAAATTCAATATTCAATATTTAAATTCAAATAAAATAAAAATTAATTCCCCGGGGGGGGGTCGGGTATCCGTGGTCAGATTTTGTGGGGGTACCATATTTCGACTCAGCTATGTTAGGGGAGTCCAAATATGTATCGCACATTAATTTTGGACCTATTTGAAATTTTTTTCCCGACGGAATATCGCGGGGCACGGCGCCCCGTGGCCCGATTTTAACTGACATCAAAACTTAAGCTCTGGACACCGAGCTGAATCGATTGATGTATCACACATTGATGTCCGACCATTAGAAAGGCCTCGGACGGACAGACGGACGACAAATCGATTTCATAAACGAACGAAGTTCGTTGAAAATTTCTTAAAACTAGAAGATTTAACCTGGTCTGTTTACTTCGTTATTTCCTTCTCGCAACCAAGATTATCGACGCATCCATTATCAACTAGTATTTTCCATGAATTATACCATCCATTTGGACCAATTCAAAATTATTATATACCCATTCGAAATTATTATCTATCAACACGCAGTCTCAGAATATCATTTAAATTATTATATCACTTGAATTATTGTCTTCAAACTTAGACTTGTTATCTCCCTCGAATTATTGTCGTCGCATTTAGACTTATAACTTTATTCTGACCGGCCTCAGACTCAGAATTTATTCTCCCCGGACTCAGAATTGGATTTTATTTTCACCGGCCTCAGACCCAGACTTGTAATTTATTCTCACCGGCCTCAGACCCAGAGCCCTATTATTATTATATTTTAGTTTAAATAAATTCCCCAAAGTCTACTTACGTTTAATCGGCACTAGTAATTTTCATCTTCGTCGTCATGTCTGTCACTTAAAAAATTTTCACTTTCAAATATTATTACGCGTTACTCTCACATTCAGAGTGACGCCCCTTGGCTTTTGTTGAGTTGAGAACTGACTTCGTTATCATGTCGCTGTTAATATATAATTGATATCCCACTTCGTCTGTGGGCATGGCTTACAAGTCCGTCGCTAATCTTAACCAATCAAGTCTCTTTATTTAAAGTAGTTTCTGATGTAACATTCTCGTCCTCTCAAGTAATTATTGTTTGCTTGCGGCTGCTCCGTTATCAGCCCATGCGGTATTTTGAGAAATATTATCGCTTTTCCATATTATACACAAATATCTGATGCAATCCGACTTCCAATTTTTATATATGCTTGTTTATTTACGCAATTTTTAATCACCTTTACTTATAAAAATTGTTAATTGTTTGTACGCACTTACACTACGCTTGTTTAAGCTTTATTTCTTATCTCCGTATTGTCATAACTGATTGGAACCCTTCTGAATGCGTGTTTAATTACATTTGTTATGCTTACTTATAAATACGCGTGTTTCTACTGAAAATATCATTATTTGCATTACCTAAATTTACTAAAACTATATACAGGGTGTTAAATATTCGTTATCTACTTAATGCATGTATTACTTATTTCTATGCTAACTATGCGTTTTCTTGTCCTAAGATGTGTCTATTTGCGTCGCTTAAAACTACTTATACTCTATATACAGGATGTTGACTGCTTACTATTTACAAACTATCCTAATTACTCAATTTTCTCCTAAATAAATGCAGTTTTCTGCTTCCTATTATGATTTCTAATTCCTGCACGACCTTTGCTATGAAATACACCCTTAAACAACCCTTTATCACAGCAATATATATATATATATATATATATATATTATATTATAATGTAAGGGAGCTACCAAAGGTTCTAAGGGTTGTTTAGTACGAGGTAGTTTATGCCCAAGTAAAATAATCCATGTATTTGCTAACATAATTTGAAAATGTATGTTTGCCGTATTTTTCATATGCTAAAGTACAATTCAAAATGGTAGTTGAAATATAAGTGCCAAAAGGTAAATTAAAATGACTAAATGACGTAGTAAGATGTACAGTGCTCAAGGGTTTATACCGAGTTTGAATTTTATAGGCCATTGAAAGTACATTTGCCGTCCAAAACCGGATGCGTCTATGGATGTTTACTATCAACCATGCATCCAGGTTCAAGTGTGATTTATTTGGCTTTTTAATTTATATAGAATCAACTTTTGGACAAGATTTGTAAGCTCAAAATTATTAGTTATAACAACGTCAAATGTGATTGAAGGACTGTAAATATTTAGGACCAATACTAGAATTTTATGTGAATTATGAAAGTGTAAAAAGACATGAATTATGGTATGTGCGACACAAACGTAATGTTTGGATATTATTGGACGATTTTAGTTATGATTTAGTAGGCAAGAAATATTGTAATGGTCGCCTTGGAAAGAAAACAAAGGGAGATGATTCCGAAATTATTTTGTATAAAGACGTGTTTTCATAGAACTGTGCTAATTTGTGTAACGATTTTTTAAAAGTTAATAAAAGTGTTTGATTTTGAATAGTTTTGATTGAGTAAAGAAGGGTAAAGAGCAGCAGCGAAAGATAAATAAGCAACGACGACGATAATAAAAAGTGTAAAGATTGGTGATAGTGCTACGGCGAAGCGACGAATAATTGAATAGAGTTGGATAGATATTTATAGGTAGCAGGACATCGAGTGGGCAGATAAAGAAACGAAGATTGATTTGGATACAGATTTGTAGCGGGGCATCGAGTAATTTGAAACAAGACGGCGATTAGATTTGGATAAAAGACGAAAAGGCGGACGGATTAATTAAAGAACACAAGGAGCGAAATTAGGAAAGCAACAATTGGTAGTGGAGGATTCAAAGCAGAAATTTAGGACAGAAGAATTAGCACAGGGGAAGTTACATAACTGGGTATTAAAAATTCTAAATTAGGGTTAATTATTTCAGATATTGGGGAGCAGCTAAAAATTAAGAACGACACCTGGAGGCGATACGAAAATTCTATCAGATAGTACAACCGTGTAAAGACGCATACGGCTACTAGGATTTTGAGCCAGCAGTTAGAGCGGCCAAGGACGAAGTATAATCCAGGTGAGTGCTGAGATATGTTAAAACGTCAAAAAAGTCAAAAATTTGTGGTAGTAATTTAATTTGGCACAAGGCAACGTTGATCGTAGTAAAATTTTGGCATATACAAAAGTAGCTTAAAAATTTAGTACTAAAACAAAAGAGTGTGCAGTTTGGTTGGGCATCGCACATCTACTTATAACAGAACTCACTATAAGTAGGTGAACACCCTGAGATTTAAGAGCTCAAATAGTCGAGGCATTGTAATAAACAGTTAAATTAAAGAACCAACCAAACGTTGCAAGTACGGGGCGTGCATTAGGTGTGCACATTATATAAAAGGCGCGACAAAAAGTGTAAATTAAATTAAATTAAAAGAATTAAATTAAATTAAAGAAAGATAAGGGAGGGAGGGTAGAGAGATTAGATAGATTAGATCAGTAAAATATATATAAAGAGACCTGATTGGTTAAGATTAGCGACGGGCTTGTAAGCCATGCCCACAGACGAAGTGGGATATCAATTATATATTAACAGCGACATAATAAAGAAGTCAGTTCTCAACTCAACAAAGGCCAAGGGGCATCACTCTGAATGTGAGAGTAACGCGTAATAATATTTGAAAGTGAAAATTGTTTAAGTGACAGATAGTGCGACGAAGATGAAAATTACTATTGCCGATTAAACGTAAGTAGATTTTGGGGAATTTATTTAAACTAAAATATAATAATAATAGGGCTCTGGGTCTGAGGCCGGTGAGAATAAATTACAAGTTTGGGTCTGAGGCCGGTGAAAATCCAATTCTGAGTCCGGGGAGAATAAATTCTGAGTCTGAGGCCGGTCAGAATAAAGTTATAAGTCTAAATGCAACGACGATAATTCGAGGAACATACCAAGTCTAAGTTTGAAGACAATAATTAAAGTGATATAATAATTTAAATGATATTCTGAGGCTGCGTGTGGATAGATAATAATTTCGAATGGGTATATAATAATTTTGAATATGTCCAAATGGATGGTATAATACATGGAAAATACTAGTTGATAATGGATGCGTCGATAATCTTGGTTGCGAGAAGGAAATAACGAAGTAAACAGACCAGGTTAGATATTCTAGTTTTAAGACATTTTTTTATTTGAATTTAAATATTGAATATTGAATTTGTTTAATTAATATAAATTATTGTGACGGAGTCAACAACGAACTTGCATACGTAGAAATTACGTAATATGATAAAGGGGTTTTGAACGTTCCAGGCTTCTTTTTATAAAAACAATAGGTTTTTTGGTGACTTTAGATCGATTAAAAAGCATATGACTTTTGAGATAACTAAGATTTACAACATTAATTGATTGAAAAGTGTATTTTAAATAATTTACAAAACCTGTACATAATATTTGTTTTCATTATATGGAATTGAATTAACTTCATTTTATAATTCAAAGTAAAAGCTAGTCGAGGTCAAATGATAAAATTTATGGAAGTGTAATTTGATAAGTTAAAAAGAGAGGAGGAGTCAAGTAGAATACGCCATTGATATCGAGTAAGGCGTTATCACATCAAGTTTTGTTATTGGTCGACACAAGGTCGGTTAACGATAAATCCTGTTAGTTCCAGTTAGTTCATAGCATATTTATATGGCACCCAAACGATGGGGCGCGAGTAATTGTGAGAGTATCAGAGCAATATTTACTGGACGGACCAACGTCGGGGCACGATAATTCCTGTTTATTCATAGCAATATATATTGTTATGGATTCAAAAAGTTAAATTTGGGGTAAGCAATGCAATTTCAAACACCCTGTATAGAGAAAGAAACAATTTATTTACGCGCAAAATTTATTTCATTTATTTAATTTAAACGAACAACTATTGACGTATTTTTATAATTAATGATTGAAAAGTAATAGGTACATAATGAAAACCAGTTTTAAAAACAAATAGAAACGCATAATTAATTTAATTTATTTTAATTCAACGTGTAATAACCTTAGAAAACGCACCAGGGTATAGAAAATCAATAATCCCAAAGCGAAAAGGTTCGTTGTAGCAAACAAGGACGTCAGTTGTATCGAATACCGTGAAACATAGACTCCAAGAATTGTTATTTTAAACGATCAATAATTAAGAACACCTGCATGTTTGAAAGGTTACCTTCTTCGAATTTATAAACATAATAAAGCGGGCTTCATAGAATATATTTCCAACTGTCAGTGGCTTCGGATAACAAACTAACAAAGTTTCTTAAAGAGCGGAGGAGATGCACGATCAATAATATGCTACAGATAGAAACGGGTATAAAGGCATTGGTTTCAAAACGCACGTATTCAATCCACGTGGAGTCATGCGACGCGGTCAGCAATATCGATTTTCTATAACTCAAGTGGGGTTTGGAACGCGACATCAAATATGAATAAGACAGGGATAAAAATATTACAGGCGGAGTTTTATGACGACACAGAACGGTATCATTGGCTGAAACAAGTAGTTTTACAACGGATGAACACGCGGCAGGTGAATGCGATTTTTTGGATTATATAGCGCGTTTACGAGGTAAATTTCTGGAAGCTTTAAAGCGGTTATATCAAAATTTGCAAAAATATTATTTTAAAATAAGTTTTTCGCGTGAAGAGTGGCCGAGAGATGGCATTTTAACAGTATAAATACTCTATTTGTATTCTCATTGCTCTTTTTGTATTTTCATCGCCTTAGACAATAAACCGACGTTATAGTAGAGGTTTGTGAGTATTAAAAAAATTGATAAATTCATAAAAAGTAGTATTAGCACTTATAACGTGGTAAGTGGAGGCCTTATAGTTATGAACGTGAATAATGTCGGCGTATACTGAGGTTATCATCTATAAGTATCTGATGGATCAGAGCGCATAGTCACGAAGCCAAAAGGTTCTGGAGGATAGAGCATCATCGAAGGAGGTGGAGGCTTGAAGCATTTTCCAGGTAACTCATTTGAATTTGCTGTTATTTGATAAACTGTTGGAATTATTTGTGATGTGTGAGTGAACTTTTGGGGGTTATTTATGGTTATTTAACGTATTGTAAAAGATACGTGTACTTGACAATTATTAGGGTATTTTAAATATTGAAAAAAAGGTGTAATTAAAACTTACTAAATTTCATTACGAATTTAAATTGAATTGTTAAGGGTACATGGGTTTATTAGTTTTGTAATAATTTTATGCAAGGTAAAAGGCATACATTAATAAACTGGGTTATTATGAGCTCACCATACTCCAGTGTGCAATAAATATAGGGTATTATTTGGGGCCCATTTACTCCTGTTGTGTTAGCAATTAAAAATTTAAAACACGGACTTTACAAAAATATCACTTATTGAGTTGTAATTAGTGTACCAAATTTTATATATCTGTGAACAATTGTTTGTAATAGCGGTAAATAAAGATTGTATGATTGTTGTATTATTTATTGAATAAATTTTGCTAAACTTTTTAAGTTTTAAGCATCAATAGATCACAAGGTAGGGTACCAATCAAAATTTTAAAATGAGGACAGTTTTGACAAAGGATGAAATAAGCAACGCGACTGTTGGTGATTTTCGTACTTCTAGAAAATTTGAGTTTTTATTGAAATTGTATTTACATAAAATGAAGATATTAAACTTATGGTTAGTTTTGTAATAAAAGCACTTAATAAATTGCCAACAATATTAATTATTATTGAATGCAGCTATGTATTCAAAAAATGTCTAAGGAGACGGCGATGATGTGATTAATTGAATTAGTAATATTGTTTGAAAGTGTGTAGGTTTTATCACTACGAATAAGTATTGGTGCTATTTCAACTAATTCTCTCGTAACGTCTAGGAATAGTATATAACTGTTAACTACAAGCTTTGTTTGAGCCAAACGTTTAGAAATAATATGGTTAATCGAAATTATGTACTATAAATCACCCCAAATTAAAATAATTTAATTTACTGATTTTGAAAACATGCAAATTCTGTCATCATGGAGCAGTCTCCCCGCCCCTCCCGCAACCCCACTAATAATTGAGTGTTTTCAATGTAGAAAAAATCACGAATATTATACCAACAGTTTTGTTTGAACGACCCATAATAGAGATAGAACCGCAAATAAAGGATTCTACATGTAAATTCCCTATGTTGCAGTCGGAAAGGTTTATTTACATTTATCTTTTGGAATAACAAACCATCAACGTTTCTGCAAAAGCAAGGTATTAGGATTTAGATTTTGTTGACGATATGTTTTTTAAAGTCCTCTAATACAATTTGAGCGTTAACATTAGTTAGGGTCATGCCCACTGCACGTCCATTTATTCGAAGGTGTACTTTATTATTGAACAGAAAGTACGTTATTAAGAATTCCGTTGACAGCAGCTACAAATTTATTTTGTGCAATGTATTTAAACACACACGTTCCATAAAATTCCACGCCAAACAAAGTGTAAGCATGTATACATTAGACAAAGTATGCAACATTTGAAAATTATGCTTAATGATCATACATATGATAAACAGAATAAAATAGTTGCCATTAAACATGAAACTACAGCAAAGCACAGATTTAATTTTAACGACACACAAGTAATTACAACTGAAAAAATCAGGAAAACTGGAAGTACTAGAAATGACTTATGTAATAAAAAAAACCAACCGCTACTACGACAAAATGGATATAAACAAGCTAAGCAAAATTTACCATGACATTATTTTATAAATATAAATGAAAAGAAACAATGAAGTATAATATGGAAGATCCTAGATAACTGATATATTCGCATAAAAATTAAGTAACTAGTTTAATAGGAAGGCCAAAAACCATACATATGTTTACACCTCTACAAGTTCACAAGTGTCATAAAATTTAATGTAGTTAGTAATTGTAAGTTAATGGACAAATGATGCAAATAATGCATATTGTAATACAGATGTTTGTAAATGTTTGAATTTTAACGTATAACTAAATTATAAGCTTTAGAAGAGTTTTCTTTGCAAATAAACAATCATCTATAAAATATACCTTCATTTCAAGGTAAACAATCAAATAAATTACTGTATATGTGTATAAAATAAACGACTTTACAGATTCCATGTAAAAACACCTGATATTAGGTTCCCCGGTTTATAGAAATTATTGATGCAGTAAATACAATTTATCATCATTTTGTTTTCGACCTTACTTAAGGTCGATTTGACGCAGCTCTAACTTATTTTCTATTCTGTGCTAATCTAAAAAGTTCTACATACCCTTCACAATCTAAATTTCTAATAATTTGACTAATATAGCTTGGTCTAGGTCTTCCTATACCCTTCTGTCTTTTTCTTTTCTACCTGGCTCTACATAGATATTAGCAACCTGATGGTTGTTTAAAGAACTCCATGTTTACATGATTCCCATTATCACAGCAATATATAAGTATATATATATATATATATATATATATATATATATAAAAATTAATAAGATGAAATAATAACTTAGACTTTTTAAGTAAAGCCCAAATGATCATTTCAAATCGAGCTAGTAATTGAAAGAAGGAAAATATAAGGCCTTGGACAGGATTTGAACCTGCATCTCAGTTTTGCCGGAACTGTGCGTTATCCAATTACGCTACCGAGGCCGATGGCTATAATTGGAAAATTTACAAATCTAAATCGTGTACAAGTACCATATATAAACCTAACTTTCAATTACGTTTAGCATTTTGTCAATCATATCTGAAATTGTCAAGTTTCTGACTTATGTCAGATATAGACAGGAAGCACCGCTCAAAATCACGACTATAAGCCAAATATTAATATATAAATATTATAATTAGTTTTTTACACAAGGTAAGTTGATAAATACTTACGTATTGAAATTAATAAGATGATTTTCCTTCTTTCAATTACTAGCTCGATTTGAAATGATCATTTGGGCTTTACTTAAAAAGTCTAAGTTATTATTTCATCTTATTAATTTCAATACGTAAGTATTTATCAACTTACCTTGTGTAAAAAACTAATTATAATATTTATATATATATATATATATATATTACTCATATTTAGACCTGGGTAGAAAATTAAATAATCACATCAAATAATTTTAATCACCGTGTATAAGGAATTTCATTAAATAATACGCGTTATTAAAACCTTGAAGCATAAATAAACTCGGTCGTTTCAGTAAAAATAAGAAATTTAAATTATTTATAAGACGCTTTATATCAAAAGAAGCAGTATTGAAAAGCTCTGCGTGTAATGTAATTATTCCTAAACAAAGAGAAATTACGTGCAAAATTTATCTTAATTAACTCTATTTGGAGTAACCGGTATTAAACAAAGTGTACCCATAATAATTAATATTTAAGTTGTATTCGCTAAAAATGAAAGGATAGAAATCAATTTAATTGGAGTTAATTAAACCGTTAGTAACATATAATACCTATAAAACTTGTGAAAATCCAAGATTAAAATACCACGGAATAAGGCTCTGAGAATTAATATTATATTTGAACACCTGCGAAGTTTAAATGTCACATTCGGCGTAAAGTTTGCAGATAATTAATGTTTCAAAGAATCTTGGGAAAACGTCGCATAATAGTTACGAGAATTGCTAAAGCTGGGTTATTTCACACTCCATGTGGACTAAAATAATCGATAATAAAGAATATCAATTTGCACCAATACGAACAGGTTAGAGAAGGAAAGAGAAAATGCGTCAAGCAAAGACACATATTGTAAAAGGCGGGATTTAAGCAACGTCACGAGGGTCACAATTGGTTGAAAATAGGATGCAAATATCAGAGGTAGAACAACAATTTCTGTACAAAATTAATTAGTTTTTCTCGGACATGCTTGCGTGCCGTTTGGAAATTTTCTGAGATTTAAATGGGGCGAGTGAAAATTCGTAAAATCGACGCGCGAGCAACGGACTGGGAACATAGAATGAGGAATTCTTTAGAATTACCCGTTTTGGGGAACAGACCGACAGACAGGCTTTTGCTATATATACCGAGATGAATATAAACAAGCCCTCTTAGACTTTTGACGATTCGATGCGTTAAAAGCTCGTACATACGCGACTTGATTGAAGATGTTAAACAGTGCATTTTAGTTTGATTAAATAATTTAAAGTTTGCTTGTATATTTTGTGATTCAAAATAGTTTGTTATTTACGTGCTAACATGAATGTACTTCAGTGCACTTAGATACAAGGTAATAAAATTTAGTTTCACTGTACCAATTAGCAAAATTTACAACGACAAATGTATACACAAAAGTAGGCAGTTTTGGCGTATATTGGTGACAGACGCATGAATTTCTTTGCTATTTTTCGGGGTGTTAATAATTAAATGGTTCAAATACGTGTCTGGATCCATGAAACAAGGGTCAGATAAACACAGATGAGTTCCGGAAAAGCCCAGAAACAACTTTAAATAAATGGTGATGGAGAAAATTTTAAAAGCGTAGAGAATCAGAAGCCGTAAATATAATCCTGTTGAATGGTGTGATTAACTAAAGAAACGATACTTTGAAGCTACGAGGACAGTAACCTTCAGGTAAATTATACTATTTTGTTTGACATTTTGTGTGTATTGAATGACTTTATAATTGATTTACTTTAAATGGACATTAGTGAAATTGTACTAACCATAAAAGTTTAATTTTAAGATGAAATTTGCTTGTTGAAGTAGAAAGGGTATTTAGTTTGATGTTCGGTAATATGATGAAAATTTGGGTATGTCTTTGAGCTCAATTAGACGAACCTGGTTAATTAACGTAAAGGGGTGGTAGATGCTCCTTTATACTCAGACTCCGGTCTGCTTATATTGTTATATTAATTACTAGGCATCCAACAAGGACTTTAATTTTGGATGCACATTAAAATGATAATAAAATTAATCTTGAAATTCTTTTTAAAACTGAAATTTATGCTGAGTTTTAATTTTGAAATTTTAATGTATTCTGAATATTGATGTAAATAGAGTTAACGTTGATGTTTTTGGTAGGAATGTGTTGTTTTTTTTTATGAATGAGGAGGTTTATAACATTAGGTGAGCAGCCGAGGCGAAAAGAGGACCACAGCCGTTTATGACACCCAATCTGTGGGACTAGAATTTTTTTGTTGAAAGGACCCAGTTCCCGCATTCAAAGGGGAATATCACAGCAATATATATATATATATATATATATATATATATACCATTTTATATCATTCATATGTTAAGAATTTTTACTTTCAAGTGTTATACTATTAACGTCAACCCTTGCCATTTAGATAATTATTTGTTTCATTTCTCAATCAATAACTGGTGATTATAGTAATTCATAGTGACAGGTTTTAATATTGACCTGGATCAAAAATATACTATTATGACTTCCTTTTAATAAGTGACGGTAAAAACAAATTGCACAACTCGAACAGTTGTCGAGAACGACTACTTAGGAAAGTAATAGTGAAAAAAAAATTAGTATTACGTTATTAATTAACCAAAATTACCAGATTAACAAACCCGTTTTTTATGTCTGTCGTAAAATTTTAAATTAGCTTTAAATAGATACTATGAAATTAGATGGATCTTATCTTAATTCTTACATTCATAACAACTTCAATATAGAAGATGATATATACTTATACTTCTTTACAAATAATACTTTCGTTATAACACTAAATGTTTTTTAGTTAAACATAATAAGAAAATGATAAAAAAATATCTTATAATTACAATGTAGTTTTTTATTAACTCTAGTTAAATTTCATACAAATGCAATCGATTATAGTGTGGTAGACTAGATTAATTAAATATTGAATTAAAAAAAACGAAGAGAAAACAATTTTTATTTAAAATACTCACTTGTAAAGTTATTCGTATAGTTAAGCAAATTTATTCAAATTTTTCTAGTGGTGGCACTTGGAGACACTTTCACTATACGCCGTCAACTAATAAAGACAATTCACATTACGTTGCTTTAATATATAAAGTGCAACAAATGAATTATTTAAAGCTACCGACCCACAAATTAATTCCTCTACCCTAATAAATATCACTTAACACGGATGCAACATTGGGAGATAGTTTTAATTTAGATAAGGATTTCATGGACTTTTGGACTCTTTTCTTTTCTATTTTATCCCACCGTTTATTACATGTAAAGAATCAATTTAAGAAAAATGTATAAATGTAAAAGTTAAATTAAAACAATTAAATTTGTAAATACCTACTCCCTGTATGTTGTTGTAGTTTGTTGTGTATTTTTCTTAATCTTCTTTGAGAATTAAACCACTCAGAATTGTTAAAACCTAGGTCATGGATCGAAACTTAAATAAAGACGATTTTAACAACTATGAGTGGTTTAATTCCAAAAGAAGATTAAGAAAAATTAAATTTGTCAACTTGTAAATTTTTTACAAAAGGTACAAGCGCTTTCGGACATTAATTCTTCATCTTCAGTGTTTCCGCAATATATAAATTAACATTTAAATAAATTCAAATTGATTTGCACTTACCTATTACACACATAATTCAAACATACAAACGTTGCAAGTTAAAAATAATAAAAACCATAAATAAAATGTAATCAAAATTATTAAAACTGTAAGTATAGTAATATCATAACCTGGATGAATAACAGCACTGTGGTTATCAAAGAAGCCCAACTTTGTTACGCGAGTTATGTATCCCCAGTCTTTATGTATTATAAAATAGAATCTAATAGAAAATTATTAGAAATCATTAAGAAATTATTAAGTTAAGTACAACAATGTAATTCAAGGATAAATATAAAAAGGTTATTAACAGTTATGAGAACGGATGCAATACAATGTATTCCAGACGATAGTGATACTGCAAGTGGCAGGTCACAGACGGTTAAGATACCGCGATTACCTAGAAAGTAAGATTGTTACAATGTATTATGAATAGTATCAAGAAATAATTAGACATGTGCTCTGTCAGTTCCCACAGACATGTGAGGGGCAGCGACAACATAAATACCCCGGGAGCCCCAAGACCAGTCAGTTAGTCAAAGTATTTCAGCTTTAACATTGCAGTTTGCTTAGGCTACTCATAATAGTTCAATTAGTAATTATTTTTCGACTTAGAGTATTTTAAACAAGATTGTCAAAATTCCATTTTATAAATCAAATAAATTGTTACGAAGTTTTTTAAAGTAGTTTTTAAAAACACCGCTCCCAAGGCCCGAAACGTAACTGGCGCAGTCGATAGGATCCAGAAGCGCACTACGAATCAAAAAATCGGAAGACTGGTGACCAAAAATTTCAATTCCCAATTCTGGAAGAACCCAAGCAAACTTGGAAGAGGTACAAGCATCGACCGAACTCAACTAAACAAACTTTCGACGAAATACAAGCATCGATCGGATCCAAACCAAACCAAAGTGGACGAAGTACAAAATCGACACAGTCCATGAAAGCGACGACGAAACTAATGTAAGTTCATTTTCCTTAAAATCGATTGATTTTTTTGACAAATTTATTGATATTCACTAGTAATAGAAATTTTTTTTTCATTTTATTATTTTATGTATGTATATAATTTTTTATTTTTAATTATTGCAATTTATGCCATTTAATGAAAATAATTTATTTATATATTAAGGAAAATTATTTTGAAATACGAAAGATTATTTTTAAAGCAAGAGAATTTTTACGCAACTATTACTACAATCACAATTATTAAACAAACCAAAGCGTAATTTAGAGTTAATTTAGTTGTGTAACATTTACCTTGTTGCTGTGAAGCTCCAAACACTCCACATCCCTCTTTTATCTATCCAATTTTTTCTATTTTTCTTCCTTTATTTTCTAAGTTGCTGGTTGCATATTCTCCATATTAAAAATACATATAAGAATAAATGTAATTATTATATTTTTGCAATAGCATGTTGCATTGTATTAAATAAAGGTTATAATTAAAGGTTAATCAGAGTTCATGTCAAAAATAAGAAAGGAAACAACTACTTTGTATTCCAGACTCAACTTGATACTGTAGGTGCAGAAACAATGAACTGCAATAAAGCAATCTTAATTAAAATTACTTAGAATAAGACGTACGAATGTCGAGAAACTGCAGGCAGAAAGATCTACACTTTCCCACAAGATGAAGTGAGACCAGAGGCCTCGTAAGCTCCTGATCGCCAGTCAGTCTTTGAACTTTATAACTTTAACATTGTTGGTATTTCAAGCTACTCATTTGTTAAAATACTAACTTCGATTTTTTTATCAACTAAATTAAGTCGCCCTAATAAACATAACGTACAAGTTGTTATAAAAGAAATAAAGCATTTTTGTAATTACTGTATTAAAATAAATTTGATAGAAGTGTTTTTTGAAATAAATGTTTTTTAAAAAGAAGATCCTAAAGGCCCAATCTATCTGGCGCAGCGGAACGGATTCCAGAAAAGAGCACTAGCGATTTCAAAATCGAAGAACTAGTAACCGTGAATTTCAATTCTTTACTGGAATAGAATACAAAGATTGGACGAAGTACAGAATCGACCGAATCAAATACAAAAGGAAGGCTAATGGAATTAACAATCAAATTATTATGGGTACCTATAGCTCATTTTCCTTACCATTTTTTTCAATTGCATATTGATATTAACAAGTAAGATTGAAACAAACGAATTTTATATACACGTTTATGTACAATTTATTACTGAAATAATTATTCAGCAAAGTCTGAACTTAATGAGATTTTAACAAAGATTTATAATTATACAATTTTATGAGACAATTATTCAACAAAAGTCTGAAATTGATGTAATTATAGCAAAGGTTTATAATTACACACAATCCAAATAACAGTAAGTGATTTTTTAAATAACTTGACTAAGGTAACAGAAAATAAATAATTTATAAAAATGAATTCTGAAAACTTAAGGTTATATTTAGATTCGATTCCAATGTACGTTGGTAATCAAGCTTTCTTAGGTATATTCATTACCGCGTGCAAGACATTTCTGAACTTTTTTTACAAACAAGGGGTACTTGAAAAAACATGTGGTTATTAAGATTAATCCTAAGTAAATTAACAACCAAAGCTTTGACCTTAATATCAAGTAGGGATGATCTTACAGATTGCGAAAATTATAAAAAGATATTGATTGCATATGTCGGCAACCAGCGCAATATCAAATGTCTTATTAGAGACTTATTGAATTTAAGAATAGAAAATAATCAATCACCATATCAATTTAGTATGCGATGTCAAGACATTAGAAGTTTAATTCTAACCAAATTGAAATTAGAAGAGCCGGATCCTAGCGTACGTTTAATTAAAACTAAAATAGCTTTAGATACGTATATAAACGTGTTACCCGAGCGGGGTTATAGAGAAAAATAATATTCAGAAATCCCCAAAACTTAGAAGAGGCGATGAACTTAATTATAGAAGAAGAAAACGTAGTGTATTATAAAAACAGGATTTACAACCCTAACGTTAACAAAAATTACCTACCAATTAAAACTATACAAGCAACGAAACAAATACAGACACAAATCAAATTTGCATCACTTAACACATCAATAAATCAATCGAGAATTAATAATCCAAACGTAAATAATACAAATTTCAATAATCAATTTCGACAATTTCCTAAACCTGCATTTATACTCAAGTTTAATCAGAACGCAAATCGAACGTGGCAAACATTCGGCATAAATTCCAACAGAAAGGCACCCATGACAAATAATCACAACAACCCCAATAATTATTATAAATCAATCCCCATGGACACTTCATCTTTTAACACCAGACAGAACACTAAAATATCTCAAATTAGACCCGACTATACACAAAACGAAATTTCACTTTGTTATAATTCCGGCGTCGCGCGTTCAGAGCCACTTCCGCAGTTGGCAACACGGATACTATCCACGTTCACATTATTGCACAACAAAGATATTACGACATAATTTCGTGTCAAATTGTATCACGTACCAAATATGTTTACAGTGATACAAGATGCACCTAAAAAAAAAAAGATAAAAAGTACTCATTTAAAAATTTGGAACTCTTCACGATTTCGCGGTCATCCTTACGCAGGAGCCATGTTGATTTCCATGTATCTCGTTTGGGCGTTGTTTGCGATGGGTTAAGTTATGTCATCGTTGAATCCAGATTTATCGTTTTCCCTCTTCTTGTGTTTGTAGGCAGGACGAAGGAATAAGGTGAAAGCAACGATATAAGGTAGAGATATAGGGAATCCTACATTCTAAAAGACAAAAGACAAAGGAACGACACAGGTGATTTAATAGAAGGAGAAAACAAGTAATAATAAAGGATAAGGTGAGCGACTGTAATAATTCAGAAGAAAAACGCATGGAATAGAAACTCATAGTTTTTGCAACTGCGAATATGGACCATTTCTTACAATGGCATAGGTCGCGTCTCCTATGTGAGCCCAAAAAAAAAACATCCACTCAACATCAGCTAAAACCAATCATAAAATTCAATGAGTTATTGCAACCAAAGTTACGATAATCACCACAAAATTAAACGATGTAAGATAAATGCTGAAAACAAAATAATCTGTAGTAGTAAAGGTGCCAAGATTGATTAAATGAAACGACAGAGTTATACTGGGGAATCTAGATAATAAACGGATATGTGACTAACAATAAATACAAGGAAAAGTCAACAGGTAGCAAAAAGATAGCTAGTTTTATGTAAATAAGGCAAAAGTGTAGAAGGTAAGTGCTGTATAAGAAAAGAAATGGCTAAATAAAGTTAACTAATTCATAGTAGGGACAGAAGCATTAGGTAAAACGTTAAAGAAATGAAACGTGAAAAATTTTGGATGTACACAAAGCTTAAGCGATTTTAAAGATATTTTCATTCCCCATAGTGTAGTCTAAATCGATATATCAAGAGATAGCGGTAATTAAAACTCGATTTACTGATAACAAAATTGTTGACGAATAAAAATATATCTTACAACGCATATAATTGTTAGGGTGACAAGCCTTCCTTTGAGCTTCACCTAGACTAATAAAGAAAAACTTCAACATCATCATCAAAAAAATGATTCGAAAATTGCTAGAGCGACAAACTTACCACGAGTCTCGTCTAGACTTATGTAATGCTGAGCGACCAACTCTTTATGATTCTCGTCTAGACTAACATACTGCTGAGCGACCAACTTCGACGACAAGTCTTGCCTAGACCAAATAGATCTTAAAATGCTGCGTTGCAATACCGATATAAATAAAAATTTGCTATCAAAACAAAATTATGCTTGCTACACAAGACAATATTTTAACGATACATGTATAGAAAAAAAGCAGTATACCAAATTATTAACGTATTACTTTTATATCGAGGAATTTATCGAACCACCCGGTAACTAACAGGGATAGTAAATGAATTTAAATGCAAAACATTATTATTAAGCTCATTATTGTAGTGTTTAAGAAAGCAGATATAACGAAATCAAGTTTACTATAGTGTTTTAGAAGGTATAGATATATCAAGATAAAATTTCAGTTAGTTAGGACAGTTGTGTCAAAAACAGAATTTTATTTGAGAAAGATTTTGTAACCTATAGTTAATTAGTTAGATTGTAAGGGAACACTGTAGAATTATGATAAAGTAAGATAATATATGAGATATCTAAACAACGGTTTTAATAAGTTAACCCAAAAAACAGGTTTCAATAAACTAAGAAAAATTTCAGGATTAAAATAATTATTTAACTAAGCTTAGTGTCATTTTAAGGGATTTTTCTTTTTAATCATAATGAATGGTAAATAAAAGCTTTTTATCTATAACTAGAATACTTACAGAAGGAATTATGTAATCCAAAACACATATTTAAAGTTAGGTTAAGGTAATTTGCTAAACACTTTTGAAAGGTATATGCTTTAGTTTCATCCTAAATTAGGTTAAGTAATTATTTGAGAAAATTTAAAATATAAATACACTGTTTTTATAAGGGAAAATGCCAATTTTTTTAGTTAGAAATAACATATATGAAGTAAACAATCACTGTTCAAACATGGCGGACTAAATGCTTCAGATTGACATTTCAGCTGTATTCAATGTCACGCCAACATAAAATAGATGTTGCCAAATGTAATGTTGCCAGATTATATTTCTTCTATTCAAAAGCCATTAAAAATTTTTAAAAATTGTTTTTTATTATATTTGTGTGGAAAAACCCAATTTCTACAAATATATTCAAAACTAACCCTTATAAGATAAATAGGAGGTGAAAACAAATTTTCAACACAACGTTTAGGCGGCACTGTCATACTGCGGTGCAACTGTTATAACCCTGGCGTCGCGCGTTCAGAGTCACTTCCGCAGTTGGCAACACAGATACTATCCTTGTTCACATTATTGTACAACAAAGATATTACGATATAATTTCGTGTCAAATTGTATCACGTACCAAATATGTTTACAGTGATACAAGATGCACCTAAAAAGAAAGATAAAAAGTACTCACTTAAAAATGTGGAACGCTTCACGATTTCGCGGTCATCCTTGCGCAGGAACCATGTTGATTTCCATGTATCTCGTTTGGGCGTTGTTTGGGATGGGTTACGTTATGTCATCGTTGAATCCAGATTTATCGTCTTCCCTCTTCTTCTCTGTGTAGGCAGGACGAAAAAATAAGGTGAAGGCAACGATATAAGGTAGAGATAAAGGGAAACCTACATTCTGAAAGAGATAAGACAAAAAAACGACACAGGTAAACGTCACTGTTCCACGTCTTGTTGGCTAATAATGTCGTGTCACCCCCCGCGCACTTGCGCCATCACTCCGCGTCTGCGCATTCCTTTTGCGCATACGCAACTGTCCGAAATGACGGAAATGCACAAGTCTATTTTAAAAAATAACGGCGGGAATTCACTTACAAATTTACAAGTGTACATCTCCAAATTTGGAATGTAACAACTTCCAAAAACTGTTTCGCCAAGAAGTAGAAGGTTTTAATAATCAAGCTATACTCGAAGACACAGGTAATTATGTAAATCCAAGTAGAGACGGTGGGGCCACTTACTCAGAAAACTACGAACGTAACAAGCCTTACGAAAATTGCAAAGAAGACGATGAAAAAAAGCGTACTCGAATTTTCAGTTGGACAGAACCAAATACGATCAGACGTAATAAATTTAAACAATATTAATCAACACAATCAACACATTATACCCTCTATAGAAATACCACATGCTGAAATTAAATTATTAATCGACACAGGAAGGATCTCCAAAAAGTTTAATTAGCCCCCACAACCGTGCAGAAACATTTAAATTTTGTAGAAAGAGAACCTTTTAAAATCAAAACAGCACACAAAACGACACTACATCAGTTTATTGCGAATATACCCTTACCAAAAACTTTTAATGTAAAAATGAAACACAAATTTTGTATTTTTGAATTTAACGAAAAATACGACGGATTGATTTTAAGAAAATTAGGAGCAATATAAAAAGTTGATTATTAAAAACAAAATATGGGCAAATTTCAATTAAATTCCCGAACAGCAGTATTCAAACCGATCAAAAATACACCATCGAACCTAGGACACAAAAACAAGTAAACGTTTTAGTAAATTCAAACAGTGATATAGGAATCATAAATCACATGTCATTTCAACAAGGAGCAGATACACCCACCGCGTTAGTACAAATAAAAAACCACTACGCCAATACAACAATTTTGAACTCAAACGACTACCCCATAGAAGTATCATTAACGACACCAATAGAAGTGGAAAAAGTGAATTTTAGTGAAATGGAAATCGATGAAGACTCGGAAAATAATTCCAACCCCACAGATTACGATAAAATGTTAAAAGAAAATCTAATTAACATTCGTTTTAATGATAATATTAATACCGAAAAAAAAGAGCAATAAAAGATTTGTGTTTTGAATACCGAGATATATTCCATTGTGAAGGAATACCTTTAACTTCTACCAACACGGTCAAACATAGTATTCAATTAACAGACGAGAAACCGAATTTCACCAAAGCATATAGACTACCTCAAGCAAGTCAGGAAGAAGCAGATAGACAGGTAGCAGACTTATTAAATCAAGATATTATTCAGCATTCGAATTAACCATGGAGCAACCCCAATTGTACCAAAAGAATTAGATGCCTTAGGTAAACGCAAATACTGAATGGTTATCGATTTCAGGAAACTCAACGAGAAGACTGTAAGTACCCACTACCAAATATCACAGAAATAATGGACAAACTAGGAAAATGTCAATAGATTTCGACGTTAGACTTCGCCTCAAGAAACCACCAAATAGAAATGGACGAGAAAGGCATGACCAAAACAGCTTTCAGGAGGACACTATGAATACAAACGCATGCCGCTTGACAGAACAAAAATATAGTACAATTGAAAAGGAATTTTTAGCCATAATTTGGGCAACAAAATTTTTAGGCCACATCTTTATCGAAGGAAATTTTATATATACACAGACCATAGATCATTAGTATGGTTATGTAAACTTAAAGAACCCAATTCGAAATTAAAGAAATGGGGATTAGATTAGAAGATTATAAGAAGGGAATGTATAACAATAATGCGGACGCATGGAGCCGAATACAACTCAACGCCATAGAGACAGTCAATTGTAGGTAATGTTGACGAAATCGAAATGAGAGAAGACCCAGAAGGAATAGAAACTATACTTTCAACTCAAAATGACGAACCAAAAACTGCAATTAAAATTTTAAACGAAGCGATAGATACGAAACCAAATCAATTTATAATTACCGAAGTTTTAATCAACCCCGAACCGGAAAAATATACAAAAACAGACAATAGGAAAATATATCAAATCCAAATAACGAAAGATAACAACAAGGAGCAAATAATTAAAATTTTATAGGATTATACCCCAGAGAAAACGTTTCTACTTTTATTTCACCACAGAACATTTGTAGCAAAGATTCTCAGAATTATATATTCGATTGTTTAATAATTCGGGACCCGAGATTATCAGATGTACACAAAGACTAATTACTTTAGATGACCCAGATGAAATAAACGACGTAATTCGCAACCAACATGAAGATAAACAAATCATCGTGGAATAAACGAAACCTTAAAAAAGCTCATAAGGAGATATTATTTTAAAGACATTGTTACGTTCAAAACCCTGCAAATAATTTTTTCTGCATTCATATTTAAAACATCCTAAAATTTCTGAAAAAGGTGGATTTCCTACCATTTGAAATTTGTGTTATTTAATAAAATTTCTCAAGTAATTGTTCTATAAAATTTTGCCATAAAATCAAACAGCTGCTTAGAAAACTTTACGTTACAAAGTAGTTGCAATATTTCCTGCCACCTGCAGTGACTACATTTTAATTAAAAAGCTGCACGTACATGCACAGCTTTCTTCTAAAGGATAAGGCAACTTACCATCTACCTACATCTGCATACAATGGGTTTGTTATCTATAACTATACTGTTATTCTGCAGCTATTAAGATGTTACAAAGTAACAAGATTGTTTTCCTTTGTCTAAAAATCCTTTGTTAGATGCGTTATCTGCTTGTTGACAAGTTGTTACAGTTTGTATTTCGGCAGCTATTGTCAGGGAATTTTGCACACTTTATTCTTCGGCGATATCTTTAAAAGCCAAATACCTACCCCCATACATGATTTTGTTTTTATAAAATAAAGACCGTGCTTTGAAAGTCTATATTATTGCTTACACTGCACCCTACCCTCCCATTGAATTTTCGCTGCCAAACCAGAAAATGTAATTTAATTTACAACTACCAGACAATATAAGACGACACTTTAAATAGTAATTTATTCGACAGTTATATATGGCTTAAGATTTACAAAATTTGTCTTCCCAGAAAGTTACCGTCTTGATCCCCGATAGAATAGCTATTTGGACCGTTTTGTCCAAGAACAATAAAGGGTCCTTGGTACAAAAGGGATAAGATATAACTTAATTAATGTCTCCATGACATAACTCGCAATTAGTAAGCGGTCTGTCATGTTGAGGCGTCGCCGTGGATCAATGTAGTAAGCGTAAGACTACGGATCCCAAGGTCCTGGGTACAAATCCCAATACGGCCGACTGCTTGAAAAATGACAGGTGAGCATTTTTCACAAAAATTACGCCCTCGTTCGGATGAGAGGTTAAATGGAGGTCCCCTGTGTGAGTGTTGTCACGCACGTTAAGGATCCCTACCTTGCCTGGAACGGCAAGGGTTCGGCAAAATTCAAAATATTCAGGCAACAAAAAACTCGCTTCCTGGCCAATGTAGTACCTTCTGGTGGAGCATTGGAAATATAAAATGCACGGTCTGTCATGTTGGCACCGATTCGTTGCTTCAGCCTTACCATAACATATAATTTAACACTTTTCCTTTTTTTGAAAGGGATATCCAGGTAATACTTCATTTCCTTATAAATGGGAATCATGTAAACACGTTGGAGTTCTTTAACAACCATCAGGTTGCTAATATCTATGTAGAGTCAGGTAGATAAGAAAAAGATAGAAGAGTATAGGAAGACCTAGACCAAACTGTATTAGTCAAATTATTAGAAATTTAGGTTGTGAAAGGTATGTAGAACTTTTTAGATTAGCACAGAATAGAAAAGAAGTTAGAGCTGTGTCAAACCAAACTTAACTAAGGTAGAAAACAAAATGATGATGATACAAAAGGAAAATTTTTTTTATTTCAGCTGGCCCGCTACATGATATAGGATGGGTCCTTACCAGGACAGCGTCCTCTATTTGAAAAACCATCGACTTCACCCGAAGCTCGCTCTCCGCTTTCTTACTCTCGCTCTTAGTCTGTAACCGCTTGTAAACCAGTTCTCACATATGCTCCCAATTAAGGGGAGGAACATTCTCAATTCGTGGAAACTTGACCAACTATTGTTTCCTTTATCCTAAAATGCAAATACAGAAGGGTATAGCTCGTAACCGAATGAACCACATTATACAAGCAGTCCTCAACTTCTTTAATTTTGCACGCTCACGGCACATATTTCCTAAGTAAACGCAGTAAGGGAACCGTTAGCTCCGCAAAATTGGTACAGAACCGTCGCTTAAAATTAATAAATCCCAAAAAAACTTATACGTTCCCGAATAGTTTTTGGCCGCTTAACGTGTTGAATTGCCGCAACCCGTTGAGGATTAACTGATATGCCTCCCGACGAAATCAAATGCCCCAAAAACTCTATCTCATTCCGCACGAACTTTGTTTTTCCTGTTGTTTATTTTATCTATTTATCTATTTATCCATGGTTTCTTATTTTCTTTTTGTGTATATCCCAGAATATCTCTGGCCGCCATGCTGTATTTAATGTTATTCCATTCTGTTTCGCCTTCCTTAATGTACAAAATTTTTCCGACATCTTTCAGCAATTTATTTGACTTTTTTCAAATCTTTTGTGGACATCTTTATCTTTTAGTTTCTCAAAGTCAAAGTGGCTTTTTCAGTTTCCTTTTTTTAAATTTTTAAATTTAAGAGCGACCTTCATATATACGATGTTTGGTCATTGTCTATATCTGCCTCTGGGTAGATTCTACGGTTTTTTACTTGATTCCTAAACCGTTGTCTAACAAGAATGTAATCTATTTGATATCTTCCTATATCTCCTGGCATCTTCCACGTATATCGTCTTCGAGCGTGATCTTGAAATAATGTGTTTGTGATGATTAAATTGTTCTTATCGCAAAATTCTACCAGCCTATTTCCCCTGTCGTTTCTCGTGCCTAAACCAAATAAACCTACTACCGCTCCTTCCCTCCCCTCACCTACCACGGCATTAAAATCCCCCGTAATTATTAAATTTTCATGTCCTTTTACGTATCTTAGTATGTGTTCGACATATTCGTAGAGCACTTCTACTTCTTGCTCACTCTAGCTAGAGGTCATGTATACTTGTATTATTACTGTATTTACCGGTTTAGATTCTAATCTAACCATGAGTACGCTTTTGTTCTTTTGTAAGTAGTTTTCTTCACGTTGTCCTATCTTTTTTTCGCATGACTATTCTCACACCCGAATTTCCTTCCTCTGATCCTGTATTAGTTACCCTAAAGTCTCCGTTTCAAGAATCCCCCGCCCCTGACCACCGTACTTTGCTGATGCTTACTATGTCTAATGCAAACATATCTATTTCAATTTTCAAGTTTTCTAGCTTACCGACTTACTTCATATTTCTGCCATTCCACTCTCTAACTCGCAGAATGTTCAGGACTCTTTTTTTATACTTTCCGATCCCTCCCCCTCCAAATAGTCCCCCCGGAGATCCGAATTGGGGACTATTTTAACTCCGGAATTTTTTACTCCAGAGGATGCCATTATCTTTAATAACAATTTAAGTACGCTGTGTAATTAGGAGGTAACGTAGTGGTTTCCCGTTGCCTTCCACATACCGACCCCTATGGTATCTGCCGATCTAAGTACCGATAGAGCTGCTGCTCTATTTCGGGAACCTGTCTTAGTCTGGTTCTTCACCAAAGACCCTACTACTTTAGTTGGACCTGTAGTTTGGCTCTTTAGATCACGAACGCAGAAGCTATTCCACGCGTTCTAGTAATCTAGAACTTCTTCAAAGTACAGGTCCATTCGGAATAGAATTCTACTAATCTAATAAATATTATTTATGCAATAGAGGAAAAAATTACACCTCTGCTGAAGATTCCACAGACCCATCTGCTATATGCTTATTCTATTCAATTTCAGAAAGCTCACGTTTTATATTACATAAAGAAACAATTGTAAGAAAAATCGTAAATATAAAATTAATGTTTCTAAAAACGCTCACAGTAAAATAGAAACACAAATTGGGGTACTTGAAAATTGTATATTAAACGTACCTTAAGCACTTTCAATGTGTTTTGAAAGTTTTCATATATTTATAAATAAAAGTTTTAAAAAATTAGAAACGATTTGTACTTACATATTGCCCACATAATACGTACACACAATCGTCACAAGTTAAAAGTAATTTAAAAAAATCAATAATATCTAATTAAAATTGTTAAAACTACTACACTGAATTCTTGCAAAAACAGTAACATAATAGTGGTTCTGTAGTTATCAAAAAGTCAAGTTGCAGATCCTATCTAAATTAACTACCTATTATAAAGTTAAACAATGGACGCAGTTCCTTTTATTTTGTTTGACTATTCTTTTAGCTTTGTTATTGTTTGTGATTTGTAATTCTTCCAAACGGTCCAAGCGAGTAATTTCTTTTATAATTATGATACGTATTATTCCATAGTTGTATTCGTGTTTTGTTTTATATTCTTACAGAAGCTAGTGACAAACTGCTTGGTACGTACAGTTTTAGCCCCAGGAAATCTAGCCGGTAGTCTACAGAAAAACTCGGTAAAGTACCCCGTCACAAATTCTGTTTCGGTAAAGTACCGAAAACCTTGACTGTACTAACAAGAACCATTTCCGACTAACTCATTTTTTAATTTATTTATCTAATACTCCTTATGATCTGTTACCTAAAACTTAAAACAGACCCAATTCATTCACTAATTGGCCCTGAACCTGTATTTAGGGTTAGTCAGAGTATGAATACATGATTACATTTTGTGTTTGCCCTTTGATTTTGCAACTTATATGCTAGTTTTGTGTTAGTTTCTATGTTAGTTATAAAAATCATATTCTACTAACTAGCCCTTGTTTAAACTAAAATTAATACTAAACTTGTAGTGTAACTGACCTGAAGGCTGACCCAAACGCCCTTTGTATATGGCACTCCGGGCTCTGTGATCTAATATCTAGTGGCAGTAGCTCAAAGACTCCTACGTTGTGTTGTTATAATGCAACCCAAATTCACACTGGGAAGATGGCGTTAAAGCGGGAAGGTTTGAAATAAAACTACAGAATTTACCTAACTTGACTTTTAATCAAAATAATAACCACACAATAGGTCATCCGCATGAAAGCATAGAAAAATGACATTCAAAGCAAACAGTGCCGTACTCAACCTGGGCGATTGGAGAAAGAGTACGGCAGAGAAAACCCCAATCTACCCTCACACTTCCAACTGCATTTGACACATCTCGACAAGGACGGGTAACGTACAAGTACTCAGATCACCAACACTGAAATTGACGGAATGTCAACTGTTACCCAGACATACCACACATGACAACTGAAAAAACGTTAGAGTAGACCAGCTAGTCTTTTCTGGTAGGTACCGAGGTCGGCTAGGCCAATACTACCCAGCTAAAGTTGAAGAGGGGAGACACCAAGAAGATCACCTGCACATTGACTACCAATGTTCCTCCCCACCGACATATAATGTTAGTAATATTTAACAAGGCTTGATCACACGCACCCACATGCATACATTAACAATTTCCAGCCCGTGTTACAAAATATTTCACAAAGGCTAGTCGACTTCCTATTATTTGTAAAAGGGTACCACTACAAGTACCTTGACAGGATGACATGAATCGTGGAAATGAACTTATGGTATGATTGCGCATGGTTAAAAAGGCGCTTATTATTGAATAGACTATCTCCAACATAGTCATAAATACAAACGCGAAGGCACGAGATGGTCGATCATACCAGAGGTTTAGTTTAATTACATTACAACAATTACCACAAACGTTAAATACTAGTTAATTATATACGAAGATCGGCTAGATAATAGGATAAACAAAACAACAAACATATCATTAAGTTAAACCCAAATGTAAGCAGTGCAGTTGTAAATGTGATTAATATGCTGAAATAAAACAATTACACATAAATAAAATGTCAAGTGCATTACAAATATCAAACAAAGATAACATAGAAATATAAAACTGTTCATGTTCAAGCTTGCCCAATAATTTGATTTAATTGTTTCATTGTTTGTCGTAAAATTACAATAATGGTACCTCTGCTATTGATTCCGCAATAAATGCAACGCAATTTTAGTTCCAACTCTGCATTAAATACAAAATCAACATTATTTCAAATAAATAAATATTATTTTTACTCTGATTTAGATATTAAATAAACAATTTAAATAAATAAATATTAGTTGTCGCTTGTTAAACCAAACAACACACTTTTATACATAAACATATTCAATAACATAGTAAATTCACCTGAAATTACATATTAAACAATCCACATAAAATTCTAAGTCAGAAGCAATAGGTAACCTATAAATATATTTCCATCAATGGTTAAATAACTAATGATTTTACAATAAGTACCAACATCACACTCAAAACAAAGATAGAATTACCAGATGTAATCAGATTACCTTAAATAGCAACTACATTATCAACATAAGCATTACCTTTTTAATAAAAAACCGCCAAGTAAAATCTTGCAACCTGCCATCTTGAAATCTAAAAACAAAGTTCTTTAACTCTTGTCGACTAGATCGATCGTCCTTTACACATGCGCCCCTTATAATGTAAATTCTGTTGTCACGGAATACGTTCAGAAACCTACAAGTGGTTACTGAGCTATTCTAACAAATACTTTCAAATATCGAAATGTACACTATAATATTTGCAATAATTATCAACCAATGAGAAATCGACTTAGAAACACTGCGGATCACTACAAACTTAATCTTAAATTCTCAACAACTTAGTATTCTAATCTGGTTTGTGGGTCAGGGATACTGGTATCATTAGGAACAAAGTACTCCTGGAATTTCCAGTATTTCGAGTAGTCCTACGTATTTGACTTTGGTGTTACGGTATGGATTGTTTCCTACATTTTGCTGGTTTCTATTATTCTAATCTATTTTATCTGGTCTGCTTTGTCAGGTATAGTGGTATACTGGTGTCATCAAGAACGTAGTGCTCTTGAAATTGCCAGTAGTCCAGAGTGTATTAGTTTGCAGTATTTTGTAGTTGTTCTTTTCTTACGAACTTACGGCTTCTCAAGGTATGTATCTCTTGCGCATTTTAAGTGTTGTTGCTTGCGTGATTTTGTTCAAATATGAGAAGGTCTCTTTATTCCACAACATATCTACTGTTGGAATATTTTTCAGTTTGTCCCATTCCGATTAAAGCTTTTATTGTAATTCTTAACATTTGAAAACCATGTGATCTGGAGTTCCACGTGCTCCACAAGAGCAACTTTCCTCGTCCGAGAGCTTCATCCGTCTTTTGTAGGTCGGGTAGGGCCCGTGTCCCGTTAGGAAATGTATAAGGACCAGCGAGGGCATTATATGTTTGGCTTAAATCCGTTCTTTGATGTTAGTCAGTAACTGGTGCGCTCTTCTACCGGTTGTGCTTTCGTTCTATCTTACTTGCCACTATTGTAGTATTTTATTTCTTTGATTGTGGTTACGGGTTGTGCTGATTGGAGTAACAGCTGAGTTCGTCCCTGGTTGTCGTGCTTTAAGCAATAGATTTTAGCACGTTGTGGGATATACAGATCCAGAGGTAGTTTTCCAAATATCACGGATCGTGTGTCGTGGGTCACTGTTCTGTATGCTCCGTAAATGGTATTAATGAATCTCTCTGTGTTTTGTTTACTCTTTGTTTGGGCTTCACAAAGAGTATTCTGCGTATCCAGTAGCTGGCTCCGTAGGAGACACGCTGTTCAAGTATATTCTTGTACATTTTAGGAGAACCTTGTACTGTTTTTGTGCAATGTTTGATATGGTATGCATCGCCTTCGTCGCGTTAACACATGCCGTGTTGCTGTGTTGTTCGAAATTGTCTTTTTTGTCCAGGGTGATCCCTAGGTATTTAGTGGTTCTTGACCGTTTTATTGGTTTGTTGTCGATTTTTATGACCGGGTTCCTCATAAAGGAGCCTTTCATTATCATGTATGAGGTTTTGCTTATTACGATAATGAGTTTGTTGGCTTTGTACCAGTTTTGTGTCACCTGCAGTGCATTGCTGGCTCTGTCCTCTAGTTCGACTCTGGAATCCCCGTCCACCGTCAGGAAAACATCATTTGCGTAAGCTACTACCGAAAGCGTTCCTCCGATGCTGTCAAGTTCTTCCAAGAATCTCTCGGTCGCGATGTCCCAGAAAATGGGCCCACACACAGACCGCTGCACATCCGGCTAGTGTCATATAAGGTTACAAACCCAATAAATAATAACAAAGTAATGCGTAAGTAGTGATTTGTGAACATTAAATAATTTAATGAAATTTAGGTGCTTGAGGTTAGCAATGACTTCGTAAGCACTAATGTTCTTATAGACGCCGAAAATTAGTGCTTCGTTAGTGCTCTTTAGTGCTTTATAAAATAGATCGTCTAATAATCGTCTCTCCGAGAATGGCAATTTATAATTTTTCGGCAGTACTTCACACATAGCCGGGTTTTTCTTTAATTAAAACAAACTTTACAGCGGAAAGTTAGTGCTTCGTTAGTGCTATTTAATGTTTCATATCTCAGAGGCGTAGGACGAATAATAAAAAAGTTGTGGCCACTTACATTGTTGCGGCTAACTTCACAACTGGCCGAGGTTTGTTTCGAATTCATAAATTCGTTTTAGCAGAAAATTATTACTTTGCTAGTGCGCCTCAGTGCTTCATATTTCGGCGACGTGCGACTTGTAATAAAAAGATTATGGTCATCTATATTTTTAATTCTAGCCGCGGTTTGTTTCAATTTCAAAAAAATAGTGCTCCTTAGTGCTGTATATTTCAGTGGCGAACGACTTCTAATAAAAAAGTTCTGGCCACTTATATTTTCAATTCTAACCACGATTTGTTTCAATTTTAAAAAACTTTTGTAGTCAAAAGTTAGTGTTTCGTTAATGCTCTTTAGTGCTTTATATTCAGTGGCGTCTGACTTCTAATAAAAAAGTTGTAGCCACCTATATTTTTAATTCTAACCTCGATTTGATTCAATTTCTAAAAACTTTTGCAGCCGAAAATTAGTGCTTCGTTAGTGCTCTTTAGTACTTCGTATTTCAGTGACCTACGACTATCAAAAAAAAAGTTACGACCACTTACAAGTTTAGATCCGAAAATGAGCTACAATTTTTTTGTTGTATAAGCACTTACGATAATATGTAGCATATATTTTAGTGCTTCGTTAGCGTTTTAGTGTGCCTCAAACGACAAAGCAGTCTCGCATCCGGTGTCGGAAATATTCGACTTCAATGGTCAGATCTAAAAATGGGCTACTTTTTTGTTCTAGAAGCACTAACGACAATATGTAACATAATTTTTAGTGCTACGTTAGTGTCTTATTGTGCTTCAAATCGTAAAACCGATGCACTTCTGGTTTCGAAAATATTCAACTTCAAAAAACAGATCCGAAAATAGTTGTAGGAGCACTAACGATAATTCTTAGCTACCTCTTTAGTGCTTCATTAGATCTTGATTGTGCTTCAAACCACAAAGCGGAAATATACGACTTCAAAGGTCAGATCCAAAAATGAGCTACAATTTTTTGTTGTATAAGCACTAACGATAATATATACCATAGTCTTTAGTGCTTTGTTAGTATTTTATTGTACTTCAAACCGTAAATCAGGCGTGCTTTCGGATTCGGAAATATTCGACTTCAAAGTTCAGATCCGAAAATGAGCTGCAACTTTTTTGTTGTAGAAGCATTAACGACGATATGTAGCATACTCTTTAGTGCTTTGTTAGTATTTTATTGTACTTCAAAGCGTAAAGCAGCCGTATTTCCGGTTTCGGAAATATTCGACTTTAAAGTTCAGATCCGAAAATGGGCTACAAATTTTTTGTTGTAGAAGCACTAACGACGATATGTAGCATAATCTATAGTGTCTCGTTAGTGCTTTATTGTACTTTATACCGCAAAGCAGCCGCACTTCCGGTTTCGGAAATAATCGACTTTAAAGTTCAGATCCGGAAATGAGCTACAACTTTTTTGTTGTAGCAGCAGTGACAACAATATGTAGCATACTTTTTAGTGCTTCGTTAGTGTTTTATTGTGCTTCATACCGCAAAACAGCCGCACTTCCGGTTTCGGAAATATTCGACTTTAAAGTTCAGATCCGAAAATGGACAACAACTTTTTTGTTGTAGAAGCACTGACGACTTTAGTGCTTCGTTAGTGTTTTTCTGTGCTTCAAAGTTGCTGCATTTCCAGTTTCAAAAATATTCGAGTTCAAAAATCAGATCCGAAAATAGGCTACATTTTTTTATTGTAGGAGCACTAATAATAATATGTAACGTACCTTTTAGTGCTTCACTAGTTGTTGATTTTGCTTTAAATCACAAAGCAACCTCGCATCCGGTTTCGGAAATATCCGACTTCAAACCTCATCCGAAAATGGACTACAACTTTTTTGTTGTAGAAACTGTTACGTTAATCGTGGCAGCCACGTTGGGCGCCAAATTTATGCTACGTTGACTCGTAGCCGAGCGTAACACCAAGAAAATCAAAGAAAGGACCGGGCTCAATCGGAGATTAGGGGGGTTGTAGACAGCAGACCAACATATAACGTACGTGGCTGTAAGGACTTAGTAACAATACCTGCAATAAAAAAAAGTCAGAATAGCAAACCTGCAATAAAAAAAAAATTAGTCCTGCAAACCTGAAATAAAGAAGAAGCATAGCATGCTGATCGAGCATAGATTGTTCAGTACTTTGTAGAATGTAAAAAAAACCTGTTTGGATAATCTATATAATATAACAACGGTAACAGCAATACAAAAAAATTTTAGTACAAAGTGAGGTAATATTGGGGAGTAGCGGAAACGTTTCCTCACACACCAATTAAACATAAATCCGACAAAATTTTAACAAAAGATAAATAGGTAAGCACAATTGATATGAGTCATCCAGTATTGATGATTTTTCTTTTTTTTTTTTAAATAGCATGCAAGTCTATGGTAAAAGGTATCAGAACGACAAAGATATGGCAAAACAACGGATAGATATTTAAAGTAATAACAAGTAGGAAATAGTTCAACTTACAAAAGGTCCTTCAGTAACGCTTCCTTGCAACGGAAGTGTGGGATTCACGATGTCCGACTGTGAGGGTGTTGATGGAACTTATCACACGTTACCCTAATCACACCTACGTATTTCACTGGTGTTAGCAGCAGACATTATCACGCGATGGAACTATGTAGCATTGATACATTTCTTGTTACTTCTATTTTTCCGAGACAATAATTTCGAAATATTTTGTAGCACTAGTTTAATTTCAACTGGGACCAAATGTATATTATTTTCATAAACATCCAAAAAGCAGCGAGAAACTTCAACCAATACCTTTGTAAACCGGTAATCTGTTATATTTCGCCAATAACGAAATTTGCGCAAGCAATGATCTATTTTAGATTCTTTGGGGTTAGCAAATTCAGAAACTACAGTATCAACTGTATTTGGATAATCCAAAGTATGCACTACTCTAATAAAATAAAAAAAAAGGGACCGCGAAACTAGATCGCACAGACAGTTTAAATATCAGAAGACAAAGCACCAAACAAAAAAACCCACAATGAGTAAAGCACGTGTATCACTAAAGTAAGTCCGTCAAATGTTCCGTAAAACACGCGTGCATGTCGAGTTTAACAAGTTCTACCACTTTTATTTCTAACAGAAAATCAACTAAAAACAATTAGTAAGGCACGCGTAAACAATAAAACCGTCCGTCAAATGTCCTTAAAACACACGTGCGTCGACCAAACACGTTCGCCTATAAACCATACTACTTCAATCGAAATTAGCACTACACTCTCTACAGTTAATATACAACTTTTATTTCACAAGAAAAACAACTAAGATCGTGCCGTGCTTGTTCAGGAACAATTCGAAAATTGATCCCGCATTAATGCTCACTATTGTCAAAGCAAAAGAAGAAACAGTAGTTTCAACGTAATTAATATATAGGAACGAGGAACAAACTACAACTACTTATCTGTTTATATCAACTCGTTGCTATTAAAACCTCTTATCGTCTCTTATCTAGACTTGTATATCCACATATTATAATACGACGCATTCGTCAACGAGTTAATAAATATAAAATATAGAAATAGTAGTTAAAGAAATGTATTTACGAATTGGGCAGTGTAAAATGTTAAGCCATAAAAAATGCACGTTACAAAGCACTGACGACAATATATAGCATACTCTTTAGTGCTAGGTATATATTGTGCTTCAAACCGCAAAGCAACTGCACTTCTGGTTTCGGAAATATTCACTTTCAAAATTCAAATCCGAAAAAGAGCTACAACTTTTTTGTTGTAGAAGCACTAACGACGATATGTAACATAATATTTAGTGCTTCGTTAGTGTTTTATTGTGCTTTAAACCGCAAAGCAGCTGCACATCTGGTTTTGGAAATATTTGACTTCAAAGTTCAGATCCGAAAATAGACCACAACTCTTTGTTGTAGAAGCACTAACGACGATGTGTAGCATAATATTTAGTGCTACGTTAGTGCTTTATTGTGCTGCAAACCGTAAAGAAGCTGCATTTTTGGTTTTGAAAATATTCGATTTCAAAAAATCTGATCCGAGAATAGGCTAAATTTTTTATTGTAGAAACACTATGGGTAATATGTAGCATCTTCTTTAGTGCTTCACTATTTCTTGATTGTGCTTCAAACCACAAGCAGCTTCACATCCGCTTTCAGAAATATTCGACTTCAAATGTCAGATCCGAAAATGGGCTACAACTCTTTTGTTGTAGAAGCAGTAACAACAATATGTAACATACTCTTTAGTGCTTTATTAGTATTTTATTGTGCTTCAAACCGTAAAGCAGCCTCACTTCCGGTTTCTGAAATAATCGACTTCAAAAGTCAGATCTAAAATGGGCTACAATTTTTTTGTTGTAGAAACAATAACGACAATATGTAACATACTCTTTAGTATTTCATTGGTATTTTATTGTGCTTCAAACCGCAAAGTAGCGGCACTTCCGGTTTGAGAAATATTCGACTTCAAAGTTCAGATCCGAAAATAGGCTACAACATTTTTGTTGTAGAAACACTAACGACGATATGTAGCATAATCTTTAGTGCTTTGATAGTGTTTTATTGTACTACAAACCGTAAAGAAGCCACAGTTCCGGTTTCGAAAATGTTGGTTTTCAAAAAGCAGATCCGAAAATAGGCTACGTTTTTTTATTGTAAAAGCACTAACGATAATATGTAGCGTACTCATTGGTGCTTGTTAGTTCTTGATTGTGCTTCAAATTAAAAAGCAGCCTCGCATCCGGTTTCAGACTTATTCGACTTCAAAGGTCAGATCTGAAAATGGGTTACAACTTTTTTGTTGTAGAAGCACTAACGACAATATGTAGCACAATCTTTAGTGCTTTGTTAGTGTTTTATTATGCTTCAAACCGCAAGGCAGCTGCACTTGCGGCTTTAAAATATTCGACTTTAAAGTTTAGATCCGAAAATGAGCTACAACTTTTTGTTGTAGAAGCACTAACGACGATATGTAACGTAATCTTTAGTGCTTCGTTGCTGTTTTACTGTGCTTCAAAGCAGCTGCACTTTCGGTTTCGGAAATATTGGATTTCAAAGTTCAGATCCTTAAATGAGCTACAACTTTTTTGTTGTCGAAGCACTAACTATAATATGTAGCATATTTTTAGTGCTTCGCTAGTGTTTTATGAGACTTCAAAGTTCAGATCCGAAAATAGGCCACAACTTTTTGTTGTAGAAGAACTAACGACAATATGTAGCGCACCCTTTAGTGCTTTGTTAGTGCTTGATTGTGCTCTAAACTACAAAGCGACTTTGCTCCTGTTTTCGGAAATATTCGACTTTAATGGGCTACAATTTTTTTGTTGTAGAAGCATTAACGAGAATATGTAGAATACTCTTTAGTGCTTCGTTAGTGTTTTATATCCGAAAATGGATTACAACTTTTTAGTTGTAGAAGCACTAACGGCAGTATGTAGCATACTCTTTAGTGCTACGTTAGTGTTTTATTGTGCTTCAAACCACAAAGAGCCGCACTTCCGGTTTTGAGAATATTCGACTTCAAAAAGATCCGAAAATAGGCTAATTTTTATTATTGTAGAAGCGCTAACGCTAACGTCTTCTTTAGTGCTTTATTAGTTCTTGATTGTGCTTCAAACCACAAAGCAACCTCGCATCCGGTTTCGGAAATATTCGACTTCAAAGTTCAGATCTGAAAATAGGCTACAACTTTTTTGTTGTAGAAGCACTAATGACGACATCTAGCATAATTTTTAGTGCTTTGTTAATGTTTTATTGTGCTTCAAACCGATTTTTAGTAAATCGCAGCTGTATAAGAGCATTTAGAAAAATACAATTACGATGTTTGGTTTCAATTATAACTCAGTTAATAAGAATTCGTCTGAAGTTTAGGGGCTTTATTTTCGTATAAAATTATTCACATTAATTTGTATCCTCAAAATTTCCCCATTTATCTTTTGGCTGCAAAAAAATTTTTGTAGTTTAAACAAAGCGCGGTCAACTGTAAGTGGCACAGCTGATTTGTTAGTAGTCATACGTTACTGAGATATGAAGCACTAAAGAGCATTAATGGAACGTTATCTTACGGCGGTACCAAATTTTTGCAACTGAAACAAACCGCGGCCAGCAGTAAAAGTGTAAGTAGTCGTAACTTATTTGCAGGTGTACACTACTGAAATAAGAAGCACTAATGAGGCCCTAACTTTCGGCTGCAAAAGTTTTTTGAAACTAAAATAAACCGCGTAGCTATAATTAAATAATAAGTGCTATAACTTTTTTATTAGAAGTCGTACGCTACTGACATGAAGCACTAAAGAGAACTAACGAAGCACTAACTTTCGGTTGCAAAAGTTTTTGAAATTGAGACAAATCGCGGCTAGAATTAAAAATATAAGTGGCCATAAGATTAGATTAGAAGTCGTACGCCACTGAAATATGAAGCACTAAAGAGCGTTAACAAAGCACTAACTTTTGGCTGAAACGAATTTTTGAATTTGAAACAAACTGCGGCCAGTTGTGAAGTTAGACGCAATAAAATGAGTAGCCACAACTTTTTTATTATTCGTCCTACGCCTCCAAGATAGGAAGCACTAAAGAGCACTAACGAAGCACTAACTTTCGGTTGTAAAAAGTTGACGAAAACCCTCGCTGAGTGTGAAATTCCTCCGAAAAATTATGAATTGCTATTTTCAGAGAGACGTTTATTCGGCGATCTTCTTTTGTTAAGCACTAAAGAGCACTAACGAAGCACTAATTTTCGGCCCCTTATAAGAACATTAGTGCTAAAGTCGCGGCTAACTTCACGCACCTTGAAAAATTAGAGTTTTTATAGTTTTGCTTTTGAACCCACTGTGTATGAATTTTGTTTAAAGATAGCTTCAAACAAGCATTATGTTTCAGCGTTTTTATGTAAAAGCGGCAATATTTCATCCTTACTGCACAGGATATCGATACTTTTGTGCTTTTGATCTTGAAAATGACTTATCGAAATTACGTAATATTACAGGAGAATGTTCGCGTGAAAGTTACCACAAATGTTCTCGGGAATCTTTCAAAAGAAATTACACCTATGGTAATATTCGCTTTTAGGCAGGCAAATATTACGGTAACATACGTAATTTTCGCGATCATGACCTTGGTAATATTCGCTCTTAACATCACTACTTACAAGAAATTGTTTTTCATTACTAAACGCAGCATTTATACTTTCATTTGCAGTAAAAGTTTTCACAATTTTCAAATAATTCGTGTGTTTTATTAACAATTTAAAAATTAATCTCAAATTGGAACACCCATTATGTTTAGGATGTCCATGTAATTATCACAATTGTCTTTTGTTAATTAATATACGTATTTTATTTTAAAATGAAATCGTTAAAATTTGTACAGGAAATGTTAAATTTGCACCTATGCAAATATTAACTAGAAGGTACATTACTAGAAATTACCAAGGTCATAGTTTAATGTTAGAATCCATTGTTTAGTAATATATTATTAAATAAAATACCTGCAGAAACAAGACAGCCGACTGGTTTTTAGTTTTGTAATAGACTGGGTTTATTACATGTGGTCTCTCACAACCGGTTATTACACTTTGGAAATGAAGTATAGGGAAATCACAAACCCGAATAGTTGTTAAGTGGAATTTCAGGTGGGATTTTGTAACTGTGTATATGCCATGACCCATTGATCTCTTGCAAAATATGTAATAATTATTTTTACTAGACATAAGTTCAAGTGAAGTAAAAATTAGGTTAAATTGTAATCTTCTAGAAAAAAAAACCAGTAAGAGAGCTGAGATACATTTCAAAAAATTTGAAATTAATTTTAGATAGCCAGACTATTTCTTGAATTACCAGTAAATATTGAATAAAAATTGCATAAAAATTTCTTTTCTACCCACTGAAATGGTTAAAAGCGAGACGAACAAGAATTAAGTTGGCAATCTAACTTTGTAAGAAATAGCATTAGACAAATTACGGTGTAAAAATAAGACAGACACAACATAGAAATTTTATTTGAAAATTTAATTCTTAAAAAATATTAAGAACGAAAAATATCTTCATATTAAACTCACCCCTTAAATTTGTCAAACAATTAAAAAATTATAAGCAAGTACCTTTTTTTAAACAGAGCAATTAAAAATTATTAGTAAAATATGTGCTACTTAAGTCCACAAGATATACTACTTTCTCTCCAACTGGAGTGGAGTGTTACATCGTTTATAGCATTATTTTATATAAATTTTATATTACTAAAAAAAGTTCAGAAAAACAGTCGTGAACATTTTGCGAGTTCGAGCGTGGAGTGTTTGAAGTATGAAGCAAGTAGGTAAGCAAGAGAACCTGAAGATTGAGATGAATACGTGAGCACTAGACATAATAAGAATCAGTGAAGTTTGATGGCCAGAGGCGGAGAATTTTTGAAGCGGAGACTTTAGGGTAATTCATACAAGATCAGAGGAAGGACATTCGGGTGTAGGGATAGTTATGCGAAAAAAGATAGGATACTGTGTACAAAACTACTTACAAAAGGAGGGAAGAGTACTCATGGTTAGATAAGAATCTAAACCAGTAGATACGGCAATAATACAAGTACGAGGGCTATTTTTTTTCAAGGTCCGATCGGTCGCAAAACAAAAACCACAGTACAAATCAAAAATTATTTATTTGTAACAAGTACTTACATAATTACTCTATTTTTCTACATAGTCGCCACTCAGATTTAGACATTTGTCGTAGCGTGGTACCAACTTCCCAATACCCTCGTTGTAGAACGTAGCCGCCTGTGTGTTCAGCCATGTTTGTACGCTGGTTTGCAGTTCAATGTCTGTGCCAAAATGTTGTCCTAATCAGCGTTTCATGTGAGTATACAGGTGAAAATCAGATGGAGCCAAGTCCGGGCTGTTTGGTGGATGACCAAACACTTCCCATTGAAAAGACTGTATGAGTGTCTTTGTTGAAGCTGCAGTGTGCGGCCGAGCATTGTCGTGGAGAAGGACAATGCCTAATGACAACATTCCTCTCCGCTTATTCTGAATTGCCCTTCGTAGACGTTGAAGAGTCACGCTGTATGAGGCTGCTGTAATGGTTGTGCCACGTTCCATGAATTCCACCAAAAGAACGCCATTTCGGTCCCAGAACACAGTAGCCATGCACTTGCTGTTGGAGAAGGTTCGCTTGAACTTCTTTGGTTCACTGGAAGAGTGAGAATGCATCCATTGTTTGGATTGTTCTTTTGTTTCTTGAGTTTCGTAATGGACCCATGTCTGGTCCCCTGTGACAATTTTGTTCAAGAAAGTTTCTCTTTCATTGTGGTAACGCTGGAGAAACGTAAGAGATGATTCCATTCTCTGTGTTTTGTGATGGTCGGACAGCATCTTGTGAACCCATCTCGCGCACAGTTTGTGGTACTGAAGTTTCTCGCTCACAATGACGTAGAGAGCTGACCTTGAAATTTTAGGAAATGAATCGCTCAATTCAGATATTGTGAACCGACGATTTTCTCGAATTGCCACATCCACTCGCTGAACGAGATCATTAGTTGACACTGACTTCCTTCCCTGACCACCTGCATCATGAACATCTGTACGTCCTGCTTTAAAGTTTCTGCACCATTGTCGCACTTTGCTGTCACTCATTGATGTTTCACCGTACACAGTACTTATTCGTCGATGAATTTCGGCTGCATTACACCCCTCAGCCTAAAGGAATCAAATTACCGCACGAACTTCACACTTGACGGGAGATGCTATTGTTGTAGACATGTTTACGTGCTACCTACGTGAACACAACTAAACGGAATTGACGTGACGCGATTGACAGCCATTCTAGTGACGCTGCACAACACATCTGCGCACTGGTTCATCCGATTTTTAGGGGAGTTTTTATTTCGCGACCGATCGGACCTTGAAAAAAAATAGCCCTCGTATACATGCCCACCTCTAGCTACAGTGACGAAGAGGTAGAAACGATATACAAAGATATCAAAGACATACTAAGATACATAAAAAATATGAAAATTTAATAATTACAAAGGATTTTAGTGCAATGGTAGGTAACAGTAAGGAAGAAGCGGTAGTAGGTTTATTTGGTTTAGGCACGAGAAACAACAGGGGAAATAAGCTGGGAGAATTTTGCGACAAGCACATTATTTTAACATCATGCTAGAAGACTATACACCTGGAAGATGACAGGAAATATAGGAAGATATCAAATAGGTTACATTCTTGTTAGACAACAGTTTAGAAATCAAATAAAATACTGCAAAAGCTACCTAGAAGCAGATATAGACGCTGACCATAATATTGTAAGTATGAAGACCGTTTCATAAATTTAAAAATTTGAAAAAAGAATGAAATTGTAGCCCAGAAATATTCTGAGGTATACACAAAAAGAAAATAATAAACTATGGTTAACAAAGGATATTCTAAATTTAATAGAAGAAAGACCAAAATACAAAAATAAATCAAACAAAACAGGAAAACAGAGATACAAAGCCATACAATGGGAAATTAATTGCAAACGCAGGAAAGCTAAAGAACAATGGATTGATGCAAGGTGCAAAGAGGTACAAACTAAGATGGAAATAGAAAAGACAGACACATCATACAAACTAATTAGAATGAATTTTAAAGATATAAAACCATATAGCAAAAATATAAGGGACGCGGGAGGAAACATCATTCTAGAAAGTGATTAGATGGCAAGAATATTTAAGAATTTATATGCAGGAGAGAAATTAATTGCATTAGAACAGGAATCAGACATTGAAAAGAATGACTTGGGATATCTTATATTTAGAGGATTTGTTTGAATTAGCATTAAAGGATATGAAAAATGGTAAGACGCCTGGTACAGATAAGGTGCAAACAGAAACTCTAAAATCTTTTGAGCAACCAGTAACATAACGTCTCTTCCTCGTAAGCTTTATGTATGAGACAGGCAAGATACCCAAAGATTTTAAACGTAACATCATAGTAACTACACCAAAAAAGAGAGGCTCGGAGAGATATGAAAATTTTCGAACAATAAGTTTGACAATACACATGTCAAAAATATTATCTAGCATTCTACAAAGATGAATGGAAAACGAGCTGAAGAAATACTAAGAGAAAATCAATTTGAGTTTAGTCGAAACAGGGAAACACGGGAAGCTATTTTAGCTCTAAGGTTGATAATGAAGAAAACAATAGGAAAGAAGGAAAGCGTGCATATAGGGTTTGTAGATCTGGAAAAAGCATTCGACAATGTTAAATGGATGTTCGAAATATTCAAAAAGATTGGAATGAGTTTTAGGGATACACGGGTAGTACATAACTTATACAAAGAGCAAAAAGCGATTACTCGTAGATTTAGAGCGGGAACGAATAGAAGTAAATATTAGAAATAGGATGAGACAGCGATGTTCCCTATTCCCATTAATTTTTAACTTGTACATTGAAGAAGCAATGAATACTGTTGCAAGCTACTATTAGGCAACCCGTCAAACACACACAAGCACCGTAAGCACTGCATATTCTACAGGGACCGAGAATCTTCTAGCAATTATTGGAGTATGAATCATCCTTTTAATTCAGGGTATAAATAAGACCGATGATGAAGTACAGAGTTAGTCTATATCAGAATGTCGAATATAAATTATATCGTGTAAAGTTAAATAGTTGAGGTTTTAGAAGTCCAAGAGTATACATAAATGTTATATTACGTGTCTAATGTACATGCAGCTTGTAGAATACATAAATAGACAAAAGTGTAATAAATAAATAGTTGTGTTAGTGTTGTTAATGGACCTATAGTTAAGAAGTTAGTTTAAGAAGATATTAGTTCTTGTAAATTCATTAGTGTGATAGTGCTTCATTGTTAATTGGACTGAAAACATCTATAAATAAGGCATATACTGTTAATTGGACTTATGAACAGTGAGTAATAAAGACTTTTGTTATTACTTGTGTTAAATTGGTGAAACGCGTTAGTAGTAGCCCGATACACTGATGTCATGCCTGTGTGGGGTATATAGTGATTAATTTAAAAGAAAAAACGCACAAGTCTGAAGACATTTTAGTAGTTTATATATGCCAGTTGCAAGAAGCCAAAGCAAAATAAACGCAGAAACTTTAATGAATTTCCTTAAGAATTTTAAATCCAGTATAGAACAAAAGTTTAGTGAAAATACTGAGAAAATGGAGGAGAGGTTGGCTAAACTGGAAGTGACACTAAATAAAAACGTAGTGAGGTCAGTTGAATTGGAATCAAACCTTACCGAAAGTTTAAGTGATAATGCTAAGAAAATAGAAGAACGGTTTAGTGAAAACGCAGTGAAAATGGAAGAGTTGAATGAAAAGACGGCCACGTTAGAACAAAGATTAATGGAAAGCTCCATCGCATTGAAAGAAGATGTCACTGGACAAGTAAAAATAGTTGAGCAAAAGTTGGACAGTAAATTGGTAAAAATGGAAGAAGTTATGATGAGGCTGCAAGAACAAGTGATTTCACTAACAATGCGGACATTTGAAATAGTAAACCAAGTTGTAAATCAGAACATTCCAGAAATAAGAATCATGGAAGGAAGCGAGTCATTACCGTCAAAATTTAAAGTGAAACCACCCACATTTGATGGTAAAACACCTTGGCCCACATATTTGAAACAATTTGAAGCTGCTGTAATAGCCAACGATTGGTGCAACAAAGAGAAGGCTATCTCTCTAATAGTGGCCCTACGGGTGGAAGCTTTTAACATCTTACCAAACAATTCCCGATCACCAGCGGAATGATTACGGCTTCTTAACGTCGAAGCTTGAGATGAGATATGGCGACGCTCACCTTCAGCAGGTTTACTACGCACAAGTTAAAAACCGCCCCCAAAAGACAAATAATAGCCTGCAAGAATTCGAAGCTGACATTGCCAGATTAGTTAGACTGGCATACCCAATAGCACCAGATAACTTCCTCGAACAACTGGCTGATCAAACATTTGTGGATGGCGTTAAAGATGGCGAAATACAGCAAGCGCTAAAATTAGCACGTCCAAAAATGTTAGATGACGCACTGGCTCATACGCTTGAAATTGAAGCAGCAAAGCAGACATCACACAGGATGAGTCACAAAGTTTGATCTGCCTTAGAGAAACCTGGTCAAGCGCAGAACAGCATATATGAAATAATCAACCGTGTGGCGGAAAGGCTGGAAAGAAAACGACCGCGGAGATGGCGTCTGCGATATTGGAGCTGCGGTGAAGTTGGTCATATATAGAAAAACTGTATTCAACCAAAGAAACAACTGGTTGAGCTAAAGCAGGTCAATGTAAGGGGGCAAACGTCGGCAGCACAATGTAGTGATCCGAAGATTATCATCCGTGCTGCATCGTCGATAGGAAGTCTGGACAGCATATATTGATGGTAGAATTAATCGTAGGGTTGTCCGATTAATCGTGGATACAGGAGCGACAAGGACTATTGTGAGACCAGATTTAGTTGGTCGTGGAAAAATGCTACCTGTATTGGTATGTCTTCGAACAGCAAGTGGTGAGAAAATTTCTACTCACGGAGAGACTGCCGTAACGTTGGGTATTGGAGACAAACTAATTGATTATCGGGTGTTGGTAGCTGAAATCAAAGAAAAAGTGATCTTGGGAATAGATCTCATGAGAGAATATGGGTTTCATGTGAACATGAAAGAAGATGTGCTATGGATAGATGACGATGAGATTCCTTTTCAAGGGACGAGTAACCAGACGATGCAAGTTGGAATGATTTGTGATATGAAAATACCTGAGAAAGCGGAAATGATAGTAATGGGACGGCCGGATGGTACGCTCCGGGAAGAACAAATATACATGATGGAAGCAACTGAATCGGGAATGGGTTAGGATTACAAATTGGAAGAACGCTGGTAAAGTTTCGAAATATGATACCAGTATGGGTACTAAACATTAATCCGCATATGGTAACCCGTAAGACATGATTGTGGGAAGTTGCATTCCAGTACGCCATATTAAACATTGTGTGGACGACACGAAAGATAAACCAGCTAACGGTTGCTCACAGAAATTGCTGGATATGTTGATACCTTCGTGTCAAGGATTAAACGGCGACCAACTAGACAAGGTAAAAAAACTGATCGGACGATATTGAGGTGTGTTTGCACTGGATGATAGTGAAAAAGGAAGGACAAATGTTGTGCAACATAAAATCAACACTGGAGATGCGCAACTGATAAGACAACACCCCAGGCGGCTTCCTTTGACAAAACGTAAGGAAGTCGAGCAAATTATCACCGATATGGAAGAACAGGAAGTGATTGAACCCTCGAATAGTCCATGGGCATCCCCGGTAGTGCTTGCCAAGAAAAAGGACGGGTCGACAAGGTTTTGTATAAACTACCGGCGGCTTAAGAATGTGACAAAGAAAGACAGCTCTCCTTTTCCCAGAATTCATGACACCTTGGATACTCTATCCGCATCTAAATGGTTTTCGACCTTGGACTTGAAAAGCGGATACTGGCAGGTAGGCTTGGAGCCAAACGATAAAGAAGAGACTGTGTTTGCAATTGGAACCGGATTATGGCAGTTCAAGGTCATGCCATTTGGATTATTCAATGCCCCTGCTACTTTTGAGCGATTGATGGAGTCGATACTGCGTGAACTGTCCTGGAAAACATGTCTGGTGTACCTAGACGACGTGATAGTGTTAGGCCGGTCTTTTGAAGAACATCTTAAGAACCTAGAGAAGATATTCCAAAGATTACGCGAGGCAAACCTTACATTGAGCCCTAAGAAGTGTTACCTATTTGGAAAAGAGGTGAAATGCCTAAAACATGTCGTTTCGGAGACCGGAATAAGAGCTGCTCCTGACAAAATAATGTGATGGTGTAATAGCCGAATATCATAATAATTTATAGTTATTACATTGAATTCAGTTTTATGCATTTAAAAGGTGAGTGACTTGTTATAGGAAGTGCAAAGTGCGGAATTGTACAGGAAGACAATCGATAGGAAGTACACGTGCAACGAACTCTAGGCTAGGTGTAATTGGAATTAGTAAATAAGCATAATTGCATAATCATTGTTAGCAGTTAAGAACTAATATAGAATAAGATCATTATAAGTCTAACCCTCAGATGTAACAGTTGTACTGCACCTTAAAGTGATAATTAAATTAAATATGTGAAATGGTCTTCGACATTGTTTTAATCACCTCTACTGAAGCCCCCAAGAGAACACTACAATAAAAACGATACGAGAGTGGCTTACACCAGCAGATATACACCAACTACGCAGCTTTCTAGGATTATGCACATATTACCGACGTTTTATACTTGAGTTTGCGAACATTGCCAAACCGTTAACGAAATTAACCGAAGATGGACAAGAATGTGATTGGAATGACGATTGCTACAGGGCATTTGAATAACTGAAACGGCTACTAATTACAGCACCAATTTTGAGTTATTTACGGATCGAGGGGAATTTTGTGTTGGATACCGATGCCAGTAACACAGCTATAGGAAGCGTTCTTTCTCAAGTGCAGGACGGACAAGAAAAAGTTATTGGGTATTTCAGCAAGATCTTGTCGCGACCAGAAAGGAACTATTGTGTGACAAGAAGGGAGCATTTGGTCGTCGTCAAATCCGTAGAGCACTTTTATAAGTACTTATACGGCCGTAAATTCCTGTTGAGAACAGACCATACCGCACTAAAATGGTTACTGCAGTTTCGAAATCCTGAAGGGCAAGTTGCAAGGTGGATAGAGCGGCTGCAGGAATATGACTTTGACACAGAACATCGTGTAGGAACTAGCCATCGGAATGCAGACGCTCTATCAAGGAGACGTTGTCCGGTAGACTGCAATCATTGCTCCAAGATGGAAAAGAAAATACGTGTCATCCATAGAATGACTGTAACCGATGATACTTGGCAATCCGAAAGAATACGAAAAGACCAGGAGAATGACGCCGAATTGGAACGTATTATTGAGTGGAAAAGTAGAGGACAATGACCAGCTTGGGAAGAAATTAGTATTTCAAGTAGGAGCCTGAAGGCATACTGGGCACAGTGGGACTCCTTGATGATTGAAAATAGAATCTTGAAACGACGCCTGAAATGTGAAGATGGCACTAAGAAACTCCAAATGATAGTGCCGAGAGGTAGAGTGTCGGAAGTGTTGCAGCACTTGCACGATGGTATTTCCAGAGGGCACTTTGGCGTGAAAAGAACTCTCGAAAGAGTGAGAAAAAGATTCTATTGGATGAACTGCAAAGAAGATGTGAAGGAGTGCTGCCGGAAATGTGAGTTGTGTGCTTCTGCAAATGGCCTGGTCTCAAAACGGAAAGCCCCAATGAGACAGTATAACGTCGGGAATCCTTATGAGAGGGTAGTCATTGATATAGCTGGTCCGTTTCCGGAATCAGAGAAAGGAAATGAATACATCTTGGTTGCAATAGATTATTTTACCAAATGGCCAGAGGCATATGCTATACCTAACCAAGAAGTTCATACGGTTGCAGATGTACTAGTGAGGGAGTTGTTTTGTCGCTTTGGAGTTCCGTTGGAATCACACTCCGATCAAAATCGGAACTTCGAATCACCGTTGTTTTAAGACGTCTGCAAGCATCTTGGAATCAGGAAGACTAGAACCACGCCACTTCATCCTCAATCGAATGGAATGGTTGAAAGAATGAACAGGACGTTAGGAAAGTACCTAGCTAAAGTTGTCTCTGAACATCAACGAGACTAGGATCAATATTTACATTATTTGTTCCTACTGGCGTGCCGATCTTCGGTACAAGATAGCACAGGATACTCTCCCGCTTGCGTGATATTAGGACGTGAATTGCGGCTACCATGTGATCTTCAGTTTGGATTTAAACCTGGAGAAGAGATCGCAAGTGGAGATTACGTTAGTAAGCTTCGTGAAAGATCAAATAGCATTCACAAAAACGTCCGAAAGAATATCCAGGTAGCAAGCGATCGAATGAAATCACAATATGACACGAGAGCACAAGAAGGTAGTTATCAATCTGAAGATTTAGTGTAGTTGTATAATTCACAAAGAAAACGTGGGTTGTCGTCAAAATTACAAAGACAATGTAAAGGCCCGTACGAAGTGATGAAAAGGATTAATGATGTAGTGTACCGGATCAGAAGATCTCCCCGTGGTAAACCGAAAGTAGTGCACTTTGACCGTTTAACATCCTACGCTGGCAACAACCAGGAAGGCTCGAATAATGACAATGGTGTTCGACGAGTTAATAATCATGTAGATTTTGAGAATTTTATGGTGGCGTATGGTGGTTCCGCTAAGGCGAGATTTGGCGTTGTTGTTGAAAAACGGCAAGATCTGTTTAGAGCACCCGAAAAGTATTCCCTTGCACATTGCGTAGCTCAAGATTTGGAAATGTCAAGGGGAATAGCTGTTGTTTCGAAGAAAAAGTTTGGATGTGTGGATGAATTAGTACAACATCAGCCAACTGTAGGAAAAGCTTTGGTTCTTCGGGATAAAAATCGTTATGTTTACTATCTGGTCACTAATAATTCTTCATGGCAGAGACCTAGTTATGGAAATCTATGGAAGGCTTTGCTAAATCTTAAGGCTCAGATGATGGAAAATGGAGTAACGAGACTAGCGGTGCCCAAGCTACGCTGTGGACTGGATCGCTTAGATTGGAGGATAGTCCAAAATATGCTAGAAGTAGTTTTTCAGGGAACCAACGTCCAGGTTCTTGTTTGTTGTTATTAACCGGTTGCCTACCAAGACCAAGAAAAGCGTGTTGACTGTTATTTCCAACGACGCGGTGGATGCACCAGAGAAGATAGCTGCCGATACCGTCATCAGTCATCGAATTGGCGTCAAAATGTATTTACAGTTACAAGACATAACGGTTTTAAAGAGGGGACAGTGTTGCGAGCTACTATTAGGCAACCCGTCAAACACACACAAGCGCTGTAAGCACTGCATAAGATATAAAACAAAGATTAGCACAAGGTCGTGCAACATTTAACAGGAAAAGCAACTACTGTGTTCAAAGACAACAAACATAGAAACAACGAAAAGATTGTGTAAAATATAAGCATAGATCATAACACTGTATGGCTGTGAAACCTGGACAGTATATTACAATTGATCGACTGGCTAACGCCATTACTATAACCTATACAAACCACATTGTTATCGGATGATGCAATTGCAATGTATATGTCAATTTATATGCACACTTTAGATAACGTTCAAATTACTTACGTGATATGTATAATTCGGAATCTCTTATCTCAGAATTCACCACGTGAGATGGTTTTTGTAGTTACGCCAGTTATGTAATCCCCCATTTGATATATATATATGTATATATATATATATATATATATATATATATATATATTCCAAATGTGGATTATTCTTCTCTATTAATAATTATATATATATTTATATATATATATATATATATATATATATATATATATGTTATATATATATATATATGTATATATATATATATATATATATATATAAAAGAAACTAATACTTAAGAAGTTATTAGAAATATTAGGAAATGTGCAACAATGTAATTGAAAGACATTTTATTCAGTTTATTAACGTTCATGGGAACGGAAACTCTACTTTGTGGCACAAGGATAAGTGACACTGCAGATGTCAGGTCACAGGTGGTCACAGCCAGTCACGTACCGAGATTACGCAAAAGTAAGCTCGCAACAAAGTAGTTATGAATAGCTTTAAGATAGCAACTTGTTACGTGCCAAATTGGCCCTTAAACAGGTCTTAGGTTAATTTTGATGTGCGGAAGTTTCGCGCCATAATTTCAAAAGACTCGGGGCGCGTATTTCCGTTACGTCACAGTGCGTTTGCGCCAGATCGCGCGACGCGAGTGGGTTGGACGAATAACTTCGCGCCGACGCGAGTTAAGGTTCGGGCCTTTGGAGCTGTGTTTTTAAAAAACAACTTAAACACTTAACAAAAATTTAATAATGAAATTTAGAATAATTTGTACATAATAACTTTAAAAATAATTATTGTACTGGGCGAGTAGTCTAGGTAGACAACAATGCAAAAGCTGTATTACTCAGACTGACTGTCGGGCCTTGAGCTCCCGGGCTTTTTATAATAACCTGCCCCTCACACGGCTGTGGGAACTTGCAGATCTCATGTCTGCTTTACACTTGTTACAATGTATCAATCTTAATTCTAAGTAATTGCGGTATGTTGACCGCCTGTGACCTGCCACCTGCAGTATCACTGCCCTCACGGATGCAAAGTTGCATGTCCGTTCTCATGAACTGTCGATAACCTCTCTGGGTTATCCTTGTGTTACAATGTTGCAATGAACTTATACTTTATTTAACAATTTCTAATAATTCCTATTAGATTCAATATTTCAATATATATATATATATATATATATATATATGTGGGGATACATAACTCCTCCCACCGTAAATGAAAAATTAAGGTTTTTCTTAATTTTTAAATACATAGAATTCATTATTCGAATTCATTTAAAATTCATTGTTTCTAAGGGTATACTTATCGTTTCTTTTTTTCTCTTTGTTTCCTTAAATCTAGAACTGTTTCCTTCATTCTTATATCTAAGGTAAATTTTGTAAGATACATATATAATTACAAAAATTATTAAAATGATTAATACAATTGTCCAAACACTTATATTATTATAATGTAACTTTGGCGTTTTGAGTTCACTTAATTGTTCTTTATAACTTTTCACTAATTTCGCGGCGTGGTTGAGATCGTCTAAGTCTAGATGCTCTAGCTTCATAGGTTTTTTAATTATTTCTTCGTCTTCTTGTTGTATCTTGAACTGTAGTTCCGGTAGGTTTGCAAGTTTCTTTGTTGTTATAGGATCTTGGTAAACTCTGATTACTTCATCCTTCAATTTCACATAACAGTCTTCTTTGAGGGTAATTAGTTTGCTTCCGATTAATGCTTGGTTATTTTCATCTTGGTTGCAGTGAATGGTTGCTACTACTTCTGTTGGGAAAATGGCTATCCATTTGTTTTCTGTAACTTTTTGAATTTTCATGTTAGTTATTTGCACTTGTTTGGCTTCACAGTTTTCGTAATGATTTGAGAATTTTAATAGTTGTACTTCACAAGGGCTGTCTTCTTGGTTGTTGTCGTCATCGATTGACATAAATATTGGTTTGGTGTTACTTCAGTACATTTTTCGTTTGTATAACCATATCTCAGTTCATTTAGGGATAGGAATTTGGTTTTGGGTATGATTATTTGGTATGTGCTAGTAACTTTCGTTGGAAAAGCAAATAAATGATAATAATTATAATTGTTACTTTCTACTATCGGGATTTCTATTAAAAATTTTATTTCGTTATTCTTAATGTAGCCTTTTACTATAGCTATTTTTTCGAATATTAGAATGTTCGATTCTGTTACATCAAAAGGTAATTTACTGTTAATTATAAGTGATCTAATTCTTGTTAATTCGTTTAATAAATCGGTTGGTTCAATAATACTAGAGTGTAAGGTATTTAATTTGCAAATGTTAATTGGGTCTTGCATACTGCCTAATTTAATTGGTAGTATACCGGGGTTGTTTTTATATGTTTTGTTATTACTTGGTTGTCCGTTCTACCTGGGTGGAGGTTGACGGTAATGGTGATGATTGTCCATCTGAAATTACAGGGTGTCTTAGGTTTTTCAAATGAATGTACTTTGTTATTTTACCGTTGTCTACCACTGCTATGTTTTTATCTGATATTTTCTTAATTTTAAATGGTCCTAAATTTCTGGGTGCTGTTTTATGTCGCTTGCTTTGAAAGTTTTTCTCATACACGGTTTGTCCTATTGAAAATTTATTTGAGTCGGTATTTTTGTTTCGGGTTGTGGTGATACGTTCTTTATCGTTCTCTAATTTATCTTTTACCTTGTCATAAGTTATTTTTAGTTTCTGTTTGTGGTCTTTCGCATATTGTTGATATACTTCCTTGTTGTAGTGTATGTCATAGGGATTTCGTGAATCTGAATGTCCTAAGGTCAATTCTAAGGGTGTAAAATTTGTTGATGAGTGAATTGTGTTATTATAGGCGATTAGTGCGCATGACATTAAATTAGTTATATGTTCCTTTTTATAATTTATTCTTAATAATCGAATTTGTTCTAACAGGGTTAAATGTAGTCGTTCAATTAGTCCGTTTGATTCAGGGTGGTTTTCCGTTATGAAATGAATTTTTATTTTGTGTAGTTCTAAAGTGTTTTGTATTGTCTCATTTTTAAATTCGCTACCATTTTCTAGAGTTATTGATTCGGGTGTTCCGTAAAATGTGAAATATTGTAAAAATCCTTGGGTCACGTCGATGCTATTTTTGGATGTGATTGGTATTGCTTGGCCTATTTTTGTGAATGCGTCTACAATTGTTAGATAGTTTTGTGCTTCTACTACTAGAGTATCGGCATGTAGTTTTTGAAATGGTTTGTCGGGTGTTTTGGTTAACATTAAGGGTATCTTTGGGGGTTTCCTATCGTATTTCGCTTTGTCACATAGTTCACATTGGTTAATAAAATCTGTGGTCAATTCCTTCATGTCTTTAAAATAATAACGTCTTACAAGTTGCTTTATAGTTTCGTTAATTCCACGATGGTTGGTTTTTCCTTCGTGTTGATTCCTAATTACATCGTTTATTTCGTCAGGGTCGTCTAGTGTTATTAATTTTCTAGTACATCTGATGAGTTCAGGGCCAGAGTTATTGAATAATTTAATGTATAATTCTGAAAATCTTTGGTATAAATGTTCGGTGTTGAAATAAAAATAAAATCTTTTTTTCTCGGGGGTTTATTCCTTTAGAATTCTAATTATTTGTTCCTCGTTGTCATCTTTAGTTATTTGAATTTGGTATATCTTTTTGTTATCTACTTTTGTATATTTTACGGGATTTGGGTTATTTAAAACTTCTGTGATTATAAATTGATTGGTCTTCATGTCTATAGCTTCGTTAAAAATTTTAATCGCGTTTTTTTGTTCTTCGTTTTGTGTCGAATGTATCGTGTCGATCTCGTCTGGATCTTCCCTTATTTCTGCTTCGTCTACGTTTCCTATAATGGATTCCGTTTCTAATGCATTGAGTTGGATTCTACTTAAAGCGTCTGCGTTGTTGTTATAGATTCCTTTTTTATATATAATTTCGTAATCGTACTCTTCGAGTCTGATTCTCCATCTTTGTAATTTTGAATTCGGTTCTTTCAGTTTGCATAGCCATACTAGTGGTCTATGATCGGTGTATATGTAAAATTTTCTTCCGTATAAATAAGGTCTAAAATATTTAGTTGCCCAAATTATGGCTAATAATTCTTTTTCTATGGTACTATATTTCTGTTCGGTTTCATTTAGGGTTCTGGATGCGTAGCTGATGGGTTTATCGCTACCTACTTTTCCTTGGCTCAATACTGCGCCTAATGCTACATTCGATGCGTCTGTCGTCAGTATAAATGGTTTTGTAAAGTCTGGGTATTCTAATACAGGGTGATTCGTTAATATGTTTTTAATTTTGTCTACGGCTTTAATAAATTCCGGGGTGTGTTCAATTTTGTTTCCCTTTTTTAAACAGTTTGTCAGGGGTTTGGTTATCTGAGCGTAACCTTTGATGAATTTGCGGTAGTAACCACTAAGTCCTAGAAATCCTTTAATTTCTTTGGTTGTCTTTGGTAATGGGTAATTTAGAACTGCATTTGTTTTGTCTGGATTTGGCATTACTCCTTGGGGTGTTATTACATGTCCTAAAATGATACTTCTTTTGTAAAATTCACTTTTGTCTAATTGTACTTTGAAATGTGCTTGTCTAAGTCTTTCGAATACTTCTTTCAATCTTTCTATGTGTTCTACCAATGATGTGGAATAAACTATGATGTCGTCAAGGTATACAAGGCATTTTTCATTGTGTATTCCTCGTAGTATATTGTCCATGACTCTCTGGAAAGTAGCGGGTGCGTTCTTTAATCCAAATGGCATTCGTTTGTACTCGTAATGTCCTCTAGGTGTGCTGAAGGCTGTTTTTGATATGTCTTTTTCTTCCATCTCTACCTGATGGTATCCTGATGCTAGGTCTAATGTTGAAAAATATTGGCATTTGCCTAATTTGTCTAAAATTTCGGTTATATTTGGTAGTGGATATTTGTCATCTACCGTTTTTTCATTTAACTTTCTATAATCTATTACCATTCTGTACTTTCTCTTTCCGGTTGTGTCTAATTTCTTAGGTACTATTAACACGGGGCTGCTCCATGGTGAATTGGAGTGCTGGATTATGTCTTGGTCTAATAAGTCTGCTACTTGTCTGTCAGCTTCTTCTTGGCTTGCATGAGGTAGTCTATATGCTTTTGTAAAGATTGGCTTGCCGTCTGTTAACTCGATATTATGTTTTACTGTGTTGGTGAATGTTAATGGTATTCCTTCGCAATGGAATATGTCGCGGTATTCAAAACATAAGTTTTTAATTGCTCTTTCTTCTTCTGGATTGATGTCGGTATTGAAGCGGATGTTAAATTTTCTCTTAACATTTTGTCATGTTCTATTGGGTTGTAATCGTTGTTTAAATTTTCGTCTATTTCCATTTCGTTAAAATTTAGTTCTTCTACGTTAATTGGGTCTGTCAGTGATAATTCTACGGGATAGTCGTTTGAATTTAATATTGTTGTGGTTGCATAGTTATCTTTTATTTGCACTAAGGCAGTTGGGGTTTCTACTCCTTGTTGAAATGTCATATGATTTATTATTCCTAAATTTTTGTTAGATTTTACTGGGATTTTTATTTTTCTTTCCGTTCGGGGTTCTATAGTGTATTTTTGTTCGATTTGTGTGTTTTGAAATTTAATTGGGATTTTTCCGTATTTTGTCCTTAATAAGCGATTTTTAATGTCAATGTTGGCTCCTAATTTTCTTAGAAGGTCCATTCCGATTAAGCCGTCATATTTGTCGTTAAATTCGAATACACAAAATTTATGTTTCATTTTAACATTAAATGTTCTCGGTAAGGGTATATTTGCTACGAATTGGTGTAGTGTTGTTTGATGGGCTGTTTTAATTTTAAATGGTTCTCTTTCTGCATAATCTAAATAATGTTTTTGTACGGTTCTGGGGCTAATTAATGTTTTTGATGATCCAGTGTCGATTAATAGTTTGAATTTGATGTGGGGTATTTCTATGTATGGTAGTACTAAGTGATTTATGTTATTTAAGTTTATTAGGTTTGGTTGTCTATGAATGGGTCCATTTGAAAATTTGAATTCGAGTTTTTCGTCGTCGTACTCCTCGTAAGTTTCGTATTGTTCGTCACGTTCGTAAGTTTCTGCATGGTTTGATTCATTGTTCGTAGGTGTTTCAATGTAATTATTCTGGTCAGTGTCAAATTTTTCTATTTCTTGATGTAGTAGTTCGTCTGATGTAAAATTACGTTTCTAATGAGGGTTTGGTCGGATATGTGTTATTTTGGTATTTTGTCTGGTGTTACCAGATGAGGTATCCATTGGTGTTGGTTTATAATAATTATTAGGGTTGTTATTATTATTAGTCATTGGTGTATTTCTATTGGGGTTTGCGTTGAATGCTGGTCTTTGTTGGTTTAGGTTTTGATTAAATCTTGGTTGGAATGCGGGTTTCGTAAAAGTTGGATTAAATGTTGGTTTTGAAAAATGTTTATATTGATTATTAAAATTCGTATTGTTGAAACTTGGGTTATTAATTCGTGGTTGATTTGTTTGTGCGTTAAAGGGTGTGAATTTTTGTTGAGGGATTGCTTGTCTTGTAGCTTGTATGGTTTTTATTGGTGAATAACTTTTATTCGCGTTGGGATTGTATAGTCTGTTGCGGTAATACATTACATTTTCTTCTTCTATGACTAGGTTCATAGCTTCTTCTAGATTTTGGGGTCGTTGGAATCTGATTTTATCCGATAGTCGTTCTGGTAAAGCGTTTATATACGTGTCCAGTGCCATTTCGTCATACATTTTTGTTTTTAAATGTCTAACGTTTTGATCGAGTTCTTTGATTTTTAATTTTGTTAAAATTAAACTTCTCACGTCTTGGCATTTCATTCCGAATTGGTAGGGGGATTGGTTGTGTTCCATTCTAAGGTTTATTAGGTCTCGTACCAAGCATTTTATGTTACGTTGGTCTCCAAAATATGCAATTAGTAGTTGTTTAAATTGTTCCCATTTTTGTAAATCGTCGCTACTGGCGATTAAGGTTAGTGCCCTTCCGGTTAGTTTACTTATTACCAAGCGTATAAGCAATGAATTCCTTTTGTTATCTCCGGGTTTGTAGAAGGTTTTTAGGAACATTTCGGCTGCTCCAATGAAATTTGAGAGATGTGCTTCCGTGCCATCAAATATCTGTATTGTCTCCAAATAGAGTCGCATGTCTGTGCTACTCATGTTGGTTAGGGGTTGTTTTCGATTTTGGGTAATTTCAAAAAAAAATTATTTTTTTTGAATTGAGGTTTATTTTGCTATTTGTATCGTTATTTTCGCTTCGGATTTACTAATTTTCCGTTTGGGTTGTGAAATTTTAAATTTTGTAAAAATTGGGGTTGATTTTCTATTTGTAACGTTAATTTTGGTTTGGTTTTATTAGTTTTCCTTTTAGATTGAATAATTTCGAATTTTGTAAAAATTGGGGTTGGTTTTGCTATTTGTGACGTTAATTATGCTTTGGATGTATTAATTTTCGTTTGGATTGGATAATTTCGAATCTTGCAAAATTGAGGTTGATTTAGCTATTTGAAACGTTAATTTTGGTTTGGGTTTATTAATTTTTCATTTAGGTTAGGTAAATTTAAATTTTGTAAAGATTGAGATTTATTTTGCTATTTTCGGCGTTATTTTTGGTTTGGATTTGTTAATTTTCAGTTTAGATTGGGTAAATAAAAATTTGGTAAAGATTGAGATTTATTTTGCTGTTTTTCAGCGTTATTTTTGGTTAGGATTTGTTAATTTTAAGTTTAGACTGCGTCGGGTTATTTTTAGAATCGTAGTGGCTGTTACTTGTGCTTAGTTACACAGTGCGGTGATGTACTTGTGAGATTTATAATCGATAATGTTGATTGAATTATCGTAGTCTTGAATTTGCTTGTTTTATGCGGCTTTTAATTTGTCTTGAGTTTCTGGATGGATGGATTTGTTCTCGCTATATTTACTTTGTTGTTAATTTGTAATTAATACTCTTTCCGTGGGTTGAGTTGCATGAACGTACAGTTCGTCTGTCTTGAATTCTAATTATAACTTGAGGTTAATTACTTTTGCACTTTATTGTTGCAATTAAAAAAGATGTAGTCTTTGTTATTTAATCACGTACACTGATAAACGTTGAGGTAATTAACACTTACAGGTGTTAATTTCAGTTTATAGGAATTAGATAATTTACTTCCGTACTCGCTAATGCTTTGCATAAAGTGTTATGTCTGTTTATTCTTAGATATCTCGGTACTGCTTGACTTGTAATTAAATCTCCCGTAATTTAAGTTTTCAGGTTACAATTATAAGCGTTTTATATCTTTGTATGATAACGTTTAGCGTTATTCTGTATTTGTACTGGGATAGTTGCAATTTTATTTATAGATCGTTGTGGTGTAATTTCTCATTAAATGTTGGTTGCAATTTTACGCTTTTATTATTCCGTGATAGATCTAATTACTTGTGGGTATTAATGCAAAACTACGTTGCTTTTATTATGTCGTGATAGATTTATTACTTATGATGCAAATTGCGTTGTTGAAAGTTATACTTTAGTTCTGAAAGCGATTTCTCTGAGGTAATAATAATGTTCACAGACTTCGCTTATCTGTGGATGGCGTTTTAGATTACAGTGGTTTTAGGTTACCGTAGCAGAGTGTTTTGCTATAATTTATAAGGTCAATGTTTTAAATAATCGTTCCGTAATTGCTTTGAAGAATTAGCTTTAGCTTTGAAATTAAATTGCGTTCTGTGTTTCTAGTTTGCCGGGTTGAAACGTGCGTTTGAATCGCGGTAGTTAATGGTTCTTATTTTGGTGTTAGTGGATGTGCGTCAGTTATTTTTGGATTATTTTTGAGTTCGTTGTAATAATTGTGGTAAGAATCTTTTAAATATCAATTCTCATTTGCTTTTTAAAAGAAAATCTCTTTTAATTCAAGTCTCATAGATTAATACTTTCTCATAAAATGTTATACAGTCTCGTTTTTTGGAAATAGTTCACTTTGTAATTATTTTCAAAACAATATTCATAAAATAAAATTCATAAAACAATAATAATCAATAAAATAATAATACTAGCATATATCAATTATAGTTTCTGGTTTAAAAAAGTATAAAATGGAAATGAACTTACATTAATTTCATCTGTTTCTTTGGTGGGCTCGATCGATGCTGTATCTTGTCCACCTTGGTTTGTTTGTTGGATTTAGACGATTCTTGTTCTGCGTCCAACTTGGTTTGGGTCCTGCCAAAATTTTGAATTAAAATTCTTGGTCACCAATCTTCCGATTTTTGGATTCTTAGTGCACTTTTGACATCCGTTACGACTGCCCCAGTTAAGGTTCGGGCCTTTGGAGCTGTGTTTTTAAAAAACAACTTAAACACTTAACAAAAATTTAATAATGAAATTTAGAATAATTTGTACATAATAACTTTAAAAATTATTATTGTACTGGGCGAGTAGTCTAGGTAGACAACAATGCAAAAGCTGTATTACTCAGACTGACTGCCGGGCCTTGAGCTCCCGGGCTTTTTATAATAACCTGCCCCTCACACGGCTGTGGGAACTTGCAGATCTCATGTCTGCTTTACACTTGTTACAATGTATCAATCTTAATTCTAAGTAATTGCGGTATGTTGACCGCCTGTGACCTGCCACCTGCAGTATCACTGCCCTCACGGATGCAAAGTTGCATGTCCGTTCTCATGAACTGTCGATAACCTCTCTGGGTTATCCTTGTGTTACAATGTTGCATTGAACTTATACTTTATTTAACAATTTCTAATAATTCCTAATAGATTCAATATTTTAATATATATATATATATATATATATATATATATATATATATATGAATAATGGACTGGTCAGCATAAATATTTTAATGATAAGGTGGTAGTATTTTGGGTATGAAGTCCAAGGAATAAAAGTTGGTTTGAAATTCAAAAGTTTATTTTTATTTTCTTTACGTTTCGGCGATCCTTTTCGCCTTTATCAAAAGAATCTACAAATGGAAGCGTTGTAAATTAAAGCTAACATTGAATATGAATAAATCACTCACCGTATAGAATTCATGATTGTCAAATAATTTTTTTGTTTTTGAAAATGACAGATGATTATGTTGACTAACATGATAATTAAAATAAATTCAAATAGAAATTTGAAAGGAAATCTCTTAAAATATTGTATGTTAAAAGTCTAGACGATGAGAGGCCGGTATGGTTGAAGATAATGACGTAGGAGTGTTTCATAAATATGAAAACAATATTGGTGTAATCTTTAGACGGAGTTAATGTCGTGTATTGGATTTGAAGTGATTTGAGTTGTATAGGGTGGAATATAATCTGTGTGAGTCTTCTACATCTTGTTTGTTGTTTAAACATTTTTGTTCTTTGTTGATGTGGTAAGATTCTAAAAAGATTCTTGTTTTATAATCGGGCTCCTTGTCTAATATTTCGGCTTCTTCGTATGCAGGAGTATGTTTAGTTGCATATACATGTGTAGAAAGTGCACATTTGTTGGAATTGTGTTTACAGTCGCTTCTATGTTGGGTTAGACGACTTCTTAACCACTGGGAAGTTTGACCAATGTAACAGGTCTGGCAAAAAATTGCCATTCATACAAAGACTAGCTCCACTTTTGATTAAAGTACTCAAACAACCAGACATTACCATTGCCTTCGAATATAATAATACTATTCAGAATCTTTTCACCAAAGTAAAGAATCCTACACCTAAATTAATCGATAGCAACCTAATCTACAAGATCGTCTGCAGTTGCCAGACCTGTTACATTGGCCAAACTTCCCAGTGGTTAAGAAGTCGTCTAACCCAACATAGAAGCGACTGTAAACACAATTCCAACAAATGTGCACTTTCTACACATGTATATGCAACTAAACATACTCCTGCATACGAAGAAGCCGAAATATTAGACAAGGAGCCGATTATAAAACAAGAATCTTTTAGAATCTTACCACATCAACAAAGAACAAAATGTTTAAACAACAAACAAGATGTAGAAGACTCACACAGATTATATTCCACCCTATACAACTCAAATCACTTCAAATCCAATACACGACATTAACTCCATCTAAAGATTACACCAATATTGTTTTCATATTTATGAAACACTCCTACGTCATTATCTTCAACCATACCGGCCTCTCATCGTCTAGACTTTTAACATACAATATTTTAAGAGATTTCCTTTCAAATTTCTATTTGAATTTATTTTAATTATCATGTTAGTCAACATAATCATCTGTCATTTTCAAAAACAAAAAAATTATTTGACAATCATGAATTCTATACGGTGAGTGATTTATTCATATTCAATGTTAGCTTTAATTTACAACGCTTCCATTTGTAGATTCTTTTGATAAAGGCGAAAAGGATCGCCGAAACGTAAAGAAAATAAAATAAACTTTTGAATTTCAAACCAACTTTTATTCCTTGGACTTCATACCCAAAATACTACCACCTTATCATTAAAATATATATATATATATATATATATATATATATATATATATATATTTGGGGATACATAACTCGCGTAAAAGAAAAAGTGGGGACAAGTTTCCTGTGCTCTCTGTAACGTGGCTGTTTTGCCTGAACCTTTGAGTGGAGTGGACGTTCGAGGTATCGTATCGTGCTTGTTATTATCTATGTAGATTCCCTTGCCTAATTGTCTTTGTTTGTCGCCTTATACCTGGTTTCCTGTCCATTCCCTACATAGGTGATGAATTTGTAGCCGTAGGCAGAACCACATTCCACGCCGGAGTGGAGCCCTGAGATCGAGTCCAAGCTATTTGGATGTGCGTAAGACGTACCCCCGTTAATTGCCGTTTCTTGTAAGAGGGCCAGCAGCAGCCCTTAGGGACGTGCAGCCACCATCTTTATCTATCCTGAAGGACGATAGGCGTACTTCGTGGAAATCTGGACCTATCATGTGAGTAATTACTGTATTACCTATTGTCTTAAATTTATATAAATTTTCCGATTATTGCGCAATATAATTTGTGCATTGGTGACGTCATTGGCAGTTGGGCGCACAAAATCTGTAATAAGGTTAGCGTTACTAACCGCCCGTGGAGTCGCTTTTTCATCGCGCTTGCGCGATGTATTTATCGACTTTTTAACTGTAATTATCGACGTTTTAAAGTGTAAGAAACTATGTATTATGAATAAGAGTCAAATGAAAGCAGACATTAGGTCTGCAAGTTCCCACAAACTTGTGAGGGGGTAGGGATGTTATAAAAGGCCCGGGAGCTCCACTCAAATGCAGTTTATTAAACGTTCAGCTTTCACATTGCAGTTCGTAGATAGCTCACTTTGTACAATTAGTAATTAATTTTCGACTTAGAATAATAATTCAAGATTGTCAAAATTCAATGTTCAAATCTGTTTAAAACAAATAAATATGTTAAGAAGTTCAAGAAGTCTTTTTAAAAAGGACCGCTCGAAGCCACGAACCTTAATTATCCGTTGATCTTCGTATCCGTATTGCTTTTTGTAAGGGATATGAAGAAAGTATATAGTGTGTACGATAAAGTAAGGGAACATAAAAGGAAATTACATATTCCTCTTTAAAAACTACATCGCATTCCCACACTTGTTGCCTCCGCTCCCTCGACTCGCGCACTTCCGCATCCTTTATGCGTAGACTCAACCGTCACCAACGGCTGAAGTTAACGCATCATTTCAAAAATACGCGGCAATTACCCTACAAAGTATTTCTTAACCTAAAACATGATACATGACCTGTTTGGCATGTAACAATCGCAACCAAGCCATAAAAGAAAAAAAAAATTTTAAAAAGAAAAAACTTTTAGTACGGTAGGCACTTAAAGTCTAGCGTCTTACTTACATATGAACTAACTTACACTCTACTAAATGTTTATTTTAGGCGCCACCTGGTTTTTCCACCCGTTAACGCGTCTTGCGAGTAACCAGGAAACAGAATGTGTAGTCCCAAGATTATCGAACTACATCTATAAATGCACACACGAGTCTTAGATGTGGCGCAGTTATAATTGACAACACAAATTTGTCGGAGAGCACAAATCACTTTACTACAACTAAAAATAAGTGCGACAAGTCGCTTAACGTTACTATAATAACCAAAAGCTAACTTTACAGTTTTTGGATGCTCAAGCACATGAGCATTGCATTTTAACTGTTTGCACATCCGCAAGAAAATGCCCAAATTTCAAAATGCCCAAGAGAACGAGTTACTACAGGTTTTGACAAATTTTTTGGTGTTGGTACTTTGACTTAATAAACAGTACACATCGAACCTTCTTAATGACAGTTGTCAGTTAACGAATTTACCAACAGTACCATCTTACTAATTTTTTTACATTTCTGACCTAACAAATTACATTGCTACCATCAGGTTAGCTTCTTCACTTGATACTTAAAAATTTCCTACGTGTGATCATAAATGCCAAACGTTTGGTCAGCAAAAGAAAGTAAGACAAAATCTCAAGTTATTACCATTGATAATAGGTAAGATAGAGATGTTAAGATAAAAGAGTACGCAAAAGCATGCTACAACTATAAGCTTTAAAAATATAGCGTAGAATTCCCCAGCTGACCAAGCCGTTTTGTCCTCTATCGTAGAGATATAAAAGAGAGTAGCTCCGCAAAACCGTTAAATGGGAAAATACTCGTACCCCCTAAAAGAGAGATATCTGTATAGCTGGCCCGTTGGTTAAAACAGTACGAGGGACCGGGGAAGCGCGTGGATGCATTCCGACACTCGGCGTCGATTAAAATCAATAAAAGATACACTCATACATGCATACACTGTCAGCGACCACGTGCGGCTGACAGCGGCACCGCATGGCCTGACGAAAGATTCCCACAGACATGGCCCAGGTGTCTATAAAAAACCCCCCCGCGCGACCACACGGTGGCTAACAGAAATGAAAACGCGAAAGTAAAAAGAGGGAGATTGGCACTTTTGGCATGTGTTAACGACTTCCAGGTAGAACAGAGTAGAAGGGCTCGCGTTGAGCAACTGCGATAGAAAAGGGTGGCTAGAAAAGCTCTAACTCAACCAGCCAACGTCGTCAGTAGTCCGGAGTGGAGGAAAAATCACTCTTTTGTGGTAGACGGTGTTCCGGGAAAAGAACAGGCCTACCGAAGGAAGAATAAGGCGGAAACGGAGACAGCGAGAAAATAAAAAAGTAAAGTTTTGACAAGTGTCCTAGAGAAGGTAGAGAGTTGTCCCAGTTAAACGCAGATCGGTTTGAGGGACCACCTGCCGTGTTAATCAGACAAATTAAGGAACATAATAACTTAAAAAAAATTACTAGACTCCTGATGAGAACTAGAACGATCATCTTCTTAACAAGCGCATCCACTACAATAGGAAGATCAGACAAACAGTTGAAACAACCAACTTAAAAGTACCACTGCAGATACCTTCCCACATAAAAACCAACTATTCCAAGGTAACGCTGTAAACACACAGGAATACTTAATTATAAGTAGCTAAATGAAGATACAAACACACTTTCCCAATATGTTAAAAACAACCAAGAAATCAATAAGATACCAATAGAAACGATAGCCCTTCACCGTTCATTTACATTCTCAATGCTCCACCTGAAGGTACTACATTGACCAGGAGGCTAGTTTTCTGTTGCCTGGAAATTTAGAATTTTGCCGAACCTTTGTCGTTCCAGGCAAGGAAGGGATCTTTATCGTGCGTGACAACACTCACACACGGGACCTCCATTTAACCTCTCATCCGAACGAGGGCGTAATTTTTGTGAAAAATGCTCACCTGCCATTTTTCAAGCAGTCGGCCGTGTCGGGATTTGAACCCGGGACCTTGGGATCCGTAGTCTTACGCTTACTACATTGATCCACGGCGACACCGATAGCCCTCACCACAAAATTAAATAAAAAAAACAAAAAAAAAAGTTTATATGTTCTGATGACTTAACAGAAAAAAACAGGTAATGATAAAAAAATAAAGTGAGCGATTGGAATAATTCAGAAAAAAAACACATGGAATAGAAACTCCTAATTTTGCAACTGCGAATATGGACTATTTCTTACAGAGGCAGACCGCGGATCCTATGTGTATCTAAAGAAAAAAGCATCCACTCAACATCAGCTAAAACAAATTATAAGGATTCAATGAGCTACTCCAACCAAATTTACGACAATCGCCACGAAATTAAATAAACGTAAGATAAATGCTGGAAACAAAATAACATAATGCAGAAAAGGTACCAGGATTGATTGATTGATTGGATGAAGCAACAGAGTGGCATTGGGGAACCTAGATAACAAACCGACATGTGGTTGACAATAAATTCAAGGGAAGAATTAATAGCCAGCATAAAGATAACTAAAATGAGGTAAATAAGCCAAAAATGTAAAAGGTAAATGCTGTATGAGAAGAGAGACGAATAGATAAAGCTAACAAATTCACAGAAGGAAAGAAAAGCATTTGGTAGACCGTTAAAGAAATGAAACGTGGGAAAATTAGCATTTGGGTTAGCAAAGAACGGTTTAAGATCTTTGATGTGCCACCTTCTTAACGTTTTCCTTCGGTGTCTGTCTTGGAGTTTATAGATAAGTGGACTAATGACACGAGTAATCTTCCATAAAATGAATTTTAGAGCTAATTTCGAAGAGCATTTTTAATAGCATCAGATAAGGCATCATTTTTTTTCCAAACCTGCTCACCTAAAGCAAAAAAATCTCTCGTTTTCGAGGATTATAATGATCTTTACCCTTTCGTAGGCTTTTAACAATTTTTTTTCTAACATCATTGAAAATAGAAGGTAATGATTGTTGGTCTTTGTCCCAGCGCACTTTTTCGTCAAATTCAATTACGTTAGTATCATCCGGAACTGAACCGTAATAACTACCATCAAGTGGAGTGTATCTTTCGAAAACAAGGAATGAGAGAGTGAATTGGGTTGCTTCGTGTTTAGATGTACGCAGAGCTTGAGTGATTTTAAAGATATTTTCATCCCACTTAGTGTGGTCTGAGTCGATATATAAAGAGATAGCAGTGATTAAGACTCGATTTACTCTTTCGGTAGGGTTTACCTGTGGATGATATTTGACAAACCAAATTTTTTGTAGTTTATAACTTGTAACGAAATTTTGAAAATCTTTTGAGATAAATTGCGACCCATTATCACAGAGAATAATTTGAGGGACACCAAAAAAAAGGAAATACATTTTATTCTAGAAATTTAATTATAGCGGCAGATTTGGCTTTAGTTAAAAGTTGTACAATAACGAATTTAGAAAACCAGTGGGTGACGACTAAAAGATTTTGATTACTTTTTTTGATTTAGGGAGAGGTCTTAATAAGTCAAATGATATTAACTGAAAGGGATAAAATACATGTTTAAAGTTATCCATCAAACCAGAACGAGCTTCTTGAGAACTCTTCTGAGCCCCGAAATCTAATACAGCGGCGGACAGATTGTTTTAATGTAGGCCAATAATATAATTCAGATATTTTTGCTATTAGTTTTTGTAACACCAAGATAAGCAGCTGTAGGGTTGTCGTGACACAATTTAAGAACTTCAATACAGTTAGCGGTAAGAACTACAAGTTTCCATTCAGGGATGTTAGAGATTTTGTGAGATAAGGAAGATACACATTTCTATAATCTATTATTCCCCACGCAAAAGGTGGAAAATTTATCAGGATTTTCAGAAACTTTCTTTATCATATCAAGATACCAGGCATCAGGAATTAGATTTGGGAGGTTAAGAGAAACAACATCACGAGATAAGGCATCATGCACGATATTTAATTTACCGGGTCTATGACGAACTTCAAAGGTAAATTGAGAAATAAGCAAGTTCCATCTTGCCAACCGACCTGCCGGTTGTTTTAAGTTATTCAGCCACGTGAGAGCTACACAATCAGTGATTACTGTAAAATGTGTACCTTCAACATATCCTCTGAATTTTTGATGCCAAAGATAACCCCTAACAATTTACGTTCGGTAGCAGAATATTTTTGTTCGACAGTAGTTAAAGCACGACTAGCATAAACAATAGGGTGTTCTAGTCCATCGTTTACTTGAAACAACATAGCGCCTAGATCAGTAAGTGAGGCATCGGTCTGAATATAAAACCTTTCGTCAAAATTTGGCGAAACTAAGATAGGTGCGGAGGTGATTAACGTTTTGATCTGTTCAAAAGCCTGCTGAGTTTGTAGATTCCATTCAACAGATTGACTTTTCGTTTTATTTTTAATTAAGGTAGTAATGGGAGTAGATATAGTTGAGAGATTAGGTTGAAAAATGCGATAGTAGCTAATCATTCCTATTAAACGTTTAATCTCGGTAACAGTCTTTGGTGTTTCAAATTTAGTAATAGCGTTTACTTTAGCAGGATCTGCCCGAAGACCAGTTCCATCGATAATAAAATCAAGAAATGTAAGAGAAGAACAGCAAAATTGACACTTCTGCCAATTTATTTTAAAACTTGCTGGATTTAGGCGTTCCGCGACTTCATTAAGTGTAGCGATATGTCTAAAAATACAAAGGCACGTTCTTGGTGTAAGATAGGACCTAACGTTTTATCCATAGTACGATGTAAAGCCTATGGCGCGTTGCAGAAACCAAACGGCAATAAATTATATTCAAACAAAACCCGACCTGGAACACAAAAAGCAGTCTTTGGCCGTGAAGATAAATCGAGAGGGATCTAATAAAATGCTTGTCTAAAATCGATAGATGAGATAAATCTAGCATACCGAAGCCGACTCAAAATAGAATCAGTACGAAGTAAAGGATATGCGTCAGCCACAGTTACAGAGTTAAGTTTCTTCCGTCAAAACAAACACGCCATTCACCACTCTTATTACGAACCAATAGCACAGAAGACATCCATGGCGATTTGAAGGAGAGATAACACCGGATTCGAGCATTTTATCTATTTCCAAACGTAAATATTTTTATAATGCAAGCGATACCGAATATTGACGTTTCTTGAAAGGAACAGCATCACCCGTAGAGATAGTATGTGTTGCGGTAGCAACACAACCAAGTTCAGAAGTATTCAATTTATGAAATTTGTCAATTATAGTGTTAAGAATTTCATTCTGAGAATCGGTAAAAGAAATTTTATTAGATATACCAGCCGACGCACAAGAGTTTGTCTTGAGAGAAGCTTCCCAAGAGAAATCTTGGAAATATAAAGACAAATTAAAAAGTTGGCAAAAGTTGGCAAGTAAAAATGGATAAGCTAGTGTAGGCACAATCTAAAATGGGACGTCCCGTCCCGTTCGAGTGACTATATACGAATTTTTAATTTGAGAGAACCAGTTACATATATTTTATTATCGTCAGCTAGATTGATAGAGGTTTTTTCTGGAATAACCTGAGATCTAATATTTTGTTCAGATAATTGCCTTAAGCCATCATCATTTAAAAAAGAACATGACGAACCTGTGCCCAATAAAGCGATTACACTTAGAGAGTCTATCGAGATAGGTAAATGCGGGCGAATATCGAGAGGTTCTTTAACAAGTTGTAAGAGCACAATTTTTATGATAAAAAAATAAAGTGTTTTCAGCCAATTAGACCATTCGGCTGGAGTCGAACGACATATTTCAGATAAAGAATGCAAGTTATTCTTTGAATTTAAGGTAACGGTATTATTATTACTAGATACGTTAAATAAAGGTTTAATATTGGGGTAAGTTTATGCTTTAATCCTGTCGACGTCTGGGTGTGTTGGGTTGTTCTAGTTGAAGACGATTTTGGCTCCTTGAAATATTCACGTCCCAAGTAGGAATATCTCTGACAAAGTTTCCCGATAAGGTAGGGTTACATTATGTACATTTGGATTTGTAGGTATTATTTCCACCACAGCCATAACAGAAGAGGTTTTTTGTATTTGTGTAAACATTGTATGTCCGTTTTTCTTACAATTTCAGCAGGTAACTGAGTTTGTCGATGGATAAACAGGAAGATTAATATAGTAGATACTTTACGAGAAGATTCTGATTGACATGCTAGGTCTGGTTCTAATAGGCCAGATTGCTTTGTTGGGGGCGGGCGGTAATTATCTATACGTAACTTTACTTCTTGAAGAGAGCGGCATAGATCCTTAAATTGAGATAAGAAAGAGATATGTTGTAATGCTAAATGTTCAGAAAAATAAGGATTTAAGTTTCGTAAAATTTGATCGATAATTTTAGGTCCGGGTTGTTTTTTATCTAATCTGCCATATAAAGCTTCGATTGAGATAATAAAAGAGATTACGTTTTCATCAGATTCGTGGGTGCGATTTTTTTATTTCATTCCAGAGATCAGTTATATATCCATGAGGTAAAAAGTCGCGTTTTAAACAAGTAACTAATTCTTCCCAGGTAGAAATCTGGTTTCGTATGTTCCTGTACCAAATCTAAGCTGAGCCAGAAAATAGTTCCCCGCTGAGACAAATAAATCTTGATCTGTACAGTTAGGTGAAATCTTAATATCGTTTACGCGATCCAAAAATGACATTAAAGAAATTTGCGAATCGAATCCTGAAAAAGAAATTCCACATTTATAAACCGGTATAGATTTAGAAGGCAATGTAGTAGGTTGCGAAATGGTAAAATTAGAAAAAGCAGGAGACAAATTTACATCTGAATCTAAATTAAGTTTTTCGAGAATGACACCTTCAATTAAGAGAACGTCAGATAAGAAAGTTAGCTTGGTTTTATTAGCTTGTTCGTCCTTAAGTAATGATAACAAGTTTAAACGTTGCTTTAAATGTATTATACAAAATCTAATACGTTTTAATTCTAAATCAGAAGGTACTGAATTGGTTTTATGAACTATATTATTAATATCGTCTAGAGATTGTTTGATCTCAAAGACATTTTGTGATAGATCTGAGGTTAATGTACGAGAAATTAATTGTCCGTCAGCTTCCTGTGCTAATACGGTCTATAATTGCAAACGTCTGTCGTTTTGATTCGACGCAGGTTGGATACCCCGGGCTCAAGTTCAAAAATTGTTTCAAGGGACTTAAGGTATAGGGAATTCAATATGCCACTATATTTTAAAAAGTATATATACTATGATCAGATTAAGACAAATAGACGATTTTGCCTTAGTAGTTTTTAAGAAAATAATTTTTTTTAAAAAGGAAATCCGTAAAAACTAGTTCATTATTTAAGTTGGGTTTAATAAATACGAGTTACAGATATAGTAGTTGTACTGAAATTTAGAACAAAAAAAAATTTAGTAATCTAAAAAAAATCACGTCAAGACAAGTATTTAACCAAACTTAATGTGGTTTTTAAAAAATTTTTAAGATAAGGGATAACAAATAAAGGAATTAGATTAGTAAATTATATATAAATAACAATACTTACTGGATAAATTGTTTATATGCAAAGGTAACACATTTTAGTTTAATCCAAACTAGGTTAGGTAATAATTATCCAACGCATTTCAAATATAAACACACTGTTTTTGCAAGAAAAATTTAAATAACACTGTTTTTGTAAAAGAAATCCAAATTACAATAGGTTGAAAATTGCATGGTCAAGTAGAAAGTAAACAAACACTATTCAAAATGACAGTCTCAACAAGTTTAATTGAAATATAGCTTCCTTCAAATGCTACCACCACATAAGATAAAAACTAACTAAAGGTAACTAAATTTGGTGTTGCCAATTTGCATTTTTTTTAAGTCACTAGAAATTAAACTTATTTAATTACCGATTTTAAGTGAACAAACCACTTTTTCTAAAAAAATATTAACATTTTCAAAGCTAATATCTTACAAGTTACAATAAAAGTTACCAACAGATTTTAGTTTCAACATACACGTATTTAGACGCCATTGTTATACTATTGAGCGGCACTGTTCCCACCATTTTATAACATATACCGACAACGGTTTCGAGTGATGCAATCGCTTTATACGTCAAATTTGCAAGCACAATTTAAATAAAATCAAACTACTCACATGGTGGCATCTCGGAAATTCATCTCAGGGTCCCACGGTGATTTGCAGGTTGGGTTCAGTTACGCCATTGTTGAATTCAAATTCCCGTCCGCCCTTCACGTAACTTCTGCACTCGTAGGGAGTCGGAAGGAAGATAAGGTACCAGGTACTCTAAAAGGTAAGGTACAAGGAACCTATATACCTATTCCTAAAAAGAAAAGACACACACCACTCAAGATAGTTGTTGCTTCGTCGAGGGCTCATGGCTTAGTCCCGCTTTTTACACTCGCGCATTCCTCCATTCACTCTGCGCAGGCGTAACTGTTCACGACGACGGAAGCTGACATTTTTAATTTAAAAATAATTTATAAATTATAAATTACAACTAAATCTAAATATGGTACATTGCCAATTTTGGCATCTAACAAGGCTGTCTACCTTTTTCCTGTCCGCTTCTTCCACTGTCCACATTTCATAACCGAACAGTGCTGTGCTCTACACATATGTATTCAGTGGTCTTTTTCTTGTTTCTATGTTTGCTGTTTTTGAACATAGTAGTTGCTTTTTCTTGTTAAATGTAGAACAGCCTTGTGCTAATTGTTGTTTTATATCTTTTGCACTTTTCCCATCTTGTGTTAATTGACTTCCTAGATAGTAGAAATCTTTAACCTCTTGGAAGTTCTCGTTTCCTATCTGTATTTTGGTTTTTGACTTATCTATCCCTCTTTTTAGTTTTATTTTTCATAATTTTAATACCATATTCCTCTGTTAGTACTATTTCCATTTCATTAAGAGCTGCTTCTAACTCATCCTTGCTAGATGCTAATACTACCGCTATATTATCTGTGTTTGTCCCTGCATAATAATTCCAAATGACTTTCTGCATTTCACAGTATTCATTGCCTCTTTGATATACAAGTTAAAGTTAACGAGGATGGGGCACATCCCTGTCTCACCCCTTTCCAAATATTTACTTCTCTGCGTTCTTGCTCCAATTCTATTACTGCTGTTTGCTTTATGTGTAAGCTATGCACTATTTCTCTATTCCTATAACTCATTCCAATCTTTTCAAGTATTTTGAACATTCCTCCCATTTTACATTGTCGAATGCTTTTTCCAGATCTACAAACCCTATATACACGCTTTTTCTGTTTTCTATTGTTTTTTCTAATAACACCTTTAAAGCTAAAATGACCTTCCGTGTTCCCCTGTTTTGCCTAAACCCAAATTGATTTTCTCCTAGTATTTCTCCAGCCTGTTTTCCCATACTTCTTTGTACAATCTAGTTAATATTTTTGATATGTGTGCTGTCAAACTTATTAATTTTTTTTGGTATAGTCATCATTTTTGGCACATTTTGAGCTATATCATAAAGACTACTGGACCGAAAATTATAAAAAAAATTATTTGAAGCCTTTTAGAATCCTCTTTCAAATGATACCTCATACGATATATTTATTAAAACTTTTTTTATTTTGAACGAATTGACCCCCGTCATTTTAATCTAAAAATATTTTTTTCTATTTTCTGACTGTCGATATATGTGCGCGCCATAAAGATCTAGCACTGTGCCAAACTTCAAATTCCTACGTTACATATTTTTCTAGAAAACCCTCTGTGACAGACGAACGGACCGATCCGTGAGTGACCTTATAAAGGTTCCGTTATATCTTATAACGTATGGAACCGTAAAAATTATTAAAAAATTACAAAAACATGTCAAACGATTTATAGAGATTGTCATTTATTGATGTTATTTCATTGTTTCGGTCATATCTGAGAGAGTTATAACGTCATCTATATTTTTCTTAAAGAGCAACCACCATTTTTATTATGGATTTGAGAAGACTATTTTTTCTATTTACATTGAAGTAAATATGAATATGGGATACATAAGGCTGTGAAGGGTATGTAGAGCTTTTTAGATTAGCACAGAATAGAAAAGAAGTTAGAGCTGTGTCAAACCGACCTTAAGTAAGGTCGATAACAAAATGATGATGATGAAGGAAAATTTCCAGAAAGTAAAATTTATACTATACACAAACATCTACTAAAAATTGAAAACAAATATCAAATAATTACAGAAAATTTTTGAATTGGAAGCCGTTGACGGCCTAACAATGACCAAGGCGGTCTATGAACTCTTTTTGAACTTCATCAATAACTTCTACAGGCATACGTCGTACTTCTTGCGTTGTGTTCTCTTAACTCGTCAAAAATTTATTGGTTATGTAAATAACCCAATAGAAAATAATCGAGCGAAGCCAATATGGTGTTGGCCCTGTATTGGGGTATAATATCGATTTATAATATTATTATCTAAGACTGTTGAAAAAAACTGCTCCAAAATTTAACTAAATTTCGACATCGTCAAAATTTAACTAAAATAAGTAGAGCGATTTTTTGTGACCCTTCTATGCCTTCGTATATTCCTAATAAACTTAACACCCAAATGCTGAATTTAAGATACGAGGTGTGCACCTAAGGTCCCGTGTTTTTGTTAAGCAATGAAAAAGTTAAAATTTTAAAAGGAATACTAAAAATGGTTTATTTGTAGTATCATCCATCACTAGCTACACATTTTTGCTATTTTGACAATACATGAAAACAGCAATGATAAAACAACTTGTCTTTAGACCAACATCATTCATTCAACCAATTTTGCAATTCTTCGAAATTCGCCAAGTGTAGCTCAGCCAAACCATTCATCATTGACCGAAACAAGTGATAATCAAATACGGTCGGTGCGGGCAGATTGCATTTCAGCATTTTGATGGTATCCTGGAATGGAAGTGCGATGGCATGGAGCATTGTTGTGCTGTAGTATTACTCGTTCGTGTCTTGTGTCCCATTCTGACCATTTTTCGAGCAATGCCCATTGGCAGTTTCACTTGGTCTCATCAGCTCATACTACACGATTCCCTTCTAATCCAACCCAATGCAAAGTATTCTCTTCTTTCTAAGGCAATTTGGCTGCACCATCAATGTTGGTGCTTTGCTAGGTGGAAGTCGCGATTTTTCGAGTTTAGGAATTCTCAAATATTTCAACTTCTCATCGCCAGTAACAATTCAATGCAGGAAACTTTTTCTTCATGCTGTAAAAGCAAAATTTTGGAAGTGACTTCAATTTTCCATGTCTCTCAGCAAACTCATGCAGCACCCATTTTCCTTTCTTTTGAATTTTTCCCATGGCATGTAAACTTTTAGACATACCTTGGGGAGTTATACTTAACGTCTCTGCAATTTGATCTTGTGTTTACGTATCATTTTCATCCAATAATGCTTCCAGATCAGCGTCCTCGATTGTTTTTGGTCCTAGAGCGTTCCTTGTTTTCATTGTCAAAATTGCCTCTTCTGAAGTGTTTAAACCAATCTTCATATGTAGTTTTTAACTGTGCATGTTCACTATAGGGTTCGTCAAGCAATTGACGTGCTTCAGCAGCATTTCTTTTTTCAAGGCAGAAAAGTAAAACTTCCTGCAATTGCTGTTTATTTAAGACAAAATTCAACATCTTCGTTGTTAGAAAAAATATTTTTGCATTGCGATGTGTTGGTATTACAACTGGTTATTGTTAACAGATGTCCAAACTATTAAAAAAAGCACACAACTTCAGACACCTCTATAACAAGTACGTTATCATACCAACATTTAAACTACATGCAACAGTATCTATTCTTTTGTTGTGCTGTAAATTAGAAGCATTTCCTAACAAATTAAAATCGTATACATTTTTAATAACTTATGGCCACTAGGAGACTCTTAGTCACCTCTTTTCATTTCCAAGAGCTAATGCATTATCTATGCTCTAAAATTTGAACTGCTGAAGACGACGACCAATGTATGACCTTCACCATCAAACAACTTCTTGCAAACTGCACAAGTACAAAAATATGATATGCATTTGAATAACAAACGCTATAACAGATACTAAGAAATTGAACAAATTAAAGTTGTTTACATCCGACAGTTGAATGATTTAATATTTTTTGTAAATTTTAAACAAACAACAGGCATATGAACATAATTCTGCCACATGGCTACCATTTACAATGAAAACTAACAAATACAGGTGAATGCTACGTTCATTTAAACAGTGGTTGAAAACACATTCAACGCCATTTATTATATTTTATATTACAACAATTATATATAATTTTATATTATTTAAATATAATAATTATTACAACCTCATGTGTGATAAATAGATTACTTATTTCTTTTTCAAAAATACACTTTAGTTCATTATAGACCATGATTTATCCTCCATACTAATAATAATAGCTTGCTCGATTTTTTCTTGAAGCCACGTTAAGGTTTCTTTATCACCAGAAATTGATAAATTACCATCGGCATTTACAAACTTGTTTTCTTCCTGTTAATTTTATTTATTCGTTTCCAACTATGCATAAAAAATCAAGTGTATATACTTACAGCTTGTCGGACATTTAATTTTAAAACATTTGATTCCAAGCGAGGTACTGAAATGATATCATCCAAATCCAAACTCCATTCGAGTTCCCATGGACCCCACAGACGATATTTGTTCACACGAATTAAATGTCTACAAATAGAAAAATTAAAGGAAGTATAAATGTAATAAAGGAGCTCAATAATTTGTAAACATTCCCATTATTTTGAGTTCATTTTAATAGTTAGAAACTTTGTTCTCAATTCTAATTGGTCGTACTGAAAATCCGTGAAAATTAAATACTTATACATATAAATATAAACAGTTTAAAAATATACAACCTAGTTACAAAAAGTAAGACTATAAGTAGTCTTTTTATGTAGATTCTTCTTTGACTGAAGTGGTAAGTATGCATTATTTTTGCTATTGGATGTGTCTACCATGATTGGAGATTTTCTTAAACGTTGGGGAAATTAAACTCATTCAGTTTGACCTAAGCTGTTCAACCACTAATAACATTAAAATTTTAAACAAATAAAGAAAAACGACTCTGGTGGAGTTGAATGACTCTTTGGAGTTCCGATAAATTTAAAAAATCTGAAAAATGGTTTTTTAAGTTAGGCGGTTTAGTGTAAAGAAAATATGCATGTGCTAACCAACCATTATGAGAATCAAAGATGTTGGGTTTTAGATTGGATAAAGAAATGCGGTGAGATTCATGAAGACTGGAGTGGTAGTATACCAACAATTATATGGGCATGAAGAAAATGTAAAATTGCTTGACATTGACGATAAGCTATGTATTTGAAATGATTATAATTTGTGATACATAAATAGTTTAAGAAATTGTCTAAGCTCATTTAAGTATTATAATTTAAACTCATTTATTTTCTTTTTAAACGATTCAAAGGCAAAAACATGAAGAACATGTATATGTAGATAGTTGCACCTATTTTAAGTCAAAAGTGAGTCTTCGGGAGTTGGTCATAAAAGTTTTCTTTCAATTTGTTAATTCTAGAAGCAATTTACAATAGGTAAGTGGTGGTTGTGGTAGATCCATTTACATATCTTTTGTACTCACATACTTCTTGATTTAAACTGGACTGCTGGTGCCCACCCAATTTAGTCTAAATGTTCTGCAAACCATATAAGGTGTAAGTAAAAATCATTAGCATTTAATATCTAATTATTTTCTCGATAATTTTATCTGAACCTTGTCTAGAATCACAGTTCATCATCATTAGGTCTTCAGTCCTGGAACTGGTTAGACATGTACCATCATTGTTTCCTATTCTGAACTAACCTACACATTTCCCTTAAATTTGCCCATTCTGCATCTATCACTATCTGATCTAGGTCTACATCTAGCTCCTTTTTTCTATCTCTGATTGTAATATCTCCCATACTATTCCCCAAAAATGCCTTAGAACGTATTCTGCCCTTATATTTCTCCTATTTTTTTTCCACCCACATGCTTGTTCCCCTACGTTTCTATAGCCTATTTGTTATTAACCTTGTCAGTCCATGCTATCATCCTCATACATCTGTTAGCAGAAATAGAAACAGTTAGCGGAAATAATTTCAATAGTTTACCCACAATTCCATTTTAAATTCATGAATTTGTTTGACTTTGAAACCTCTTTCCTTCCTTCATTAGTCGTAATGGGAAAGTACATATAACATATTACACTTTGTGACGTTCCTTAGAAATGCGTATAATCACATTTTATTTTAATAGTTTCTATATTAGTAAATTTCACCAATAGGACTAGGTTATTCCTTTTAAGAAATATAATTTTTTGTTGGTTACTATAATTTTGATCTAAGGTAAAATTATTTTGTATCATATATCATCTATATTCAAAGGTTGTCAAATTCATATGTCAGTTTTAAAGATTAGAGACGATGTCATCATTGTAATTAGTACAGTCGTGATTCAGTTGTTTTGATTATTAAGTGTTAATGTTGGCACTAGATGATCTCATCATCTAAGTGCAAAGACAGGTCATATACAATTTTGTTCGGGGTAGAATAAATAGAAAAGTCCATGTTTCTGATTTTAGATCCACGATACATATATATATATATATATATATATATATATATATATATATTGTAATGGCGATAGGTGAGGCGAGGGGTGGGGGGTTCTTTGAATTTTGGCTTATTAAGACTGTATCAAAATTTGGGGATTTAAAAATGTTAGTTATTATTTTGTACATAGTGGTCTGATGTTATATTTAAAAAGTTTAATATTAAGGTAGGCTGTTGGGATTATGGTAACCAAGGTGATATTATGTTTATTGATTGGATTGATTGATAAAATATTTTTTGATGAAATGTACTAATTCTAATTTTGGAATTAATGTTTGTTTTGATAAGATTTTTGTACAAGGTCTAATTTTGATTTAATGTTGATGATATTGAAAATGAATAAGAATAAAAGTGGTTTCAAGGAGTTTTGATTTTTTGAAGATTTTGACACAAGGTAATATAGATTATACCTAAAAGAATAAAGAAGTGTGGCAAAAGGATCTGATGGTATTGTTACTGGTAAATGGGAAGATTTTAATGGAATGGTGCTAAGTGAGAGCTGCAACAAGGGAAATGATGAAAGATAAATTTTTGGAAGTTACAGTAGCGAAGAGGGACGTATGAGTTTTGACATTTTAATTATTCTAAATTTTACTTTTGAGTTTGAAAAGTAAGTTATATTTTGACAATACCTGATCTTCTTATCAGGTCATTTGTAGTTTAAACCTGTCTTGATAGAGTGGTAGAGGTTATTTACAGTTTACATGTTCTCAAGGCAAATAGTTTATGATCTAGAAAAGGTTGATCCATTTTTCATACAGCATTTCGTACATAACATCCAAACCATCAACATGCTGCTTTGGTAGGTCAATTACCTTGACTAGAAGTTATGGACACAAGCTGAGTAGTCTAAGTATGTTTGAATAATTCTCTACCAAGTGGACCAGATTCAATTTAGGGGTACCCAAAGTTGACAATCCTGTGTTGGACATAACCATTGCTACGTACTTACACGTAAACGAAAGGGGCGTCATAATTCATAAGGTTAAGGCACGCCGAATCAAACAAAGGAAAATTAGAAAGACCTAACTAACTACAAACGCGATGAGTGGGGAGATTCACATATACAAGAAAAATACATCGTCATTGATTTTTCTATTTACAGAAAGAATAAAAATTTCTATCTAAAACAAGTAGAAAGTAAATAGTTATTATTTTTTAAAACAAAATTTTCTTCTATGGACAATTTAAATAATGGTTCTACGAAGTGCGCATTTCGTCGCTACCAGGTAATACATCTAGTAAAAAAAAATAATGCTGAAACTATCATATAAGCAAGTGCATTAAGTAACAAAAAGAACTATTAAATTTAAAAAAACATCGTTAGTAAAAATAAAATTTTAGCATAACCAGAAACACTAGCACAGCTAATTCCAGAGTGGGTCTTTATTAAAGAAAAATAAAATGTGCTTCGTTCGTACGTCAATGCAAGTTGGGTTTATCACTTGGTATGTACAAAAAAAGAAACAACTCACATACCTCTATAGGTCAGGATATATATTTTGTAAGCCATTGGAGGTGGATCAATACAGCAACGCCACGGTGATCGGTAACATCCACACTGCTATCATAATTGTAACGGCGGTCTACATTCCACAGTAGTCTACATGAAAGATTAGTGGGGCCATTCATAAAAAGCGATCTGGCCAAACGTACGAAAATCATTAGGCCTCCATCAAAAAATAGTCGGACTATTCACAAAAAGCAATCTGGCCTAACGTAAGAAGATCATTAGGCCTCCGTCAAAGAGCTAAAAAGGGAATCCTATTAGTGTTGATAAGCGCGGAAGAACTTACCGATGCACCCCAGATATCCACTTCTTGTCAACAACAAATGTAGTAATAAAACGAGCAACTATCAAAAATACAAGCTGCAGACTCAAATTGAAATTATTTTTCGCAAGAATTATATCCAATCCCAGAGTTATCCAACACACAGGTGTGATTAGAAACTCGAAACAAGCTTAATCAAATAAGTACGATCCATTATTTCAACTAGTCTTTAGGATTGGGTATTATAAAATTTATTATACTTTATAGTAATAGGCCAACGGATACTTAAAACAAGGTACCGACTATTTAAATTATAGAAAAACTTTCCATTTCGCAGTAAATAGGTTTAAATGAATTAACCAAAATGGCGTAAGGTTTAGTACACTATCGAAAGGTGAACATAACACCATGTTGAGAACGAAGTCGATGGTAACATCTGACAGAATGATAAGTCAATGTCCCATCGGGTACCAACTAAAATAAAAGAAAAACTTCTGAAACTATACCAAAGTAACGGTTTGTAACTAAATAAATAATCATAATTAATGAATGAACCGCTGGAACGTACATACAGTACGTCTGTGTTTGGATTAAGCTTTTAGTTAAGTAGATTCGTGATATATTTGATTTTTAATATTTGTTTAAAGCTATATTATGTATTTATAATGAAAACATGTGTGTTATATAATTAGAAATGTCGTATATATTTGTATAAAATCGTGTATATTTGGTGTTTGTTTTTCATTATCGTAACGATTTCGTTACAGTTTTGCTGACATAAATTGTTTTGTGATACCTAAAAGCGTGATTGAGTATTCCAAGTTATTTAACACTTGTTTTAAGGAACCTTCTTTTCAGTTAGCAGTTTTAAATACGTCGGCATGTTTTATGTTATATGTTTGTTTTAGGTTTAAAGTAATATTATTTTTAATTAATTTTCAGGCAGATTTTTAAGCCAGAATCACTCCCATGATCTTCGATTGTGACATCCCTTTGTTATTCTGTCTAAGCCTTTTCGCTAGCAACCCTGCGAGATTAGGTGGCGTCCAAGGTATTTTCCGATCAAGGCTATATTTCATACCCGATAGCATTCCGGGGCCATTTTCAAGCACTTACACCACTCATCCCACTGAGTTAGTTGGTAACCAACTTTGTTAGTGCAGTCGAGATTTTCGGTATTTTACCGAAACAGAATTTTTAGTGGAGTACTTCACTGGGTTTTCTGTGAATTAATTACTGGCTAGATATTCTGGGGGCGAAAACTGTAACAACTTCGATGTGGTTGAATTGGTTGTGTACATGATGTAGATATGAATTTCTTTCAAATTGTAATCACCTATCTAGGAGGTGCAATTCGTTATCGCATCACAGTCAAAGTAGAAGCTATAAGTTAGAATCCTGTCCGAGACCTTATATTTTTTATTTTTTAGTTACTACCTCAATTTGAAATGATCATTTATGCTTTGCATAAAAGTCTAAGTTCTTAACAGATATAATTCCTATTACAAGGTACAGTTCCATTTTTAATATTTATAATGTATATAAATTATTACACAGTTAGTTTCAAGTTTACAGTAATTCTAATAAAACTTTTTAAACTTGCATGTTTGAGATTGAACACATCATATGTCTTTATATAAAATTGTAGACCGAACGCAATTGATAAAGTGGTGGTCTTATATAGTTGTTTCTGTGGGCTATATTTAATACATAAAATGCATTTGATGACCTGTGGTTATAATAGTTTGGTGCATTTAGACAAATTTGTGATAGGATGATGCCACTCAGTTTATGCAAATATAAAAGGTAACTCATCGTCCTTTGTTTGTATAACTTTTTAAGCTTATATTTCTCACATAATTTGTCTTTGGAGATGCTTATATCATGTATTGTTGTTTCCTTGTGGTACAAGTAGTATAGTGCTTTATTCTGTATTTTTTCTAGTTTATATGTGTGCACCTAATAATAGGGATGCCAGATTATGCACACATTTTACAAGATGAGTCATGTTAATTAAATAAATATATATATATATATATATATATATATATATATAATAGTGTTTTTTACGATAAAATGTTACTGTACAATTGGGATATTTTAGTCCAAAAAATTAAAACGAAATAATATTTTGCATATATTTAATTATAAATCGACATTTCGGCAAGGGTTGTTGCCTTTATCAAGATTCTAAAATAGGAAAACCAATCATTACAGTAATCAAAAGATGTTATTTTTAAAAAATTACTTACTTAATTGTTAATGCATAAATATTAAAATTATAAACACAACCCTACACATCAGGGTTGTTGTTAGTCACAACTGGTTAAAATACAAATATTGGAGTACCCAAAAGGGGATTATTTAAATTTAGTTAATATAATTACATGTTTATAGAGTAAACGACCAACTACGAGTAAATTAATATAAAACCAGTCTGATAAGAGTGAGAGCGTGTTCCACATTTTGTACAATTATTATGTAAATAAGATGCGCTCTGGCCTTCACATCATTGTTAAAAATTAAAATTTGACTTTGCAATTCTGTACAAATTGGAATATATGGGATGCAAATTTTGGGTGTCCTGCCTAAAATTTAATGAATTGACTTCATTTTTTATATAATATGCCTCCCAAAAAAGCCTAAGCTTATGATTAGTTTCAGAATCTAAAATTCGAACTTCATCATAATTTGGGGTATGATGAGTCATATTTATATGTTGTGAGAGGGCACAGCTGTTCTTCCCCAATCTTACATCTGACTTATGTTGAATGAGTCTATTTTTCAACCACTGACTAGAATTACCCACATATGTTTTTTTGCAGGAACACGTTATTTTATAAATAGTGTTGCTACTTAACATTTTTTCAGTTTTATCTTTCAGCTTAGTGAAAAAGTTTCCTACAGATTTTTCATAACTAAACGCTATTTTAATGTCTGGTTGTTTCAAAATTCTTGCCAAAAGGGGCGTTAAAGTTTGAATATAAGGTAACTTCCTAAACGATACGTTATTAGGTCGTTCAGGATTGTTCAGACAAAGAGTAGTGTAGAGCAACTTCCTTACTAATTGCTTAGAATAACCATTATTACACAAAGTAGTTTCAAGTAGCATTAGGTTATTTTTCTTAAATTGTGGTTCCGATATCAATTGTATCCGGTGTTTCAACACCAAAGCTGTATTAATCTTGTGACTAAACGAGTGATTAGAAAAATAATTGACATACCTGTCAGAGCTTGTAGGTTTTTTATAACAATCAAAGATCAGCTTATTACTAGAGTCTCTAATGATTAAAGTGTCCAAAAATGGAATTTTTCTTTCAGTTTCCTTTTTATGGGTAAACTGTAGATGTTGGTTGAAAGCATTGCAGCACTCTAAAAGATGTTCAATTTTATTAATTGGAGCGGAACACATGATATCGTCAACGTACTTTACCAAAAAAACCAATTTGAAATCCAACTTAGGTATAACAACTTCAAGTAGATGGTCCATAACTATTTGGGCTATAACCGGTGATAAAGGAGAGCCCATTGGAGTTCCAAATTTTTGCAACAATTTTTAACAATGATGTGAAGGCCAGAGCGCATCTTATTTACCTAATAATTGTACAAAATGTGGAACACGCTCTCACTCTTATCAGACTGGTTTTATATTAATTTACTCGTAGTTAGTCGTTTAATCTATAAACATGTAATTATATTAACTAAATTTAAATAATCCCCTTTTGGGTACTCCAATATTTGTATTTTAACCAGTTGTGACTAACAACCCTGATGTGTAGGGTTGTGTTTATAATTTTAATATATATGCATTAACAATTAAGTAAGTAATTTTTTAAAAATAACATCTTTTGATGACTGTAATGATTGGTTTTCCTATTTTAGAATCTTGATAAAGGCAACAACCCTTGCCGAAACGTCGATTTATAATTAAATATATGCAAAATATTATTTCGTTTTAATTTTTTGGACTAAAATATCCCAATTGTACAGTAACATTTTATTGTAAAAAACACTATTATACTAAACTAGTCCATTGACTATAAGTGGAGTATATATATATATATATATATATATATATATATATATATATATATTAAAATGTCTAAGGGAGCTACTAAGAGTTATAAGGGTTGGTTAGTACAAGGTAGTATATGCCAAACAAAAATAATCCACATATTTGATCACATAAACTTAAAAATATATGTTTGCCGTATTTTATGTATACTAAAATACCATGCAAATATAGTAGTTGAAATTAAGTGCCAAAAGGCAATTTTAAAATGACTAAGTGGCGTAGTAAGATGTGAAATGCTCAAGGGTTTATACCGAGTTGAATTTTTAAAAGCCTTTGAAAGTACATTTGCCGTCCAAAAGCCGGATGCGTCTATGAATGTTCACTATCAACATGCATCCAGGGTCAAGTATAATTTATTTTGGTTTCATTTTCTATAGAATCAACTTTTGGACAATATTTGTAAACTCAAAATTATTAGTTATAACAACGTCAAATGTGATTGGTGGAATGTAAAGATTTAGGACATATATTAGAATTTAATGCGATTATGAAATTATACAAAAGACATGGACTATGGTATGTGCGACACGAACTTAGGTATTTGTCATGAACTTTAAGATGTAGTTGGCTAGTAGAGAGTTAACATGGTCGCCTTAGAGAGTAAACAAAGTGATTATTTTTCGAAGCAATTTTGTAAAAGACGTGTTTTGAATTATTTTTCGAACAAATTTTGTAATAGACGTGTTTTCAGAACGGTGCTAATTTGTATTCAAATATTTTGAAAAAGAAAATAAAAGTAATTGTTTTTAAAAATGAGTTTAATTGAAAAGTGGTAAAGAAACAAGCGGAAGTATAAAGGGAATATTAGTGATTGTGCGACGATTAGAAATTGGATTTGGAGAGTGGTCTTAAAGGTAGCGGGTCAGCGAGAGTGGTTATACAGATTAGGAGTTGGATATTGGAGCGGGTTAAAGGCAGCAAGAGTATTGAGCGGAAACACAGATACGAGTTGGATATTGGAGCGGGTTAAAGGCAGCAGGAGTATTGAGCGGAAACAAGGATTTGAAGTGGAGATTAGTACAGAGGGAAGTTATAGCACTAGTTTTTTCTAAATTCTAAATTTGGGTTAATCATTTCAGATATTGGGGAACAGTAAATAGTCAAGGACACCTGGAAGCAGCACGGAAATTCAAGAACAGCATTGTGAAGACGTATACGGTAATTAGGATTTTGTGCCAGGATTCAGCAAGGCATCGACGGAGTATAGACCAGGTGAGTATTTAAAATCATATTTTTTAATACGTCAAAATTTAGTCATATAAAATTTGGTTGTAATTTAATTTGGCACATAGTAACTTTGATATAATTAGAAATTTTGGCATATACTAAAGTAGAGTAGCAATTTTAGTAGTAAAACGAAAGGGTGCACGTTGGTTGGACTTAACACAACTACTTATAACGGAAACCCACTATAAGCAGTTGAATAACCTGAGATTAAGAGTTTTAAATAGTCGAGGCATTACATTAAATAGTTTATAAAAGAACCAACCAAACGGTGCAAGTACAAGGGGCGTGCATTGGGTGTGCACATTTTACAAAAGTATAAAATAAAGGGTATAATATAGGTGAAACACACAAAAAGTAGAGGGGTGGGGTATATAATAATATATATATATATATATATATATATATATATATATATATATATTGTAAGTTAATGACCTTGCTGTAGATTTATTTATTAGGAGTTGCGTGTTTCAGGTCTGCTGGATTAAAGAGTACTCTTTTTTATCACCTAAATTTTCGGATATATTTCTATCCTTTTTCAAAGGTGCTACAATAAGAAAACGCTATTACAATATTAATAACTAAAGTACCTACTAAATTGAGGTTACTAATAAATTGGCGTTGTATAAATATAAAAGGCAAGCACAATTCTACAAACTAAAAACATAAAAAAACATAAGTATAACATAAAAAATTTCATATTTCTGTATACAGTGACAATTTTTTGAAAGTTTGATTTTGTATACAAAACTTTGTTTCTAATTATGTGTGAAAGGTGTTGCTAGATTTTCTAAGTAATAAGTATGTACGTGTATGTGAGTGTAACAATGTCGATTACATAATTTGGTTGGAGTAAGATGTAATAAATATATTTATCTTAGTGTTGTATTTGTATCTGAATTATTATCAGACTGAAAATGTAATAAATATGTGTATATAGTACTCAAATTATTTATATCTGTTCTTCTATTCATCGTGTTAGGGTATCTGTAAATGTAGCACATTTCTTGAAATTCTCTTTTTTGCTTATTGCTTACAATATTTAGAATTACTGGTTCTGAAAAGTTAATTCTATGAGAATTATTTAAATTTGCATGGATACTCAATGCACATGCATTAGGTTTAACGCGGATGTCACTCCAACCAAATTATATAATCGACATTGTTACACTCACATACACGTACATACTTATTACTTAGAAAATCTAGCAACACCTTTCGCACATAATTAGAAAACAAAGTTTTGTAGAATTGTACTTGCCTTTTATATTTATACAACGCCAATTTATTAGTAACCTCAATTTAGTAGGTACTTTAGTTATTAATATTGTAATAGCGTTTTCTTATTGTAGCACCTTTGAAAAGGATAGAAATATATCCGAAAATTTAGGTGATAAAAGAGTACTCTATAATCCAGCAGACCTGAAACCCACAACTCTAATATATATATATATATATATATATATATATATATATATATATATATATATATATATATATATATATATATATATTGCTGTACTTTTGAAAGCCCTGATCATTGAGTGGCAATAGCTGCGATGTTATAAAACTCGTTATACTTATCTTTTTTAGAGATTTAGGTTGTGAAGGGTAGACCTTATTTGACTAGCTCAGAATAGAAAAGAATTTAGAGCTGCATCAAACCGACCATAAGTAAGTTCGAAAACGAAACAAAAAATAAATCAAAATCAGTTAACTAAATGTCACCATGACATAACTCACAAGTAGTTAGCGGTCTGGCATGTTGGTAGCGTTTCGTTGCTTAAGCCTTACCATAACATATAGTTTAACACTTTTCCTTTTTTGGAGGGGATAACCAGGTAATTTTTCATTTCTTTATAAATGGGAATCATGTAAATATGTTGGAGTTTCTTAACAACCATCAGGTTGCTAATGTCTATGTAGAGCCAGGTAGATAGGAAAAAAATAGAAAAGTATAGGAAGAATTAGATCAAGCTATATTAATCAAATTATTAGAAATTTAAATTGTGAAGGGTATGTAGAACTTTTTAGATTAGCACAGACTAGAAAAGAAGTTAGAGCTGCGTCAAACCGACCTTAAGTAAGGTCGAAAACAAAATGATGATGATGATATACTTACCTTCTGTAATTCTAAATCAAATTAAAAAAAATACCGCTTTTCAACCCAATAGACGCAGAATCTCAAACCTAAATTCAAGAATACATTTCCTTGTCTATTTCAGTTTGTAGAACATAAAAAAGTTATCCAGCTCTAATAGTTTGGTGTATTAACCTTAATTTTCTAAAGTCCAAATATTCACAACTAATATAATAAAATATAGAATAACGAACATTAATACAGTAATAGGTTAAATAAAACAAATATAAAAAGTAACAGTTTCAACTTATATCAAAAATAATTTTACGTTGCACTTACAGGGTCGGAGTATTCTCATACAACCATTTTTAATCTTTTGAAAATATCCATTTTTACCAATATGTGTAAATTGCCCTTTGTTATATAAATAATAAATTTCCTAAATGAAAATCGCGAGATTCCTTTTAAATTTATAAACACAAAAATTACTACTTCTCAGAAAGTTTAGGCCCGGCAATCTTCTGTCTGGCAATAAACAACCTTGTTAACTCATTAAGTCTAGTTCCGCTGGAGGAATTGACGCCTTACGGCCTTCACATTTACAAAACATTTTGAGTTATTCCACTGGTATATTTGGACAAAAGCTTTTATCATCTTTAACTGATTTATGTAACCTAATGCTCTCGGGCAAGATATCTTCAGAAATTTGTCCTATTTTATATGGCGCCTCTTTATGCGCACTTAAAAAAAAGGACGGCGGCATTAGACCAATAGCCGTAGGTACTTTTTATCGAAGACTTGCAGCTAAATTATCTTGCTGGAATATAAAGGAGAAATTAGGAAATCTTTTCAGGCCCAAACAGTTTAGATTTGGGACTTCAGGCGGTTGTGAAATTGTAGCACACGCTGCACGTATATATTTAATTAATAATCCCAATAACATTCTTCTTAAGCTTGATTTTAAAAATGCTTTCAACTCACTTAACCGAGATATATTATTACATAATATTTACAACCACATTCCCCATCTATTGCCTTTTCTTCAACAATGTTATGCAAATCCTTCATTTCTTTTTTTTGGTGATAACATAATTAATTCCGAAAGAGGTATACAACAAGGGGATCCTTTAGGCCCGGCAATCTTCTGTCTGGCAATAAACAACCTTGTTAACTCATTAAACACAGAGTTTAATATTTGGTATTTAGATGACGGATGTATTGGTGGTGAGATTCATTCCGTAATCCAAAATTTCGAAAAGATAATTTCAATCGCTAAGTCGTTTGGTTTGGAACTCAATTTTAATAAATGTGAACTGTTATGTTCACCTCCGTCCAATTTTAACAAAACCATTTCACTCTTAAACATGATCGCACCAGGTATTCAGATACCAAATAAAAGTAATTGGACCCTACTTGGCGCACCACTCTGTACTGAAGCGATTCCAGAAAGTATCAATAAAAAAATCGAATTGATGTCCTCCATTCGCTCTCGTTTAAAGTCATCTTCTATTCCAAATCATATCTCATTTTGTCTGATTAAGAATTGTTTTGCTATTCCTAAATTGATGTACATCCTCAGATGTAGCCCAACTTGGACTTGTATGCAATCTCTTGAGATATTTGACGAACTATTACGATGCACTTTGAAGGAAGTAATAAATATCAAACTGAACCATTTCGAATGGTCGCAAGCATCTCTTCCAATAAACAGAGGCGGATTAGGTGTCCGTCTTTCAACTTCACTTTCACTACCTGCTTACCTGTCTTCTTTTCATTCATCTTTACCTACAATTAGATCAATCTTTTCTAATGCTATTTGCAATATATCTATTGATAATTTCTTTTTGCAAGCTGAAGAACTTTGGAAGTCTGCAACAAATTTAAATGAAATTAAAATCAACAAACTCGTCCAAAAAGAATGGGATATACCATTGCTGGATATATCTTCCAATAAGTTGCTAGAATCAGCTACCAATAATACACATAGGGCTCGTATTCTTGCAGTTTCTTCGAAATATGCCAGCGCATGGTTATTCGCTCTTCCAATAGCATCTCTGGGCACATTATTAGATAATCATTCGTTTAGAATTGCTGTAGGACTCAGGCTTGGTACTCGGTTGTGTACACCACACTCGTGCATTTGTGGATCAGCTGCAGACGAGTTAGGTATACATGGATTAAGTTGCAGGCATAGTGCAGGAAGGCATTCCAGGCACAAAGCAGTTAACGATTTAATTAAACGAGCTTTAGTCTCTGCCGATGTTCCTTCTATTCTGGAACCTACATATTTATTCAGAGAAGACGGTAAAGACCTGACGGCATTAGTTTAATTCCTTGGAAATACGGTAAAGCAGTAATGTGGGATTTTACATGTACCAACACTCGCTAGTTCTCGTGTTACTGCTTATTCCAACAAAACTGGAGCAGCAGCAAAAGCTGGTGAAAGAATAAAAAACAAAAAATATTCCTCTTTATCAGACCTTTATATCTTTTATCCAGTTTCAATTGAAACCTTAGGAGTTCTAGGTAGTCAAGGATTGGAATTCATAAAGGAAATTGGTAGACGAATCTATTATAATACATTTGATCAAAGAGCCACTTCATTTTTATTACAAAGAATTGGCATAGCTATTCAAAGAGGTAATGCTGCATCCATATTAGGAACCATTCCACCTTCCAAAGATTTAAGTGAAATTTTTGACCTGCCTTCAAAATGTTACAGTTTAGAAAACCAAAACATTCGATCATCTTGCACTGTCTTTAAGAAACAGCTAAATAATGTTGAGATGGAAGAAAATAAAACACTGATCGCTTTTACAATAGAAGAAATTTCAAAAAACCCTAATTGCTCTAACAGATTGAGCCATTCTTCAAATACATCTACTCATCTCCAACATACAATTAATGCATCACAACTCGATCCTTACTTTAAGAACTTAAATGATTTTCAAATACAATTACAAATTTAGGCAAAAAGGATTGGAAAATATTGGCAATACTTGCTTTATAAACTGTATAGTTCAGTGCCTCTCAAATACAAAATTATTACTAGAATATATTAAACATAATGCGTTTTGAAGCATATCAATACTAGCACTTCAACCATGAAAGGAGCTTTAATTAAATCTTTTGCACAAGTAATTAAAGATCTGTGGTCTGAAGATACTTTCGACAAAGTGATAAATACTAATAACTTGAAATCACACTTTCATCGATTTGCACCTAGTTTTATGGGCTTCTATCAACAAGACGCACAAGAGTTTATGCGGTACTTGCTAGATGGTATTCATGAAGACGTTAATCAGGTTACCTCCAATCAAATTCCTATATTGTCAGAATTAAATGAACCATTAAGTGACTCTGACAAAGGTAATGAATACTGGCAGCAATATTTAAGAAGTAACAATTCCAAAATTGTTGATATTTTCGCTGGACAGTTAAAATCAACAGTACGTTGCACACACTGTAATCATTCTTCCGTAACTTTCGAAGTCTTTTGGGATCTATCAATAGCTATACCTAAGCACACTGGCTGCTTAACGTTACAGCTTTGTCTAGATAATTTTACTAGGCCTGAAACATTGGATTACGACGAAAAACCAGTATGTTTTAAGTGCAAAGAAAGGAGAAAATGCATCAAATCACTGTCCATACAGAGGTTTCCTAAAATATTAGTGATACACTTAAAACGGTTTTCACCTACAGGTACATATCAAAGAAAGCTAACTACGCCTATAGATTTTCCATTAGGAGGTCTAGATATGCGACACTACGCTGCAGAAACAAATCTTGGAAATTGTCATTATAACCTGTATGCAATATCGAAACACAGTGGGACTACTTTGAAAGGCCATTACATCGCATACTGCCGACACCCGTACTCATTTATATGGCATGAATATAACGATTCCAAGGTGTGCAGTATATCCTCTAAAACACTTGTAAAAGCAGAAGAAGCATATGTTCTATTCTACGAAATGCATTCTGAAGAAATGAAACGAAGTACCTTAGTTTCGAAAGTTCCTAGAGATACAATGCATGCAAGAAACCTGTATCGGCCTAATTCTGAACTACATTGCGATTATCTGACAATACATAATAAACCTGCCAATAGACGAACAACCGATCCAATTGTTATACTATCTAGTATTCTTGAACAAATCTTTAATGAACTTCACGATATGCCAGATGTACAACCATTCTTATTTCCTGTTAATGCGAATTTAGTCGAACACTATCAAAATATTATCCAACGACCCATGGATTTACAGTCAATTCGAGATAACTTGCACCAAAAAAAATACCATACTCGTGAAGAATTTTTGGTTGATATAGATCAAATTTTAAAAATTCTGCTTGCTATGACGATGCACCATGGTGTGGACATTGTAAAGCCCTTGCACCAGAATATTCCAAAGCTGCAAAAAATTAGCAGACAAAGAGTCAAAGATAAAGCTTGGTAAAATTGATGCTACCAAGAGGAAGATCTTGCTAAGGAATATGATGTCAAAGGTTATCCTACCCTCAAATTCTTTAGAAATGGACAGCCTATTGATTATTCAGGAGGACGTGATGCTGCCCAAATAGTAGCTTGGCTTGAAAAGAAAACTGGTCCTGCAGCTAAAAAGCTTAAGACAGTCGAGGAAGCTAAACAATTTATTGAAGAAAATAAAGTTGCAGTTGTTGGTTTCTTCTCAGATCAAACTTCAGATAAAGCTAAAGCTTATTTATCTGTTGCTAATGCTGTCGATGATTATCAGTTCGGAATCACTTCTGACGAAGCAATTTACAAGGAATATGAAGCTACATGTGGTTCTATTGTCTTATTTAAACAGTTCGACGAAGGAAAATCCATTTTTGAAGGTGAACATACTGAACAGAACATCAAAAGTTTTGTTACATCAGAGTCGCTACCAAACCTCGTAGAATTCAATTATGAAACGGCACCTAAGATCTTTGGAGGTGAAATTAAGAGCCATTTACTCATCTTTGTATCTAAAAGTGATGACAAAACCAGTGCTATTGTATCTGCTGCTCGTTCAGTCGCCAAACGTTACAAATCTAAAATTTTGTTTGTTACAATCGATTTAGAGGAGGAAGACCTCCAGCGAATTTTAGAATTCTTTGGAATTAAAAAAGAAGAGGTTCCCACTGCACGTATTATTAAACTTGAGAAAGAAATATCAAAATTCAAACCTGAATCGTCCGAACTTGATGCTGAAAGCATAACTACATTTGTAGATAAGTTCTTAAAAGGTGAGCTTAAACAACATTTATTAAGTCAAGAACTTCCTGAAGATTAGAATAAACAACCCGTGCGTGTTCTTGTTGCAAGCAATTTCGATGAAGTTGTATTAGATAAATCCAAGGACGTCCTTGTAGAATTTTATGCTCCATGGTGTGGTCATTGTAAACAGTTGGTCCCTATTTATGAAAAAGTTGCAGAACATTTTGAAAGTAATGTTGATGTTGTTATTGCTAAAATTGATTCCACAGCAAATGAACTCGAACATACTCAGTATTACAAACTTCCCTACAATTAAACTATACAAGAAAGAACACAACAAAGTTATTGATTACAATGGTCCTAGGTCTTTTAAAGGGTTATCTAAGTTTGTAGAGTCAGGTGGTGTTGAGGATGGTGCAGCAGAAGAGCCAGTTGAAAAAGAGACTGAAAATGATGATACTGCACGGCGAGATGAATTGTAATTGTAGTACTGACATATTTTTGTTCGTTTTCTTTTAATGATTATGTAATATTTAAGAAATTATAAATTTAGATCTTCTCAATTATTAAATTCCAAAACACAATGCAAAAATAGCAAAAATATAAGGGACGCGAGAAGAATCGTCATTATAGAAAATGTACAGAAAGTGGTTAGATAGCAAGAATATATAGGAAATTTATATGCAGGACCTTGAACTAACAGCATTAGAACAGGAATCAGATATTGAAAATGACGACTTGGAATATCCTATACTTAGAGATAAGTTTGAATTAGTATTAAAGGGTCTGAAAAATGGTAAGGCACTGGGTACAGATAAGGTATAAGCAGAAACTAAAAGTCGCTGGACAAGCAGTAACAGAACGTCTCTTCCGACTTGTAAGCTATATGTATGAGGCAAGCGAGATACTCGGAGATTTCAAATGTAATGTCATAGTCACTATACCAAAAAAGAGAGGCACTGATAGACGTGAAAATTTTCGAACAATAAGTTTGACAACACACGTGTCAAAAATACTAACTAGAATTGTACAAAGACGAATAAAAAAATGAGCTGAAGAATATTAGGAGAAAATCAATTTGGATTTAGGTGAAACAGAGGAACACAGGAGGCTATTTTAGCTCCGAGGGTGATAATGAAGAAAACAATAGAAAAAGGGGAAAGCGGGTATATAGGATTTGTAGATCTGGAAAAAGCATTTGACAATGTAAAATGGAAAAAATGTTCGAAAGATTGGAATGAGTTTTAGGGATAGACGGATAATACATAGCTTATATAAAGAGCAAACAGCGGTAATAGAATTAGAGCAGAAACGTAGACAGGTAAATATTAAAGGTTTGAGACAGGGATGTGCCCTATCCCCATTAATTTTTAACTTGTACATGGAAGAGGCAATGAATACTTTCAAATACAAGAAGATTTGGAATTACTATGCAGGGACAAAAGATTGATGTGCCTAGATTTGCAGATGATATAGCAGTATTAGCATCTAGCAATAAGGAGTTAGAAGCTGCTCTTAATGAAATGGGAACAATTAAAACAGAGAGATATGGTATGAAAATTAACAAAAATAAAACTAAAGTACTAGTATGCAAAGAAGGGGAACATAAATCAACAACAAGAATACAAATAGGTAATGTTGACTTACAAGAGGTTAAGGATATCTGCTACCCAGGAAGCCAAATAACGCAAGATGGGAGAAGCACAAAAGATATAAAAAGGATTAGCACAAGGTTGTGCTACATTTAACAAGAAAAAGCAACTACTGTGTTCAAAAGCAATAAACATAAAAAGAAGGAAAAGTAAAACATATATGTGGAGCACAGCACTGTACGGCTGTGAAACTTGGACAGTAGGAGAAGCGGACAAGAAAAAGAAGAAGCGTTAAAATATGTGAAAAACAGTAATAAATAGGAGAGATAGGATGATAGATCACATACTAAGGCATAAGGGAATAGTGCGAAATATATTAGAAGCAGAGATAGGAAAAAACAGAGGTGAAGATAGACCTAGGTATGACTATTGTACACAGATAGTCAAAAATGTAGACTGTGAGAATTTCAGGGAAGTGTGTAGATTAGCTCATAATAGAAATCATTACGTTAGTGAAGCTAGCGGCCACTGTTTACCGGCCGCTAAATATGGATACGCCTACCAATCTACAACACAACTAAACCACGCATACTGAACTGAACAAGCATTTCTATTGTTCAATTATGTTTCGTATATTGAACCAATTATCTTTACGCATTTTAAATCTAAGGGTGATTGAAAATAAATAACTTTGAGATTCCTATATTATTCTTAAGTGTATATTTTAAGCGGTTGCTCTTTTAAATTGAAATAAATGTCATTTTCTTAACTTGTGTAAAACCTGCGCTCTTAAAACTTGTTAGACTGCTACTGTAGGTATACTAAAACAACCTATATCTTTTACAGTAACGTGTTCGCCCCGGTTCACTAACTTTTTAGAATTTCTGTAATGACACTATAACAAAATTAAAAAATTTTTTCTCAGCTTTTGTAATACCTGCGCCCTTGAAACTTGGTAGGCAGTTAGTGTAGGTGTCTTAAAACAACCCATATCTTTTACAGAAACGTGTTCGCCCCAGTTCACTAACTTTTTAGAATTTTTGTAATGACACTATAAGAAAATTAAAAATTTTTTTCTCAGCTTTTGTAATACCTGCGCCCTTGAAACTTGGTAGGCAGTTAGTGTAGGTGTATTAAAACAACCCATATCTTTTACAGAAACGTGTTCGCCCTGGTTCACTAACTTTTGGAATTTTCGTAATGACACCATAAGAATATTAAAATTTTTTTCTTAACTTTTGTAATACCTGCGCCCTTGAAACTTGGTAGGCAGTTAATGTAGCTGTATTAAAACGACCCATACCTTTTACAGAAACGTGTTCGCCCCGGTTCACTAACTTTTACAATTTTTGAAATGACACTATAAGAAAATTAAAAAAATTTTTTCTCAGCTTTTGTAATACCTGCGCCCTTGAAACTTGGTAGGCAGTTAGTGTAGGTGTATTAAAACAACCCATATCTTTTACAGAAACGTGTTCGCCCTCGGTTCACTAACTTTTGGAATTTTCGTAATGACACCATAAGAATATTAAAATTTTTTTTTCTTAACTTTTGTAATACCTGCGCCCTTGAAACTTGGTAGGCAGTTAATGTAGCTGTATTAAAACGACCCATACCTTTTACAGAAACGTGTTCGCCCCGGTTCACTAACTTTTTACAATTTTTGAAATGACACTATAAGAAAATTAAAAAAATTTTTTCTCAGCTTTTGTAATACCTGCGCCCTTGAAACTTGGTAGGCAGTTAGTGTAGGTGTATTAAAACAACCCATATCTTTTACAGAAACGTGTTCGCCCTCGTTCACTAACTTTTGGAATTTTCGTAATGACACCATAAGAATATTAAAATTTTTTTTTCTTAACTTTTGTAATACCTGCGCCCTTGAAACTTGGTAGGCAGTTAATGTAGCTGTATTAAAACGACCCATACCTTTTACAGAAACGTGTTCGCCCCGGTTCACTAACTTTTACAATTTTGAAATGACACTATAAGAAAATTAAAAAAATTTTTTCTCAGCTTTTGTAATACCTGCGCCCTTGAAACTTGGTAGGCAGTTAGTGTAGGTGTATTAAAACAACCCATATCTTTTACAGAAACGTGTTCGCCCTCGTTCACTAACTTTTTGGAATTTTCGTAATGACACCATAAGAATATTAAAATTTTTTTTTCTTAACTTTTGTAATACCTGCGCCCTTGAAACTTGGTAGGCAGTTAATGTAGCTGTATTAAAACGACCCATACCTTTTACAGAAACGTGTTCGCCCCGGTTCACTAACTTTTTACAATTTTTGAAATGACACTATAAGAAAATTAAAAAAATTTTTTCTCAGCTTTTGTAATACCTGCGCCCTTGAAACTTGGTAGGCAGTTAGTGTAGGTGTATTAAAACAACCCATATCTTTTACAGAAACGTGTTCGCCCTGGTTCACTAACTTTTGGAATTTTCGTAATGACACCATAAGAAATATTAAAATTTTTTCTTAACTTTGTAATACCTGCGCCCTTGAAACTTGGTAGGCAGTTAATGTAGCTGTATTAAAACGACCCATACCTTTTACAGAAACGTGTTCGCCCCGGTTCACTAACTTTTACAATTTTTGAAATGACACTATAAGAAAATTAAAAATTTTTCTCAGCTTTTGTAATACCTGCGCCCTTGAAACTTGGTAGGCAGTTAGTGTAGGTGTATTAAAACAACCCATATCTTTTACAGAAACGTGTTCGCCCTCGTTCACTAACTTTTGGAATTTTCGTAATGACACCATAAGAATATTAAAATTTTTTTCTTAACTTTTGTAATACCTGCGCCCTTGAAACTTGGTAGGCAGTTAATGTAGCTGTATTAAAACAACCCATACTTTTACAGAAACGTGTTCGCCCCGGTTCACTAACTTTTTACAATTTTGAATGACACTATAAGAAAATTAAAAAATTTTTTCTCAGCTTTTGTAATACCTGCGCCCTTGAAACTTGGTAGGCAGTTAGTGTAGGTGTATTAAAACAACCCATATCTTTTACAGAAACGTGTTCGCCCTGGTTCACTAACTTTTAGAATTTTCGTAATGACACTATAAGAAAATTAAAATTTTTTTCTCAGCTTTTGTAATACCTGCGCCCTTGAAACTTGGTAGGCAGTTAGTGTAGGTGTACTAAAACAACCCATATCTTTTACAGAAACGTGTTCGCCCCGGTTCACTAACTTTTTGGAATTTTCGTAATGACACTATAAGAAAATTAAAATTTTTTTCTCAGCTTTTGTAATACCTGCGCCCTTGAAACTTGGTAGGCAGTTAGTGTAGGTGTATTAAAACAACCCATATCTTTTACAGAAACGTGTTCGCCCCGGTTCACTAACTTTTAGAATTTTGTAATGACACTATAAGAAAATTAAAAATTTTTTCTCAGCTTTTGTAATACCTGCGCCCTTGAAACTTGGTAGGCAGTTAGTGTAGGTGTATTAAAACAACCCATATCTTTTACAGAAACGTGTTCGCCCCGGTTCACTAACTTTTTAAATTTTGAATGACACTATAAGAAAATTAAAAAATTTTTTCTCAGCTTTTGTAATACCTGCGCCCTTGAAACTTGGTAGGCAGTTAGTGTAGGTGTACTAAAACAACCCATATCTTTTACAGAAACGTGTTCGCCCCGGTTCACTAACTTTTTGGAATTTTCGTAATGACACCATAAGAAATTAAAATTTTTTTCTAACTTTTGTAATACCTGCGCCCTTGAAACTTGGTAGGCAGTTAATGTAGCTGTATTAAAACAACCCATACCTTTTACAGAAACGTGTTCGCCCCGGTTCACTAACTTTTAATTTTGAAATGACACTATAAGAAAATTAAAAATTTTTCTCAGCTTTTGTAATACCTGCGCCCTTGAAACTTGGTAGGCAGTTAGTGTAGGTGTATTAAAACAACCCATATCTTTTACAGAAACGTGTTCGCCCTCGGTTCACTAACTTTTTGGAATTTTCGTAATGACACCATAAAAATATTAAAATTTTTTTCTTAGCTTTTGTAATACCTGCGCCCTTGAAACTTGGTAGGCAGTTAGTGTAGGTGTATAAAAAACCCATATCTTTTACAGAAACGTGTTCGCCCCGGTTCACTAACTTTTTGGAATTTTTGTAATGACACCATAAGAAAATTAAAAATTTTTTCTTAGCTTTTGTAATACCTGCGCCCTTGAAACTTGGTAGGCAGTTAGTGTAGGTGTATTAAAACAACCCATATCTTTTACAGAAACGTGTTCGCCCCGGTTCACTAACTTTTAGAATTTTGTAATGACACTATAAGAAAATTAAAAATTTTTTCTCAGCTTTTGTAATACCTGCGCCCTTGAAACTTGGTAGGCAGTTAGTGTAGGTGTACTAAAACAACCCATATCTTTTACAGAAACGTGTTCGCCCCGGTTCACTAACTTTTTGAATTTTGTAATGACACTATAAGAAAATTAAAAATTTTTTCTCAGCTTTTGTAATACCTGCGCCCTTGAAACTTGGTAGGCAGTTAGTGTAGGTGTATTAAAACAACCCATACTTTTACAGAAACGTGTTCGCCCCGGTTCACTAACTTTTTAGAATTTTGTAATGACACTATAAGAAAATTAAAAATTTTTTTTCTCAGCTTTTGTAATACCTGCGCCCTTGAAACTTGGTAGGCAGTTAGTGTAGGTGTATTAAAACAACCCATATCTTTTACAGAAACGTGTTCGCCCTGGTTCACTAACTTTTTGGAATTTTCGTAATGACACCATAAGAAAATTAAAAAATTTTTCTTAGCTTTTGTAATACCTGCGCTCTTGAAACTTGGTAGGCAGTTAGTGTAGGTGTACTAAAACAACCCATATCTTTTACAGAAACGTGTTCGCCCCGGTTCACTAACTTTTTGGAATTTTCGTAATGACACTATAAGAAAATTAAAAATTTTTTTCTTAGCTTTTGTAATACCTGCGCCCTTGAAACTTGGTAGGCAGTTAGTGTAGGTGTACCAAAACAACCCATATTTTTTACAGAAACGTGTTCGCCCTGGTTCACTAACTTTTGGAATTTTCGTAATGACACCATAAAAATATTAAAAAAATTTTTTCTTAGCTTTTGTAATACCTGCGCTCCTGAAACTTGGTAGGCAGTTAGTGTAGGTGTACTAAAACAACCCATATCTTTTACAGAAACGTGTTCGCCCCGGTTCACTAACTTTATTGGAATTTTCGTAATGACACCATAAGAAAATTAAAAATTTTTTTTCTCAGCTTTTGTAATACCTGCGCCCTTGAAACTTGGTAGGCAGTTAGTGTAGGTGTATCAAAACAACCCATATCTTTTACAGAAACGTGTTCGCCCTGGTTCACTAACTTTTTGGAATTTTCGTAATGACACCATAAAAATATTAAAAAAATTTTTTCTTAGCTTTTGTAATACCTGCGCTCCTGAAAGTTGGTAGGCAGTTAGTGTAGGTGTACTAAAATAACCCATATCTTTTACAGAAACGTGTTCGCCCCGGTTCACTAACTTTTTAGAATTTTCGTAATGACACCATAAGAATATTAAAAATTTTTTTTCAGCTTTTGTAATACCTGCGCCCTTGAAACTTGGTAGGCAGTTAGTGTAGGTGTATAAAACAACCCATATCTTTTACAGAAACGTGTTCGCCCCGGTTCACTAACTTTTGGAATTTTCGTAATGACACCATAAGAAAATTAAAAATTTTTCTTAGCTTTTGTAATACCTGCGCCCTTGAAACTTGGTAGGCAGTTAGTGTAGGTGTACTAAAACAACCCATATCTTTTACAGAAACGTGTTCGCCCCGGTTCACAAACTTTTATGAATTTTCGCAATGACACTATAAGAAAATTAAAAATTTTTTCTCAGCTTTTGTAATACCTGCGCCCTTGAAACCCCCCCCCCCCCCCCCCCCTTTTTTTTTTTTTTTTTTTTTTTTTTTTTTTTTTTTGACACATAAGAAAATTAAAAATTTTTCTCAGCTTTTGTAATACCTGCGCCCTTGAAACTTGGTAGGCAGTTAGTGTAGGTGTATTAAAACAACCCATATTTTTACAGAAACGTGTTCGCCCTGGTTCACTAACTTTTGGAATTTTCGTAATGACACCATAAAATATTAAAAATTTTCTTAGCTTTTGTAATACCTGCGCTCCTGAAATTGGTAGGCAGTTAGTGTAGGTGTACTAAAACAACCCATATCTTTTACAGAAACGTGTTCGCCCCGGTTCACTAACTTTTGAATTTTCGTAATGACACCATAAGAAATTAAAATTTTTTTCTCAGCTTTTGTAATACCTGCGCCCTTGAAACTTGGTAGGCAGTTAGTGTAGGTGTATTAAAACAACCCATATCTTTTACAGAAACGTGTTCGCCCGGTTCACTAACTTTTGAATTTTGTAATGACACATAAGAAAATTAAAATTTTTCTAGCTTTTGTAATACCTGCGCCCTTGAAACTTGGTAGGCAGTTAGTGTAGGTGTATTAAAACACCCATACCTTTTACAGAAACGTGTTCGCCCCGGTTCACTAACTTTTAGAATTTCGTAATGACACATAAGAAAATTAAAAATTTTTTCTCAGCTTTTGTAATACCTGCGCCCTTGAAACTTGGTAGGCAGTTAGTGTAGGTGTATTAAAACAACCCATATCTTTTACAGAAACGTGTTCGCCCTGGTTCACTAACTTTTGGAATTTCTGTAATGACACCATAAGAAAATTAAAAATTTTTTCTCAGCTTTTGTAATACCTGCGCCCTTGAAACTTGGTAGGCAGTTAGTGTAGGTGTATCAAAACAACCCATATCTTTTACAGAAACGTGTTCGCCCTGGTTCACTAACTTTTTGGAATTTTCGTAATGACACCATAAAAATATTAAAAAAAATTTTTCTTAGCTTTTGTAATACCTGCGCTCCTGAAAGTTGGTAGGCAGTTAGTGTAGGTGTACTAAAACAACCCATATCTTTTACAGAAACGTGTTCGCCCCGGTTCACTAACTTTTTAGAATTTTCGTAATGACACCATAAGAATATTAAAATTTTTTTTTCTCAGCTTTTGTAATACCTGCGCCCTTGAAACTTGGTAGGCAGTTAGTGTAGGTGTTAAAACAACCCATATCTTTACAGAAACGTGTTCGCCGGTTCACTAACTTTTGAATTTTGTAATGACACATAAAAATTAAAATTTTTCTAGCTTTTGTAATACCTGCGCCCTGAAACTTGGTAGGCAGTTAGTGTAGGTGTATAAAAAACCCATATCTTTTACAGAAACGTGTTCGCCCCGGTTCACTAACTTTTGAATTTTGTAATGACACATAAGAAATTAAAAATTTTTTTCAGCTTTTGTAATACCTGCGCCCTTGAAACTTGGTAGGCAGTTAGTGTAGGTGTATAAAACAACCCATATCTTTTACAGAAACGTGTTCGCCCCGGTTCACTAACTTTTGAATTTTGTAATGACACCATAAAAATTAAAATTTTTTTCTAGCTTTTGTAATACCTGCGCCCTTGAAACTTGGTAGGCAGTTAGTGTAGGTGTATAAAACAACCCATATTTTTACAGAAACGTGTTCGCCCCGGTTCACTAACTTTTGAATTTTCGTAATGACACCATAAAAAATTAAAAATTTTTCTAGCTTTTGTAATACCTGCGCCCTGAAACTTGGTAGGCAGTTAGTGTAGGTGTATTAAAACAACCCATATCTTTTACAGAAACGTGTTCGCCCCGGTTCACTAACTTTTATTTGAATTTTGTAATGACACATAAGAAAATTAAAATTTTTCTCAGCTTTTGTAATACCTGCGCCCTTGAAACTTGGTAGGCAGTTAGTGTAGGTGTATTAAAACAACCCATATCTTTTACAGAAACGTGTTCGCCCTGGTTCACTAACTTTTGAATTTTCGTAATGACACTATAAAAATATTTAAAAATTTTTCTCAGCTTTTGTAATACCTGCGCCCTGAAACTTGGTAGGCAGTTAGTGTAGGTGTATTTAAAAACCCATATCTTTTACAGAAACGTGTTCGCCCGGTTCACTAACTTTATTGAATTTTCGTAATGACACCATAAGAAAATTAAAAAATTTTTTTTTCTCAGCTTTTGTAATACCTGCGCCCTTGAAACTTGGTAGGCAGTTAGTGTAGGTGTATTAAAACAACCCATATTTTTTACAGAAACGTGTTCGCCCTGGTTCACTAACTTTTGGAATTTTCGTAATGACACCATAAAATATTAAAAAATTTTTCTTATCTTTTGTAATACCTGCGCTATTGAAACTTGGTAGGCAGTTAGTGCAAGCGTACTAAAATAACCCATATACCCATATCTTTTACAGAAACGTGTTCGCCCTGGTTCACTAACTTTTATGGAATTTTCGTAATGACACCATAAGAAAATTAAAAATTTTTTCTTAGATTTTGTAATACCTGCGCCCTTGAAACTTGGTAGGCAGTTAGTGTAGGTGTATCAAAACAACCCATATCTTTTACAGAAACGTGTTCGCCCTGGTTCACTAACTTTTATGGAATTTTCGTAATGACACCATAAGAAAATTAAAAAATGTTTTCTTAGCTTTTGTAATACCTGCGCTCTTGAAACTTGGTAGGCAGTTAGTGTAGGTGTACTAAAACAACCCATATCTTTTACAGAAACGTGTTCGCCCCGGTTCACTAACTTTTTGGAATTTTTGTAATGACACTATAAGAAAATTAAAAATTTTTTTCTCAGCTTTTGTAATACCTGCGCCCTTGAAACTTGGTAGGCAGTTAGTGTAGGTGTATTAAAACAACCCATATCTTTTACAGAAACGTGTTCGCCCCGGTTCACTAACTTTTTAGAATTTTTGTAATGACACTATAAGAAAATTAAAAATTTTTTCTCAGCTTTTGTAATACCTGCGCCCTTGAAACTTGGTAGGCAAAAAAAAACAGAAACGTGTTCGCCCCGGTTCACTAACTTTTAGGGGGGGGGGGGGGGACACTATAAGAAAATTAAAAATTTTTTCTCAGCTTTTGTAATACCTGCGCCCTTGAAACTTGGTAGGCAGTTAGTGTAGGTGTATTAAAACAACCCATATCTTTTACAGAAACGTGTTCGCCCGGTTCACTAACTTTTGAATTTTCGTAATGACACCATAAAAAATTAAAAATTTTTTCTAGCTTTTGTAATACCTGCGCCCTTGAAACTTGGTAGGCAGTTAGTGTAGGTGTATTAAAAAACCCATATCTTTTACAGAAACGTGTTCGCCCCGGTTCACTAACTTTTTAGAATTTTGTAATGACACATAAGAAAATTAAAAATTTTTTCTCAGCTTTTGTAATACCTGCGCCCTTGAAACTTGGTAGGCAGTTAGTGTAGGTGTATTAAAACAACCCATATTTTTACAGAAACGTGTTCGCCCTGGTTCACTAACTTTTGGAATTTTGTAATGACACCATAAAAATATTAAAAATTTTTTCTTAGCTTTTGTAATACCTGCGCCCTGAAACTTGGTAGGCAGTTAGTGTAGGTGTACTAAAAAACCCATATCTTTTACAGAAACGTGTTCGCCCCGGTTCACTAACTTTTGAATTTTCGTAATGACACCATAAGAAAATTAAAAATTTTTTTCTCAGCTTTTGTAATACCTGCGCCCTTGAAACTTGGTAGGCAGTTAGTGTAGGTGTATTAAAACAACCCATATCTTTTACAGAAACGTGTTCGCCCTGGTTCACTAACTTTTTGGAATTTTCGTAATGACACCATAAAAATATTAAAAAAATTTTTTCTTAGCTTTTGTAATACCTGCGCTCCTGAAAGTTGGTAGGCAGTTAGTGTAGGTGTACTAAAATAACCCATATCTTTTACAGAAACGTGTTCGCCCCGGTTCACTAACTTTATTGGAATTTTCGTAATGACACCATAAGAATATTAAAAATTTTTTTTCTCAGCTTTTGTAATACCTGCGCCCTTGAAACTTGGTAGGCAGTTAGTGTAGGTGTATTAAAACAACCCATATCTTTTACAGAAACGTGTTCGCCCCGGTTCACTAACTTTTTAGAATTTCTGTAATGACACTATAAGAAAATTAAAAAATTTTTTTCTCAGCTTTTGTAATACCTGCGCCCTTGAAACTTGGTAGGCAGTTAGTGTAGGTGTATTAAAACAACCCATATCTTTTACAGAAACGTGTTCGCCCCGGTTCACTAACTTTTTAGAATTTTTGTAATGACACTATAAGAAAATTAAAAATTTTTTCTCAGCTTTTGTAATACCTGCGCCCTTGAAACTTGGTAGGCAGTTAGTGTAGGTGTATTAAAACGACCCATATCTTTTACAGAAACGTGTTCGCCCCGGTTCACTAACTTTTGGAATTTTGTAATGACACCATAAGAAAATTAAAAATTTTTCTCAGCTTTTGTAATACCTGCGCCCTTGAAACTTGGTAGGCAGTTAGTGTAGGTGTATTAAAACAACCCATATCTTTTACAGAAACGTGTTCGCCCTGGTTCACTAACTTTTTGGAATTTTCGTAATGACACCATAAAAATATTAAAAAAATTTTTTCTTAGCTTTTGTAATACCTGCGCTCCTGAAACTTGGTAGGCAGTTAGTGTAGGTGTACTAAAATAACCCATATCTTTTACAGAAACGTGTTCGCCCCGGTTCACTAACTTTATTGGAATTTTCGTAATGACACCATAAGAAAATTAAAAATTTTTTTTCTCAGCTTTTGTAATACCTGCGCCCTTGAAACTTGGTAGGCAGTTAGTGTAGGTGTATTAAAACAACCCATATCTTTTACAGAAACGTGTTCGCCCTGGTTCACTAACTTTTTGGAATTTTCGTAATGACACCATAAAAATATTAAAAAAATTTTTTCTTAGCTTTTGTAATACTTGCGCTCCTGAAACTTGGTAGGCAGTTAGTGTAGGTGTACTAAAATAACCCATATCTTTTACAGAAACGTGTTCGCCCCGGTTCACTAACTTTTTGGAATTTTCGTAATGACACTATAAGAAAATTAAAAATTTTTTTCTCAGCTTTTGTAATACCTGCGCCCTTGAAACTTGGTAGGCAGTTAGTGTAGGTGTATTAAAACAACCCATACCTTTTACAGAAACGTGTTCGCCCCGGTTCACTAACTTTTTAGAATTTCTGTAATGACACTATAAGAAAATTAAAAATTTTTTCTCAGCTTTTGTAATACCTGCGCCCTTGAAACTTGGTAGGCAGTTAGTGTAGGTGTATTAAAACAACCCTTTTAATCCGTATTTGATTTACAAAATAAAATTTTTTTTTACCTAATGGTGAAAACCTTTAATCCCGTATTTGATTTACAAAATAAAATTTTTTTTACCCTAATGGTGTAAAACCTTTAATCCGTATTTGATTTACAAAATAAAATTTTTTACCTAATGGTGAAAACCTTTAATGTTCGCCGGTTCACTAACTTTGAATTTTCGTAATGACACCATAAAATTAAAATTTTTTTAGCTTTTGTAATACCTGCGCCCTGAAACTTGGTAGGCAGTTAGTGTGGTGTATAAACAACCCATATCTTTTACAGAAACGTGTTCGCCCCGGTTCACTAACTTTAGAATTCGTAATGACACATAAGAAATTAAAATTTTTCTAGCTTTGTAATACTGCGCCCTGAAACTTGGTAGGCAGTTAGTGTGGTGTATAAAAACCCATATCTTTACAGAAACGTGTTCGCCCCGGTTCACTAACTTTGAATTCGTAATGACACATAGAAAATTAAAATTTTCTAGCTTTGTAATACCTGCGCCTAAACTTGGTAGGCAGTTAGTGTGGTGTATTAAAACAACCCATATCTTTTGAAACGTGTTCGCCGGTTCACTAACTTTTGAATTTTGTAATGACACATAAAAAATTAAAATTTTCTAGCTTTGTAATACCTGCGCCGAAACTTGGTAGGCAGTTAGTGTGTGTAAAAAACCATATTTTACAGAAACGTGTTCGCCGTTCACTAACTTTTGAATTTTCGTAATGACACCATAAATATTAAATTTTTTTTCTTTGTATCTGCGCTCCTGACTTGGTAGGCAGTTAGTGTGGTGTACTAAAATAACCCATATCTTTTACAGAAACGTGTTCGCCCGTTCACTAACTTTTGAATTTTGTAATGACACCATAAGAAAATTAAAATTTTCTCAGCTTTTGTAATACCTGCGCCCTAACTTGGTAGGCAGTTAGTGTGGTGTATTAAAACAACCCATATCTTTTACAGAAACGTGTTCGCCGGTTCACTAACTTTGAATTTTGTAATGACACATAAAAATTAAAAATTTTTCTAGCTTTTGTAATACCTGCGCCCTGAAATTGGTGGCAGTTAGTGTGGTGTATAAAAACCCATATTTTTACAGAAACTGTTCGCCCGGTTCACTAACTTTTGAATTTTCGTAATGACACCATAAATATTAAAATTTTTTCTAGCTTTTGTAATACTGCGCCCTGAACTTGGTAGGCAGTTAGTGGGTGTATAAAAAACCCATCTTTTACAGAAACGTGTTCGCCCCGGTTCACTAACTTTTGAATTTTACAAAATAAAATTTTTTTACCCTAATGGTGTAAAACCTTTAATCTGTATTTATTTTATCTTTTACAAGAAACGTGTTCGCCCCGGTTCACTAACTTTTGAATTTCTGAATGACACATAAGAATATTAAAAATTTTTCTAGCTTTTGTAATACCTGCGCCCTTGAAACTTGGTAGGCAGTTAGTGTAGGTGTATAAAATAACCCATATCTTTTACAGAAACGTGTTCGCCCCGGTTCACTAACTTTTGAATTTTTAAGACACTATAAGAAAATTAAAATTTACCATTTTGTAATACCTGCGCCCTTGAAACTTGGTAGTAGTTGTGATGTATTAAACACCCATATATTTTAAAAACGTGTTCGCCCGGTTCACTAACTTTTGAATTTGTAAGACACCATAAGAGATTAAAAATTTTTTACTCATTTTTAATACCTGTCGCCCGGTCGCTAAGTTAGTGTTGTAATACAATAACCAATATTTAAGAAACGTGTTCCCTTGTAATACCTCTTGAAATTTCGTAATGACACCATAAAAAATTAAAAATTTTTTAGCTTTTGTAATACCTGCGTGTTGAAACTTGGTAGGCAGTTAGTGTGATGTACCTAAAACAACCCAATATCTTTTACAGAAACGTGTTCCTGGTTCACTAACTTTTGGAATTTTGTAATGACACCATAAAAATTAAAAATTTTTTTTAAGCTTTGTAATACCTGCGTTCCTAAACTTTGGTAGGTCGTTAGTGAAGGTGAATAAAAAACCCATATCTTTTACAGAAACGTGTTCGCTCCGTTCACTAACTTTAGGAATTTTCGTAATGACACCATAAAAATAAATTTTTTCTAAGCTTTTGTAATACCTGCCTTAAACTTGGTAGGCAGTTAGTGGTGTATTAAAACAACCCATATCTTTTACAGAAACGTGTTCGCCCGGTTCACTAACTTTTGAATTTTGTAATGACACATAAAAAATTAAAAAATTTTTCTAGCTTTTGTAATACCTGCGCCCTTGAAACTTGGTAGGCAGTTAGTGTAGGTGTATTAAAACAACCCATCTTTTACAGAAACGTGTTCGCTCTTGTTCACTAGCTTTTAGAATTTTGTAATGACACTATAAGCAAATTAAAAAATTTTTCTCGGCTTTGTAATACCTGCGCCCTTGAAACTTGGTAGGCAGTTAGTGTGGTGTACTAAAACATCCCACCAACTGCCTACCAAGTTTCAGGGCGCAGGTTTTACAAAAGCTGAGAAAAAATTTTTAATTTTCTTATAGTGCATTTCAAAATTCTAAAGTTAGTGAGAACACGAACACGTTTCTGTAAAAGTATATGGGTTGTTTTAACACAGTTACACTAACTGTCTACCAAGTTTCAGAGGCGCAGGTATTACAAAAGCTGAGAAATTTTTAAATTTTCTTATAGTGTCATTACAAAAATTCTAAAAGTTAGTGAACCGGGAACACGTTTCTGTAAAAGATATGGGTTGTTTTAGTACACCCACACTAACTGCCTACTAAGTTTCAAGGGCGCAGGTATTACAAAAGCTGAGAAAAATTTTTAATTTTTAATAAGTGTTATTACAAAATTCCAAAAAGTTAGTGAACCGGGGCGAACACGTTTCTGTAAAAGATATGGGTTGTTTTAATACAGCTACACTAACTGCCTACCAAGTTTCAGGGCGCAGGTATTAAAAGCTGAGAAAAAATTTTTAATTTTCTTATAGTGTCATTACAGAAATTCTAAAAGTTAGTGAACCGGGGCGAACACGTTTCTGTAAAAGATATGGGTTGTTTTAATACACCCACACTAACTGCCTACCAAGTTTCAAGGGCGCAGGTATTACAAAAGCTGAGAAAAATTTTAATTTTCTTATGTGTCATTACAAAATTTAAAAGTTAGTGAAACGGCGAACAGTTTCTGTAAAAGATATGGGTTGTTTTAGTACACTACACTAACTGCCTACTAAGTTTCAAGGGCGCAGGTATACAAAAGCTGAGAAAAATTTTTTAATTTTCTTATAGTGTCATTACAAAATTCCAAAAGTTAGTGAACCGGGGCGAACACGTTTCTGTAAAAGGTATGGGTTGTTTTAATACAGTTACACTAACTGTCTACCAAGTTTCAAGGGCGCAGGTATTACAAAATCTGAGAAAAATTTTAATTTTCTTATAGTGTCATTACAAAATTCTAAAAGTTAGTGAACGGCGAACACGTTTCTGTAAAAGATATGGGTTGTTTTAATACACCACACTAACTGCCTACCAAGTTTCAAGGCAGTATTACAAAAGCTGAGAAAAATTTTAATTTTCTTATAGTGTCATTACAGAAATTCTAAAAAGTTAGTGAACCGGTGCGAACACGTTACTGTAAAAGATATAGGTTGTTTTAGTATACCCACAGTACCAGTCTAACAAGTTTTAAGAGCGCAGGTTTTACACAAGTTAAGAAAATGACATGTATTTCAATTTAAAAGAGCAACCGCTTAAAATATACACCTAAGAATAATCTAGGAATCTCAAAGTTATTTATTTTCAATCACCCTTAGATTTAAAATGCGTAAAGATAATTGGATCAATATACGAAACATAATTGATCAATAGAAATGCTTGTTCAGTTCAGTAGGCTTGGTTTTGTTGTGTTGTAGATTGGTAGGCGTATCCATATTTAGCGGCCGGTAAATAGTGGCCGCTAGCTTCACTAACGTTAATCATTGGAGGTACGCGTCCAACCTATTCCAAGAAAGAAAACCTAATGACGAAAAAAATAATTGTACTTGAATCTGATAATTATTATAACCAACTACAGGTATTGGTTTTGCCATATTCTCAACTATTGTTAATTGTGCAAAAGCATTTACTGGTAAACTATCTATTCGGCAAATGTCTAAGTGTTGGGGGATCTTGACAGCCATGATGGGGGATAAGGGGTCACGAGAAGTCATTGAAACCCAAATTATACAAATAAATCCCACCAAAATATAAAAGAAACTAGAAAAAAACGAAAATTCCATAAATTCATGGTCACACCCTCTAAAATACAAGCGTACTTTTATTCATTAAAGCGCTATACAAAAATGCAGATTACGCATGTATAAATAATCACTCTGTATGATACGAACGTATTGTACATAAATAGCAAGTAACGTAAGTTGTATATGTAAAAATAATTAATTGTAAGATATCGTGAAATGCATTTCAATGCGAGCAAAAATCGATGCACATGAAAATATTATTTATTTGCTGTAAATAACAGAATAATACTAGCTTTACGCATTTAACTTAAGAAAGCACAATGCGGCAGGGACACTAAAAATCCACAAAAATCCAACAAATATCAGATAAAATTGATTATCTTTAGCATTAGTATGCGACGCCACAATAATGGTATATGTGTAAAACAAGGACAAACAGAACACGTCACGAATGACTGGAACAATACTACGTGGAATAAACGACACAATTTTAGACGCTAATTGGTTTTTCCGAGCACCTTGCATCATAATGCTCCACACTTTTGCACAACCTTCTGGATATAGATAATTTAAAGTACATAAGGAAGCGTTTATTAAAACAGGATTGATTCGATTCTTTCCATTTCTTTCATTCGTTAGATTGATTTCGATTCTTAAATTAGATCGCGAAATGTTATTTTGATTGAAGCGTGAGCTGTTGCGTCGTGAAGATGATGTTTGAAGTATGCAGTGAGCATGCTGTAGTTTAATAATTATTATGCTACAATGAATATAGACGTGATGTTTTTAAACGCAAATTACATACAGCAATAGAATAATTAAATACAATGAATAAGAAAAATTCTTCAATATAACGCTATTTTAAAGATTTTATTAAATAATCGGAAGGAAGATTTAACCAAAAATATACTTTGTAATTGCTGTTTCTAATATGGAAAATTTTGTAAGCTGATTGGACATCAATTTAAAATAAGAAGATATTTTAATTACGAGGAGTGTTTTTGTGGATTCTGCAAGTATTATTTGTATATTTATTTTTAGCTAATTTGTATTTAATGTAAAGTAGAATAATAAGTGTTAATCATATAATTTTTTTCTTGTAAATTATTTTACCAGGAAAATTTGTGTTCAGAATTCGAAATACTATGGCCTTTCATACATTATCTGCCAAGGATTTTATGACTAATCAAACCTTACAAGCGTAGCAATAAATATAACCAGGTAAACTATCCAAAAGAAGATATTTAATTCTGTAAATTTAAAATAAGGTAAGCAACCATTTTTTTTTGTAATAAATACTTCTTAGAAATTATTTTATGTTTGAAAGAAACGATGTTATATTGTTCTATATGCTTTTGTATGAGAGAAAATATTTTATTTTGAAAACTCCATCAATTCCGTTGAGCTAGCTAGGCAAAGTTAAAAAGGAAGGTAAGTGAACAATTTCAAGTTTTACAAATTCCTGTATTTGTATCACAGCACCTTTTCAGCAAGGCGCAACACGGAGTTATCACAGCACTCTTTTAGTGACGCTCTCAACGCGAGGCCATTGCCATATCACCTTTTAAGTAACGCCCCCAAAGCGAGGCCTTACCACATTATTGCTGTGACAAGGCCCGCGTTGGTGCGCCACTAGAAAAATGGTGTGGCAACGCCGCGTTGAGCAACAGCTCGCGCTTCAATCAAAATAACATTTCGTGATCTAATTTAAGAATTGAAATCAATCTAATGAATGAATGAAATGGATAGAATCGAATAAACCCCCTTCCTCAATAAACGCTTCTTTATATACTCTAAATTATCTATATCCAGAAGGTTGTGGAAAAGTGTGGAACATTATGATGCAAGGTTCTCGGAAAAAAGTAATTAGCGTCTAAAATTACGTCGTTTATTCCACGTAATATTGTTCCAGTTATTCGTGACGTGTTCTGTTTGTTTTTGTTTAACACATATACTATTATTGTGGCGTCGCATACTAATGTTAAAGATAATCAATTTTATCTGATATTTCTTGGATTTTTGTGGGTTTCCAGTGTTCCGGTCGCTTCTTGCTATAAACGATTATTTATTAATTAGATTATTTACGTAGCTCTAAATACCGATTACTCATCCTTTTATATTCTAGAGAATTTTTTATTTAAAATAAATTTCTGCAATCCACAGGATAATTAATTTAAACCTTAATTGCTTTTTAATGCATAAGGGATTGCATTTGTTAGAAAAATATTAGCTTTCGTGTTTCAGTACACAAATGTTTGCAAATGCATGTTGTGTGTATGGTTATAGGATCAATTCAAAAATATATTCAAGCAATTTTTCTGAGTGGAAGATTAAGTTGTAAATCAAGCGTATAACCACTGCAGCATATTAAAGTTCTTATATTATTTCGAATAATAACAGTTTGCAAAATTTCCAACTCGTAATGGTAGGAAAGAGAGTAGTTTAATAGAAACAGTTTAAAAAATAAATAACAATACTTACTGTAAGCTTACTAGAATAATAGATTTGCCTATATTATCGATGGCTGCATGTGACCAATAAGTACTGTCAAGGAATTTTCCACCAGCCACAGTTTCAAGCAAATAATTTCCCATAGAATCATATAACGATAGTGGTTTAAGACCCTAGAACAAAAATATTTCCTTACATCTGTTTATAAATATTATTTACCAAATAATTATTATATCTAGTAAGACGTTGATGGATTTGAATGGGTTCGCCTAAAATAGCAGCCCTGCGTATGGCTTCTATTGCAATCTGGACATCATCAGATTTTTCATCAGGATGGCGCATTACTAACGAAAGTAACGCTTTTCCGGTACCTCTGAAAAATACTTCACCATCGTACAGCATTCCTTAAACTCTCGCATTAACTAAAATCCAAGTATTTAAAAACAATTTACCATTGTGCGAGCTTTTTGTGATAAGTTGATCAAGGGCTAAAATAGCACCTGTAGTAAAACTTTTACTAAACATACTAATACTGCTGGGCAAATTACTGGTATAATGATATAAACCAATTCTTTTAATAATTCGTTGTATATTATCTAAAGATTGATTAGTAAACATTTCATTGACGCATTGTTCTAAAGCAGCAGTTGACATATTTATTTGGCCTAATAGACAGCGGTAGCCAGATAACAAAGTGCATGCCATTTTATCTGACTCACTCAAAGAATGCTAAAAAAATGTTAACAGCAAGGGTCATTTAGAAAAGTACTTACTTCGTTGTTAGGAATGGTTTGAGAAGCATATCCATTAACTAAGACTTGTAAACCTAAAATTTGAGAGTAATATTGCTGAAGAAACTGAGATCTGAAGTGCTGCCAAGCATCTAGAAGTACTTCGCATACAGTTTTCCGTGCATCAACTACTTCATATGGTATGATCCTATAAACATAAGATAATGTTAATAGATTTGTTTCCAACAGAATATAACTATTTTTGATAATAATAACAATAATAATAGAATAGAATGGTTCATTAACCCTGTTGTTGTTGCATTAATTAGAGCATGTTATAAAAGTTTAAAAGTCAAGACATACTAGAAACGAAACAATCAAACGATCTTTGAAATTATTCAATAGAATCAATGAAAATTAGAAGATGCTCAATAAAGCAGAGTAAAAAAAAGTATAGGAAAACTATGTTTCCTTCATAACCTGCGATACATCTGACAATCGTATCTGAAATAAAATAAAAACCATCAAGGAGATAAATAACACCCCACGTAAAACATGCAATACTCATAGGACCAAACAAAATTATTTTAAACTCTCCCAAGAAATAGAAGAAAATTGTGCCAAAGCATCAAACGATGAAAATTATACAAAAGGATTCAATACAATAAAAACAAATACATAGCAGGACTAATTTAACATAATAGAACAACAAAATAGCCCATTAAACAAGCTCTTTACAATTAGAGAACTTGTTACCTTCAAAACCTTGCAAATAATTTTTTCTGCATTGATATTTCAAACACCAAAAAATTTCTCAATAAGCTGGATTTCCTATCATTCGAAATTAGTGTTATTTAATAAAATTTCTCAAGTTTCGATTATTCAGACATGAATCGTTAAACCAAGTAATTGCACGATTTCTTGCTAAATTACAAATTCAATCCGTTCTCGAACCCTCCAGTACTTTAAGAGATAATAAGGGACCTGATGGTGTAACAATGATTCCATGGGAGAAAGGCCAATTGCTGGCTTAGGACGTAACCGTTGTGGCCACACTAGCTCCTTCGCATTTAATTTCAACAAGCAAAACATGTGGGTCAGCTGCTGCTGAAGCTGAAAAGTGTAAAATCAACAAGTATAGAGCCATTGGCCAAAATTACACATTTATTCCAGTTGCTTTCAAGGGAGCCGCTGGTGAGTTAACTCGGAAACTAATAAAAAACCTAGGTCATTGACTTAAGTTAGCAACATGTGAACAAAGATCCACAGTATTCCTTTGGCAGCGCCTCTCGATAAAAATTCAACGCAGTAATGCTGCTGCAATACATGGCATTTTACCACGATGCACTACGTTCCAGATCCGTAATAGTGAGAATCACCAAATGATCGTAAAGGATCAAAACATGTCTAATCAAGCTAATAAATTCATACTGGAAGACAAAGTTTAAGATATAAAAAATAAAATGCAAAGGTATTTTCACAGAAAATGAGAATTCCTCAAATATTACAACAGAAGAAAATTCAAAAATTGTTAATCATACTAAAAATTTTGTGTCGCATACTACATATAAAACCAATAAAAATATGCGGTAATTATAGAAAAATGGAGAACTAGTTGTAAATTAGATCCATCATCTGTTGAAAGTGTTAAAAAAAGAATTATAAAATTTTATGAGAAGCAAGCTTCTGAGTTGCAATTACCAGCTGAACAAGTATTCCGAGGAGTCTTAGTTAGTACACTGCAATGCCAAAACTGTGAAAATATTTCGTGTCGAGAAGAGTCCTTTTTTGATTTGAATTTGCCAATATCGAAAAAACAAATTTTACAAGTTTTTAATAATGATAAAGAAATTGACGATACATATGTAAGCCAATACTCTATACAATCTTGCTTAAGCCAATTCACAAAATCTGATTGCTTTTTGGAAATAATAAAGTAAGTTGCAATTTTTGCACAGAGAAACATGGTGGACCTAAAAAAAGAATTGTTTACACCAACGTCGTTAAACAATTCTTAGTCTGTAATCCTTCTGCTGTATTGATTTTACATTTAAAGCGATTTCGAGTTTTAAGACTTCGATCTGCAAAAGTGAATAAATATGTTTCCTTTCCTCTGTTACTAGATTTAACACCATTTTGTTCGATTGTTAATCAAACTAAAGTGTTATATACATTATATGATGCTGTGCAACATAACCGTTCAATTCACAATGGACATATGACACATATGTATAAAAATAAGAACTGCTTTAAGAAACAACAGTTACCGCTGGCAATTTTTATTTAAAAATTAAAATCTTTTCTTGCCTTCACCTTGCGAAAGTGACAAAGCCAATACAGAAATCCCAGCGAGAAAGTGGTATTATATTAGTGACTCTTATGTTTTAGAAGTACCCAAAAAAAAGGTACTTAACACACAGGCATATTTATTATTCTATGAACGAATTTGAAACTCGGCCCTGTGTTTATGTAATTAGCAAGTAATATGTTATAGTTTTACTCAATTGTATTATAAATTGTACCTATCATATTGGACAGTAAAATACAAGATAAAATCAGACATTATTCTATTATTGCCTTATAAAATCAAACAGCTGCTTAGGAAACTTTACGTTACAAAGTAGTTGCAATATTTCCTACCACCTGCAGTGACTACATTTTAATTAAAAGCTGCACGTAAATGCACAGATTTCTTCCAAAAAATAGGGCCACTTACCACCTAACTACATCTGCTTAGAATGGGTTTATCTATAAGTATACTGTTATTCTGCAACTGTTGAGATGTTACAAAGTAACAAGATTATTTTCCTTTGTCTAAAAATCCTTTGATAATTGCGTTATCTGCTTGTTGGCAAGGTGTTACGGTTTGTATTTCGGCAGCTGTTGTCTGGAAATTGTTACATGCCAAAAATCGGCATTTAAACATTTCTGTAAGTTTCTAATTTGCAAGTGAATTCGCGCCAATAATTTAAAAGATTTGTGCGTGCATTTCCGTCCTTTTGATAGTTGCGTTGCGCAAGAGATTGCGCAGACGCAGAGTGGAACAAGAGTAGTGATTTCGGTCACGTCGAGACTAGTCAACTAGACGTCGAACTGAGTGGTTATCTTTGTGCCGTTATCTTGTCTTCTCTTTCAGGTAATGTAGGTTTCCTGCCTTATACCTATTATCGTTCCGTTTACCTGGGTATTCCTGTCGTATCGCTACACAAGAAGAGAAGACAAATTTTAAATTTGGTTTCGACAAGGGGAAAAAGGATGACCCACGCCCACAATGCTCAACTGACGCGAGAATAGCTGACAGCTGTGAGGCGTCCTACGGTTTACGTGAGTACATTTATCTTTTTTGCATGTGATAATATTTTGATCATAAGTATGACGTAACCGCTTATTGCACAACATTTTGCAAATATCTTTTGTGTTACCAACTGTCGTAGTGGTTCTCATACATTACCCGCCGGGACTTTAAAAGTATATTTTTGAGTAGAGACGTAAAGTATAACAAAATTCTTCGGTGATATTTTTGAAAGCCAAATACTTACCTTCACAGATGATTCTGTTCTTATAAAATAAGGACCGTGCTTTGAAAGACAAGATTGAATACAACATCTTCTTAGCAAAGATACATGTTGTAAAGTCGCGCTACTAAAAATGCTTTGTGTGCTAGTATAAGTTAAGTTGGTTCCAGCATCCAGCCAATAGAGAAATGCAGCCGCATTTTCCCAGTCCTAAGATACCAAGCCGATAGCTCAAGGTACAGTTTTCTGTTTCATTATATATTCTTTTTATGCTGCTGTGAAGAATTGACATTTCATTTGCTGTTATTACTTATGATTATCCAATACATTGGCACCATCACGTTACAAAACATACATGCACAATGCACGAACAACTATGTAATCATTCTATAAATTAAAAATTAGTTAATCAAAGTTTGTGTTATAACCCGTTGTTTGCGCCAATTGTAATTTAATTTATTATTAAATAAATGATGGTAAATCCAGTCTATATTGTACAACATAGAACTGGTTCTTATCTACAAAATTCATTCATTTTCAAAATTATAAGACAGTTGAACCTTACTAATTGTACCGACGTGATTAATTTTTGGTATGTGTTGAAATGTGTCAATCACATGTTTGATTATATAGCAAAGACTCACCAGTGGTTATAACTAGTGACCGTACGTAATAGTATAATACTCCAATTACCAAATATCACTCCTGTTTCCCTTTGTTCCATATTATTGCGTGTTGAATGAAGTGATAATCTACAGCGATTGGTAAGTCTCTGTTACGCATTATATCATATTAATTGTTGTTGTTACGCATATGGTCCTGCTATCGAAGGTATTTATAGTTTGAATATTGCATTCACGCATTTAATGTAGCACATTTGCTAAAATTCAGACATCCGTTTTACTGTTTCTTTTGTCTTTTTAACGTAAACCGCTTACTTATAAATTTAAAACTAGTTGACACTTGATTAATTTAAGTTATGATGTATAAGTTTAATGTTACAATATTTCTTGAGGAGGTGCACTTCACGATGCAGCATGTATGTATAACTTATATTTCTTTTCCTAGCAGTACTGTATAGTTCGTGTTTTATTTTCTTTTGTATATATTTAAGGTGAAACATTAAGTAAGTATCTAGATTATAAAATGTTATATTTGCTTATCAATTTTATATTCTTATGTTATGACGCTTTGTTTACCATCGCGTAACAAACGATTACGCAAATTATTGGATGCTTTGTTGTGTTGTAAATGCCTATCGAGATTGTAAGTAAACAATAGAGTTTTACAGAGGTTTCCAATGTGTTCTTTCTATTTCACCCAAGTTCCTCTACGACGTTTTTGAGCTAGTCCGAATTCTACCATTCTGTCCCAGTTTTGTTGCGGTATTCGGCATGAACAATTTCTTTGCTAACTCTTACTGTTTTCTTTTGTGTTTGCACGGAATACTGTAACAAACTAGAATACAGTATTTCACAACAAAAAATAAAAAAATATTTCAGGACCATTCCAAAAATGATCAAACACCTATCAGATAAAAATATGAAATATCTATTACATATGGAACAGCATGGTGTATCCTGCAGAATGGAATAAAGTCATTACAATACCAATATTAAAACATTCAAAAGATGAGACAAATCCAGCAAATTATCATCCTATAGCACTGTCCAATGTATTATTAAGAATAATGAAAACAGTAGTCAATAAAAGGCTAACGTGATACATAGAAAACAAGGACTTATTAAGCAATGCTCGATGGAACAAGCACAACAACAACAACAACGGCTCAACACTTAAACTAAAAATAGTAATAGAAAAGGCATTTGAACTAAAACATCTCTATTAGCAATATTCTCGGACCTACATAATAAATATGACATCACATAGAAGTATGTGATAATATAAACACAACATACAAGGAAAAATGCTATACCACATAAGAAACTTTTTGGAAAACAGCTTTTTCCATGTCAAAACAAACAGATGTCTTTCAGAACTAAGGAAGCAAGAAAATGTAATTTTACAAAGTGAAGTATTCAGACCCACACTACTTCTAGTAATAAACAAAATAACAAAAATTGTGAAACCAACACAATACAAGCAAGTCTACAACAAAACAACAGAAATTTAAAAAATTGGCGTTCTCAACAACAAAAGCAAAAGCAATACACTTTTGCAGAAAAGAAAACAACATATAGATCCAAAATTTCAAATAAACAAATGTCAAATGCAATATACGGATAATGTGACTGTGATCTGTAGATGATTTTAGTAAAAATGGTGCCCTAATTATTTTTGCTAGTTCAGTTTAAATGAACGCACTGGACAAAAAAATTAACATGGAGAAAACACATTATAGAGTTAAGAATGGACTGCAACGGTAAAATAAATATCTTAAAAATGTTTTCAAACACCAAGATATAGCTGCAGCTATTTTCAGTTAAGACAAGAAAATTCAAATAGTATTGCACCCATACAGCAACAACTATACAGCCGAAAAGGTAGCAGTATTAATGGTCATCCAAAACATAACATCAAACCTAACACATATTAAATATGCAATATGCACAGTCTATTTAAGCACTATTAAATCGCTTGAAAAATGGTGCACAATAAATCCAGTACTGAAACACCATACATGATGCAATATACAAAATATATGAAGAAATTGGAACATAGTAGTGATATGGTCTTCAGCTCACATTGGAAGCAAAGGAACGAAGCTACAGATCATTTAGCCAAACAACAAACAACCAATACTGTTTAGGCCTTGCCTATTATAAATTAAAAAGCATGTTCCTCTTATGTCTCGACTACAATTTGTTATTCGCGCATCGCCAAAGGTGAGCGCTGATTACAAACAATAAGATAAGACAGTCGACACAGCTCACTCTTAGAAGACAGTCCATTAAATATCACATTTGCGCCGGTTTGTCGGCATTAATTATTTAATTAAATTAACAACGTGAGCACCTCTATTTCCCTTCCTTCATCAACCTCTCCTGCCTAACCAATTATGTATTTAGTGGGGAGTGTAAAGTGACAATTGAACACGGGGTAAGTTTTTTATGCAACCACATTTTATTACACGTTTAATTTTTGTTATTGTGAACCATCCGTTCCGTTTAGGCCTGAACAAATACTAATATCTAATGTAAAACTCTAAAAGCAGACATCTATACAATTATCTCAAACATCATAGACCAAAAATGAGAAAAAACCTTGAACATCGCCCACAATAAGAAACTTAAAGGCAACAAACCAAATACCAGACCATAGACAGGATGTCCAGAAACGCTCATTACACAAGAAAATTGCAAATTTTAGAGCTCATTTCATGTCGATTTAATGTAAACCTTTTATCCAAATATGCTTGCTAAGGGAGTTCCGCTCTTTAAAGATGACATTGTATGATCTGTTTAATTCAAATATTTTCAACACGGTTGTCTTTTAAATGATAACATTTTGTAAATTTATTTTGTGGAATATGCCCAATCGTATGACTTGAAAACGATTTTTTAATTGTAGTCTTAAGAGGTGTATTTAGGAGGGGTATATGACATTTCTATTCATAGCTTTTTTCAATTTCGCCATTTTGACATTTTGTTTTATTAGAAAAAATAATTCTCTTATCTAATGTCCACATGACCCTGTTTATGAAAAAAATCAATTTGAACTTTTCATGTGACAATGTATACGTTTTGATTGATTAACAAATTCATTTCTAAGTTATAAAAGACGGTTATCGAAAATAAACATAATAACAATTGCATGAATGTCAAACTGTTCTTATGTCATAAACTGTTTCCAATGAATTCATTTGGCTTTTCTCAAGTAAAAGATAAATACAAGTAACGAATAAACTTTTTATTATACAAACTTGTAGATAATGAAATTAGTAATGAAAAAGAATATAACAAAACTACAACCGAACGCACAAAACATAAAAATAGATCTACAACAGATGCTCCACATGACGGCCACCCGTTTCTAAGCACAAATTTAGTTGCTTACGCAAAGATTGTCAAAGTCTTGCAAAAATTTCAATGTTGTTTCTAAACTCGTCGCAGGTATCCTGAATTGGTTGTGAATAAAAAATTAATTTTAGGTATCCCCACATACAAAAGTCACAACGATTTAAATTTGGAGACTGGGAGTGTCTCTTCCTATCCATCATTGTTTGTAGTTATTGTCTAAAAAATCATGAAGAAGCCTGCTGAAGTGAGCTGAGCAACCATGGAAACCACAATTTCTGGCGAATATGTAAATTAATACCATTCAATAAATCGTGTAAAGTATTTTGTAAAAAGGTCTGATTAATTCTCACAATTTAAACGATTGGACAATTTTACAGGCTCAAGTAGATTATCTCCAAGAACGCCTATTTATTTATTTATGTTAAACCTTTCCTGATGTTTAGTTTCTTCATAACATGAGAATTATCACCGACATAGGAGTAATAATGCACAATTACGCATATTCAAAATTCCATCCTAAGTAAACGTAGCATCATTACAAAATAAAATATTTGAAAAAAAGTTTTGGTTTTGATTTTCATTATTTTGCAACTGATCGTGGTTATATTCTTTCAAACTGATCTCTTTATCGGTATACTGGAGAGGATAATTGTGAAGATGCTGCTCTAGAAGTTCCTTCTCATGAACGAGAGCTTATTCTTAAGGAATTGCATGATGTGCCTACAGCTGCTCACTATGGAGTGCAGTGTATGCTACAGTGCATATCCCGCAAATATTTCTTTATCTGGATGAGAAAACTTGTAACTGAATATGCCCAAAATTGACCTGAGTGTCAAAGGTACAAAGCAACCAATCAAAAGCCTTCTGGTCTTGTTCAGACCCCTCCCTATAATCAATGTTTTGAAGTCATATCAATTGACCATTTCGAGTCATTGTCTGAAACTGCTTTTGGTGAAAAGTGAATTTTTATTGTCGAAGACACCAGCACAAAGTGAGTAGAATTATTCCCGTTAAAACGTTCCAGTGCTGAAGAATGTGCAAAAGCTTTGATTAATGAAATTTAAATGCGTTTTTGTTTACCATGCAGAATAATCAGTGACAACGGAAGGAACTCAATTTTTTTCTGCCATCATGCAAAAAGTTGTATTTTGTTTTGATATAAAACAACAACTGTTGCCTTTATATCACCCCAAGTCTAATATGGTTGAAAGAAAGAATCGTGATTTAAATCCGAGGTTAGCTATTTTTGTTAAAAATAACCACGCTAACTTGTCTGTAAATTAGCTTGTTACATGATTCGCCCTGAATTCTGTTAAATGTTAGTCAACGGGTCAATCTGCTGTACATTTAACTTTTGAGCGCGAATTGCGCACCATTGATGATGTTCAACATGATGTTAGAACCATTGTCCAAAATGAAAATTTTGTTCCGCAGATTACACCTTACCTTTTACAATGTCCCGAACTTGGCTTAAAGCAAGGGACGTACATGATGTACAGCAAGATAAAAATAAAACATATGCTGATAAAAAACGTCAGCTGGTTCCTACTTTTAAAGTCGGTGATCATGTTTTGATATGGTTGCATAATTTAAGTAAACCATCAAAAGGTGTTACTTCAAAATTTAATCCCCGTCGGAATGAGCCTTATGTGATTATTCGTAAACGTGACCCCTCCTCTTTTGCAAATACACTTCCCAGTTCACCTACTACTCCACTTGGTGTGTATCATAGTTCAGCCATCACTCCGTTTTATGGTAATACAGATACTGCACTGATTATTGAAAAGAAGCGACGTGGACTACTCAAAAAGCGTCTCATTCAAGATGTGTTGACCCCGAAAATGATTCTTCGTAGTCAAATGGAGGGGGGGGGGCATGCCTCAGTGTGTGCAAAGTGTTAAAATAGTAAACTGTAATCAGTAAGTCTCAGACCGTCATGCGAATGATACCTGGCAACGTCGATACCTTGCTTTAAACATTGTATTGTTGTTAATTTCTAATACAAAAACGTGTAACGCTGTTTGTTGATGATATTTATAATTAAAGTAAAATGTCTTTGTGTAATTGATAGTTTTTTTGAGATGGCACCAAACCCCACAACCCTAAGATAAATACGGGACAACCGTTACCCCGGGTGCTCAACAACCACTTCTAACAACCCTCACTATAAATGATGTAAATAAGTACTAAAAATAAAATCAATTGAACCTGACATAATTTACTAAATTAACATATAAAAAAATTGAGGTTAAGCCTAAACTAGTTTTAGATATATTTATATTTCGAAAAATAACTAATTTACTCAAAATTAAGGTTTCTTTGGTTGACAAGTTACTTTAACTTTCAAATAGTGGGCGTAAGTGTGACTATAAACAGGTAAATTAAAGTGTAATTTCATCTGTGTTGTTTAGTGAGTTCTCCTGACTTTGGATTTAATCACTTAAGCCGAAATTTGACACATTATTAATTTGTATATAACTTCTACACTTCTATTTTTCTAAGTTTTACTTTAATCGATCAAACAGGTTTGTAAATTTTATTAAATTCACCAAACATAGCTAGCAGTATTTCATAGTAAAACATTTGAAATGAATTTTAAAAATTCAATACAAGTTATAACAATCACAATAAATACAACAACAATAGTACAAGTTTAAATTTTAAATGCATTTAGAATTCTAAAAACAAAGAGACAAATGGACTATGTAGTATTGTACCATAACTTACCGAAGACGAACACCTTCAGCTGGCATGTAAGCAGATGTATTTCGTGGAAAAATGTAGTTCAAAAAGTTGTTCAAAGAAACACTTGCCTCTTTTAAGTCCGCACGCCTTTTGTTTGAGATATTAAGTTGCATATTAACTTGAGACATGTAGAAATTTTCAATTCTACTATTTTGCATTTTTTTGTCCTAAAAATAAATATAACAAAAATTGCATTTGGTTAAAAAATTAATGTAAAATAACTAAATATACAGGGTGTCCGGAAAATACGTGTACAACGTAAGAACAAAGATTCTTTGGCTTGAAATAGATCGATTTGAGCCAACTTACCTATTATACAAGTTGCTTCATTTAGCCGCTAGAGGGCTTCAAAAATCATTAAAAATATTTGATATTTTAAAATAACTCGAAAACGCGTCGATAGATTTTGACCATTTTTGGGGTGCGAGTTTCTACTTTCAATTGACATCTTTTGGTGGTGTACGCAATAATTTTAAAAGCATACGAGTGTCCCAAAAATGATGTATTGTATAAATATCCGACCATTACCTTTTTCCTGTTTATGCGACGAGTACCAATTTTTTTTTATGAGTAGCCAACTTAATTTGGAAACTTTTTTTGTCTCTTGTAAAATTTTGATTAGACGAGCGGTTTGACAGAAAAAAGTAACTTCTCAATTTAGAAATAGACATTACACACTCGAACATCAAATTTTGGAAGAATAAGTTAAAGGTTGTAAAAAATTCTCTTCAGGAATCTTTGACCCCAAATATTTTTAAAGAATTTCAAAGTAGACAAATCAGTTCTTATAAAAATTTATTTAAAGAACGTAGACAGATTCTTATAAAAAGTTTCAATCACTAAAGGATACCAAATCCAATTGTCAAAATTTTTTCAAGATAACAGTAAGTGGATTGTGAACTTGAGTGAAAAAACCGTGCCTGAGGATATTATTAAAAACCTATTGTCGTTAGAACCAAAATTTAATCTAAAAGTGAACGTTAGTGACATAAACATAGGGAAAATGCTAACATTTTGGACAATATTGAACTTTCACAACAACAAAAAACAGTCTACGTGCAAGAGTGACTAATTGTATTACGAATTTTATCAGCGTTCCTAACAACAGAAACAATTGCAATGTAGAATCTAAGTTATATGGTAAAGTAAAAAAGTTTCTAAAACAAAATTCAGATATAATAATCACTACAGCTGATAAGGGAAATGTTACAGTAATTTTGAACAAAAAGGATTACATAGATAAGTCTTTGGAGTTTCTTAGAGATGGCCACACCTACCAAGAGATTAACAAAGGTCCCACTTTCATAATGAAGAAAAAATGTAATGACCACATTAAGGCACTTCATGCCAAACATTATATCACTGATAATAAAAAAAAAGCAATTATCAATGACTAATTCCGTTCCAGGTAAATATTATGGCTTGCCAAAATTCACAAACAGAATATTCGATTACGCCCAAATTTCTTCTCTTCATATTCCTACATACAATTTAGCAATGTTCTGTGCCAAAATGTTACAAATGTCGTTTCCCTCAGACGGCTATAATACAAAGGACATTTTCTCGTTTGGAAAGTTTTAGTTACCCAAAGATCATGTTTCACTCTCTCTAGATGTGTCCTTCCTCTTCACAAACATCCCCCTAAATCTTGCTTTGGATATTATTTCACAAAAATGTAAAAACATACAATCTAACACAACTTTTTCCAAATCCTTATTTTTGGCGACCATTACCTTCATTTTTAATAACACCTGTTTCATTTTTCAAGAGTCATATTATCCCTAAAAATTTGGGATACCATGGGATCCCCTTTATCTCCTATAATAGCCCAAATAGTAATGAACCATCTTCTAGAAACTATAATTCCGAAGATAGATTTCAATGTGATATTTCTTGTGAAATATGTGGATGACATATATATAAATCGTATATATAAATCGTAAGAACATTTCATGGCCGAATTTTTACTACAAAATATCCTTATACATTAATACGATTGTTAGGTCACTGGGAAAATATTTTTTATTTGGTGCATGCTCGCATCTATAGTGAGATATGGTTGGACCAAAACTTTCAATGTGATTGTTGTTACATTACCAAATTTCGACATGTACACTTTTAAATTTGTGAGTGAATTCCCGCCATTATTTTTAAAATAAACTTGTTCATTTCCATCATTTCGGACAGTTGCGTCAGCGCAAAAGAATGCGCAGACGCGGAGTGATGGGTAGGTGCGCGGTTTTGGACACGACAGGATTAGCCACCGAGACGTCAAACGGTGACGTTTGCCTGTGTCTTTTTTTTGACTTTTCTCTTTTAGGATGTAGGTTTTTTCCTTACCTTGCCTTATCGTTCCTTACCTGGTTGTTCCTTCGCCCTGCCTACGAACGAAAAGAGGGAAGACGATAATTTGGTTTCAACGGGGGCGTAACGCAACCTACACCCAAACGGGATACCCGGAGATTAGCATGGCCCCTGCACAAGGATGATACGCAAAATCGTGAAGCGTTCCACATTTCTAAGCGAGTACTTTTTATCTTTTTAAGGTGCAACTTATATCATTGTAAACGTATTTGGCATGTGATACAATTTGACACGTAATTATGTCGTAATATTATTATTGCGCAATATTGTGAACGTTGAGCGTTTCAGTGTTGCCAACTGTAGTATGTCAATTATATTTGTATCAATTTTGTTGGGATTGGCATGCCGCCTGCGTTGATCACATTTTGGAATCATCTGTGAAGGCGATAAATTTTTAAATGCTCCTTGTATAACCCAATCATTTGTATTCTTATATCTTAACATAGACAAAAAGAATAGTTTGCAAACAAAATGAGGTCTATCTTCAGTATCTTTTAGTGAATATTTAAAACTACTTTGCCTTTTCAAATTTTCGGTAGTTTCAACAAGTTTTTTGTTTTTGATTATATTGTTTATTATAAAAATACGTTTTTCCATTCACGACAGTTCCCAGAATCGCTGGTTGATTTGGGATTGTCTGTCTTGATTAATTTTTGTAATACATTTGTGTCTGCATTTTTCAAAATCACAAGGTTGCAAAACCTTGTTTCTCTGTCAATAGTTGCGCTTTCTGCATTTTTCTTTCATTAACAGAGACCCCCAGTGCTTTCCTCTTTCTCATAGTGCCTTTTTTTGCATACATTTGCATACAATTAAAACAAATGCCTGGTAAAATTAAATCTGAAATGTTTGCACTTTTATTAGTATCATCGCCATTCATTCACATTTTCCATTACAACAGTTGTACGGTCACAAAAAAGAAGCAAAGTAAAGCCTAAATCACTTTGATTGGCATTAATCATTGTAAGGTTATTTATATTATCTAAAAAGGTAGAATGTAGTTATTTCTAGAGAACATCTATTTGTTATTACCTAGTCCTAGTTCTTTATTGTTTTCATTTAGATTGAAATTGGTCTCATTACTTTGTATCATCGAATTGTAAAGTAATCTTAAGGGTACATCAAGCTGAATTCCAAACTTTGTGATAGTTTAACAAAAGAGTTATCATTATTACAAAAAATTTCACTTATATTGTCAGGTAATTGTGGTGTTCTGCTATCAGTAATGTAGTTAATCTAAAAGAATATTTATGAATTTCTTATTATTTTTGCTGACGCCTGAACGTTTTTTCTTACACATTCTGAGGTGTCCATATCAAAGATTTTAACGGAATTTTCTGTGTATAATTCTGGAATCAAATCGCTTTCTATAACATTTCCAGCATTTTCTTGCTGTAAATTAACTAATGCAGCTAATGCAACTATACTTTTTTCACGGCTTGCCATATTTTAAAAAACTATGCACTGTCATTTGCTAGTTTTACAAAAAATACATTAAATTATTATATGATTCCTGCTGCAAAATGTGTAACACGTCAAATAATTTTTAATAAACTGAATAGGTTTTATTTATTAAGTCTACCCGTTAGAAAGTAACGAGTTACAATGGCAAATTGTAAAAATTTGCGCCAAAGATAGCTGCCTACTACATAAAAATACCGTATCTTCTACTTGCTAAGATAAAACTACGTAACTATATAAAAGTTACTGGGTTTTATCTTAGGAATTTCAGATACGGGTTTCTATCGTAATAATATAGCAACAATTCCACGTAAATATAATGTTACGTTTTTTCTTAAACTACGAGAGATACGGTATTTAAGCTTTGTAAAATCATAAATTTTTAGTCTAGCTGTAAGCTCGTATCAAAATTTCAATTTTCAAAAAAATCAGAGTTGCAGGGTTCTTTCTTAGGACAGCAGTATAGATGGTCAGTGAACGTGGGGGACGGAATAATGGGTCCATATGTAATTTGTTCTAATTTTTTTGAAGAACGCTTAAATGGAACTTTGTTTTGGAATTTTTTATAAATCAGGTTCCAATCTTATTACAAGACATTCTGTTAGACATAAGAGCAAGGATGTGGCTTCAAATGGATGGAACTCCCACACATTTCTATCGTGATGGCCGAGAATATGTAAATGTTCAGTTCCAAATTTGGTGGATTGGAGAAATGGTTTTCAGAATTGGCCTCCAACATCGCCCGAATTGACTTCATTGGATTTCTTTTATGGTGATATGTAATAGAAATCGTTCATAATACACCTGCAACAACACCAGATGATATGAAGGAGCATAATAAACACAATTCATTATTTGATTCCTCTAATTGTATATAATCGATCATTGGCTACTGGTTTACCGTTTAGAATTTTTTTTTCAAAATGTAGCGTTGCATTATTATATGACAGATTCCTGCTCATATTCTTAGCAAAAACACCATATTTGAATAAAGGATCCGTTTTCCAATAATCTTGATTTCTATTTATCCTTGTATGCCCCCATATGCAATAGTATTCCTAAAAACAGTTAGCCTTTTCAGGCAGTTATCCTTGAAGTCTCATTGGTTTGTGAATGGAAAAACACTTTTAATGCATACTGGTTTGTTTGTTCTGTTAGTGTTTAGTAAATCATCATCATGCACTCGGTGTTTAAAATAACCTATAAACTCATCGCGAGGAACAGGAATTAATAATTTTTCTCTTCTAGTAAAGGGATAAAGTTTCATGAGACTTCCAACACCTTTCCATCGTACACTTTCTGGAGAAGGCGGACCTAGAGAATTTTGCACTTGAACCATTTGTACAGGTGCAGGAATATTAAGGCGATGTTGCTTTTTGTCAGGAGGTGATTCTCTTTCATCTTCATTGTCACTGCTTTCCTGAAGTGAAGCATCATCTGATAGCAAATATTCTTCTTCTGCATCACTAGCAAATAAGGGTTCTTCTTAGGGAAAGTCAGAAAGACCTTGTTCAACAATATTTTCGAACCTTGTTGTTATTGGTCTAACATCGTCCAGTTTTTGCCTTTTAGGACAAGAGGACCCACCCTGATTATTGTATTTTTCCACCATACCAGTACACAAAAGTGAAATGCAAAAGTTAAATTCAAAACTGAATAAAAATTTTAAGGCGAGTGCCCATACAACCAATTATGTTCAAGGGCAATGCCCGACTAACTACAACTAATAATATAATTGTGTACAAAAACACATGCTTATTCATGCTTCGCATGTGACCAAGTACTATGATCACCTGCTAGCACGTGCTTGGCCACTAACGTGTTAACACTATTGAGTATATAATAAGCAATGTAAGTTTTTTTTATTAAATACAGTTTCATTATTTCTAAGACTTACCTTAATAGTTATAAGTGGTGTATGAATCACAGACATCTCTGATCGATACAAAGAAACTCCATCACTCTTGATTTTAAAATTATCTGTAATCAACGATACTAAATATATTATAAAATCTGATTCAATATATAAATGAAAGTTTTCGATGTTCAGGCATATATGCTTATATACACTACAGTCTTTGCGAACATTTTTAAATACAGTGAATTCGATAAATGGTGTCGGCATTTTAATATTAACACATGGAGAGGGATAAAGTAAAACAGAATTATCAAACCTTGGTTGCTTATTATCGATATGTAGTGAATTAATCCTAAAATTGATATATTGATGGTCTCTTGATCTTCGTACCAACGCATATAGCCCAGCATGGTAAGAACGTCTCAATTCAGCAAAACAGGGTTTCAACATAAACATTTTTTCAAAATCGATATGAATATAATCCTTCAATTGGCACTTTTTGTAGTGAAGTTTATACTTATCTTCAATCCATGACGCAAGTTCTAATGTTAGTATTTTCCATTTTTGTCCGACATTGACTTCCCATACTGCTGGAGTGTCAGTAATCGAAATATGTGCATGCTCCTTTTTTAAATTTTCTTCAGTGAAAATTGAAACTCCAATACCAGACACTGACAACAACCACTCAAAATCGCACAATCTTGTATATGAAGTTCTCATTATATGATTAAATATTCTTTGTTCTTGTGTGAAGAGTAACACCTTTTGCAAGCCTTCACTGTAGCATATCCAATAAATAATCAACTTGTCTCTGCGTATTTTTTATGGAATGTTGTCTTTACACTGTCTGCTGTATCAGAATCTTCACTACTAGAACCTTCGTCGGGAATATTGCTTGTGCTTAAACTTCGAGGCGGCACACTGTGACAGTTAATTCTTTCTTCTCCATACCTTTAGCAAATCAAACTTAATTCACTGTTTAAACTTTAGAAAACTTACCCATCCTTAAATATATCGATAAAAAATCCAGAACCTTTATTATTATATATATTCCATACAAAATGACGGGGTTTCAAAGGGTCGTCCCATGTATACAACAATGAAATGTAGGGATTTACTAGTGTTACAGGACTTTGACCTTGTTGTTGTACTTTCAGAAAAACATCTGAGCACATATTTTTAATTAAAAGAGGTGCATCTCCAGTTTTATAGTCACTAAATGTGATATGAAATGGTTCCACCGTTCCTCCGATTACATCTACGCAAATTGCACTCTGAAAACAAAATTATTTTTTATTTAATATTTAGGTTATACAAAATATGTCTTTAGGTAATGGATAAAACTCTTAAAGCAATTGAAGACTCTTAATTTCTTTGATAACTGTGTAGGATACAAACAAAAATGAGATTGTATGTTCTATCGCACATGATAAATTTGTGACGTTCCCTTAGAAATACGTATAATCATATTTCATTTTAATAGTTTTTGTATTACTCCCTGTATGTTTATTGTGCTTTGTTAACTATTCTTTTTAATCTTTCTTGGGAATAAAACCACTTATATTTGTTAAAATGATCATTTTAACAAATATCAGTGGTTTTATTCCCAAGAAAGATTAAAAAGAGTTTTTGTAATAGTAAATTCCACCAATAGGATTGAGTTATTCCCTTTAAGAAATATAATCTTTATGTTGCTATAAATTTTGATCTAAAGTAAAATTATTTTGTATCATACATTATCCATATTCAAGGTTGTCAAATTCATAGGACAGTTTTTAAAGGTGAGAGATGATATCATTGTAATTAGTACAGACGTGATTCAGTTGTTTTGATTATAAAGGAATACTGTTGGTGCTGGAGATCTCATCGTTTGAGTGCAAAGACAGGTCATATACAGTTTTGTGGTGGCTCAAATAAATGTAAAATCCTTATTTCTGATAATAGGTCCACAATACGTATATTTAAGTAGATATTGTTTAAGTAGGAGAAGACGACACAATGTATGTTCATTTGAAACGCTTAATTCATTCGTCCGAAGTTTGTTGAAAATGCCTCGAATGATTTTTGTAAGGAGAGATTTATTTCTCATACGGCACTTCGTACTTAACACCCAAGCCATCAACATGCCGCTTTGGTAAGTCAACTACCTTAACTAGAGATTATTGAACATGGCTAAGTAGCATAAGTATGTTCGGATAATTTCCTGCCATGTGGGTCAAGTTCAATTTTCAGGTATACATTGGATCCCATATAGACAACCCTTGTATTGGAAATAAACATGTTGGAGTAGACAAAGTCAATACGAAGTAGAGGGCAACATTTAATTGAATGATAGTCAATCACACAGATAAAAAATTAAAAGAAAAACTTCAGAAACTATACCGGAGTGAATATTTATAAAAAAAAATCATAATTTAATACATGATCCGACTGAGTGTACCTACAGTACATCTGTATTTAGATTAAAACTTTAGTTAGTAGATTTGCAATATGTTTGATTTTAATACCTATTTAAGTTTGTATTGTGTATTTATAATGAAAACGTATGTGCTAAATAGTTAGAAATGTCATATATTTGTGTAAAGACAGTATATATTTGGTTTTCCATTATTGTAAACAGTATAGTTACAATTTTATTGTAATAGATTGTTGTGATTACCTAGAAACGTGATTGAGTATTTCGGATCATTTAACATTAGCTTTTAGGAATCCTTTTTGCGGTTAGCAGACATACATACGTCTACGTGTTTTTAGGTTATATGTTTGTTTTAGATTTAAAGTAATTTTGGTTTTAATAAATATTATTAAGTCAGAATCACTCTCCTGATCTCAGATTTTGACACCTTGTTATTCTTTTTAGGGCTTTTCCCTAGTAACACAGTGCAAGTAGATATTTCCTGATGAGGAGCACATTTGATACTCGATAGTCTTCTGGAACCCTCTTCAAACACTTACCCCACCCGTCTCACTGAGTTAGTCGGCAACCAACCTTGTTACTACAGTTGAGAGGTTTTCGGTAAACGAGATTTTTAGCTGAGTACCAGCACTAGATGGCTCCGTGGCATAGTTGGTATACATGTGACTACTATGCCCAAGGTCCCGGGTTCGAATCCCAACATGGTCCGCTTGAAAAATGTTAGGTTTTCATAAAAATATAACGGAAAAGAGGTAAAATGTAGGTCCCATGTGTGTGTTGTCACGTTAAAGATCCCTACCTTCCTTGGAACAGCAAAGGTTTTGCAAAATTCAAAATTTCTAGGTAAAAAAAGCTTGCTTCCTGGCAATTGGAAATTAAATGATGGAAGTACACTTCACCAAATTTTCTGCAAATTACCGGCTAAATATTTGAGAGCCCAAACTGTACATAACTAATTAAATAATTTGACACAATAACCATTGCATATGAAGACAAACGTCTCAATAAATAGAAATAGTTACTTATTATACAAGGGAAAAAGTACTATATTAATAATAATAATAATAATAATATCGTCTTTATTGATTATTAATAAGTTCTATAACAAAAAAAATAAGAATGTAGAATAACAGGCGAAGTTCAGCCAAAGGCTGTTCTACCACTTAACCTGCAACTAACAATACAATAAAAATTAATTTACAAATAAGAATAGAAACATGTAAAAGAAGCCGGATGTTTATAATTCTGGTGTGAACGCCACTGCAAACAGTTTAACACTAACATTAAGTTGGTACTTTATGAGCCAATACTTATTTCCGCTAAAGAGTATGAGAACAAATGAGAATATATAAATGTATAGACCAGTGAATTTATTGTGTTGAAAGTAAATACTTTTAAATGATAGTTTAAAACTTGATACCGATTTGGTTTTCATGGAGTTGTCAATTGAATTATATAATTTAACTGCAGTGTACTGGAATGACCTCTGGAAGAGGGTGGTTGAGTGCCGCTGTACATGCAGCAAGTCACGAGATCTTACCTGGACAGAATGACAACTGCTACGCGGTAGTAGCAAATTTTTTATATAAATTGGTGCCGATAGAGAATTTACAATTTTATGCGTAAAGGTTGCAAGATGCAGTAACCGCCTGTTTTCCATTTTAACCAGCCCGACTGGCGCAGCGATTCAGAAATGTGATCGAATTTCCTTAAATTGAAAATAAATCTAAGACAATCATTCTGTATTCTTTGAACCCTTGCTGTAGTAATAGAGTCTAAACAGGGACAGTAAACAACATCACCATAATCAAATGCAGACAAGATAAGTGACTCGCAAAGCATTTTACGAAGCTTTTGATTTAACGAATCTTTGTTAACATACAGTTTACGCAGAATTATGTATGATCTTTTAACTAAATTATTTATATGACAATCAAATCGTAATTTAAAGTCAACCGTCAGTCCTAAGTTTTTAACGTGATTTTGTATTTCAATTTTTTCGGCATTTACCACTAGATTTATGTTATCAACAACTATCTTCCTGTTTTTCTCAGGCCCAAAAATAATTGCTACCGATTTCTTAGGGTTAATAGCTAAGGAATGATTTGCTCCAAAATCAGAAAGCTCCTTTAGATCTTCATTGATCTGTGCATTTGCAACTGGTAACTGATTAATTTTAAATGAGAAATATATTTGTGAATCGTCAGCGTAAAATCTAGATTGACAATTACGAAGTTTACTTGAAGTCAGCTGTATACAGCAAAAAAGCAGAGGACCTAAGATTGTACCTTGAGGTACTCCACTAGTTATATTTTTGTTAGAGACGTTTTACTACTAACATTAACCAACTGCTTCCTATTACATAAATAAGACCGCATAAGATGTAGTGAGTTTTTGTCAAATCCGTAATATTTTAATTTAACAAGAAGTAAATTGTAGTCTATGGTGTCAAACGCTTTAGAGTAGTCCAACAACACTAGAACACTAACCAAATCCAAATCAGAAGACTGAAGAATATCGTTAGTAACTTTGATTAATGCACCGGTGGTACTATGGCCCACTCTAAAGCCAGATTGATTTGCAGGTATAATTTGTGCAAAAGAAGTGAATTCGTGGATTTGTTCATATATAATTTTTTCAAAAATTTTTGATAGAGGCGGAAGAATACTAATAGGTCTTAACTCAGACAAATTAATGACTTTATTAACTTTAGGTATAGGCGTAATGACAGCCAGTTTCCAACATTCTGGAAAATTTTAACATAAAAATAGATATAGAGTCACTTCCAATAGCATTAGACTTAATGGATTTGACAGCTTTCAGAACCTTATCAGTTGTAGTAGTAGAAAATGAGAATAAGATATTGCTATTAAACTGATTGTTATTATAAAATTGAAACATATGTTGTGGAGGGTTGGTTTTTAGCTTGTTTACAGAGTCTATGAAAAATGCATTTATTTGGTCCGAATCACATAGACTTTCTGGTATACAGTTTAGTTTAGATGTTACGATCTTAGAGTCCCTGAGAGCTTTCCAAGTAATTTTAGCTGATTGTTTAGCAATAAAATCAAAGTAGTGCCTTTTTCCTCGTCTCATAGAGCTTGTCACAGAATTTCTCAACTGTTTATAATGCTCCCAATCTGATTGTGTTCTGCTATGTTTAAATTTAATATGAGCTTTATCACGCAGTTTCATCATAATTGTGATTACGTTGGTAAGCCACGGAGCTTTTGCTTTGGTAATTCTACTCGTCTTTAATGGCGCATGTATATCAAAAAGATCTATTAATATTTTGTTGAGTGTTCGTATTTGTGTATCTATATCATCAATATAAAAGATCTCTTCTACATTGATATCCTCCAAGTGATTGTTGAAGGCCGTTAAATCAAAGTTTTTAAAATCTCGGTGAGTGATGTATTTAGAGATGCGTGCAGGCTTTTCAAATTTGAGCTGTACAACTACTAGGCAAAGATCAGATAAGTCATGTACACCTATACAATCCACTGTATCAATTATACTTTCATTATTTAGAAGAATAACATCAATTAATGTTGAACTATACTGGGTGATCCGTGTAGGTTCAATTACGGCTTGTTTTAAATTATACATTTTAATAATAGCATTAAACCTTTCAACATTGGAATTTGTGAGATTAAACAAATTTAAGTTAATATCGCCTCCGCAAAAGATGTGATCAAATTGAGGACAAACTTGTGCTAGTACTAATTCAAAACCTGTGAGAAAGTTATGTGCTGCAATTATTTGTGACCGATATACTATACCAGCAGCAACTTTTTTACTATTGTAAATGAAACTTACCCACAACTGTTCAAAACAGTCATTAGTATCATAATCTGTGTTTATGACTTTGCAATTTAAACAAGTCCTAGCATACACAGCAACACCACCACCCTTCCCTTACGATCAGTGTGAAAAGATCAAAATTTTCTAGTTGATAGTCATTAATATTACATCTTTCAGTTAGCCATGTTTCTGTTACAAATATGATATCAAGTTTGTTCTCATCCACCAGAGCAGAAAAAGTTTCAAAACCAGTATTAAGAGAGCGTACATTAATTGTTGCGAGTTTAAACATATATATAATTAAGGTATTAAGTAAACAGCTAAAATATGCTAAACTTTAAGAAGAAACGAGCACAAGAGTATACTTTTAAATGTGTAATATTAGGTCGCTTCTTTGTGAAATAGCTGGCATAGCAGTTGTACTACTCCTACAATGTAACAATCTTTAAGGAAAAGTAAATAAATTGTCTATACACGGTTAGGTAGTTCCACAGTAAGAAAAAAAAAATAATATAAATTTTAAACTAAATATACAGATTTTTGTGCAACTGTATGTATCAGTATGTAATTGCTTCTAAACTACAATGTTACATAAGTTGAATAAATGCCTATACTGTTTAATATTAATTTCAAACGAAAATTAAAGATCATTTAAAACGTTATCAACATGTATGTATACTACTAGTTTTAACCCATATTAAGGTGTGTTATGAATACCATCCTTAGTTTTATAGAACAGTTTTCCATCATGGGACCAACAATTTCTAACACCATACTGCTGTTGGAGTTTCATTAGTTTTTTATGACGCATTGCAGTTAAGTCCTCACGAAGTATATACGGACTACCTTTCAAGAGCGCTTTCTTATTGTAAACCAATGTACGATCACGGTAGTTTAAGAATTTTATGATTATACCCGAGGTTTATTCCTTAAGGACGAACCTTGCCCTACACGATGCGATCTCTATATCGTTAATAGACAAGGTTAGTTTAAGATGTTTATTTATAACTTGTAAAACGATATCATCAGTGGATTCACCATCTGCTTCGGTTATACCAAAATACGCAAATTGTTACGGCGACTCATTTGTTCCAGAAAGTCTAACTTAGTTTCCAACTGCTCTACACGGTTTTATTTAATTCACACTCTTGCCTAAGGGAACTAATGTCTATTGTAATTTTATTCAGTTTTCAGTTACAGTATTATTCATATCCGTAACATTTCGCGTTAATTTATCCATATCAACTTTATTAGCTTGTAAAAGGTCTAAAATTGTCTTTATCATACCTGTATTATTATCGCTATCAGCATTATAATTAAATAAGGCATCAGGTAGGTCTTCCTTTTCACTCTTGGATCTGGTGCTAGGCATCTTTGTCAATTAAAACAGTTCAATATAAGCACATAAACAAAACTTTATACTATCAAATTGAACAAACTCGATTTATTTATATTAGGAGACAAGAATTATAATTAAACACGCACACAATGAAACTTAGATTGTAGTCTAGTAATTTGATTAACCGTATATTATTTATTAATTATTAAACACTAGTTAAAACGAAAAACACCGGAGCAGTACAAATGCACGCCTTACTCAGTCGGCCATCTTACTCGTAGTCTATATTCTAGCTCGAGATTCAAATCTTACATTTTTACCCGTGTATAATACACTATTTTTTTTCCGTAACAGACAAAACGATAATTTAATACTGAAAAAAATATTACAATATATTAAAGTCAAAAAATCACTTGATGTCAAATTTGAAGTTTCAAACAAGTAGACTGTTGTACTTATAGGGACAGTTAGACTTGCGTTGCTAAGGAAAACTTTAAAATAATCAAATATCTGTCAATTTATTTCTGCGAGTGGTTACAAAAATTGCTTACTTAAGTTGTTTATATCGGTTGTTTTGAACGGGACGAAGTTATGATACGATGTTATGTTACACCCAAATGTTACAAGTATGGACCCGACTTTAAATTAAATATCTTCCTGTTCTTACTTATTTGTACATAACCGGGAAAAAAGTACTCATTTTCTCCCGGGGAAAAAAATTAATTCATAAAAAGTGACAGTTTGTTACCTGTCAAGAAACATTAAATGTTAAATTTTTTCCCGTAACAGAAAAAACATATTTTAGAATTCTACTACATTGATATATACTAAAATACCAGAGACATGGCGCTTGACAAAGATAAATTCCACATAAACGTGGTACATGGTTGAGTAAGGACGCATAGTATCAGTGATCCGTGTTTATAGTTCTCTTAGTTTGAGTGAATAAAAGTTAATTATGCCATTAATTAATAAATGTTTGATTTACGATATCAAACCTAAATCCAGATAAAGAATTAAAAGTGTGATTATTGCAAATTACCAATACTTACAATTTGTTCCGATCTTACACGTGGTGAGATTCAATGTTTGTTAATAAAAGAACCACGTATCACATATCAATGCGATGAATGTGAGGCCCAGAGAAACAAAATTAGGGAACTCAAAGATTTGATACTTACACTAACATCTGAATTAGATGATCTAAAATTGAAAGTTGCCAATACTGAGGTTTGCGATAAATCGAATTGGGATGCTAATGAAGATATCATCTCTGAAATTGCTGATCGTCATCAACGTTAAAACAACATCATTATGTTTACCGTCGAGGAAAGCACTAGTGATTCCACGACTACAAGAGCCTTGGAAGATATAAGTAAAGTCAAAAATATATTAAATGCACTTATTGGTACAGAGAATATTAGAGTATTTCGCCTGGGGTAAATAACTCAACTGAATAAACCACGATCGATCAAGGTGATTTTAAATTCCAACACTGATGCACTTAAAGTTCTTCGGAACAGAAACCAAGTGAAGCTAAATGGTAAGCAAGTCGGAGTTGCATCGGATCAAACACCGATGCAACGTGAACACATAAAAAAATTGCAATCAAATCTGCAGAATCGGATAGATAACGGCGAAAACAATATCACCATTCGATACATACATGGTGTTCCTAAAATAGTTTCTACAAAAAACTGAATCATCTGCGCTGTTATTATCAAAACACTCGTAGTATAAGAAACAAAAGCAATCAATTTTATTGTTCGGTATCGGATGGTGAATTCGATATCACAGCAATCATTAAAACTTCGCTATCTAGTGATTTTTAAAATGCGGAATACTTTAATATGAATATATATATATATATATATATATATATATATATATATATTGCTGTAAAATAGCCTTTTTGGATTTTAAGCCCCTACGATGGGTGCCATATTTATTTGATATGAAATTGCCCCTAATATTGGTGCACAATTTTTATTGCTATGCATTGCCCCACGATTGGGCGTGTCATATTTATTGCTGTGATATGTCCTATTAAGTTTCTATACTTTCCTGTTTACCACGACTAGCTCACTACATGCTTGACTTCCTAATAATAAATCTTATTTTACCCTTTTAATGGATTCAAATAAAGCAGTTCAAAGATCACACAATATAATAATTGATAATATGTACAATGTTGTGTAACCTCAAAATTTTCCCCTGGATAGAATATTTACATTTACTAAATTTATGCTTTCCTGAAAGCCGACAAAAATATCTTTTAATTACTCTCAAGTATCTTCGAACGTTCTAAGACGCTTTCTCTGTTTTCACCTTTTCAAATGACCTTTTTGATGACTCTTACAAATACATAATGTATAACAAATATTAAATTTTAAACAGTCTTTAAATAATAAATGTTTAAAAATATCTAACCTGGAACGGTCACTGGAGTTGCCTCATAGTGTCTGTGATCTGCATCCCTTGCTATGTCCACTCTATTTATTAGCCAGCATTATCCATTTTTGATTTCTTGTATTTTTCCTTGAATTAACTTTGAGTACCCGTTTGATCGCAGTTTCAGACGTATTTTTAGATTTTTGTTAAGGCTTAGAACTCGACATGAACATCGTCTTGCATATAAACTTAAATATCAACTTAGTACATATGACATCAACGAAACTGACATCAACGAAAGTGACATCCACAAAAGTGGTATCCACAAAAGCCCTGTTTTGTTAAATATTAAAATAAATTTAATTAATTGTTTAACTTACGTCTATTTGTAGATCGGCTTATTTTTCGTCGCACAATTTTTGCACTTTCAAATTTTACTTATTCTGAATTTTAACGTTTCACTAATTAATTTCATCGCGTAAATTTTTACTGCATTTGAACATAATTTGTGCTTGGTTGAATATAAACTGACCTCTTTATTCATTTCCTATCGTATTTACAAGTCCTTCCCACCAATCGTTTCCATTGGCGTGTTTATTGATCAAGGCTTGTACTTTGCCATATCTCTGGCAGAACTTGGTATTTCTCAAGATCCCTGTCTAATTCTTGGTGACAATGCTTTATCAATCACGTAAGCGTTCTGTATTATATAGTTATTTCGTAGGATTCCCAATTATTACCCACATTCAATCACGTAATTTTATGTTTGTAGTTTAAAAGTCCAAAACTTATCATATAATGAACCGCCTGGTGTTTATTTGTTTGTTACAGAATGTTGGTTTTCTGAACAAATGTATTCTTTCTAGTCACGTATTTAGTGACGTATTAGAATGCGTTTTCTTATACATGCGTTGATATTTTCGACGTAATTATTAAATATTTGGAATGCCAATTTATCTATGTTTCACGATAATTTATTTTGATGCAATTAGTTGCTTCTAAAACCTTATCTTAACTTGTAAATTATACTTAAACATATTATACGACGTACACATTACTATTCTAATTAAATGGTATTGGATTATTACTAATATCCTTTATATACAGTGTCCTCGCAATTGACTTTTTGTAGAATAGTTGATTTGCTCCTATAATTGATGGAATTATTTGATTTTCTTAAAGTTAAAGTTATTTATATCTACCCTACGATCCCTATGACTTAATCTACCCTTAAACTACCCTCTTATTATAGCATTATAAATATATATATATATATATATATATATATATATATATATATACATACAGTGTTTTTAGACACGATCGTCAATTTGAACAAGTGGGAATGTCTCGTGACGGAGGAGCCCTTCTCGCTTTTAAAAATAAATTTTCGGTTCAACAGCTGAATTTGACGGAACTAGTGCAACAGTTGACACATGAAGATTTAATGGGTTGCAAATGTACTATTAATAGTTTTTGCTTTTATATTTTTGTAATCTATATTCCTCGTACACAAACATCTGATACACTTGAAACTTTGCTTGAATATTTCACGCGAATTTTTTCAAATTGCAAGAAGAAGGTAATAGTTTTCGGAGACTTTAATATACCAAGTTATGTTAATTCAACTGTAGATGATAACCTGAGTCAAATTTTGAACAATTTCGATAATCTTCTTAATTTAATACAATTCAATAATATAAAGAATCAACAAGATAAATTACTGGATCTTATTTTCTCTAATGTTGCGTGCGTAATGATGAGGGATAATTTACTGTTTGTAGGTGAAAATGTACATCTTCCAACCTTAATAACTACTATCACCATGAATAGCAAGCGTCATATTAATTTTCCAATAAATTTAAATAATAGGAAATACAACTTTCGAAAAGCTGATTTTTAAGAATGGAGATATCGCTGATATCACTAATTATAGAGACTAATCTCAATTATTTCTAATTTCGCGAAGATATTTGAGATCATTCTATCTAGACATATATATATATATATATATATATATATATATATATATATTGCTGTGAAACCTACAAAAAGCCTCACCAGAGTAAAAAAAAAATATTCGAGCCTCTCGAATTGGGCACCAAGATTTGCTGTGATTCTCGCCCTCTTGAATCTCTTCTAATGGTCGCCTTTTTACTCTTTCCGCCTCGGCTGCTCGCCTAGTTAAAACTTTCATCCTCATTCATAAAAAAACAAACACATTCCTACCACAAACATCAACGTTAACTCTATTTACATCAATATTCATAATACATTAAAATTTCAAAATTAAATTTCAGCATAAATTTCAGTATCATAAAATTTCAAGTTTAAATTTGTCATCATTTTTAATTTTCATCCAGAATTAAAGTCCTTGTAGGATGCATACTAATTAATTTCACAATATTTGCAAACCTGAGTCTGAATAAAAGGGAGCATCTTCCACCCCTTTACGTTAATTAAATAGGTTAGTCTAATTGAGCTCAAAGACAGACCCAAATTTTCATCATAATCAAAACATAAACTGCTAAATACTCCTTTCTACTTAAACAAGAAAATTTTACCTTAAATTCAAAATTTGTTGTTTATACAAATTCACTACTGTCCATTTTTTATCAAATAAATTATAAAGATATCCAACACACACCAAAACATCAAAGTTCGAACAAAATTGTATAATTTACCTGAAGGTTACTGCACTAGTGGCTTCAATGTTCATCGTCCTTGCTAATTTCACCATTCCAATTGGGTTATGTTTCCGTCCTCAGATTCCTGGTCGCCTTTTAAAATTCATCTACAACACCATTCGTTTAAAAAGTTTCAGGGCTTCTCAGGAACGCATCTATGTATATCTAAATCTTGTTTCGTGGATCCAATCACGTTTACGAATAACATTTGATTATTAACACCCCCGAAAAATAGCACTGAAATTCATAATTCTTTCACGCTATACCCAAAACGCCTACTTTTGTTTATTCATTTATCGTTACAAATTTGGATAATTGGTACAGTAATACTCGCAAATATAACTAGACTTTATTACCTTGTATCTTCTTTTTTAAGTGCACTAATGCATAATAATAATAATAATAACTTGTATCGTAGCACGTAAAGAGCAAACTGTTTTAAAGTATTGAATCAAAATCGAAAATCTAAGAGAGCGAAACTGTTTAAAGTCCGGGTTTATATAAAAGCTCGCCTGCACGTCGGTTTTGTCCCGCGACGGCCAGTTTTTAGAATTTCGCATTCTCTGTTCTCTTTTCGACAGTCCGGCACGCGGTTCTATAAAATTTTTGCACTCGTGCCAGTTAAATCTAAGAAATTTTCACACGGCTCGCAAATACGTCCGAGAACAACTAATTAATTTTGTATAGAAATCGTTACGTTTACATCTCTCATATCTGCATCTTATTTCCACCAATCGCAAACCCAGTGACGTTGCTCAAAGCACGCCTTCTATTATCCGTGTCTCGGCTTTGCGCGTTTCATCTATCTCTTTCTACCCTGGTCGGAGTGGTACAAATCGATATTCTTTATTATGGGCTATTTCAATCCACGTGGATTCGTATTTGAGTTAAATAACCCCGTATCTAGCCTTCCCGTTAATATAAGCAACGGTTTATCCGACCGTTTGCAATATACGCAGAATTTTCATGTTTATCTATTCAAATTTATTAGAATTTGACATTTAAAAATACGCAGGTGTTCAATCGTAATACTTTAAATAACACTTCTACGATTTGAATATTATTGGGTTTTTAAAAGCTTTTATGCATATTATATATTACTAATGGTTCAATTAACTCCAATTAAAATAATAATGAATGGCGTTGACTTCTACCCTTTAATTTTTAGCGAATACAAATTAAATATTAATTATTATTTGTACATCTTGTTTAATACTCGTTACTTACAAATTGAATTAATTAATATAAATTTTGCACGTATTTTCTATTTGTTTCTTTACTTGGAACAATTAAATTACATACAAGTTGAGCATTTTAATTCTGCTTCTTTTTATAGAAAGCGTCTAGTGAATAATTTAAATCGCTTATTTTTAATGAAACGAATAAATTTGTATGCTCCACGTTTTAATAACGCGTATTATCTAATAAAATTCTTTATACACGGTGATTAAAATTATTTGATGTCGTTAATTAATTTTCTACCCTGGTAATCTGAGTAGATGCCAGTCTCTAATCCCTCTTTTATTTTGGATCCATCCGTGAAAATGAACATGCGTAATGGGATTGATGAAGACCCTGAAGTGCTTTATGAATATCATTTGGGCTGCGATTGAGTCCACCGCTCCATCCAAGAGTGACATTGTGCGTGCCGTCTCTTTTAGACTGCTGTGGTTTCTACCTCCAGCACACTCGTTGATCTATAACCATTTGTTCCCCAGCCTTAATGCTGCCGTTAGAGCTGTCTTCTCCACAAGCAGATACAGTGGAGTAAGGCCAAAAATGGTTTCCAAGGCTGCAAAAAGTGTAGATCGCTTTGAATACTGCAACCTTATTAATTCGTCCCTAAAATGTACATGTCAAATAGTTTGAATAATATACTTTTCAACGACTATAATGTCGGATACATGAATTGTATCCGATCACGGAATAATTTTTAAAAAGCGAAGAATATATACTGTAATGTGTAGCAATTTTCCCCCGAAGGACCCTCGTTGGGATAATTCATATATTACAGATCGTTTCTACTGTACTATAGCGGTTAAAGCGTTTATTTTTAATTCGGTAAATGTCTGTTTGACCGGTGCGTATTGACCCGAACAAATTTTACTGTTACAAATTTTGACGAAAACAACGTTTGGCTTCGATTTTTTTACTTAATTTCTACGCCTCGATTTTCTTATGCAACTTTACGCCCTCATTTTTTCTTACCTAGCTTTTCGGTCAAAAACCCCCCGTTCCAACTAAATCCGTGATAGATTTTCAGTGTAGCATTTCGTTAAGGTTTTTTGTTTTTTCTAATTTACATTCCCAGGGATTATTGCGTTTTCACTGATAATTCCAATTACAGTCGAAACCACTGGCGCCCTACTGCTGATTTCTTTCGCCAGTTAATTTTAAGATAACTTTAAGATGTAGTCCTTTACTTACGTTATTACTTAATTTAATCGTTTATTTTTTTTTTAGGTATAATTTAGATTATAGTATAATTTATTTTACTGTTCCTGTTGGGTTGCTCTCTTTTATTTATTTATTTATAATTTTTTTGACTTCTTGAACATTAGATGTAAATATGTTACTGAATCAGGAGCTGCAATATGAACTATCGTCTCGTGGGTTCAACTCGGATATTAAAGTAGAGCGGTTGCGTAAAGCCGTCCGAAACTATACTAAAGTAGAAGCAAATCCATTCTTTACTCAAAATGCATATACTAATCGCTTTTAAAGACGCGCACTTACTGCATTTGCATTATCCTCAGACGAATTTGCCGGGGATATCACTGATACTAAGTTTGCTTGTTTACGATCCTTATGGGTGCATACTCAGCGACGTTTAAATTGATGGCGTCTAAATCTGATGAGGAAGTCCTTATAAAAATTAAGTTACTGTTTGCTCTACAAACCATTCGTTATGATGTCAGATGACCGTTAAACAATATAAGCATGTAAGCTTTTCTGATTTTTCTCAGCAGGCTGCTGCCGCTTCTAGCCCACCTCTTAATGATTCTGCTACATCTACTGAGTAAGTCCCGTATCTTTCTTCGGATTCGGAAAAAAATATCGAGGCCACACGTTGGGTTTGCCAAAAATTGTAACAGTAAAATTTGCACGGGTCAATACGCACGGGTCAAACAGAAACAGGAAAGGCAATTAAGTATGGACCCGCACGAATCACGATTACGTATAAAAAATAAGAGAAATTTAGAAAGACCAGGATAACTTCAAACGCAGAGAGTGGGGGGGGGATTCACATAGATACAAAAAGTACATCACCAACGCTTTTCTATTTACAAAAAAATTAATAAAGATTTGCATATGAACAAGCAAAAAGTAAATAAAGAGTTACTATTTAAAAAAAGCAATTATACTGTATGGACAATTTAATAATTTAGATACGAAGTGTTCGTCTCGTATTTTACATGTAAAAAAGCTAATCAGTAAAAAATAAAACTTGTGATTTCTTTTAGACAAATATTTTTAAGTTGTACATAGTACATTATAGAGCGATTGTAATATCAATTTACAGCAACAAACAATAGTCCTACAGTTTTGTGTTTCTTTTAACGCACCAACATCAAACGCTGATAAACAATAATCCCATAATTCCTTGGTATGCACAAAAAGAAAACAAGTCACATACCTGTACGTGCCGAGATACTTATCTCGCAAGCTATCGGAAGTGGATCAGCACAGCATCGCCACGGTGGTCAGGATCGATTCACTCTGCTACTATAACTGTAACAGCAGTCTACAGACAAAAGCAGTTAGTCACGTTAAAGAATAATCGGACCTAAAAAAGCAATTTGGCCTATATATATATATATATATATATATATATATATATATATATATATATATATATTGCCGTGGAACTCGGGTAAGATCCTTACCAACCATAAATATATTCGAAAATTTTATAAAATTTTCAAAACTCGAAAATTCAAAAATTAAATATTACAAAAAAAAATATTTCTTACCCGTTCTCCTCTCTTCCTCGGTTGAATGGCCTTCTTCAACTGCTTCCGGCTAGCTCATTTGGACCTCCTTTTGGGATATCTATATTCACACTCATATCCTATCATTCACGCACACTCCCAATAAAACCACAAAATACAACCAACATACAATCTTTTATTTATTCCTATTTACAAATGCAATTCAATATTGTCCATATTTTATTGTTCACGTTACACTTCAGTAACTCTTATTTTGTAATGTCCTGTATTTAATTTTAAAATCATCAAACACATAAAATGTACTTTGAGTAAATGGACCTTGAATAATACCTTCTCTAAAATTCCTTCTTTATAATTTATTTATTTATTTTAATAATCTAAGTAAACTGTGGGGTATGGTGAGCTCATAATAACCCAACTAATTCTGCATAATGTATGCCCTTCTACTTTGCATACTCTTAAAATACAAAAAACAAAGCCATGTACTCTTCACAAAATTTCACGTTCTGATGGAACGTTTAAAAGCTTTCTAGACACCTTCAATTTCTAGTTGAATACCGTAATAAAGTTATTTACACATATTCTGTTCAATACGTAAAAAATTCACACTACCTTAAAAAACACTCTCATACGCCACCCCAATATTTACAGTTTATAGGAATCACAATTTTAAATCGTTACCTGGAAATTTCTAGAAGATCTCCGCTCTTGTGGATGATGCCATGTATTTTTCTCCCTGGTCTGCAGGTCGTTTCTCGCTATTACTAGACGAACTCCATCTAAGTTGATCCGCCAACTCCGCCTTCTCAGTGTAACCAAATTCCAAATTTCATTTCAATTATACTTCTTTCACAGTAATCTACGTTACTTAATGTCCCGACACGAGTTGATTAAAAATTATAGGTGATACCTCAATAAAAAAAAATTTTAATCTCGGCACACAAACCGCGTTTTAATTTAAGAGGCTACCACTATGCAATACAATTTAAATTATTTTATAATACTTACAACTCGTGTTAACTTTCATACGTGCTTTTGGGACGATCGAAATAATAAGGGCTTTAATAATATTCTCGTAAACTATTTATATCTTTCCAATGTAACCTCTCCTGACCACATTTATTCGAAATCCCCTGCTCACAACAACACATTCCCACAATTTTGCACTCAACCCCATTTTCAACTCCGCGAATTTGAGTACCTCGTTATAATATTTTAAGAAAATTACGCTACACTATTCTCGTGTTTATATCAAGTCAAACTATAAACATATCGACCAATCGTAGACCGAATGACGTTTCTCAAATCCCTCCTATACTATTGTGGTCTCATGCTTATACGTTTTCTACGTCCCTTTCTAACCTGGTTTGAGTGGTAGAAAATTAATATTCCTTGTTTGTGCGCTGTCTACCGCACGTGGACTTTCTACGTGAGTTAAATAATCGCTCATTAGTATTTCATGCTAAAACATCCGACCGCTTGTACAATCCTTAGAATAATTTGTTCGTTATCTACAAATTAAACAGAACTTGACATTTAGAAAATACGCAGGTGTTTAATTTTACACGAACGTTTTAAATACATTTCCACGATTTAGAGTTCGGCGTATTTCTACCCCACTGATATATTTGTCAGATAGTAACGCGTTTCATCTTGGTATCATTGGGTTTTTACACGCTTTTATGCAAATTATACATCAATAATCGTTCAATTAAATTCAAATTAATTAATAAATTAATGGCATTGGCTTCTACCATTTAATTTCTTTGCAAACCTACTTAAATTTCATTAATTATTTATAAAATTTCGTTAATACCTGATACTTAAAAATGAATTAACTAATATAAATTTCGCACGTAATTTCTGGTTGTTCCTTTATACAGGGTGTTTTGGAATCCAAATTATGAATGTCACAAAACATCAATGGAAAAGGTACAAAGGTGGTAATACTTTTGCAAATTTCAATTTGATGGTTATAAGAACAACAATTGAGACATTTTCTAGACTAAATGCCATCAGAAACAGAGCAATTATTGAGTCCTACCATAGAAGATTTTTTTCTAGTGCCATTAATTTATTAAAGGAGAGCATGTCCTTTTCAACTAATGCTTGAAAAATATTGTGGTTCTTTTTGGTTGTCCATACTTTAAAAACTTTGCAGCTCCAGTTACTCCCAAAAAAGTAACCATTTTGGTTCTTTAGAAATTTTCCAATAGTAATAGCATCGAGCTTTTCAGTTATTCCCACCAATTTCATTTTTGGTAGAAGATTCTTTATTTCCAATATCATAACTATTCGACATGTTATTGTTCATAATCTGTTTAATTTTACGGTTAGAATCATCAGAGTTACCATTAATGGTAATGTCCCCTTGATTAATATGTTTAACTTTGTGATTGGTACAGTCGAGCCTATTAACTTAACCACGGCTTTCTGTAATACTTCTGCTCTAGTAATTTTTTTTTCTTGCATGTCATTTTTAGGCTTGACTAGTATTGCTGTGTTACTTCTTTGTGCCACTTACGAATAAGAAAGTGGAGTCACAAATGTCTTACATATTACTGCTGAAAAATGATCTTCAGCGAGTTGGTAAGATTCCTTAATTTTGGATGTAGCTGCATTAATCTCAGAGGAGTGATTAGCATCAAAATCTTTAATCAATAATTTACATTCAAGTTCATTAAGATTTTTTTGAGATCTGTATTCTCAGCTTCCAGATCATTAGACCTTTGCCATGCTTTTGAAGAAGATTTCTTTAGTTCATCAAACATTCCAGATATACGTTGCACTGTATCCTTAAGGTTAATAATTTCTCATCATAGTAATGGTATCTGTTTAAAATATGATCTGCATTCAGTGCAGTAGAAGTTGAGTATTCTGTTTTTTTTTATTACCGCATGTAACTCACTAGTTTTTAAGCTAGAGCAGAATTCAGGGGCATGAAACATCACTTGACAGCACTCAAAGTGACCACCTCATCAGCTTCACTAAAATGTAGTTTACATGTAGGGCATGCAGAAGCCATATTAGCCCATAGAAAAATAGTATGTTGTGGATTTATATGTCCAGTCCTGCGCAATGTAGTTGTTATAACCCCACATGCGCGAATTCAGAGCCACTTCCAGAGTTGGCGACACTGGAACGCTCCACATTCACAATATTGCGCAATAAAGATATTACGACATAATTTGCCAAATTGTATCACACACCAAAAATGTTTACAGTGATACAAGATGCACCCTAAAAAGATAAAATGTACTCACTTAAAATTGTGGAACTCTTCACGATTTTGCGGTCATCCTTGCGCAGGGGCCATGTTGATTTCCATGTATCTCCTTTAGGCGTTGTTTGGGTGTGGATTACGTTAGGCCATCGTTGAATCCAAATTTAATGTCTTCCCTCTTCTTTGTTCGTTGGTAGGGCGAAGGAAAAACCAGGTAAGGAACGATAAGGAAAAAACCTACATTTTCTGAAAGAGAAAAGAGAAAGGAACGATACACATCAACGTCACTGTTCGATGTCTCGTTGGCTAATCCTCTCATGTCCTGTCCAAACCGCGCACTTACGCACTTCGCGCCTGCGCATTCTTTTACGCCGACGCTACTGTCTGGGATGGCGAAAATGCACAAGTTTGTTTGAAATAATGGCGGGAATTTAGTCACATATTTAAAACTGTACATCTCCAAATTTGGAATGTAACATAGTCGCTAATGCAATAATCAAGAACAGTGAAGTAAAGTGATTTTATAAGACACTTAGTTACTTAGCCCTCAAATAGTATGTTAGGGCACTATTACTGCATACCTGTATCCGTATCTTGAGTACACAATATCATAATAATGCCTTGGATTTGCTGGTTTTATGCATTTACTTTATTACGGAGTTGTCAATCAGTACCATGCATTTCCTTGTCTTCACACATAAATTTCATTTAAAACAACAGCAAGTTCTAATTTGTTAGTAATAGTTTGTTTTTCACATTTGATAAAAATATAATAATTTTTTAATCATTAGGCCATGTGTTAGAGATACACCAAGCTTTGATTTGACCTTCTTCAGTAGTTTGTACCGCTTGTGGCTTAAGGATTCTGTTAAAAGAATTTTCAATCCTTTTAAAGCTTACTTTGTACCCGTACTTGTTGTCTATATTTGCAAGAGACAAATGTAATGAGGCAATAAATTTAACAACAAGATCGTCAAACTCAAGCGTACATAAATGCATTCGTATTATAACGTAAATTAATTATTAGCAGTAAATAGGCCGCACGACATACCTGTCGAGTGACTGATACATACTACGTTTATTTTCTTCAAATCCACCAGATGGCACTTAATTTATAATAATACATTGTTATTTGCAAAAATGCTCATATATTACTACAAATATCATATTTCCATTTTTGTCTACAATTAATTGTAAATTCAATAAGAATTCGGCTAATGACCACTGCTGTTTATGCCGCAGTATAAAAAAAAAAGAAGATTAATCTTACTTACCCCCTTATCCATACGTAAAACTGTATGATGATTTATTGATATAAAAAATGCAGCTGATGTAAATTTGCTGTTTTTGTATCTGACAAACATTTCCATACTCGATGTTTCAGGCCAAAATATTTTATTCTGATTGGGAAGTAAATCAATCCATAAATCAGTTTTTTCGTTGTGCTCCATGAACCTAAAAATATTTAATCTATATTCTTCTTGGTAAGTAAACATCATTGAAATGACAAAAATAAGCCGTTCTATTTGAGAATTAGTTTACAAAATTTACAAAATCAAATGCAACAACAAAAGTTTTACTAATATGTGAGAGTTTCCATAGCATTCGTTCCTTAAGAAATTAAGGATGTAGGGATACAAAATTCCTGCAAACGTTTTAAGTATGTTTAATGTATTATAATTATTTTTCAATAACCATATTTTTCCTGCACAAAATCGACTGGCTTTTTTATTCTAGTTTTAAATTTTTCATTAAATTGAAAAATAGAATCTAAAGTTTTGAGCAGCGTTTATTGAATTTTTGTTTTTAATTCTTAATGCGTTTTAAGCTCCAGTTACCAATGTATAGGGTGTACTCATTTCGAAGGGTTTTCACCGGTATCTTAGAAACTATGGATATAACGCAAAATAGTCTCCGTAATAGTCTGCTACTTTTTCGAGAAACACTTGAATGTTTTGACGTACAGGTTGATTTTGAAAAATGTGAATTTCTCATTGACTCTTATAACATGTACAAGTAGAACATTTTGAAAAATGTAACAACTTGTTCTCGTACATTTTTTATGCAGAATCCAGTGATGTAGTCAGTTTTTTTTCAAAAGGTAATATTTTCCAAGCTACATACCACCTTGTATTTTCTAAATGTATAATTTTCATAGAGTTATTTTTGTATTTAGTTTTGGAAACATTTTGGGATAAAGTTAAATATATTTTTGTAGTTTCTTATATTTTTTGTTTAATCACGATACTAAAATTTATCTTGGTCAAGGATGGTCAATAAACATAAAAGGTTTATCGTACCATCCATATTGGATACACCTTCTCTACCAAGAAATAAAACTTATGCAATTAAGATTCTGTTATAAATATTCAGTCCTGAAAAACACACAAATTTTCATATGTGATTATTTTCTGCCATTGTGATAATTGTGATGGTTTTAAAGTTGCAAATATTAGCTTTTACAGTACCTGTTTCAAAAAACTTAATTTGATAAAATTCGATATGGCCGGTAACTTTGAACAGTATGAAAAGTATGAAGCATTGGTTTGTTATATTTAGTGCAACAAGAATGTGAAGCAAGTGTTATTTTGTTAAATTAATTAATAATAAACTAAACTGAAAAGTATGTAAGTATCCGGAAACAAGATAATTGGGAAAAAATGTTTTCTCAACTTAAATTGAATTTGATATCACGAATCTTTTTTAGCGTTATACCCAAAACTCTATAACAAGAAAAATAAAGAAACTAAAAAAATTAATGTTCTTGCCATTAATCAATATAAACCCACTACTTCTTGTAGAGAAATTGAACGGAATAGAGGTGTTACAAAATCTAAAATAACGAATATTACAAAAACATCACTTAAACCATCGTCATCATTAAGCGGTAAATCCTGAAACTGTATACATGTACCTCCACTATTTCCTGTTCTGAGCTAACCTACACGTCTCCCTGAAATACCCATAGTCTGCATCTTTCACTATCTGCATGCAATAGTCTGATTTAGGTCTACATCTACCTCTCTTTTTTCCTATATCTGCATGAATATAGCCCGCACTCTTCTCCAAAAATGCCTTAGGATGTATCCTGTTCTTCTAGGTCTCCTTTTTTTTTTGTTTTTCACAGATATCTTTATTCCCCTATCTGTGCATGCTATCATCATCATACATCTAAAGCATGACATTTCAAAAGGCTTCGTCCATTTCCTGTCCGCTTCTCCTACTGTCCCTATTTCATAGGGGTACAGTGCTGTGCTCCACACATATGCTTCTAACAGTTTTTCCATGTTTCTATGTTTGTTGTTTTCAAACATAGCCTCTGCTCTTTCTTGATAGATACAGTTCGATTTCCCTTCTATTGTTTTCTAAATATTTGCCCTATTTCATCGATATTCATTAGTATGTGAAGGGGGTTAACCAATCTGTGACTACCAAGATCTCCCAACACTTGAACATTTGCCGAATTAATAGTTTTTCAATAAATCCTTTCGCACAATCAAGATTAGTTGAAAATATTGTAAAACCAACACATGTATTTGTTTCTAGTACTTATCAGGTTTAGGTGCAATTAGTTTTTTGTCATTACTTTTTCTGTCTTGGAACAGGCTGGACGTAACCTCTACCGATTTCGATTCTGAGCTAACCTACACAGTTCACTGACATTCCTACAGCCTAGATACAGATTGGTTCCCCTACTGTTGTTTTCTAAATATACGCACTATTTCACTGATATTCAGTGGTATTAGAGGGGATTAAGCAGCCTGCGGCTACCAAGATCCCACAACACAGACATTTGCCAAACTAATAGTTCTCCAGTGAATTCTTACACACAATTAACATTAGTTGAGAATATTGCAAAACCTACACTTGAAGTTGCTTATAATAACCATCAGGTTTAAGTAAAATTATTTTGTTTTTTCGTTATAAAGTTTTCATCTTGGAACTGGTTGGACACATAACTCCATTGATTTCTATTCTGAGCTAGGCTACACATTTCCCTGAAATTCCCATAGCCTACATCTTTGACTATGTGTGTGCAGTAGTCTAACCTCTACCTGTCTTTATCCTTATCTCTGCTGATAATATATTCCGCACCATTCCCTCATGCCGTAGTATGTGGCCTATCATCCTATCTCTCCTATTTTTACTGTTTTCCACATATTTCTTTCTTCTCCTACATTTCTAGCATCTCTTTGTTCTTAACTTCCTATGTCAATAATATCTTCATCATACGTATGTAGCACCACATTTCAAAGGTTTCTATCTTTTTCCTGTCCACTTCTCCTACTGTCCAAATTTCACAGCCGTACAGTACTGTGCTCCACACATATGCTTTTAGCAATATTTTCCTTGTTTCTATGTTTGTTGCCTTTGAACACAGTAATTGCTTTTTCTTGTTAAATGTTCATGACCTTGTACTAGTCCTTGTTTTATATCTTTTGCGCTTTTTCAATTTTGCGTTATTTGGCTTCCTAGGTAGCAGAAATCCTTTAGTTCTTGTTACCTATTTGTATTCTAGTTTTTGATTTGGTACTTTAGTTTTATTTTTGTTTATTTTCATACCGTATCTCTCTGTTAAACCTGTTTCAATTTCATTAAGAGCTGTTTCTAGCTCTTCTTTGCTAAGTGCTAATACTGCTATATCATCTACAATTTTAAGCATATCAATCTTTTGTACCTGCACAGTAATTTCAAATGTCTTCCTGCATTTGACAATATTCATTGCCTCTTCGATGTACAAAATTAAAGGGGATAGGGCACATTCCTGTCTTACCCATTTTGCTAATATTTAGTTTTCTATGTTTCTACTCTAATTCTATTACCGCTGTTTGCTCTTTTTATAAGCTATATACTAATACGTCTACCCCTAAAACTTATTCCAATCTTTTTGAGTATTTCAAATATTTTTTTCCATTTTACATTGTCAAATGCTTTTTCCAGATCTACAACCCTATATACACACTTTCTCCTTTTTCTATTGTCTTCTCCATTATCACTCTCAGAGCTATAATAGCCTCACGTGTTCCCCTATTTCACCTACACCCATATTGATCTTCTCCTAGTACTTCTTCGGCTCGTTACTTCATTCGTCTTTGTACAATTTTAGTTAATGTTTTTGACATCTGTGCTGTTAAAATTTTACGTTTTATACTTCTGGAGTCATAAATATGTGTAGTATATAGAAGTGCTTTATACAGAATAACTTCAACACTAACTTTTAAGAATTATGTTGATCCAACCCTTTGTATTAAATATATTATATTGTTTCTTTTTTGTTCTTATTACAAAATTATATGTGTCGACATTTTTTGACACATACGCCCACTGCTCACTTTCGTTTTTTTATAATTAAAGTTCATAATACTATGGAATAATTGTGGTTGCTTCAGTTCCTGTTTTCACTTCTATAGTTTCAATATTCTGCCTGGCCACATAGGACAGCATCTTCAGGGGGTAAAAACACTGTATTGGTCGTCTTAAGTTTAGTTTTATTACTCGTTAACACTTCACACACTCTTATTTTGCCATCCATTCCTTGAAACTCTTGCCAGGACCCTCACAAACTTCCACTATTTTAGATTATCACTTTGCCATACTTTTCAAAATTTATCAACATGGAGTTATCTAATTCTTTATATATTTAATATATCGCGTTTCTTCTTATTTCCGCTAATTTTACATCTGCACCTAGGCTTTTTTTCTCCCAATTAAAAATGTTAAAGGATGTACGTTACTTTTGTAGAGTAATTATTATTAACAAGTTTAACCTAGTATTACAAGAATGTCGTTGAGAACATACATTTGCAATAACGTGGACTACATAACTACTTAATATAAAATTGTTATTATTTGTCAGCATTCTCTATATGGCATTTATATATTGCAGAAAAGGGCATAATTGTAAAATACTTTTTTAGGTTGATACGAGATGTTTGTTACTCGTCGTTATAACCTCCATTCAAATAAACTCCGGAACATAAACAAGAGTACTATATTGAAGCGTTTTTACAGAAGAAACTAACTTTATAATAACTTTAACAACAAATACGATAATACAAACGTTATATAGAATGTAAAAAAACGTCCTTAAGTCGCGTGCAACATTAAATTCGATGACATTTACATTGACATTGGTCTTTTTTAGCACACTATGTTTTTTGTTATACTCGCTAATGCTGACAATATTAATAGATAATCGCGAGAGTACCTTATGATGCGTTTGTATCGTATGTAGGCGTTATATTCTCAACATCAACTGAATCAGTTGTAATAGTAATTATAATCATATGCGTATTTTGTATTGTAATCTATTGAAGAGTACATGTGAGACGCTAAGCTATGGTATTCAAGAAAAGTCTTTGCATTAATTGTTATTATTAAATGATATGATCAGATGTGTTCAGTTTAATTTAACTAGAATTGGCAACGAGGAACATGACGATCTGAATTACAAAACGAGTCACATTATACCTTAAAATGTTTATAATCATATTTTATTTTAATAGTTTCTGTTTTAGTAAATCCTACCAATAGGGATAGGCAATTTCCTTTAAGAAATATAATTTTTAAGTTATGTGCATTCTTGACGTAAGAAACGATTATTTCTGTGTCACATATTGTTCATACTCAAAGATTATCAAATCCATTATAGCGGTGTTTTTAAAGGTTAGAAATGATATCTGCAACATACTTTATATAAAATTATTACAGTTTTATGATTCATTTGTTTTGATTAGTAATGTATCATGCTGGCTCTTCTATGACCTCATCGTCTGGGCATTGAAGACTTCACATGTAATTTGTGCTGATACAGGATATAGAAAAGTCAATTTTTCTGGCTTAGTCAACCTTTTGATTGTTAATTGTTAACTGTACTTGTATATTAGATAGAGAAACAACATAAACGTTAATGTTTGTTTTATGTTTAAGTAGTACATAACGATTTCCCATGCGAATTTTAAGCCAGAATCACTTTCCTGATCTTAGATTTTGCCATCCTCTTGTTATTTTTGAGAGGCTTTTTCTTAGAAACCCTGCGAGATTAAGTGGCGTCCAAGATATTTTTCCCATTAAAACATATTTCACACCCGATAGCATTCTGGGACCCTCTTCAAAGACCTACAGCACCCGTCTCACTGAGTTAGTTGGCAACTATTTTTGTTAGTACAGTCGAGGTTTTATAGGAGAATGTTAATCATTGCCGTGGGAGTGTGTGGTGATTTACATACTAGCGTGGTCAATTCACCTTAGCAGTTGGCATTTTACAGTCCTTCCAAATAAAATAAGTCATAGAATATTAAAATTATTTACACATAACACACTGCCTACTTAAATTATATAATATATTATAATACTTAAAACATACATACCTCAAACTCCTTCTAGTATGATTAATCACGAGAAAGCTAGGTAGAAATGTAATAATTTTTGTATACTGTGGACACATTTGTGAAAGGTTGTTAGATAACAGAAACGAGTAGCGTTTTTTTCTTTCATGGTCTTTACATACAACTAAACCAGTTGTACCTGCTGAATCTAATGAAAAATCATTTGACCAGCTAGATTCGTATACTTTTATAGCAATACTCTTTTTGGTATTCCGTTTAAATGTAAAAAGAATAATATCTTCATTCAAGCTTTCAAAAATAGCACTGCTTGATGTTACCTAAAAAAAAATCAGACTTTAATGGATGCACAGATGTGTGGGATAACGTGTATGTAATCCCTAATTTAACATTTTATTATTTCCTAATTGATCAGATTTTTTGTTAACAATAAGTAGCATGCCTGCTTCTTACAAATAATAAAAAATGGCGCTTTAAATTTAAGTTATTGGAGGTTTTTTAATTTGATGATTATTATAAACAACTACAGGTATTGGCTTTGAAATATTTTCAACTAATGTTGATTGTGCGAAAGTATATATTGGAAAACTATTAATTCGGTTAATGTTCAAGTATATATTTGTAAACCAATAGAAGTGGAACCGAACTACATTTAACAAGAAAGAGCGGCGGCTATGTTTGAAGACAACAAACATAGAAACAAGGAGAAACTTGTTGAAAGCATATGTGTGGAGCACAGCAGAGTATGTCTATGAAATAGGGGCAGTGTAGGAAAAGCAGACTGAAAAACGGTAGAAGCCTTTTGGAATGTTATGCTGGATACATGCCAAAATTTGGCAATGTACATTGTTTAATTTGTAAATAAATTCCCGCGAATATTTTTTAATGAACTTGTCAATTTCCGTCATTTCGGACAGTTGCGTTTGCGCAAAAGAATGCGCAGGTGCGGGTAGTGTCGAAAGCCGGAATTAAGCTACGAGACCTGAAGCCAAGAACATCCATCTGTGTGGTGTCTTTTCCTTTCAGGTGGTAGGTTCCTTTCTATCTTTCCTTAATCGTTCCCTATACCTGGATCCTTATCGTTCCAGCTACAAAGGAATAGAGTATTAGTTTGGACGGATTGGAAATTTGGAGTCAACATGACGTGATGTGTTTAACAAAAAAACGTAATGGACCCTGGGATTTGGCTGCAAGGTGCGATTTAAGTGAGTAGATTGTTTTTACTTACATTGTGCATGAAAATTTGACCATGGCATCACCTTAAAAAGCGTTCGGTATTTGATACAAAATGGCGCGAAATTTGCCGCGTAATTATACGTTATATTAAACAATTGCGCAATAGTATAGCAACGCGTAAAGCACAACATGCTTCAGATGTATGAGGATGATAGCATGGACAGACAAAGTTAATAACAAAGATGTTATAGAAATAGTAGGGGAATAAAGATATCTGTGGAAAAAAATAGAAAGGCAGAATACGTTCTAAAGCTTTTTTGGAGAATATTGCAGGATATATTACAAGCAGAGATGGGAAAAAGGAAGTAGAGTTAGACCTAGATCAGACTATTGCGCACAGATAGTGAAAGATGCAAACTGGAAATTTCAAGGAAATGTGTAAGAAAACAATGAGAGTACGCGTCTAACCAGTTCCAGGACTGAAGACCTAATAATGATGATATGAAAATGGCTTCATCTCACGTATGTTTTTCAAGATCATCTGCCTTTCGATAGTAATACTACTATACACTCTATTTAAAAATAGTTCTAATGTACAGAATTACAAAATGAACAATTTATCTTATGTAAGAAGTTTTTTCAATTTTAATTTAAAAAAAAAGTTTTCAATATATTTGTGATACACTTTAAAGGATTAAGTATTTTATTGTCACGATAAATTTCATATGTTGTTGCAACAATCAGTTTTATGTGTCTAGTGTAAAATTGTACTATTGTCTCATCGGAGGTATTCACAGCTCAATGACGTTATATTAAAATTTTTAAATTTTACAAATTGAGATTTAGATGTAGTTCTCTTTTGAGCAGTGTGCTTTTGCCAACAATTCACTTTCCAATTATTGAATGTCCAAAGGGAATTAGGTAGAATTGATCCAGCATGTCCTACAATTCAGATAAGGACCAAGTGTGACGCTTTGGGGTTATGGTAAGAGAGACGGGGATAAAAAGAGAAAAAATTAATCTAAAACATACAATTTAATACTGAAGCACGCTGTATAATTCTGATTTCATGAATAGTGGCGTTCCAGTAAGCAACACATTTCAATAAATTGTTAGTCCATTAAAATTGTAAACTTAAAAACCACAAAAGTATCATATTATCTCTGTTAAATACATATTGGAACGGAATTTAGATTCATAAATTATTTCAAACCAAAAAAGTATATTTTCACAACAAAATTGAAGGAAATTAAGTCAATAGGTAATAATAATCAATAGGTGAAGAACCAGTATATAAGTAAATATACTAAAACGAGATCAAATATAACAATTTATAACACTAACTAATTATCACTCATCTGAACTAACAGAACACCGTCTTTTCTTCATGAAAGATCGCAGCAAACAGTTCTGATTGTCCTTGTTCCAGCAGCCAGGTAACAAGGGTGACAGCAGGTGGTTTGGTGGTGGTTTCACTAATTGAAATACAGGTCTATTCGTGTACAAGTAGACGCGTGCAGTTTTACAATTTACAAAATGTTAAATCCTAAACATTCCGCTAACTAATAAGCTCTGCTTATTTAAATTAAGGTACTAAACTAATATATAAACAATTGAACAATTAACTACAACTAAAACTACTTGGTATGTGAGGCGTATGTGCAATTATTCTACAATTGGAAGATGGCATAATTTTATCATGGGACGATCAAATTTACTATGATTAGCTTTAACTCGGGCGACCAGGTAATTGTGTAATTATGCGGCCAAGCTTCCATTGTAAAGGGGGGAAATTCTCATCCTTAATAAGAAGTAGTTCACCTACACAGGGAGTTGCAGGTGAAAGTATCCACTTGTTATACTGCTGCAGAGAGTGAAGATACTCTGTGGATCAACACTGCCAGAAATCCTGATGTAGTCTTTGGACAAGCTGCCATCTGTTTAAACGATTTACTTTTAAATTGGTGATGTCAGGATCTGGTGGCGACGTTAACGGCTCCAAAGTCAAGAAATGGCCGGGTGTAAGAACTGATAGGTCATTAGGATCGGAACTCATGCTATAAAAAGGACATGAAATTAAGATAGCCTCAATTTGAATGAGAACCGTTAGAAGTTCCTCATATGTAAGGACTTGTTCACCAATCACTCTAGTTAAATGGGATTTAACAGAACGAACTCCTCGCTCCCATAAACCGCCAAAATGAGGTGATGAAGGAGAATTAAAATGCCATTGTATAAATAATGAACCGGCGAGAAGCACCCACAAAATTAGTACCTTGATCACTGTACAGGTCACTACAATGACCACGACGAGCAACGAAACGACGAAATGCTGCAAGAAAAGTTTCAGAAATGAGATTCAACAACAGTTCAATATGAAGTGCTTTTGTGGACATACAAACAAACACACATAGGCTTTGGTGCATTTTGCACCATAAATACGCCCCGACGTGATTGTGAAAGGGCCTGCAAAGTCCATTCCAGCATGACTAAACGATTTAAACTGAAATATTCTGGGAGAGGGCAAATCTCCCATTAAAGGAACAACTGATGGGGGATTAACCTTGAAGCAACGAATGCACCTGGTTAAAACATGGTTAATTGCACATTTAGCTCCTAAAATCCAAAATTGTTGTGAGATAAAATAGGCCAAGGATTGGGGTCCAGGATGAAGTAACTTACGATGCGTACTTTCAATTATCAATTCTGTTAATCTATGCATTCGAGGAAACAACATGGGATGCTTAGCATTGTAGGAAAGTTTAGAATGACGTAAACGACCACCAACCCTAATTACACTATTGGAATTCAGAAACGGAGCTAATTTCTGAATAGCTTTTTACAAACTTTACCCTTTTGGATATAGTCAACTTCGTCAGGAAACACTTCACGTTGAACTACTTTTACAATATATATTAAGGCATTGTACAACTCATCCGCTGTTAATGGACCGCTTTTCCTTTTGTGCCTTTAGAGTTTTGAATTTCTAATGAATCGTATGCAAGAAGCCACTACACCTTGCAGTTTACGAAGTGATGAGAAACGAGCTAGCAAACTATTGATCAAAGCATATGGCACTGTAGAAGCTAAGACAACTTTACGTTCTTCGTATTCATCGGTGAAATCTGACTGATTGATCAAATGGTTGATATATAGCATTAGTTGTTCCAGGTTTTAAAACACAATGACTAAATAGCTGCGGCATATCCAGCTTCAGAGGCATCACAAAACCCATGAAGTTGCAATGACACAGTATCGTCATCTAAAATACAACGTGGTAAGGACAAAGTAGCTAAGCAAAGTAGCTGCTGTTTATACGCAGACCAACAATCCATAACATCTGAAGGAGGCACCTCATCCCAATCCAATCCTAAACTCCATAAGCGCTGCATTACAGTTTTCATAAGGAAGGTTACATGTGTTAACAAACCAAACGGGTCAAATACCTTTGCTATGTCAGAGAGTATTACTCGTTTGGTGCAAGGACGCGCAGTACTATCAACTTTGAACTGAAAGCAGTCTTCTATGGAACACCACTGTAAGCCTAAGACCTTTAAAGAAAGTGAGTCAGCTTGATTAAAAGAAAATGGTTGAAGTTCTTCAGGAGGGAATGACGATTCAGGACAATTACTTTCCCATTTCCTGAGGACAAAACCTGCACTCGACAATAAGGAAACAAGTTGACGCTGGATTTCTAATGATTCTTCCAATGATGCACAACCTGATACATCATCAACATAGATATCAGATGTAAGAACCTTTGCGGCTAATGGATAATTTTGAATATTATCTTTTGCCAATTGTAGGAGAATACGAATAACCAAGTACGGAGATGATGATACCCCATACATTACAGTATTAAGTTGATACTCTTGAATATGATCTTTGAAAATCGCCAAAGAATGCGTTGATACGATCGATGCTGATCTGCCACTTCAATTTGTCGATACATTTGCTTTATATCAGCTGTTACAACATATTTGTGTAATCTAAATCCTAACAAAATGCTTGACAAATCCTGTTGAAGTTTGGTGACAGTCAGTAAACCATCATTTAAAGACATTTCGTTGGATGATTTAGCTGACGCATCAAATACAACTCTCAATTTAGTAGAACTACTATCAGGTTTTTGAATACAATGATGGGGAATATAGTATCCCCCTGACGAATGTGTAAGAGGTTCATGAATTGTAGACATATGTCCAGACTAATGCCAGGCTGAACAACAGTAGAATAAATATCTGCTCCTAACAATAAATCTACCTCACGAGGACGTCCGAAGTAAGGATTTGCTAATGTTAGACCTTCAAGTAGGTCACAACGATTTGAAACGGGAGCAGACGGCATAGAGCCGGCAATTGTAGGAATGACAATTGTATCAACAACAAATGTAGGGTTGGCCTTTTGATATGGCTGCAACGAACATGTAACGAGACTATAGCTAGAGGTGCTGATTTGATTTAAACCGTTTATCGATGTTGACAATGAGGACGATTTTAATCCAAGACTTTTCATACAAGATTGGAACATAAAACTGACTTGAATACCATTGTCAAGAAGTGCCCGACAAGTTTGATAATTTCCACGTGCATCTTGTACTTGCAACAAGACTGTGGACAACAGAACAATAGATTGACTAGTCACAGTGCTAGTCATCACCGCAACTTTATTAGAGGATTCTGCATTGGAAGGAAATTCTGTCACCGACGTTTCACTTCCTTTGTCTGAAGCAACAGCAGGAATCGGAAAATGCAACAATGTGTGATATTTTTTATCACACATCTGACAACAAGTTTTGATGGACACCTACCAACAGAGTGGTTGGTTCCTAAACAATTATAACACCAGTTTGAAGCTTTTGCAAATTTATGTCGCGCAGAAGGTTCTAATACTAAGAATTTGTCACATTTAAAAACAGAATGATTCGCTTTGCAATAAATACAACAGGTATTATTGGTTTTCTTAGCTGTGGTAACAAAACTTAACGATTCTTTTGGTTTGAAAGCAACAGGATTCAGTTGAGCTACCGTGGGCTTTGGAACTTTAACAGGAGCTTGTTGTCCTGCAACAACTAGGTTTGTCTCCAATGCCTTACAATGTTGAAACAAATGAGTACACATTTTCATAGTTGGGAATTTTAACATCATGAAGTTCAATATCAAACCGTTTCCTAGTAGAGTTGTCCAATTTTTGTAATAATAGATTAAAACTAGTAAAATCCCACATATCGTGATTAAATTGTGCATTTGCCAAAGAATTTTAAGAAAATGTAGACAATAATGTGCATAACGAGGATGCAGAATCTGAACTAACCTTCGAGGCATTACAAATGGCCTGCCAATAGCTAGTGAGCAACAAACGTCTGTTTTGATACCTATCAACCGATTGTTGATAAGCAATGGTATAATTATCGGAAGTTAATGGAAGCCCTTTAATAATTGCCAGAGGCTCCTTAACCAATGATGAGGTTAAGAACTGAAAGCGTTTGATGTTAGACAAGCTTTCATTTTTATGAATTAGTGTACAGAACAAATCGTAGAAGGAACTCCAGTTTTTATAATTACCATCAAATGTGGGTATGACAATTCTCGACAACTTAACTTTATTAGGAACACCAGAGTGATGCGAGTCAACAATAGAAAGTTCAGTATGAGGCTGCGACTGCGATGACCTCTACCTGCTAATTCTCGGTGAATAATCTTGATTGAGTATTGAATTTCATCAAAGCAATCTTAAATCTCTTGTTGTTGATCTAAATTATCAAGCTCTACATAAGCAACAATTTCGTAATGAACTTGTTCAAATTGATTTACTATATTTGATAAATCATCAAAACGAACATCAAAGACAACAAATTTATTTTCAGGATCAAACTGTGCTACTTCAGCACACTTTAGTAAGGCTTGTGCCTTACGCAATAACATGTTCTGTTTATTAGACAATTTTTCAAGTTCCATTGTCACAAATAATGGAGAACAATAAGAACGTAACTCACAAAGATATTGAACCAATGACAGTAATCTATTTACAAATAAATGTTTATTTACCAAACAAATTATACAACTACAAAAAATAATGTTATTAGGACTTTATGAACTAGAACCAAAAACTATTAACACGCATTAATAGTTATTTCAAATCACGCAAAATGGCCCCACTCACCATGAAGTAACTATCTAAAACACAAAGAATGCAACACGCAATTATTCAAAGCCTCAAATACCAAGAAGATGGAAACTTTCTAAATTTAAAAAGTTTCAACCAATATTCAATGAAATGCAATTAGAATATATGCGGCGCGGCCACAGCAGTTTAAAGGTATTTAGAAAGGGATCTTTAAATGTGCATTAGAGCAGGTAACAACAGACAAAAGATGACTAATCTTTTATTCTGGCATCACAGTCGTTAAACACAAACGGGTTGATTTTTGTATACTAGTTAAAAGGGAAATACATTTACCTCTAAATCTACAAAAATAATTTAAAGTAAAAGCCGTATGTAGTTAGACACGTTCAATATTTTTGAAGTCAGTAAGCACAGCTATAATAATTAATAATTACTGCAGATGTTATTTAGTGGGCAATAAAATCAATTCAATTAATTGAAATTAATTAAAATGACAATTTCTAACAAAATTCGCGGTCATTTACGTAAAGGTTTACGCTCATGATCGCGGTAATTAGAACACGAGACGGCTCCGTGGCGAACATTTTTCCCAAAAATACACCCTCGTTTAGATGAGAGGTAAAATGGAGGTCCCATGTGTGAGTATTGTTACGCACGTTAAAGATCCCTACCTTGCTTGAAACAGCAAGGGTTTGGCAAAATTCCAAATTTTCCAGGTAAAAAAAACTCGCTTGCTGGCCAATGTAGTACCTTCGGGTGGAGCATTGGTAAATCACATGTAAGGTAATTAGAACACGCAATAAAGTATAAAAACACGCAAAATGAACTATAAATCCACTGGACTAATTCAAAATTCAGCTCGAAGGTCAAAAAATGAAGGAAATTAAGTCAATAGGTAATAGTAATCAATAGGTGAAGGACCAGTATATAAGTAAATATACCAAAACGAGACCAAGTTTAATAACAATTTATAACACGAATAATTACCACTCACCTGAACTAACAGAACACGTCTTCTTTTCATGAAGGATCGTGGTAAACAGCCCTGATTGTCCTTGTTTCAGCAGCCAGGTAACAAGGGTGACAGCAGGTGGTTTGGTGGTGGTTTCACTAATTGAAATTCGCGGACAAGTAGACATGTGCAATTTTACAATTTACAAAATGTTAAATCCTAAACAAGAATCATGTCATTTAAGGAAACTTAGAATTATGAAGTAAACAGCGGTGAATTCATTAATATGCATGTTTCATATAATAATTATTTCAAATATAGAAGAGATTTTACAAAATTTAGTAAGATGAATGAGAATCAATGTAGCATAGTTTCAATATCTAGGTGCAATACAATGTAAAAACCCAGCTGTGAATAGAAGAAACACGCAGATTTCAGATATACTTTAATCATTTCAATACAATACAATGTATTCCTTTTATGTTAATGAAGGCAAGAGGAACACAAACATTATCCTAAATAAATCACATAATTCCATAAGTGCTTTTCCGGGATTCGTTCCATAAACCTAATAGGAAGACTACCATGACAAAATCTCCAGACTGAATATAAGAAAGAGGGAGAATTATATGACAATAATTAGACCCAACTGAAAAACGAACTATTCGCATGCCAAGGCGGAAGCAACTGCAGGAGTGGTGGTCAATATGAGGTTAACATAAAAGTAATGTTGAATAAAACCAACTTCTAATATGTAATGTGGGGATCTCCACAGGAGAAAAATTTAAATGGTGTTGTACATTTAAGTGTAATGATCCCTCATGAAAAGTCATATTACCCTTCCTATTACATATGTACTTACCTTAAATTGTAGTGGTAGTTCTGCTTTATTTATAATCCAATACGAAGCAAAAAATATAATACTATTATTATTATCACGTTCAGTCTTTACATTAATAGGCAGTTGCTTGATAGCACTATCTGTTTTAGAATCTGTTGAAAGGAAAACAATTTTCTCATCCAATTCAAAAGTTAAATTCAATATGCCATGCCACATACATCCAGAATAAGAAACTTTAATAAGAAATTTCTGATCTCTATTTAGATCGATAGAATATACACTGGATTTTTCTCCAGGTTCAACCTTTATATGTTGCTTCGATTCCATATTTTTTACTTCTAGTGTGTATGGAAGAAAATTTTGAAGTGTCAACGATGGTAATAAGTGAATGACATAATTTGGAATGGAATATGGTAAAGTATTTTTTAAGGCTACATTACGCTTTAGTAGCACTTTCAAAGTAAATATTTCCAGATTTGAATTTGCTTTAGGTTTGCATGTGATGTAGTGTTGAACATCCAGTTCTGTAGCTAAACTTTTCCACCACAGGCTGTCATGGGGAACGTAATGTCCTCTGCAACAGAAACTTTAAATGATTCTTATATTTATCTTAATAATGGTTTACTCTGCATATGCTGGTTGTATAAATATTTTACAATGATATGCAATATATAGTGGTACATTATATTGCTCATGTGGTTCTAATATTGCAATCCTCATTGTGGTTTCAAATGGATTACGTACATCTCCAACTGGTTCCAAATTTAATTGTTGCAACTCTGAAGGCTGGTACAATATGCTCAATGCAAAACAAGTTTCATTTTTAATCTGTAAAGAAAACATTGATAGTAAGTACAATTGGTTATAATAATTTATTTAGCATGGCACTATCAATAGAAAAAAAATAGTTCTTTTTAATCATCGTAATGTAGTCACAATAATTAAAAAAAATACGACGTTATAGAGACTGTCCAATAATACAGTAAGTGAAAAGATGAAAGTGATGTATCAAATGCTAATCTTCCACTCAACTGCTTGGATTAAAATTCCAACTTGAGGCAGAGTTTAGACAAAACAACGTGTTAATTCAGTTAAGATAAAATATAATTAAATTACGTTGTAAGAAAAAACAAAGTTAGCCAAGAGCAAGTCAAGCTCGCACTATTAGGGTTCCGTACCAATACTACAGTGAGCAATCAATAAACCAAATTAAGCTGTTTTTATTTTTTATGTATATTTAAATCTTATCCAAATTTGATTGTGATTACTGAAAAATGAATACATATTTTCACATAGTACTGGTACGTTGTCTATTACTGTGTTTAAAAATTGTTTTCCCGGCAATTATCACACTGTCAAAAAAACCTGCAGTTTTCCAAAAATCTATAACTCAATAGCTACTTTCCCTATTAAAATCAAAATTTTAGCTTTGGAAATGTAGATGAACAGGGCGGGGGTCGTTTTTGAAACATTTTGAGCTATATCATGAAGACTACTGGTCTAAAAATTATTAAAAAAATATTGTTAAAAGTCTTTTAGAATCCTCTTTCAAATGATACCTCACGCGATATATTTATTAAAACTTTTTTTCTTTTGACCGAATTAACCCCCACCATTTTAATCGAAAATTTTTTATATTTTCTGACTGTTGATATATGTGCGCGCCATAAAGACCTAGCATTGTGCCAAATTTCAAATTCCTAAGTTACATAGTTTTCGAGAAAAACCTCTGTGACAGACGAATGGACGTTTACGAGAGTGATATTATAAAGGTTCCGTTATATCTTATAAGGTATGGAACCCTAATAAAAAACATCTTCAAAAGTGATAACAGCCTCGGAGGTGTTTTATATTTGTGCAAGGTTGTGTCGTTTAGACAATTCTTTAAAGTGGATACATTGTTTTGGATAATCTTTTATGTAAAATATTTTTAACAAAATTGTTTACCCAATCGATGCAGGCTGTTACTCTGGACTACTAGGGTCAGGCAGGGTAATTGGAAATATGGTATGTGGAGCAACCCTTTAGGAACAGAATAAATGAACGCAAATCAGTGTTGTCTAACATGAGATGTCATTGTCGTTTGTTTTCCCCCAATTAATAATAAGGTAAGATTGCCAAACAGCTGTTTTCATCCAGCGTAGTATTTCAGATGAGTTTACACTTTTCAGTGCTTTAGTTTTTGATGCTTTCTAAAGTAATAATTGACAGGTAAGTTTAAAAACGTGTTTTACAATTAAACTATGACTTTGATGAATCCTTTAATACCTTGATCGTTTACGTCAGTTTATTAGATTGCACTACTCTGGTTACAAATACCCCAAAACTTATTAACACCGGGGTTATTGTAAACAAACTATTTCAATTTTTTGTAAGCACTTAAAAATGACTAAAAGCACAAATTATAATTTTTTTCCATTGCCATTAGAAAATGCATCCATAACACACTTTACTTTGTTTTAGACTAAAAGGCGACGAACTTACAAAAAGAAAAGATCTGGGATTTTATATATCACAGAGGCTGTCTGCGATGCAGTTCACGACGTTGTAAGCAAGAATATGAGCTATAGGGATGGTCAAGAACAATACGGTGTACCAGGTCGTCCTACTGAATTCTCATGTGACGTTGAGGAAATTTTGGTGAAATGTCTCCTTGGCAGGGCAAAGATGGGTTATCCTTATGACAAGGATGAACCTAAACATTGTTACGATACGTCCATATATAATACAGTACGTCAGCAACCCTTAATACATGATGTTTTGATTTAATAAAATATTACATTTAATACTAATAACGCCCGCTCTTGTTAAATATGCGAAAAGCGAGGCGTTGGGGTGTGTCGAATTGTGCCACTTTTAAGTTATTACCTCGTGCCACTTTTGTATCATTACTTCGTCTTACAACTTCGTGCTGTAACGTGGTCTAGTGATGTCTACGAGAGAAGCAGCTATTACCTAGTAAGGGTATGTATTATTACCTTGTACATGTCGACATGTTTGTGTATTGAACATTCGTGAAAATTAATGAAATCTATGTTATCTGAATTACTCGTCCTTTATCTGCGTTGGCATCATATTCCAAAGTCTTCATACCTGCAAAATTTACCTAACAGTCGGCGTGCTGGGTTAACTTTATCGTTTCACTGTAACTTGAATAAGAATGGTTGTGTCGTCCTTGACATACGGTTCGTTACCGTCTTACTAAATTAAGTTAGGGTATTTAGTTTATTAGAATACAAACTTGTGTTTCAAGAATTTTAGTATTACATTGTTTTAATAAATTAGTTGACGTAATGTTTATTATTTATAAATACCGGAAGGAGGTCATACAAATAACAAGTATGCACGAACCCACCCCAAAGAGAGCATGCATTAAAGATCTAATTCCCACCACTGAGCTAGTTCAATTTGTTTACGTCGCAGCATTTGTTTGTATAAAGAAGGGGTTGTAGTAATTTGTACCTAGCGTTGTATCAACATCTAGTGCAGGAATATATTGTTAATAATATTCCATACAGATTTAAAAATGGACTTCCTGATGACGATTGGTCCAGGGGTTCATAAAGCGACATGGCCGCCTTTCATTGAAAAAGCCGGAACATCTTCAGAGGGCAAGGAAATCAGCAAGAGATCCGTTTGTCATATATGACTTTTATGATAAATTAAAACAGGCTTATGTTCATCGTGGAATTAACTATCCTGCTGCTGATATAGAGAATTATGAACACGCTTGTTGTTTGCCAAAATTGGCAATGTACATTTTTAGATTTAGATTTAATTTGTAAATAAATTCCCGCGTATATTTTTAAATGAAAATGTCGACTTTCGTTGTTCCTGACCATCGCGTTTACGCGTGGTGCTAAAAACGCGATTAAGTGGAGAGCCCTCGACAAAGTAACAACTATCTTAGGTAGTGGTGTGTCTTTTCTTTTCAGAAATATGTAGGTGCTTGTATCTTGCCTTGCCGTTCCTATACCTGGTGTTCTTACCAAACCTCTATGAGTGGAAAATTGTTTTAAGACAGATGGAAGTTGAATTCAACATGGCCTGACGCAACCCGACCTCAAAAGCCAAGGGACCCTGAGACGAGTTCACGAGATGCCGCCATGTAAGTAGTTGGTTTTATTTAAATCGGGTTTGCAAATTGACTTAAAAAAGTGCTTGCTTCACGCAAAAACATGGTCGGTACAAGTTACAATATGGCACGGAAATTTGCCGCGTAAGGCTATAACAGTTGCGCAATAGTATAACAATTGCTCGCAATAGTATAGCTAGTGGCCCGGTTATAATAATAGAACAATCTACCAAAGGAAAAATAAGGCGGAAACGGAGACAGCGGGATGTAATAATTCAGAAGGAAAATGCATGGAATAGAAACTCCTAGTTTTTGCAACTGCGACTATGGACTGCTTCTTACAAAGGCATAAGCCGTGTATCCTATGTGTATCCAAAGAAAAAAGCATCCACTCAACATCAGCTAAAACTAATCATAAGAATTCAATGAGTTACTCCAACCGAAGTTACAACAATCACCATGAATTTAAACAACGTAAGATAAATGCTAAAAAATAAAATAATATGATGCCGAAAAGGTGCCAGGATTGATTAAATGAGGCAACAGAGTGACATTGGAGAACCGGGATAATAAACAGACATGTGGCTGACATAAATTCAAGATAAACTTAATAGCCAGCAAAAAGATGACTAAAATTAGGTAAATAAGGCAAAAGTGTAGAGGGTTAGTGCTGTATGAGAAAAGAAACGAATAGATAAAGTTAACAAATTCATAGCAGGGACAAAAACATTAGGTAAACCGTTAAAAAAATGAAACGTGAAAAATTAATTAGCATTCGGGTCAGTAGAGAATGGTTTAAGGTCTTTGATATGCCACTTTCCTTGACGTTTTCCTTCGGTGTCTTGGAGTTCATAAATAAATGGACTAATAACACGAGTGACCTAAATAAAATGAATTTTGGAGCTAATTTCGAAGAGAATTTTTTAGTAGAATCAGATAAGACATACTTCTTTATCCAGATGTGTTCACCTAAAACAAAGGAAATATCTCGTTTTCACAGATTGTAGTGATGCTTACTCTTTTCGTAATATTTTAACAAATTTTTTCTTACATCGTTGAAAATAGAAGGTAATGTATGTTGGTCTTCATCCCAGCATACTTTTTCGTCAAATCAATTACGTTAGTATCATCAGGAACTGAAACGTAATAACTACCCTCAATTGGCGTATATTTTCCAAAAACAGGGGATGGAGGAGTGAATTGGGTTGCTTCGTGTTTAGATGTACACAAAGCTTGAACGATTTTAAAGATATTTTCATACCACTTAGTGTGGTCTGAGTCGATATATGAAGAGATAGCAGTGATTAAGACTCGATTTACTCTTTCGGTAGGGTTTACCTGTGGATGGTATTTTGCGTTAAACCAAATTTTTTGTACTTTATAACTTTTAACAAAATTTTGAAAATCTTTTGAGATAAATTGTGCCCCATTATCACAGAGAATAATTTGAGGGACACCAAAGTTAAGAAATAGATTTTGTTCTAGAAATTTAATTATGACAGCAGATGTGGCTTTACTTAACGGTTGTACAATAACAAATTTAGAAAACCAGTTGGTGACGACTAAAAGATATTGGTTACCTTTTTTTGATGAAGGGAGAGGTCCTAATAAATCAAGTGATATTCATTGAAAGGGATAAGATACACGTTTGAAGTTACCCATTAAACCAGAACGAGGTTCTTGAGAACTCTTCTGAGCTCCGCAAATTTTACAGTGTTTAATATAGCAGCAGACAGATTGTTTTAATTTAGGCCAGTAATATAATTCAGATATTTTCGATTAGGTTTTCGTATCACCCAGGTGAGCAGCTGTGGAGTCATCGTGACACAATTTAAGAACTTCACTGAGGTTTGCAGTAGGAACAACAAGTTTCCATTCAGGGATATTAGAGATTTTGCAAGATAAGTCAGATAAAAATTTATCTAATCTATTATTCTTCACGCGAAAGGTGGAAAATTTATCAGGATTTTCAGAAACTTTCTTTATCATATTTAGATACCAAGCAACAGGAATTAGATCTGGGAGGTTAAAGGAAGCGACATCACGAGATAATGGATCAGGTACGATATTTAATTTGCCAGGTCTATGGCAAACATCATAAGTAAATTCCATCTTGCCAATCGACCTACAGGTTGTTTTAACTAATTTTACCATGTGAAAGCTGCACAATCAGTAATTACTGTAAAATGTGTACCTTCAACATATCCTCTAAATTTTTCAATGCCAAAGATAACCCCTAATAATTCACGTTTGGTAGCTGAATATTTTTGTTCAGCGGAAGTTAGAGCACGACTAGCATAAGCGATAGAGTGTTCTAGTCCATTATTTACTTGAAATAACATTGCGCCTAGACCAGTAAGTGAGGCATCGGTTTGAATATAAAATCTTTCGTCAAAATTGGGCGAGATTAAGATAGGTGCAGAAGTGATTAATGTTTTAATTTGTTCAAAAGCCTACTGAGCTTCTAAATTCCATTCAACAGATTGACTTTTCTTTTTATTTTTAATTAAGGCAGTAATGGGTGTCGATGTAGTTGAGAGATTAGGTAGAAAAATACGACAGTAACTAATCATTCCTATTAAACATTTAATTTTGGTAACAGTCTTTGGTGTTTTAAATTTAGTAATGGCGTCAACTTTAGCAGAATCTGCAGTTCCATCGATAAGAAAACCAAGAAATGTAAGAGAGGAATAGCAAAATTGACACTTCACCAAATTTATTTTAAAACCTGTTGCATTTAGGCGTTCAGCAACTTCATTAAGTGTAGCGATATGTTTTTCAAAGGAATTTGAGATGACCAATATGTCGTCTAAAAATACAAAGGCACGTTCTTGGTGTAAGATAGGACCTAACGTTCGATCCATAGTACACTGTAAGGTTTGCGGTGCATTACAGAGACCAAACGGCAAGAAATTATATTCGAACAGGCCCCGACCTGGAACACAAAAAGCAGTTTTTGGACGTGAAGATAAGTCAAGAGGGATCTGATAAAAAGGTCTAAGATCGATAGATGAGCTAAATTTAGCATTTCGGAGCCGACTTAAGATAGAATCAGTACGAGGTAAGGGATAGGCATGGGCCACAGTTACAGAGTTAAGTTTTCTTCCGTCGAAACAAACACGCCATTTGTCATTTTTTCTTACGAACCAATAACACGAGAAACATCCATGGCGAATTTGAAGGAGAGATAACACCGGATTCAAGCATTTTATCTATTTCGGAATGTAAATATTTTTGTAATGCGGGCGATAACGGTTTTCAATGCAGATGAAAGTGGATTTTTACAAGATCCAACTAGGGAAAGAGGTATAGAGAAAAAGAGGTCTCCTTTAAGTAGTTTCTCTAGTGGATCCGGACGCGAGTCCACTACGATTTTAACATGTATTTTGGCAGGTGGTTAATTTTTGCCAACTCTGATAATTTTTAAAGGAGCGGCCATCCAATTCCGTTGGACCTCAGTCAGATATGCCATATCCAGGAACACTTTATGGGGCAACTGAAAACAGCTGAATGGAGGAAGCACCTTATTTTTATTAGTTTTCTAAAATGTTTATTCCACATGTTGATAAAATTTGGCAGAATAAAGGTTTCCAAGACAAAGCAGCTGTTTTGCTTTACGATGGGCACTGTAGCCACATTAATGTTCGGATTATGGAAGCCGCTATAGAAACAAACATCGACATTTTGAAAATTCGAAGTCCTTTAACTGACCAACTACAGCCTCAGGAAAAAACAGCATTTGGGTATGTTAAGAGAATTTAGTTGAATATGGGAAAACGTAAATGGGAAAAGGATCAACTCATATGCCGAAATCTAAAATTTCCGAGCTGTTAGGCGAACTTTCCGTCCTGAAAGAATCTGCACCTAGAAGAAGTTCTAGATTACTAAAACGAGTGGAACAGATTTAGAGTTCCAGTGATCTAAAGAGCTGAAATATATGTCTAACCAAATTAGTGGTGTCTCTAGCGAGGAACCAGACTAAGATAGGTCCCCGAAAGAGGGCAGCAACTCTTACAGTACTTAGAGTGGCAGAAACCATAGGGGTCGATATGGCATTTTAAAACACTGTACTGTGATGTGGAAGGCAACGGGAAACCACCACATTACCCCCCAAGTACACAGTGTACTTAAATTGTTATTTAAGATGATGGCATCCTCTGGGGTAAAAAATTCCGAAGCTAAAATAGTCCCCCATTTGATTCTCCAGAAGAGGACTACTTTGGAGGATGTGATCAGAAAGTTTAGAAAAAGAGTCGGGAACGTTCTGCAAGTCGGACCATGGAATGTCAGAAGTATGCAGCAGGTAAGCTAGAGAACTTGTAAATTGAAATGGATAGGTTAGCATTAGACATAGCAGGGATCAGCAAAGTTCGGTGACCAGTGGTGAAGGATTTTTGGAGCAGACACTGTAGGGTAATTCATACAGGATCAGAAGAAGGAATAACATAGTGAGTGGTTTCAACACTACAGTTATTTCTGCTATGAATGTAGCGAGATTTTCTGAGGATTTGTTTGACTGGATTGATTTGACGAGGTATAAAAGAAATATGTATCATTTGGTGCAACAATTAGTTGTTTTAAAACTCCCATCAACTAATCAGGACTCCACTGCGACAAACAATCAGGTAGAAAGTTGTGAGATTTCACAAAATTTGTTTCGTTCTTCATACGACATCGTGTCACGGGATGATGCTTCTTGCGACCTCACGAAGTCTTGGATTTGAGCATTCAACGTAAACAATCACCTCAGAAATTAGGGCCAACCACTACAGATATGATTGAAATTTTCTTAGAGTATTCAGAAGAATAATTGTCTTACAGCTTTGCCCAATTCAAAAGGAAAAGGTACCGTTTACAGCACTTTAAGTATGGTGAAGTTTTTTACCAACAAAGAAGTTCTGCAAAGGTTAAAAGAAGCTGAGAAAAAGAAGAAGGTAAAGAAGAAGCACAAATTTACAAAAACGTGAAAACAAAATAAGAAAGATAGTGGAAACAAGAAGAGAAAATTGAATAAGGAGATGGAAGATGTTGGAATAGACAAACAGCTGGGTGAAATAGAAATGACAAGTAAGGTCACTTGTGACTCTAAAAAACCTAAAACAAGCTTGAAAGAAAAACAAATTGAACAGATGAGTGAAACAGATGTGTCGGAATGCATAGCAAGTGGGTCCTCTTCTGGTGGAGAGTTAGTTGAGAAAAGTGATTTGGAAGATATTGACTGTAATGTATTGGGTCTAAATGATTTTATACTTGTTCGGTTTAAGGACGAATAAAAGAACATTTTTTTTATATTAGCCAACTTCGAAAACAACTAACAAAGATCTTCAAATTTCCTACCTGAAAAAGTCAAATAAAATATAAAATGTTTTCATTTTCCTTATTGTACCCGACGTTTTCCTGGTGGACGACAATGAAATTGCTAAATCCAATAAAAATGGTCAAACCAGGCGTCAACAATCATATCTTTCTTTTGGGATGGATTTTATTTTACATATCCCCTGATTCATGACTAAACAAGGTGATTTTCAAGCTTAATTTGAGTTTTTTAAGCATTTTTCAACAACTGTATTACAATACACATTAAACAATATTGATTCATACAATTTTTATTATAAGGATGGTTCTTTTTTATTAGTTAGCTTATTCTGGAGTATGTTAAAGTGTTAAGGGTAATTGTGAACACAACCTTAGAGTAATTATAAACAACGCTCTCGAGGAAGAAAGATAACCAGATAAGTATTCCAACATATTTCCAATAACCGGGAATATAAAATTGTGGCTTTTAATTTAGCAAAACTAAGAAAAAAGTGTTTACATATACCTCCATTTTTAGGGGTAATTGGAGACAGCAGGGGCAATTGTAAAAATAATAAATGCAACGTAACATTTACAAAATTGATTTTAATGGAAACATCGTCCATTTAAAAAATTAATTTAAGAAATTTACAATTGTTATATGATTTTTTAGTTTCAAAAGATCGCTACAAAATGTTTCCTTTGCTTCTGCAACATTCGTACATTGCTATTGGTATGCTCTTTTATTCCTCCGACTTCTCACATGTTGTTCTTTCAGTACCTCCTCTACTACATCCAACCATCTTTTACCCGGTCTGCCCCTTGCAGCTCTATCAGCCATCTTACTTGTGTATATATGCTCACTCAACTCCTCAAGGGTCACTTGCACCCCACACTCTGCTCTCATTTGGCACTTTGTCTCTCAATATTTTTTCTGCACACACTTCTTAGGAACCTCATTCCTGCCGTATTTATACGACTAACATAATTCTTCTGTCAGACCCACGTTTTGCTTCCATACAAAACAGTTGGCATAAATATACTGCTGTAAATTGCCAGCTTTGCATTTATATTCGATCTTTCAATCCTGTTCACTGCCCACATACTTCCAGACACTTTTCTTTTAGCATTTGCCCTTTTTCTATATCACCATCCGGCTTTCCATTACTTAAAAACTTTCTACCGATGCACACAAAGTGATTCACTTTATCTATTGAGTCATTGTTCGTTTTAAATACAAAGTCATCAATTCTGCCATCTTATTTACATTTACTTTCAATTGCACAATTTCACACGTTTTCGACAGCCTGTCATGCATTTGTTGCAAATCCTGTGACAATTCAGCAACAATACTATATTATGCGCATAGAACAAAAACACGCTGACTTTTGTTTCACCTATTTTCACTTTTTTCATTTCTTTGCAAGCCTGCCTGATACATTTATCCACAAAAACATTGAACAGCCATGAAGAAATTACACAGCTCTATTTTACATATTCCGCAATACCAAAGTATGGTACCGTGTTATTATTCACATGTACACATGCTATACTGCCTTCCTACATCGCTCTGATGGATCTAATCAAGCACTTGCTTACATCCTATTCATGCAACGCCTTCCATAATTCACTTCTGATTACAGGGTCATACGACTTTTCCAAATCTACAAATGCTGCACACATTTTCTTTCTATCATGCATGCAGTTGCATTGCGAACTACTGATCCAGGCATAAAACCACATTGAACTTCCCATATCTTGCTCTGCGTTCTCTTGCGAACTCTTTCAAGCACAATTTTACTGGGTACACTCAACAAACTTATCCCACCATCATTTTTGCATTTATATTTGCTGCTATTGTTGCTGATGTTGAAGGAGGAAGTACATAATTGGTTGGCTTAAAGGCAGTTACAAATAACAGAATATCATGTAAATTATAATGTTTGAGACCAATTAGAAAAGGTTTTCAACAAAAGCAGCATCATCAGCAATAACAATAATTTAGAAAGCTTTGCTGCCAACGACTGTAATTTTAAAGAAAAAAGTACTTTACTTACCTGTAATGGCGAACTAAGTGTAACAGTTCGGCCAAATTTTCCAAGACTGTGCTTAGCTATAAGGTGATATATTTGCTTATTAGTATTAGACTGCAACCTTATAAGCCTTTGCCAGCTTCGTTTTGGACAGTTTGTTCGTTGTGGAAAAAATCCAGGCACCACTACCTTTAAATAATGCTTATGAATTTTTTCGTATAAATTAGAAGTTGTAGAAGCCGGAAATAGAAGATTCTCAGTTATTTCATAATCGTAACTCAAATCAGAATCTAGTTTAGCCATTTCCTCTGCATCACTAAAACACAAAAAGCATACACAATTACTCTTTTATCTAACTTACCTATCTTCATCATAATTAAAATCATCACCAAAATCAGAAAATAAGTATAACGTCTTTGTTGGACTGTTAGGGCATGAATCCACATTTTCATACATTTTTGTTTGTATTAATTCATCGTCTTCTGCTGACTTGCTATTTTTAACTTCAAAGAGCTCCACGATGCTTTTAGGACCAATATCATTTATTATATTAATGGAATTTGTGTTAGTCATGATTGATAATGTTTTACTTGAATAAATTGTTATTATTTCATTAACCAATTTTAACAAAGACGGTGTAATTGTAATATTTAAAGTGTCTTTCATGTCTATCATAAAGTATAAGGATTTTTTAAAATGTTTTGGTAGTTCTGGTACAGCACGGTCGCTATGATCTTTCGAATCTAGGTTATCTTCAGATTCATCTTCAGCTCCACTTGAATGTCCACAATCACTGTCTCCACTCTCATTCCAGTCCCTTAAATTAATTGTTTAAATATAACATTTATTAGGGAAAATAAGATATATTAAAATAAATGTTTCACTGCACATGTCAAAATAAGCTTGCTTTAATGGCATCTACAAATATAATTAGATGATCGCACATCTTTACTTAAAGAACAAGAAAAAAACTTAAAGAGTGTTTTGATAAAATTGAAGCTCACGAAATAAAAATCTCGCAACTGGAAAAAGAAAATTCTGAGTTAAAAATTATCCTAAATGTTATTCAGCAATATTCAAGAAAGAATAGTGTGGAAATATCTGGCGTTCCGTCTGTACGTAATGAAAACGTTACTGCTATTATTCAAGAAGTTGGGAAAGCAGTCGGATATAATATAGATCCTGGCATGAAAGACACATGTCATCGTCTTCGCACTAATCCTTCTGAATAGCTGCAATATGGAGGTATAATACTCAAATTTGTTTGTAGACTTGATAAAGAAAATTTATGAAAGCTAAGAGTGTTAAGCGTAACTTGAAAATTAGTGATATTGTCTCCTGTCATAATTTTGCAGTGAAAACATCTCATGATAGCCAAATATACATCAATGATTCATTAACTCCTGCTAATCGGATGTTATATGTTGTTACATGCCAAAATTGCGATTGTACATTTATAAATATGCAAGTGAATTCCCGCCACTATTTTAAAATAGACTTGTTCATTTCGTCATTTCTAACAGTAGCGTTTGCGCAAAGAATGCGCAGGCGCAGAGTGATGGGCAAGTGCGCGGTTTGCGGCACGACATTATTATTAGCCACGAGGTGACGAACGGTAACGTTTACCTGTATCGTGTTGTTTTGTCTTTTCCTTGTTTTAGGATGTAGGTTTCCTTATCTCTTGCATTATCGTACCTCTACCTGTATCTTACCTATCGTACCGCTACAAACAACGAAAGAGGAAAGGCAAATAAATTTGGATCAACAATGGCGTGACGCAACCCATCCTAAAACAACAAGGAGATGCCCTGAGATTAACTGCAAGACGCGTTTTAAGTGAGTACTTCGCTTTATTTGCATTTTAAAGTGCAAATTATATCATTGTAAACGTGTTTGGTATGTGATATAATTTGACACGCAATTATGTCATTATTGTGCAATATTGTGAAACGTGGATCGTATCAGTGTTGCCAACTGTAGCAGTGGCGCGAAATACGTACACCTGAATTATAACAGTGACGCCTATAACGTGTGTTGAAAATTCGTCTTCACCTCTGATTTATCTTGTAAGATGTTAGTTTTGAATGTATCTTTGAAAAAAATTAGGTTTTTCACTCAAATATCTAATAAAAAATAATTTTTTAAATTCTTAATAGCTTTTGGGTAGAAGAAATACAATTTGGCAACATTGAATTTGTTAACTTTTATCTTATGTTGCCATGACATTTAATGCAGTTTGAAATGTCAATCTGAAGTATTAAGTCGGCCATTTTGGAATAGTGATTGTTTACCTTTTATATGTTATTTTAAACCTAATTAATTGGCATTTTTCCTTTATAAAAACAGTGTATTTATATTTTAATTCTCTCAAATAATTACCTAACCTAATTTAGGATTAAACTAAATCATATACCTTGAGGTGTTTAAAACTATCTTAACCTCACTTCTAAGTGGAAAACATGTGCTTTTTGGAATTAAATAATTCTTTTCATAAGTAACTTTATATATAATTAATTAACTGCATTGTTTATTCATTATCCCGTATGAAAAATTTTTTGATATTACATTAAATTTGATTATATACCTGGTTTACGAAATTTGGTTTAACTTATTAAAAGCGTGTTTTAGATAACTCCTATATTATGTTAGTTTGCCATGATTCTAAAGAGTTCTCTTACATTCTAGATAATTAACTATAGGCTACGAATTTTGTCTAAAAGAAAATTTTGTCCGTAAGTACAGCTATCGTAATTAACTGAAATGGTATTTTAGTATATCTACTTCCTCAAACACTATAGTAAACTTGATTTCGCTATATCTGCTTTCTAAAACACTATACTACAATGAATTCCGTACACCTTAGCCTTTGCTTTAGGCGAACATGTTTGGAAAAACAATTATGTCTTATCTGATGCTACGAAAAAATTCTCTTCAAAATTAGCCCCTAAATTCATTTTATGTTAGATCACTCGTGTTGTTAGTCCACTTATCTATGAACTCCAAGACACTGATGGAAAACGTCAAGGAAGGTGGCATATCAAAGACCTTAAACCATTCTCTGCTGATCCGAATGCTAATTAATAATTTTCACGTTTCATTTCTTTAAGGATTTACCTAACGTTTTTGTCCCTGTTATGAATTAGTTAACTTTATCTAGCCATTCCTTTTCTTATACAGCATTTACTTACACTTTTGCCTTATTTACCTTAAATTAGCTATCTTTTTGCTGCCTATTAACTTTCCCTTGAATTTATTGCTAGCCACATATCTCTTTGTTATCTAGTTCTCTAATTTAACTCTGTCGCTTCATTGAATTAATCCTAGCACCTTTTCTACATCAGATTATTTTGTTTTCAGCATTTATCTTATGTTGATTACATGGTGATTGTCGTAACTTTGGTTGTAATAACTCATTGAATTTTTATGATTGGTTTTAACTGATGTTGAGTGGATGCTTTTTTCTTTAGACTCACATAGGAGACGCGGCCTATGCCGTTGTAAGAAATAGTCCACATTCGCAGTTGCAAAAAACTAGGACTTTCTATTCCATGCGTTTTTGTTCTGAATTATTACAGTCGCCCACTTAATCTTTTATCATTACTCGTTTTCTTCTTCTATTAAGTTATCAGAATATATAAACATTTTTTGTTGTTGTTTTTTATTGAACTTCGTGGTGAGGTGCTATCACTTTTTATTGATATCTTATCGAATTCTTGGTTGTTTTAGCATATTGGGACAGTATGTTTGTATTTAACTGCTTATAGTTAGGCATTCTTGTGTGTTTATGACGTTACCGTTTCTAAAAATTACCTTAAAACAGTGGTTTTTTGTGTGAGGGTATCTGTAGTGATACTTTTAAGTTGTTGTTTCAACTTTTGTCTGATTTTCTTATCGCAGTGGATACACTCGTTAGGGAAATGATCGTACTAGTTCTCATCAGGAGACTAGTAATTTTTTAACTTATTATGTGTCTTAACTTGTCTGATTAACATAGCAGGTGGTCCTTCAGACCGATCTATGCTTAATAGGGACAACTCTCTACCTTCTCACGGACGCTTGTCCAAAAACTCTACTTTTTCTTATCCTGCTGAATCCGTTTCCGTCTTATTTTTCATTCGGTAGACCTGTTCTTGTCCCAGAACACCCGTCTACCACATAAGAGTGATTTTTCCCTCACTCCGGGCTACTGATCACATTGGCTGGTTGAGTAGTGCTTTCCTATCCACCTTTTTCTATCGCTTTTGCTCAATGCGAGCCCTTCCTCTATTCTTTTGTACCTGGAAGTGTCATACATTCTACAATGCCTACCTCCCTCTTTTTACCTTTCCTATATCTCTATTGCCTCTTCATTTCCGTTAGTCACCGTGTGGTTGCGCGAGGGGTTTTCACAGACATCCGGACCACGTCTCTGGGAATCTTTCGCGAGGTCATGCGGAGCCACTGTCAGCCGCACGTGGCCACTAACAGTGAATGTATGTATGAGTGTGTGAATGTGTGAGTGTATGTAGAAACGTGTGGATATCCTATCGATATCGTTCAACGCCGAGAGCAGGAATGCACCCACATGCCTTTTTTCGGTCCCTCATACCGTTTTTATAAACGGGCCTGCCTCAACAGGTCGCGCTCTTCTAGAAGGTATGAGTATCTTACCTATATAACGGCTTCAAGAAGCCACTCTAGCTTGTATCTTTGTGATGGATGACGAAACGGCTTGGTGAGCTGGCGAATTCTACGCTATATCTTTAATGTATGTAGTCGTAGCGTGCCTTAGCGGACTGGGATGTTTCAGATCCACCTATTGTTATCTAGTTTTACCTTAATATCTTTATCTTACCTATTATCTTTGATAATAACTTAAGACTTTGTCTTATCTTTTTTTGTCTTCCTAATGTTTGGTATTTATGAGCAGACATAGAAATTATTTTTTTTTTAGTATTGAGTGAAGACGCTAACCTGATGGTAGCAATGCAATTTGTTAGGTTAGTAACGTAAGAAATTAGTAAAATGGTACTGTTGGTAAATTTGTTGATTCACAACCATGTCATGAAAAGTTTTGATGTGTATTATTTATTAAGCCAGAGTACCAGTACATAAAGACTTGCTAAAGTGCATAGTAACTTTCTCTTTTGGGCATTTTCTTGCCAAAGAAAAAACAGTTAAATGCAATGCTTATGTGCGTATGCACTTAAAAACTGTAATGTTAGCTTTAGTTATAGTATATATGTTAGACGACTTGTCGCATTTATTTTAGTTTTAGTAGTGTTTCCTGCTCTCCGACAAATTTGTACTGTCGATTATAACTGCGCCACATTAAAGACTCGTGTGTGTATTTATAGATGTAGTTCATAAACAATGGGGCTACACATTTCGTTTATTGGTTATTCGTAAAAAGCGTTATCGGTTGAAAAAACCAGGTGGCGCCTAAAATAAACATTTTCTAGAATTTAAATTAGGGTATATGTAAGTTAGGCAGGCCTTAGATTTAAGTTTTTACCGTGCTAACAGTCATTTTCATTTTTAAAATTTTTTTCTTTTATGGCTTTGTCGCGATTGTTACATGCCAAAATTGGCATTGTACATTTATAAATATGTGAGTGAATTCCCGCCACTATTTTAAAATAGACTTGTTCATTTCCGTCATTTCGGACAGTTGCCTTTGCGCAATGGAATGCGCAGGCGCAGAGTGATGAGCAAGTGCGCGGTTTGCGACACGACATTATTATTAGCCACGAGACGTCGAACGGTAACGTTTACCTGTATCGTGTTCTTTTCTATTGCTTTTTTTAGGATGTAGGTTTCCTTATTTCTTGTCTTATCGTACCTCTACCTGTATCCTACCTATCGTACCGCTACGAACGACGAAAGAGGAAAGGCGAATAAATTTGGATCAACAATGGCGTGACGCAACCCACCCTGAAACAACAAGGAGAAGCCCTGAGATTAACTACAAGGCGCGTTTTAAGTGAGTACTTCGCTTTATTTACATTTTAAAGTGCAAATTGTATCATTGTAAACGTGTTTGGTATGTGATACAATTTGACACGTAATTATGTCATTATTGTGCAATATTGTGAAAGGTGGATCGTATCAGTGTTGCCAACTGTAGCAGTGGGGCTGAATACGTACACCTGAATTATAACAATGTGTGGCCTCGGGAATTCAAGAAAACTAATAATATCACGTATCTGTGATGAAAAATGGAAAGATCTTTTTGCGGGCCAAAAACGAGAGCAAAATTTATTTAGTTAAATCCGTAAATGAATTTATTGATATCTATTAAAAATACTAGTTTAAACATTTATTATCAGAATGTTGGTGAAAACTAAATTACATTCACTATTACTAAATGCTCTTGAATATAATTATGATGTAATCAATTTGACGCAATACAATGCTGAACTAAATAAATTAGGAAGGACACTTGACTATGTTTTTTGTAATGTATTAATTGACATTTCCTGTTGCAAAGATCCCTTATTAAAGGTGGATGATTAACATCCTATTCTAATCATATCTATTAACGCGACAATTGAGAAAACAATATGGCTTTGCTGGTTCTCAACTTAAGTTTAAGCATGCAAATTATGATCTTCTTTATAATATATTGGATGCTACAGATTGGAATTCTATAAACCTCTTTTCTGACATTGATCAAAAGAGAGATCGGTTTTATCATCTCTTATTTCTAGCATTAGATGTTGCTGTACCTAAAACAAGGCAACATAGATATAACTACCCCATTTGGTTTACACCCGAATTAATTGCTAAAATCAAATCAAAACATCGCCTGCATACGCCTTGGAAGCGTTACAAGAAAAATACTGACTACAAAAAGTTTGATCAATTGCATAGACAAATAAAGCTTGAAATCAAACACTTTCATCGTAATCATATGGATTTAATTGAAAATAATATCAATAGTAATGCTTCTTCTTTCTGGTCTTACCTAAAACAAAAACGCGAAATAAAGTAGTCAATTCTTTTTCGTGTATTTATTTAAATTCAGATTTAAATACGCCAAAGGAAGTGGTGGATGCATTTGCTATTTCAAATCGGTATATAGTGTCAATTCACCTAATTATACATCTGTGACTTTCGATCCTAAAGAGAATTTTACGGCTGACATTTTAACTATAAATGAAATAATATTGAATGATATACAAGAGACGGTAAAGTGGTTAAAGCTCAAAAGGGCTGCAGGTCCAGACCAAATTCCACCTTATATTATAAAAGCCTATTGGCAAATCTTGATTACTCATTGTTGATGATTTCTAATTGTATTATTAAAACACAGTCATACCCAGCAAAGTTGAAAGTTACTAAAGTTTGTCCTATCTTTAAGAAAGGTAAGAAAAACGATATTATAAGTTACAGACCGATATCAATATCTAATTCAGTGTCAAAAATTTTTGAAATCATACTATACAACAAAGTCTTTTTACATGTTCAGCCGTACATCTCAGTGCTACAGCATGGTTTTATACCGCAAATATCAATAGAAACTAATTTACATATATTCGTTGAAGAGATAGCACAAGCGCTCGATAATAATATTCAAACAGATGCTGTCTATCTTGACTTTGAAAAAGCTTTTGACAAAGTCTCTCATACATTACTTTTAGCCAAGCTGTATAGTTTTGGGATATCTATAGATCTTTGCAAATTATTTCTTTCTTATCTCCAAGGGAGGAAACAATATGTTGTTTTTTAAATGAATCATCGGATTCGTATTCTGCACACTCGGGTGTTCCACAAGGTGCTAATTTGGACCACTTATTTTTAATCTTTATAAATGACCTACCCAATGTTTTAACAAAAAGTAGTGCACTGTTGTTTGCAGATGACCTTAAAATTTGGAGAAATATTTTTTTAGTTGTTCTGAATTGAATGATGATCTACAAAATTTAGTTGCTTGGAGTAACAAAAATGAATTATATTTGAATTATACTAAATGTAGAGCAATTACATTCAGTAAGAAAATCAAAATCATTAACTTTAATTATTCAATGGACCAGCACACTCTACACAAAGTTTCCCAAATAAATGATATGGGGATTATTTTAGATAGTAAACTTACATTCACTTTTCACTTACATGCGATAGTAAATGAATCTTACAAAATGTTGGGATTTGTTATGAGGAATGCCAAATCTTTTAGACAGTGTTCAACTTATGAAACCCTCTACAATGCTTATGTGTGATCAATATTAGACTTTGTTTCTATTATTTGGTTCACTAAATACAATAATTGCATAACGAAAATGTTCAAAAAAGATTTTAAAAATATTTGATGTTTCATGAAACTGCAATTTATCCACAATTTAGAGATATTCTGAATTAGTGAGTAGATTTAAATACTTATCTTTAGAACGCCGGAGATTTTTAAAAATATTAATGTTTCCTTTTTCAATTTTTCATTCGGGGTTTGATTCTAATCTGAACTTTATTAGCAAATTTCATTTTGTAGTTCCGAGGTTGAGTAGTAGGTCTTTTGAATAAGTGTACACTCCACAAATACACACTGATAATATGATCAATTCCCCTCTTTATAAAATTTGTAAAGCCTTAAATAGCCTAAAATTATGCGGTTGATTGGTTTTGACTCTTTCCAAAGCAAAGTTCAAAAATGAAGTTTGCTTACTGTTATCGTATGAGAAAAACAAGCCTAATTTAAGTACTAGATTAACCTTGTACCTAATATAACATAATGCACTTTGTAATTGTAAGAAATTGGAATACTTTATGCTAGTTGTTTGAAAAAACATATGGTTTAATTTGTAATTTGTAGTTTGTATATTATTCTTAAGTTTCTTTGTTTTTTATTTAGTGATTTTGTGCTGTAATCTAACATGCTACTAACGTGATTGAACTAACATTCGTCCGATCCCTTTATGTTAAGCAGCCTGTTATTGGAACTTATATTCTGTTGGTTGCTATGTTCAATAAATAAATAAATAACTATAAAGTTTCAAAAGAGGATGTGGAGAGGCGAGATTTGAAGCAAGCGCAGAACAAACATTTGGTGGATTCCGGCTGTAATTGGAAGCTTTGAAAATACACTAATCATTTAATGAGATATTAGATAATACTAATCGTCAGATTACTCTTAACGGGTCAAAGTACAAAGTAGAGAAATGTACTATTTCACATACAAATAATAAAGAAATAAAACCCATACTTGCTTTAATAATTTTTGCCGCTCATTTGGACACGAATGCAATGTTTGATTCCAAGCAATCAGGAGCAATTTATAAATCCATAACGAGCTATGATCGGTTCAATTTTATAATAAAGTGTCCTTATTTCAATGACAAAGCAATAAGAACAAAACGCTTGAAGAGAAATTTGCTCTAATTTGCAAACTATGGACTGACATTGTAACCAATTGCAATAATCTATATAAGTCAGGATCTTATGTTACAGTTGATGAGCAACTATTGTCATTTAGACCAGTTTCCACCTACATATGTATAAAAACATATAAGTAGTTCTTTAGTTCGAGACCTGCTTATTACAATATTCTGTTGCACCAGCCACGGCAGATCATATACTTACTAAAGTATTTCTTAAGACATATTAACTTTGGCAACCATGCAAAATCTGGTAACATAGTGTTTTTTAGCATTTCATTAGCTAACAATGCCGGCAGCTTCTGTTTTGCTCCATTAATTTTTGTTACAGGTTAGTTCATCCCATTGATGAAAATAATTTGAACGCGTGTAATTTATTTGCAGAAATTTATAATCAATAATTTGTAGGACATCCAACTTGTCTTCAAATAAATCACGTTCTTGATGATCTATGTTACTGATAATTTAAGTGCACTACTTATGGCTTGGAAAACAATATGTCTATGAGATCTGTTTGTATTATTTAAAAGTGCAACCAGCTCTCTATTGAGCAATATTAATAATGAGGTTACCAATACTAATCCTAAGGACCCACCAAGCTCCACGGATCTTCTTCAGTGCACGCTGATGTTGATCCTGGATATGTAGCACCTCATACGACGTGCTCACTAATAAAAGCAACAGTTACATTTAAGAAATTATATTATGAGTAATTCAGCACTGCAAACGTGGGTTCTGACAAACTGCCCTTATCGTTCACGTCACATGCACGCCTTTTTTGATTTTATTAAAATAATTTTAGACAACATTTAAACATGACCGGATAAAACCTCGTCTGGTCAACTCAGAATTTAAAATAAATTAGTGGGAGTTGAACAGCCGTAAACATAGGCACGTTCCAAAACACGAATATAACAAGTTCACAAAACATTCCACCCACCGTAAAATAATATTTTACAAAGGGATAAATAAATTAAGTTTCAATAATAAAAGAAAGAAAACTCTATAATCCCATAAATTTTAACTTATTTCTAAGAAAACAATCACAATCAGCCTTACTGATTGGGAAGGGGACATAATATGACCACAGGTCTTTTAGACCCAGTAGCCGTACGAACAGTAACGACCCGCACCTTGCCGTCTGAGCCTGGATACACGGCAATGATACGATCCAATCGCCAATGCAACGGTGGAGCTAACTCACAACACATTAAAACCATAGTTCCTTCCTTGAGGGGAATACCATCAAAAATAAAACGGTTACGTTTTTTGGAGGGTGTTGAGATATTCTAACCTCCAACGTCGCCAAAAATGCCGGTGTAAAGCTTGCAGTTTCTGCAAACGAGATAAACGGAACAAATTCCTTTTAGAAAAATCTTCTGCAATAAATGTGCCTAAAGGCTCAATAGTCAAAAATGACTAGGCGTAATTGCCTGCACATCGTTGAGGTCTGAGCTGCTACTGAACAGGGGCTTTGAATTAAGCAAGGCTTCAATTTGGGAAAAGACCGTTGAGATCTCCTCAAACGTCAGTATTTGGCCACCTATGACCCTTTGCAAGTGGCGTTTGGCACATTTAATGCCAGTTTTCCATAAACCTCCCATATGGGGAGCAGCAGGAGAGTTAAAATGACATGTTAATCCCTCGACGTGCACGGCAGCTCGGAAATGTTCTACAATGACCTTGTTAGCATGCACAAAATTTGTGTTGAAATCGTTATAAATGTGGGCACAGGAGACCCGACGTACAAAAAAAGGGCATAAAGCTGCCAAAAAAGCATCAGTAGATAACTCCGATGCACACTCTAAGTCTACTGCTTTAGTTGAAAAATATACAAAAAGACAAAGATATGCTTTTAGCACCTTTGCTCCTCACAACTTACTGGAGGTAATAGAAAATGGTCCAACGAAATCAACTCCTACCACCTTAAATGCCTTAATTTCTGATACTCGTTCCTTGAGGAGATCAGCCATAATAGGCGGTACAGTGCAAATAGGATTTGTCTGGAAACAAGTATAACAGTTTGACAAAACGGATTTAATCGCTTTATGAGGTGACAATATTCAAAATTGTCTGCGTAACAACGCAAGTAAAGTTTCTCGCCCTGAATGCAACAACAATTTATGAAAATGTATGATAATTAAATGCCTTCCTCGTTTTGGCAATAAAACAGGAATTTTAAAATCGTAATTGAGAGTTGCATGACAAAGTCGACCTCCGGCTCTTAATATACCTCGAGAATCCAAAAAAGGGTTCAACTTGTGCATGTATTTGCTGCAAACTTTCACCTAAGTCAAACAACTAAGGTCAGATTGAAACTCCTGTTGTTGCACAACCCTCATCAGGATCAACAATGAGTTATGACATTCTTTAATATTAATGGGGCCACTAAATTGCGGTTTTTTGCGACAATTGTTAATAAATCATAAACAATAGCTAACAACCTTCTGTAATTTATCTTTCAATAAAAACTTATCAATTAAGTGTGTAGCTTCATTGGCCAATGCCGATAAGCAAACATTTTCTTTAATTTCTTCTCTAGTACCTTTCAGAAGGGGTTGAGTCGACCAGCAATTCAAAGGTAGCTTGAGCCATTTAGGCTCCACCCACCATAGCAAATAATTAAATAGCTGGGAGGATGGGAAACCCCATAACGCACAATCACACAGGTTATCCTGCAAAAAAAACATAGACCCAGAAATTACTAGTTAATTGTTCTTGAATTAAAGCCATTCTATTGGCGACAAACGTCTTCCACGAATATGCAGGCAAATGCAACCAAGCTAAGACTACTTGAGAACCACACCATGCGATCACTCTCACAAAAGTAATCTTATTTTGAAATACATCTTGGGTAAAGGATAATAAATCCGCCAAAAGTAGTGCACCACATAATTCTAGGCGTGGTATAGACAACTTTGTCAGAGGAGCTATCCTTGTCCTACTAATTATTAAATGTGTGTGAGTATCACCAGAGGCTTGTAGGATTCATAAGTAGACTGTGGCTGCAAACGCCACTTCACTAGTCACAAAATCCGTGCAGCTCATAAGAAGCTGCTTCTTGCATGTAAAAACCTAGGTATTGACACCTCTTTCAAACAAGGCATTTCTGCTTCAAATGCATTCCTAGAGGAAACAATCTCCAAAGGAGGTTCCTCTTCCCAATTCAATCCTAGTATCCATAATTTTTGTATAAGCCACTTAGCGTACACCACTACTGGAGATAAAAATCCCAAAGGATCAAAAATCTTAGCCAACTTTGATAAAATGGTATGCTTCGTACATATACCCTTTTCAGAACTAGCAATGTAGGAAAAACAATCATTGGCTGGAGTCCATTGTAATCCTAAAATTTTCACATAGGAGGGACTATCTTTACGGAAAGACACTGTATGTTGCAATGAAGAATCCAAACTCTCTAAAATAGAAGGGCTGTTGCTTACACATTTCTTAAGTTCAAACCCTCCCCTTTTTAAAAAGGCTATTAACTTCTGCGCTAAACCACAAGTTTTTTCTATAGTATCACTTCCTGAAATGACATCATCAACATATATGTCATTCTGAACCACTTTTGAGGCTACTGCGAATTCCGCCGCTTCATCCATAGCTAATCGTTTAAGTGTACGCATTGACAAATAGGGAGATGACGTTACATCGAACATCACCCTATTAAAAATATATTCTTGAACGGGTTGTGACGTAGAGGTTCTCCACAAAATTCGTTGAAAATTGCGATGATCTTTGCATACCAATATTTGAAAATACATCTGCTTAACATCTGCAACTAATGCATATTTATGCAATCGAAAGTTTAACAAAACTTCAATTAAATTAGCATGCAATTTTGTCCCAGGCAGCAAAACATCGTTCAGAGATAACCCATTAGACGATTTGCTCGAGGCATTCATTACAACACGAAGTGGGGTAGATTGCAATTGTGATTTGAAAATCCCATGGTGAGGTATATAAAAAACATTCCTCTGGTGCAGGCACAGCGAGAGTCATTTGCTTTGAATTAATATATTCCTGCATCACTCTTAATTCAGCAAATGTCTAAGTGTTGATGGATTCTTGGCAGCCACAGGCTGCTTAACCTCCTTTGCTGAGTCTTGATAAAATAGGGCATAAAATTAGAAAACAATAAAAGGGGAACCGAGCTGTATACAGGCTGTGTGAGAATTTCAGGAAACTGTGTAGGATAGCTCAACTAATTTTGAGACGGAAAACCTAATGACAAAGAAAATAATCGCAGATAAATCTGATGATTATTATAAACAATTACATGGGTTGGTTGTGAAATATTTGCAACTAATGTTGACTGTGCAAAAAAATATATTGGAAGAAATATTAAATCGGTAAATGTTCAGGTGCTGGAGGAACTTGGCAGCCACAGGCTGTTTACCCCCCCTTCATAACCGTTCATTTACATTTACAATGCTCCACTCGAAGGTACTACATTGGCCAGGAGGCGAGTTTTTTGTTGCCTGGAAATTTAGAATTTTGCCGAACCCTTGCTGTTCCAAGCAAGGTAGGGATCTTTAAAGTGCATGACAACACTCACACACGAGACCTCCATTTAACCTCTCATCCGAACGAGGGTGTATTTTTGTGAAAAATGCTCGCCTAACATTTTTCAAGCAGACCGTGTCAGGATTCGAACCCGGGACCTTGGGCGTAGTAGTCACACACATACCACTACGCCACAGAGCCCCCCCCCCCTTCATAACCACCGAATGTCTGAGAAATAGGGTATATAATTGTAAAACAATAGAAGGGGACCGAACTGCATCTAACAAGAAAGAACAGCGCCTATGAGGAAAGACAACAAACATAGAAACAAGAAGAAAATGGTTCAAAGCATATGTGTGGAGCACAGCACAGTATGCCTATGAAATACGGACAGTTGGAAAAGCAGACCAAAAAATAGTAGCAGCCTTTTGCAATACTGTGCTTCAGATGTATGAGGATGATAGCATGGACAGACAAAGTTAATAACAAATAGGTTATAGAAATAGTAGAGGAATAAAGATATCTGTGGAAAAAATAGGACAAATAGAAGGGCATAGTACTTTCTAAAGCATTTTTGGGGAATAGTATGGGATATATTACAAGCAGAGATAGGAAAAAGGAGGTAGATGTAGATCTAGATCAGATAGTGATAGATGCAGACTGTGCAAATTTATTTAGCGTAGGTTAGTTCAGAATAGGAAACAATAATGGTACGTGTCTAACCAGTTCCAGGACTGAAGACCTAATGATGATGCATCACTACTGTATACATATAACATGTGCAAATCAGGATTTTTTAAAAACCTTGTTTCAAGTGATTTCAAACACCGCAATGCTACTGTAAAGCTTGCCCCAAATAAGGAGGGACAATTATCCTTAAAGGGCAGAGATTCTACATATCACCTATCAGGATTTCTCCAATGGGTTTCTATAAAATGTTCCCGCCTCCCTATGGACGGAACTTGCTCTAATTACCAAAATTTTTTTATATATTCATTTAACGCTGATTCCACAACATGGCAATCTGACACTTTTCTGGTTTGATTAGTCACTTTGCCCATGACAACATAACCGAAGATAGTATTTATAGCTGCAGGTTCGTCATCATGCATACTTTTAATAAAGTTGCCTAATAAAATTTGAAGAAAACTTCTGCCCCAATAAGCATGTCTATAGGTTCTCTTGATTCAAAATAGGGGTCAGCCAATTTTAAATTTTGTATATGGTTATAGTCTACCTTAGACAAAGAAGTGGAAGGCATGTCGCCACAAATAGACGATAATATCTGTGCAGTGACAACCACTTGGAGTCCTTGAACGCAAGGTTGTAACCAACAAGTAAGTGACCACATCTCTATGTTTATTAAAGGCTTGCCCGAGATTTCTGATAAGCATGGATGAATGCTTACGAATTAGACCTAATTTTTGTACACAACTCTCGGTAATGAAATTATTCTCAAAGCCACAGTCCATCAAAATTCTTATAGGGATTTGGACCTTACAAGCATTTGTAATGTTTACAATAGCTGTACCTAATAATACAGAAGGCATCGGCTCCGTACGACACTGAAGTACTAGGTGTGTTATTTAAACTATCATTTTCAGATGCCTTAATCAGAACATTGACATCACCAATAAGTGATTGGTCCTTCTCTTTTGTTCCCTTAAATTCTGAATAATTATTAAAATGTAATAGTGAATTATGACAGCCTTTACACTCTTTACCGGTCTTTCATTTGAAATGTTTTAGTTGAATGGGACCTTTGAAAGCACATTAAACACAAAGCATGATTTTTAATCTAACGAAAGCCTCCATAGGGCGTCTTGTGCTTAAATGAACTACATGAAGATAAATTATGGTCTTATGAACAAAGGACACAACCTGCTGTGGATTTAGCCACCAACGCGTGTCACCTTAGATCTAGTTAAATTCACATGATCCTTTTTAACCACTTTATTTGTTTTTAAGTTAAAAATCGGTGCTAGATTATCTAAGGCATGACACTGCTTCGATACAAAATCATATGGCATCGATAGTTGGAATTTCCTCATCGTCATCAGCAAAACACAACTTTCTCGTGTAGTTGGATCTAATTTTTGCAATAATAAATTACCAACAAGGAAATTCACTTGTTGCTTATTATCGAGTATTAAAGCTTTTAGGGCTGCCCAATTTTCTACAAATTGGTCAACTACTTTTTTCAAGGAAGTAGACGACCTCACAATAATTGTGGGTATCCTATACAAATTTTGCAAATAATTATTTGCAATTAATCGAGCATTGCGATATCTTTTTTTCAAAATATCTAGCGCAATTGGGTAATTAGCGGATGTTAATTTTAAGCTCTTAATTAACGTAGCCAACTCCCCTTTGAGATTGGAGACTAAATAGAACATTTTTTCTGTTAGTTAATTTTGAGTTCTTGTTAATCAAACTACGAAACAACTCCATAAACGATTGAAAGTTTGATAAATCTTCGCAAAATGCTGGAATTTTTATAAATGGTAACTTAATGTTAGATTCAGCCTCATAATGGGTTTCTTTAACACGGCCCTTTTTATATAATATAGCCTCTAAACATCTCTGCAATTGATGACTTTTAGTTCTAATTGAATAGGATATATCATCAAATTTCTCCATAATTGCATGAAATTGTTTTTCTGAACCTTCTGGAATACCTACTTTTTTTAACGTGTGCCTTTGCAATTCTATAAAATGATGAATTGTTTGTAAATAATCTTCACCTCTAATAATACAATTTTCCAACTTTTCACCTGCATCAACCATCTTATCAAGTTCAACATAAGTATCTGCATATTTCCCGGTTGTGAAATCAAATTACAATAACTAACCTCAATAACCCTGAGCGAAAGTTATACAAAGCACGGCTTATAAATGATATAACAAACAATCAAACGCTTTTCAACATAAAGCACCACCTAAAATACTTGGAAATCGCGTAATTTATTACTTAAGAAACACTTAGTAAAGGACTCTTGCAATATGTAAGTTGCAATTATCAGATAAGTTCTAACTTCTATTGCATTCGTGTTTTGGAAGATAAATTTAATATTATTAATTCTTTATTGTAAACACTAAGAATGAACACAATAATAATATGAACGTAAACAATGATGTATACCTAACCTCTTAATCGCACTTGTAATCGGCACGTGTGCGTGTCTAAACGAATGAAATGGAATAGAAAAAAGCAGACTCGTTTTAACAAATGATATCCGGCTCGAAAGATCAAAAAATGTTACTGATAATTTAAGTGGACTGATTTTATAATTATGGCTTGGAAAACAATATGTTTACGAGATCTGTTTGTATTATTTAAAAGTGCAACCAGCTCTCTATTGAGCAATATTAATAATGAGGTTACCAATACTAATCTTAAGGACTCGCCAAGCTCGACTGATCTTCTTCAGCACACGCTAATGTTGATTTGGGATATTCAGCACCTCATACGACGTGCTCACTAATAAAAGCAACGGTTGCATTTAAGAAACTATATTATGAAGTAATTCAACACTGCAAACGTGGGTACCGACAAACTGCAGTTATCGTTCACGACACATGCAAGCCTTTTTGATTTTATTGAAATAATTTTAGACAACGTCTAAACATGAACGGATCAAAACCTTGTCTGGTCAAATCCGAATTTAAAATAAATTGGTGGGAGTTGAACAACCGTAAACATGGGCGCATTCCAAAATACGAATATAACAGGTTCAGAAAAAAATCTATGATTAAATTATGGTAAATAAATTATGTTAGAACGTCCTGTTCTTCGACAGCATGAGTTATGTGGCAGCTATAAATAAATGTAACAAAATTTGGTTTGTTACCTTCATTCACAATGTCATGAGCATGCGCTGACAGCTAAGAAGTTCTTAAGCCACCAGAAATCCTATGTGTGATGCAACAAAAATGTCTTACTTAAGAACCTCTTACTTGTAAGTACTGCTTAAATATGTCAGTGCAAATGGGCATTAGAGCTAGATGTTCATTTGAAATGTACATAGCAAATAAGCCTTCCAAGTACAGCATTTTGTCGTAAAACGAATGGTTAGTATTTACGTACACTTAATTGAAGGTTGGTATTCTAGGATTATTAATATCAGGCAAGTATGAAATTTTGTACTGATACTGGAAATTGTGATACCATGAAATAGTTACATTGAGAAAGGAAACAAATGTATTCAGATAAAGAAGGAATACTGCTCGTTAGCATAGAGATAAAAAGTTGCATCTTTTTATTACCAGAAACAAATACAAATCACTTGAGAATCAATAGAGAAAACTTATAAAGTAGCGGCTTTTTCTTGCATTAAAGCATCTGCTTATTTAGATAAAGAAAAATAAACAACTGCTAGAGCTACAAAAATAGGGATTAACTTTTATCATTAATCAGAACAGAGGGAACAACAGCTGCCTTATTATGTTAAAAGAGACTGCCTATTACAAGTAGAGAGAGGGTTCCTACTTTGCATAAAACTAGAAAAATGTAGGATATATTAAGGTCACAATTGCAAATGTAAATTATCAGAGTATTTATTTCTTGTGATATTGTCGGAGGCTTTCACGGCCGGAGTCATTATAATTATTTATGGTTTCGGGTTGGGACCGTGTCATTTTATAAACGTTATATACGTCGACCTTAATTTATAAAATGACACGGTCCCAACCCGGAACCATAAATAATTATATTTATTTCTTGTTAAAAAATCATAGAATTTCCTAATTTCGTTTTCAAAGCAACAAAATGCTGACGTACTTTTTCATGATTTAACCATCTTACTTCTGTATAGCACAGTATATCTTCATAATCAGTATTTATTTCCTTAAAAAAAGTTCAAAAATCTTACGTTTAAGTGCTCCAGATATGATGAAATAGACAATTTTAAAAACTACCATTATTACATGTTCTGATCATAATAATTTACTGCACAAAGTCTACATATATCTTTCTTTAAATAAAATTTTCAATAAATGCAGCCTCTCCATTATTAAATCCAGTGATATTACAAATAGACACTAATATTGAAATTCAATCTTAATTTATCTTGCAACCACTTTTCCTGTTGTTCGATCGATAAAGAACATAATCCGGTGAGTTCTTAAGTAATGTTTAATTTTTATCTATTGGAAATCAGAAGTTGAGCTGTATCTTTTAAATCTGTACTGTCATTAAAAGCTAGAGAATAAACAGCAAAATTCTGTAGCTTTATCCATTTATTGTTCTTGAAGATTAGTGGAAATATCTCTTTCTATTCCTTGTACTAATAATTTGAAAATTTAATTCATATGATGCAAGTAACACTTGTTTCTGGCCTTTATTATGACAAAATATAAGTTGATCTGAAAGTTTAAAGTATTAAAACTGTAGTCAGCGACTACATAGTTCAATTACATCAAAGAGTTGAATAACATATGTTACAGTTATAGTTCAAATCAGTCATATGGTTATTGATTACACAAGTGCACTATGTATTGAAATATGGCGTTAGAAAATCATAAGCTATCATTAAAGCATATTAATTAGTAAATATTTATCATATTAAATGCTTACATTAAAAATGTTTTCAGTACCATCTAGTGGTGAATGTTAATACTAAAAAATAAATGGTAAACTGAAAATCTTTAATGTTTATTCTCCCCGAAAATGTATGTGTATCTCTTTAAAGTACGAAGTTTTTTCTTGCCAGAGTTAACTTTAGACGATATTGTACTTTCCCGTTTGTCTGATTTTTGACAACCACGTCCGCGTGGTTCATAGTTCCAATGTATTTAATTAATTAGGAATATCATCGCCTGTACTAGAATCGTCCTATTTAAGATTCGTTTCAAATATTAAGAAACGTGAGAGAATGCATAATCCCGTTATTGCTAAAGTAATACCAAATGATGATGATCATATAATGCGAGGTCTCCGTTTGATGTTTGTACATTCCACAATTTAAAAACACTTGGAATTGGAAGGGACTTTTAATTACATTCGCCCATTATAAATAGCATAGGTTTATAGATTTGAATTTTGTTTATAACTGTTATTATTTTAAAACTGGCGAACTTTATCTATAATATTACCAAAATTATGAAAAAGTTGAAATATCCTTTATTTGCTGTTATATACATAATGTTTTATTTAAGTTTGGCGTTAAACTTTCTACAATTAACGTGTAATTAAATATTAAATCTATAAGCATTTTTTCGCGACCTTAGATAACCAGTGTGGTCATTGTTGGTCTCCTAAATTTACCCCCACTTCAATTAAATTTTAATTGATAGTTTGAATCGCAAAAATACGTTGGTTATGCCTATGGTCAATGTCAAGTTGAACACTGCCTAATCTAAGTCCTAACTGTGTATTTTAAGGTTCGTTTTACGAATAGTCAATCAATAATTTTAATGTAATAATGGTATCAAGAAACCAAAGCTTGAGTGGTAGAACTCGAGGTGGAGGTGTACTTGTTGCATCAAGGGATACATATGACATTTGTAAAGAAGAATTAAATTTTGTGAATGATGACATGGATATATTGTGTGTTAAAGTAAATATTAATCAACACTACCGTTTATATATAATAATTGTGTATATTGTGCCCACTTGTAGTATTACAGGATATGAAGAATTTTATGAGTGCATTGAAAATATGCACTTCTTATATTCCAACAAATTTATAATATTGGGTGATTTTAATATAACAAACTTAAATAAATATTATAAAGATGGCATCAGAGATAACTACGTAAAAGCCTTCCACGAGTTTCTGCAATTTTTTGATTGTACTCAGCACAATGGGTTGAAAATCAACTTGGTGGTATATTGGATGTTGTAATAACAAACATAAGTTGTAATGTTGAAGGCAGTGACTTCAGTTTCGTCAGGGAGGATCACTATCATCCCACGTTGCAAATAAGGTTATCGACAGCTGCAAACAAAGGAAAACCATTAATACCAGAGCCCATGAAATATAATTTCAAAAAGGGAGATTTTATGAAACTGTATAATTTACTCTTAGAAACGGATTTTCAATTCCTAAAATTGTATGGAGATATTAATGTGGCTGTAGCTGCATTTTATGCTAAAATTTATGATGTACTTGACAGGTGTGTACCGAAATCACAAAAAACGTCATACATATCCTGTATGGTTTAATAAGCAAATTATAAGTGATATCAGGGTGAAGGATAAGCTGAGAAAGCAATTGAAAATGGGTGATAATGATCGATTAAAAATATGCATCAGTAGGCTTAGAACACAAATTAAAAATGATATTAAGGTAGCTTATCAGTCTTATATTAATAAAATACAAAATGATATAGGAGAGGATATTAGAGCATTTTGGTCATATATAAATAGTAAAAAAGGAGTAGTCCACATTCCCAATAAAATGTATTGGAATAATGCAGAATATTGTGCGGGTGAAGAAATTTGTAATGCTTTTGCAAGATATTTCGGTACTGTCTACTCCAACGACAACGCAGACAATTTTAATGTGGTAGAAAACTTATATACCAAAGAAGTTGTTATTAATGCCATAACTGAGGAAGAGGTAAGAGAAGCCATAAAAGCCCTTAAATGTGGAAAAGCAGTTGGGTTGGATAATATACCGGCTTTTATAGTCAAGGCATGTGAAGATATCTTTCAGTATCCACTTCATATACTTTTTAATCTAAGCTTAAGGAATGCAATATTTCCCAATGAGTGGAAAAAATCTCGAATTTGCCCCATATACAAAAAGGGGAACAAAAATGAAATTTCGAATTATAGACCTGTAGCAATACTATCAGTATTTGTAAGAATATTTGAAAGTGTATTATATAAATTGATGTATACAAAGGTCAACAGTAAAATAACCATTTATCAGCATGGATTTACGAGACACAGGTCAACAGTGTCTAACTTAATTAATGTTACTCAAGATATATCAGATGCCTTAAATAACAAAACTCAGTTGGATATTATATACACCGACTTTGCCAAAGCATATGATAAAGTATCTCACAAGTTACTCATTGCGAAACTTCGAATGGAATTTGAATTTCACCCTCACCTGTTAGCCTTTATGTCATCTTACCTAAATGATAGAGTGCAAACAGTAGTAGTAAAAGGTTTTTCCTCGGTACCATTCACTCCAATATCTGGGGTACCGCAGGGCTCTAATCTTGGACCCTTACTCTTTTTAATGTTCATAAATAGTATCACACAAGTTACAGAATATACATCATGCCTATTGTTTGCCGATGACTTAAAAATATATAAACAAATTGCTGACATTACAGATTGTATTGACAATATAGTGAGATGGTCCAATGCTAATAGTCTGCAGTTTAATATAAATAAATGTGTGGTAATGTCATATACACGGAAAAAGGAAACTATTATCTACGACTACTATATGCAGGGATTGATTTTGGAGCGAGTTAATGAAGTGCATGACTTGGGGGTCACATTTGATACTAAACTGACATTTAACAACCATATTACTAATATCACAAACAGAGCTATGAAAACATATGGTTTTATTGTAAGAAACACAAAAGAATTTAGTGATATAAATTGTATAAAGTGCTTGTTCATAGTGTTAGTTAGAAGTCTGTTAGAATACGCATCAGTAATATGGTGTCCCTATCACCATTACCATATGCAATCAATTGAAAAGTACAGAATAAATTAGTTCGATACTTATATTATAAAGAACAAGGTTTCTATCATAGACAATTATCAAAAACCTGGTTATGTAGTAAGTATAATCTAATAAGCCTGGAGAAACGAAGAACAATGTGTAACATATTATATCTGTATAAAATTATTCATAGTATTATTGATGATCCTAGTTTCCTGGTTAGAATTAACTTTAATATACCGTCCCATTATATTAGAAATGTAAATACGTTCTACATTAGCAATACTGCTAATAGTAATTATTATCAGAATTCTCCTTTGTATAGGATATGTGCAGCATATAATGTGTGTCAAGACAAGTGTGATATCTTTAACGTTACATTTAAGAACTTAAAGGTGCAATTAATGGAAATATTATGAGTTTTGTTTCAATAATATGTTATTGTAATAGAATGTACTTTATAATAGGGTGTAAACCTGTTAAGTACTTAAAATAAATAAATAAATAAATAAATAATGGATAGCCGTCAACAATTGATTTTAATGATTTATACATTAAAGGAGGTGCTTTTTGATGACCTGGAAATTTCTAGCAGATTTCAAATAAGGGAAATGTGTGAAAGTAATAGTAGGTGTCTGTTATTGTTTCTCCTTAATATGGTTAAGGAGACTCACTTAAGGATTGATCCTGAAAATATATGGCTGCACTCCTATAAAGAAATAGTGTTCTTCCAATTATTTCGAATGAAGAAACAAACGTTTTACTATCTCCTCGAAGAGATGATTAAAAATGATGAATTTCATATATTACGCAGAAGGTATTGTGGTGGAAATGTACCTGTAGATCCAGAGAAATATTTGTTGGTATTTTTTGTGGTACATTTCACACCAGGACACTTCATTCAATTGCTTACCGCTTCAATTTAATACCTTCTACAGTTATGAAAATTGTTAATGCATGTCTGTATGTAATTAATTTTAAATTACGATCCAAATATATTGTATGACCAAAATCAAAAGAGGAATTTGAAGCTATAATTGAGAAATTTCAAAATTATCCAGGTAAATGTTTTGAACAAAAGTTCAAGTAAAACAACTTTATCATATATTTTAGGAACCATAGGAGCAATTGATGGTACCAAAATTCCAATTAAGGTTCCAAATAAGCAACACGACAGTTACATGGATCGATACCATAATCATTCCATTGCTGTTATGGCAATATGTACCCATAATAAAATTTTTACATATGTTTTTACGGGTTTTCCCGGATCATCACATGATTCTATCTAGGGTATAGGTAGCTATGATTGTATAGAAATTCAAACTGTCCTTAAAGTCGTTATTGAAACCAATGTCTAAAATAACCTTTAATATTTTGTAGATATTTTCTTTGTCCGTAATGGCACGCAGCATTAAAGATCCTGGACCAGAACAGTATTACCCTAACTGAGAGTGGCATTTAATTGGAGATAGCGCATTTCCCTTAAGTCAATGGCTGATGACACCATATTGTCTAGTACCAGGCATAACTAGAGCTCAAAAGCATCATAACTATAAATTAAGTGCAGATCGAGTTACAATTGAACATAGTTTTGATCTTGTTAAAGGAAGATGGAGGTGCCTAACATTCATCAATGTGTAATCTCTGTAGAGCTAGCCCCCCCATCTTGCAAAATTAAAAAATCGAGCTATTTATAAGCTTTCATATTCAGCCAATAAAGATTTTTAAGCTCGTCATACTGAGTATGAATTTAATTTTTCAGGGGGGGGGGGCTGAGTTGATGTTGAGTCAGCCCCCCACCACCACCATTTAATAATCGGAATACCGAATCAATCATTGTAGCAGAGTCAGGAGCTATTTAAGAGCTTTTAAAGTGACATAGTTCCGATTTTTGAGCTCACACCCTTAACCCTCAAACAACCCCTTAATTGACGCGAACCGAGAGAAAGATTAAAAAAATAAATATACATCGTATTGGGTATGTAGCATAAAAAATTCCTAAGATGGACTCTAAAAATATACCATTTTTAATTATTGCGCAGCCACCATTTACAAGAAAACTACTCCACATATCCCCGATACAAGAGAGAACTGTACTTAAATTGAAGGACAGCAATCGTTTTGCAACTAAATATTGTTAATCGATTTATGAGCTTGCAAAATTTATGCGTTTGGGTTGAGTCGTAATTTTTTATTATATTTCTCTTATATAACAACAATGTGTATCACAATTATGAAATAATGTAAACTTAAATTTTATTAAAAATTTTTTTTTTGGTAATCAAAACAACGCAACTAAATAACTTTTTTTATGTCATGCAAACTACTATCTAATGAAATAGAATAAATTAATTGCTTACATCTTTATTTTATGTATTTTGACTATATTTCGTTTACTTTTAAATTTATGACATCAAAGGATATTAGGCGACGTCGATGCCGTGTGTTTGTTTCGGACTCGCGGCTCGTCTCTAGCGCGGCGTCTCAGCGCAGACGGCGCAACACTACAAAGATGTACCGAATACACCGCGTGATTGATCGGTGCCACAGACGCTCTGCGAGTTCGATGGAATATTTTGATCTATCCCTATATAGAATGGATTTCCACAGTCTCAGGAATCAGTTGACTGAAAACTTACTTCGAGAAGAGTTATATCTGAGTCTTACATTTTATTTTGTAAGAATCCCAGTAAAAGTACAATTGGTCATTACGTTATGGAACCTCAACGGGGAAGACCACGTGTATTGAACAAAGAAGTCATCAGTCGTACTATTTCCCGGTATGTGCAAGAAATTGTAACAAGCCAAGGTAAAATTGTATCCAAGCGTAACGAGATATGTACAACTATTTCCAAAGAAATAGAGCAAATGAAATCACATGCTCTATATACTCTCGTAGTAAATAATCGCTATAATATCAAAAGCACCCTGCTTGATCAGGCAATCGGATTAAAATCGGAAATAAATGAAGATTTCTCGACAATTACTTGTCCAGATGCTAGTATTACCAATTCATCAAGAACGACTTTGCTTTCATCATATGAAGAACCGAAATATAGTACAGAAGACGTTGTATTCGATAAAACTGAATTCGACGATCTTATAAAGACGAAACAGTATACAAGAACGGAGAAGGGAAAGCGCAAGTTACCTTTTAGACAATTTCAAGTATTACAGGCAGGAAAATGGCAAGATACTATTATAACAAAATTATGGGAATCATATAAATTGCAATGTGGATACCTATTTAAAAGAAATAAAATTTTCAATAATACTTTAACAACTTGCGGAAAATGTAATTGTGGTAGCACTATAAATGGAATTGCGAACAATATTGTAGACAGCGAATCTATTATAATTAAATGTAAGATAACAAAAGGAGCAGGACTTTGTAGCAAAAGATATTTACGAAATTCCATTTGTCTTAAATAGGTGAGCAGTTACACAACCAAAATGAAACTGCCATGATTTATAGAACTAAAACTGCTGCAAAAATAATGTCACCAGGCGATTCTGAACCTCATAATTTATATAAATCACAAGCTCTCCGTGATGCAGTACATGAATATTTTGATACACTAATTTTTGATAAAAATCCAATTATATCTCTGGGTATAGCAAAACGAACTGTTAACAAATATTATTCATAATATAGGATTGTATCCTTTTTATACAATATATTGGTTAAAATATCAGCTTGATACTTATAGACAATATTCGTTAATGGGGCATGCTTGTTTAGCTATCGATGCTACTGGCAGCATTGTTAAAAAAATAATTTATCACTATAAATCGCGATCAAAACATATATTTCTTTAATCTTGCGTGGTTAATTCATATAAAGTAAAGTATCCGATTATGCAAATGTTAAGTGAATCGCATACCACAATAGCGATTTGGATGTGGTTAATGCAATGGATTCAAAGCGGTGCCCCCTTTCCACGAGAGGTAACTTGTGATGCATCAACATCCTTGCTTACAGCTATCGTTCAAGCATTCACTAATTATAATAGTATTGATGATTATGCCGATAACATATGGGAAGATAAAGAAATTACTTCTTGTTACATACGCATAGATGTTGCTCATTTTATCAAAAAATATGTAAATTTTTTGAAGATTACACGTCCACGCGTCAAAACGTTTTATCTGGCAAGTATTAGTCAATTAATATTAGTTCGATATATTGAAGAAGCAGAAAATATATTATTTTCGATCTTACTATTGCTGTTAAAGAAACGAAAGGAAATAATCTCGATGGAATATATTGCAAAATTCATAAACAAAAGTTAAAATGGTTATTGACAAGCGAAACATTAAATAATGTAGAAGATTATCAAACTAATGATGAATTACAAGACGAAAAGTTAAGTATAAATGACAATTCGAATACGACACACACAAACCGATGGCAAAAATGGGCAAATAATATTAGTAAGCGTATTCATCAAAATTTAAATGACAATGGTGACAAAGAAAATGCTCATTATCTTCCTCAATTAGAAATTAAGTTATTAAATATGAAATGGTTTTCTCATTGGTCAGCTGTATATCGAGATAAATTCGGATACGGAAGAGTACCTGCATCCAGCGTAGCTGTTTAAGCTGAATTTGGTATTATAAAAATGCAACTACTTTCGAATATTAAATTACCGATGAGAGCAGATTTATTTGTTCTAAAACATGTTGAATATCTCAAAGTACGTCTTAATTTAGCAAGTAACATTGTATCAGGAAAAAGAATGAACCCCAAATCGAAATATTAACATCGCAAAACATCAATAATGAGAGTACAAATACAAATATCAATATACAACATAATACAACAATCACACACAACAATCCACAAATTAAAGAATGTCCTGCTTGCGAAAATAATGATCTTCCCTCTGGTGCTCATAAATGTCACATATGTCAAAAAAATGTACATGCATTCGATTCCTGTTCGAAAGCTGTTGAAGAAGAAGACGAAGGATTTGGACAAAAACGCATTTGTAGATCTTGCCAACGTATGTCACCTCGTACCATAAATAAAATGTCAAGTCTCCATAATACAGAGAATTGGCGTGGATTGGCGATACCAAAATCAAAATCGCAATATTTGCATAAAATTTTTAACAAGAATGAGTGTAAATTACATGATAAACTATCGAAGGTTCCCATATTAAGCAATGCTAATTGCTCAAAATTAAAAGCTATAAATATAAAAGGAAAGAAACTGACGCTGGCGAATACTTGTGCATTTGATAACGTATTTCAATTATTTTTAGAAGCAATTTCCGCAGTAATTATCTTAACAGCTCCTGATTTCCAATTAATAAAAACTTTGTGTCGTACACACTTGCACAATCTCTTTAATATTTATAAATAAAGTAACCAGACAGATTCTAAGCAATATAAGATAATGTGAACCGGTGGCAATGTAATCATGACACTGAGTAATTCAAGACAAAAGTCCCTAGGCTCGTATTAAAAATTGAAAATTGAGTGTTGTGAATATAAGTTACCAAATATTTATATCCCACAATGTGCGCAAATTGTGTTCACAATTAGACTTAATATAGCAATATTCTTTTATAAGCTTTACATTTCTATCAATAGTTATTTGTCACATACAAATCCCTTCACCCTTAAATAATTATTCTCAGTTATGAAAAATTTAAGACCAACCAATATTTTATTCTAATGAGAAATAACTTTACTACTCCGCGCCACAAGTAAACTCTAGGGCTACTCACGACCACCCCTCGTACATGAACCTGTACCGATGAATTGGATTCCGGAGCAGCCGATTCAATATCCGTCAGCAGTACCAACTAGGGATTAAGCCTCTACTTCAACTCTACTACCAATTCCAAAACCAAACGCAGAAAGACATTCACAAAACTCGCGAATGCGCTAACAACTAATAATTTAGGACAACCTAAGAACCCTGCAATAATACAATTAATCACCTGTTAATTATAACCCCTCTTTACTTTCGCTAAAAAGGGTTCTAATACAATACCAATAAATTCTTGCTCTGTTGAAATATAGACAGAAGTGCTAATATCTAAAGGATTTAATATTAGTACCATAAGGACAAAGTTTATTACTTACAAAAGATGGACGCTGATGCCAAACTATCTTTCCGATAAGCGGTCCGAACAGATGTGGAATTTTGATGTATACCAACAACTAGAAATATCCGTTCAGTAAATTTAGGTGTGCTTACCATTCATTTCTTACAAATCCTTACAACGTAAGTTCGGGTAGTTTCAACTCTGAAACCCTTTTAATTTAGTAAGCCACCAAGCGTGTTTTCTGTGCGACCTAACGTTCTTCTGTTCGTAAATCAATAATTATGTCCGCGCAGCCTGCTATCACGTTAACAAACAAGTATTGCTATCCTGACTCTTTATCATCGATGCGATACTACGCCTTCAAACATTGAGATATAGTTTAAACAAAGGTTAAATTCCCTTAAAATAACTTTCTTCCTTTTGACAATACGAGTTACACCAATCAAATAAAATAAATTTCTTTATTACTAGACATTTACAACTTTATGTACAGAATTATATACAGAAATGTATTAATTTTGTAAAGGTCATAGAATGACTGTTACAATATTAGTAATTCTGATGTTTTATCGCGCCTGCCTTTAACAGATACCACAGATGTGGCGCATGTTGAATGTTTTCCCTTAGACAGTAAATTAGAAAATGTTACTAACGTACAAAGAAATTTCAGAGGAAACCATTTCTGATTGTGTTTTATGTGAGGTGAAAAATAAGTTAAAACAATCATGGTTATTTGAGTCAAATAATAATTTAAAACCGCACTTTAAAATAAGAAATAATTTATCGATAGAAATAGATTGTTTGTTGTTTAGATAACGCGTCGTTGTGCCCAAAACGTTGCAACTTAAAATATTAGACATGTTACACGGAAATCATTTAGGGTTGCTAAAAATGAAAATGTTAGCACGTTCGTATGTCTTTTGGCCTGGTATGGAAACTGACATGATTAAGCATATTCAAACTTGCGTATCATGTCAGCTTACTCAAAATAATAGTAATCACAAAGTTTTTTCATCATTAGAAAAAGAAGGTACTCTGTTGACTATAATACACATAGATTTTCTAGAAGTTTAAAATTGTAAAATTTTACTTTTAATTGATGAACACTCAAAATGGTTCAGTTGTTGGGAAGTGAATAAAACAGATGCAAGTAGCGTAATTAGTAAGTTAAAGTTGCAATTTGCAATTTTTGGATACCAAAAATAATAATGAGCGACAATGGTCCTCTTTTTAACTCCCAGCAGTTTAAGAGTTTTATGAAAAAATTAAATATGGAACATTTTACTTCGCTGGTGTATCACCCGCCGTCGAATGTGGAAGCTGCACGTTTTGTACAAGAAATAAAAGAATTCATAATACGTTCTGTTATATTAAGTAAATTAAAAGGTATGTCTATGAAAGATCGTTTAGAAGTTATTTTATTTAGTTACTGCTGTACACCTAATACTGCAACAAAAGTAATGCCGACAGAATTAATGTTTAAATTTTCCTTTCGGAATGAATTATCAATGTTAAACCCTAGGGATAAGGTAGAAGTTAGAAGATCTAAGGGCATATTTAAGTATTGAGTAAATGATTGTGTTTTATTTTTAAATCCTGTAAAATCTAGGTATCGATGGATTTCTGCAACTATTATGTATCCCGTTAGTCCCTTAGTGTACATAATTAAGCTAAATAATGATTCGATTAAAAAGGTACATATAAATCAGTTAAAACCTATTAATTTAGCGGAAAAAGTATCCAACGGGGAATTTGTGAATTGGTGGCAATATCAATTACCCAGTGATATTTCAGTTAGTAAAGAAGAAGAGTTAAGAGGATTCTCACCCTAAAGGTATATTAACCCTTTAGTGCCCAAAACTATATTTAACTAAAAGAATACATTTTAATCATTTTTATTTCTGTTGATATATATTATTGTCAAAAGTAACGCAAAAAACTTACTTCATGTTTTATTTTTTATTTTTGGGTGGTTTGAAAAAATGGTACTTATAAGTACCGTTAGTAGTTAAGAACAAATACAAATACAATAATTTATTCAAAAAAATTAAACTAAACATACAAATATATACTTTTCAATAAAAATAAAATAAACAAAAAACGCAAAAAAAATTCTTAGGACAAACATAAGTCATATAATATAATCGTCAATAATTATTGCACATTATGGTACTCCATAAAGCAATTTTTTTTCGTTGCTGCATAAAAAGATACCACATGCAGTACACTTGCTGTGTAGTTTTGATTGAATTGCATTGGCACTACACAATTCGCACCTGCCTCTCATTTTGCCATATGTGACCCAATGCTGTCCAAGGTTTCTTAATCGTATGTCATCGGACACGCTATAATTATATTTTCTGCGTTTTGCAATGGGTTTTAGAGAGGTAGATTTTTTTCTACAATCCTTGCACTCCTTCATTGCCATGAATCCAAGAGTAATGGACCGCCGAAATTCTAACGTTGAAATTTTTTCAAATCGTTGACAGTAAACAATGTATGCGTTGACAAAAGCGATGTCCAAAAATCCCCAAAACAAACGGTGCCAACATTTCCGCAAACGACGATTCATTCCGTAGGTTCCTCGCAGTTGATCCGCCTAATCGATACCACCCATGTTGATATTATAGTCTTTGACGACTAATGGGCATGATACGTGCATTCTGGAACCATCTTTCTGTGTTCTTTCTACGCTGACTTCCTCTGATCCATGATAGTTTGAAGCAAAATGTACCACTCGATTATCTTTCCATTTAAACACTGATATGTTTGTGTTTGAAATACGATAATCATATTCTCCTCTTTTTAGATTTTTGCCCTCTTATAGGTTCACCGGAAATCCTTTACGGTTGCTATGTATTGTTCCACAGGCTAAGATCTCATTTAGTTTTAATTGTTCTAGGAAATATATGATTTTATTTGTATTCCAATATGGTTGACTCAGAGAAAGAACCACTTGTTCACCTAGTCCAAAATTTTCAAATTCCTTTTGCAATTCTTCATTTTTTCCTTGGTATACTTCAAAGCAAGAAATAAACCCATTTTTATCACCGATACACCAAAGCTTGTATCCACGTTTGATAGGTTTCTGTGAGTTATATTGCTTCAGACAACTCCTGCCTTTGAATCTGATCATGCTTTCGTCAATACTCATGGTTTTTGTAGTGCTGTACATCCGTCCAAAGTTTTCTATCAACATATTTGATAAAGGTCTTACTTTGTACAGTTTATCTTTGTTGTTTTTGGGAATTATATAAATATCATTACTGTGCAGATAGTGTAAGATTTCTTCGAATCGATTCTGTGTCATACAATTTGTTACCAGTGGTATTCTTAAGTCAGAGCTGGAGTTCCAATATTGCTTCCATGTTGGCAACCGGTGGTAAGACATCAAAAAGTTTATGCCAATGAATGATAATAATTCATTTTTTGTTAGCTATAAAGTTTATTACGCTGAGTTGCATGTAAATTGGATTGATAAACAATATCTTATATTGATTTTTTCAATAACTTTAGGTAGATGTCAGTAGCTGTTCTGCAATCTTCAAAAAATTCGTCAGTTGGGCCCACATGTCGGTTATATTCAGGTATTTCAGGTACATTTTCTTTTTTTTTCCATTTTAGATTGGGTGGTTGAGTATTTGTTATAGGGCATGGTTGAACATGATTAACCGCTGTGGAAAATCTTCGCTTCTTGATGTTGATGGTTTAACATTTACATTGAGATCCAAAAACTCAGATTGACTAATGGCTTCGTCATTACTATCTTCAAATAATTTTGTTGTAGAATGCATTTGCTCTTTATCACAACAATGTGGCAATTCTTCATTTCTTGACTGATTATTTTCATTATCGTCATCTGATTCTTCTCAGTTGAAAAACTATTATCTAATGGTATATCTTCTAATAATATTTTATCCGTCAATTCTTGTAACTCCGATTCAAACAGCGGCTTCTTATAATACCATTTTATTTTTTGGTTTTTCATTCCTGACGGTACTTCTAAGTACTAAAAATGAAATGCGTTTTACTACTCAAAAATAAATTAAAAATACACGCACTTATATTTACAAATATCAACTAATTGTTAATATACGTAATTTATATTGTTTATATACATATGTATATGTATGTGTAAATAAAAGTTTACAATAGATTCAACTTACCAGAAATTCACATACGTGGTACAATTAACGCACTACAATTTCTAACCTAATAGTCACAACATATACGTATAGCAGATCACGGCTGCGAACTAATTCCAATGCTATGTGTTCCCTGCAAGTACCAACGGACAGCAACGGTCGAATTATGTTAAAATACCTAAATAATGGATATTAATAACGGCAAGACTTCTAAGTACCGTCAGGCACTAAAGGGTTAAAGAAATCCCCAAGACCAAAAAGAAATGTAAAACCTGAATTAATTAGATGTTTTTTTTGTATTTTGGCTTAGGATTTTGTTTTGTATGTATTGTTTAATTTAGTGGAGGGAAGTGTTGTATAAGATAATATAGCAATATGTAATATCGTACTAATGTAAGGGCGCCCCTCCCAAATTCAATAATAGACACATGTGCTTGTGGCACCAGATAATTAGAATGGGAGGCGGGCGATTAGGGATAGTAAGGTATTGTTTGGGTGTTGATTTAAATAAATGGTATTGAGGAGGAGATGGGATTTATTATACAAGTGTAACTGTTTGACTATATCAGTTTGCCGATAATAATGTTAGTGAACCCAATAAGAAACGTAACATTGTTTTATATTATCTCTATTGATTTTAGGTAGAATAGTTTATATAATTATCTCTTTTTATTACTTATATGCATTTAGGTATGTAAATTGTATTGTTATAAAATTTGTCTTAGTTTTCAGTTATAATAATAAACACTGTTTTGGTATCTTTTGGTGAAGTATTGTAATGAGCCCTGTTCCATTATGTAGGGATTATGTATTGTATGTTGACAGGACCTATATATCATTGGTTTTTTTTTATTTATTTATTCACCGCTTCAACTACCTTCAGTTATTAGCAGGAGGTTGTATTTTAGTTTTTTTACATTATATGTGTTTTAATAATTCGATGTCTTTTAGGTAATATAGTAGTGGATTGATTTTGTTATTGTCATTTAGATTTTCCTTCGTAATTTTGTACTTTTTCTTGTTTCTTGGTATTTCATGCAGTATGTTAAGATGTGTTTCACTGTTATTTGTGTATTGCAGCTATTACAAAATGGAGGATCTTTTTTTAATAGGTATTTATGTATGTATACTGTGTGTCCTATTCTTAGCCTTGTTAGTATTACTTGGTGTCTTCTATGTTCTGAGGTCCATTTATTTTATTTTCCTTAGTTTATTATTTTTGGTGTTTTTCCAATTCGTGTCCCATAGTTTTTCTATTTTATTTACTATTGTTTTTGTATATCTGTTGATGATGTGTTTAGATAGTTTTTGAGTTTGTTGGTTGTTTTGCTAGCTTATCCACAGCTTCGTTTTCCTTGATGCCTATGTGAGCTGGTATCCATATTATTATTAGTTCTTTCTTTTGTTCGATGCTTACTTTATATAGCGCGTCAAGTATTTGGTTAATTATGGGATCAGTTGTTAATCCATTTTCCAATGATTCTATTACACTTAGTGCATCTGAACATATTACGTATTTCTTGTATGTATGCTGTAGCTTTTAGGATTAAGTAGCATTCTGCGGTGTAGTTGGTGCAGTATGGGTGGAGACTATATTGTTCTTGTTTATTGTGATATAGAATTGCTGCTGCAACATGTTCTAGGTGTTTTGAGCCATCTGTGAATACAAATTTGTGAGATTTGTATTTTTCTCGTATCGCTTGGAAGGATCGACGTATGAGCTCTGGGCTTGTGTTCTTTTTTGAATATATGGTTGAATCTGTGGGAGGGATACGTTTATTTGTTTAAAGGTGTCTTTTATATATTTTTGGGTTGAGGTTTCATATTTTATTTTGATTTTTCCATTTCGTTTGGTGATGATGTCATGGTGTACTTCGATGTTCGTATTTTGAGGCTAATTTAGTTATATATCTTAAGGTCAGCTGTTTTCTTCTTAATTCTAGTGGTGGTATGTCAGCAATGCATTCCATGCTGTTTGTGGGGCTTGTTCTGTATGCTCCTGTTACGATTCTAATGACTGTATTTTGTATTACATCTAGTTTTTTTAGGTAAGTAGGTTTGGCTGTGATGTATGTGATCGAGTTGTAATCTAATTTTGCTCTTATTGTTGTTATATATAGTTTAATTAATGTTTTGGTGTGTGCGCCCCAATTTATATTCGATAGAGTTTTTAGTATGTTTATCTGTTTGTTACATTGTTTTTTGCATGCTGTTATATGTGTTCTCCATGTTAGCTTCGTATCAAAGTTTATTCCTAGGAATCTCGCATTTTCCACAAATGGTGTTTCTGTTCCTTTCAGTGTTAGTTTCGGCTTTGCATGTTGTTTCCTGCATCTGGAAAAATGTATTGCAGTTGATTTTGTTGTTGAGAAGTTGAATCCAATAGTTGTCGCCCATTTTTCCACTGTATCTATGTTTTTTGTAGTTGTTTTTGAGTTAATTGTGTATTGTTCCCTTTGTGGTATATTATTTGTCGTCTGCAAATAATAATATTTATGTTGGTTTCTTGACTATTTCCGTTATTTTATGTATTATTAGTAAAAAAAGAGTCGGGCCAAGCACTTCACCTTGGGGTTGTCCATTGTCTTGCTCCCTTGGTTTCGAAAGATATCCGTTGGTTTATACGCAGAATTTTCGTTTTTGGAGGAAGTTTTGTATATAGTGTATTATATTTTCTTGTATGTTACATTCGGCTAAAGTTGTTAGGCTTATATGTTTCCAGGTTGTGTCATAGGCTTTATGTAGATTTAGGAAAACTGCAGTGAGGTGTTGTTTTAGTTTAAATGCTTTTTCTACTTCTACTTTAAGTTTGAGTGTTTGGTCTGTCGTTGTTCTGCCTTATCTAAACCCCGGTTGTGCTGTGCTTAGCAGTCCTTGTTTTTCTAGATGCCATATTAGTCTTCCATTTACTATTCTTTGAATTATTTTGGATAAAATGTTAGATAGGGCTATTGGACAGTAATTTCTCGAGTTTGTTTTTTCTTTTTTTGGTTTCAGGATTGGTATTGTTATTACTTTATTCCACTCGTCTAGGTATAGGTTTTTTCTCACATATGATTGTATATGTCAAGAAGCTTTTTTTTTGTTTCCTTCTGGAAGATTTTTTATCATTTCGGGAATTATTTGATCAGGTCCTGAACTCTTGTTATTTTTTAACTGGTGGATATTTTGGGTGAGTTCTTGCAGAGTGAAGAGTTGGTTTAGAGCATCGTTGTGTTTTCCAGTTTTGTGCATATGTTCTTTGTTTTCTGTGTTGGTTTTCTTGTTATTAAGTTATAGATGCAAAAGTTTGCAACAATCAATGTATTTGTAATTTTAAAGTGTAATTATGGAAAGCTTTTATATTACAGGTATTTTTAATTTTTCATATCCACAAGAACTTTGTTATCCTTGCGTATTTATAGACAAGCAACGATAAGAAATAATAATACTGTTTGTATTAGGTCTTAATGTAAGTTTTTGCATTTATAGACAAGTTTTATTAATGTTAATAATTAATTTGTTATACACCTTCCTTTCCCTTATTTGTCCAAAATTTTGTGCATATATCAAATTTGCCTGTTACAGTCTCATCGAAATTTTTTAGGTTTAATCAAGGTTCTGTAGCGTTTGCAGAGTCAATATTAAAATAAAGGGCACAATTGTTTGAGATAGTCTGTACACATTGACAAAAATGTTTATTGCTGATAAATATATATTTATTGCTTTCAAATGAAAACCATTTACAGTTAAGCGATAAAAACATATTTTTAATATAATACAAAATCAGTTTTCAGATAAAAGAAATTTTAGCAATTATTCTCAGTTCTGATTGGTTTTGCTGGAGCGGAATTTTTAAAACTGTCAATGCCCACAATAAGGGCCGTGTACTAAACTATTAGAATTTCTTATAAGTATTTAAAATGCTCCAGCTGTTTATGTGTGTGCAAGCATACCTATTCCTTGTAAGAGAGACGACAAATTTTACATTCTATTCTTAATTATTAGTGTATGATTTAAAATTATATATGCAGCCTACTAATTAATTGCCCAACTAACAGGTGCAATCTAATTCCTACTGTAGGTCCTTAACTCACTGCAAATACAATATAAACTCCGTTTTTAAAATTCTATATTTTAAAAGCAAGTAGAATACTGTATGCATGACTGAGTAATGTAATAAACTTAAATACATCCTCCCAACTATGTCTGTTAACTCTTATAGGTAACGTTAAAGCATGATTGTACAAAGAAAATGCATATAGCAGTTCGAAATGGTATTTTAATGGTGCATAATTATGCCAGAGTTTCCCAATAGAACCCCTAACCCACTAAGTACCGGTCATTAAAATATACAAAAATTTTATAACTTTTTTTATTAACTATTAATCTTAGCTACATTTTAAATGATACTATACTAAAAAGAATTCCTTCTTGTTTATGGTTTTTAAGAAAAAGCTGTCATATAATATATATATATATATATATATATATATATATATATATATAAATAAAATAAATTTAAATAATATATATATATATATATATATATATATATATATATAAGAGAAAAGTAGGTTTAATGAGTCTTAAATTATACAAAGTAAAAAGGAATTATTGGCAAGTGACTCAAATTCAGCCACGAGGGCATCCTGTCGACGCGTTTCGCCCTAATTGGGGCTCATCAGGACAGGAGTAGCAAAGTTGTAAAATTTAACACAGACACCTTATGGGAAGTACAGCATCACCTAGCTCACAATTTGTGTCTTCGTGTCGTTTCACCTGACACCGGATCTCCTCCGTGTCGACTGTTGTTAAAACTTGCGATGTCAGGTGAAATGACACGAAGACACAAATTGTGAGCTAGGTGATGCTGTACTTTCCATAAGGTGTCTGTGTTTAATTTTATAACTTTGCTGAGCCCCAATTAGGGCGAAACGCGTCGACAGGATGCCCTCGTGGCTGAATTTGAGTCATCATCCTTTTATATTATATATATATATATATATATATATATATATACAGGGTGCCCACAATCTATCTCCGTATATGGGTAACTTTTTTATTATAGAAGATACAATGTTGGTTAAATTAGCAAAGTTGAAGAGAAATTTACGAGTAGTATGATGCTTTTTGAAAACTCACCTAGATGCTCAACTTTTTAGATATTTGAAAAAACTGAAATTTGCCATTTTCTTCAAACGCTAATAACTTTTAACGGTTTAACCTATAGAGAAAATAAAACTGCTTGTAAGGTAACTTTTACGTAGAATTCAATAGCGTATATGACAATTTTAATTGGAAATGGGTTTTCAAGCTACAAACATAACCTCACTTTTTTTAAATGGAAACCATAGTTCAATATAACCCAAATGGAAAGGTTTTTCTTTTCTGATTACCCTGATGTAAGGGTTGATGTACTTATTTTCAGTAGTTTCTTCATAATAAAGAAAAAACGATTTATTTATTTGCAGACATCAAGGAGTCCATGGATACATATTTTAAATAAACAAAAAACAACTGGCATTTGTCAGATATTATTAGTTAAAGTGTTTATTTGCTCTGGGTTGCAAATTTTGTGTAGAAGACTTTTAAATTTATTTGATTATAATAGAGAATGTATACAAACGACGAAAAAAATGACATGCTCTTTTGTTACTATGCCTGTAACAGAAATTGTGATGCTGCTGGTGATATGTATTATGAAAGATATTTGGAAAGAAGGCAGCCAGATAAACGATTGTTTTCTAAATTAGAAAACAATTTAAAAGGTTTGGTGCTTTTACAAAACCCAGTACTGATAAAAGAAAATTCAAAACTGATGATGAAGAACGTGTGTTAGCCTACATAAATTTTAAGCCAACAGCGTCCACCGAGAAACTGCAATTGAGTGCGCTACTTCTACAGAAAAAGCTCGCCTAATTTTAAAACAAAACCGCTACAAACCATACAAAACCCATGTTAGCAATACACTGTATCATGGGGATTGTGAGAAGACAACAGTTTTGTAGGTGGTTTCTTAATGAAACAAATAATAATCCTGGTTTTAGTCACACTATTATATTTACCGACGAAGCAAAATTTACTAACAAATGCATGTTTAACAGAAAAAATACAGTCTACTGGAGTCAGGAAAATCCCCATTTAACAGAAGAAAGGCGGGATCAACATCAATTTTCGATAAATGTGTGGTGTGCCATTGTTGGTAATAAAATACTTGGGCCTTTCTTCTATAATTATAATTTAAATGGTGTACACTATTTGAATTTTCTACAAAACGAATTGCAAGAAATGCTCGATAATTTGCCACTTCATTTACTGCAAAACTTAAAATATTTTCAGCATGACGGTGCAGCTGCTCACAATGCTCAAGCCGTTTCTAAATATCTTGATAATAGTTTTCCAAATTGGATTGGCAATGCAGGTCCTGTTCCATGGCCGGCAAGGTCAGCAGAACTATCGCCACTGGATTTTTTTCTTTGGGGTACTGTAAAGGATGTAGTGTATGCTAAAAAATCCAATAACATTGAGCAACTCAAAGATAGTATTACAGCAGCTACTACAAGTATAAAACCACAAACGTTAAATAAGGTGCACCAAAACCTAATTAAAAGGTGCGAAATGTGTTTGCAAGCTAATGGAGGTCATTTTGAGCGTATGTTAATGTAGGAGTGGGCATATTCGCATTAATTAGTTTTTGTTTCCTTTGATTAAGTTATTTGTATTGTATGGATAGTTTATTTTTAAGTATTTTATTTTTCTTAGTTTATAATAAATTTAGTTACAATAAACTTGTGTTTCCATTATTGATTTTACACATTTTGTTTGTTTGTAATATGTATCCATGGACTCCTTGATGTCCGCAAATAAATAAATCGTTTTTCTTTATTATGAAGAAACTACTGAAAATAAGTACATCAACCCTTACATCAGGGTAATCAGAAAAGAAAAACCTTTCCATTTGGGTTATATTGAACTATGGTTTCCATTTAAAAAAGTGAGGTTATGTTTGTAGCTTGAAAACCCATTTCCAATTAAAATTGTCATATACGCTATTGAATTCTACGTAAAAGTTACCTTACAAGCAGTTTTTATTTTCTCTATAGGTTAAACCGTTAAAAAGTTATTAGCGTTTGAAGAAAATGGCAAATTTCAGTTTTTTTCAAATATCTAAAAAAGTTGAGCATCTAGGTGAGTTTTCAAAAAAGCATCATACTACTCGTAAATTTCTCTTCAACTTTGCTAATTTAACCAATATTGTATCTTCTATAATAAAAAAGTTACCCATATACGGAGATAGATTGTGGGCACCCTGTATATATATCATCATCATCATTTTGTTTTCGACCTTAAGGTCGATTTAACTTTTCTATTCTGTGCTAATCTATAAAGTTCTACATACCCCTCACAACCTAAATTTCTATCCCAGCGTCTTCGTCTGCATTACAATATAATTTCTTGGAAGGCAAAATGTGATACCCATTAAGCAGTAAAAATCCAACAAAAGTTTTCAATTCATTGGTAGTTACAGTAAAATCACTAAGATTTTTTACAGATTTGACATATCGCTCGGTTTCTATTTGTATATAATTATAAACATCATTAGAGAACAATTTTTCAAACAATTGTACAGGAGATAAATGATGTACTTCTTCAATAATTTTTTTAATCTTGTCCTTCTCTATTTGCATTTCCTTTTAGAATGGGGTGAAAAGGGGCGCTGGTGTGAAGGGTACTGCTCACTAGGGTCTAGAAAACAAACCTAAATCTAAGTGTGATCTTACAGGCTTTATTGATGCAGACTGGGGTTCAGACATTGAAACCAGACGTTCAAATACAGGACGTGTTCATGTTGGCTGGCGGACCCATCTCCTGGGGTAGCAAGAAACAGCAATCAGTTGCTACTTCAAGCACTCAAGCTGAATATATGGCGCTATACGATGGACTGAGAGAAACACTATACCAAAGATAGATTCTGGCAGAATTATGGCAAATTTATGTTTCTAGCTACGGTAGTGTGCTCTGATAGTCAAAGTGCTATTAAGCTTGTTAATAACCCAGTCTTTCATTCTCGAACAAAGCACATTCTTATTCGTCATCATTATGTGCAAGAGGTCGTTGAAGAAGGAAAAGCAGAAATTCGTTATTTATCAACTGACAATATGATTGCTGATATATTAACGAAATCATTGGGAAAAAGTTAAATTTGAAAATTGTAAAAATGGTTTAGGCATGTTTTAAGAAACAAGTACGTCACAGTTACTGTCGTAAGTGGGTATGTTGAAGTTAGTACTTGTGCACTAACTTCTTTAGGAACTATATAATCCAGTTACTGTGAATGTTGTGATATTTTTGTTTACATGTTGTTGATTTTTTTGTAGTACTGTCAATAAAAAGATTATTTTACTTTTCATCCTTATGTTAAAATATAAATAAGCACTTCCATAAAGACCTCCAACAGACTTTAAGGACTGTTTGAGTTTCTATACAATCATAGCTACCTATACCCTAGAATCATGAGATGATCCATGAAAACCCACAAAAACATATGTAAAAATTTTATTATGGGTACATATTGCCATAACAGTAATGGAATGATTGTTATCGATCCATGTAACTGTTGTGTTGCTTATTTGGAACCTTAATTTGAATTTTAGTACCATCAATTGCTCCTATGATTCCTACAATATATGATAAAGTTGTTTTACTTTAACTTTTGTTCAAAACATTTACCTGGATAATTTTAGAATTTCTCAATTATACCTTCAAATTCCTCTTTTGATTTTGGCCATACAATATATTTGGATCGTAATTTAAAATTAATTATATACAGACATACATCAACAATTTTCATAACTGTAGAAGTTACTAAATTGAAGCGGTCAGCAATTGAATGAAGAGTTGTCCTGATGTAAAATTTACCACAAAAATACCAACAAACATTTCTCTGGATCTACAGGTACATTTCCACCACAATACCATCTGCGTAGTATATGAAATTCATCATTTTTAATCATCTCTTCGGGGAGATTGTAAAACGTTTGTTTCTTCATTCGAAAAATAATTGGAAGAACACTATTTCTTTATAGGAGTGCAGCCATATATTTTCAGGATCAATCCTTAAGTGAGTCTCCTTAACCATATTAAGGAGATACAATAACAGACACTTACTATTACTTCCACACTTTTCCCTTATTTGAAATCTGCTAGAAATTTACAGGTCATCAAAAAGCACCTTCTTTTAATGTATAAATCATTAAAATTAATTGTTAACGGCTATCCAATATTGATTGACTATTCGTAAAACGAACCTTAAAATACACAGTTAGGACTTAGATTAGGTGGTGTTCAACTTGGCTTTGACCATACGCATAACCAGAGCTGAGTACTTCAGTACAAAAATGTACTGGTAATACGGTATTCAGTACTTTTAGCTACTGTAAGTAGTTTACTGTAAGTACTTTCAAAATACATGTACTGGTACTTAAATACTGAAGTATTGTCTGCAAAGTACTGGTACTGGTACTGGTTCTCTAATTTTTGTTCAGTATTACTTGTTACTTGTTACTTACAAATGTACTGTAATATGTTGTAAGTACTTGTACTCTGTAAAACTTCCAGTAATTTATTTAAGTACATTTATGTATTTCCCATAATTTACTTGTGAAGTACAGCCCACTGCATTGCTTAGTCTACATACTTATATCTTATATTACTTCATATTACACTACTTGGTGTTCAGTGCATGTGCAGTTCTGAGTAAGTTGCAGTGTTATTTGAAATCATACAAAAGTGAATTGGTAGACAATATATATCAGGCGAATATCAGTAGGTAGGTATGAACATAAGATAAATCATGTTAGAGTAATTATAAAGAATAGGTATCATTTTTAGCTTAGCTGTATGTCATTTGTGTTTTGTGTATATTTAAATTTAAATAGTAACAAAATAAAACTTCAATAGTTTAATACAAACCAAGTTATCGGTTACAGCAGTCAGCAGTTAAAAAATACGGTTGACGCAACACATGCAATGCAGCCGTAGAATAGAATTTAACTAGTTGTAGAAATGCGATTAGATTACAATAATTAAAGGTAATACTAGGTGAACAATTATTCAATAATTTTTCTGTATAAGTTACAAAATTTAAATGACATGGCTGCAATAATCTTATAATTATAATTATAAATTGCCTACTGATGTAATTACAATAAGCCAAGCCCATACATTTTTTTCATGTCATTATCATCAGATGACGCATATCATAATATTTTAACTTCTGATTATTTAAGTTTAAAACTTAATGGATTAGAGGTTAGCTGGCTGCTTTAATGAAAACATAAAAATATACATAACAACGTTGTATATTGAATCTTTATTTTAAAATGTGTCCTAAATTGGATGCTGTTAATGGGTTACATATGGTTATTATTAAAAATACGATACAATAAAACTGTTTTTTCAGTCATCAGCCAACTTTTCGAGATCAATTCAATTGTGAATTCAGAAATGAGCGAACTTCTTTTGTTTTCAAATTATAACCAAAAGTGATATTTTTATCAATTTCATTAATTTGTATAACTCGTTTATTTGTAAAAATATCAAAATGCTGTAGAAGTTTTCTTTGCAATGTTTAATATTTATAACATTTTAGAAGTTATAACAAATTTGCCATTTTTAAGTGGAAACCGCATTTGACTGCCACTTAATTTAAAAGCTCTTTGCAGTGCAAGAGCTTTTCAAAAATCAAAATATATAGTTTAATATAGTTATTTTTGAAATGGCCGATTTTTCATGTTTTCGGTATAATAAATTAATTAATTATATCGGTAATAAATAGTTGGTCGCGAAACAAAAGATAAACACAAAATGACAATTATTTGTATTTTTGACATTTTACAAATAAACGAGTTATACGAATTAATGGAATTGTTTAAAATATCAATTTCTGGCTATAATTTGAAAACAAAAGAAGTTCACTTATTTTTGATTTTACCATTCAATTGATCTTAAAAGTTGGCCCATGACAGCAAAAATAGTTTTATCGTATCTTTAATTATAACCAAGTTGCCCATTAACAGCATCCAACTTGGGCCACACTGTACTTAGGTACAAGAAAAAGCTAATAATAGGTGAAATATTTTAGAAATTAAAATGGACGATAAATATGACTTGTTAGAATCATCCATTACTGATCCTTACGAAACATCAGGAGATGATGATCCAGATTATGAATACAATCCTCAAAAAGAAATAAAGAAGCCCAAACTGCTATCAGATTATTTTCGATTAAGATGTGAAACAACTACACGAGATGCTTTGAATACGCAAACACCTTGTAAAAGTTTGTCACAATCACAAACTATTAGTAGTGGCACTGGCACAGAACAACAAGCTTTAAGTAGTCAAGATGATTTGATATTAAAGAAGAAGATACAAAACAGCTCTATTCTAGATGGAAAATTCTTTGGGGTTATTGGAAAGGTAATATTTAAAAATTTTAATATTATAAATACATAAACATAATTTCCTTCTTGTGACGTTGTATTGCACTTTTACTGTAATTTGATATGTTAGGTGATGTGGTAGATTAAATTTGGTAAAACTATAGTACTTAACTTTAATCTAATATTAATTACTTTACTGTTACACCAATCTATTATATTTAGTTCGAATACCGTTGATACCTCAATCAACACTAATACAATAACATTTGTTTTGTTGCTGTGAGTATCAAATACCTACACACCTCACCTATTTACTTATTTTACTGAGATTTGCATTAATTTTTCTTTAGGTAACAGATATTAATCACATCCAAGCAGAATGCAAGATGTGCTTACCAAAGAAAACTGTTATTAAAGGATCTGTAGATATATCCACGAATTTTGTTAAGCACATTAAGAATAAACACAATGAGCAAATTGAAATCTATAGAGTATACAAAGAAGAAAAAAGGCGGAATCGTATGACAAAAACTAATTTTAAAACTGGAACATTGAAACTGACGATGGGAATAGCTCTACATCTACATCAACCGCATCTTCAATATCTCTGACAAAAGCCAAACGTCCATTAAAACAGGCTCAATTTTTATTTCCGCAAAGTAAAGTTGCACAAAAAGACTTTGATGAAAGAATAATTAGATTTATTGTGGAAAGTATGTCACCGATATCTATAATATGTCATCAAAGCTTTATTAACATTTTCAAAGGCATGAATTTAAAGGTCATGAGCCGATTTGCTGCTATTCAGAAAGTTGACAATGAGTATCAAAATATGATTACATCTATAAAACAACAACTATCCGGTTGTGACTTTGTTTGTACAACTGCAGATATTTGGTCGTCCAAAAGAAGAAGTTTTATGGGAGTAACTTGCCACTGGATAGATCAAAATTTGACACGTCATTCGGTTGCATTATCATGTAGACGATTTGAAGGAGTTCATTCTTTTGACAGAATTGGAGAACTCTTAGATGAAATTAATAAGTATTTTGGCTTAGATAATAAAAGATTCTTGCAACTATCACAGATAATGGCGCAAATTTTATAAAATGTTTTAAAGAATTTGGAATTATGTTAAATGATGGTTTGCAAGCTACAAGTAATGGGTTTGACAAAATAGAAGAAACCACGAAGAGGAAGAATCTCCAGAGTTTATCAATGTAATGATGTCATTTGAATCTGAAACTTCCAAAAGTTTATCTTCTGAATTTAAAGTCTGTAATTTTTACCGGATCACTTACGATGTGCATCACATACAATAAATTTAATTGCTACCACAGACTACAACAATTCTTTACAAAGCTCGCATCAACTTAGAAGTAAAATTGCCAAACTTTTAACAAATGTTCAAACCTCTGGAACAAGGCAAGAAGACCTAAATCAGCAGAGATAATTCAAGAAGTTCTGGGTTGCACGTTGAGTTATCCTGGTGTAACTCGATGGAATTCGACATATGATGCTATACAAACAATTCTAGCTTACAAGGAAAAATTATTAGAGCTTTGCAATAAATTACTTGTACCTAACTTAAGTGACAACAACTTTTCATTTTAGAAGAATACTCAAAATTATGAAACCACTGCTGAAACACTTGATTTTCTCCAAGGGATAAAACACCTATTATGGGAACCTTCTTCCAAGTATTGTATCAATGCACACAAAATTGGAAAAAATTAAGCTGTCAGGAAATATTAAACAACTGTCTAAGTCTGTGGATTACATTTTAGATTCCATAGTTAAAAAACGATTTAAAGACATATTTATGTTGCAATCTCAAAAGCTGTTATAGCTGCAGTAACACATCCTATGTTTAAAATGAGGTGGTTTAATGCTTTTAAAGGAACAGATGTCTCTGTTACACCAAAAGACATTCAATCTTGGATAATAGATGCTGCTTTGGAGTTTAAAGATTTAGTGGAGCCCGATGTGGTAGCCAGTGAAGACATTCCAGGCACGTTTTTGATTTTAAAGATGATAATGTAATGCTTACGCTTACCTCAATTACAACATTCAATTTCAAATGAGCTATTTCAAAATCAGTTTGAATTTGAACTGTTAAAATATTTAAATGATAAACGAACCAACCTTGAAATGTTGAATGATTATAAAGTTGTAAGGAAAATATTTATAAAATACAACACTATCTTACCATCCTCCGCACCAGTGGAACGACTATTTTCGTTTGCACAAATTATAAATGCACCAAGGCGCCATGCACTTAGTGACACTAATTTTGAAAAGTTGGTTCTATTAAAAGCAATGTAGGTTTTAAGTAGAAATATCTTTGTTGAATGATTTTGTATATAATGTTACATTTCCTTTTGTAAATGTAAATAATCATTTTATTATTAAATATTAATTACACAAACAGTTGTAAAATTTTTATCAGTTCCGCTCGTTTAGATAAATACAATTTGTATCGTACAGATACAAGATTTTTTATAAACTTTGCATTTGGTTATAAAAGGCCTTAACCACTAACCTCTTCTACGGTTGTTAGGTAAGGTCACTTAAACCTGCAGGTGAAGAAAGTATTCTCAGAAGTGCTTCCGTGCTTCAGAATTATACAGTTTATCTGTATCTGTCTACTAATTTTGACCACTTAGTAGTTGGGAACCGCATTTAGATTATGTAAAATATTGTAGTTAGTTAAGAGTTTTTTAATTATTGGTAATTGGTATATTCATTTCACCATACAACACAGTACACAGGTTCCAAAATCATTATACCAATGTAGTATTTGATTTGGAGTAATAAGTTTGCTACAACAATTTCCACAACTTATTACTACTTCAATAGTAAAAAGATAATTATTACACATTATTGATGATGGATTTTGGAAAAGTTCTTGAAATTATTTACTTCTGCGTTCTAGTACTGGTACTGTACTGGTAGTTGCAGTACTCGAAATTACGAAATACTGAACTAAAAGTACTGGTACTTGATACTGTAAGTAAAGCAAATATTATTTAGTACTGGTTACTGGTTACTTCCAGTACTTTTATTAGGTACTGGTCACAGCTCTACTTGTACTGCAATATTTTTTTACTTTCAGTACATTACTTGAATATTGTAAGTACTTGGTAAAGAATACTGGTACTTGGTACTGTAAGTAAAACAAATATTATTTAGTACTGGTTACTGGTTACTTCCAGTACTTTTTTAAGCACTGGTCACAGCTCTGCGCATAACCAACGTATTTTTGCGATTCAAACTACCAATAAAATTTAATTGAAATGTGGGAGTAAATTTAGGAAACCAACAATGAACACACTGGTTATCTACGGTCGCGAAAAAAATGCTTATAGATTTAATATTTAATTACAGGTTAATTGTAGAACGTTTAACGCCAAACTTAAATAACACATTATGTATATAACAGCAAATAAAGGATATTTCAACTTTTTCATAATTTTGGTAATATTATAAAGTTCGCAAGTTTTAAAATAAAAACAGTTATAAACAAAATTCAAATCTATAAACCTATGCTATTTATAATGGATGAATGTAATTAAACGTCCCTTCCACATGTTTTTAAATTGTGGAATGTACAAACATCAAACGGAGACCTCCTAAAATGATCATCATTTGGTATTACTTTAGCAACAACGGGATTATGCATTCTCTCACGTTTCTTAATATTTAAAACGAATTTTAAATAGGACGATCCTAGTATAGGGGATGATATTCCTATGCAAATTAATTAATACATTGAAACTGTATGAACCACGCGGACGTGGTTGTCAAAAATCAGTCAAACGGGAAAGTACAAATTCGTTTAAAGTTAACTCTGGCAAGAAAAAACTTCGTACTTTAAAGAGATACACATACATTTTCGGGGAGAATAAACACTAAAGATTTTCAGTTTACCATTTATTTTTTAGTTTTAACATTCACCACTAGATGGCACTGAAAACATTTTTAATGTAAACATTTAATATGATAAATATTGACTAATTAATATGCTTTAATGATAGCTTATGATTTTCTAACGCCATATTTCAATACATAGTGCAATTGTATATAATAAATATATATTGCTCTATCATTGAATAATTTGAATAGCTACTTAACGGCATTAAGATGGAAAAGTGTTGCTTGTTTGTATTCTATTTATATTATACATATTGGTTATTATTATGTTTCAACTATTACTAGTTAGTTTTAGTTTTTCATATCATATTTACCTTTAGAAGCCAAGGATTTTATTGAAATTTACACCAAATCGTGTTTTCATAGATTTAATATTGAAGCTGGAAAAATGTCAAAAAGTTAGGGAGAACCTGAAAAAGATGGAATTTTAGGATATTATAAAAGAGAGAACCCTGGTACAACAAATGAATTATTTTTCAAAACCTGTTACATATATGTATTGACAGTTTTAATTACATACCTAAAGAGTATGGCACAATTGGAAGTGTGGGTAGATATTGAATAGAATAATACTAATAATTGGAACTGTATTTATTGGTAACACTATACAACTATGAATATTAACCCATTTTGAACCGGTGTCATATATATAGTACAGTTAAAAGAAAATTTTTTTTAAAGACTTTGATAATAACAAATTACTTGTATCTATGTACTAACTAATTTTCCAAAGTTTTATCTGTTACGTTGCGATGTACATTTGTTTAAGCATTTGTTATAAATAAAAAAAACCATTTTCAAAAGTAGAGCGCTATTTCAGTCACTGGTAACCAGTTTAGTTTTTCCTGTTTTTCATAAAAGCCTTAAAACTTAAATTTCACCGTTGTCCATCAATAATGAAAACAATGTTGCATGGTTATAACTACACTATTTGTGTGAGTCTATTCTTGAGTTCAGACAGGAATATACAAGTCTAAAACTTGTTGTCATATTTAAAGGACACTAGTCTAATGCATATAATACTTGTAGTGACTGCATATATTTGTGCGATTGAACTTATATTTATGTAATGAACATAAATACTGGAGACTACAAAGGTTGGCATTTAGTGTGTTTAGTTTGTGAGTAAAATATGGATAACAGACAGCTTTTAAGTGTAAAAGATATTGATATTGTAGTTTTACCACCGGATCCTAATGTTTTAAGTGATTACGATGGTGATGATGAAGAAACGGGTGAAATTGAAGTGAACGATGTTCCTGGTAATTTAGAAGATCAGCATCAAGGACCTAGTGTACATAAGAATGATGAAAATGTCACGCAGTGGCCGGTCGGTGAAAGTTCTTCAAAAACAAAAAGGGGCAAAAACTTAACAAACATTGGAGCAAGTTGCAGTTCAGTTCAGTTCAGTGTATTGGTTATCATTCCTATAAACCAATTGTGATTCGCTTTTTTGGAAGCAGTTGCACGACTTTGACTGAAGTCCACCACAATCCAGTCATTTTCTTCCAAAACTGCCCCTTCAGTGAGACTGCAGAGTCCAGTAATAGTCGAACCATTCATCTAGACATAATGCACATCCTCTAGCACTTCTTGTTCTGCAACAGATTCTGAATCAGAAGAATTTATTTCATTTTTTGATGATTCTCGTTGATTGTTGTCCAATGTCAATGAGCTGTCTTCAGAACAAAGATCCAAACGTTGGACACTCTTACCAGGTTCAACATTAATTCGTTTTTTAGGAACTCGTGGCTTAGAACCTTCATACCTCATTTCCTTTAATAATGTCACTATTGAATCATCCACCAAACCAGTGTCATTCTCACTTGCATGCTTAGTAGGGAGCCAGTTCAACACTTTTTGTGAATTAAGTAGAACTATTCCACATTTTCTATATCCAGCTATAAATGTTTTCCTTAGCATTTTCGCGAATTTTTTATTTAGCTGCATAAGAAGCTGAGGAAATGAATCTTTTGCGATAGTCGGTTGCTTCCTACCAGGATCCTTCTTCCATTTTAACAAAATTTGTCGCCATGCATTCTTCAAAGGCGAAAAAAAAGCCACATAGAGTGCTGTGTTAAATGTGTAGAATTACTGGGTAAAAACACAAACTCTATGTTATTTTCTTCACACATCTCAATAGCACTGATTGACAAGTGGGAGGACAAATTGTCTCCTAAAAGGATTTTCCGTCCAGGTAATTTTGATGCATATGGTATAATAATGGTTTTCTTGAAAGCAAAAAGAATCAAACCAACCCGTCGCACTTCTGTTGTATCTGGCATTACTGGGTCCACCAACTGTTCAGCTATCATACAAATGTAGTGCTTTGTACACTATATATTCTGGGAGAAGCACACCATCACTTGCAGCAGCATACATCAAAGATGATGTATTTGTGCTGTTGATTAAACGATCAGGGTATTTTACACCACGTTTGGCAATAATTATTTTATGTCCTGGGTCATCGCTCAAACAGGTCTCATCATAATTAATAATATTTGATGGAGGTACGTCTTTCAACGTTTCTGCAAGCTTAGTGAAATAAGAGTTTATTGTTTCCTGGTTAACTCCTGCTCTTGCCTGTTTAACATTTTGACACATTCTTTCAGTCAAGGCACTTTATAACGGTTTAAGAAACTATATACAAAATCTTTCCCAGAGAAATTGTTCTTAAATTTTGACACATTTTGATCTTTAGAATCTAGATAACTCTTAACTATACACCTTAAATCATAACCATTTAAGGGTTAACCCTACTCAGAACAGGTGATTAGGCGCCTCGCTAAATGTTCTTCAACTTGAGCAGAAAGAACAGGCTGGCCACCGACCTTTAACGGTTTCTTTTGCATTTCAGAACATCTTTTATGTCGATGTAATACTGACTTGGGAATGCCATATTTCATTGCAGCTTTCCTTAAAGACAGACCTCTAGATACAGCGTTTAGGACCTCCTCGATTTCGGCAGCAGAGTGCGGAACTTGATGTTTCCTTCTCAGGTTAGGTTTATAGGTTCTTGGCATTGTTCGATTTATGTTATTCATTCACCTGCAACAAATTTTGTGCATATAAGTAAGTCTGCTATTATAGTTACAGTACCTATGAGAAAACCTAAAGAGATAACACAAATAGTTTATTTTCAAGGTGTCTCTTTTCACCCCAACTCACATTAAAAAATTCACTTACTCAATTTTTAGGTTGTATAATTTGAAATAAAATGAAATAAATAATAATAAAGGTCAGAACGCAAACCTATAAGTATATTCCACAATGTGAACTGTAATTGTAAAAAATATATTGATATTTACCTTGCTATACAGATAAAGTTACTTTCTTCTTTCAAAAACCACTAATCAGCTGATCATGGGCAAAACAAAACGGTGGGACATCTGACTGCAACAAAGTGTACTAATGGAGTCAAAATGGACACCAAACATGCATTGTTTACTACAAAATTATAAAACATTTAAAAATATTCTCTAAACTGGATAATATTAACGTAAATATACTTTTACTGATTTTTGTCCGTATTCACACCAGCGTCACTTTTCACCCCATTCTAAAAAGAAATGCAAATAGAGAAGGACAAGATTAAAAAAATTATTGAAGAAGTACATCATTTATCTCCTATACAATTGTTTGAAAAATGGTTCTCTGATGATGTTTATAATTATATACAAATAGAAACCGAGCGATATATCAAATCTGTAAAAAATCTTAGTGATTTTACTGTAACTACCAATGAATTGAAAACTTTTGTTGGATTTTTACTGCTTTCTGGGTATCACATTTTGCCTTCCAAGAAATTATATTGGAATGCAGACAAAGACGCTGGGATAGAAATTTAGGTTGTGAAGGGTATGTAGAACTTTATAGATTAGCACAGAATAGAAAAGTTAAAGCGACCTTAAGTAAGGTCGAAAACAAAATGATGATGATATATATAAAATACTCATATTTAGACCAGGGTAGAAAATTAATGAATTACATAAAATAATTTTAATCACCGTGTATAAGGAATTTTATTAGATAATACGCTTTATTAAAACACCGTGGAGAATAAAAATTCCTTCGTTTCAGTAAAAATAAGAGATTTAAATCATGTACAAGACGCTTTATATCAAAAGAAACAGTATTAACAAGCTCTACGTGTAATGTAATTATTCCGAGGAAAGAAACAAATGGAAATTACGTGCAAAATTTATATTAATTAACCCTATTTTAAGTAACCGGTATTAAACAAAACGTACAGATAATAATTAATATTTAGTTAGGATTCACTAAAATTTAAAGAGTATTAATTTTAATTAAAGTTAATTGAACCGTTAGTAACATATAATATCTATAAAAACTTGTAAAAACCCAATAAAATAAAGCTCTGAGAATTAATATTATGTTTGAACACCTGCGTATTTTTAAAAAGCTCATTCGGCGTAAATTTTGCAGATAATTAATGGTTACAAAGAATCTTGGAGAAACCGGGGCTTAATATTCACGGGAAGGCGCGATACGGGGTTATTTAACCCAGATAGTCCACATGGACTGAAATAATCGACAATAAGGAATATCAATTTGCACCACTAAGAACAGGTTAGATAGAGACAGATAATATGCGCAAGACCGAGGCACATATAGTAAAAGGCGTGAGTAGAGCAACGTCATAGGGTTGCGATTGGTTGAAAGTAAAAGGCAAAAGTTGAGAGGTAAAAATAACATTTCGGTATAGAAGTCAATTAGTTATTTCCAGACATTGCGTGCCGTGTTGAAATTTTGAGATTTAACTGGGGCGAGTACAAAATTCGTAAAAACCGACGCACAGGCTACGGAATGGGAACCGAGAATGCGAAATTCTTTAGAATTGCCCGTTTTGAGGACTCGACCGACAGACAGGCTAACCGCTATATATACCGAGGTGAATATAAACAAGCTCTCTTACATCCGCGACTTGATTCAATACGTTAAACAGTGCATTTTAGTTTGATAGAATAATTTAAAGTTTGCTCGTATATTTTGGTGATTTAAAACAGTTTGTTATTTACGTGCTAACATGAATGTACTTGAGTGCACTTAGATACAAGGTAATAAAATTTAGTATCACTGTACCAATTAGTAAAATTTACAACGACAAATGTATACACAAAAGTAGGCAGTTTTGGCGTATATTGGTGAAAGAAGTATGAATTTCTTTGCTATTTTCGGGGGTGTTAATGATTAAATGGTTCATAAACGTGTCTGGATCCACAAAACAAGGGTCAGATATACACAGATGAGTTCCGGAAAAGCCCTGAGACAAATTTAAATAAATGGTGATGGAGAAAATTTTAAAAGCGTTGAGAATCAGAAGCTGTAAATATAATCCAGTTGGAATGGTGTGATTAACAAAAGGGACGATGTACATTGAAGCTACGAGTGCAGTAACCTTCAGGTAATTTATACTATTTTGTTTGAACTTTGATATTTTGTGTGTGTTGAATAACTTTATAATTGATTTACTTTAAATGGACATTAGTGAAATTGTACTAACCATAAAATTTTAATTTTAAGATGAAATTTGCTTGTTTAAGTAGAAAGGGGTATTTAGTATTGATGTTCTGGATTATGATGAAAATTTGGGTATGTCTTTGAGCTCAATTAGACGAACCTGGTTAATTAACGTAAAGGGGTGGTAGATGCTCCCTTTGTACTCAGACTCCGGTCTGCATATATTGTTATATTAATTAGTAGGCATCCAACAAGGACTTTAATTCAGGATGCACATTTAAATGATAATAAATGTAATCTTGAAAATTTCTGATACTGAAATTTATGCCAAAATTTAATTTTGAAATTTTAATGTATTGTGAATATTGATGTAAATAGAGTTAACGTTCGTGTTTGTGGTAGGAATGTGTTTGTTTTTTTATGAATGAGGATGAAAGTTATCTAGGGGAGCAGCCGAGGCGATTAACAGAAGAAAGTCAATGGACCAACACAGTTAAAGTAATGAATAGCTTTTCGTAGGATTCACAGCATTCTGGACATCCAATTCGTAGGGGCTCGATTCGAAAAGTGGAGTACCCGGATTTTGGTGGTATCACAGCAAATATGACGCCCAATCTGTGGGGCTCGAATGTTTTTTTAAGGGCCAGTTCCCGCATTCAAAGGAGCATTTCACAGCAATATATATATATATATATATATATATATATATATATATCATATCGCTCGGTCCTGGTAGAAAGCAACCGACTATCACAAAAGATTCATTTCCTCAGCTTCTTATGCAGCTAAATAAAAAATTCGCGAAAATGCTAAGGAAAACATTATAGCTGGATTTAGAAAATGTGGAATAGTTCCACTTAATTCACAAAAAGTGTTGAACCGGCTCCCTACTAAGCATGCAAGTGAGAATGACACTGGTTTGGTGGATGATTCAATAGTGAGATTATTAAAGGAAATGAGGTATGAAGGTTCTAAGCCACGAGTTCCTAAAAAACAAATTAATATTTAACCTGGTAAGAGTGTACAACGTTTTAATCTTTGTTCTGAAGACAGCTCAATGACATTGGACAACAATCAACGAGAATCATCAGAAAATGAAATAAATTCTTCTGATTCAGAATCTGTTGCAGAATAAGAAGTGCTAGAGGATGTGCATTATGTCCAAATGAATGGTTCGACTATTACTGGACTCTGCAGTCTCACTGAAGGGGCAGTTTTGGAAGAAAATGACTGGATTGTGGTGGACTTCAGTCAAAGTCGTGCAACTGCTTCCAAAAAAGCGAATCAAAATTGGTTTATAGGAATGATAACCAATACACTGGAAGGAAATCAAACCAAAGAATATGAAGCTTCCTTTGTGAGATATGTGGAAACAAAAATCAATCCTGGATCAACATTTAAGTGGCCAGATAAGAAAGACCGATGTTTTTTTGATAAAAAGTGGATTGTAGGACATCTACTTCATCCACAACTACTTCGACGTGGACTCATGAAGTTTAATGTTAATGTAGATGAGTGGCATTAACGCATGTATATAAAAATAAATTTTATACCTTAACTAAAAAAGATATTTGTACTCTAATTTTGAATTTTTATTTTTTAAAAACTGTCCTGCTGTCCCTTTTTACCCTTTCTACTGGTAGTTTAGGAACAGCATGCTTGTAATCATGATAAAATATAACATGTCCCTAATCACCCCGACTGTGGGGTGAAAAGGGACAGTAAGTAAAAATTAAAAAAATTCTGTAAATTTAAAAATATGTATGTTTTATTACTTATGTATATATCCTTACAGATATAGACATTAAATGACAGAAACTAGGTTAAATTATTTTAAGATAAAGAAATTATTACTGGAAATTCCTAAAAAGTGTCCTCTTTCACCCCATTTTACGGTACTACGGGAACAGAATAGCTTATATTAGTGGAAATATCTCTTTCTATTCCTTGTACTAATAATTTGAAAATTTAATTCATATGATGCAAGTAACACTTGTTTCTGGCCTTTATTATGACAAAATATAAGTTGATCTGAAAGTTTAAAGTATTAAAACTGTAGTTAGCGACTACATAGTTCAATTACATCAAAGAGTTGAATAACATATGTTACAGTTATAGTTCAAATCAGTCATATGGTTATTGATTAAATACAGAGACTGCTTCAAAAGGCGTTTACTGATTTAAAATTATTGCAAGAAGTAAAAAATGCGGTTATAATACAGTAGGCGATGATTAGATAAGTTTTTTGTAAGGACTAATATTTACAATAAAGTATTTCATTTATGGCAAGCTAAATATACTCCCTGAACATAACCTGCTAGAACCATCCCATATTTATGAAAAACATTTGTTATACATTAAAAATTAACTTACCCTGTAAATAAATCTGAAATAGCATGCGCAAGTTTCTCCATTGCACCTTCATCGTTTTCCGAATCGGACTCTTCCAAAAAAGCAGACAAATTTGTTTTAATATATCTATTTGTCAATTTATTAAACAGTTTTGGAGGTTCAAGATATACCATATCAGTTTGATATTCATCATCTTCTGATGAGGTAGGTGATGCATGATCTCTCTTCGTTGCACTACTTTCTTTTCGTATTTTATTTTCTGTTGTGTTTAAAATCGGTAATGATTTATCTTGAAAGATTCTGATAATAATATCCCAGGGTGTGTACTCGTTTTCATTTGAAACTACAGGATCAAGAACTGGTTCCCAAGTTTGCAAACTTTCGTTATAGTAATTTGCTTGAATGGTTATTTCACATGTTGAATTAAGCAAAGAAGTCCAATTGTGTGCAGTAATTTCCAAAGTTGATTTTGCAACAAATACAGGTCTATTATCGAGTTCTAAAACTAATATTGCATCAGTCTTAGATAATAAAAATACTTCATGCACTTTGTCTTTGGGTGAAACTTTACTTTCTATGTATTCATCCTCTGATAAAGGAACATAATTGGGGAGTTTCTTTGGCTCCCATAAATCAAAGGATTCTGAATTCTTATCAGATTTATGATTTCCTTGCTTAATTTCTGGTGTTGCTGTTTCAGGCAGTTTAAAATGTTCTATAATATCATGTAGAATATCGTGTAATGCATGAACAACACGACTACAAATTTGAACGCAAATTACTGACACTGTCAATATGATTTTTTCTCCTTTTTCATCTGATAACGTTTTAGAAAACTCAATATCACAGCGTTTTAGAACGGCAAACGGTGCTGACGAATTAATTCCTAAATCATAAAATACAGTATGAAAACCAGACAACGAAATTGTTAAGCTTAATCCATTCACATTTCTTGAGTAATCTGATAAAATTTCTGCTTTGGTAACGAAATATCGCTTTTTATTTGACGTTGTTTCTACGAGAAAAATAAATTCTGGTTTATTAATTCGTACTGCAATTGTAATACTGGGATGTTTTATTTTTGTTTCTATAGTTTCACCAATTTCACCAATATAACCAAGATTTATAATTCCAAGGTCAGTGCTTTCTTTAGGTAAACATTCCAATGCAAAGGTTGCTAATTTTTCACAAAGTGGAACTGACAAACATAAACACATGCGACCAAATATAATATCAATAGAAGTATCCCACCTTTTGGTGCGATGAAAAGTTATATCAATAATGGGAGGTTTATTTACGGTAATGTTGCTATTGTTGTTTCTATTATCATCCACGGGAGAATGAAGTATTCTAAAAAAATCGAAAAATATTAGCAATTTGTAAATAAATGCAATTAATTAAAATAAAAATAAACAGAATCATTCTTATCGCATCAGTACTAAATGTAACTATTTCCAAAACACAACCTATATACAAATCATTATTTTCGAGTATTTTCGCCTATAAAATTACAATAATGGATAATTCTACCAATTAGGGTTCTTAAATAATTAAATATAATGCATGCACAATATTAGTTGTAAGTGTCCCACATATACACAAATGTCGAATAAAAAAACAGTCGTCGTACTAATTTGATAATTATAGAACGATATAAAATATTGACATAATTGATTTTCTTGTTCCTATGCGACCCAATGTTTATACAAAGACGTATTACATGAAAACCTAGTGTGTTAAAAGACATACTGCATAGATCAGGTTGCAGATTATATTATTTGAACAAACACCATTATCAATAGGAGAATTTGTACAACTTGATGGCTAAAGTGAATCCAGAAACTGCCAAGTGTATTCATTCTATTCTGCAATCCAAACTTCTATAACCTAAATTTTTGATAATTTAAACCAATTATAATGGTAACAACAGTTTGTGTCTGTTACTTAAACTCCCGCAACTTGAACATCTTCATATCTCAAATATTAATAATGTCATTTAGCTTCTACAAGTGAAACAAGCCTAAGTCTAAATAAACATGTTTCGAAAGCACTCAAGAAAAAGAAGGGAAACAAAAATTATGCAGAAACAATGCCAAGGTTATTGGTACGCAAGGATACCATTCATGTGTTCACAGTTCATAAAGGATCACTTGCTTTTGATTGAATTATTCAAAAATAACACATAAATAATCCTTTATTTTTATATACATTATATTTTCTATATTTTATTTTTCCATTACTATCGATATTTTAATTTTCTGGTACTTTGATACTAAAATATATTATAACTTCTATTTATCCTGTGTATGTTAAATTTAACCTATCATGTCTCATGCACATGCACATGATGCGGCAAACTTAGACATTCAATGTTGATTACACGCCGACTCGTGATTTTATAAAAATGACAGGATGATATAGCAACAATTACCAATAATAATCAAAATTATTAAAATAATATTTAATGCGTTCCTTCAGTTTTACCATAAAAATAGAACCTGACTTTTGTGGCATGCCTCTAAATTCACCTTAACAACGGTGTTAAGCAAATAAATTAAACTGTAGTATAAGAAATTATGATAATTTCTTACCCTTTATCATAAGCATTTTTTTCGAGTCCTAATTCCTCGATTAGAACACCATCAATAGACAATTTACCATCAATACTATAATCTGTGTAAACAGATACAGACAATAAGATTTCTACTGCTTCAAATTTACACAATCCATGATTCAAATCACGTATTGGCGAACTCAGTAATTCACCAGAATCAAAAAACAGCATCAATCTAATTCCTTCAATTGAAAATTTTAAAGTCACATTTTTTTGTTTTGGTTCTGAGAAAAAAGCCTCAAGTGTTTTAACTGTATCGTCCACATTTGTATTTTGAACAGGTGACTTTATGGTATCAGGAATTAAATCAATTAATTTTCCTTCGCCAATGTTATCAACATACACAGAAAAAATTAAAGACAAATCACTTTGTCCTAGCGTTATTTGAATTACATCCATAATGCCATCAATATCCCAAGATAACTGTTGATATCGTTTTACGTCCATATGAATATTTAATGGTTCAATCATTGTTTCCTAAAAAATAATGTTATTATTATCATATATATTTAATACAAACAAAACCACGTTTTACAAAAAAAATCAGAAACTGTACAATTTTAACTAAAACAAAGACATAAAATATCGAATTCAGTATAATAGCAAATGAACAAGATACACTGGGCATGTGTCAGCACCACGTAATCAACAGCGTTTCATTTTGATGTTAGTAATGCAGTAGTAAAATTAATTCAATATTACAGATCTGATTTTATAAACATGACAGATTCAGATTTCTTCATTCAATTTTTTTGCACCGTCCAAATCTCAGAATTTGTTTATCTTAGAACCTGGAGAAAATTCTTATTATAAATGTTGCCACAAACATATCTTTAAAGACATTTGAAATGTTGTAATTTGATATTTTCTTTTTAAAAGTTAAATTTTCTAATTTATTCTCTAGCTATCAAAGTAGGGCAAACATTTCATTACTGATTTCATTCTTTTCTTCCCGGTCTGCTTGACTTAAGAGTAACATATTAGTATAAAACTGACTAACTTCTGCTAATTACATTTTTATAGTGGTAAGGAAGTATATTTTCTTTCAGAGTAAAATTCTTATAATCTGGCATCTCTTAAACGATTTTCAAAAAATTAAGCACATTGTAAAGAAGACTCAGGGTTGAAGTTAATTAACATTGTAATTTACCGTTATCTGATATTATCTAATTTGCCTTTTGTTGTACATTTAATATCAAATGCTATCGCTCTAAACACAACCTAAAAAACAATACTATATAACAAATTTACTGGACAGTATCACAAATTAACATCTTTCATCATTCGGAAAATAATTTTTATTTTTTTGGTTACGCCTACCTTACATATAAATTCCAATTACAGAATAGAAAATAACAATAAGTCTTAATAATAACAGATAGTGAAAACACACAAAAAAGAATAGTAATTATAACACACAAAAACGGAATGACAGTTTTAAATTGTATTTTATTTGTTTAACACAACTTGCTTAATGTTATTCAATGAAGTAGAGATGATGTTGAAGTGTGATTGCAACTTTGAGTTATTTTACAAGTCAGATGCAACTGAGAAAATTTTAAAACATTTGTTCGAGGAATAGTGTATGAAATGTGTGAAATTTTCGAGAGGTTAGACAAGGTGCAGAGAAGGATATTTCACTAAGTATCCTTGGGCAGTGAAAGTTCAAGAGTATATGTACAAAAATATTGTAGTATGCAGAAATGGTGTTTATCCAGTGGGTGAATGTTGAATGTGGCGAGTGGAATATCATATCCCATACTTTGTTTTACTGGCGGAACAACAGGCTGCAAGGGTGCGGTTCATCCAAGTGGATGGATGACTGGAGAAAACTTCATAACTTTTTTAAGCACTTTCTTGAGTATACTAAACCATCCAAAAATAGGCATGTATTAATAATTTTCGACAACCATTACAGCCACATCCAGATCGACGTAATAAATTTAGCACGTGAAAATAATGTAATTTTACTTACATTGCCGCCCCACAACAGTCACAAACTGCAACCGTTTGACATTTCCGTTTATGGTTCATTTAAAACCTAGCCTTATGCTGAGGCAACCAGGTAAACCCATCCAAATATATGACATACCAGAACTTTCAAAAGACACAATGGCAAAGGCATTTACGCCTTCAAACATAGTTAGCGGTTTTCGTCAGACGGGCATCTACCCTTTTAATGAACATATATTTACAGATGACGACTTTTTGAGGGCTTATGTGACTGATCGTGATTTACCAACTTTCTCTAACGATTTAGTTTTGTAACCCAACATGCAACGACACGATGTAGAAGATATCGCTCATCAGCCAGGTGAGAACTGCCAAATAATGACAGCCACTTCAGCTGATTCTGACATTATCAGTTCAGAAAAATTTTTACCGTTTCTCAAAGCAGCACCACACATTAAGAAAAATAGTGGGCGAAAGCCCGGAAGAACTAGAGTGATTACCGAAATGCCCAAAAAAAAAATGAAATTGAGGAACAACAAGCAGCCAGGAACAGAAAAAAGAAAATTGAAAACCAAAAACGCACTACAAGAAGATTAACATCAGGATCAAAAGAAAAAACGAAAGTTATGGAGAGTTCTTCATCACAGGATGAAAATTTGAATGAAAAGGACATTTGCAAAGATAGCAGCTCAGATGTAGATTTTATTAGTGATGAAGAGGAGGTTTGCCCTGAAATTAAAGTAAAAGACAGAAAATATTCGCCAGGAGAATACCTTCTAGTAAAGTTAAAAGTAAGAGGAAAAAAGAAAATTTTGTTCATTATATTGCTAAAATTTTGAACTTCACAGTTCTTTCATATTTAACCTATCTGTGCAAAAGTCCTAAAACAAATGAATTCTCTTTTCCCGTTGAAGTGGACACAGATGACATATCAATGGACCAAATTGTTGGAAAGTTGAATGAAGATATTTCCAGAGATTCAAGTAAAAGGATTAGTAAATCTTTATATTTTCGAGACAATTTAAGTAACTCAGTTTCTGCTATGCGTTGATCTTTTATAGTGTCCTAAAACTCCCATCTGGTTGGTTCAAACCTCCCCCATGTGGGGAGATTTAGAACACTTAACTTTTTTTAAAAAACCATACCCAAAATTTGTGGAATGTAGTTTTTTAAGAATAAACTAATGCTTTATGTTCACAAATGTTAATGCTTTAATATACCTATACTTTAATATTTATGTGCTAGTTTGATGGTTCTCAAAACGATCCTTTAAGAAAATCGTCCAGAACCTCCCGCCTAGCCCCTATATTCGAGCAGGGAACAAATGTATCTAAATGATAAAGCCCATTCTTTTATGAAACTTCTTGACCATGTAAGGTTTTGACTAATTGCACCAGACTAAATATTCATTGGGTACTTTTGCATTGAAAATAAAGGATGGAACGGTTTTATTATTTATTATGACAACAAAATAAAAATATCAATCATTGAATTGCTGACTTACCTACTTAACTTTACTTATAACTAATTCAACCCTCGTTATTCTTGCATGTTTAACGGGATGTCATAAATTTAGGGTAAGGCTATCCGTTCTTCTTTGATAATCATATGTAAATTATAGTAATAATGATTACTACTCAGACTTCTTATACTTCGTGTAGCTCTTCGGGAGAATAAAAGATACCATAACTACATTCCACCTGAAGTACAGAGCCAACTGCCCTTTTCTATCTTGAACCAACCTCGCATTTCAACAAGCTCCCCACCTCACCCCAAGCGGGAAATCAACACATCGCCCGTTCACTTAAAATTCCAATAGTAGAAACCACTCCACAGCTCCTCAAAAGTTTTAAACAGAAGATTGCGTCAAGTCAGCTGAAGGTTAAAATTCTTCAACAGTTTTACTTATATTTTAACAATTTTTATCTTCAGAAAGCAAATCAAATCAAAGTGATTCTCCGTGTTGCTTAAAATAATAATGGAGTTGTTGTAAACTCTTAACTAATTGCACTAACATATGACAAACCAAACATATAGCCAGCATAAACCTGTTTTACGATAAACGTACATAAATTTCTACAACAAAGATGCTTTTATAGCAAACGTAAATTTAAAATCAGATATACATGAAAAGTAAGCCAGTTTTTTTTTTAAATTAAATATTTTAATACATAATAAAAGTTACTTATCTAAAATTTCAAACACAAGAAAAGAAACAAAAATTTAGAAGGCAAACAAATTACATTCTTACATCATCAGGTTTCTTATAGGGTATCAAATTTACAATGTTTTGAATATTCATGGGCAAACCAGACTTGTCATCAACAATTTCATAAGAATTTGGAGCTACCACTCTAGTAATAGTTCCTGAACCTTTGTATAAAAGAAAAAACTTTTTAATAACATTATCTTAATGTGACGACAAATCATGTGTTTTGATAAGGACCTTATCACCTACTTTAAATGTAATAATTGTGTCTCTTGTCATGTTTGTATTTTCGCTTTTCTGCCTTAGTCTTTAATCTTTCCCCTACTAACTGGATAATGCTATCTTTATTTAATACATTTTGCGGCAACTTCAAATTTTTCAACATTACACTCATACCAGGACCATATTGAATATCATTAGGTGTAAAACCAGTATTAATATGAACGACAATGTTCAACCAATCCTGAATCATTTTAATTTTTATTGCCCAACTTTGATGTTGGTTATGACAAAACGCTCTCAATAGCCTGCCTATTTCTTTGTTGGCACGTTCGACCATATTATCAGCTGGAAAATAAGTGGATGTGAGTAATAATTTTATTTCTTTCCCCATCAACGTATTTAGGTACATTTTGCTTGAGAATTTGCTCCCGTTATCACTTAAGATACTACATGGCAACCCAAATTTATCGAACCATTGATTCAAACAATGTAATATAGCTTTTGAAGTAGCTTTCCTTAACTGAAATAACTGAACATACTTGCTAACAACATCCAAAATTACAAATAACCGAGTAACCCCACCCCGCGAAACAGGCAGAGGTCCAATAAGATCTATACTTAACATTTGATTTGGTTTTTCCGTTACAACACTATACATTTCCATGACTTCAAACTGTCGCCTTTGATTTTTGGCATAGGTCACAGTTGGACATAAACTTTCGGAATACCTCCTTAACTTTTGGATAATAAAAATCTTTACTAAAAGTTAAATAACCTTTACTAGCACCAAAGTGACCCTGTTCCTCATGAATATATTTGATTAAAGATTGTATTTGTTCTTTAGGAATTACAAGTTTGTAATTTGAATATCTATTGTCCTATTAATTATTTACAACCCCGGACACTCGTGAACCAGTAATCCCCATATAACTGTCTACTTTATTCAAATACTCGACCGCCTCATCTCTCGACCTGCACATTGCTAACCCCATTTTAATTTCGGGTGAAAAACGTTCCGATATGCTACTTAAAATTTGTATTTGACTAGGTGGTGGTCTAAAGTATGAAGCTTCTGCCACTAACTTTTGAAAATACTCGGAGCTCGGGCCACTTTGGTACCTACCCAACCTAAACTTTCTCAATGCATCTCTTTCTGTATCGGTATTCCAATATTTAACCAGGAATAGCTCAGAAAAATCATTGAAATTGGTAAATTTATATTCATTCCATTCTACGCAGATTACAGCCGCCTCTACTAATGCCCTTACTGAAAAACTAACCCATTTGTTAAGTGGAACCTCTGCTTCTCGTAAGTATTTAATTAATTTTCTAATAAATGCAACAGGGTGCATATTTTCTGTTGGGTTAAATTTAACAGTTTGCCCTAAAGAATTCCGCCATAATGCAAATGATGTCAATAATGTATCCAAATTCCCTTTTCTATTAATCCCTACTTCAGTGGCAACGTTTCCCCTCTCAATAGCCCCTCCATTTACTTCATACTCCCTACTTATTGCATTATTCAAATCACTAAAGGAATTTTCCACTGAATTTTCCCCATTTGAGTTAAGAAATGTGAGTTAAGAAATACATCATTCAACATTACACTATTATTGTCATTCATCATTTTATATATTTACCAAATACCTAATAGAAACAGTTAAATAAACAAAATTTATTCTTAATTTCAAAGTTCCTCTTACATCAATACCTACCTGGTTTTAGCATTTCCAGCAAAATACAAATTGACCTTGCTATGGGAACCCTTAAAACCAACACGTAACTGTAGATCTGTAAATTTATTATCTTTTATATTTTATAAATAGAATAACTGGATATTTTTCAGAATTTCGGTTGAACAGCCTCGCTCCTACTCTCATATACCTTAACAGTAAAAATTAATGCATTTTTATCCACTTCCATCCTTTTAATTTTCATATGCCGATTGTAACATTTTGACTAATTGCACCAGACTAAATACTCATTGGGTACTTTTGCATTGAAAATAAAGGATGGAACGATTTTATTATTTATTTTGACAACCAAAAAAAATCAATCATTGAATTGCTGGCTTATCTACTTAACTTTACTTATAGCTAATCCAACCCTCGTTATTCTTGCATGTTTAACTGGATGTCGTAAATTTAGGGTGAAGCTGTCCCTCCTTCTTTGATAATTATACGTAAATTGTAGTAATAATGATTACTACTCAGAATTCTTGTACCTTGTGTAGCTCTTCTGGAGAATAAAAGATACAATAACTACACTTCACCTGAAGTACAGAGCTGACTGCCCCTTTTATCTTGAACCAACCTCGCATTTCAACGAGCTCCCCACCTCACCCCAAGCGGTAAACCAACACATCACCCCTTCACTTAAAATTCCAAAGTAGAAACCACTACAACCAGATAGTGAACGTATTCAATAAAGTTTAACTTTCTATCAAAGTACATACCAATATCTTTAATTAATAGCAGGCAATGAAGATTGGTATCATAACATGTAATCGTATCGTACAGGAGTGTTCATTCTAGAGAATGTCATAGTGTAGCATTTTCGAACATTTAATGGGAGGCTGTTAATAATACACCATAAAATTAGACGGTGAAGATTATTTTTCATTCTCTTACAAGCTTCCTCTGAATTGATTTCACAATATAGTTTTAAATCGTCTGCATAGGAAATGGTTTACATCTAGTGCATTGCCGATGTCACTGATGTAAATTATAAACAACAGAGGTTCCAATATTGATCCTTGGGGCACACCAGAGGAGATATGTATCAATTTAGATTTATGGTCACGGTACTGCACATACTGAGATCGATTTTCAAAAGACGAAGCTAACAGTGATATAGAAACTTCAGAGAAACCAAGCTTGTTTAACTTAAAAAGGACCTGGATCTTCCTGATTGGTTAATGGTGTTGGATTATGAATCCATATACAGCTACAGAATAATCAGTACTATTATTAAGCTATTCTTAAATGCGTAACAAATGCATTACTGAATAGTTGTGGGAAAAATAATTTAAAACATATGGGGCCTGAGGTCACTAGCATGCAGTATTTTTCACTTATTCAAGGAAACTGTAATCTTGTACAGTCGCCACCCTTTACTTGGGTTCCAGCAATCATCTTTAGATACTAAAACGAATGGCTTGTACAAATATATATGTATGTATATAGAAAAAAATTCCATTGGTCGTTCATGGAAGTGTAATTTTGCAGGAATAATATTTTCAAGTAATTTTCAACTTTTAGGATTCATTTTGTTGGTCCATCGTTTTACGACTTTTACTGTTATTAGTCATTTCATTTTCCGTTGTGCCTGCTTTAACTTGTGCTCTTGGTTTAGTAAAAAGTGTATAACATAGTGCATCGACCCAACAGTACCTTGTTTTCTTAGTGGTACCTGTTGTCATATCTACTAAGTATATAATTGATTAAATAGAAAGTACAAGTGAAATGCCTACATCGGCAGCGGGTACTAAAGAAATTTTACTAGATACTTTAAAAAAGTATAAAAACGTTTTCTATACAAGAAGGTGTTACCATTTTTATAGAGATGTAAGTAATGATTTAGAATTGCCCATGACACCCAAATCAATTTATTCTTCTTTGAGGAAAAAGAATTGTCAATTGTTTAAAGAATTAATGAACATTTTAAATATAGATATTATTACGGAAGTAAGTTTTCCAGAACAAACTGATATTGATAATATCAAAGATTATGAAGATATCACAGATTCTAAAGACAACAACGGCACTGACAATGAATTTATTCCCAATTCAATACCTCATTCAAAAAATTAATTAAATTCAAAAAATTTTTACCTTTATTTTGTTGAGATATCTTGGGCTAAATTGAAACATTTTGAGAAGTATACTTTTAGAAATGACAAAACAAGAGCTTGCAATATAAGGACAAAGAATGTACTGCCTAAAGGGCAGTGGACTCATTAATAAAGCTTTATATGAAACTCAAAAATTACTGTGAACTTGGACGTTTAAAATGACTTTATCAAAATATAAATTTTCTGAAGCTGCATGTAAGCAATGTTGAGCAACCTTGACTACACAATTAAAAAATTAAAAACCTGATGAAAATGTGAAAACCATAATGTGTATAATTACGAATTATGATCCAAATTTTGTACACTCCACAAATATCAAAAAAAGATTAGCTGGTACAGAGCATGAAACTGCTCAAAAAGAATTACAGAATACATCAGCAATAGTTTACAGGAGAAACTTTCTTACAGAAAAAACAATTTATGGAGAAAAGAGCCTCCCAATATTCATAAAGACAGTATATATCGTCAGGTTAAATATGAGGCAAACAAAATGTCACGTTTAAACAACAATTCTTTTCTAGCTTTATGGGTAGCTAAATATACACTGCCATTTTTAGTTCCATACATAACATTGGTGTTGATTCATTTTTTATCCGTTATTGGACTATTTCCCAAGTGCAATTTTTAAAGAATTTTAAAGATTCAATAAAATAGTTCCTTCTATAGATGCTACTGAAAGTCTAGCTAGAGCTATACAACCCTCATCAAAGCCCGTACGTTATGACTACAGTCACGCCATTTTTTTTATACATTGCTGTTCTACATAGTGAAGAATATCCATCTCCTGTAACCCAAATGCTTTCTCAACCCACACAACTTTAAGTATTTCTACCTGGTTAAGATACTGGATGTGCGATATTAAACAGTTTTCTGTAAATGAAATAATTATCGACTGTTCAGCAGCACTTGTAAATGCTCACATTGAGTGTTTTACTAGTTGTGCAGGAATAGATGAATATTTGTCTCAATGCTACCGGTATTTGCAAAATAATATAAAGGATTGTCTGCCTGAGAGTTATGTAAGTAGTGTTAAAAATTACTTTATAAAATACACGTTTTCCCTTTTTCTATTGTTTTCTCCATTATCACCCGTGTTTCCCTGTTTCGTCTAAACCCAAATTGATCTTCTCCTAGTATTTCTTTAGCTCGTTTTTCCATTCGTCTTGTACAATTCTAGTTAATATTTTTGACACGTGTGCTGTCAAACTTATTGTTCGAAAATTTACACGTCTATCAGCGTCTCTCTTTGACTATGATGTTACTTTTGAAATCTTTGGGTATCTCGCTTGTCTCATACATATAGCTTACAAGTTAGAAGAGACGTTCTGTTACTGCTTGTTCAGCGGCTTTTAGAGTTTTTGCTTGCACCTTATCTGCACCCGACGCCTTACCATTTTTCAGACCCTTTAATGCTAATTCAAACTCATCTCTAAGCATAGGATAGCCCATCTTTTTTTCAATGTCTGATTCCTGTTGTAATGCTGTTATTTACTCTCCTGTATATAAATTCCTTATATATTCTTGGCATCTATCCACTTTCTCTACATTTTCTATAATGACGTTTCTCCTGCATCCCTTATATTTTAGCTGTCATTTCTCATGCCTACAACAAATAAACCTACTACCGCTCCTTCCCAACCCTCACCTACTACTGCATTAAAATCCCCCGTAATTATTAAATTTTCATGTCCCTTTACGTATTTTAGTACGTCTTAAATATCTTTGTAGATCGCTTGTACCTCTTCCCTACTGTAGCTAGAAATGGGCATGTATACTTGTATTACCACTATATTTACCGGTTTAGTTTTTAATCTAACCATGAGTACTCTTTCGTTCCTTTGTAGGTAGTTTTCTACACATTGTCGTATCTTTTTTGACATAACTATCCCCACACCCGAATTTCCTTCCTCTAATCCTGTATGAAGTACTCAACAGTCTCCACTCCAAAAATCCCCCGCCTCTGGCCAGCGAACTTCGCTGATCCCTACTATTATCAAATTCTCTATCATACCTACTTACTTCATACTTCTGGCATTCCATGCTCCAACTCGCTTAATGTTCAGGAATCTTTTTTTTTATACTTTCAGATCACATCCCCGAAGTAGTTCACTCCCGGAGATCCGAATGGGGGACTATTTTAACTCCGTAATTTTTACCCCAGAGGATGCGATCATCTTTAATAACAATTTGAGTACGCTGTGTACTTGGGAGATAATGTGGTGGTTTTCCGTTGCTTTCCACATTGCAGTAGTGTGTTTTGACATGCTCTACCGATACCTATGGTCTCTGTCATTCTAAGTACCGAAAAAGCTGCAGCCCTCTTTTGGAAACCTGCCGTAGTCTGGTTCTTCACTAAAGACCCTACTACTTTGGTTGGACCTGTAGTTTGGCTTTATAGATCACTGGAGCGCAGAAGCCACTCCACCTGTTCTAGTAGTCTAGAATTTCATCAAGGTGTAGGTCCATTCGAAATGGAAAATTATTATGTACTAGTGTAGATATACATTACTCTTTGTACTCGCAATGATTTACTAAATAAGTTAAATTATAATAGCTACTTAGATTAATGTCATAAAATATGAATATACAAAAGAAGAGTCGGTAAGTTAAATTTATATAGGCCAGTAACAATTTACAGTACTTTTGTTGTAACGACCTCCTACATTTGATTTTCAATTGCCCCACCTGAAGATATTACATTGGCCAGGATGCGAGTTCTTTTTTACCTGGAAATTTTGAATTTTGCGGAACCCTTGCTGTTGCAGGCAAGGTAGGGATCTTTAACGTGCGTGACAACACACACACACACGGGACCTCCATTTTACCTCTCATCCGAAAGAGGGCGTATTTTTGTGAAAAAGGCTCGCTTAACATTTTTCAAGTGGACCGTGTCGGTAATCGAACCCGGGACCTTGGGCATAGTAGTTGCACACATACCACTACGCCACGGAGCCGCCTCTTTGCTGTAACGACCACAGGAATTCAACGTACAGTTTCGTTTATTACAACGGTTGTATATAGGATTCCAGGGCAGCACATCAGCAAATGGCTTCATCTAGGAGATGAACTTCGAAGAATCTCGATGGAATTACGTAATGAGCACTGTAATGTAGGCCTTAGTAATGTATTAAACAATTCTGAAAGTAGTAGAAGTATTTAATATGAGAACTCTTTAAAAGTAGTATATAAATGTGAATTGACATAACCTAACATCTGTTTTCCAGATGCCTAGCAACATCCAAATCTTGGCTAACTATTTCATGAACACAAACATAACAGTCACTAAATCAATGTATTAATTAGTACCGCTGGACACTTTCAACTTTTTTCTTCCAATAAACTTTCATTGACTTTTCACGTAATGTTTCCATATAATACTGTAAAACCACTACTGGAATTCGTCAGGTGAGAGTACAATGGGATTTTTTCACTAACGCCTGCAAACGTTTCAGCATTGTAAATAATTTAATCTATATGCATATCCTCCATATACCGGAATAAGGGGCAAACTTCGGTCGAAGAAACTATTACCTCCAACGCGACTCAATAAATTAATTACACGTAAGTCAGTTGTACTTTGCATCTTTCTGCCTACATCTCAACCCTCTAAGTACTTACCGTTAATTAATTTAAAATTCCAGTAATTAACCTCACAATTGCAGGTACGTGATGCCAATAATCTACCCAATGCTCCTAAGAAAGATAGCAAATAGCTATAACATTCGTACCTGCACATATATTTGTGGAGTGCTATTCTCGCAATTTTGATCACCTGTCTTATTGAGAATTAGATAACACATTATTACAGCTCCAACTTGGGTTTTTAGGAATTTACAATGTAACAACATTCTTGTATTAATTATAGATTTTAAAATGGAAAGTATGTACGTCGAACAATGTGTATTCCTAGAATAAAATCGAGGTTACAGGTATACTGAAATAGGAAATTTTATTTTGATAAAGATGCATGCCAATGGCCCAGGTCAAAAATAAATAATACTTGAAATCTGTATTACTAGATTCTTTTGCAAAGGTATAAAATTTCTATTTAAATTTGTTTTGATGTTCAGAGTGCTATTTATTAGGGTTTGATTGTATTTTGTCCTCAATTTCAATATCCTCTAAGAAATCTAAGCTCAAAAAAAAATGTTGAGATTGTATTGTATAAAATCTTGAAATTTGGAGAAGGATTTTTAAATTCTAGGCGATTACTAAAAACAGGCAGCTGACCTTTTAAGGTTGTTACGTGCCGAAATCGGCACTAAACATTTTCAATTCAAGTTTTAATTTGTAAGAATTTCGCGCCAAGGATTTAAAAAGACGTGCGCGTATTTCCGTCACTTTAGACAGTGCGTTTGTGCGAGATTGCGCCGACCCGGTGTGCCAATAAGGGTGGTGGTGATTTCCGGCAGACGTGTCGTGACTGGTGATCGAGACGCCAACGAATGTAGTTATCTTTGTGTCTTATCGTGTCTTCTTTTTTTTGATATGTAGGTTTCCTATTATACCAAATTACCGTACCTCTACCTGTCTTCCTTACCGTATCTCTACACCAGAAAGGAGAATTTGGATTTGACCGGGGCAGCAAATTACCCACGCCCAAAGGATCAACGGAGCCCGCCATCATGGAGTAGCGCTGGAGTCGCCCTGCAATTTATCTAAGTACTTTGTGGTTTTTTATGTGATGGAGTAATTTTATATAATTGCGTGATGTAATATTTATTTGCGCGTCATTTTTACAATTATTTAACATTGCTACCAACTGACTGTAGTGGCGCGCGAACCGCACCGGCGGGGTTATAATAAGGTGTTCGTTTGTGCATGTTTTTGAGGAACCGCTGGTAATATACGCAGTATCACTTCACTGAATTACTTGTAAACACACTTTTTGATAGTTTCAATTTTGTCTTTCGAGTTTACTAAATTAGTGTGAACAGACTTACTGGTTTCTATAGCCAATCTAACAGAGTTGTCAAATGTTTTAAAGTTTTCTAAAACTAGGTGGTTAAAGTTCTGGCTCGCAAATGGGATGGAGGTATATTATCTTGGTTTTACAGATTTCCTGAAAAAGTCTATCCCTTGTAATCTTTTAGATTTAAAGTTTGTCGGTCTGAGAAGAGCTGTAAACGGGACTATGAGGAATGGACTTTACAAAGAAATGTGTAAAACCAACAAAATTGTTGTAAATTTGGTAGGGATAAAACGATTCTCTTCATGTGAGATGATATTTATTGATAATATTGTATTATATATCCTGACCTTTTACTGTGATAATTTTATGTAGTTAACTTTATTCTCACGGTGGTGATTTATAGCTGTTGTTGGTGCTGTAATTGTAAATGTTTGTTAATTAAGACCTCTAGCGAAAACCTTATAGATTTAATTTTATATTTACAATGAGGATTCAGAGCTGTTGTTTTTAGAGTTGTAATTTTCTTTTGAGTAATTAATATAGGGGAAGGACCTAAAAACTACAGCTCGCCAATTTAAGGAGTGATTTTTGTGTTCTTCCTGATATGTGTATATTGTGGTTATTGATTTTTTCTTTTGTTAATGCAGTTATGTCTCTCCAAAATGTCATTTACGTTAATTATAAGTATTGATAAGTACTGTGGATTTCTTATTTTTTTATTTCAGTCCTTTTATATTTTTTCTTGTATTTGTAAGACCCTGCCTACTCACCAACTGAGCCCGGGCATTCTCTCATTGTTCTGACAGCTATGTCAATGTACGTAGCAAATGTTACATATTTTAATCAATAAAAACCCTAAAAATTATTTTACCTGCATATCAAGGTTGGACGTAATTGACATAATTCCTCTTAAAATCGTCATGTCAATAAGTTTGATCAATATATTTTCTACGAATTCATCTCCATATTCTTTAAAGTAATTTTCAACGTTTAATACACCTAAAAAAAGATAGCAATTGGTTACAGAATGTATTAAGAATATTACAAATATTACTTGCCAGTATCAAAAACAACTACATTTGGTGAATCAGACCTTTGTGGAAATAAAAGAATAGGACCGTGTACATTAATAGACATGTTAATCTTAGAACATGCTTTAACTGTATCAGTGGCATGAGTTAATGCTTGTTTAAATACCAATAATATTTTCTGGATAAACGTCACCACTTCTAAGTTTACCACAAATCTCTAAAAGAAATCATCATTAGTATTTTTAAATTCAATGACAAATGTTACTCACCTGTAACTGTACAATTAATTTGTACAAAAATGTAACGTGAATGCGTCCCAACTGAAATTTAAAACTCCCATCGGTAGCTGTTTCTTCATATGGTGGAACTTCTAATATGTCTCGTTTCTTTTGTATTAGATGTGGAGCATTCGTACATATTTGATCTCGTAGACTTTGTCCTCATCTGTTCTTACTACCTACCAAAGTCAATCTGTTACAAGTTTTAAATGATTAAGAAACCTTTTGTTAATTTTAACTTTTTTATGTTAAATGAGTAGTTAAAGTAATAACAAAAATAATATAAAGTACAAAAATCGAAACATAGCTAGTCACTGTGGGTAACACTGAGCTTATACAACTTTACAAACAATCTATAATGACACTCAATCAAATAATCGATAGAGGGTGTCACCTATATAAAAAGAAAATTAACTTAGAATATTAAAAACAAAAAAAGATACAATCTTTGTCCCATGATTGACATAGTTTTTACATTAATAGTAACCATTTTATCTCCCACTTTTTTATTTTTCAAGATCGCTTGTTCTTAAAGTAACATACGCTTTTATCTTGTTGTGGTATTTTGGTACTCTCTAATTTAAAATTCAAAATTCTAAATTATCAAGTAATAAAGCTCACTTTAAATTTAAAGTATTTTAATCCTGGTGGCCTATGGATTAGTTAGATGTGCATATAATTACTAATCCCAATTTGCATTTATATGAGGGGAATTTGTATACAAAAGCTTTTAACAATCAATAATCGTAAAACTTTACATGTCGATGTAAAGTTTCTCATCAATGTGAAAAGATTGCTCGCTACTGTCCTTACCAATCAAAATTAAAATCACAAATATCTTTTACTGTATATTCAACATATATTACCCACGCTGATATTTACTGAAACTAAATAATTATAATATATGTAATAATTATATTTTAATGTTTACATACACTGTAAAACTTCAGCAAAGTAAAACGTTCTTTTGAAAAGTTCCTTTAATACTAAAAAAGTATGAACATAATGCTAATAATACTTACCTTAGAATAAAGTGTAATTTCAGATAAATGCTCAACCGTTAAGCTACTTAAGAAAGATCTAAACACAAACCGTTCATTGGCTCTAAACAAAAAATCCATTTCTAAACCAGACAAAACTACATTTATAATATCAAAGTCTGAATCGCATACTCGAATTTTTAAATTGGCTAAATGAACAGACTGTGAAAATTTGACAGCCCCTGGAGGTATTGGAGTTTCATGTACATTACTTTGAATTGTTTGTTTAAGTATATTTGCAGCATGTACTAGTTTTTGTGTTAAACCTGCTGATATTTTTGTACAAATTCTAAAAATAAAGAACAAAATTACAATGCAACCTCTTCTAAGATAAACTTACTTATGATACATGTAACGCATGTATTTAATTATTGTATGAACAGCATCTTGGTGTAGAAGTAAGTTCAGTGTTCCAATATTTGCAACTAATGATGTTTCGACTCCATGAAAATGCGTCCAAAAGTCAGGACAATTTGAATTTACCTTAAAAATATCGTGCTAATTAATAATATTGCAAAATGCAATACGGTATCATCACACAAGTAAGTATTTCCCCATATAATCAAGGATATTGTTAGGTAAGTTATCTGGGTACTACTTCTACCAGCTACATAAGTTATTTTTGTTTAATGTATATATACACACGCGCACGCACGCGCCCGCGCGCGCACGCTATGCAATCGTTTTTGTAGTAAAAAGCAATTAAAGTTTAAATTAATTACTCTGTGTATTATAGCAATTTATTCTAAATAAAGATTTCTAGAATATAAGATAATGAGTCGATAACTCATTAAGAATAAACATTTTATTCCCAGAAGCGGCCCGATCATTAAAAAAAACCGTAAAATCCCTGGAACAACCGATAACAAATATTTATGATCTTCGCATTCGCTGTTGGAGAGAAGAGATTCACCACAATAATAGTATATGTGAGACAAGGAAAACAGCGTACGTCACGAATAACAGGAACGAAGTTACAACATTTATTACGTTAAATGACTGTTACGTTTATTTTTTAACATAAATTAAATACCCTTTTTCTCCCTGGTTGTCATTACCCGCTCGAATAAATTCCATTTCTATTCTTAAATTCTCCAACAATATCCTACATAATGTGCCTGTTCAGAATAAGCCCGCTTTAACATAATTTTAACTCAAGTCCAGTTTGCTTCTAAAACGAAAATTTATTTGATAAATTAAATAGTCAATACCTTGTTCTAGGTATCCGTTAATTTGTTTAACATTCCGATAACGTGTTACGTGCCGAAAATCGGCCGTAAACATTTCCAATTTTAGTTTTAATTTGTAAATGATTTCGCGCCAATAATTTTAAGACTTGTGCGCGAATTTCCGTCACTTCAGACAGTGCGTTTGCGCAAAGGATTACGCAGACGCGGAGTGTGGAGGAAGTGTGGTGATTTCCGACACGTCGAGCACTGGTCAGCGAGACGTCGACGAGTGTAGTTATCTTTGTGCCGTATCTTATCTTCTTTTTTGATATGTAGGTTTCCTGCATTGTACCTGTTATCGTTCCTACCCGTATGTATTTCTTACCGTATCTCTACCCAAGAAAGACAACCAAAATAATCTGAATTTGGATTCAACCAGGGGCCCAACGGATTACCCACGCCCGAAATGCGCCCCGACGCCAGCTGTCGCCATATTAGCGTAGTGCTGTAAGGAGTCCTATAGTTACGTAAGTACCTTTCTCGTTTTTGCATGTGATGTAGTAATTTAAAACATTTATATGACGTAATACCTCTTTTGCGCATCATTTTGCAAACATTTATCATTATTACCAACGGTCGTAGTGGCTCTTATGCATTAACGCCAGGAGTATAATAAACGTATAATTGCTTTCTCTTGTGTTTCAATCTAAAAACTTGTCGAAATGATGGATCCTACTATTATTTGATAACGTGTTTTCCAGTTTACTAATCGCGCTTTGATAACACGAGGATTGCAGTTCGAACTCATGTTATTTGAACCAATTTTTAATTTGATTCTGCAGCTGGTGCGTTGAAATATTTTCTACATTACTCGTCCCACTACTTCAAGAGCGATGCACGTTTTTTTGTTCGACAAGTAGGAAGTATCTTGCGTGTATCGCTCTTAACGGGAGGCCAAATTGGTTCCTTTTTATGTAGGCCTAACTGTTCTTTGCTACAGATCAACTGCCATTGCCTGTAGATCGCTAGTGCCGTTATGATAACAGAGTAAATAGATCCCGACGACCGTGGCGATGCGGTGCTGATTCACTCCCGATGGGTGCAAGTTAAGTATCCTGACACACAGGTATACAACTTGTTTTCTTTTGTGAATATCAAGAGTATATCTCTTATCAGCGTTTGGTGTAGTTACGTGATAAGAAACGTGACATGGTAGGACTATTGTTTGTTGCTGCGAATCGATATTATCGCTCTACAGATGTGATGTACAAATTAAAAGACAAAAGCTCTTACACGTTAATTCTTTCTACTGATTAGTTTATTTTACAAAAGATATTAAGCAATTTTAAAAACACTTGACAAACGCTCTCACAGGTTTATTTTCTATTGATTAGTTTTATTTTGTGTAAAATACGAGATGCGCACTTCGTATCTAAAGTACTGAATTGTTCGTATCACATAATTGTTTGCTTTGAAATAGTAACGCTTAATTTATTTCTTTTGCTTGTTTGTACAGAATCCTTTATTTATTCTTATTGTAATAGATAATCGTGGGCGACGTGGTTTTTTTGGTTGTTTTTTTATTTAGGTGAATCCACCCACTCTCCGCGTTTGGTAGTTAGCCTGGTATTTACGTTTCTTCGGCTACGTCTAGGTACGTAGCATAAATTATCCTCCTATTTGTTGAACAAAAGAACGTGCATCGCTCTTGAAGTACTGGGACGAGTAATGTAGAAAATATTTCAACGCACAACTGCAGAATTAAATTAAAAATTGGTTCAAATAACACAAGTTCAAACAACAATCCTTGCGTTATCAAAGCGCGATTAGCAAATTAGAAAACACGCAATCAAATAATAAGAAAAAGCAATTATACGTTATCGGAAAGTGTAACAAATTAACGGATACCTAAAATTTGACTATTTAATTTATCAAATAAATTTTCGTTTTAGAAGCAAAATGGATTTGAGTTAAAATTATGTTAAAGCAGGCTTATTCTGAACAGGTACGTTATATAGGGGATTGTTGGAGAATTTAAGAATATAAATGTAATTTATTCGAGCGGGTAATGACTTAACCAGGGAGAAAAAGGGTGTTTAATTTATGTTGAAAAATAAACGTAGCAACAGTATTCTTCATGTGCAGTTCTAGGTATTTATTTGCATACAGTTGCCAAGTTAAAGCGAATGAACTTTAATATTAAACGTCATTTGACTAAGTAGGCGTTTTTCCATTATTGACCTAGGGACTTTGACTGTTATTATTAACATAGGGAGAGAAGAACTACTTTTCATTCTAGCAATGGAGTAAACAACGGTCACTTTTCAAGTTAGTAATAAAAAAAAATTGTATGAAAGGCATATGTGTACGAGCGGAGAGCCTGAATTCAGATTCATGTAGCTCCCAATATCATTTTGTGCTTTCATTGTAGTGAGGTACAGGAGGAAAGCCATAAAATACACATTGGTCATAAAATGGGCTTAATTATATTCTACCGGTTATGAGATATAAGAGATAAACCATAGATATACATGCTATAACTTGCCCACTAAACTTTTTTAAATTTTAAACATTTTATTACATTAATCTTATATTTTTACTAGATGTTAGATTTACAAACTTTAATAACAAAAATGTTTGTAAATACATACCTTTCTGTACAACAGAGTAAAGACATCAACACCACTGGGAAATGGACTGTGCACAAGATCCAAATACTGACCACTCGGTGAAGTATATAATTTATCTGTTAATAGAATACTGTTCAATGATAACTGATAGGCTGGTCCATATGTCATTACAGCAACATCCATTGTAAATGCACTCAACTTACACATTAAATAAGCTCGGTCTGATTTATCACTTGAGCGTGAAAATATTAAAATAAACTGCAAAAGAGAAACTATATTTTAAACTTCCAACTACTAATTTTTACCTCGTTTATAGCTAGTCGCATTAAGGAAGAAATGTTATTATTTGGTGAAATGTTGTCTTCTAAACCAGGAAGATCTACAACCCTTGCCCAAACTTCGTTCATGTTTTGTCGTAACTGAGCATCAATTGATTTCCTGTAATATTCAATTGTTAGATAGTACAGAACTTTTCTAGACAATTTGCATTAGTCAGATGTACATTTGGGCATTTTCCTTATTCTGAAATATATATATATATATATATATATATATATATATATATATATATATATATATTTCAAGCCGATCTCCTCTTTGTTCCAGACATTTTGTTAATATTTGTGGTTAACACCTTCAGTGGCTTAATTGAATTTTCATTCTTTCTGATCTCTTTGAAAGTTCGCAAGCTGTTGAATTTTAACTAGTTATGCCAGATTAAAAATTACTTTTCGGTTTCATTCTCTTGAATATATTTTTTATTTTTTTAAATTTTAGATAATCTTTTTATATAAGGTTGTGTATTGTATTTAATTTATAAATAAATAAATCAATATAAAAATAATTATTTTTATTTGTTTTATTTTATTTGTAATATTAAGTCTTACAGATACTACGATCCTTCTTGTGGCACGATATGTGCCACTCTAGGTTAAACAAATGCCTTTACCGCATTTAAAATATTATAGAATGTGTATGACAAGATCCAATTACAATTAGATGAAAACTTTAATAAGAATAACACAAGAACATTCTATAAAACCTTTAAACAGTACCTTCAAGGATACCAATCAGCAAACCTAACGAAGAAGGAAATATAGCCCTAAATAACTAAGAAAACTGTAAAATACTGGCAACATACTTCAAAAAACTATTAAACTGTGAAGAACCAAAAACAAAATTTCCAAATCGAAATCCAAATTATAAATTTGAAAACTCCAGACCACCAAACTTAACAGAAATTCAACAGATTATTAAAGAACTAGAAAATGACAAAGCTCCAGGAGAAGACTCGATAGTAGCAGAAATGTGGAAAAACATTGATACCAAGACAGTCAAAAGCCTACATAAAATAATAGAAAATATCTGGAAAATGGAGGAAATACCAGAAGATCATAAAACAGCTATGATTCACCCAATACACAAAAAAGGAGATAAAACAGATCCAAATAATTATCGCGGAATTTCGCTCCTATTAGTAACATACAAAATCCTATCCAAAGTACTACAAAATAGATTGGAGCTCCAAATGGACCCACAAATAGGTGACTACCAGGGAGGATTTAGGAAAGGAAGATCCTGTACTGAACAGATATTAAACCTGAAACTTATAGTAAGGTACAGAAGACTAAGAGGAAAGGACATATATGTAACATTTGTCGATTTTAAAAAGGCATACGATTTTATAGATAGAGAAACACTTATTCATTAGAAGAATTCGGAGCCAATGACAAATCAATCGCAATTATAAAAAATACTCTAACAAACACGAAATCAAAAGTAAAATTTATAGGGGAAATTTCAGAACCCTTTGAGGTCAAAACAGGAGTAAAACAGGGAGATAGATGGGTTATTCCCGCTACTATTCAACTGTGTACTGGAGAAGGTAATGAAAGAGTGGAGGTAAAGAATAGAAGAAGGAATTCTTAAAATAAAAATAGGAAGAAAGAAAGATAATCTAGAAATTGACTGTCTGGCTTTTGCAGACGATCTGGCAATACTAGCGGAAACTTAGAAGATGCAAAAAACAAATTGATATACTGAAAGAGACGGCAGAAAAGGCTGGACTACAAATATCATATAAAAAGACAGAATACATGACTAATAGAAAAGATATACTAAAACAAATCACAACAGAATATGGGAAAATTAAGGCAGTAAACAAGTTCAAATACCTGGGAGAAGTAATTCAACCAAATGCCTTCGACAAAGAAACCATCCTGACAAGAGCAAGAAAATGGAAGTAGCATTTCACTTGACAAAAAATATATACAATAAAAAGTTCATATCCATCAATGCAAAGATAAGGCACTATAATACAGTTATCAAACCAGAGGGCCTCTATGCCTCAGAATGTCTTATACTGAAAACAGTCAGACAGCTAGACGTGGTAAAAAAAAAGAAAAAGAAAGATTTTACGGAAAATCCTAGAACCAAAATGTGAAGACGGAAAATGGAAACAGAAGCAATAAAGAGATTTATTCAAAAACAGAGAAAATAACAGACACAATGAGAAAGAGAAGAGTGATATTTTACGGTCACATTAGTAGAATGAATGATGAAAGATTAACAAACAGACTATTCAATTACTTCGACAGAAACCCTAAAACACAGATAATCAAGGAAATCAGAAAAGACATGGAAGAAATGAAAATAGATAGAAAAGAGGTAGAACAAAGAGAAAAACTCAGAGTAAAAGTAAAAGGGTTCAAAGGTTTCCAAGAAAAGGAAAAAAGAAGACTGGAGCAAAATGAACAGAAGAAAGAAAGAAACAACACGAAGAAAAAATGAAAGAATACTGGAAAAGAAGAAAAAGAGGAGAAAGATAATCATCATAAGTTATTTCACGTGGTCCATAGTTGGTCCAAATCGAAAGAAGAAGAAAAAGAATGTGTATTTAATATTAATATTAGTTTTGAGTAACAACGAGACAAATTATTCAAGTGGTTTATTCCCACACATCTTATTAGTTATTACTGTGCTATTACTATCATGTTAGCTTGCGCATCTTGCTGTATCAGCAATGCAAAGACTACACCCATAAATACAAAATTTTAATATTAATAGATGCCCAATACAGACATAATATTATTAACTAACCTTTGCTGATCTGCTGTATAATTTTCCTTTCCAGTGGGTGGTTTTTTCAATCTTATATTAGCACCATATATATGAACAGAATTCTGTACGTGATATAAATACTTCAAACACAAACGTCCAACTACTTTATCATTTTGTAATTTTGATATAACTGATACATTAATCGAAGACAGTCCATTATTTTTAGTAAACGTTGCATTTAAAAATTTTAAAAGTGATATAATTTTTCGTTCAGAAAAGTTGATTTTCAGCACAGGGATGCTTGTGTTGAGTTTATACCTAAAATATTAATTTCTAGCTTTCTAATCTAATTAACATTACTTACCTAGGTAAGGTTTTTAAACTTTTTAGACACACTGAAAATACGGCTGAAGTTGTTGTTTTTGACAATATATGTATGTCCGTATCCTTTTCCTTTCGGGCATCATGCCATGCCTCGTTAACATCACAGAACATTACTTGCGAGTCTTTGCATTCGATATGCAAGCGACTGTAGCATTGTTCCTCGAGTTCCATTTGTGTAATTGAATCAAATATGTCTGTTCTGCCACATAAGTCAGTTTTGATAGTTAAGTGGCCAGGATCAATAATTAAAATATTCTCATCCCTAGTATTTTAAATTTATCAAATTAGGTTATAGCAAATTCTTGCTTTGTAAGCATTTTGTTTATTAAAAATCCAATACATTTAAACAAGTATAAAGAGTAATCCTATTTAAAAGAAGTAAGAAAATAAAATTAAATTATTAGTTTCGACATAGAGAGTGAGCATTGAAAAAATGCAGCTATTTTAAACGGAACTTCAAACATTTGTAGTGCATTTCTGGCTAAGTAGTCGATCTAGTGATCCGAACAAAAAGAAAAAATAGATGGTTGGGTGACAGTAGTTTACGTCAAGGTGAGATCGCAGGATTGCCCTTTTAGTAAGAGGGAAATCGATTAGGGGTTGTAATCCGATTTTTTTAATACAAGCAGTATTTCTCCAATACCTCATTGCAACCTAGATGAATATTCATGTTGGTTGTATACGTTCTCAATAAACACATATGTTTTTAGTTTGCTGTCCATGTAGTTTTCCTTTCTATACAAGAATTGGATCTGAAGGTAAATAAGTTAAGGTTGTTAATCCTTCAAGCAAGACATTGAGATGGGAGTAAGGAGAAACAATTACATTGGCCCCAAAGTGGTAGGCGAGGTAATGGAGGAGAAACAAACTATGCGTAAATTGTGGTTTGCCGACAACGAAATAAAAGGTTGTTAATGCATTTTGTCAACGAGAGAAAGAAAGCTAAGCGGTAAGGCAAATGAGCTAACACTACCGTTACTTATAAGTAAGAAACTGAAGTGATTGGTCAGTATAACAATAAATATAAAATATAGTTTAAGAAATAGTTAGTTAGTGGAAGGGCTTGGTTGCCCACAAATATTAATAATTCAACCAGGATTCAGGTATCGTTACTATTTAGTATTCAGTACATGAATTGGTTGGTCTGGTATGTATAAGATAGGTACATGTACATAAATATTTTCGCTTTATATTATGTATAGTGATAAATAGTTACCTATAAATTAATGTTTTGAGAAAGCACAGTCAATTGATTGTAACAAAGTTAGCTGCTGCATTCTAAGATTTATTGATTAATACTCAATTCAAGTGAGAAGAAAGTTAATTTTTTCTTTGTTAGCTAATATAGTGTGGTGAAAAGAAAAAATATATATAATATAAAATTCCCGTAAGAATAAGAATTGTGATGATGAGGTAAATGCTGCACATGAAAAAGGCGGTATGTCTAAAGTATATAAATTAGAGGCTGTAATGACGAAATTAGCAAAAGGCATGTCGGAAATGAGTTGGACGGTGAACCAATTAGCACGAACAGTTGAAAAGAATTTGAGAATCATACCTTGAATAGGGATAATAATAATTGTGACCACAATTATGTTTCTTTGTGGAGTGATTTAGGAGGACACAATTTATCATTTATGCTGGGAGGGTCACAACACCCTATGGTATTTCTTAAAAAACTAAAAAGATCCATGGAAGACGCAGAAGTTCTGGAACGAAATAAATTGGGACTTGCTTTAAACTGTCTCAGAGGTTCTGCAAATGATTGGGGTATGGCAAAGGAGAATAATTTCCAAGATTTTGAGCAATTTTGCAGAGACTTTGAGGACTGCTATTGGGGTATTGAACAGGAACGAGATTTATTTTACAAGATAAAATATGGGACTTAAAAAGTGGGAATTGTGCTGATCATTTTTTGAAATTAGTGGGACAAGCGGTTCTTCTATTTTAGAAAATTGATGAAGCATTTCCCACCAGAAGTGTAAAGGTTAATTTATGTATCTGGATTGAGGGGTGTCAAGGAGATTGAACCCTATTTGCGTAGACTAGATACTACTTTTACTGAAATTTCAGACGGTAATAATTATAACAAATTAAATAACGGTACTGACGGAGTGAATTTTGGAAATTATAGTAGAGTGACGGAGAGAGATAGGCGCATAAACGATGGTTTTCAGAATAAGGAAAAAGGGTAATGAATGACTGGAAATATCAGGAGAGGCGACGCTTTTAGAAATAGAGGGGGTCAACAAAAGACGATTGATAGGGAGCGCGATTTCAATACAAATGCTAATCACCAAATGTTAGATGGGTGAATTTAGAAAGGGAGACAGAGGGTGATAATTCAGAATACTGTGCAGGAGATGCCAGTAGGTCAATAAGGTATATAGAGATTAATGATGAGTTAGTAACAGAAAGCGAGGAAGAAACCAAACTAACAGGTAAGGGCAGCGTGCTGTCTTTGACAGTAATTAAAGCCAAATAGCAGGGTTCGAAGTGGAAGTCTTAGTTGATTCGTGCTCTCAATGTAGCGCGATTTCGGAGAAGTTTTAGATGATATATTGTGTGAAGATGTTAGATTACAAACGCTACCAGTCAAAGGGTGCTGACACAGTTGTTAGTCCCAATGGACGTGGATGGTACATTGTTTGATATACCATGCGTGGTGGTTCCCAAACTCAATGAAAGTGTTATACTGGAATGCGATTGGCTCGCTTCTGAACGGGTACGGTTTGATTTTGATAACAGATGTTTAATTATGCCAGTCAGACAATTCAAGGTAGGTTTGTTTCAGGTAAAAGAAAAGCAATCGTCTATAAATTTGCTACGTGAAGTTGGTTCGACGAGTGCAAGGCGTCGGCATTTAGACTTGGAAATTGGGCAAGTGGTGAAAGCAGTGCAATGTTACGCATGTTACGGAAATATGATGATGTTTTTTCAATGACACCAGGGAGAATAAAGCATATAAGCATGAGATCCAGATGCATGATAGAACGCCGTTCTTCAAGACAACTTACCAGGTAGCATTTACCCATCGTGAACAGGCGCAACATCAAATTGATGAGATTGTTAATGGGGGCATTATCACGGAGGCCTGATCGGAATATATTTCACCTTTAACTGCAAAAGGACAAAAGTGTCAGTGTGTGTTTAAATACGAGGTTTTTGAATTCCCATATGGAGAGGGACCATGTCATTTCTCTGTGACCGGAAGAGCTTTTAGTTAAATTTCAACGGGGTCAGTTCATGTCTGCCCTAGATATGACACAATCCTATTATCAAATTCTGATTAGAAAGCAGAATGGGAAATATGCCGGTTTCCTTTTCAATGTGGCTACCTATATTTTCAACGTTTTGCCATTCGGGCTGTCAACATCGGTAGCTAATTTTATAAAGGCGATAGGTCAAGTATTGGGGTTTGATGTAGCCGGGTTTGTAGTAGTATATGTGGATGACGCACTGATTTGCCCGAATACTGCCAAGGAGCATCTAGGCCATTTGAACATTGTTCTTTCAAAACTGAAAGAGGCTAATGTAACGCTAAAGTTAAACAAATGTGCCTTTGCTAGGAAAAGCGTTTTGTTTTTAGGGCACAGTATTGCACCGGAGGGTGTCTGCATAGACCCATCACGGTTACGAGCTATTAAGGATTTTCCGAGGTCGCGTAATGTAGGAGAATTATGCCGATTTTTGGCGATAGTTAACTACGATCGGAGATTCTGCCAGAATTTAACGGATCTGACTATTACTTTGTTGGGTTTATTGAGGAAAAATAGTAACTGGAAGATGCTTTTATTGCTGTAAAGGAAGCATATCTTAAAGTAACCATGGCAATTCATCCGGACTTGTCTAAACCAATGTATATTTAGGCAAATAGTTCAGAGGTCGGTTTGGGTTGTTATGTTTATTAGTTGGACGCGGAGATAAAAGACAAAAGGGTGTTGGCTTATGGGAGCCGTACGCAGCGAGCTGCAGAGCTTAGATACACTACGACTGAAAAGAAAGCTTTGGCGATTGTTTACAACTTAAAACTATAGCGAGTTTTGGTATTAGGTCAGCCAGTGATCATTGTGTCTGACCATAAAGCGTTGTCGTTTATTGTCAATATTGTAAGGGAAACGACAGTCTGGTTGCGGATGTTCTATCGCGGCAATCACTGGTGCTAAAAGAGTATATGAAACCAATCACTGTTATTTCGATATGTCTGCATATGCTTCAGCTTACAGCGGAATTCAAGGATGTTAAAAACAACTTAAAGGGGATCAGAAAGGATCAGGCTAACGACCATGAATTTTTAAAAAACTAGAACAATTCCACAAGGGAGTAATTAAGGTGACGTTGTGGTATACCCTACGCCAGGGTATATTATTTAAGAAAGGGGATCAACAGAATAAAAATTTCAAGCTGTGTGTACTGAAGGATCAGGTGAGGGGCTTGATTTTACAACAACATGCAGACATTGGACATTTTGGTTATAAGAAAACTTATGCCCACATGCATAGCACTTTCTATTGGTCCAGAAAGTTGAAGCAGGTTAGGCGTGTTGTAACATCTTGTGAGATTTGTGAAAAGTGTAAGGCATCTAGTAAGAGTAGCGGTTCATTTAATTCGATAATAAGTAAGAAACCGGGTGAATTGATTTGCATTGTTCTAATGGGCCAACTTCCCATGTTGTGAGCAGACTGCACTCAATGGATGGTAGTAGTGGATTCTTTATGCGATACGTAAAACTGTATGCGTTAAAACGTACTATGGGCTGGGTTTTCTTACAGAAGCTTGCGGAGTTTTTCGAGGAGTTTTTGGTACCGGACTCCGTGCTCACTGATAATGGTGTCCAATTCCACTCAAGGGTCTGGTTGAAGGCTTTATCTGAGAGGAATATTAAGCGATACATACTTCTGCATATTTTCCACAGGAAAATCCCATTGAACGAGTCAATAAAGAAATTGGGCGTGTTATCCGTGTGTACTGCCAGGCCAAGCATATCAAATAGGCGTATGAGGTGAAGAAAATCGAGTCTTGCTTAAATTCTGTGGTGTACGATGTGACCAGTTATACACCCTCCTTCCTCATGTATGGGGAGATGGAGAAAAATAATATTCATGACTTAATTAATTTCTCTCCTGAAAAGATCTGCAAAGAACTTAATTTAAATTATCTTTGGGAATTGTCTTACGAGAGAATGCGATCCAAGTATGAAAGGAAATGAGAGAAGTGCAATAAATTAGTAAAAGTGTCAGAAGTAATAGTGGGAGATGCGGTTTTGTTACGAAACCACCTATTGTCCTCCGCAGAGAAATCGGAGATACGAATTTTTTTTTATTATACCAAGGACCCTACGAGGTTGGTAAACGAATTAATTCTAATGCGTATTTATTAAGGGATCCTAATTGTACTATTCTTGGGCCTCTCAACATTGCTAATTTAAAGAAATTTACGACCATGTCAACCATTCTTTGAGCCTAGGCATGTTAATTGTCTTTTTTGTAAGAGGTAAATCGATTAGGGGTTGTGATCCGATTTTTTATAATACAAACAGTATTTCTCCAATACTTCATCGCAACCTAGATGAATCTTTTTGTTAGTTTCTGTACGTTCTCAACAAACACAAATGTTTTCAGTTTGCTGTCCATATAGTTTTCCTTTCTATACAAGAATTGAGATCTGAAGGCAAATAAATTAGAGCTGTTAATCCCTCAGGCAAGACATTGAGAAGAGAGTAAGAAAAAGCAATTACAGATTTTATTGTAGGTTTTATGTATGAACAAGAAAGTACTAAAGTTTCCATGAGACTAATTTAATTTAAAGTGTTAGTTTTTTGTATATTTTGTAATGCTTGAATTACAATAGCAATTCAGATTTTAATTTTTTTTTATTATAATAATTTTTAGGTACAATAAATAATGTATAATAATTTGAGTAGGGTAAGGAATTTTGAATTATAATTATATTTGAAAAAGGGGTTTGTGGAAAATTCCAATGCATTTAGAGTTAGGTTATTCTGTTCCATTCTATGGAAAATTCCATTAGTGAAATACGTATTTGTGTAGAATGCAGTAACGCTCTCACTGATTGGTCAACAACTTTAAGGGACTTGTTAATCGCGCCAAAATAAGAAAGGTTATATATACCAGTAAAGGACGCAAACAACACATTCTTGACTTTGACGCGTTCTTGGGCAGCTGGTTGCTACAGCTGAGCCCAAGTTGTTGAAAAAGAACGAATTTGTAGATTGATGGGTGCTGATGCATCTACCTACATATCAAAATTAATAATAATTAAACAAGATTGTCTTGTGCGTTCGACTGCTTTGAAGTTAACAAAGCTTATTAAAATTTTATGATTTTGTGTATAATTTGTTCACGACGAACGTGTTGTTTCTTAAAACGGGAAGCCATTTTGGAAGCGGAACGAACCAAGGGATTGTTTACTGCTGTAATTTTCTGGATGAGAAGGGAGTTTATGGTTGGTTAATATCGCATTTGAGAATGCCTGCTTGATTAAATTGCTATGCAAGGAGACTTTACAGTTGTACAGTACTGTCAATGCAATTTGTGTCCAGAACCAGTTGAAGACTACGTCAAAGAGAGCGCAGAACATTTTATGGAAATGTCTAACCTAATTAGATGTAAGTAGCTTCAGGATAGGGTAAGTTATTTTTAGTGTTGTAAATAGGTTGATATTTGGCCAAATTATCCTTTAGGTATCGACTTAATTTTGTTTAGAGGAGAATTTGTTTTTTTAATTTTCCCCAATTACTATGGGCGATGATTGTTTTATTGAATATACGTTTACTTTGTGAGTTTTGCAGCTTTTGACTAGTGTAATATGTGTTGATAATATGTTACAGGGCAGGTGTACATCAGCTGTAGGAGCAACCTAGTCAAAAGGTAATATTAGATAATCTTAAAATTATCCCGTTTAAGGTAATTCTAAATTTCTTTCTTATTCAAAATTGGTGCTACCTGGAAGAGATTATACATGTTTTCCGCAGCTGGTCACTAATAAATAATATTAAATAATTATCATATAAATTATAACAAACTTGGATGAGAGTGTTAACGCTCGACATCCGTTGATAAATGCCTAACCGTGAAATAAATTTATCGTGTTTTAAAAAATTTGAAATCATATAATTTTGTAGCCCGGAGGATAACAAAAGGGAGAGGGTGATACAATTTCCACATTGTTTTTTTAGTCCATATAGTATTTTTAATGTAGATATTCAGGTATTCATGGTATCTGTTTTATTTTATATTGATTAAGTTGGTAACGTAATTTGAGCATGGTAGTTATAAATTGTTCTTGGATTCTTATTCCTTTTTAACGACTACCACTTTGGAAAGCAATTCTGTGCATCCATTTTAATCTTGCCTTTTAACGGTTTTGATGCATTTGACACTGTTACTGTTAAATAGATTTTGGTAATTTATTAATTTATATAATTCCTTCTACTCATAAAAACGCTGTAGATAATATCTGCATTCACACTAGGTAATCCAGGTTTATAGATTTACCTATAGTTATCTATTACATTTTAGAGTCTTGTACTTTTCGAATCAAAGTTGTTTTGTGTAACTAACAATCTTGTTAAATCATATATCTAGTGGTAAAGCTTGCTTATCAATAATTTCAGTGGCTAATTATACATATTTCAGGGTCCATATATACTACTTTCTTTGCCATATTTTTCACCATTATTCTTTCGGAATACTAGGTTCTTATGCACATCATTGGTATATTTATTCTACTATTCTACAGCTATGATCCACTTTTGCTTTATGATGTATTCAGATGTAATATAATAAGACCTCGATTAATAGTCGACTATTTCTATTGTGTCTAAATTTTGAATGTTTTTTATTTCAATCTGTTGAGACATAATTTAGATTGCCAAATAAATTAAAATTTTCATTTGTTTTAATAAAATAATTATAGTTCATTTAACCAACAGATTTAATAAGTGCTGCTTCCATGAAGCAGTGGCGAGTTTAAATGAACATTTTGTATTGGTTGGTCAGGTTCGCACAGTCGCTCAAAAATTTTGTATTACTATCCTACAAATGTCAATTAGTTTCTTATTTTCGTTGTTATTGCACTATTGTTTACTTGCTTTTGTTTCTTTCATTTCGCATTAGTACTTATCTTTTAAAAACAGTATTTTTCAATACTATAATTGTGTAGGTTTAAGGATGATAATGGAGAAAACAATAGAAAAAGAAAAAACATGTATATCTGGAAAAATCATTTGATAATGTAAAATGAGAAAAATGTTCGAAATACTCAAAAAGATTGGAATGAGTGAGGGATAAATGGATAATACATAAGTTATACAAAGAGCAAACAACTGTAACAAAATTAGAGCAGGAACGTAGAAAAGTAAATATTAAGAAAAGCGTGAGACAGGAATGTGCCTTATCCCCATTAATTTTTAACTTGTTTATAGAAGAGGCAATGAATACTGTCAATGCCGAAATACATTTGGAATTACTATGCAGGGACCAACGATTGACATGCTAAGATTTGCAGATGGTATAGTGGTATTAGCATCTAGCAAGCAAATGCCAGAAGTATCACTTAATGAAATGGAAACAGTACTAAGAGAGAAATACGGTATGAAAGTTAACAAAAATAAAATAAAAATACTAGCGTGTAAAGGAGGGGTAAATAAGTCAAAAACCAGAATACAAATGCGAAACCAGAACTTACAAGAGGTTAAGGATTTGTGCTGCCTAGGAAGTCAAATAACACAAGATGGGAAAAGCACAAAAGATATAAAACAAAGATTAGCACTATGCCGTAATATATTTAACAAGAAAAAACAATTATTATGTTCAAAGACAACAAACACAGTAACAAGGAAAAGATTGCTGAAAACATGTGTGGAGGACAGGACTGTATGGATGCGAAGCGTGGACAAAAAGATAGAAGCCCTTGAAATGTGGTACTACAGACGTATGATGGACAGACAAAGCAAAGAAGCAAGAGGTTCTAGAAATGCTAAGAGAAGAAAGAAACATGTGGAAAACAGTAAAGAATAGGAGATATATGATGATAGAGTACACACTAAGGCATGAGGGAATAGTGCAAAATATATTAGAAGCAGAGAAAGGAAAAAAGAGGGCTAGAGGTAAACCTAGATTAGACTATTTCACACAAATAGTGAAAGATGTAGGGTGTGGGAATTTCAGGGAAATGTGTAGGTTGGCTCAGAATAGAAATCAAAGGAGGTACACGTCCAACCAGTTCTAGTACAGAAATCTAATGATGAAAAAGTAATTGTATTTAAACCTGATGATTATCATAAACAACTACAAATGTTGGTTTTGCAATATTCTCAACAAATGTTAATTGTGGAAAAGGAATAATTGGAAAACTATAAAATCAAAATCTAAGTGGTGGGGGATCTTGGTAACTGTCTGGTTGTTTAACCATCTTCACCTATCATTGAATATTGGCGAAATTGGGTATATTTTTAAAGAATAATAGAAGAAGAAAAGTGCAAAAAATATAAAATAAAAATAAAAGATGTACATAAGCTGTACTGTATTTAACAAGAAAAAGCAGCTGTTCTGAGACAAGCAACCTGGAAACAAGTAAAAAGTTGTGGATAGCATATGTGTTAAGCAAGCACTGTATGGCTATGAAACGTGGACAATAGGAGAAGCAGACAGGAAAAAGATAGAAGCCTTTGAACTGTGGTACTACAAATGTATGATGAAGATATCATGAACAGACAAAATTAAGGACAAAGGGGTTGTAGAAATGGTTGGGGAAGGAAGAAATACGTGGAAAACATTAAAAAATAAGAGAGATGAGGTGATAGGATACTGAGAAAAGGGTGCGAAATATATTAGAAGCATAGAAAGGAAAAAAGAAAAAGAGGTAAAGAGAAACCTAGATTAGACTATTGCATACAGACAGTGAAAGATCTAGGCTGTGTGAATTTTAGGGAAATGTGTAGCTTAACTCAGAATAGAAATCATTGGAGGGATGTGTCCAACTAGTTTTAGTAGGGAAAATCTAATGATGAAAAAAATAATTGTATTTAAATCTTATAATTACTGTAAACTACTAGTAGTTGGTTTTGCAATATGCTCAACAAATCTTGATTGTGCAAAGAGAGTATTTAGAAAGTATTGATTTGTAAGGGTTTAAATAATGGGGAATCTTGGTATTCGCCAGGTTGCTTAACCTCCTTCACTGTAACGTACTTGTGTTAAGGTTCTTTGTAAGTGGAATTTCTAACTAATGAATTAAACTGCAGCTTTATTAAGCTTTAACATTTAATGTATTACAATAAACATTAATCTTTATTGTCCAGCATCCAACATCAGAAGCCAATTTTGGGACAAACATATTAATTATGCATTTTAGGTCATCATTAAAAATATCAGGGGAATATTTAAAACCCTGGATTGGGAAATTCCCAGCATAGTAGCATTCTAATGCAGACGTACGTGAAAACCACATAAAGTTTTGGTTCCCACGGAAAGTCTGGATATTGGATTATCTTTGCGATCTGAGAGAATGATAAGGTGGCATTTCTCACGGTTTGAACAGCATTGAAACCACCACGTCTGTCAGAGAACTTTAACCTTTCTTGGAGGGGGATAAATATTTTTGTGGGAGCAAATGGATTGAAACAAAGGACTGGATTACAGACTTCTTTCAAGTGCTGATGTGTGAGTTATGCTTTGACGCGATCGTTACTATCCCATATCGTATCAGCATGTCAATAACAATGGCTACAGTGAAACAACACTAGTAAAAACAGAAAGCCATAACGGATCCCCCATGAACGAAAGAAATCACTGCAACAGGAGCACAATGCCAAGGTAACTGATATCCGAAATATCTTTGCAACACATTTCGTCACCTCGGAGAATTTAACCCTCGAATAAATTTGAAGTTATATATGTGTGGTAATTGCTATAGTATTTTACTCTAATTGCGGTGGTTTAAATGGTTAACAATTTCAAATATTATAACGTTTCCCTTCGTAAATGTAACATACTAAATTATAACAATGAATACAAAAATACAACATTAACATGCCAAAGCTATGCGTCACAGTCTGAAAGACATGCTGGTCTCTTAATTTTCCTACCCAATCTGATAAACATTTTAGGCATACTTACATTGCTGTTGTGACTATAGTCCACTTCAGCTGGTACCTTTAAAGTGTCACTACAAGTACTATCATTACGTTTTGTGTGTACAAATATCAAAATCGCTCAATAAACAACTTTGCTTAGTTTTGTCCTTCACTAAATATATACGATTTTGTTTGACTATCACTCTGATATCCAACTCAATCCTGTTGTCCTTGTCCTGCTGGTATTTGTGACATATATTGAGCTTGCTGACTTTGATGTGCCTGTACTGACTTATTATTACTGATTGCGAACTGCTGAGCAACATAAATGGGCGATTTTTGAATTTTCTTGAGTCCGTAATATGTAAACTCTGCTGATTTCTCAAGGTCAATTGCTTTTTCTAGCGTTAAATTTTCCTCTCTCAGTAACCTATCTTTAACGCGTACATCTGTAATACCACATGCAACTCCATCTGTGATTAAACTATTTTTAAGATCGCCATATTCACAGTGTTTTCAAATCCGTAATAAAAACTTCAAAAGTTTCTTTTGATTTGTGCACACGCAGATTGAATTTATGTCGTGAGTTACATATTCCCCAAATCATTATATATGTATATTTAAATGCAATTATTAAGACAGGAATTATTGTTACATTGTATAATTGAAGGACATAATAAAAGGTTATTGAAAGTTCACAAACCAGACCTAAGAACGGAAACAGACATTGTATTCCAGATGCAACATGATACTGTAGGTGCAGGTTACAGTAGGTTATAAGACAGCAATTATTAGAATTAAGATTATTAAAATGTAATACTTTGTATTGTATCAAGAAATAACAGACATGAGATCTACATTTCTCACAAAGTGATGTAAGAGCAGGGATAGCATAAATATCCTCAGGAGCCCAAGATGGCCAGTCAGTCTCGAGCTTCACAACTTTTACATTGAATATTTATGGAATTAAGACGTTAATGAATATAATGTCGAAGTTGTTAAAAAATCATTATAGTAATTATTATAAAATAAATTTGATAGAAGTGTTTTTTGGAAGAAGTCTTTTTAAAAAGAAGCTCCAAGAAACCTAAAACCTATCTGGCGCAGTCAGTAGGATTCCAAAAGGACACTAGAAAATCCAAAAATCGAGGAACTTGTGATCTTAAATTTCTATTCTTAATCTGAAACAAAAAACCAATTGGACGATGTACACAAATCAACCAAGTCCAATAACAAAGGAGAAAGAATATAATGGCAAACAAACTCTTGTAAGTACCAAAGTTCATTTTCCTAAATCATTGTAAACTGAATATCAATATTATCCAGTAAGAAACAAAAGAATTTTTATGTACAATTTTATAATCGCAATTTATTATTATTCTGAAAGAACTTACTCAGCAAGTCTGAAACTCATTTTAACAAAGGAATTTGTATATACGCATGTATGCACAATTATTACAATTTATTACGATTTATAAATGAAACTTGAGTGTATAATTATAGCACGATTTTTTGTATCATTTTATTACAGCGATTATTACTGAAAGAATTTATTCAAAAACTCTGAAACATGGTGATATTATAAAGGTTTATAATTAGACACTTTCAGTGCAACAAATTAACGGAGGTGTATAATTATAAAAGCGTTTTATGTACTTTATCATTGCAACACTTAATGAAATAATTATTCAGCGGAAATCTGAAACTGATGTAATTATAGCCAAGGTTATATTATAATTACATACAAAATACGTAAAGATAAGTGATTCTTTAAATAACTCAATACAAACTAAACTTAATTTATATAAAAACAATGAACGGGGACAAAATGAAACTCTGCCTTCGACCAATTCCTCTATGTAACGGAAAACAAGCACTATTAGAAATCTTCATCATTGCTTGCGAGATATTTTTAAAATCTTTTTATAAACCAGGCGAGAGCAAACGCAACGTTTTACTTTTACGCTTGGTAATCAGCAAACTGACCAGCATAGCAATCACCTTGATTGCAAGCCGCGATGACCTCGTGGAATGGGACGACTTTAAACGCATATTGATAGCATATTTTGGCGATCAAAGAAACATCAAATGTCTTGTCGGAGATTTAATAAATCTACGGATGGAACTAACCAATCACCCTATCAATTCGGTATGAAATGTCAGGACGTAAGAAGTTTAATTTTGACCAAACTAAAAATTGAAGAACCCGACTAAAACATACGTTTATTGAAGACGAAGATGTACGACGAAATAGCTTTAGACACATACATCAATGCATTACCTGAACGGCTATCGGACAAAATAAGATTCCAACATCCTCAAAATTTAGAAGAAGCAATGAATATGATAGTAGAGGAAAAAAACGTTATGTATTACAGAAATAGACTATATAATCCTAACGCAAACAAAATTACTCACCAGTGAAAACAATACAAGCCGCGAGACAAATACCAACACAACCGAAATTTACAACACCGTTCAATGTAGCAACGAATCAATCTCGAATGAACAATTCAAACTTTAATAACACAAATTTCCACAACCAATTTAGACAATTTCCAAAACAAACATTCAATTCAAATTTTACAAAACCCACATTTACACCAAGATTTAATCAAAACGTAAATCAACCAAGGCAAATATTAGGCGCAAATTCCAACTGAAACACACTGATGACAAATAGCAACAACAATCCCAATAGTTATTACAAACCAACTCTTATGAACACTTCATCTGGTAACACCAGACAGAATACCAAAATATCTCAAATTAGAGCCGATTACACCCAAAAACGAAACTTCACTTCCGAGGATCTATTTCACCAAGAAGTTGAAGATTTTAATAATCATGACATGGATAATTATGCAAACTCCAGTAGAGACGATGAAACAAGTCATTCGGAAACTATGAATGTAACAACCTTTATGAAAACTACTTTTATTTCGATAAATGAGTTATGACATTTCTAGTCATGCCCAGGATTGCGGAGGTTGATCTTGTAAGAACTGTTGTATCATCTGCGTAATTTATGCAAGGAGAATTTGATAAAGTTAATGATCTGCTTATGTCATTAATATAAATTAGGAAGAGAACTTGGCCAAGAACACTATCTTGAGGTATGCCTGAATCGATTGGCATGAAAGCTTGGAACTGCCCGCTATATTTAAATCACTCCAGTGGGATTCTGGAAACTCCCACTTGTTCTAATTTCATTAGCAGAGTGCTGTGACATATACTGTCAAAAGCATTTAGTAGGTCAAGCAACAAGCCGATAATATAACCTCCAATATTAAATGCATTGCTAATTAAACTTGCCACCTCATGTTTGGGCTGATTTGAGGTTAGTTAATAATAGAAACTATTTTATACGGCTTTAAAGTGAACGCAAAAAAATAAAACAAAAAAAGTAATCGATTTTAGTGTAAATACATTGCCTACAAAGCAACAATGACAATATATTGTTTAAATCACATTACCTTTTTAAACTACCGATATCTGGAATTACAAAATGAGGAACCTTGATGTCGAAATTAAAACTCCATCGCTGCAAAATCTTATTACAGATGTTTTCAAACACTTGTTTTGGCAATTGAGCCAGCCTTTTGTAAATTTGTCGCGTACTAAACCATTGATTGTTAAGAAACCTGTGCAATTCATCAAACGTGTACTGAAATTATTTGATGATTTTGATTGAACGAAAAAATAAAATTCACTTACATGATTATAAAAAACTTCAATTCCAGCTAAACATCCATTAACCCTATACGAGACTCCTGATTTAGTTGGTACTTTCTCAAATTCAAATTTTAAGACAAATGCAGGACTATTTGGATAGTGTTCTGATGAAACAATAGGAACCAAAACGTCATCAGTACTTGCACCCTCTATTATTATTCCTTCTAATTTTAGTGATATTTTATAAAGATCATCTTTAAAACTTGGTAAAAGTGTTGATATGAGTTGAGTCATTGTCAACACAACAATTTCTCTTTTTGAAGTTGTAAGTGATAAGCTGATATTGCCTACACAGAAGTTGTATTGGTGATCTAAAATGCACAAAAAAGTAAAATGTTTAGACAATACTTTAAAAATAGAATACCTATATTTGTGCGTGTCTTAGAGCCAAACTGTTGTAAGTAGCCAATTTTCTCACAGAGTAATGTGCGTTCTGGTGACGGAAGCATAGACCAAAAGCATTTTTCAATCGAACCGTTTGTTTCTAACTGAAATATATGCATAGAATTAATAGATTAAAAGTTTGTAAATAGATGTAACATTGTTTTAGAATGCTCTTATGCAAAAATTAAATTAACAAGTGACTTTATCGAAAAATTCATTTTAATGATGGTAAATATCCTCAACTTCTGTTATATATGGAATCATCTCAAACAGTTGAAAGTTTTCAGGTTGCATTAAAATTGCATTGCATTTCATGTTTGCTCACAATTGCTTTGATAGAATTATAAAGTTCATAATTCTACCATGGTTATCAAATATAAAATGTGCTATCTTAAAAAAATGTTCACATACATTATAGTATCCACCACTTGTAGGTAGTTATGCAGTGAAACCAACATAAATACAGTATAATTCCCTATATTATTCATCAGTTACAAAGAACATATTTGGTGTTACATAAATTTTTATTACAAAGAATGTAGGGGTGAGGTGGCTTGAGAGGTACAGGTATTGAAAGGGACAGTTCCTATTACTAAGAAACCTGTAGCACAAGAATGTAGCAGCTTTGTCACTAGATGGCGGAATTGTACTACAGATGTCTTCAACAAAAATTATGGCAGATAAGCTTCCATTTTGTGAAATAACATGTGTTTATAATTTTTTATCCATAAAAGTAAGCATTGATGTTTTTTTCTTATTTGTGTGCATAATCGTTTGTTTGTTTTTGGTGGAACCTCTTAGTGTTGGATACTGGTATACTAAAATATTACAATTAAAGTGAAAGTGTACTTCTCACTACAAAGTTAGGTTAGTATAGTAGAAAAAAATGTTGTTTGTGAAAATGGGTTCTGTATTGAAAGGGACACCAAACTATGTGATGAAAGGGACGAATCCCTTTCATAACCAAATAGTGTCCCTACAAGTATAGCTTCACTTCATTCAATACCTTTGTTTTTTTAATTTTTAAGGGCATGGAGAACCAGGAAAATGCAGCAAGTAAAGAATAAGTAAGCCTCCAGCAGTAGTAGAAACGACAGTGCAAGAGGTAATAGAAAAAGGACAATCCATTAGAAGCGTTGCTGTGACATATGGAATAGCCAAGTCGCTTTTAGCACGATTGGTAAAACGAGCCAGAGAGAAAGATGTGCCGTTTCCTTACTTTCCTAACATTGGGAATAGAAGTGTATTTAATGAAGCAGAAGAATTAGCTTTTGTGGAATACTGCAAAATTGCGTCATAAGTGGCTTACGGAGTAACCTGCAAACATTTATGCCAATTAGCCTATAAGTATTCAGTAACTTTACAAAAAGAAATTCCTAAAAATTGGACCAAAAAATGCTGTTGGTGGTAACGACTGGTTTAAAGCATTCATGAAATGGCATCCAGAGTAATCTTTGAGGTCTCCTGAAAAAACTACTTTAGCTCGAATGTCTGCGTTCAACAAAAATACTGTCGATCTGTTCTATAAAAACATACAAGAAGTATTAAGCAAACATCATTTTACTCCCTAAAATATTTATATGCCGACGAAACAAGTTTGTTGACAATAACAGAACTACCAAAGGTAATTGCATAACAGGGTATTAAACAAGTAGGCCTAACCATATCTGCCTAAAGAGGCCAGCTTGTTACAATGCCATTTTTTGTGTCAGCAATTGGCAGGTCGATTTCACTAGCATTTATTTTTCCTAGGGTAAATTTTAATTCATTTATGACTGAAGATTGTCCTACAGGAAGCCTGGGGTTAGCCAGTAAGACGGGATGGATGACTTTTGACAATTTTATTATTGCTTTTAAACATTTTGTACAGCATGCAAAACCCAGTAAAGCAAAACCTGTGTTGCTAATGGATAATCATGAGAGTCATATGACTTTAGATGTCATTATGTATGGGAAGGAGGTAGGAGTTACTTTGCTAACATTTCCTCCTCATTGTAGCCGTCGGCTACAACCTCTAGATGTGGCGGTGTATGGTCCATTTAAATCATTTTACAAAGTTGCAATGAATGATTGGATTGTAGCTAATCCTGGAACTGCAGTTTCAATCTACCACATACCCAGACTAGCCAAATTTGCATATGAAAAATCTTTTTCTATCGTCAATATAACGGTGGGATTTAAGAAAACCGGAATTGTTCCTTTTAATTTCCAAAATTTTCCAGACGAAGCTTTTTTACAATCCTATGCAACTGATCACCCACAAATATTGAATACAGAAAACAATATTGTCGTAACGCCATCTACAAGTTCTGAAACACAGATGTCAACATCACTAAGAATGATACAAAACTAAATACACTTGCCACAAGTTCGCGTGTGCTTAGTCCAGCAACCATACGACCATTTCCCAAAGCTCCTCCTAGAGTCGTAAACATTAAAAAAAGAAAATGTGGACGATCTAGAATATTAACAGATACACCTGAAATGCAACTTATTAAAGAAGTTGCTACTCAAAAAGAAAGCAGAAAGCGAAAACAATCGTTAGTTAAAAAGAGAGGTGAAGTGTAAAGTTCTGATTGAAAGAAGCACTGAAGAAGAATCTGAAGAGAACGTCAGTTATGCTGAAAGCGATGACAGTGAAATGTCTGTAGAACATATTTATGAACAGGATTTTGAAGTAAAACCGGAAGACTACGTTGTAATAAAATTTACAACAAAACAAACAGTTAAACATGCAGTCAGAAAGATTTTAAAAAAATTGACAGACAAAGACTTTAAAATAGATTTTATGTAAAAAATCGAAAAAAACTGACAACCTTATATTTTCTGAAGAAAAAGATATTGCCGATGTTAATGAAAAAAACATTGTAGTAAAATTGATACCTCCAATTCAGTTGTCTGGTAGTGCAAGATTGTCAATGTTTTATCGGTTTGCAATTAACTTATTTAATTTTACTGGATTAATGTAACTATTACAAATAATAAAACTATTAACATGTTTTTTATGTTTTCAGATGGTATTGCTAGTATCTTGTGCACTAAATAGTAGTTTTGCGAATATTAATTATTATGTCCCTTTCAATACATTGATCCTCCCTTTGAGTACCTTAAGAGTGTTGAAAGGGACAAAAATGGGCAAACCAAAAAAATTAATTCCAGTGTTGCTGGCAATGTATTTCCTTTATATGTGACTGTTATTTGGTAAATAAAAGACCCCTACCTCTTGTAAAAGAATCAATTCTATCAAATAGTGTGTTATTTAAATTTTTTTACATAGTGAAAATGTCCCTTTCATGCCACCTCTCCCCTACCTGTTATACATTTGTAGTATATTAAGGTCTCGCATATGTTTTATATTTGTATTTTGTTAAATATCTTAATTTCAAACAAATGATATCAGTTTTTAACTAATCTTAAATTTCATTAGTTAAAATTGTTATTAGTAAAATGAGCGTTAATCGAATAAATTTTGATTTGCTCTGAAGGAGCAGAGGCTTCTGTAAACAACAGCTCACTTGACACACACCCTAATCCAAAATTCCAAATTAGGTGTGGAATGAACTATCCAAATCTTAACCCCTTAAACCGGTCACGATAACAATTCCACCAACAGGTGCTTTGAAAATTCATTGCTTGTACAAATGTAAGTTCAAAAGTTTATTGTATGCTGCATTTGTTGTTCCTATGGAAACCTCTGTCTTTATTTTTTTCTTGAAGCTGTGTTTTATTCACTTTCAAATTTCTCCTCTATACCGAACCCCTACATCACGGGTTAGCACCACATTAGCCGTCCGAATGATTACATTTTGACCTGTTGTTACCGACTCACTAATAATTAATTTCAGTCTCTCCCGTCGGGTCCAATGAATCTTATTCCTCCTACTGTAAAATCATATTCGTTGTGGTCACATTTAAGAATACAATTAACATTTCAATCTACACTTAATAATGAGGTTATTATTCCATTACCTTTGTATATAATGTGCATTATGTTGTAATGTGGTATTTTTCTGTCCTTGATGGTCAGGACGGACAATATCTATTGTAAATTATCTTGTTCATGGTAAATGCGTACACAGTGTTTTTGTCATTTTGAGATCAGTTTGCATATGGGGTTTTCTTTTTGACGATATAAGGTGGTTTTATCTAAATTGTGAATACGCATGAAAGATAATAGCCATCCTATTATCTATATCAACATTAGGCCGATTGTATTTGATACGTTCTGTTGCTGCAATGTTCTGTGCACTACATTTACTATTCATACCCATATATCCTTTGCTTTGTGATGCTACCTTAAAGCCATTCTCTACACGTTTTCTAGTAAGAGTTGACAAGGGCGGCTCCGTGGCGTAGTTGCTATGCATATGACTACTATGCCCAAAGTTCTGAGTTCGAATCCCGACAAGGACCACTTGAAAAATACTAGCCAAGCATTTTTCAAAAAATACGCTCTTGTTTGGATGAGAGGTAAAATGTAGGTCCAGTGTGTGATTGTTGTCACACACCTTAAAGATTCCTATTTTGCTTGGAATAGCATGGGTTCGGCAAAATAAAAAATTTTCACTCGCTTCTTGGCCAATGTAGTAACCTTTGAATGGAGCATTGGAAAATCAAATACAGGAGTAAGAGTTTACCCTATTGTGATTTATCACAATTTTATTGTTGAGATTGCAAAACCTCAGCATTTTTTATGAATTTGGTGTTTGTTGTAGCATTAGCTAGAAGTAAGCTGTGCTGCCTTAAGATGGTTGTTACATGCCAAAAATTGGCATTGCACACTTTTTAATTTGTGAGTGAATTCGACCCAATATTTTAAAAAAATAGACGTGCATTTCCGTCACTTCGGACAGTTGCGTCGGCGCAAGAGAATACGTAGACGTGGAGTGAGGAAGTAAGGACGCGGTTTCTGACACGGGGATTAGCGAACGAGACGTCGAACAGTGAGGTTTATCTGTGCCGTGCCTTTGTCTTTTCTCTTTCAGATATTGTAGGTTCCTCTATCGTATCTCTACCTTCTATCGTTCCCTACCTTATTCCTATCGTACCGCTACAAACAAAGAAGAGGAAAAACAAATTAATTTGATTTCAACGATGGCTAACCCGAACCACGCCCAACAACGCCGAGATCCATGGAAATGAATATGGTTCCTACCGCAAGGTTGTGAAGAGCTCCACATTATTTTGTGAGTACATTTTATCTTTTCCTTTGGGGTGCCTTTTGTATCACAATAAACATTTTTGGTATGTGATACAATTTGAGACGCAATTATGACGTAATATTTTGTGGTGATTTATTATGTACGTTTTAGTATGTGTTACCAACTGTCATAGTGGCTCATAACAGTTTCGCGGGACTATGACGGTTATACCTTAGACTATAATATGGTAGCAGTGTACCACACAAAGAGTGGGCAAAGCGAGTCTTCAGGAGACGAGGTGCTCGCTAGTCAGGTGGTAATTAACCGTAAACATGTAGGCTTTGAATTGCAACTCAATGTACATATTATTAAGATGTATAATAAACTTATTTCTATAACAGTGTTCATTTGTTACAAATCAGTCCACTCAGCTATTGAAAATTTGCTCTTGATTAAAATATCCTATTGTGGAATTTTTTACATCCATGCTAATCAAATAAGATTTTGGTCACTTTGCGTTAGCTGGAATAAAACCTGGGATCTAATAGTTTTAGATTATTAACTTAGAGGTTTAATTCTTATTTTGTGGTTAAATTAATTGACCCCATTACCTAATTGATAACTTTATACAATACATGTGATTACAAACATCGATTGCTATTAAAAATAGAATCTGATTTTAACACTTGCATTATTGGGTTTGTATACAATTCTCTTATCAGCTTTACTAATTGCTACGTTATTCATACTGATTGTTATATTCTTTAAACTGGAACCTGATAGGAGGACCTTCGCAAACTTTAAAAAATTAACTAATCGTAAAGAACAATATCAGGCGTCTTTTATAAGATTGTCATGATCTAATTAAAGATTAACTGGTACAGCTGAAATAAATCAAAATCCACGTTACTCAAATCCATGAAGTATGTAATCAATTTTTAGAAATGCTTGCAGTGTTATCAGATGCTTAGGAAAGCCGATTTTCAGACAGTGTAACTTTGGAATCGAATTTTAACTCTATATTTTAATATTTTGTCCGTCGCTGGTTGCTACAGTTCACGGGTTGTAATCCGCAGATAACTGCGCCTAATGCTGCCGGTAAAAGTCGAATGTGCACCTCTTGAAATAAAAATTGATAATTTTTTGGATAAACTTGAAAATTTTTTGTGTTCAAATCAGTTTACGATAGGTTGATTCATAACTACCAATATTTAACGGATATGGAAAATTTTACAAACTTGATTTCTTATCTTGAAGGTATGCCTTTGACAATAGTTCAAAGTATACGATTTTCACTGAAAATTATTTGATAGCCTATAACCTTCTTCTCCAACGTTTACAAACAAACGTTTAATCACCAATCATTATTTTTCAAAAATATTCTCACTGTCTAAATTGAATAATGATTCGGAACATTCCTTGAGTAAAATTTGTGAAACATTACATGCTAAATTTACTGTGCTGACATGAAATTGCTCCATTTTTCAAATTACATATTTTTATATATTTCTTTGGAGCTGTTAGATTCTAAAACCCAACAAGAGTTTGGAATGAAAAAGCAAAGCATATAAGGTTTCTTTTGCCAGTCTAAACGCACATGTTATGTGTACCACCGCATAATGTTGCTTCTTGCTGGTCTAAATATCAGTGCCATTATTGCAGCAGCAAAAAGCCTAACTGTATTTTAATATGACCACAATATTACAGCATGTACACACCCCATCACGTCCTGTTGAAAATCTAAATTTAGTTTCTACAAATACTAATTGTATGAAGGACACCCTCTCCCTCTATTTTTTTTAGTTCATTTTAAGAAATTGTACACCAAGCACAATTTTCGGCGCTGCTTTGAGGTAACGGAGAACACAAACCTTACCCTTCGAGAGTTCTAGAAGGACCACTTTAACATCTTGATATGCCTAAGAATTATTGGTCAGGCCTGGCTGGGTGTTACGAGGACCTTAACCTCTGCATGGAAGAAGCTGTGGCCCGAGGCTGTAGCTAAAAGCGCCTTCGATGGATTGGAACTTGAAGTGTCAGTGGTAGAGGAGATTGTTTCTCTGGGAAAATACATGGGTCTGGAGGTGGATGAGAGAGATGTGAACGAACTCATCGAAGAACAGTCTCAGGAGCTGACAACCGAGGAGTTACACGATCTACATTTGCAGCAGCATACGGTGGTTCAACGAAAAATTAGTTTTGAAGAGGAGCCAGAGATGGAGGAGGTTATTTCTACAAGAGATATAAAGGAGATCTTGGGAATGTGCGAGAAAGTTGTAGAGTTCGTGAATAAAAATCACCCCGAAAAAGTTGCTACTGGTCGTGCATCGGAGTTGTTCAACGAAGCTTGCCCAACTCATTTCTGCAATATCGTGAAAGGGACGAAGAAACAAACCTTGGACAGTTTTTTTAAACAATCTGCAGGTGAAAATGAGCCAAGCGTGACGAAAAAAGTGAAGACCAGTGACGAAAATTAAGCGCTTCCGTAAGCACTTCACTTTTTCTTTTAATTATGTTTTTATAAAATATCTATTTGTTTTTTATAAATACATAAATGTTTCTTTTTGTAAATACACTTTTCTTATTCAAAAACACTTAACAAAAACAACTGAGGTGGGTTTTTGGGAGTTGGAACGGATTAATGGCATTTTAATTAAATTCAATGGGGAAAATTGCTTTAAGATACGAGCAATTTAACATACGAGCAAGGTTACGGAACGAATTAGACTCGTATGTCGAGGTACCACTGTAATCAAATCTTTAGATAGTGACGAAAGGGATGCAAGTAAAACATATAAAATTGATAAAGGCACGCTTTTCCGAATTGTCCCTCTGGCAAACTTCAAATAATAGATATCAATTACTGAAAATCTTCCATGATAATCAAAGTCACATTGGTTGGGAAAAAACACTTGCATCTATTAAATTGTAGCTTTGGTTTCCAAACATGAGCCGTTTCATAAAAAAGTATGTTAACCCATTGTCTGATTTGTTCTGTGTGCAATAATAGATCTGGCCCAAAGCAGGGTTTCCTCATTTCTATTCTGAAACCCAGCTTTTCATACAATACATATGGATTGTCTGGGACGTCTACCCAGTAATCCTGACAAATATAAATATATTCTAGTACTAGTCGACAGTTTTTCTAAATTTACTCTGCTGTATTCTCAATCCTCACTGACTGTGTAAGAAACTAAAACAAATCTTACCACATTTGTAAGTATTTTTGGAACACCGAGCAAAATCATTCATGACGCTGGAACAAATTTTACAGCAAAAATTTTTTAATCATTTTTTTGAGCATTTTGGCGTTGAACTGCACGTGACAACCCCAGGTGTACATTGCTCCAACGGGCAAGCCGAATGCTACATGCGTACTAACATGAATATGTCGAGAATCAAATCCAATAAAACAACAGTTTGGCCGAGCACAATTTGGAAAATACAACCAGTCATCAACACCACAATACAAAAACTACCGGACATTCTCCGTTTAAATTAGTTTTTTGGCATGAGGGGCAGACTCCACAAATTCGTACCATACTCAAGGACTTGTCTACCTGTGGTAATACCACTATACCAGTAGATCGCACACAAGTGGTATATAATCTGAAAAGCAAGTAACCGTTGCAAATAAGAAACGAAGAGCAGGTTACACTTTCAAAATTGGTGATGCGGTACTGTTAAGTAGAGGCCAGAGGCCTAAAAAAATCAACTGTGAATTTGTTGGATCGTACATCATAAAAAATTTATTACAACACAACCATTATGTACTTATTAAGGTTGGAGTGTGAAAAACCCTAAAGTGTGCAAGAGAGCAATTACGCCTTTGACCAGTCAATTGAACTCCTGAAGATTTACAACGCTTACTAGAATCTGAGTCGAATCTTACGTGTGAGTATTTGTTTTTATAATTCTTTTTCACTGGCAATTACACGTTGATGTGTTAGATAAAAGAAGTTACGAGACCCATCGCAAATGCGTACGTTTTACGTGTGGCATATCCATTGTGTCTCTGTGCGAAAAACCTATCGCAAATACGCACACCTTGCAGTTTAATATTTCCATCGCGTCTTTTGTAATTTTATTAGAATGGTTGTTTATATTTATACCAAAAGACCCATCGTAAATAGCACACCTTGTAGTGTGTTATTTCCATTGTGTCTTTGTGTCAGTATTACTAAATATACTCTGTGTTTACAAAAGGGCCCATCGTAAATACTTTTAGTATTTCCATTGTGTCTTTTTATGCGTGTAGGCCGATCTGAGACCTACAATTAATATTTTGTCATTCGTTACAGCAACCAATCCGAATTGGCACCAAATGAAGACTAAAGGAAAAAAATATGTTTGTTATAATTTTGACATGTATGTCTTTTTGTTTGTTATATTACAATTAAGTTTTAAAAAAAATATTTATAACACAGGACTAGCTGTTTTTGACCATAGAAACCAGCATTAAGTTTTATTCTTCATTCCGAGAGTGGAATGTTGTCAGTTTGGCTGTGTCAGATAACTCTTAAGATTTGATTCAGGTGGCAAATCGGAAATGTTGATACGGTGTATATGTTGAAAATAGTAACGCCGACAACGTAGTGCCGGTTGTACATACAGTCAAGCTATCGTATGAGTAGTGACAGGACTGTCTGTCAACAAATGTTTTAGGCGATTTTTTTGCAAAATAACGGGAAATCTAACAATATAGTAATTAATCATGTTAGATGATTGTACATTAAGCAACTTATTGACACCACTGCTCTACAGGCTGTGTCTCTACTTCCCATTAAGTGCATGTAATTAATAACTTAATACTTAAATACATAACAAGATCTCCTTTTGAGCTTTTGTGTAACAATAATAATATATAGTTCAGGTTTAGACCATGTAATATACACTAATAGCACAGACATTTAGAACAAGGTGCAACACTACTTCTGAACATCCAGCCACGGCCCATTTAAGCTGAGAAGTGTCTTACAGCAAAGTACTGTTTGCAAGGAAGTTACTTCTGTGTTAGCCATCTCGCAAACTCAATAAAGTCAAAAAGTCTTTTGGCAAAGTAACTGGAAAAGAGTAGAAAAATTATAGTTTCTATAGCCTGTATAACCTGCAGCTTGAGGGAACAATGTAAGTGAATAGTTGTATAGATACGTTTGGGCGCATATGACAATTTGCATTTCATGCATTCATTGCAACTTTCCAAATTGGGGGAAGTTGGTTTCCAGGCTCTATTGATGTTATTGAAATTCTTATTAGCAATATAATCCCTGTAGAGATTACAAAGCTTTCATGGTCAGAGTCATGGTTAATAATAATATGGGTTTGAATGTAATATAGATACCAAAAATTTCAATGTTTCGACCACTATTATAAGAGGCTACCTGATAGAAATAAAAACTCAATGCAATCAAAAGCTTTACTTCGATCTAAGAATTACAACAGCGTTATGGTTTATCCCAAAAAATTTTTATCATTTCCATAAAATTAATTACAGCAGTTTTTACGAATTCGTCTTTTCTAAAACTTTGTCATTATTATTTTAGTATTCTTAATCTATATAGGTTTGTTTGTAATATATCGAATGTCTTTAACATACTTTAAATATTAATGATAACAAACTTCTTATTTAATAATTACAAAACGTGTCTTTAGAGGAAGTACATGTTATTTTGGAAAGTAAATCAACCTTGGCCTAAAAATTTAACAAGTACGTCATTCGTGTAAAAGTTGTTACTTTAAGCCTAAATTAGACCCAAAGTAGTTGAAAAGTAGGCAAAAAAGTTAAAAGTCGAAATTATAGAAATACTATAGTATTTTAAGGCCCAAGAAGATATTGTTTTGTAGAGAAATTAAAAAGTAAGTCAGTTATATAAACTCTAAGGTACTTTCAATTCAAAACTGATCAATGTTTGATTGAAAAATTTAAAAGTATAGGCCAACCAATTGATTTCGTTATTACTTCCAACTTAAATAGTTCAGACTTGGCACCCACCACACATGAAGATTAATTTCTTCGTATAAGAGCATTTTAAATTATAAAAACACCAAAAAATCTTACCAACAAAGTAGCTTGTTTCCGAGCAATTACAATATTAATAATCGATAAGCAGTCTTCATATCTCTGCAAATCCATTTTAAGCTCTGTGTTATTAGGATTTAATAGAATTCTTTTGTATGCTTCGGTATATAATTTAAATTCTTCTCTTACTTTCTTAATTTTACTCCAAGTATAAGGTTTTACTCTATATTCCAGTGTAGCCCGATAAGCATATTTCCACCAAGCTCTTTTGTTTTCTACGAGTTTGCATGTAGGACGAAATGATAAAAAGTTCCAGCTAATAAATATTCTCGATAAAGAATCGCTGACTGCCAATAACGATTGATATTGATTTTTTGATATTTGAATGTTGCAGTCTTGAACTACAACGTCGCTTAACACTTTATCAATAATCCCGTCGTTTGTTTTATTGATTGTCATTTTTACCTTTGCAGTCATTGGTTTGATAACTATAAAATAATAAGCATCATAAGATATACATCAGATAAACCATATACTAACCAAATTTGAATTCTTGATTATTCATAGAGAAGTTTTGTAAACTGTTACACATGGTGTTCCTCCAGCAGTAATACTGGCTAGGCATATTCCATGTTTCAGGCAAGTTACAAGCATGATTCCAATATAAAGAAAGTGCCTCAACTTTTACTAAATAATAACAATCTGCACATTTGGTAACTTTGCATGCTTTCCATTTGCTAAAATGTAAAAATATTAAATTTTTGATAATTGTCAATAAGGTAAACTAAATTTTGATAAAATTACCATCATCCAAAATGGCAATTACTGTAAAATACCTGATTAATAATAATTACTACAGATTAATTAATATTATTTTTTATTTTTATTTTTTCTTTAAAATTATGAGCAGCAATTCTGTTGCTTTAACGATTAACTATTTATATTACCTTTATAAGTCAGAAACTTCAGAACAGTAATCAGTAAAAGATATAAACGAGAAGGATATAAACAATACAAGTTTATACAATGAAATTTTACGTAAATTTGTATTGAAGACATCAAGTGAATAAACAAAATAAATTCAACTTTTTTGCACTAATGTGAAATAAGAACAAGAATTATCTTATATTCGTCGTGACATTTTCTAATATAGATTGTAACAATTTTTTGTTTTGACAATTATAAATGCCTATAAATTTAAGTATAAAATACACGGCATTGTTTACTTAAATAAACAATTAATTCTTGCAATATTAATGAAAGTTCAGATCAGGGGAGTATAGCCGAATCACAAGGCAAATATTACTTAATAATACTGGTATAGTTTCAATTTGTAAACGTTGGTCATTGAAATTGCATCTCCAATGTCAGACAATTTTTATGTGTTGTCCGCATCTCGTCGGCAGGACGATCAGTCTGGCTCGACGATTTGTAGAGTTACAAGCACCATGGAAGTCCATAAGGTCCATGCCAGCAATCTATGTGTAGCAATAAACGTAGCGGCATAATCGAGTGCAAAATGCACTTGATTTCTGTTTGCTTCTAATAATGGTAAGCAAAATAAATAATTTGTAAGGCAAACTAAATGAATTTATTGTATCGCTTGATACTTTTACGAATTAAAGCTCAATACTTCCACGAATTTAAACCCAGTATGTGAACGAATTTAAATTCAATACGTTATTAATTTTTAATCTCAACACGTTAACAATCTCGCTAAATTACCACGTTTTATTTTTGTTCAAATTTATATAGTTAAAGAAGACTTGAAAATGAGGTACTTTGTATAGCTCGTTTTATGAATTGGTTTATATTTCGATTTGCTTCAATGGATCGCACCGCAAATTTATGGGATGGTTCCCGGTGGTGGTCCAATGTAATACGCGGTTATAACATACTTCATCATTAATTCAGAGAAGAAGCTCAAATTTAAGTCTTGAAAAGTGCAGATGTAGGAAGAACCGTAGGCTTGCACGTGTGGCTGCGATAAGGTATTTGTTACAATGTTATCGCAAAGTTTAACTTATTTAAGGTAAGCGATAACATAAACACTTGAGCTGACTCCAGGTGGCTCAAATTATTTGACAATCATGCGGATACTTGAAATTAAAATGGTAACATTTTATAAGTTTTGTTTTACGAAGCTGTGAGATCCCTCATTGTTTGGATTTCATTATGGTACAAATTATTGATTATTTTAAATGTAAATGCAAATGCTTAAAATCAAGAACCTTTTTATTTATTACAGTAAAGTATTACATTCAAGTTCAGTAACACATGAAATAATTACGAATACTAATTTTGCTTAACCACGAATATATTATTCATATTTATAAACCAAGGTAACAGATCTGTGTATTTTGGGTAATCAATTTAAAAACCTCACGATCATATTTATTACATTATTCAGGTTTATAGTAGAAATATTTAAATATCTGCGTCTAAAAGATTAGACCACATTTTTGATGTATATTTTGTATATAAAATTTTTAACTCGAAGAAAGATAACTGATGGTAATAATAGGGGCATACAGTAGAATTTCTGCAAATAGTGCAAATTCCTAAGTGACTGATGACCTTAGGCTACGCTCGGTAAACATTGAAAGAGCTGGTGGCATTGAACAGCATATAATTAAAGAATCAACTGCCTTGATTTTAAATCGTAATCCCTATCCTAAATCACTATCCTAAACAAGCTTACCTAAAACATAAGCATGTGTCATCTTTTCAAGAAATTTACGATGTTGGTTAGTTTTAGTAGCAAAGGGTGTAATATTATTCTACGCATTATGGTACAACGACTTAAATGCTCCTGCATTATGTATTATGTTTTTAGTCTGTTAGAAACTTACAACAAACGTTATTAAAGTCAATACCTAGCTTTGTATATCTCATAATTAATATTCAATAATTTCAGCACATTTCTATTTTATAACTATGAATGACTTTACTAATGGGGAGTAAATGGATATTCTTCTAACGTATGGTGAAGCCGGGCAAACTGCTGCAGTCACACGCGAGCTGTACAGACTATGTTAACCTAGACGACGGTTTCCAAATGTTCAAGTGGTTATCAACTCAGTGCAACGTGGTAGACTTCTTTCTGTGGGCTGCCTTAAAAGATATCGTGTATACTGTTAATGTGAACAATGATACTGCGGAGCAGTTACGCCGCCGCATTAGTGATTCGGTGGAAGAAATACGCAACTATAAAGCCAATGTCTATCAAAGTATTTTGCAAAACTGGCTCAGAAAAGCACGTTTGTGCATTCAACAAAATGGAGGGCATTTTGAACACCTTCTATAAGCAGTATAACTTGGTGAGTTGCTACCTTAATTTCAAAGTACAGTAAACACATTGCTGTAAACATTAGTTTTGTTTTTTAAAAAAGCCTTTTTACTCAAGCTCATGCATTAGTTATCATATTTCTATAAAGTTAAGAACACTGCGTGAATCACAACTTCATACTGTACACTGAACTTCCGATAGAAACTATGGTGAGTCGCCTCCTTACTTGATGTGGTATGTCGCTTCTGAACTATATATTTACATGTACACTTTTTCTTAAAAACATCCGTTTAAATTTTGGGTTTTTAGTTTTTAAGAAAATTTTTTTTGCGTAAATATGAATCTATGCCCCTTTCTTAAGCATCAGTTAAAATATTTCTATGAATTTGTGAATCATCCTGTATATAAACCAAGGGAGCTGAATTCAGCATGGCTGATTTTAAATTCATTCCCATCTAACACTGTTTGTCAATACAAGTCTTAAATATAATTAAGTGCAGAATGGTGTTATAAACTACATATGCAATAACTGTTCATTTAATAACGTATCTAACATTATTTTTTTAAAACCCTGATTGGTTTGTTCATCAAACATTAACTTATACTTATTAACTAGCACTGGTGTAATATAAGCAAAGCTGGACTTGAATTTTGCTGTGCAGTGTTTTGGAATTGTTAGATCAGTATTGTTCCTTAGTGGTAGCTTATGTATTTTACCCCTAGCACTAAATATTTTAAATAGATAGAGCAAGGTGTATGTGATATTAGTATTGTGTATATAAAGATAGCTAGCATCAATTCTAATCACCTATCATATTTAAGTATACATTCTGCATTATAATATGGAGTTACATGGCATCTACGCTGGACGTTAAAAAAAATCTAAAACATACATTTGCAGAACTTTTATTCTATTTCTTAGGTATTTCGGCAGAAATTTGTAATATACTACACTACAATAATGTAGATAACTTAAGACTATGCTATTGCACAACCACCATTTAGTTTTGGAACTTAACACCTGTTTGTACCTGTACAGTGAACGCAATTTACTATAACATAACCCAATTTGTTTATTCACATACTTTTCAAAAGTAAGGTGACTATCTATAATTACACCTAGGTATTTGGCACTGTCACTTATATTAATTACAATTCCATTTATTTTAATATCCTCTGGTCGGAGCATTTCTGATTTTGCACATCCTCTCGAACCAACACACAACACTACTGTTTTTGCAGTATTAATCAGAAAGCTATTGTCCTGCACCCATTTATTTACCTTAACAAGATTATTGTTTAGAGCATTTATCACGATATTGACATCATTAACATATATAGAAGAATATCATCTGCATACATATGGTACTTACAATTAGCTGATAATATTTGGAGGAAGTCTGCAGTAAAAATAGCAAATAGAAGTGGACCCAAAATACTTCCTTGTGGCAGCCCTTGTTGCACGTTACGATATTGGGAGGATTTATTTTTTAACTTAACTGCTTGCTGTCTATTTTGCAGATAATTTACAAATCACTGTCTGACATCAGTGCATCCATAAAAGTGAAGCTTAGCTACCAGTAATTGATGATTAATAATGTCGAAAGTCTTACTAAAATCTATCAACACAAGGTAAGTAACTAGTGACTCTTCAGTAGAGCGTGTTATATCATTTATTGCCTTGGTTAATGCTGTTGTAGTACTATAACTAGTACGAAACCCTGATTGGAAAGTGGGCTGTATATTTGCCTTGATAATGTGATCCAATAGTTGAACATATTCCCTTTTCAATGACTTCTGACAGTATTGGTAATATGCTAAGTGGCCGTAAATCACCATATGTCATTGTTAATGGTAACTTTACAATTGGAATGACAATTGAGTATTTCCATTGTGTGGAGAAAATGGAAGATTGTAGTGAGTGGTTAATAATCTGTGTTACTGCTTCTGTGCAATATGATTTAAGTAACATAAGCATCTTTCGATTGATTCCATCACAGCCATTTGCGTTTGATTTAATTCCTGTTATTGCATTTTCAACTGCAACTGCAGATACCAGCTGAAAACTGAACCAACAACCATGTGGTTTTTGAGTATAGGTAGCATAATGGCTCAATACTTGTTGACATATTGGTTGTTAAGTAATAAAGAAAGTATTTACTTCATCAGCATTATTGATTTCGAGGAGATCTGTGACTTTAACTTGTGGTGAATTTGACTCTTGTCAAAAATTGTCCATAATCTTGTAGGGTTTCTACAGTTAGCTTTGAATTCATGCTTTCTTTTCGTTTCTAATAGCAGTAGTGACAAGGTTTTTAAGATCTTTGTAGAACAGCAATTTGGCTGCATTCTTGTTTACCATGTACTTGCGATATTGTTTGTTTCTCATATTTATCATAAGTTTGATAGTGCTGGTTATGTATGGAATTGTTCTTTTATTTATTTGAATTGTCTTAAAAGCAGCATGTCTATCAAATATTGTTGTAATTGCATCATTGAGAAAGTATATCGTCTAGATTAGTTATTGATTTCAATAAGTCCCACTGAATATTACTCGCATCAGAGTCAAAATCATTTATACCGAAATGTTTAAAATCTCTAAAAGTAATGGTCTGCATATGTTGTTTTGCGATTCTAAACTCAAAGTTGCAAATAACTGCTCTATGGTCTGTGAGGTAATGAACTGTTTTACATAATATAAGATTAATGTATGAAGTAGAGCATACTATATCAATTAGAGTTGATGAGTTTTCTGTTATACGTGTTAGCTCATTCACATGCTGCACTAAGTCAAATATGTCAAGTAGAGAACTTAATCTTTTGCAGTTTGAATCACGGCGAATAAAGTCGAGATTTACATCACCAACCAGAAAGATATTTTCATAATCAGTACAAATATTTGACAGGACTAGCTCAAGTTTATCTAAACAAACTATATTCGTGCTTGGTGATCTGTGAATAATGCCTGTTATTTGATCTTGTTTGGCTGCCTTAATATTAATCCATAGTTGTTCTAGTGATGGATTGTTAATATAATCAATTGAAATTAATTTAGCAGATATATTGTTTCTGATATACCAATACACTTCACCTCACCTGGTAGGACGATCTGCTCTAATTAAATAATAATCAGAGATATTAATAAGGTTAGATGGAAAATCACTATTCAACCAGGTCTCGGTAACATCATACAGATCATGATTCATAATGACATAAATGACACAAAGTCATCAAAACAGGAGTTTAGAAAACTGATATTAATTAATACACGTAGAGGTAGCATAGTTGGTTGATTTTTGTTTTATTCTGCCTGCAGATGTTGAAGTCTATGATGTTTCTTTAATTGCTATCTAAATAAGTTGTATTCAATTTTAGTAGTTTCTCTTTTTAGTGCTTGTATGTAGGAGATAATAATTTACCAGTTGCATATTTATAGTTCGAGCTGTTGATTGTGAGTTTATTAAAATCCATCATAATTATCAAATGATGAGTATATAATAAACGTCCTATACTATCGAACAGCATATATGTTCAACATAAGTATCAAGACTAGAACATCGTTTGCAGTAAAATGTATTAAATACAAATACTGTACAACTCATACAAAAGGTTTAGTTAGTGCTTTTAACTTTGAAAACTCTTACCATAAATTGTTACAAATTCAACATTTTTAACTTAAAACACCTATCTGGAGAAAGTATCAGCATGAGAAAATTTTTTTTGCTGATCAAAATTTTATATCATCCTTAAGTCTTGTCCTGGAACTGGTTGAACGCATACCTAATCTGAACTAACCTACATATTTTCCTAAAATTCCCACAGCCTACATCCTTTACTATCTGTCTGCAATAATCTAATCTAGGTCTACATATTTCTCTCTTTTTGCTTTCTCTGCTTGTAATATATCCTGCATATTCCCTCATGACTTTGAAAGTTGTTTTATCAACTTACCTCTCCTATTTGTTTTTATTATTTTCCACATATTATTTATTCCCCTACTTCTTTGTTCTTAACTTTGTATAGAACCGCATTTCAAACGTTTCTCCTTTTTCCTGTACTTCTCCCACTGTCCAAGTTTCACAGCCATGCAGTGCTGTGCTCTACACATACGTTTTCAGCAAGGCTTTCCTTGTTTCTATGTTTGTTGTCTTTGAACATAGTAGTTGCTTTTTCTTGTTAAATGCAGCAACGCCTTGTGCTAATCTTTGTTTTATATCTTTTGTACTCTTCCCATCTTGTGTTATTTGACTTCCTAAGCAGCAGAAACTTTTAACCTCTTGTAAGTGCTCGTTTTCAATTTCAATTCTGGTCTTTGACTTATTTTCCCCTCCTTTACATACTAATACATTAGTTTTATTTATGTTAATTTGCATACCGTATCTCTCTGTTAGCATTGTTTTCATTTCATTAAAGTCTGCTTATAACTCTTCTTTGCTAGGTACTCATACTGCTACATCATCTGCTAATCTAAGCATATCAATCGTTTGTCCCTTCATAATAATTCCAAATGTCTTTTGAATTTGACGGTATTCATTGCCTCTTCAATGTACAAGTTAAAAATTAACGGGGATAGAGCACATCCCTGTCTCACTTCTTTCCTAATATCTACTTCTCTATGTTCCTGCTCTAATTCTATTATCTCTGTTTACTCTTTGTATAAGCTAGGTATTATCTGTCTATCCCTATAACTCATTCCTATCGTTTTTAGTATCTCAAACATTTTTTTCATTTTACACTGTGATAACTTTTCCAGATTTACAAATTCTACATATATGCTTTCTCCTTTTTCTGTTGTTTTTTTTCCATTATCATTGTTATATATATTTTTTAATCAACCTTAGATCACGCCCCAGACCATGGGCGGTAGTGTAAGTTATCAAAAAATCGTGGTTGATTTTCTATACCTTTCGAGAATTCTTGTAATTTGTAACAAGCCCAGGGGAAGATTGGATGACAAGCGGCTTATAGAAAAAGAAAACTCTTATGTCTTGTAGCTAGCTGAGCTTGGGTCAGTGGATTTAATTAAACTTAAAAAAACAAGGTAATGGATGCCACCTAAATTTTTTATAAAGCAATTGCCTAAATGAATTTGCTTAAAGGAAAAATTTGGAAACCTATACTATCACAAACCACTTTAAATACAAGATTGATTGTCACAAATAGGTTACTTACTTTCTTTTTGCTCTAAGAAGTTCTAGGATGGCTCTGAAACAAAATTACTACTAGCAAACATGTAATTTATTTAATAATTCTGAGACTATACAAAGTCCTTAATTTTTGTTTTAAATACTTATCACTGAATTGCTGTATTAATTCCTTTAATGGTCGTAAAACCTTTGGGAAAATTTAAATATTCATAAAAAATGAACTGAAGAAAAATAGGTTTCTATATTCTCATTTTAAACAATTATGTACAAGATAATGTAACTCAACAAAACAATTTCTTACGAATCTATATAATTACGTTACTCAGAAAATGTAAAATTTAATTTTCTATGTCTACTGAATTTTAATTAAATGGTATATTTTGTTTAACAATATCCATTTATATTTAATAGCTCGAAGTAGCGCTACTAGAACCTTACAAGTGATTTAAATTCTTTATACATGCAGTAATGTATTGGTTAATTGTTCTCAAAGCAAATTACATATGTTAGAATGAAGGCACGCAAACAACATGTTGAGCTAAGGTTTCGAAAACAAGATAAGAAATAACATTTGTTTTAACAAATGCTGTAAACCACATGTTACTATGATTAATGTAACTTAATATTTTTTTATACATAGTTTGACAAGAATGACTTCCAAATTTGAACATCTGATTAATAAAATAAAATCATTCTGTAAATTTTAAATATTGAACCGTTAAAAGTTAAGCTTCTTGCTGTTAATAAACATGTTGCTAATTTATCTGTACTGGAGGTATTTGTACATCAAAGCATAAAGTAATTTAAAATGAACAATAAAATATTACATCGATATAGGTGTGTGTATCCGAAATAAAATATGGCACATGCAGCAAAAATTTCAGGAAATCAAATGGGCTTACCCACGGACGTCAATGACCTAACAACTTGTCAGCTATGTGAACATCCAGCCACGTGTCGGTACTATCCAACAATTCCACTTACCATTTTGTGCGAAATGAATTTCCATATAGATAAATTATTTGTACATCAACCAAATAGAATAATCTTAAAATTCCATTAAAACCATTGTAGTTTACTAAAGTTACATTATAAATTACGGAAGTTGCACGTTTGTAAAGACTAATCACTTCATAACTTTAAATTTAAATTTTATTTGTGTCGGCGTTTACGCCAGGAAAACTTAATTTCCTGCAACATGTTGTCTGCTTTTATATCGCAGAGCAGTGACCTTTAGGCTCGAGGAGCAGACAAAGAGTGAGCATGTCACACAAGTCGACCAACAACATGAGGATCATAGATATTCCACTTACGAATAAGGAACACATGCAAGATATGTAATAGTGTTATCAGTTATATTAATAAAATGCTTTAATTTTATTGGTTTATTAAATATACAAAAGTGTTGGAATTCATATTAGGTAAAGCGTTAAATAAATAAATGCTAAATTAATGGCTTTGTAGCAGTAATGTTGACGAATAATTCACGTCGGAAATTTTTTATGTTACATCATTTTTAAAGCTAATATAACCTCTTATGTTCCCCTGTTTCTCCCAAATCCAAATTGATCTTCTCCTAGTATTTCTTCAGCCTGTTTTATCATTCGTCTTTGTGTAATTCAAGGTACTATTTTTGACACGTGTGCTATCAAACTTATTAGTATAGTGAAATCGTTGGATAACTTGGCTGACTCATACATATAGCTTACATGTTACTGTTACTGCTTGTCCAGCGAATTTTAGAATTTCTGCTTGCACCTTATCTATACCCAATGCCTTATTATTTTTCAGACTCTTTAATGCTATTTCAAACTTGTGTCGAAGTATAAGATATCCCATCATCTTTTTCAATTCCTGTTCTAGTGCTTCTGGTTGCTGTCCTGCATATATATGTTTAACATATGCTAAGTATTTTTGTAAAAGTTGCTCAGATATTTAAACTGCATAAATATACAATATATTTAATTATTCAAGTCATAATAGTTTGTAAAAGCAAATGGAATTAAAGTAACGTTAAATTGGAATAGAAAAATTGTTTATAGAAATATTTATAACATCTTTTAATGGCATAGGTTATTTGGGTTAAACTTATTTGTATAAAGGGTTTGCCAAAATGAAGAGACACTTTTCAAAACTGTATAAGTAAAGCATTAACTATGATGTATCAAAGTTTTATTAATATTATAGTACACATTCTGTTATTTATTTGTTTGTTACGTTTATTTTGAGCATTTTGAACATCCCGTACATTTTTTTCTGCTAATAAGAAATACACGCTCTAATAATTTTCAACTCAAATCCCTTTGACGTTAAAACGAAAATTAATTCAGTAAATTTAAATATCCATTTCACGTGTTAATTCATTTACCTATTCATATAAATTCGATTTCTATTGTTACATCCTAGAGCCTAATTAATAATAAATACTCCTTCTAAGAATTCCTCAACGTAAAGTTTATGCTAAAATTAAACAGGCGATAACTGGTTCTAGGTATCTGATAATTGATTCTTATATGTTTTCCATTGAAAGCTTCGTCGAATTAAAGCCGCGTATTATCCCAATAAACCGTGTTTTTCCAATTTTATTTCCTTAACAACATGTTTGAGCTCTGGTCAATAGTGAAACGAAATTAATATTCACTTGTTTTTCAATATACACAACGAAAACACGTGTAGAATGGTTGGTTGTTTTCGTTTTTCTGTATGAACAGTTCGAATCCCGACACGGTCCGCTTGAAAAATGTTAGGCGAGCATTTTTCAAAAATACACCCTCGTTCGGATGAGAGGTAAAATGGAGGTCCCGTGTGTGAGTGTTGTCATGCACGTTAAAGATCCCTACCTTGCTTGAAACAGCAAGGGTTCGGCAAAATTCCAAATTTTCCGGGTAAAAAAAACTCGCTTCCTGGCCAATGTAGTACCTTCGAGTGGAGCATTGGAAAATCACATGTAATGTATGAACAGTTCGTGCACGCCTTACAGTGTAATAAGTATTTATGGGTTTTATAAAATTGTACTTTTCGGCGACAATAAATTAATTTTATTTATAATTACTATAGTTCCTTCCGGTGGCCCTTAAAGCCACAATGAATGGTCGCTCCTTGTTGTGATGGGTGGACCACAGCAAGACGGGATCACGCGCACCTCTGTTTCGCACCGTTTTTATAGACGGTAGGAGCCAACCGGACGGTGGTGACTCGAGGGTGAGTGTTTATACATTAATTTTCTTATATGGATACCCGGTAGTTGTTGGAAACAACATATGTACACGGGTCTACGGATGCATCACCTTGTTGATGGTAAAATGCCTGGTTGTTTGTATGTGCGAGGATATTATATTGTTTACTGATTTCTTTATTATGATAATTTTATGTATAGAATTCCGTACCTACAATGCTGATTCCGAGCTGTGATTTTTAGTGGGGTAATTTTGTTCGTTTTTCTTGTTTGAAGATTAATATAGGGGGTTACCTAAAACTGCAGCTCGACATGTTAAAAATGATTCTTTTTTTATTCGTAAATATGTATATTGTGTACCTACGAATTGTTCATTTTTGGTACTATTGTGTTTTGAATATAATTTTGTTTTTTTTTAAATTAGAGGTTTTTAGTTTGTAAATGTTTGATTGTGCGTGAGTGAGAATATTTTTATTTCAGGCCTCCCTTAATTTTTTTTTGTAGGTATAATATTCTGCCCTCTCGCCGATTGAGCCCGGTGAATTTCTTCTTTTTCTTCCTCGTTTTTATTTTTGTTTTTTAGACTACGTCGCTGAACGCAGCTGTTGCATTTTTCAACTAACGACCTTGGACTTCTACACGTTTATTTAATCACAAACGAAAAATTAGCATTCTCTGCTACATTATATCTAATAGTTGTCGATGTTTCATATTTTATGCATTGGTGAACTTATGTAATTTGTGATTTAGTTCATTTAGTAAAAATAAATCAATGGTTAGATAAACAGCTGTAATGATTGAGGTTCTTTTCAAGAGCAACAAATCCAGTTACAATTCAACGTTTATTTAGATGTCATTTTAATATAAGGTGTTACGATGCTGTGCCATGTCAAAATCCAATAAAAAAAAAGTTTTAATAACTTGCATTCACAACATTCATAAATTAAAATATTGATTTTGAAAGGGATAGCAGTAATTCTATTACGTATAAAACAGTGGTATGCTAAATTTTTATTCGTTATTTAATAAATGACTTGATATCCAAGACCGGCATTTGAAAGATGCAGTTGTCACAAATATATGGCTTGTGTATGATAATATTCATCATCATTAGGCTTTCTGTTCTATAACTGCAATGTTTCCTATTTGGAGCTAACCTACTTACCCTGATTTTTCCACAACCTACATCTTTCGCTATCTGTGTGCAATAATCTTATCTAGGTCTACCTGTACCTATCTTTTTCCTTTCTCTACTTCTTATATAAGCCGTGCTACTCCCTAATGCTTTAGTATGTGTCATATCACCCTATTCTTCCGATTTTTTACCATTTTCCATATATTTCTTCTTTCCCTACCATTTTTAGTACCTCCTTGTTTCTAACTTTGTCTATCCATGATATCTTCATTATATATCTGTAGCACCATATTTCAAATACTTCTATATGTTTCCTGTTCGCTTCTCTTACTGTTCACGTTTCACAATTGTATAGTGTTGTGTTCCACACATATACTTTCAACAATTTCTTCCTCGTTACTGTTTATCGTCTTCAAACATAGCAGCTGCTTTTTCTTGTTAAATACAGTATGACCTTGTGCTAATCATTTTTTATATCTTTTGCACTTCTCCGCTTCCATTGTTTTCTAAAACTATATCATATATCATCGACATTCTATGATACGTAAAAGGGTTAGGCAACCAAAATCCCCCACCACTTAGACACTTACCGAATAAATAGTTTTCTATTTACTCATTCCGCACAATAATATTGCAAAACCAACACGTAATTGCTTACGATAATTATCCGGTTTAAATACAATTACTTATTCATGTTAAAGTTTTCCATCCTGGAACTGGTTCAACGTGTACCTCTATTTCTCTGAAATTCCCACAGCCTACATCTTTCACTATCTGTGTGCAATAGTCTAATCTAGATCTACCTCTACCTTTCTTTTTTCCTTTCTTTGATTCTAATATATTACGCACAATTTCTTCATGCTTTAGTATGTGTCCTATCATCTAATCTTTCCTATTTGTTACTGTTTTCCACATATTTCTTCCGTCAAGTATCATTTCGAGTACCTCTTTGTTCATAACTTTGTCTGTCCATAATATCTTCATCATACGTCTTTAGCACCACATTTCAAAGGCTTCTATTTTTTCCTGTCCGCTTCTCCCACTGTCCACGTTTTACGTCATACAGCGCTGTGCTCCAGACATGTTTTTAGCAATCATTTTCTTGTTTCTATATTTGTTGTCTTTGAATATTGTAGTTGCTTTTTCTTGTTAAACGCAGCAAGGCCTTGCACTAATTCTTGTTTTATATCTTTTGTACACTTCCCATTTTGTGTTATTTGACTTCTTATGGAGCAGAAATCTTTAACCTCTAGTAAGTTCTCGCTTCTAGTTTTTGACTTATTTACCCCTTCCTTTGCATACGAGTACTTTAGTTTTATTTTTGTTAATTTCCATATCGTATCTCTCTGTTAGAACTGTTTCCATTTTATTAAGAGCAGCTTCTAACTCTTTCTTGATAGATGCTAATACCGCTGTATCGGCTGCAAGTCTAAGCATATCAATTGTTTGTCCATGCATCGTAATTCTAAATGTCTTTCTGCATTTGACAGTATTCATTGCCTCTTCAATATATAAATTAAAAATTAACAGGAATACGGCATATCCCTGTCTCACTTCTTTCCTAATTTTTACTTCTCTACGTTCCTGCTCTAATTCTAAAACCCCTGTGTGCTCTTTGTAAAGCTATATACAATTCGTCTGTCTTTAAAGCTCATTTCAATTTTCTTGAGTATTTCGAACACTTTCTCCCATTTTACATTGTCGAATGTTTTTCCCAAATCTACAAACCCTATATACTCGTTTTCTCTTTATTGTATTGTTTTCTCTATTAACAACCTTAAGCAAAAATGACCTTGCACGTTCCCCTGTGTTGCCAAACCCAAATTGATCTTCTCCTAGTACTTCTTCAGCCTGTTTTTCTATCCGTGTTTGTACAATTCTAGTTAATATTTTTGACAGATGTGCTGTCAAACTTATTGTCCGCAATCTTTCTTTTTTGGTACAGTTACTATGATGTTACTTTTGAAATCTTTGGGTATCTCGCCCGTCACATGCATATAGCTTACAAGTTGGAACAGACGTTCTGTTACTGCTTGTCCAGCGGCTTTTAGAGTTTCTACTTGCACCTTATCTGTATCCAGCACCTTACCATTTTTCAGACCTTTTAATGCTAATTCAAACTCATCTCTAAGTATAGGATATCCCAAGTCATCCTTTTCAATGTCTGATTCCTGCTATAATGTCGTTAGTTCCTGTCCTGTATATACATTCCTTATACCGGGTGTTCACTCTCAAAGTCAGACATAGGTAATTTATAAATATATTCAATTTTAAGGTTTTTTTGGCATAGTTTTATAATAAAACCGTAATTAAGCAAAGCTTCAAATGATTTTTATTAGAAATTTAGAAAAAACAGTTTAAGAAAAAATTAATAATAGAAAATATTCAAATAATCCCCCGTTTTGAAATAAACAATATCCCAGTCTGTTGTAAAAGCTCTTTCTAATGTTTGCTAACTGCATGTATTCATTAATTATTGCTTCTCTCAAAGAATTAATATTTAGCTGGCGTCTTCTATAAATTTTGCTTTTAAGGTGTCCCCACAAGAAAAAGTCGCAAGATGCTAAATCAGGGGATCTTGCTGGCCAATTTACCACCTCTACCAATCCAATGATTTGGAAAGGAATCATTTAAGAACCTTCTAACGTCTAAACCAAAATGTGCAGGACAGCCGTCTCGTTGAAGTCAGATCTCCCGATTTTCTGTTGCAACTTCTTCCAACGCAGGTCCTACCTTTGTTACCAAAAAATCTAAATACGTTTCTGAATTCAAATTTTCTTGAATTTCAAACAGGCCGATAATATTATTATTAAAAATCCCAGCAGAAATATTAATTTTTTTAAGATACTGTGTTCTTATCGAAATGTTCAAATTAGAATTTTTTGTGCCCAATATCTTGTGTTTGGAATATTGGATTCATTATTTAGTGCAAAAATACACTCTTCGGTGAAGCATATCGATGATAGAAAGCGACAATCATTGTTTGTGCGCTCTTGCATTTCATAACTAAACACTTCTTCGTCTACAGCAAAAATCTCTTGATGGCATTGCGACTTAAAAGGACGATATTTATTTTTTTTAATATCTTCCATACCTGTGATTTGCTTAATCCAATTTCAATTGTTGGGTCTGCATTTACCAATGTCAAAACATGCTCATTTGTGCAATCATCTATTTGTCGATTTTCTGTATCATGATCATGATAAATACTTTAGAACATCATTCAATAAAAACTGTAGCTATTCACCACCTCTACCTTTCGGTTCTTCCTAAACGTTCGCACAGCTTTCAAATCTTTGTTTATATTTTTGAATAGTACTTACAGATGATATAGGTCTTGCATTAAAGTTAACGGCAAACAAATCTCTAACTCTTCGTAACCTGACGCCACTATAATAGGTTTTCACCATCAAAACTTTTTCTTTATTATTATAATTATTCATTTTTCAGAAAAATTAACCTTAACAAGTGCCTAAAAGTTCACTACCTATTAACAAACAAACGAACAGTAACACAACAATTTCCTGATTTAAGCCTACTAATTAAAACTCTATGGCAAATCGAAAATGCTGTCGGATATTAAAATCAAGGTTAATCGTATTTACAAACTGTCAAACTTTAAATTCGTTTTTTAAAATAGTAATTGTACTTTGAGTGTTTTCAGTGGTACCTGAATCGTAATAATTTTCTTCTTCTATTGATACTATTAGCTTTCATATACGATAAATTGACGAGCAACAATCATCAAAAACGTCCGATTGCATATTAAATTCCAATGTTTAACTTTGAGAATGAACACTTGGTATATTCTTGTCATCTAACCACTTTCCCATTTTCTATAATGATGTTTCCATCTGTGCCCCTTATATTTTTGCTATATGGTTTTATATCCCTAAAATTTATTCTAATTAGTTTGTATGCTTCGTCTGTCTTTCCTATTTCCATCTTCGTTTGTACCTTTTTGCACTTTTCTCAATTCATTGCTCTTTAGTTTTTCTGCAATTGCAAATAATTTCCTATGTTGTCCTACTTTTGTGTTTTCGTTTTTAGTCTACTAAATTCAGGATATCACTTGTTGCCGATGGTTTCTTATTTTCTTTTTGTGTATACCCCAGAATATCTCTGCCCGCCAGAAATTTTCTCAATGTCTTTCAGCAACTCATTCGACATTTGTTCAAATCTTTCGGGGATATCTTTATCCTTTAGTTTCTCAAAGTCAAACGCTTTTTTCCGTTCCTTTATTCAAATTTTTTAATTTAAGCACAGCCTTTATAATAGTGATGTAGTGGTTAGTGTCTATATCTGTTTCTTGGTAGCTTGTACAGTCTTTTACCTGATTCCTAAACGGTTGTCTAACAAGAATATAATCTATTTGATGTCTTGCTATGTCTCTTGGTATTTTCCACGCGTACTGTCTTCTAGCATGATGTTGAAATAATGTGTCTATAATGGTTAAATTGTTTTTGTCGCAAAATTCTATTAACCTATTTCCCCGGTCGTTTTTTGTGTCTAATCTAAATAAACCTAGTACTGCTCCTTCCCTACCCTCACCTACCATTGCATTAAAATCCCCATAATTATTAAATTTTCATATCCTTTTACGCATCTTAGTATGTCTTCGATATTTTTGTAGATCACTTCTACCTCTTCCTCACTGTAGCTAGAGGTGGGCATGTATACTTGTGTTATTACTGGATTTACTGGTTTAGACTCTAATCTAACCACGAGTACTCTTTCATTCTTTTGTACGTAGTTTTCTACCTAGTATTCTATCTTTTTTCGCATAACTATACCCACTCCAAATTTCCTTCCTCTAATTCTATATGAATTACCCTAAAGTCTCCGCTTCAAAAATCCCCCGTCTCTGGAATCCGAACTTCGCTAATCCCTGCTATGTCTAATGCTAACCTATCCATTTCAATTTCCAAGTTTTCTAGTTTATCTACTTGCTTCATACTTCTGACATTCCACACTCCGACTTGCAAAATGTTTCCGCCTCTTTCTTTATACTTTCCGATCACATCCTCCAAAGTAGTTCCCTCCCGGATATCTGAATGAAGTACTATTTTAACTCCGGCATCTTTTACCCCAAAGGATGCCATCATATTAAATAACAATTTAAGTACGCTGTGTACTTGGGAGATAATGTGGTGGTTTCCCGTTGCCTTCCACATCGCAGTAGCGTGGCTTTGAATGCCATACCGACCCCTATGGTTTCTGTTATTCTAATTACAGAAAGAGCTGCTGCTGTTTTTCGGGGACCTGTCTTAGTCTGCTTCCTCAGTAAAGACTCCATTAATTGATTATACCTTTAGTATGGCTTATCTCACTGGGACACTAAGGCCGTTCCACCTATTTTAGTTATCTAGAACTTCTTCAAGGTGCTGGTCCATTCTAAATGGACCACCATTGTTCATTATATTAATTATAGATAAAAATTATTGAAAAAGGTCATACTAAGAGTGAAGCGTTTGAATGAAATAAATAATGTAACCGTAATGATTAATAGACTTTATACTCAAAAATTTGAATAACCATTTGATAAATTAATAGAAGGTAAAATAGTATATTACATTACTAGCGTGGAAAGTGACCCATTTCACACGAGTGGAAGAGTATTGTCGCACGAGGCGTCAGCCGAGTGCGACTATTCCACGAGTGTGAAATGTCACTTTCCATGCGAGTACTGTACATTATTTTTCCGACGACCACCACTAAAAACAATTACGAAATAGTTATTTTTATGCTTATTTGCAATAAATGTTTACGCAATAATGCAAGACAGACAGACACCTATAAAATTTATTTGACGTTTTGATGTTGAAAATTCGAACACCTACTTTGTTTTTATAAAATCCGCGAATCTGTTGCTTTTAGCGTATGCATTCTCAATTTTTATTGAGGAAATCATTTCAATTACAAACTAATATGAGTAATTACATCTTTAAGTAAAACGGAAACTGTCAGTATCGATTTAACTATGGGTATTTTAAACTGTTATTAGCCAAAACGAAACGAATGAATGCAAAAAGGTAGAAACCGGTAGTCGTTTGGGTTGCCTAGGTAACTAGCATACTAACATCAGTCATATCACTCTAGAGTTGAAAAGTATTTCAACACTAGAGTGATATGTAGTTTCGCACTCTAGAGTGATATACTTTACTTTCTACATAAATAAGTAGTGTGTAATCTGTTGTTTTCACAAGTGGTCGTCGGAAAACATGTTTTAAGAATATAAACTACATTCTTCTCAAGTTGTATGAAAACCAAATGTTAAGAAATATAAATTACCTTTAATTGCAATTAAGCAGCGAACACTGATTCATTTCTTAAACAATATCCAAATTAAATTTATGATATTTGTCAACACTAAGAATTTTCAGTATTAAATATATAATGTATGCCCTTACCTATTTGTAGTTTCTGCGGTGATACTTCCAATACAAAGTCCACAAGCCACTGGAGATTTAGTACTCACATAGTCCTCGTATCTAATGTGAATATTGGATATATTCAGCTGTAGATTATTGATTAAATTGGTAAGTAAGTGTTCCGAAAAAGAAGAAGGTCCTCCAATAAATTCCTTATCAGTATCCAATTCAGATAAAATTTTTCGTTTTAAAGCCCTTATTAAGCGTTTATCTATTTCAGCATCATAATCATCGAACTGTGTAATGGGTTCTGCAATAATGTATATTTCTTCGACATTTATCACTACTGGCTCGTTCCATAAATAGTTCCAAGGTATCTTCAGCCATACTTTTCCAATAGTTCCAAGTTTTACCTTTATCGGGAGTTTCAATTCATGCTGAAAATGTATCGCATTAAAATATAAAATGCAATTTTTAATGTTTGTGTTAAAAACTCTCAAGAATTTTGTGCTTAAATGTGTTCAAAAGAAATTTTATTTTATATATTATAGTCGAAGCGGGAGGTAGTAAATGAATGGGGTATCTGGAAAGTATTTCGAAGTTAATAATATTTTGGATAGTCTGTGGAGTAGAATTTGAGTTTTAGATTGTGAGAATCCTGTGTTAACTTGGGATAGGGGCTCGAAACTTTTGGTCTTTTTCAGTTTTTTGCTTATAACTTTACCCTGCATTTTTGGTGAAATATACCCATTTACAGAGTTGAAGAGCATTAAATTTCCTTCAAACTTCACCTAAAGGTTTCTGAGATACAATAATTCAAAGATACCACAAATTTCTCAAAATATCTCAAATATAGGAGGAAAATGTAAGTTTCTGCCTCATAACTTTTATTTTTAGGGTTCCGTACCTTATAAGATATAACGGAACCTTTATAAGATCACTCTCGTGTCTGTCTGTCTGTCTGTCACAAAGGTTTTTCTTGAAAACTATGTACGTAGGAATTAGAAATTTGGTAAAATGCTAGGTCTTTATGGCGCGCACATATATCGATAGTCAGAAAATAGAAAAAAATATTTTTAGATTAAAATGGCGGGGGTTAATTCGGTCAAAAGAAAAAAGTTTTAATAAAAATATCGTGTGAGGTATCTTTTGAAAGAGGATTCTAAAAGGCTTCTAAAAATATTTTTTTTATAATTTTAGGTCCAGTAGTCTTCATGATATAGCTCAAAATGTGCCAAAAATGACCATCCCCTCTGTTCTCCTAGATTTCCAAAGCTAAAATTTTGATTTTAATAGGGATAGTAGCTATCGAATCACAAATTATCAGAAAACTGCAGGTTTTTTGATAGTGTAATAGTTGCTGGGAAATTTTTTTTAAACACAGTAATAGATAACGTACCAGTACAGTTATCACAATCAAATTTGGATAAGATTTAAATATACATAAAAAATAAAAACAGCAGCTTAATTTGGTTTATTGATTGCTCACTGTAGTATTGGTACGGAACCCTAATAGTGCGAGCGCGACCCGCTCTTGGCTAACTTTTTCAGTATCTATAGATGAATTATAGAGAAACGTAGAAACAACAAAGACTGCAACAACAACAACAACGCCCCGCATACACGACCTCCTCTGCCCGACCAGATAACACTTACTATTTCATATTTTATGCTTTAAAATCACTGAGAGCCGCTTGTTATAAACGTTTGATGATTTTTTTGCAACGTTTGCGTAAATTTGGGAGTAATTAAAATAATAAGAACCTGTTGCGTGTAGCATTATTTTCTTTGATTGGCAAGAAATAATTACGTTTTGATAATTTAATGGATTAACTAATAAATAAAGTGCGTTTTGCTTTAATTTTAACCAAACTCCGCTTTTAAAACCAAATCAAGTTAAATTTCGCCTTAGTAAATCAAAAATCCCATAAAATAGGACGCAATAAAGGATTATAAAGACAAATTTTAATGCGATAATAATAAATTTCAAGGTTTTACAGCAAAATATAATGTAAATCGATCAAAAATCACGTAAAACGTCTAAATATACTGTCAATTTTTTGTAGTTTGCGTGTAATAAAATCAAAATCTCGGCCCTTTTTCAATTAAATATTTTAAAATAACAATTTTTGCTACAAATTTAAATAAACTATTATAGTATTTAAGTGCACGTGTACTAAAAAGCTTATTTAAATCGCACTTATGTATAATTACTGGTGTAACAGTACAAAATTGTACTAGTAACCGAGTAAAGTAGTTAGCGGTTGTCCAGTGCTGCATTCCATTAATACGATTTCTAATCGTTCGTTTAAATAGTCAAATTTGAACCAACAACTAGAGTCGAGGATTTTATAAATTTGATTTCTTGAAGTGAATTCGCTTGTGCAAATTTAAAATTTGAATTGGAGGTTTAAAATTAGAATAAATTAACAAACACAGTGGTTTGTTGGGATGAGGGTGAATGAGGTGATATAAATATGCTAATTATAGGGAAGGACCAATTGCTTTTTGTAGCAATACCGATTGGCGGTGGAGCGGTTATGTAATAACTAAAAACAACTACACCAAACTACTTAATAAAGGGTATAAATACCTTTTATCCTGTGCCGCTGTGGGCAATAAACGTTCACACACAAAACTTTCGACGGACAACCAATAACACGCACGATTGGGTGTCGATGTCGCTTTCAAAAGCTCTCATACAACCGTCTTCTGCAAGGGTTCGAATGCGACTGTGTTCTTCAACGCACTTCCACTGTCGGTATATAATGTTTCACTCAAACCGCAGGGTGAATGCACTGATGGTATTTATTGTCACAAATACCGAATTGTTCGATGATGACGTAACATACCGCCCACCAAATTCATAGAATTTTGAAAAGGAGGGAAGTAGGTTGGGTGAAGGAAATCACATGGGATTTGACCTTGCTAGGAAAACAGGTAACGAAAGATAGGGTGGTACACTACAGCGAGCGATATTACCAACTATGCAAAAAATAAAAATATATATGTAAATAAGCAAATATGTAAAAATAATATACTACTATACATGTAAGAAATGTGCATATACATCTAAACATAAAAATAAAATTAAGATACCGGTAGCGGCGCTAGTTTGACCAAAGGTCGTTTTAGTGTGCCATGTGCAGTTTTGATTTCAGCGACACGTATAATACCGTCCGCACCGGGAAAAGTATTAATAATACGACCAAACTTCCATTGAAGTGGAGAAAGCTGGTCGTCCTTGATGAGGACAATAGTGTCCTTTTCGACTTGTCGGACACCTACCTTAGAGTGCCATTTAACCTTTTGATTCAGAGTATGTAGTACTCATGGCTCCAGCGAGCCCAAAAGTCTTGGTGGAGTTTTGCAGGAGTTTCCACCTGCTTTTAATGGTAAAACGTTGGTTGAATGGTCCTCATCTGGTGGTGCAGAAAGAGGCTCCATAGTTAGGAAATGACCTGGTGTTAGGCAACGCAAGTCATTTGGATCCGAACTCAAAGCGCAGAGTGGCCTTGAATTTAGAACAGATTCAATTTGTGTAAGAACTGTGTACAGTTCCTCAAAGGTAAGTTTTGTTCGCCGATTACGCGAGATAGGTGTGTCTTTACCGACTTAACACCGCTTTCCCACAAGCCACCGAAGTGAGGGGCGCTAGGTGGATTAAACGACCACTTTATCTTTTCTGAGGTTACTGCACTATGCAGATAACTCATAAGCTGACGATAGGCACCTACAAAATTAGTACCGCAATCGCTAAATATTTGAGAACAGCGTCCTCGCCGTGCTATAAATCGTCGCAAAGCGGCAAGAAACGCGTCTGCCGACAAATCCGAAACAAGTTCAATATGTGCTGCCTTAGTGGCAAAACAAACAAAAATACAAATATAGGCCTTAAGAGTTTTAGAGCCTCGCAGGCGGTTAGCCTTTATTAAAATAGGGCCAGCAAAATCAACACCAACAATACTGAACGTTTTGATTTGGGTAATACGTGCTGCCGGTAGGTCTCCCATAGGAGGAGTTACCAGGACCGGTTTGGTACGAAAACATCTATGACATGATGATAAATAACTTCGGATTGAATTTTTAATGGAAAGGATCAAGAAATTCTGTTGGATAAGATACGCTGTGGTATTAACACCGGGATGGCAATACCTTTCATGAGTTGACCGAATGATAAGTTCGGTTAATCGGTGCCGCTGAGGCAATAACGCAGGAAACTTTTCGAAATAGGAAAGCGAAGAATGTGTGAAGCGCCCACCTACTCTTAAGATATTTTGTGGATCAACAAATGGAGAAAGTTTTCGCAAGCTTTTAGGTAACTTACGGTTTGCCTTGATCGAAGCTATTTCCCTTGAAAATGTAACATTTTGTACATGCCGGACGATAATCATGAGAGCATTGTGTAATTCAATGTCTGTTAAGGGACCCGTATGACGTTGAGCCATGGGTTTATATGTAAGCCACGATGCCTTGGATTTTATATAACGATGAAAAGCGGCTTAGTAAAATGTCAATGACGTTTGGATCTGTTTGAGCGACAAATGTTAGGATCTTCTTTACCGTAGTTACCTCAGCAATTGAGGTTGACAATGTTGGTTGAGGCGGCCACGAGTCACTAGGGTAGTGAAGCCATTCAGGCCCCGCCCACCATAGCGAACATGAAATAACCGCGCTTGGCATCAATCCCCGAGATGCAGGATCAGCCGGATTATGCGAAGATTTAATATAAAACCATCGGCTAGGTGCAATGATTTCTTGAATGTGGCTAACACGGTTTGCCACAAAAGTTTTCCAATGAAAAGGTGGAGAACGTATCCAAGTGAGAGCGACCGTAGAATCACTCCACGCTGAAACATCGGAGATGTCAATCAAGCCTTGATAAGAACGAATGGTAAAAGAAAGTAAATCGGTTAATAAAACGGCGGCACATAATTCCAAACGTGGAATTGAAATGCGCTTAATTGGAGCTACTTTTGTTTTAGCGGCTACAAATTGTACAGTTATTTCTCCAGTAGTTTGATTTATGAACTGGAAATATACTACCGCTGCATACCCTACCTCGCTAGCATCGCAAAACCCATGCAAATGACAAGTAAAAAGATCCGAAGGGGGTAAACAACGTGGTAACTTTAATGACGATAATAACGGCAATTCTTCTTGATACTGCTGCCATTGAGACGAAATGTTTGCTGGTGGGATGTCATCCCAATTTAAACCTAACATCCACAGATGCTGGATTAGGCGTTTTGCAAAAAGTGTTAGTGGGGCTAAAAACCCTAATGGATCATATATTCTGGCAACTTGTGAAAGTATGTTGCGCTTTGTACATATTGGGTTTAATGGTTTAACCCGAAACGAGAAAATATCTTCTGTAGGTGACCATTGAAGACCTAATATTTTTATTGATTCGTCAGTATCGAAATCGAGAGAAGTATATTGGCAAAAATCTGACGGAATGCCTTCCAAAATAGAAGCTGAATTAGAACTCCATTTTCGAAGTTCAAAACCAGCCAAATGTAAAAGTCGGATAAGTTGATCTTTAATTTCGCGGGCCGATTGTATAGAATCTCCACCCGCGACGAAATCGTCAATATATAGATTTGACCGTATAGCCTCAGCGGTTAACGTAAACCTTTTGCCTTCGTCAATGGCTAATTGCTGAAGGGTTTTTAATGCTAGATAAGGCGATGACTTAATACCATAGGTCACTGTATTAAGCTGATATGTCTGAATGGGTTTTTCTGCGGAGAACCGCCAAACAATTAATTGAAACTTTCGATGTTCTTCGGTAACCAAAATTTGTCGATACATTTGGCGAACATCACAAGTAAAAACGAAACGATGAGTACGAAATTTCAGTAAGATTGACGAAATGTCATTTTGGAGACTAGGTCCAGCCAATTGAGTGTCATTAAGTGACACGTTGTTTTTAGCCTTTGCAGAGGCGTCAAAAACCACACGAATTTTAGAAGTATGACCTTCCTCTTTAAACACAGGGTGATGGGGTAAAAAATAATTATCGTTCCCAACGGGCGGAGAATCGAGTAATGCCATATGACCCGCATCAAGATAGTCCTGCATGAAATTGTTGTACTGTGCGCGTAGCTCCGGTTGAGCATGCAATTTGCGCTCCAACGAAAATAGTCGTTTTTTAGCCATGTCAAAGGAATTCTCAAAAACAGGCAAAGTATCGTTGAACGGTAACGCAACAATAAAACGACCGCTAGGGTCACGAGAAAACGTGTTTTCAAAAATCAGATCTGCCTTTTCTTCTTCTGGAGAAGTATAAGGCTTGGATGGCAACTCTTCTATCTCCCAAAACCGCCTTAGGGTCTGGTCGATAGGATCTTCTACAGAAGTAAAAATGCTTGGACAGTATCAGACTGCAAGCTTTTGTGGGACCAATAATAGTCCAACCAAAATTGTATTTATGGCGGCAGGCTGAAGAAATTTGCCATGTATAACACCGCCATTGATGATGAACGGATAAACATCTGCTCCAAGGAGCATGTCAATAGTTCCTGGAGAGTTCCAGGTCGGGTCTGCAAAATGCAGGCCGCATAAGTGTTCCCAATTATTAGGAACTTTAACGCTGGGTAATTTGCCAGATATTGACGAAAGCACAAAAGTTGTGACTTCTAGAGATTTTTCAGAGTCTAACATAGAGCGAATGGTGCAGCTGACGGCACCTCTATTGACCGCTGAAGTTGTCTGCCCAAGTCCATAAATCGGAACTTGAGAACGTATGCGCGGAAGCCAAAGTTTGCTCACGCAATCGTCTCGAATAAAGCTAGCTTGAGAGCCAGGATCTAAGAGTACCCTGATCGGTTTGTATCTACCAGAACGATCTTGAACTTCCACAACAGCAGTGGAGAGTAAGACAGTAACCCCAAGATTTGAATTCGTCTGTGAAGACAAAACATTTGCCGGAATAGGAGAGGCTGACTGCGTCCTATTGGCATTTTTATGCATGTGTGTAGCGGTCAGTTCAGCTGAACGGCTAAAAGCAGGTTGCACTTCAAAATGTAGCAAGGTATGATGCGGCTTGGCGCAAGTTCGACAGGAATTATAAGATTTGCATTGCATGGACGCATGGTCTGTTCGTAAGCAATTTAAACAAAGGCGTAAGCGTTTGACAATGTCGAAACGTTCCGTCGGAGTTTTCTTTAGAAACGATTGACATCTGTAAATTAAGTGATTGCCCTTGCAAGAAGGACAATGGTGCGAAAATGAATTCTTTGAGTCACTGGAGCTACTTAGTGTGTCCAGTGAGACTACGTTAGAAGAAACTCTTGGTTTAAACTGAAACGCTGAGGATTTCTTAGGCACTGATGTGTGAGATGTATGGACAGTCGTCGAATAAGAAACAGGTGCGGTTGAAGAAAAGGTTTCAACGCTGCACATTGTTGAGTTAAAAATATCTCAAATCCTCGAAATTAGGTATTTGCTTCGGATCCGATTGGAGTTCGAAGCGTTTTCTAGTGAACGGATCGAGTTTTTCTAAAAGACAATCGACCAGAATAAAGTTCCAATGTTCCGTGGGAAACTTTAAGTTAGTTAGAACAGCAAGGTTCTCTGAAAAACAATCAATAAGTGCCCTAAGTTTCTTAGGGTCTTCTGATTTTAAAGGTGGAAAGTCTTTCATTGCTTTCCAATGCAAAGTTGCCAATAAACGCGGATTGCTAAATCGCTCACGCAAGGCGTTATATGAGATAATGAAATTATCTCCTGAAATGGGTACCGATTTAATGATTCTCAAAGACTCCCCGGTACAGCAACTGATAAGATAATTTAATTTTTCGATATTGGACAGCGACGCGTTATTATAGACCAGACTGTCAAATAAATCGATGAAAGATGTAAACTCAGTTACCTCATTATTAAAAAGTGGGAGTTTTAACGGTACCAATTTTGATACCGTGCTGCTTGGAGCATTTTCCGTGATTTGTGCCCGCGTTTCTTGCAACGTTTCGAGATGCAGCAGTATGCAATAATAAGCGGAATCTACTTCCTTCCGTACAGCGTTGTAATTTAATGATTCTACCTCGTCACATGAAGCTAAGACAGCAACTAAAATTGTATTGAAATCTCTGTAAAGGTTATTTACGCCCCTTGTTTGAATAAGGAACAACGTTTTTAAAGTTGGGTCACTTTGTATAGCGTTACTAAGCTCAAACATTTCTATAATACGTGTTTTCAGTAATTCTAGTTCTACTACAAGTGCCTTCTTCGGAGCCATAGTGATTGTTATTTTGAAAGATCTACAATAAAATGTTGTAAAACGGTACCGGTCAGATGTGCGATGAGAAATATTAAAATATTATGGGTTGTTGGTCAAGGCACGAAAAATGTCAAATAGGGTATAAACCACTAAATCACGTTTTATGACCATTAGCCTGCAATGTGGTCTTAAAACGAGACGTCGGAAACCTACCGATTTGTCAAACAAAGTGTTTAGATAAGATGTACCGCTTAACAACCCGAGCGGCTTTTACCATCAAAAGATCACAGGAAAGTTTAAAACATGTAGCTTAACATATTGCAAGAAGAATGCAGCTTTTACATTCTATTACTCCTGCAGATGTTCAATATTTTACTGCAAACCGACTGAAAGGTTTGTATTGATACTAAAAAAGCGCAATGGCTTTTAGTGCAAAGAAAGCAAATTTTATATTAAGGATTTGTTTGTAATTAAACGCTGGTTTAATTACGGCGAAATCACTTAATTTAGTCTAACGAAAGTATGTAGCTAATATTGTACATATTTTAACCCGCTAAATATGGGGCTTGAACACAAATTTAAAGCTAAATCATTAATTAATTAAAAAACGCTCGCTGAAATGCAAAAGTGTATTTAATTTAGGACATGCGTATACCATAGAACTGGTGAATGCGGATCGAATTAGGACCAATGGTTAACGGGGGGTTAAGGAGATGATATAAATATGCTAATTATAGGGAAGGACCAATTGCTTTTTGTAGCAATACCGATTGGCGGTGGAGCGGTTATGTAATAACTAAAAACAACTACACCAAACTACTTAATAAAGGGTATAAATACCTTTTATCCTGTGCCGCTGTGGGCAATAAACGTTCACACACAAAACTTTCGACGGACAACCAATAACACGCACGATTGGGTGTCGATGTCGCTTTCAAAAGCTCTCATACAACCGTCTTCTGCAAGGGTTCGAATGCGACTGTGTTCTTCAACGCACTTCCACTGTCGGTATATAATGTTTCACTCAAACCGCAGGGTGAATGCACTGATGGTATTTATTGTCACAAATACCGAATTGTTCGATGATGACGTAACACACAGGTTTGTTTACGATTTATTTTAAGAGTAATCGAGCTATTTTTATTAAGCTAGCATTTTATTTTTTGTCGTTCCTGTTCTTTGTAACGTTTAATGGTTTATTTTATCTTTGCGTAGTTTAAGCGTCGCGACGGTCACGTCTTGTTTTGAGCTGGGTTTCTTGTTGGTTTCTATTTGTTGTTGATTTGTCTTGTTTTTGTCGTCAGTGTGGTCTACCGAGATGACGAGTCGTTCCCAAGAAGGAAGAAGGGCGGCAGGACGGAGTCAGTTAGGTTGGAGGCTGGAGGGGCTATCGAAAAGAAGTTGAAGGTAATGCTGAAGGACGTGATGTAGGAGACTCAGGAGGAAGTTGAGATGTCGGAGGAGGCGCCTCCGCCGACGGCGGTTGGATCGGGAAGTCGCCCTCTTGTGCATGTTCCTGTGCCGTAATTAGCCTCAATATCGAGAAGACAGCACAGGGCCTCGACTAGTAGTAACGGAAATGTTGCTGCTAGCGACCTCGACTAGCGGGACCTTTTGATGTATGGAGCGAGAAAGACGCATACCGTCATCTACAAGTGAGTCTCGGTAGCATCCTCCACGATTGTCGTCTACGACAAGAAGGTGATTCGGAACGACGCGGACGAATTCCGGGACGCTGCAAACCAACTGATTGACATGGTTAGGGCGATGAAGCTGTGCGCTGGGGATGCTAAGAGGGAAAGCGTTGCAGTAGAAGGTTCAGCAGAGATCAGCCTTGTTTGGATTCGCAGGGTTCCAAGATTGAGAAAGCGTTGGTTTTGGATAAAGCATCATATGTTGCAGCAGCTGCAGGTGCTGCGTTGACGTTCGCGTCCCGTGTTGACACTGAACCAGGCCAAAAGGAGGATTTGATAAACACCCTCAACAAGAAGGTTAATCCTGCTCTAGGTGGGTTTGTTGTGGTCGTAGGTCAAAGCACGAGTAAAGGGGTTGTTGTTATTGAGTGTGCTGGTTGTGAAGATCCAAGAAGTTGCAGTCCAAGGTCTTAGGAGACTGCAATGAGCTCGTAGCAAAGACCACCGAGAAGAGGCGCCCACGGATCGTTCTCGCGGAGGTCGAAACGAAGATAAAGGTAGAAGAGCTTGTCCGATTGATCGCGAGTTAGAATACCCGTTTCAGCGATTTAAAGCTGGAAAACCACCTCATAGAGAAGTTTAGTTTTGGCGGAAAGGGTCCTAGGGATCCCTTCGCCAATGTCGTTTTTTGAAGTGATCCTCATACTTCGAAGGCGTATATTAGCTGATGCTATAAACCTTAGGTGAGGAAGAGTGTAGGTCCGAAACCACTTCACGATATCGCAATATTACCGGCGCTAAAAGTACGGCCATAGATTGATGGATTGCAGGGAGAAGGTACAGTGGTGTGGTAACTGTGCTGAGCTCGCGTATGAGTTCAAGAATTGCCGGAAGGCAGTCCCCTACTGTGTGGTGTGCGCAAGGGTAAACGACAGAGTGAGCGGTGGCGCGAAGATTGATCCGCGCCACGACGTCAAATCGAGTAGATGCTGCACTATGCAACGACTGAAGAACGCCATCATACGTAAGATTGATTATAGATTGAAAAGCCCATATGAACAACGAAAGAAGTAAGAATACCAAATGCGCGGGGTGACTAGGAGTTTTGTTAAACTATTCGCGGAAAATAAGATCGATATCAGGCTTATACAGGAACCGCTCCTGTATAACCATAAACAGGTTTTGGGAGGGGTCACCGTTTTACAAGCAAACAGCAAGCAGTCGCGTAACGGTATAATAATAAATAATGAAACATGCGCGGAAATAATTTTAAATAATTTATCAAGCGACTTTTTAACGGCGGCCGAAATAAAAACCCGAACAAATGCTTTTATGGTTATAAGTAGGGGTGGGCGATACGGGATTTTGCGTATCGAATATTGATACATATTCTATATCGATATGTATCGATATATCGAATATCAATATAAATCGATACGTATCGATACATATCGCTACGTATCGATTCGTATCGATGCGTATCGGTACGTATAGATATATATAGCGATTCGTATCGGAACGTTTAGATGTGGTGATTAAGTATACATATCGAGACGTAGCGATACGTATCGGTACAAATCGATACGCATCGATAATTTATCTATTCTTTCTTTGGGAATAAAATCACAAGATCGTTTTAAATATAATATATATATATATATATATATATATATATATATATATATATATATATGGGTGGGCGATAAGAAATTTTGCGTACCGAATATCGATACATATTCTATATCGAATATCGATACGTATCGATACATATCGATTTATTAACGGAATGGGATTTTAGCGTGTACTAGGACCATCGGCAGGCGGAAATCCAGTCTTCGGGGAAGAATGCTTAGCAGATGTATTTGAAGTGTGTTTGAATTGTTAATTTGTGTTTATGTTTGTTCAGGTTACCAAAAGGTTGGATTAAATTGGTCTAATTTTATACAGGTTTGACACTTATACTATTATATTAAAAACTAGGTTCTTTTAGAGGAAAGGATTTATTTACTGTATTATTTGCCTCAGATATATGTAAGTTTGGTTCTTAAGATTTAGCGTTAGTAAAAAAAAGAAATTCCGTATTCGACTGCTTAAGATTAATTTATACTACTACCGTTAGTTATTATTTGTTGGAGACGGGAATGCTAATATGTAAGAGCATGCAAATTCAACATATTAGACGGTTGAGTTGTATCAAAGGCGGGTTGATGCTTTGATCTTGTTGCTTCTGGTCGTCAAGAGAGGAGCTCTTGAATACCAGGAGATCGGTCTCCGGGGCAGATTACCGGTTCCAGGAGAGGTGGTATTTTTATGTGTCTGTACTCTGATTAAATTAATCAAGCCTAAATTTTCCAAGGACCAGTACATAAATACATATGTACACACACACACACACACACACACACACACACACACACACACACACACACACGTGACCAAGTATTTCAATTTATATGTAAATTCAACACAGTCACCTGAACAAAACACATCCCGTTCCAACTGTACTTTCGACACAACACACCACGTCCTTTCGTCTCTAAGTATGGCGGCAAACAGCCCGGAATGTCCGTTTTCCATGCATCAGGTAACAAACCACAGCGGGTGGTCGAGAGTGGTGGTTTCACTAAATTAAAATACTGGTCTATTCGCGAACAAAGTTTACACCCACAAATTTACAATATAACCATATTAATTCTAAACATATCGCTCACCAATAAGCTCTGCTTATTTAAAACTAAAAGTACAAACAAACAAAAACTACTATATATATACAGATATATTGAACAATTAAACTATACTTGAAAACGACTTGAGTGTGTGAGGTGTGTACAATTACTCTGCAATTGGAAGGCGACATAAATTTATCATGGGACGGTCCAATTCTTCATGACCAGCTTTAACTCTGGCAACTGCGATGCCATCACGACCAGGAAATTGGGCAATTATGCGGCCAAGTTTCCATTGCAAAGGGGGAAGGTTCTTATCCTTAATAAGAACGAGTTCACCTACACAAGGAGTCGCAGGAGAGACTGACCACTTGTTGCGCTGCTGCAGGGAGTGGAGATATTCTGTGGACCAACGCTGCCAAAAGTCCTGGTGAAATCTTAGGATAAGTTGCCATCTGGTTAAACGATTGAGTTTTAGAGGGGTGGTGTCTGGATCTGGTGGGGAGGTTAACGGCTCCAAGGTCAGGAAGTGACCGGGTGTAAGAACCGATAGGTCATTAGGATCTGAACTCATGCTATACAAGGGGCGGGAATTCAGAATGGCCTCAATTTGAATTAAAAATGTTAGAAATTTCTCATACGTAAGCACTTGTTCACCAAGTACTCTGCTTAAATGAGATTTAACAGAACAAACTCCTCTCTCCCACAATCCACCGAAATGAGGTGATGAAGGGGGATTAAAATGCCAATGTATCATTAAAGACCCGGTAGCTTGTTCTGCATATGATACAAGTAAACGAGATGCGCCTACAAAATTGGTGCCTTGATCGCTGTAGAGGTCACTGCAGCGACCACGACGGGCAACAAAACGACGAAATGCTGCTAGAAAAGCTTCAGCAGTGAGATCCGACACTAGTTCAATATGAAGTGCTTTGGTGGACATACATACAAATAAACACACATAGGCTTTGGTGCGTTTTGTACCTCGAATACGCCCCGACGTGATGGTGAAAGGGCCTGCAAATTCCACTCCAGCATGACTAAACGCTTTGAGCTGAGATATTCGGGAAGAGGGCAAATCTCCCATTAAAGGAGCAACCGAAGGGGGATTAACTTTAAAACAACGAATGCATTTGGCTACAACATGGTTAATAGCGCGCTTAACTCCCAGAATTCAGAATTGTTGCGCGATGAAGAAGGCTAATGATTGGGGTCCAGGGTGAAATAGCTTACGATGCATACTTTCAATTATTAATTCGGTTAGTCGATGCTTTCGGGGAAGTAACATGGGATGCTTTGCATCATAAGATAGTTAAGAATGACGTAAACGACCACCAACCCGAATTACACTATTGGAATCCAGAAACGGAGCTAATTTTTGGATAGGTTTTTTGCATACTTTGCCACTTTGAATACAAACAAGTTCGTCAGGAAATACATCATGTTGAACTACCTTTACAATACAAATTAAGGCGTTGTACAACTCATCCGCTGTTAACGAACCACCTTGCCTTTCATGCCTTTTCAATTTTGTATTTCTAATGAATCGGAAACAATAAGCCACTACACCTTGCAGTTTACGAAGTGAGGAGAAACGAGCTAGCAAACTATTAATCAAATTATCTGGCACTGTATATACTAAGACAACTTTTCGCTCTTCGCACTCAGCAGTGGAATCTGAGTCTGATGGATTAAATGGTTGATATATACGGTTAGTTGAATAAAGAAACTTTGGAACTGACCACCAATGGGCGTGGGATACAAGATCTGAAGGCAATAAACCTCTAGACCCACAATCAGCAGGATTATCTTTGCCACTTACATGATGCCATAAGTTAGGAGGAACTCCATCTTGAATGTGAGTAATACGGTTACTAACAAAAGTTTTCCATCGGTGTGGAGAGGATTTGATCCATGATAAAGTAACTGTAGAGTCAGACCAGGCATGAATTGCATCAATCGTGATGAACGGTTTATAAACCTTATTTACAAATTCTATTAAGTCAGATAAAGGTACAGCTGCACACAATTCTAAACGTGGCACAGAAATACGTTTTAAAGGTGCTACCTTGGATTTGGCATACACTAAATTTACTGATATTATTCCCGCTTTCGAAACACAGCGAATATAAATAGCTGCAGCATATCCAGCTTCAGAGGCATCACAAAACCCATGAAGTTGCAATGACACAATATCGTCAACTAAAACACAACGTGACAAGGATAAGTTTGCTAAACAAGATAGCTGTCGTTTATATGCGGACCAACAATCCACAACATCTGAAGGTGGCACCTCATCCCAAATTCAACCCTAAACTCCATAACCGTTGCATTAAATTTTTCAGAAGGAAGGTCACAGGGGTCAACAAACCAAGCGGGTCGAAAACCTTTGCTATGTCTGAGATATGACCCGTTTTGTGCACGGACGTGCAGTACTATCCACTTTGAACTGGAAGCAGTCTTTTGTGGGACACCACTGTAACCCTAAGACTTTTAAGGAAAATGAGTCAGCGTAATTAAAAGAAAATGGCTGAAGTTCTTCAGGGGGGAATGACAATAATTCAGGACGATTACTTGCCCATTTCCTAAGGACAAAACATGCACTCGACAATAACGAAATAAGTTGACGTTGGATTTCTAAGGTTTCTTCCAAGGATGCACAACCTGTTACTATATCATCAACATAGGTATCAGATATAAGAACCTTTGCCGCTAATGGATAGTTTTGAAGATTATCCCTTGCTAATTGTTGAAGAACGCGAATAGCCAAGTATGGAGACGAAGATACCCCATACGTTACGGTGTTTAATTGATACTCTTGAATAGGTTCAGCTTTTGAAAATCGCCAAAGAATACGTTGGTACGATCGATGCTGATCTGTCACCTCAATTTGCCGGTACATTTGCTTAATATCAGCGGTTACAACAAATTTGTGTAGTCTAAACCCTAACAAAATACTCGATAAATCCTGTTGAAGTTTAGGGCCGATCAGTAAACCATCATTTAATGTCTTGCCGTTAGATGATTTTGCTGACGCATCAAAAAACAACCCTCAATTTAGTGGTGCTACTATCTGGTTTCTGAACACAATGGTGAGGAATGTAGTATCCCGAAGACAAATGTGTAAGAGGTTCATGAACTGTGGACATATGTCCAGACTCTAAATAGTCTTTCATGAAATTTGAATATTCCGTATGTAGGTCAGGATTTTTCAACAAACGATTTTCTAATAATTCAAAACGACGCAGTGCTGTGGAATAAGAATCGCCTAGTTCTATACGAGAATCTTTAAACGGCAAATTAACAACATATCTGCCGTCCTCCTTTCTTTGATGTGTTTCTAGAAAGAGAGTTTCACATTGAATATCTTCAGGCGAAAATGTAGGAGTTGCTGGAAGATGTTCAACCTCCCAGAATTTTTTTAACACAATGTCCAATGGGGTATTCATAACCGATGTACAAAACGAACTCACACGATTAGTTGACTGACAGTCTGTTTTACCGACCAGTACCCAACCAAACACTGTATTAAGGGCAGTAGGCTCTCCAATTTTACCACGTCTAATGCCAGGCTGAACCACAGTAGAATAAATATCTGCACCTAACAATAAATCGACCTCGCGAGGGCGTCCAAAGTACGGATCTGCTAATGTTAGACCTTCAAGGAAGTCATAACGATTTGAAACGGGAGCCGACGGCATAGATCCGACAATTGCAGGAATAACAATTGTATCTACAACGAATGTAGGATTGGCCTTTTGATATGGCCGCAACGAACATGTAACGAGACCATGGCTAGAGGTGCTCATTTGATTTAAACCGCTAATCGATATGGACGATGATGACGATTTTAATCCAAGACTTTTCATACACGATTGGAACATAAAACTGGCTTGACTATCATTGTCAAGTAATGCTCGACAAGTTTGATAGTTTCCACGTGCATCCTGTACTTGTAACAAGACAGTAGACAATAAAACAACAGACTGACTAGCCACTGTGCTAGTCATCACGGCGACTTTATTAGAAGACTCTGGATTTGAGGGCCCTTCTGTCAAGTACGCTTCACCTTCTTTGTCTGGCGTTACAGCAGAAGTGGAAAAATGCAACAATGTGTGATGTTTTTTATCACAAACACGACAACTAAGTTTTGATGGACACTTAACAACAGAGTGGTTGGTTCCTAAACAATTATAACACCAGTTTGAAGTTTTTGCAACTCTAGGTCGCTCACAAGGTTCTAATACTAAGAATTTGTCACATTTAAAAACAGAATGATTAGCTTTGCAATAAATACAACTAGTACTATGGGTTTTCTTAGCGGTGGTAACAAAACTTAATGATTCTTTTGGCTTGAACGCAACAGGATACTGTCGTGATATTGTTGGCTTCTGAACACTAACAGGGCCTGGCTGTCCTACAATAACCTGGTTTGTCTCCAATGCCTTGCAATGTTTAGAAACAAATGAGTACACATTTTCATAGCTAGGAATTTCAACATCATGAAGTTCAATTTCAAAGCGTTTCCTAGTGGAGTTATCCAATTTTTGCAATAATAGATTAAAACGAGTAAAATCCCACATATCATGATTAAATTGTGCAATTGCCGAAGAATTTTCAGAAAATGTAGACAATAATGTGCGTAACGAGGACGCAGAATCTGAACTAACTTTCGAGGCATTACAAATGGCCTGCCAATAGCTAGTGGGCAACAACCGTTTGTTTTCGTACCTATCTATTAATTGTTGATACGCAATCGTATAATTATCAGAAGTTAATGGAAGCCCTTTAATAATTGCCAAAAGCTCCTTAACCAATGATGAGGTTAAATATTGAAATCGTTCAATATTGGATAAAGTTTCATTTTCATGAATTAGTCTACGGAACAAATCGTAGAAAGAGCTCCAATTTTTATAATTACCATCGTAGGTGGGAATTACAATTCTTGGCAACTTAACTTTATTAGGGGCACCCGAGTGTTGTGTTTCAATACTAGAACGAGTATGAGGCTGCGACCTCTTAGCTGCTAATTCTCGGTGCACAATTTCGATTGAATATTGAATTTCATCAAAACTATCTGTTACGTGCAAATCGAATTTGCACTTTAACATTTTATGTTAGGTTTAGTTTTCTTGATGTACGGAAGTTTCCCGCCAAATTTTCAAATACGCAAGACGCGGGAACATTTTTAAATAGACTGGGCGGTGCTTCCGGCGCGTCATAGTAGTGAGTTTGCGTAGTGTTTTTATCCCTAGAGGGTTAGGACAATAGTAAAAAAAGAGTGGGGTCGTGTTTCCGTGACGCCCTGGAATCGAGGCTGTTGCCTTTCTACCTTCAAGTGAACTAGTCGTGTCGGGTGTGATATCTTATCGTATCTATGTAGATTCCCTTGTCTTTATTATCTTTGTTGTCGTTCCTAATTAACCTGTTCCTGTCTTTTCCCTACATAGGTAAGTTAAATTTGCAGCACCTCGAGGCCATTGGAGCAGCCCACGCCCGATGTCCAGCTCTACCCGCAGCAGCGGTGCCGAGGCTACCGTAGCGTGATTTCCTGCCGGTTACCGGATCCTTCACGTGAGTAAATTCTCTAATTTTTATTGTTTTAATTTTATGTAAATTTTCCTAATTACGCGCAATATAAATTGTCGATGACGTCATGGTGTATCTTATGAACTTTGGTAACTGTATTACAGGCTTTTAAGAGCCATCTATCGCCATTTCAATGTACCACCATCTAAGTGTAATATTTTGTAAACTGTTTTACCGACGAGATAAACATTCTAATGAAGTGTAACAGATGGCGCCTTCAACGTGTTGAGGCTATGAACTTTAGGGGTTTCTTCTTTGTTTTTAGGTTATGTTAATTTCAGTTATAAGCATGCAATGTTTTAACAGATGTTATTTAAACAGCTTTATCACTTAAGGAAACATACTTTTATTCATGTAAGTATTACAAATAAGTATTTACCTGACCTTATGTCTTTAAATACACTTATTACAAAATTATCTATTATAAATATAACTTTGGTTGCTTTCTTAACTTTAAAAGACAGGTTTTTTGAAACTTTTATGTTACTTTCTAAAAAACTGCATTATGGATTTACATATTGAACTAATAATATCTTAATTACCTTCACAAGAAAACCTTGTGGTTAAACTTCTTGATTTCCGTTAATATCGTATACCTTATATATCGTGTCTTGAATATTGTATCCACAATGAACGTATCACATTTAAAATCCTCGAATTGATCTACGAGCTGGAATGTAGGAGTATTATAGCAGCTAGCAATCAGAATGATAGGAGATCTCAACTTAGGGCAATTTTGGCACAGGAAACCAAAGGCATTGCTATCTTAAAGAACCCTGTTGGCGACTGGCCACTCAACGTATCAGAAATTAAATTATCTTTAGATGATATATCGGGTATAATAAACAAAACAGATCCTGCGGCTACTAATATCGAATTAGGGAGATTGACTTCAAGAATAACGCACGTCAAACACCGTGTCGAATCATTATCTTTATATAACGATGACCAAGCGACTCAGGCTAAACAAAGTTTGTTGTCCGAGGTGTTATTGCTTGAAGGGATTGTTTTAGAAAGACTTAATCCTAATGCAGACGTAGATATATCGTTACCTTTTTCAAATCTTGCGCTTGCCGAACCTAAACCATTAGGAAAACCTATACCTGTATACAAGTGGGGTCTCACTTTTGAAGGGTTTGATTCGAAGGTTTCTTTATCATCCTTTCTTGACCGGATTAATGATTTTAAAATTTCTCGCGGGTGTACCGACCAGGACCTATTTATCTCAGCTGGTGATTTGTTCGCAGGCTCAGCATTAATATGGTACAGAAACATACGACACCAAATTTCTACCTGGGAGGAATTAGTTGCCTGTTTAAAACGAGATTTCCTACCTTATGGCTACATTAACGACCTTTGGAACGAAATACGTAACCGAACTCAAGGTCCCGACGAAAATGTTGTTTCTTTTATTACCTCATTAGAAGCTTTATATAGCAGACTCGACAAAAAACCTTCCGAATCCGAAATTATCGATCAATTACTTAGAAATTTAAACCCTATTTCTCAGAACGTTTGGCATTACAGCCCATATCTTCGCTAGCTCACTTTAAAGACCTATGTCGTTCTCTTCAAGAAGTGAGGTCAAGAATTGACAAATATCGACCACCGCCCGAGAAATTATCTGGTCTTCTAGAACCTGATTTAGCTTGCCAAGTTCGAGCTTCCCGTAAACTATCTACACTTAACGTTCCTCCTACCGTAACTAATAACTCACTTACCTGTTGGAACTGCAAGCGAAGTGGACATAGCTATACTGTCTGCACATACCCTAGAAATATTTTTTGTTATGGTTGTGGTCGCTCAAATATTTACAAATCTAACTGCACCAACTGTAATCCTAACGTATCGGGAAACTCCCGTCGAGATATTTCAAATCAGGGTGTGAATATCTCAATAAACCAAAATCGCCCTCAACACCAATCATCCAACGGACCCAGACGCCAATAAATTTAAATTATAAAACCACTTCTAACGTTGTACCGTCATTAAATTTATCTAACAATAATACCGCTACTATTAATGTACAAAATACCTTACCTTCGTTAGAGGAACTATGCTATACTACTCCAGCCGAGTGGTCTAAGTGGTTACAAACCGTCAATTCCTTTTATCATAAAAAGACTGCTGCCGTTTCACAACTTGTTAAAAAACCCTTCGATAACCGTCCACACTTATCTATCTCAATTGGTTCCTTAAATGTAATTGCTTTACTGGATACAGGTTCTTCATGTTCTCTTATAAATAACGAAGGTTTACATCAATTATCTCAACAAAATATCAAAATTCAAATTATTCCCGAAAAACTTCCATAAATTTAGCTGACGATAATCAAATACATGTAACCGGTTCCTTAAGTTAAAAATTCGTGTAGAGTCTCTTGAACATGATGTTTTATTTTTGATTGTCCCTGCATTAGCGTATCCTTTTCTACTAGGCGTTGATTTCTGTAAACTTTTTAATCTGTCACTTTACTTTCAGGATTTTTCATGGCAAACCTCCATTAAAACGAACTCCTGTGCATCTACAGGAATATCTAACAAAATCTCTCTTACTGACTCCCAAAATGTAACTCTTAACGCTACAATCGACAAATTTCGCAAACTTAATACCTCTGAACTTGGTTGTGTTACAACGGCAACACATGTTATCTCTACAGGTGATGCCCTTCCCTTTAAGCAACGTCAATATCACTTATCGCCTGCCTTACAAAAGCATTTACATGCTGAAATAGACAAAATGTTAGTATCTGGTGTTATCTCTCCTTCAAATTCACCATGGACCTCTCCTGTATTACTAGTTCGGAAAAAGAATGACGAATGGCGTGTCTGTTTTGATGGCAGGAAGCTAAATTCTGTTACTGTTCCAGACGCTTACCCTCTACCCAGAACTGACTCAATTTTAAGCAGGCTTCGTAACGCAAAATTTATCTCATCTATCGACCTTAGACAAGCTTTTTATCAGATACCTCTCGACTTATCTTCTCGTCAAAAAAACTGCTTTTTGTGTCCCAGGCCGAGGTCTTTTCGAATACAATTTTTTTGCCATTTGGTCTCTGTAACGCTCCACAAACTTTACAACGTACTATGGATCAAACGTTAGGTCCTATCTTACATCAAGAACGTGCCTTTGTGTTTTTAGATGATATCTTAGTTATCTCAAGTTCGTTCGATGAACATATCGCCACATTAGATGAAGTTGCTGAACGTTTAAACGCAGCAGGTTTTAAGATAAACTGGGAAAAGTCTCAATTTTGTCGTTCATCCATAACATTTCTTGGTTTTATTGTCGATGGGACAGGCTTACGAGCAGATCCTGCTAAAGTTGATGCTATTACTAAATTTAAAACACCTAAAACTGTTACCGAAATCAAACGTTTAATAGGAATGATTAGCTATTATCGCATTTTTCTACCTAACCTTTCAACTATATCCGCACCCATTACCGCTTTAATTAAAAATAAAAAGAAATCCCAAACTATCGAGTGGAATTTAGAATCTCAACAGGCTTTCGAACAAATTAAAACATTAATCACTTCAGCACCTATCTTAATCTCACCAAATTTCGATGATAAGTTTTATATACAAACCGATGCCTCACTTACTGGGTTAGGTGCAATGTTGTTCCAGGTAAACAATGGTTTAGAACATCCAATCGCTTATGCGAGCCGTGCCTTAACTTCTGCCGAACAAAAATACTCTGCTACCGAACGAGAACTATTGGGCGTTATCTTTGGCATTGAGAAATTTAGAGGATATGTCGAAGGTACACACTTTACCGTAATCACTGATTGTGCAGCCCTCACGTGGCTTAATAACTTGAAACAACCCGCAGGTCGTTTGGCAAGATGGAACTTGCGTATATCTCAATTTACTTTTGACGTTAGGCATAGGCCTGGCAAATTAAATATCGTACCCGATGCGTTATCTCGAGATGTTGTTTCTCTTAACCTTCCAAATTTAATTCTGGATACCTGGTACCTCAATATGATAAAAAAAGTTTCCGATAATCCCGACAAATTTCCTACCTTTCGAGTAACTAATAATAGACTATATAAATTTGTATCCTCGTACCCACATAAAATATCGAATATACCTGAATGGAAACTGGTCGTGCCCACTGCAAATCGCAGTGAGGTGCTCAAATTATGTCACGACGATCCCTTAGCTGCACACCTTGGTGTTACAAAACTCTCGCTAAAATATCGGAATTGTATTACTGGCCCACACTTAAGCAATCTGTTTGTCGCTACATTAAAAGCTGTAAAATTTGTGGTTCCCATAAGAGTTCGCAAGATGCTCGCCCTGGTTTAATGGGTAACTTTAAGCGTGTATCTTATCCCTTTCAATTAATATCGCTTGACTTATTAGGACCTCTCCCCTCGATCGAAAAGAGGCAATCAATATCTTTTAGTCGTTACCGATTGGTTTTCTAAATTTGTTATGGTGCAACCCTTACGTAAAGCTACTTCCGCAGCAATAATTAAATTTCTAGAACAGAATGTCTTTCTTATCTTTGGTGTCCCCCAGATTATCCTTTGTGACAATGGTGCACAATTTATCTCTAAAGATTTTCAGAATTTCGTTAAAGTTACAAAGTACAAAAAATTTGGTTTAACGCAAAATATCACCCCCCAAGTAAACCCTACCGAGAGAGTAAATCGAGTGTTAATTACCGCTATCTCGTCTTATATTGATTCAGACCATACTACATGGGATGAACATATCTTTGAAATTGCTCAAGCTTTGCGTACATCTAAACACGAAGCAACCCAATTCACTCCGTCTTTTCTTGTTTTTGGAAGATATACCCCAATCGATGGGAGTTACTATGGTTTAGTGCCTGACGATACTAACGTAATCGAATTTGACGATAAAGTACGTTGGGACAAAGACCAACAGTCACTACCTTCTATCTTTAACGACGTTAGAAAAAATTTGTTAAAAGCTTACGAAAAGAGTAAGGACCATTATAACTTACGTAAACGAAATATTTCCTTTGCCTTGGGCGAACAAGTTTGGAAGAAGAACTATGTCTTATCGGATGCATCTAAGAAATTTTCTTCAAAATTAGCCCCTAAATTCATTCTTTGTAAAGTCACTCGTGTCATTAGTCCCCTTATCTACGAACTTCAGGATACTGAAGGAAAACGCCAAGGCAGGTGGCATATTAAAGACCTTAAGCCATTCTCTGCCGACCCAAATGCTAATTAAGTTTTTCACGTTCCATTCTCCTCACGATTTTCCTAATATTTTTTCTGTTTTCACCATCAATTAGTATCTTTAATTACTTATTCCTTCTCTTATACACCTACGTTTTATACGTTTAACTCATTTACCTTAAACCCTCTGCTTCTGGTTGACTTTTCCTTGACCATACCGTTACTCATATATCACTTCATTCTCTACACCCCCAAATATAACCCTGTCGTTTTATTTAATCAACCCTCGAAATTTTCCTACTGCATATTGTTCGGTCTTTAGTATTTCTCTTATATGGTTTAATTGTGTGGTAATTGTCGTAACTTTGGTTGTAATAACTCATTGAATTTTTATGATTGGTTTTAGCTGATGTTGAGTGAATGCTTTCTTCTTTGGGCTCACATAGAACATGCGCAGTCTATGCCATTGAAAGAAATAGTTCATATTCGCAGTTGCAAAAGCTAGGATTGTCTATTCCATGTGTTTTTCTTCTGAATTATTGCAGTCGCCCACATTATACTACATCATTATTCCCTTCTTTTTCTACTAAATCTACATAACTTATAAACATTTTTTTTTCGTTGTTTTTTATTGAACTTTGTGGTGAGGTGCTATTGCTTTTTATTGTTATCTTATTAAATTCTCGGTTGTTTTAGCATATGGGGACAGTGTATCTGTATTTAACTGCTTATAATTGGGCATTTGTGTGTGTTTAGGGTGCTACCGTTTGGAAAAACTACCTTAAAACAGTTTGTTTTTGTGTGTTTGTTTCTGTAATGATATTTGTAAGTTGTTGTGTCAACTTTTGTCTGATTTTCTTATCGTAGTTGAAGCACTCATTAGGAAAATGATCGTACTAGTTCTCTTAGGAGCCTAGTGAATGTCAATATATGACATATCTTATCTTGTCGGATTAATATCGCAGGTGGTCCGTCAGACTGCGCTGTGTTTTATAGGGTCAATCCCATTTAAACGGCTTTACAGGAGCCACTCTTTTGTTGTTATCATTGTCTTGGGTAATAACTAGGCCAATATCTTTGTCTTCTTTATTATCTTTGACAATAGCCTTAGGTTTAATATCGTTATCTTATTGATTACCTTTAATAATAACTTTAGTTTATTATCGTTATCTTACTGACTACCGTTAGTAATAATTTTGGTTTAATTTATCGTTATCTTACCGACTACCGTTAGGAATGACTTCGAGTTATTTCGCGTTATCTTACCGGTTATCTTGAGTAATAACTTCTGTTAAATTCATGTTACCTACTATCTCTTATAATCACTTTAACTTAATATCGTTTTATCTTATCGAGTATCTCAAAAAAATAACTAAAGCTTAATACCGTTATCTTATTCATTACCTTTGAGGATAACAACTTAAGCTGAATATCATTACCTTATCTATTATCTTTAACATCAATTTGAGATCTTATCTTATCTTTCTATCGTCCTAACGTGTGGTATATATGACCAGACGTGGGAATTATTTTTTTGTCTGAAAATTAAGTGAAAAAGCTAACCCAATTTAGAAATGTAATTTGTCAGGTTGGCATATAAGGATTTAGTAGGCGCTACTTTTGGTAAATTTGTGGATTCACAACTGTGTCATGGACAAGTTAAATGTGCATCGGAGGAAACCAAAGTACCAGTAACAAAATTTGCCAGAGTGCAAGGTGACGCACTCTCATGAACATTTTTTTAAATTTGGGCACTTCTTGCCAAAAAAAGAAGAATAGTTGATGCGACACTCATGTGTGTTTGCATATAAGAACTTTATGTTAGCTTAGTTAGATAGGTTTAGATAGTTTAGGCGACTTGTCGCACCCGTGTTAGTTTAAGTAGTGTTTCATGCTCCCCGACAAATTTGTGCTGTCGGTAAGTAGTGTAGTCGCAGACTATCGGGCTACCTATTCCGTTCCTGGTACTTCGGTAGACGTGTTATCGGTCGAAAAAACCAGGTGGCGCCTTATATAAACATTTTGTAGGTTTTAAGTTAGGGTTTATGTAGGGTAGTTAGGACTTAGATTTTAAGCTGTTACTGTGCTAACAGACTTTTTCTTTTTTAAGTTTTTTCTTTTGTGGCTTTGTCGCGATTGTTACGTGCAAATCGAATTTGCACTTTAACATTTTATGTTAGGTTTAGTTTTCTTGATGTACGGAAGTTTCCCGCCAAATTTTCAAATACGCAAGACGCGGGAACATTTTTAAATAGACTGGGCGGTGCTTCCGGCGCGTCATAGTAGTGAGTTTGCGTAGTGTTTTTATCCCTAGAGGGTTAGGACAATAGTAAAAAGAGTGGGTCGTGTTTCCGTGACGCCCTGGAATCGAGGCTGTTTCCTTTCTACCTTCAAGTGAGACAGTTGTGCCGGGTGTGATATCTTATCGTATCTATGTAGATTCCCTTGTCTTTATTATCTTTGTTGTCGTTCCTAATTAACCTGTTCCTGTCTTTTCCCTACATAGGTAAGTTAAATTTGCAGCACCTCGAGGCCATTGGAGCAGCCCACGCCCGATGTCCAGCTCTACCCGCAGCAGCGGTGCCGAGGCTACCGTAGCGTGATTTCCTGCCGGTTACCGGATCCTTCACGTGAGTAGATTCTCTAATTTTTATTGTTTTAATTTTATGTAAATTTTCCTAATTACGCGCAATATAAATTGTCGATGACGTCATGGTGTATCTTATGAACTTTGGTAACTGTATTACAGGCTTTTAAGAGCCATCTATCGCCATTTCAATGTACCACCATCTAAGTGTAATATTTTGTAAACTGTTTTACCGACGAGATAAACATTCTAATGAAGTGTAACATATCTTGGATTACCTGTTGTTGATCTAAATCAGCAATCTCTACACAAGCAACTATTTCGTAATGAACTTGTTCAAATCTATATATTTTGTTTGATAAATCGGTAAAACGAACATCAAAGGCAACAAAATTATTCTCAGGATCCATTTGAGCTGTTTGAGCACATTTTAATAAGGCTTGCGCCTTGCGCATTAACATGTTACGTTTATATGACAATTTTTCAATTTCCATTGTCACAAATAATGGAAAACAATCAGAAAGTAAATCACAATATGTAAACCCCAGTAGCAGTTTTCTACTTGCTAAAAATGTTTATCTACCAAAATTGCACAGCTATCAAGCATGCGAATCTCAGAATACAAAACTATCAACAAATACATTTAATAGATCCTCTAAATAAATTATCAAACACCATAATGACAATTCTACCTGTTTGTAAATGCTAAAATAGGAACCGCTCACCGTAACATAGTAATCTCTCAAATGTAGGTAGTCACATACAAGTTATTCACCTCTTAAATACCAAGGAGATTTTAAAGGCTGAACCCTAATTCCATGGAATGCAGTTAGATACATCGGGTGCCACCCTCAAGCAGGTTTCAAGATGTTTAAAGGGGTAGCAACAGACAGGAATGTCAAACCCTCTATTCTGAAGACTCCATAGTTCATCCCACAAAGGGTTAACCTTTATGTAATTGTACTAAAAATACCTTAAATATTTTTGAAGTCACTACGCTATATATAATACTATTTTTACAGCCATATTATTATGTGAGCGGTAATGTCAAATTTAATCGAGCTTTTTCGCTAATTTCTAACGAAATTCGCCGTCATTTACGCAAATATTTATGCAAATATCTTACGCTAATGATCGCCGTAAATTACGCGTCAACACAGGCTAAAAACACGCAAAGCCAAATTACGTGTTTTTATGAACTATAAATCCACTAGATTAATTCAAATTCAGCTCGAAGGATCAAATGTACTCTGATTAAATTAATCAAGCCTAAATTTTCGAAGGACCAGTACATAAATACATATGTACACACACACACACACACACACACACACACACACACACACACACGTGACCAAGTATTTCAATTTATATGTAAATTCAACACACTCACCTGAACAAAACACATCCCATTCCAACTGTACTTTCGACACAACACACCACGTCCTTTCGTCTCTAAGGATGGCGGCAAACAGCCCGGAATGTCCTTTTCCATGCATCAGGTAACAAACCACAGCGGGTGGTCGAGAGTGGTGGTTTCACTAAATTAAAATACTGGTCTATTCGCGAACAAAGTTTACACCCACAAATTTACAATATAACCATATTAATTCTAAACAGTGTCTGTTCGAGTAATTTTGTCTGTGTCCTTTATCCGTCAAGATAAGATTGATGGATGATTGCCGTGATTTTTTGTGCGAATGCATTTAAGTGTGGGAAAAGGTTTTCGTTCCAAATCATAGCGTGTAGGGTCTTGTTTAATAATGTTTGTCTATGTGCGTAGAGTACGTTTGTAAATCAGCACACTCAAATACTAGATGTTCCGGTGTTCCTATTTCTCTGCACGTGCCTATGTTGTCAATTAAATTCATGCGTTCTCTGCGATTAAATTTGTCGTTTGTGTTCTTTAAGATGTTCTCCATTATATTTTTGTAATTAAGCATTTCTATCGCGTATCCTTTTCTGAATTTGGCTGTGTCCATTGATTGTTTCAGTCTGTAGTAATTATCTCTAATTATATAAAATTTTTGTTTTAGTTCGGTTAAACCAAATTTCTATGCGAAAGTCCAATAGTCTATTGTATTTTGCATACTTCCCAATTTTACTGGTAGTATCCCGGAGTTGTTTTTAATGTCTTCCACTATTATGTCACTGTCGTCTGTTTTACCTGGGTGGAGGTTGACGGCAAGGGTGGGGGCTGTTCATCTGAAATTACAGGGCGTCTTAGATTCTTCAAGTGAATGTATTTTACGATTTTTCCGTTGTCTACTACGACTACATTTTTATCTGAGATCTATTTGATTTTAAACTGACCTAAATTTCTAAGGACCGTTTTGTGTCTCTTACTTTTAAAATTTTTCTCATACACGGTTTGTCCTACTGAAAATCTATTTATATTGGCATTCTCATTGCGGGTTTTTGTAACACGTTCTTTATCGTTATCTAATTTACTTTTGACATTATTATAAGTAATTTTTAATTTTTCTTTGTAATCTTTTGCATACTGTTGGTATACTTCTTTGTTATAGTGTATATCATAAGGGTTGCGGGAATCTGAGTGTCCTAATGTTACTTCGAGAGGTGTAAAGATAGTTGACGAGTGGATTGTGTTGTTGTAAGCAATTAGTGCGTATGACATTAAATTAGTGATATGCTCCTTCTTATAGGTTAATCTTAACAATTTAATTTGTTCTAATAAGGTTACGTGTAATCTTTCAATTAGTTCATTTGACTCCGGGTATTTTCTGTTATAAAATGAATTTTTTTTTATAGAGTTCTAGGGTATTCTGTATTGTTTCGATTCTGAATTCGCTTCCATTGTCTAAAGTTATTGATTCGGGTGTGCCATAAAATGTAAAGTATTGTAAGAATCCTTGAGTTACATCGATACTATTTTTTGAAATAATGAGTATCGCTTGGCCAACTTTCGTGAATGCGTCTATGATTGTTAAAAAGTTTTACGCTTTTACTACCAAAGTATCTGCATGTAGTTTTTGAAAAGGTTTATCGGGTGTTTTAGTTAACATTAAAGGTACTTTTGGGGGTGATATGTCGTATTTTGCTTTATCGCATAGTTCACATTGATTGATAAAATCCGTGGTCAATTCCTTCATGTCTTTAAAGTAGTATCTTCTTATGAGTTGTTTTAATGTTTCGTTGATTCCATGATGGTTGGTTTTTTCTTCGTGTTGGTTTCTAATTACTTTGTTTATTTCGTCAGGGTCATCTAAAGTTATTAATTTCCGTGTACATCTGATAATCTCGGGTGCTGAATTATTAAATAATCTAATATATAATTCTGAAAATCGTTTGTATAAATGTTCTGTGGTGAAATAAAAGTAAAAACGTTTTTTCTCTGGGGTATATTCATTCAAAATTTTAATTATCCGCTTCTACGTTATCATCCTTCGGTATTTGAATTTACAATATTTTCTTATTATCTGTTTTTGTATATTTTACTGAAGTGGGGTTGGTTAAAACTTTGGTAACTACGAATTGATTTGGTTTCGTGTCTATTGCTTCGTTTTAAATTTTAATTACAATTTTTGGTTCGTCGTTTTGCGTTGAGTGTATGGTTTCTGTTTTATCTGGGTCTTCCTTTATCTTTGTTTCGTCTACATTGCCTATAACTGGCTCTGTCTTTATTGCGTTGATTTGTATTCTGCTTAGTGCGTCTGCATTATTGTTATAAATTCCTTTTTTGTATATAATTTCATAGTCATCTTCTTCTAGTCTAATCCTCCATCTCTGCAATTTTGAATTCGGTTCTTTGAGTTTACTTAACCATACTAGTAGGAGGAATATGGCAATTCTGGCGCCTCATTTGCTCCCAAAACCCTCATTTGCTCCCTCATTTGCTCCCACATTTACATGTAAATCCCCATAAGGAGCAAATGAAAAGGAGCAACTCTCTCCTACCTCATTTGCTCCCAAAACCCTCATTTGCTCCCTCATTTGCTCTCACATTTACATGTAAATCCCCATAAGGAGCAAATGAAAAGGAGCAACTCTCTCCTTCCTCATTTGCTCCCAAAACCCTCATTTGCTCTTTCATTTGCTCCGCCTTGTGGACCGCCTTGTGGAAATGAGGAGAATCTCTCATTTCCTCCCACATCTGGACCAAATAGTTTTCTTCGACTAGCCATTGCATCTTTCGAGATAAATATATCGTGCATTTTCATCTTAGCATCCTCATTTGCTCCCAAATCTGAACCAAATAGTTTTCTTCGTCTAACCAATGCATCTTTCGATATAAACCTATCTTGTTTGGTATCAATTAATATTAGAATTTTCTCAGCTACCCGAATCTCTAGCAATTTCTTAGATTGCATCATCCCCCAAAGAGCTACCCTCATTTTAAGATTTTTTACCAAGATCAATTTCTGACCGTCGTTATAAATTTTTTTAGCTATGTGACACATCTTGCTAGTCTAGAATTTTACGCAGAATTAGAATCTGCAAACAGATTTGCAATAGGACCACCCCCTGCAAAATTATACCCCTTTAAAGACTCTGAGCCTCTAAATTTTGCTCTTTGCTCCCAAATCTGAACCAAATAGTTTTCTTCGTCTAACCAATGCATCTTTCGAGATAACCCTATCTTGTTTGGTATCAATTAATATTAGATTTTTCTCAGCTACCCGAATCTCTAAGAATTTTTTATATAGCATCATCCCCCAGGGAGCTACCCCATTTTTAAGATTTTCTGCATGCAGCGATTTTATAACCGTCCATATAAATTTTTTAACCATGTGACACATCTTGTTAGTCTAGAATTTTACGTAGAATCCGAATCTGCAAACAGATTTAAAATCGGACCATCCCTTACAAAGTTACTCCTTTAAAGTCTCAAACCTCTTTAAATTGTTTTGCTCATCTATAACATATGCTTTAAACAACCATTTCCCTAGAAATCTAAACCGCAAAGATTTTAGAAATGAGTTCTATATAGCCATAAGTGCTTAATATTTAAAATCATTTTTTCAAACTGTAATGTGCTGTTTTCAGAATATCGCAGAAACCCATGACGTTTAAAATTTTTCTGGTTTTAACATAATTACATGCACAATGCTAAATAGTTGGAAAATACGTAGACGAGGACAAACTAATTGCTTTACAATTATGTGACGTATAGTGAAAGTAGCGTAGACCTTTCTTTTTTATTAATTAGTGGCTATATGATTTGAGAAATATATTTCAATGTCATGCATTAGGAAATTCGCCTATAATTGCTGGTGATTTACACAATGAACTTTCTATTACGAGCTCGACTAGGAAAATGCAAACTTTATCTTGTAATACAGATCAATTAACGGTTTTCAAACCGTATATAACGCGGTCTAATTATTAAAAACCTATTCGTTCCGCAATGCTTTGTGTAGGTTCGTTGAAATTTTCGTTTCGTATAGTGGCTTTTTGTGAAAAGTTTTTGAAGATTTAAGGTAAGTTTACATTTTTTTTTATTAAAATAGAACTGAATTTATTTGCAAACACCAATTATTGTTTCTGGAACGTATTTTAAAACATCTAAGACTCGTATAGATTTACATTAACTGGTATTAATTTTCCAAAGTAATGCGCTGTTTTACATATATATATTTTTCAAATTTTAAAGATAGGCTTGATGCTGCGAATGCAGTTAGTAGAAACACCGGAAACGTTTTCCATGTTATACGGATCGCGTGCATATTAAAAATCCAACAGGGTTATAGCACACGCACACAAATTGGTTGCAAGCCGTGCAGTAGAAGATGCAGTGCTACTATAAACAATAACTTAATAAAACATTTTAAACCTTTACTAAGGGGATACCAAACTTGTTGCCTACAGAATACTTACTAATAAAACAATTTATTTTAAAAAACTTCTACGTTATATTTTCGGAAATGCCAGACTTGAATATTTTCTTTGGAAACAATCGAAGATTGCCGAAGACACTCGAAGAGTGCACAAACGCGGTCGCTAAACCAATTAGCATTAATATCAAGTATTCCGTACTTTCGTAGGTTGTTCATTTCCTAGAACCAAATTTTCCGCATAGCGGTCGGTATCACGTAATTATTTCTAGAACCGGTAAGTACTTGATATCGCCCAAATAGAGAATTAGATGCTCAATGTCTGTCAACTTCCGATTCCCTCGTAAAAAGTAGAAAAAACTCGGTCAATCATCCATCTAACTTATACTTCGACTCACCCCCGTTCTGATAATTTACAAACATTTTTCAAACGACAATGGGCTGAGAATTTTTAAACCTCCGAGGGATCTTTAAGTCGTGATCAATTACACATCCGAGCTACACGTAAACTAACATATTTTGTAGCAACTGTGCACTGTATAATACATGCATATCCTCCTCTGCGCTACTGCTATTCTTGTAGTTGCTTGAAAAGTCAGTCGCCCTTTTACTGCTAGGACCGCTAAAAGCACCATTCCATAGTTTCTTTATAAGTGTAGCACATCGCACACTTTTTTGTCGGATAATTAAATTTTGTTTATGTAGGCCTTTGCACTTTCGCTTATTTAAACATCTAATACGATCGATTAACCACTTTCGATTATTCTAACGGAGACCACCATACATCCCGCCGCACCGTTCTTTTTGAATCCAACGATCCTATGGGCTTCCGCACACTAACACCTGACGTATCTTTCCTACTATTTGTTAAACAAAAACTACCGGTATCGCCATTGTGGACGTAAACAGATGTTTGTGGATGTGTACGAGAATATGTAACCATATACATTAACCAGTCTAAGCTATTTTATTTAGTTCACGAAAACTATTATTTTTCTAAACCACAATTAATAATCGCCTTTATAGGTTCCACATTTCTACCATTTCCCAATGACTGGTGCTACGTACATGGAAACTTTAATTTCTTATTAGAAAGAATTCTTATTCTCCCACGCACTGCTGCGTAGTTGCATGTCCATTCCTTTTGGAGGTATATGCTCGTTATAGGTTGTAAGACCCTCGGTTTTACTTAACTACACTTCGTGAGACCCCTTTGATCTTTTTAATCGTATCTTTCTCGCCTACAATACAGTAGGACTTAACATTACTACCAACAAATTCTAATACTGGACCCCCATTAAATACGTCTTTAAATTTCCTACAACTTTTTGTTGACAAGTGTTATATTGTATTTATTATACGCGGGTAGTCACTCTTTAAGATAAATATATTTTGCTAGGTATCAACTAATATTAAATTTTTCTAGGGACCCCAAATCTGTAAATAGATTTTAAATAGGACCACCCCATACAAAGTTATGCGTTTTAAAGACCCAAATCACTAATTTTTGCTCATCTTTATTTAACACCATCTTTAGAACCTTTTTTTGCTACGCAAGACATATGCCTTAACCAACCATCTCCCGAGAAATCTAAAACCGCTGTGTTCCGCAAACACCACGTGGAGATAACACGTATACTCTGTCAACCAGGATAGAAGCAGGAAGGATTTGGAAAGTGGGCGAGGAACTTAAAAATTATGGAATCTTAAAACTAATATACACAATAGATTTACAAAATCTATACAAATATAAACAACTATCTTATATCTTTATGCCTCCATGCGTAGATTGTTGTACTATTAGGAATGATATACCTTTTGTCATCTTCTCTCGATAAACTAATTTTATTAATAAGTTGCGTGTACAAATCGTATTTTTTACTCCGGATACATACGCAGGCAAGTACTCGATACCATCCAAATAAAGAATTGGATGCTTGGTGACTGTTAACATCCGCTTCCCTCGTGTACGCCCAGACACATCCCAGCTTATGAGCACCCCTGCGCATGCACACCCCTGCCCATGCGCACCCCTGCGCGTGCGCACCCCTGCCCATGCGCACTGTCCATAAAAAGAAAAATTAATTGCATTTTAATGAGCTTTCTCATTAAAAACTCATTAGCACTGATTGCTTTTTAATGCGTTTTCCCATTAAAATCCCATTAGCACTAACCTGTCAATTTTTTCTTTTATCTAACCTAGGTCCACACTTGGTTTTTAATTAAAAAACAGTTAGTGCTAATGGGATTTTAATGGGAAAACGCATTAAAAAGCAATCAGTGCTAATGAGTTTTTAATGAGAAAGCTCATTAAAATGCAATTAGTGCTAATGAGTTTTTAATGAGAAAACTCATTAAAAAGCAGTTAGTGCTATAACTTAAATTGGGGTAGCTCCCTGGGGTAAGGACCCCAGTTCGAGATTTCAGAGCTCGAGCTGTGCTCACCGGATACATGTCGATGCGCATTCCTACTCAGTCCGACCTAGGTCGGATTTAATCCGACCTAGACCGAATTTTAAAAACTGCTCCTAATCAAGAGAATGTAGGCGATATGGTTGTGTCCGACATATTCGGCTATCTTCGGCAATATGCGCACCCACTCTGTAGGATATATAAGGGGCAATTTTTCGTATCCAATTTAGTATTCGGTAGTAGCTAGAACAGTAAACATGAGCGTCTCCAAGGTGATTAACGTTCCTCAACTTCTTGGTAATAAAGTGAAACCAACAAATGAGCGATTTGGATTGTGGCTTTTGGCAGAAAATATTTGCAACAATAATCTGGTGACAGATATTGGTAATATTTGTAATGTTCAAGACGAACAGATGCCGACTTGTGGACTACACACACCAATTACAGAACCATTTTGTGACAATATAATGTTGGCTAAAATTTGCGACCATTCTGACGCCGAGCAAACATCTGCGAACAAAAGAATGTTTATCCTAAAAAAAGAAATTTGTGGTGCATTTAACAGTTATCTACGAAGAAAGTTCAACCGATTTGTTTCCGCTAGGCATGGTGTTAAAGCTAAGCTTCGTTTTCTTTGGAAAGCACTAACAAGATGGGCCAGAGAGTAAAAGAAATTATCGGAAAAGAAGACCTGGAATGTATTAATAAAAAATTCCAAAATCCTATATGTGTTCCGTACAAAGTGGAACTAGCAGATGTTAAGTTGGAAACTTTATTGGAGGAACTACCAGATATATTAGACGGACTCAAAAAAGATTATTATTATCTTTTTGACATGGATGTAACCCAAGATTTTGCGGGCCTATTTAGCAAGATGGAGATGTGTAATTATTTAACTACAAACCATAACTTTTGCTATAAGGGCGAATACGAGAAAAGTGTAATATTATAGTTGACAACGATAAAACTGTGGAATTGATTGTTTAACATGGCTAACAACCAATGCAAGAATTAAGATATACAACAAATTTGTGTGTCAGATAACAAGTCCTGGTGTTAATAAACAACTTGACAATCATATACTAGATTTTTTACGTTGTCCAGATGTACGTTTAAGGGAAGCATTTGCGTCTACTTTGGCCAAAGAACATGGTATTACGCGATTGGAAGCGACAATATACAACTGTGCAATTGGAAGCTATGTCAGTGCGGAAAGGGTGTATAATCCCTTAAAAGACTGTTTAACGTTATTGGAAGATAGTAAGTTATACTTCCTAAAGGCGCCAATGTACTCGGTACCACTTGCCAAAATGTGGAGTAAGGTATCGGACAAGCTACAAAATAGCTGCTGTTTAGTGTTTAATAACCTACTACAGTACGTGTATTGGGGGAATGGTAATACAAAGAAATTGACGGGCTTGCAGATTAAGTTGTCCGAAAAACCAAAGAAAAGGGAAAAATTGATAAAGTATGTGCTTTCGGCTTTTAGTTTTAACTATTTACCTGTAAATTATTTGGAGATAGTAGAGGAGGAAGACAACCCAGATAAAATAAAAATCTTACACAAGTGCTACATTAAAGCAGGTAGTACATATTTTACACAATCTGCAACACCATATTCTACAATTCCAAAAGAAATAGTCATTTCGGAATTGGGATTGATAAATACACCTAACATTCGCCCAGAGGTTGTACGACAACGCGTAAATATTGGTAGTAAACTCTATCCGTTTACGCTAAAGGAAATTGCCCCATTATGCATGCCATACGCTGTAAGTGGAAGGAAAAGACAACTGGAATTAGAGGAAATGGATGCAAAAAGGCGAAAATTGGACTACATGGGAAACACTGCGACAATACGCGAACAATACAAAGATGTGTTAGCCAAAGAACATCCTACTAGAGAAAATGAGGAAGAATTAAAAGATTATTTTATGTGCCGATGGAGTGACTTAAATACATCCGGGTTCTACAAGCTGTATGCATTTGCGGTTAGTAAGAAAAACTCTTTTAGTTATGTAGGCGTTCTTGCGGAAAAGGATGGTACTAAATCCGTATACTTTCTAAAAGGTTATTCTAAAAACGTATTCATCAAAATGGCAGATAACAAAGACGAACTAAGGAATGCGGGTTTCGTAACCTTGGCGTACACCACACGTAAAGGGGTTTTGCTAAACATTGTATATTTGCCTAGTAAAGAACCTTTCGGATCATTTAAAACCGAGGGTCTTACAACCTATAACAACCATATATTCCCAAAAGTGGTGGATATGCAACTACGCAACAGTGTGTGGGAGAATAAGGATTTCCTCCAATACCGACAAGAAGAAGTCGATCAAGCTAACAAGATACGTATGCAGGATATAGTGGGAAAGCTGCGATTAAAAGATTGTCACAAGCTGCAAGGATTACACGAGGGAATGGATCTGATTGTCGGTGGAATCAAAGACTTTAAATATAGAGGCAAACTTCGGTACATTTTACAATTCGAAAACCTAGACGGTCTCTATGTATCAAACTATTGGCTAGAAAAGGAGATAGAAGACTTAGGTATCGATTTAAATTTTAAGCTGCGAATAAAATTAGATAAAATTAAAACCACTCCAAACAAACATAAAGAAAGGACTGTTTTCTGTGTATAACTTTGTATTAAAATTAAGCTTAAATGACTCCATGCTTGGTATTAAATATTTTTAAATTTGTTATGTATAATGTCAGAATAAACATTTTATAATAGTATATAACATTGTTCTTTGTTTATAAAAGGCTGTGACGTTACCCCGAAATAGCAGTCGCACAGAGAGGGTGCGCACGGACAGTGCGCATGGGCAGGGGTGCGCACGCGCAGGGGTGCGCATGGGCAGGGGTGTGCATGCGCAGGGGTGCTCATAAGCTGGGATGTGTCTGGGCGTACACGAGGGAAGCGGATGTTAACAGTCACCAAGCATCCAATTCTTTATTTGGATGGTATCGAGTACTTGCCTGCGTATGTATCCGGAGTAAAAAATACGATTTGTACACGCAACTTATTAATAAAATTAGTTTATCGAGAGAAGATGACAAAAGGTATATCATTCCTAATAGTACAACAATCTACGCATGGAGGCATAAAGATATAAGATAGTTGTTTATATTTGTATAGATTTTGTAAATCTATTGTGTATATTAGTTTTAAGATTCCATAATTTTTTAGTTCCTCGCCCACCTTCCAAATCCTTCCTGCTTCTATCCTGGTTGACAGAGTATACGTGTTATCTCCACGTGGTGTTCGCGGAACACAGCGGTTTTAGATTTCTCGGGAGATGGTTGGTTAAGGCATATGTCTTGCGTAGCAAAAAAAGGTTCTAAAGATGGTGTTAAATAAAGATGAGCAAAAATTAGTGATTTGGGTCTTTAAAACGCATAACTTTGTATGGGGTGGTCCTATTTAAAATCTATTTACAGATTTGGGGTCCCTAGAAAATTTAATATTAGTTGATACCTAGCAAAATATATTTATCTTAAAAGAGTGACTACCCGCGTATAATAAATACAATATAACACTTGTCAACAAAAAGTTGTAGGAAATTTAAAGACGTATTTAATGGGGTCCAGTATTAGAATTTGTTGGTAGTAATGTTAAGTCCTACTGTATTGTAGGCGAGAAAGATACGATTAAAAGATCAAAGGGTCTCACGAAGTGTAGTTAAGTAAAACCGAGGGTCTTACAACCTATAACGAGCATATACCTCAAAAGGAATGGACATGCAACTACGCAGCAGTGCGTGGGAGAATAAGAATTCTTTCTAATAAGAAATTAAAGTTTCCATGTACGTAGCACCAGTCATTGGGAAATGGTAGAAATGTGGAACCTATAAAGGCGATTATTAATTGTGGTTTAGAAAATAATAGTTTTCGTGAACTAAATAAAATAGCTTAGACTGGTTAATGTATATGGTTACATATTCTCGTACACATCCACAAACATCTGTTTACGTCCACAATGGCGATACCGGTAGTTTTTGTTTAACAAATAGTAGGAAAGATACGTCAGGTGTTAGTGTGCGGAAGCCCATAGGATCGTTGGATTCAAAAAGAACGGTGCGGCGGGATGTATGGTGGTCTCCGTTAGAATAATCGAAAGTGGTTAATCGATCGTATTAGATGTTTAAATAAGCGAAAGTGCAAAGGCCTACATAAACAAAATTTAATTATCCGACAAAAAAGTGTGCGATGTGCTACACTTATAAAGAAACTATGGAATGGTGCTTTTTAGCGGTCCTAGCAGTAAAAAGGGCGACTGACTTTTTCAAGCAACTACAAGAATAGCAGTAGCGCAGAGGAGGGATATGCATGTATTATACAGTGCACAGTTGCTACAAAATATGTTAGTTTACGTGTAGCTCGGATGTGTAATTGATCACGACTTAAAGATCCCTCGGAGGTTTAAAAATTCTCAGCCCATTGTCGTTTGAAAAATGTTTGTAAATTATCAGAACGGGGGTGAGTCGAAGTATAAGTTAGATGGATGATTGACCGAGTTTTTTCTACTTTTTACGAGGGAATCGGAAGTTGACAGACATTGAGCATCTAATTCTCTATTTGGGCGATATCGAGTACTTACCGGTTCTAGAAATAATTACGTGATACCGACCGCTATGTGGAAAATTTGGTTCTAGGAAATGAACAACCTACGAAAGTACGGAATACTTGATATTAATGCTAATTGGTTTAGCGACCGCGTTTGTGCACTCTTCGAGTGTCTTCGGCAATCTTCGATTGTTTCCAAAGAAAATATTCAAGTCTGGCATTTCCGAAAATATAACGTAGAAGTTTTTTAAAATAAATTGTTTTATTAGTAAGTATTCTGTAGGCAACAAGTTTGGTATCCCCTTAGTAAAGGTTTAAAATGTTTTATTAAGTTATTGTTTATAGTAGCACTGCATCTTCTACTGCACGGCTTGCAACCAATTTGTGTGCGTGTACTATAACCCTGTTGGATTTTTAATATGCACGCGATCCGTATAACATGGAAAACGTTTCCGGTGTTTCTACTAACTGCATTCGCAGCATCAAGCCTATCTTTAAAATTTGAAAAAAATATATATGTAAAACAGCGCATTACTTTGGAAAATTAATACCAGTTAATGTAAATCTATACGAGTCTTAGATGTTTTAAAATACGTTCCAGAAACAATAATTGGTGTTTGCAAATAAATTCAGTTCTATTTTAATAAAAAAAATGTAAACTTACCTTAAATCTTCAAAAACTTTTCACAAAAAGCCACTATACGAAACGAAAATTTCAACGAACCTACACAAAGCATGCGGAACGAATAGGTTTTTAATAATTAGACCGCGTTATATACGGTTTGAAAACCGTTAATTGATCTGTATTACAAGATGAAGTTTGCATTTTCCTAGTCGAGCTCGTAATAGAAAGTTCATTGTGTAAATCACCAGCAATTATAGGTGAATTTCCTAATGCATGACATTGAAATATATTTCTCAAATCATATAGCCACTAATTAATAAAAAAGAAAGGTCTACGCTACTTTCACTATACGTCACATAATTGTAAAGCAATTAGTTTGTCCTCGTCTACGTATTTTCCAACTATTTAGCATTGTGCATGTAATTATGTTAAAACCAGAAAAATTTTAAACGTCATGGGTTTCTGCGATATTCTGAAAACAGCACATTACTGTTTGAAAAAATGATTTTAAATATTAAGCACTTATGGCTTATAAAGAACTCATTTCTAAAATCTTTGCGGTTTAGATTTCTAGGGAAATGGTTGTTTAAAGCATATGTTATAGATGAGCAAAACAATTTAAAGAGGTTTGAGACTTTAAAGGAGTAACTTTGTAAGGGATTGTCCGATTTTAAATCTGTTTGCAGATTCGGATTCTACGTAAAATTCTAGACTAACAAGATGTGTCACATGGTTAAAAAATTTATATGGACGGTCATAAAATCGCTGCATGCAGAAAATCTTAAAAATGGGGTAGCTCCCTGGGGGATGATGCTATATAAAAAATTCTTAGAGATTCTGGTAGCTGAGAAAAATCTAATATTAATTGATACCAAACAAGATAGGGTTATCTCGAAAGATGCATTGGTTAGACGAAGAAAACTATTTGGTTCAGATTTGGGAGCAAAGAGCAAAATTTAGAGGCTCAGAGTCTTTAAAGGGGTATAATTTTGCAGGGGGTGGTCCTATTGCAAATCTGTTTGCAGATTCGAATTCTGCGTAAAATTCTAGACTAGCAAGATGTGTCACATAGCTAAAAAAATTTATAACGACGGTCAGAAATTGATCTTGGTAAAAAATCTTAAAATGAGGGTAGCTCTTTGGGAGATGATGCAATCTAAGAAATTGCTAGAGATTCGGGTAGCTGAGAAAATTCTAATATTAATTGATACCAAACAAGATAGGTTTATATCGAAAGATGCATTGGTTAGACAAAGAAAACTATTTGGTTCAGATTTAGGAGCAAATGAGGATGCTAAGATGAAAATGCACGATATATTTATCTCGAAAGATGCAATGGCTAGTCGAAGAAAACTATTTGGTCCAGATGTGGGAGGAAATGAGAGATTCTCCTCATTTCCACAAGGCGGTCCACAAGGCGGAGCAAATGAAGGAGCAAATGAGGGTTTTGGAAGCAAATGAGGAAGGAGAGAGTTGCTCCTTTTCATTTGCTCCTTATGGGGATTTACATGTAAATGTGGGAGCAAATGAGGGTTTTGGGAGCAAATGAGGGTTTTGGGAGCAAATGAGGGAGCAAATGAGGGTTTTGGGAGCAAATGAGGCGCCAGAATTGCCATATTCCTCCTACTCATATTAATGGTCTATGGTCGGTGTACATGTAGAATTTCCTTCCGTAAAGATATGGTCTAAAATATTTTGTTGCCCGTATTATTGCTAATAATTTTGTCTCAATTGTGCTGTACTTTTGCTCTGTTTCATTTAGTGTCCGTGATGCGTTGCTAATTGTTTTATCGCTACCTACTTTTCCTTGGCTCAATACTGCGCCTAAAGCAACCGAGGCGTCGGTTGTCAATATAAATGGTTTTGAAATATCTGGATATTCTAATATAGGGTGATTTGTATGGATACATTTAATTTTCTCTACTGATTTGATAAATTCCGGTGTGTGTTCAATCTTATTACATTTCTTTAAACAATTCGTTAATGGTTTGGTTATTTGTGCGTAACCTTTGATGAATTTTCGGTAATAACCACCGAGTTCTAAAAATCCTTTAATTTTTTTATTCGTTTTTGGTAAAGGGTAGTTTAATACTGCATTTGTTTTGTCTGGGTTTGGCATAACTCCTTGTGGCGTTATTATATGTGCTACGTACCTAGACGTAGAGGGAAGAAACGGAAATACTAGTCTAACTACCAAACGCGAAGAGTGGGGAGATTTACCTAAATACCAAAAAAGAGCACATCGCCCACGATTATCTATTAACAATAAGAATAAATAAAGGATTCTGTACAAACAAGCAAAAGAAATAAATTAAGCGTTACTATTTCAAAACAAACAATTAGGCGATATGAACAGTTTAGTACTTTAAATACGAAGCGCATATCGTATTTCACACAAAATAAAATTAATCAGTAGTAAATAAACCTGTGAGGGCTTTTGTCAAGCGTTTTTAAAATTACACCTAATACTTTTTGTAAAATAAACTAGTCCGTAGGAAAGAATTAGCGTGTGAGAGCTTTTGTCAAACATTCTTTTTAAATTGTACATAATACCATTTGTAAAATAAACCCATCAGTAGACAAGAATAATATTGTGTTTGTCAAACACTTTTAACAATGGTACATCACACCTGTAAAGCGATAATTTCGATTCGCAGCAACAAACAATAGTTCTACAGTGTCACGTTTCTTATCACGTAACTAAACCAAACTCTGATACGGAATATGCCATTGATATACACAAAAGAAAACAAATTGTATACTTGTATGTGTCTGGATACTTAGCTTGCAAGCCGTCGAGCGTGAGTCAGCAAGGCAACGCTACGTTCGTCGGGGTCCATTTACCCTGTTATCGTAACTGCAGCAGCGATCCACAGACAAGAGCAGTTGGTCCACGTCAACCAACAGTTGGACCAGTTTGACCTCCAGCAAAAAGGTAAAAAGAGAATCTGATTAGAATGGGTAAGCGCGGGAAAACTCTCCGAATACAGGCAAGATACCTCTTACTTGTCGAACAACAAAACGTGTATTGCTACAGAAAATATTTCAATGCACAAGCTGCAGAATCAAATTAAAAATTGGTTCAAATAACACAAATTCGAACTGTAAACCTTGCGTTATCAAAAGCGGGATTAAAACTGGAAAACACGGTTTTATCGGATAGTGCGCGACCTTATTTCAACAAACCTAGATTAGAACAATAGAGAAAACAATTATACGTTATCGGAATGTTTACAACACTAACGGATACCTAAAACAAGATATAAACTATTTAATTATAGTCTAAACTATACGTTTTGAAATAAATAAGTTTAAAATAAAAATTTGTATAAAGCGTACTTATTGTAAACAGGATGCTGTTGAAAAATTTAAGAATTGAAACGGAATTTATTTGAACAAGGGAAAAATAGGGTAATTAATTTATGCTGAAAATAAACGTAACATATGTCCTAAAAATGCTACTTCTTTTTGTAGAAATTCACTTTTATCTAATTGAACTTTAAAATGAGCTTTTCGTAATCGTTCAAAAACTTCTCGTAACCTTTCGATGTATTCAATCAGTGATGTTGAGCATATGATAATGTCGTCTAAGTACACAAGGCATTTTTCATTGTATATCCTTCTTAAAATGTTATCCATTACTCTTTGAAAAGTAGCGGGTGCGTTCTTTAAGCCAAACAGCATGCGTTTGTATTCGTAATGTCCTCTAGGTGTACTAAAAGCTATTTTGGTTGTGTGTTTCTCGTCCATCTCTACTTGGTGATATCCTGAGGCGAGGTATAATGTCGAAAATATTGACACTTTCCTAATTTGTCTAAGATTTCCGTAATATTAGGTAGCGGGTATTTATCGTCTACAGTTTTGTCGTTTAGTTATTTGTAATCGATAACCATTCTATACTTGCGTTTGCCTGAGGCATCTAACTTCTTCGGGACTATTGATACGGGGCTGCTCCATGGACATAAGTCCTTGATTGCTCTCTCTTCTTTGTTAATAATATCTTCATTAAAACGAATGCTAATTAAATTTTCTTTTAACATTCTATTGTGTCTTGTAGGGTTTTCATATTCTTCGTCGATTTCCATCTTGCTAAAATTTACTTCTTCTATGTCTATTAAGTTTGTCAATGATAGTTCTATGGGGTAATCGTTTGCGTTTAAAATTGTTGTAGTAGCGTAACTGTCTTTTATTTGTACTAACGCGGTGGGTGTTTCTACTCCTTGTTGAAATATCATGTGGTTTATAATGCCCATGTCGTTTTTCGAATTTACTGAAACTTTTATTTGTTTTCCGTCCTGGGTTCGATCGTGTATTTTTGATCGGTTTGATTGTTACTGTTTTAAAATTTAATGGGAATTTGTCCGTGTTTCGTTCTTAATAATCGGTTTTTTACATCAATGTTTGCTTCTAATTTTCTTAAAAGATCCATGCCTATTAATCCGTCGTATTTGTCGTTAAATTCAAAGATGCAAAATTTGTGTTTCATTTTTACGTTGAAAGTTTTTGGTAGGGGTATGTTTGCCATAAATTGGTGTATTGCGTTTTGTGGACTGTCCTGATGTTGAAGGGTTCTCGTTCTACAAAATCTAAATAATGTTTTTGTACGGTTCTGGTGCTAATTAAAGTTTTTGACGATCCGTTATCGATTAGTAATTTAAGTTCTGCGTGAGGTATTTCTACGTAGAGTAAGTAAAATGTAGATGTTTAAATTAATTACGTTTGGTCGTATTTGAATCGGTGTAACTGAAAATTAAAGCATGCATTTTCTTCGTCATCCTGTTCGTAATTTTCATAAGAGTTGTTGCATTCGTAATTTGTCTCATCGTCTCTATTCGAAGTCGCGTCATTATTCGCGTCCGGGTTGTCAAATTCTTCTACTTCTTGGTGGATTTGTTCTTCGGAAGTGAAGTTTCGTTTTTGATTATAGTTTGGTCTGATTTGCGATATTTTTGTGTTTTGTCTGGTGTTACCAGATAAAGTATCCATTGTGGTTGGTTTGTAGTAATTATTGGGTTATTATTGTTATTTGTCATAGACGTGTTTCTGTTGGAATTTAAGCCATATGTTTGCCATGTTTTAGTTATGTTTTGATTGAATTTTAGTGTAAATGCTGGTTTGTTAAAGGTTGAATTTACTGTTTGGCGTGGAAGCTGTGGAAATTGGTCGTTAAAATTTGTGTTGTTAAAATTTGGGTTGTTAATTCGTAGTTGATTAATTGATGCGTTAAATGGTGTACATTTCGATTGTGCTTGTATTTGTCTCGCCGCTTGTATCGTCTTAATCGGTGAGTAATTTTTATTTGCATTAGGATTATATATCCTATTTCTGTAATGCATAACGTTTTCCTCCTCTACTATCATGTTCATTGCTTTTTCTAAATTTTGGGGGTGTTGAAATCTTATTTTGGCCGATAGGCGTTCAGGTAATGCATTGATGTACGTGTCTAAAGCCATTTACCGTACATTTTCGTGTTTAATAAACGTATGTTCTGGTCGGGTTCTTCAATTTTCAGTTTGGTTAAGATTAAGTTCCTCACATCTTGGCATCTCATACCGAATTCGTAGGGTGATTGATTGGATTCCATTCGAAGATTTATTAAGTCTTTCATCAGAGATTTGATATTTCTCTGGTCGCCGAAATACGCTATTAATAACCGTTTGAAATCTTCCCACTGTCGCGATCATCGGGACTTGCAATTAGTGTTAATGCTCTGCCAGTTCACTTGCTGAGAATCAAGCGTAAAAGCATGACGTTGCGGTCAATGTCGCCTTCTTTATAAAAGGATTTTAAAAATGTCTCACAAGCAGTGATGAAGATTCCTAATAGTGCTTGATTGCCATCATATACTCAGATTGATTCTAAATATAATCGCATGTTTTCCATGTTTATTGTTTAAAAGTTAAAAGTTAATTTTTCAGTCGGGTTCGTATTGTATTAAGATTGTATTAAAGTTGATATTCAGTTATTTAAAGAATCACTTATCTTTTACGTATATTTTATATGTAATTACAAAGTGCTATAATTACATTGAAGAATTCTGCTGAGTAATTGTCTCATCAATTACTGTTGCGTTAAAGTGTATAATTATAATCTTTGTAGAAATTATAATGTGCTGCGAATTGAGTTTCGGGCTTTTCTGAATAATTTTATTTTAGTAATAGCTTCCCGCAATAAATTGTATAAAAACTGCATTATAATTACACGCTTTTGTTTCAGACTTTTGCTGATTAAATTGTTTCAATAATAAAATTGCTATGATAAATTGTACTTGCGTATTTATACACCTTTGTTATAATTAATTTTCAGACTTCTGCTGATTAAATTCTTTTATTAATAAATTGTGATAAAATGTAATAATAAATTGTGCAAAAATGCGTATATACATTTTTTTGTTGCTTACTAGATAATATCAATAATTGAAAATCGTTAGGATAAATGAACTTACAAAATTTTCATTGCCAGTTCCATCAGTTTTCTTTTTTTGGGCTTTGTCGATTTTGTACCTTGTTCAAATTTTTGTTTGTTTTTCCAGATGAAGAATTAAGATTCACGACCACCTGTTCCTCGATTTTTGATTTATTAGTCCCTTCTGGAACCCCTTCCGACTGCGCCAGATAGGTTCTAGGCCTTTTGAAGCATCTTTTTAAAAAGGCTTTCTTCCAAAAAAATTTTCTATCAATTTTATTTAAACAGAAATTACAATATGAATTTAATAACAGGTACGTTATGTTCAGTAACATATTGAAATCAAAAATATTCTATGTTGATAATTACTATTTAATTTAACTAAAATTAGGATGAGTAGCTTGAACAACCAACAAAGTTAAAGTTGTGAAGCTCGAAACTGACTGACCCTCCTGGAGTTCTCAGGGTATTTATGCTATCCCTGCTCTTACATCACTTGTGGGAAACGCAGATCTTATGTCTGCTGTTTCTTTATTCAGTACAAAGTATTACTTTTAATTCTAACAATAAATTTCTTATAATCTATTGTGACCTGCACTTGCAGTGACATGTAACGTCTGGAATACAAAGTAGTTGCATCCGTTCTCGTGTCTGGTTTATGAACTTCTATTAATCTTTTGTAATATGTCCTTTAATTATACATTGTAACAATCTATTCTTTAGATTTAATAGTTCCATTTGATTATACCTATATACTAATTTGGGAGATATGTAACTGCTGTCCTTACCAAGTTGGCTGTTGACACCGAGTATAGTCTTTCTAAAGAAGGGTACTAGAAATAGCAAATACGAGTCACCGCTTGAGAAAGTGGAATTATTAGTAACAAATCCTTATTATGCTTATATTCGCTACCCTTCTGGCAGGAGGACACCGTTTCTATTCGACGGCTTGCTCCTTGCGGCGAGAACAGGAAACACTTACAAAAGACCGTTGATACTAATAACGACGTTCAAAATACTGGCATGGAAAGAGTAAACCAAAGTCTTCTAGTGAAGCACCAACCAACGCTTCTGCTATACTTTCAGCAATGGTCCCTGCTTGTTTAGTAAAGTCTATGGTAGAAATAGCGGTAAACAGAATAAGAGTTAAAGCTCTAGTTAACACTGGAAGCTCAGAAAGCTTTATAGATGAAGAGTCTGTTAAGCAACATCATATTAAATGTTTCCCTTCTGAGGGGAATGTTGTGCTTGCTTCTTCAACTATGATTTCCAAAATTTCAGCTCATTGTAGAGTTGAACTAGAAATAATGGAACACAGTTATGGAATAGTTAAATTATCAATCTTACAAAATCTCTGTAGCGACGTCATAATTAATCATGACGTATCAAAGCGGCACTGCTCGTTGGAAGTATCTTACGACGGGGGAAAGAAGCCACTCTCAATTTGCAGTTTGATTGTAGGTAACATCCCACCAGTCTCATTATTTTCTAACTTGTTACATGCCAAACTGGCCATGTATGATGTTTAGGTTTAGATTCTTATATTTAAAAACGGTAGTTAAAATTAAAAGTTCGATAATTACAACACCGGTAGCGTGGTGTAAGAGACACCATCACAGTTGGCAGCACCAATTCTTATACGGATTTAGGCACGGTCAACTACTGATGATGCCATCATATTACGTAATACGACGTAAAATTAACACAAAATTAAGGCAATGAAAATTATAGAATTTACTCACGTAAGATATCCGGCTTTTCCCAGGTACGCCTATCATCCTTCCGGGTCGATAGTGAAGATATTGCTCCGGGTCCCAGTGGTGTTGCTTGAGCATGGACATCGGGTCGTGGGCTGCTCCGAGGGGTCGTATCCATCCTAAATGTAGTGGAACGATAAGGAAGAGGTTAATTAGGTAAAGACAACAAAGATAATCAAGGCAAGGGAATCTACATAGTAAGATAAGACATGATGCCCGGCACGACTATTTCACTTGAAGATTATAAGAGAACAGTCAAGATTCAGGGCGTCACCCCAACTCGACCCCACTCTTTGTCTAGTATTGCTATACCTCTCTAGGGATAAGCACACTACGCAAACTCACTACTATGACGTACGGAAGTACCGCCTAGTCCATTTAAAAGTTCCCGCGTCTCGCGTACTTGAAAATATGGCGGGAAACTTCCGTACACCAAAAACTAACCTAAAACAATGTTAAAGTGACCCTTGGCACGTAACAAGATATAATTTGTAAGTTAATTGCCGCGTATTTTTGAATTAATACGCTAATCTCCGTCGTTGCTGACAGTCGAGTCTGCGTAGAAGCAATGCGGATGTGCGCGCGTCAAGAAAGCGACATTAAGTTACGAGACATTGACTAGGCAACAAAGTGTCGGAGTGCTGTGTAGTTTTTTAGAAACAGGTATGTAGATTTCCTGTACCTCGCCTCTATCGTTCCGCTATCTCGTTTCCTTCAACCCCCTACAAGACGCAATAGAAGTTTAGAGACGGATAGCAATTTGATGTTCAACATGGTGTAATGAAACTCAAGCCACCTGCTAGACCCTGATGAAGTTTCGAGATACACATCACGTAAGTAATTTGATTTTTACCTAGAATGTGCATGTAAGTTTGACTTAGACAGCGATTGCATCACCCGGTAAAACGTGATCTGTAGATGTTATAACAATGGCGTTACAGCCGCGCCTAAAGTGTGAAAATAGCGCGTATATATGCCGCATAAATATAACAAATTTGCTACCAAGCTGTACGCCGATTGCGATTCAATCCAGACGTTATTCTAAAGAATATTTGGAGTTTATTACGGTAGAAACTAACAAACTATTACTAGAAGGAGTTATTGAGCCTAGTGTTTCGCCGTGGAGGGCCCAACCAGTGGTGTGTAAAAGCGAAAACTATAAAAATGGAATAGTAATCGACTATTCGCGAACTATTAACAGGTACACTTTATTCTATGCTTATCAATTGCCTAGAATAGAAGAAATTGTAAATAAAATATCGCAATACCAGCTATTCAGTTCGATTGATTTGAAAAGTGCTTACCACCAGATCCCAATTCGCACTGAGGATAAACATTATACGGCTTTCAAAGACTGTGGGAAGCTGTTCTAATTCTGCCGCATACCATTTGGTGTTACAAATGGTGTGGCTGCGTTTCAACGGCGATAGATAGCATTACTGAAACTGAGAATCTCAAGGATACTTATTCGCATTTGGACGATGTTACTGTGTATGGGAAAACACAAGAGAAGCCTGACGTTTCTTTGCAGATATTTTTAGAAGCAGCTAAAAAGCACGGTTTAACACTGAATAAAGACAAATATAAATTTTCTCAAAGAACTATTAAAATTTTGGGTTACCTGATTGAAAAAATAAGACGCTAAGGCCTGACCATGATAGACTTAATCCGTTGTTGAAACTTGCGGTGTCGGGAAACAGCGCGTCTCTGAAAAGGGCTATTGGTTTGTTGTCATACTACTCAAGATGGGTACCGAGAGTTTTGAGTAAAATTAACCGCTTGTTCATAGCAAAAAGCTTTCCTATAGCAACTATTGTCATCTTATTGCTGAATAAATTGAAGTATAAACCATAAATTAAGTTTTATTCAGCAATAAGATTACACTACTAGTTTACAGAAACGTGACAAGTACTATCAATAACTTAAAGCTATAGTAACAACAAAAAGGGATTTATTATTACAAGGTAGCAGGGCCCTAGGAAGGTAACTAATTCACATTGTCTCTCCCAGCTCTTGCATGTTTGGACGGGCATTAATACTTACTCTACAGTGTGTATTAGCTGAAATCTTTGTGAGTAATAAAAGGTTTTTTGTGATAATTCGTTATGATTTACTTCTATATTCATGCGAGTTTTTACTGTACGGAATAGCCCCGATCACTGGGGCTATTCCATATTGGGACACATTTTTTACTACTTAATTAAAAACATATAAACAGCAACGTAAATTTAATTTTATAGTGTGCAACTAGTATCGATTATCCAAACTATTGTAACGAATATATATTCTATAGCACCATGTAAGCAAGAATCGCTTCAGCATAATTTTATTTTGTGGTATTTAATTTTCGTATTTGATGCTATAATATCTAAGAGAAACAATTCTATATGAAAACAGGAAATCATGTTCGCTTAAATAACTTAAATGCTTTGCACGGAGATATTTAATAATATTATAGATTCAAGGAACGTATTTATATGGGGTCTAGTCGTTTGTGTTGCCTACTTTACAGGCGGATTCTTCCTCTTCATTCGTTAGAATTAGAATAGCGCGTGCGTGTACTGGTCACGAGGTAATGCGCCAGGCAAATAAGGTGTCGTACTAGAAGGAACGAAGGCGGCCATTCCTTTTCTAAATGTAGTCGAGTTGGCATTGTTTTCTTGACAAGGATGAATCTCCAGGCCTTGCAGAAGTGGGGCCTCCGGATCGGCGTGGGATGGTTATAATAGGGGGGCGAGTCGTCTTGGGACACAGAGTAAAGCTCTAGGCTCCTGTGACACCGGCAAGGCAATGCAACGCGCCGCCTCTTGAATTGTTTTGTTGGAATTTGTTAACGCGTATGACAGTGTAGAATGACGAAGTAGAATAATGGAAAAGTATATTTAAATGCTGCAATAATATAAAGATATGGTTGAACGTTGATATATTTGAATAAAGTATTGGAAAGCTGTTCGTTTATCAGGGCAACTACAGCTGTTGTTTAACGTTTCGTTACGACAATTTGATGAGCAGATTTCGGAGCATGTACGTCGACGTTTAATAATTAGATATGAAAACATCAACACCTACAGGTATCAAACCCTCTTTTTTGTTTTGTTTGTGAGAATTCGTGAATGCTTACATAAATAATTTTCGAGGATCGTTTGGTCAAGTTAAATTTTGTGTGTATAGAACAGAGCGGGAGAAAATAGTTATGAAATGCTAGAGTAATAATTTTATAAGATTTGCAAAATTAATTTGTTAAAAATATGAGATTTCAAAGTCCATTGCTTTTTGGAAAATTTATTTGTAGATGTTAAATTTTAATAAGTTCATAATACCTGAATTAAATGAAAAGTTGTTTGTCTAAGTTAACTACGTGTGATTCAAATTTTTTAAGAGATAATTTATGAGAAACATATGTGAGCCAATACTCAGATCTGAACACTTGGTGTCAAAACTTGTTTTAAAATATTATTAACTTAAGGTCCTGTTATGTCAAGGGCAGATGTATTGAAAACCCAATTTTATTAGTTCATTTTGTAAACATATTTAAAGAAAAAACCAAGAAAGAGAAACTACATTAAATTTCATTTTTAGACTCAAGTTTTTTTATTCCATGCATAATTAAATTTACTAAATTTTTAAAGAAAATAAGTTTGTTGAACAATGAAATTATACGAATGCTGAAGTAATTTAAAAAGCACAGATATGCTACAACTGATTTGTTCTAGGTATTCATTTTTGATTTAAATATCTTTGGTGTGGTAATCTTAATATTATCCACCTGTAATTATTAGTCTGTTTTTTATTGGAAAGCACAAACTGTGTCTTTCTAATTGAGAATTTGTTGTGCATTTTTTTCCAGGTTCATCGAGATCGAAGAGGTCGCAAGTATGTTCCAGAGGTTTCTAGATACATTAGTTTAGTAAGTTGTAAGTTTTTATTGCGTTTATATCCCGTGAGTTTCTGTATCTTCTCATAGGAGTAATGTATCTTTAGTGTTATCGTTCATACAGATACAGTGGTGCTCAACCCATTTTCCTTTTGTTAGTTTATTGTAGAGTTTAGACCATCCCCGCACCCTTTCTCATTGCTCACCCTTGGGGTAATTCCCAGACTTAGCCGCGAATAATTAAAGCTTCATTTTATCCAGCAACAAGGAAGCTCAAGAGAAAATATTGTTTCACTATATGTATTGCTTATTTTTTGCATTTGTATACCCAATATTACATTTTTGTTTTGTTTTCGACCTTACTTAAGGTCGGTTTGACGCAGCTCTCACTTTTTTTCTATTCTGTGCTAATCTAAAAAGTTCTACATATCCTTCACAACCTAAATTTCTAGTAATTTGACTAATATAGCTTGATCTAGGTCTTCCTATACTCTTCTATCTTTTTCTTATCTACCTGGCACTATATAGATATTAGCAACCTAATGGTTGTTAAAGAACTCCAACGTTTTTACATGATTTCCATTTATAAGAAAATGAAATATTACCTGATTATCCCCTCCAAAAAAGAAAAAGTGTTAAATTATATGTTGTGGTAAGGCTTAAGCAACAAATCGCTGCCAACATGCCCGACCGCTAACTAATTGTGAGTTATGTTATGGTGAGATTAAGTTAACTGATTTTTATTTATTTATTTTGTTTTTGTTTTGTTTTCAAACTTACTTAAGGTCGGTTTGACGCAACTCTAAATTCTTTTCTATTCTGAGCTAGTCTAAAAAGGTCTACATACGCTTCACAACCTTAATCTCTAGTAATAATTTAACTAATATCGCTTTGTCTAGGTCTTCTTACTCTATTTTTATTTGGTAGTCTATAATCTAAGACCTTACTAAGTCCTTTATGTCTTAACTGCTGCCCTATCATTCTATCTCTCCTGATCTTTAATTGTTTCCACATACAGGGTTCCTCACCTACCTTCTATAAACTTCATCATTTGTTACTCTATCTGTCCAACTAATATTTGACATTCTCCTATAACACCAAGTTTCAAAAGCTTCTATCTTTTTCTTATCTACCTCTTTAATTGTCCAAGTTGTCCAAGTCTCACTACCGTATAATAGAGCGCTCCATACGTACGACTTTAAAAAACTTTTTATATTATCGAAACGAATACTATTAGCTATTAGTAAGTCTTTCTTTTTTAAAAACATTTTTCTAGCTTGTGCTATTCTAGATACTATATCTCTTCTGCTACGTCCGTCCTTTGTAGTTATACTACCTAAATAGCAAAATTCATCTACCTCCTCTAACCCGGAATTACTTATTTTTAATTTTGGTTTGGAACTAGGCTGTCACTCACTTGCCATTATTTTTGTTTTTTCTGAGTTAATTCTCATATTATAGCTACTTTGTAGTATCTCATTTAAAATATTTAAAAACTCTCCTAACTATTTCCAAGACTTTGCTATAATGGCTATATCATCTGCAAAATGTTACATGTCCCGGTACACTAATACCTATCTCTTTTCTCTCTCTAGCTAAGTTTAACGCTTCCTCAATATAAACATTAAAAATCAAGAGAGATAGTATACAGTCCTGTCTAACACCATTTCTAATCTTAGCTTCCTTTTCTATTTCATCAAATCTAATTACTACGCTTTGGTTTTTATAGAGACTGCAAATTTTTCTACCCCTATGAGAGATTCCTATTTTTCGCAAAACCCTGAACATAACAATCCAATTAACCCTATCAAATGCTTTTTCTAATTCTACAAACGCAAAATGAGTTTTTTTATTTTTTTGTAACCTTTTTTCGATAATTACCCTAATCATTAGTCTCGGTTCTCTAGTCGCTCTGTCTTTACGAAAACCATATTTATCTTTGTCTAAATAATTCTTAGTCAAAGCTCTACTCTATTTTTAATTATTATTGTTAGTATTTTGGAAGCGTGGGAAGTTAAACTAATCGTTCTAGAATTCTCGCACCTATCAGCTCCTGACTTTTTTGGGATTATGATAATAATATTTTTTCAAAATCTATTGGGACCTCACCTGTGTCATATATTACTGTTACTATAGTTCGTATAATCTGTTTAAAGTTCTCTGACTTGCATATTTTATTAATTCCGCGGGTATATCGTCTATCCTCGGCGTTTTATTTAGTTTAAGATCACTTACAACTCTATCAAATTCCTCTCTTAATATTGAAAACCCTATTCCTACATCCTCTTCTTGGCCGTTTTCTAACTCTTGCATGTCGTCTTCCTTATATAAATCTTCTAAATATCTTTTCCATCTGTTTGCTACCTCAACTTTATTTATTAGAAGCTCATTATTCTAATCTTTAATACCATTATATTTTTTCCTATCTTCCCCGAAAAATTTTTTAACTGCCCTGTCTGTCTTACCTACTCTCAAATCATGTGGTATTCCCTTACAATTCTCCATCCATTTATTTCTAGCTTTTCTACATTCATGTACTACCTTATTTCTAACTCTATTATATTTTTGATTACTTTCACTATCAAATTCTCTGAAAGGTTTAAGCTTTCTTCTATTCTCTATTAAAACTAATATTTTCTTTGTTACCCATGGTCTTCTTGCTTTTACTTTTTTCTTACCTATAATCTTATTTCTAGCTATATTATATTTTTGCTCACTTTCACTATCCAACTTTCTGAAAGGTTTAAACTTTCGTCTATTCTCTATTAAATCTAATATCTCTTTTGTTACCCAGTGTTTTGTCGCTTCTATTTTTTTCTTACCTATAGTCTGTGTTGCTGTATCATGTACAGCCGTTTTTATTTCTTTCCTTTTCTACGTTCCTTCCTATAGCTATCTGTTTGATCTTATTATCTAATACTTGTTTATATTCCTCTTCTAACTCACTATCATTAAGCTTACCTAGATTCCAGCCCTCTCTTTTAGCCTTTCTCAATTTTTTGAATTTTAGATTACACTTCATTTTAACTAAGTTATGATCACTATCTATGTCAGCCCCTGGATAACTACGACAGTTTTTAACTTGGTTTCTTAATCTTTGTTTAACTAAAATATAATCTATTTGGTATCTAGCCCTATCACATGACGCTTTCTAGGTATATCTTCTTCTAACAAGTTGTTCGAAAAAGGTGTTTACAGTTACTAATCTAAATTCCTGACAAAACTCAACTAAACTTTCTCCTCTATCATTTCGTCTACCATACCCAAATTTTCTTATCATTTTTCCCTCACTACTTTTTCCCACTGATGTATTAAAATCGCCCATAACTATTAAATTCTCATCTCCATTTACTTTTTTCACTATACTGTAGCGAGCTACTACTACCGCGTTTTACTAATTTAAAACAAGTAATAACAAAGGTTTTTATTACTCACTGTTCACAAGTCTAATTAACAGTATATGCCTTATTTACAGATGTTTTCAGTCCAATTAACAATGAAGCACCATCACACTAATGAATTTACAAGCACTAATATCTTCTTAAACTAGTTCCTTAACTATAAGTCTTCTTAGCAACACTAAACGTTACTATAATTTATTTATTTCACTTATGTCTATTTATGTATTCTACAAGCTGCATGTACATTAGACACATTTACATCATATAGCATTTATGTTTACTCTTGGACTTCCAAAAGCTCAACTATTTAACTTTACACGATATAATTTATATTCGACACTCTGATATAGACTAACTTCTTGCATTTATTAGCGGTCTTATATATACTCTGAATTAAAAAGTGTAACGTGCATTTTCGTAGCTTAACCTTTTTACAATACTCAATTCGTAAATACATTTCTGCAACTACTATCTCTATGTTTTATATATTTATTAACTTGTTTGCGAATAATCCCTTTATATTATACTACGCGATTATCGACTTTCACTCTCCACGATTCGATAGTGTGGTTAGGTGATCGAGATTGAAACACATCCTTAGGTGAATGCGTCGTATTATAATGAGTGGATATTATTGATTTTCTAGTTATCGATAAGAGGTTGTAATAACAACGAGTTTAGATAAACAGATGAAAAGTTGTAGTTTGCTCTACGTTCCTATATATAAATTACGTGAAAAATACTGTTTCCTTGTGGCTTTTACTAATTGTGTTTTTGTGGCGTTGTCCTTTTCTTATGTGAGTAGTTCATACTTTGGATTATCCAAATACTGTGGATACTGTAGTTTCTGAATTTTCTAACCCCAAAGAATCTACAACAGATCTTTGCTTGTGCAAGTTTCGTGTTTGCGAAATATAACAGATTACCGGCTTACAAAGGTATCGGTTGAAGTTTCTCACTGCTTTTTTGGATGTTTATGAAGATAATAAACATTTGGTCCCAGTTGAAATTAAACTAGTGCTACAACATATTTCGAAATTATTGCCTCAGGAAATAGAAGTCACAAGAAATTTATCAATGCTACATAGTTCCGTCGCGTGATAATGTCTGTTGCTTACACCAGTGAAATACGTAGGTGTGATTAGGGTAACGTGTGATAAGTTCCATCAACACCCTCCCAGTAAAAGGGTGAAGTGCTTCGCTAGTGCAGGACCTCGTGAATCCCACACTTCAAATGCGAGGAAGCGTTCCTGAAGGACTTTTTGTAAGTTGAACTATTTCCTGCTTATTATTACTTTAAATATCTATCCGTTGTTTTGCCATATCTTCGTCGTTCTGATACCTTTTACAATAGACTTGCCTGCGATTAAGAAAAAAGAAAAGAAAGAAAAAAAAATCAATACTGCTGAATTACTCATACCAATTGTGTCTTATCTATTTATCTTTTGTTAATATTTTGTCTGATTTATGTTTAATTGGTGTGTGAGGAAACGTTTCTGCTACTCCCCAATATTACCTCACTTTGTACTAAATATTTTTGTATTGCTTTTACCATTGTTATATTATATAGTTTATCTAAACAGTTTTTATTTTCATTCTACAAAGTACTGAATAACTTAGAGTTTGCATTGCTGCTATTCTTTTTCTTTATTTCAGGTTTGCAGGACTAATCTTTTTTTTTTGCAGGTTTGCTATTCTAATTTCTTTTATTGCAGGTACTGTTACTAACTCCTTACCGCCGCATACATCATAGGTCAGTCTGCTTTCTACAACCTCCCCTACTCTCCGATTGAGCCCGGTCATTTTTTTGACTTTCTTTGTGTTACGTAACAGAAATTTGGCACCCAACGTGGTTGCCACGAAAAAAACGTAACCAAAGTATGACTCATTCTTCAGTAATTGCTAGAAGAATTCTCGGTCCCTGGAGAATATACAGTGCCTACGGCGCTTGTGTGTTTGACGGGTTGCCTAATAGTAGCTCGCAAAAATACTATTTATATCCTCATATACCTTTTCTACTTTCTCATCCTCGTACTGTGTTGGTATGTAAATCTGTACTAAAACAATATCTGTGGGTTTCGTACTCAATTTAATCATAATTATTCTATCACTAAATTGTAAAAACTCTTTAACTTTACTTAAATACACTCACACAAAAAACCACGGCACTCATCCACCAATGTTATCTGGACGGATAAAAGACACAAACAAAACTATTTGGACAGAGACATAAAAGTACCACCTCTCTTCGGACCGAGGCTTTGCTCCAGAGACCGGAGACTGATCTTCTGGAATTCCAAGAGCTCCGGTCTTGATGACCAGAAGCAACAAGATCAAAGCATCAATCCGACTTTGAAACAATCCAACCCCATAATATGTAGAATTTGCATGCTTTTACATATTATCAAACCCGTCTCTAACAAATAATAATTAACTGTAGTAGTATAAGTTAATTTTAAGTAGTAGTATAATTTAATTTTAAGTAGTAGAATAGGGAATTTCTTTTCTTTTTTACTAACGCTAAATTTTAAGAACCATACTTACACATATCTGAGGCAAATAATACAGCAAACAAACCCTTTCCTCTGAAAGAACTTAATTTTTTTGTGTAATAGTATAAGTTCAAACATGTACAAAATTATACCAATCCAATCCAACCTTTTGGTAACCTGGGCAAACATAAATACAAATTAACATTTCAAAAACACTTTACACACACACATTACACACATATACACACAAAGCACCTCTTAAAAACTGTACAAACACAAAATACCATTCAAACACTTACACACACACACAACCCTCTCACACACACGCGCGCACACGCGCGCGCATACGCACACGCGCATGCGCAATCACACGCACACGCGCGCACACACACGCACACATACGCACGCACACACGCACGCGCACGCACGCACATCCGCACGTGCACCGGCACACGCGCACACACGCACGCACTTACACGCGCACGCGAACGCAAACGCGCGTACGCACGCCCACATACGCCCACACGCACGCACACACACGCCTGCACACGCACACACGCCCACACACACATAACACACGCCCCTTAAGTTCGCGCTCGTACACACACACACACTCACACACTTTACAAACACAAATTCTTATTCACACACTTACATTGCCTTTTCAATATCTGGATTTCCCGTTGCCGATGGTCCGGACTGATAAGGCAATATCCGTTGAGCGTTCCTCCTTGACGACTGGGATATTCGACTTCCGATGGTTCTGATCCTAAAGGAGAAACGTAACACGGATACCAACATCATATACACAACACTCATACACACAACCCTCACACACACACACACACGCACGCACGCACGCACGCACGCACGCACGCACACGCACACACACACACACACACACACACACACACACACACACACACACACACACACACACACACACACACACACACATTTTTAAATAATGAACCAAATTGTAGTTTTACCAATGTGAACCGTGACATATGTGAACTTCTTAAGAAGAAAATTATAGAGCTTCAGTCGTTCATTAAAGAGAAACATAATGTGCACCACGAAATTAGAAGATTGGTAAGTGATATCCGCACATTACATGATAGAACATACAGAGACATTGAAGTAAATGTACTTCATAATGTGGGTACATGTATGACCCCGAAAACATTCAAAAGTAGTAGTACGAGCACGCCAGCATTTACACCAGTAGTAAATAAAGCGACAGTTACTAATTTAAAGGTTCAACATTCACCACCAAAAATGGAAAAGAAACTTGCTATTCCATTACACAAACAAAGCGGCTCATTAGCAAGTAATACAGTATCTCAATCTACAGCAGCAGAAAAGTGTACCACGTTGCTATTCAATAATCCTATCAATCCCACGAACCTTAATATTGATAAACAAGCAGAACATAAAAGCAGATTAATTCAGAATTCAAGAATACGTCCAGATGCAATAATAATTAAAAGGAAAGGTGAAATGTCATATGCTGACATGCTAAAGAAAGTTAAAAGTGTACCAGATCTAAAAGAACTTGGATCAAATGTTAGCAATATTCGCAAAACAGCTAACGGTGAACTTATCTTAAAACTACATAAAATAGAGAATTCGAAAACGAAAGAGTTTCAAAACACTTTACTTGACGTATTGGGACCACAAGCGGAGGTTAGAACACGAACTGATCAAATACTGTTGGAAATAAAAGATTTAGACGAAGTAACCACTTCAGAAGAAGTATATGATGCTTTGAAATCAGAATTTAAAGATATGTCTGATATACATATTAAGTCTACAAGGAACGCATATGGTGGTACACAGACTGTTGTTATCAGCCTTCCAACTAAAATTGCAACAAAGGCACTTGTTCACGCGCGGGGGGTCTTATAAATTTATACATCGACTTACCTCCGCGGTGTTTTGTGTTTTTCTAAGCTGCAGTTCCTATTCTTTCAACCAAGTGGACTGTATGCGAATTGAGTCTATGTTACGTTACACTTGCACTGAGGTTTTTAGGGTTTAAAAACGAAAGTCTGCGGCACTTGACTAACTTACGGTACTGAACGAAGAAACCGACGACCGTTCTGCTTCAATATCCATAAGAAAGTGTTTGTTCACTACTCTGTCCACTTATTCACACATGCCCAACGAATTTTTATGGCAGGATATAAGGGAACAAGGGATGACAGTTTTACTATTAGATTTACGACTACAAAATTTACGACTTAAAATTAAACACGCAAACGTGCGACAAAGAGACCGAACATCCCGCCCACCAAAATAAGTATGAACTAACTTATTTTATATTTAAAACTAATTAGAGCTATTAACTAAGAAACCTAACCGACAAACTTATATAAGTGAATATATGTGTACATACCATTAAATATCAAGTAACTGGCAGTAAACATAGTTTCACCAGAGGGCGTTTAACTAACCCTTGGGATGTCTTGACTGTAGCTACCCGAACGATACCGTCTCTACCAGGGTGAACATCTACGACTCTTCCTAAACGCCACTGTAGAGGGGTTATTTTCTTCCTTTAAGAGGACAAGCGAATCAATAGGTAGGGTAGCGAATTCTTCAACCACTTACCTTTCTGCTGCAACGTGTGCAGGTATTCAGCACTCCATTTCTTCCAAAACCCTTGTTGCATTTGCTGCAACAATTGCCAGCGATTCAAACGAGATGGGTTTATGGACAACAAATCTGGATCTGGTAACACCGAAACTGGTTCAACATTAAGAAAATGACCCGGGGTCAAATACGAGAAATCATGCGGTTCGCAACTCAGTGCGCATAGTGAACGTGAGTTGAGAATCGCTTCGATTTGAATCAATACCGTCGAGAATTCTTCAAACGACAAAATTTGTTCACCGATAATTCTCTTTAAATGGGATTTTACCGATTTAATCCCGGCCTCCCACAACCCACCAAAATGAGGAGCAGCAGGAGGATTAAACACAAATTCGATTCCCTCAACGCCTACCGAATGGCGCATCAATTGAGAGATTTCACGAGAGGCCCCAACGAAATTAGTACCATTATCACAATGGATTTGAATACATTTGCCTCTTCGAGCAATAAATCGACGTAAAGCACCCAAGAAAGCGTCTGTCGACAAGTTAGACACTAGTTCCAAATGGATGGCTTTAGTGCTGAAACAAATAAATAAGCAAATGTACGCTTTCAATAATTTTGCGCCACGACATCGATTCATCGTGACAGAGAAAGGTCCACCAAAGTCGACTCCCGTATGTAAAAACGCCTTAGCTGGAGTTAACCTAGAAGCTGGTAAATCCCCCATAGGGGGGGCATAAAGCCACAGGGTTTACACGAAAACAACGAATGCAGGATTTCAGACATTGCCGAATAGCCCTCTTGGCGCACAAGATCCAATAATTTTGAGTTAGTATAAATTGAGTTGTTCGATTTCCAGGATGTAAATGTCTTTCATGACAATCTAATATAATAAGTTCAGTCAACCGATGCGACCGAGGAAGCAAAATTGGAAATTTTGCATCATGCGACAACTCTGAGTTACGTAGGCGACCGCCCACCCTCAACAAATCATGACTATCTAGAAACGGACTAAGGCTACGAAGTTGTTTACTAACAAGTTTTCCAGTCTTAATATTTGCAATGTCTTGAGCAAAACATTTGTTTGAACTCTTTAATCAATAAATGTATAGCCTCTTGCTGTTGAGCTAGAGACAAACTATCAGAATATTTTGAACGCAAATCTGGACATTGAACATTACGAATGAAATGACGAATACAGGTAATAATCCTACAAATTTTCTGCAGGTTTGAAAATTTATCCAACAACATATCTAAGAAATTGTCAGACATAACGACTGTTAACGACAGAGTACGATATTCGACGTCCATCTGAGATGAGTCGATAAGTTTTGGCAGCGATGTTACTGGCTATTCTTCATTACGACGCACTAACCAAGAAGGTCCTGTCCACCATAATGGATGATGAACCAACTCTGAAGCCAAAAGTCCACGTGAGGCACAATCCGCAGGGTTATCCTGGGACTTAACATGAAACCACGAAGATGGAGGAATACGTTCTTGAATATGCGAAATACGATTGCTAACGAATGTCTTCCACTTATGCGAGGAAGACCGAATCCAAGACAAAACAACAGTAGAATCTGACCACGCGAAAATATTACTAAATGATAAAATATCTGTATAAGTATTTTTGACGAAATCTACTAAATCTGCCAAGAGTGCGGCAGCACACAATTCGAGACGGGGCAATGAAACGCGATTAGTAGGAGCAACCTTCGATTTTGCGCATACTAATGAAATGGTAATATTACCTTCTAGATCGAACGAACGGAAATAGATGACAGCTGCCTACCCGGCTTCAGAAGCATCACAGAATCCATGCAACTCCACCTTTTTAAAATTATGACATACGATGTGACGCGAAATCTCAATATTCGAAACCGTTGGCAATTCGCCCAAACAATGTTTCCATTTCTGTATGACTTCCAATGGAGGCTCTTGGTCCCACCCGAGACCTAAAAGCCAAAGATCTTGAACTAAACGTTTAGCGAACAGTACTACAGGTGCTATCCACCCGAGAGGATCAAAAATTTTTGCGATAGCCGACAAAATATTACGCTTAGTGCAAGTGCGCTCTTCAACGTCTAAGTTGTATAAAAATGCATCTGTAAGAGCACGCCACGAAAGGCCCAAAATTTTTATTGAACCACTATCTTTATCTTGAAATGTAATTGCGTCCGAACTGGACAGGGACTCCCTCAAGTTGGACATCACTTCCGGGCAATTACTACTCCATTTTCTTAATTGAAAACCACCACTAGTGCAAATACTATTCAATTCACCAATTAATTGATTAGCAGCTTTAATCGAATTGCATCCAGTAACTAAGTCATCAACATAGGTATCGCTCGCCAATACCGATGACGCGAAAGGAAAATTAATTGATTCTAACCTTGCCAATTCTTGAACAGTACGCAAGGCCAAAAAAGGCGACGACGAAACTCCATAAGTTACAGTATTTAATTTAAAGTCCATAATAGGATCTGACGGAGAAAATCTCCAGACAATACGTTGATAATCACGATGAGTATCTTTAACCAAAATCTGCCGATACATTTGTTTAATGTCAGCTGTAATTACGATAGGATGTACACGAAAGTGCAATAACAAAACTGCAATGTCCTTTTGCAAAGCAGGACCAATACCCAAGCTATCATTTAACGACTTTCCAGATTGATCCTGACACGAAGCATCGAAAACCACACGCAATTTGGTGGTAGTGCTATCACGCTTATGTACAGCATGATGGGGAATGTAGTACATTTTCTCATGACCCGACGAATTTTCAAGCGATTTCACTTGAACCATGTGCCCGCTTGTCAAATAATCCTCCATAAATTTTTTATAATCCGAATACAATTCAGGATTTTTTAACAAACGACGTTCTAACGACAAAAATCTTTTAATACAAATTGATCTCGTACCCACAAATGAGGGTTCCGAAATTTTAAAGGGCAAGGACACTACAAAACGACCGTCCTTGTTACGTCTATAACCTTCCACAAATTGATTTTCACACCTTTCTTCTTCAGGAGAAATGTGTTTTTTGAAGGGAATATTTTCTAATTCCCAAAATCGACGAATGTCACTGTCTAAGGGTTCAACGAAAGCACACAACGACGTAATAGAATTATTCGGGAAACGACCTTTCCGTTAAAACCCAACCAAAGGTTGTTTTAATAGCAACTGGCTCGTTAGCGACACCCCAACGAGACTCGTTCAACAAAACCTGAGCAAAGATTTCCGCTCCGAGTAGCATGTCAATTTTACCAGGAACATTAAAATTAGGATCAGCTAAGGCCAAACCTCGAGTATGCGACCATTCCTTGACCCCTATCGACGACGAAGGTAATTGATTACAAATGTTAGGTAAAATATAACAATCAATTCCATATGCTGGAGACCGTGCTCCCGAGGGGCTGACTACACACGATAGTGCACCAGACACCAACGACGAATTCAAGCCAAGTCCTTGAACAGTGACATTGGCTCTCCGTTTCCTTAAACCTAATTTCTGACGGCACCTTTCAGTCATAAAACTTTCCATGGATCCGTTATCTAATATTACACGAACAGATTGCAATGTTCCTGTATAATCAAGCACCGACACCATTGCCGTAGCTAACAGCGTGGTTGTGTGTTCTAATGACGTCGAAATCAACGAACTAGTGACAGGTTGTTCATGCACAACCGACGACGACAGATTGTCTTCACTAGGTCTACTAGTAGAAGTAAGTCTAGGCGCCGCTCTCCGAGGAGACGCTGACCTTTGACGATGGGTTTGTCGGCGTGGCGACACCGATTTTTCTCGTTTATCGAAGTGAAGCAACGAATTGTGCGAGTGATGACATGTTCTACACGACCAATCTAACTTACAATTTTTTATCGAATGTGAAGGATTTAAACATTTAATGCAAAGATTTTTAAGCTTTACCACCTCAAATCTTTCTTGAGGGGTTTTATCGAAAACTGCTTACATCTATAAATAGGATGCACAGCTTGACAGAAACTACAATTTTAACATCATTGGTGGTACCAACTAAAGAAGTTTTAGCCGAAGTGCTAACGAACCTTCCTTTTTCTCTTTCTTTTACGGAATTTTGAGATTTTAAGCATGTTCCTGACGCAATGTCATTTATTTCCAACACCTTACATTGTTTTTCAATGTACGACCTTAAATCTTTGAACGAGGGAATTTCGTCATTATTTCCTAATTCGAAACGCTTTAAAATGTTTGTATCTAATTTTTTCGATAACAGATTAAACAACATGAAATCTAATAAATCTATTTCCATCTGCCTTAACGCGAATATATTTTCATCAAAACAACTAATTAATTGCCGGAGTTCCGCATGCGAGTCTGAGGAACTGACCTTAGGGCATTTTTTCGAGAGCATTAAAATATGTTGAAAGTAATAACCTCTTGGACTGAAAACGATTAGTAATGATTTTATAGGCTTCCACGTATGCATAATCATTTAATGGCAAGTGTTTTATCAACGCACGCGACGACTCATCTAATGTATCAACGAGATGGCAAAATTTTTCAACGGGTGACAAACTGACATTATCATGAATCAACCGCTTATAAATTGCATTGTAACTCTCAAAATCTGAATATGCGTCCTGGAGAAGCGGGGACTGAAAGATGTTTCAAGCGAATTGCACAGTTTGACGAAAAGGAATTATTCATATTTTCCACCTTTGGCTTATTTTCTACCCGATCTAATTCGCATTGTTCAGCGATAATACGAATATCTAATAGATAATCATCGATTTTCACCCTAAGGGCCGAGAATTCATCCAATTGTTCACTTTCTTCATAAAATAAAATATCCTTGAAAAAGGATTTGAAAATCGTTTCAATCTGTTAGACAGTTTTAATCGACGATCTAATTAAAGCAATCGATACGTTTTCCGGTTGGTTTATTTTGCTGTATATGTGATCCAACCTTTTAACTACAAATTTAGCTTCAAGAATAGCTTTATCAATTGATATTACCATATTTGATTAATGATTAATGAACGACAATAAAATTAATATAAAAACAATGCGTAACTCGAATACGCTAAATTACTAATTCATCTACGAAATTAAATTATTAATAGAAAAATGCACCTAACTACAGTGCTTGCCCAACAAAGCTTTTAAGGTTTCAAATAAATACCAATAACCCCTTTGTTATACAAGTTGCATGAACCCGAATGGTTCCTCCAACTTGAACCGACAAATAAGGTAAAGCTTTACAATACAATAACCCCTCATAAATAGTTTACATAAAAGGATACCGACGACGACCCTAATCTTTGCCACAAAGGATACGGAATGTATTGTAAAATCTACAGTAAATGTGTAAGCAAGATGTTCTTTTCTGTGTAACACGTTTAACCATAATAAAAACTACGACAATTTTATAAATTTAAGTATAAGGAGCTTAAAGGATAGGAACTAATTATTTAATTAAAGATCCGGCTCGAAGGACCAATTTTGTTCACGCGCGGGGGGTCTTATAAATTTATACATCGACTTACCTCCGCGGTGTTTTGTGTTTTTCTAAGCTGCAGTTCCTCTTCCTTCAACCAAGTGGACTGTATGCGAATTGAGTTTATATGTTGCGTTACACTTGCACTGTGTTTTTAGAGTTTAACAACGAAAGTCTGCTGCGGCACTTGACTAACTTAGGGTACTGAACGAAGAAACACGACCGTTCTGCTTCACTATCCATAAGAAAGTGTTTGTTCACTACTCTGTCCACTTATTCACACATGCCCAACGAATTTTTATGGCAGGATATAAGGGAACAAGGGATGACAGCTTTACTATTAGATTTACGACTACAAAATTTACGACTTAAAATTAAACACGCAAACGTGCGACCAAGAGACCGAACATCACTAGAATTAGGAAAAATAAAAATAGGTTGGGTAGTCTGTAGAATAAGGAAAAAATTAAATCCATTAAGATGTTTTAGATGTTTTGACTATAATCATATTGCACGTAACTGCAAAAGTACTATAGACCGTTCAAATATATGTATTAAGTGTGGTGAAGGAGGTCACGTTATTAAAACATGTACTAACTCCCCTAAGTGTACCCTGTGCAGTGAAAAAAATATGTCTACTAACCATATTCTAGGAAGCATAAAGTGTTCGGCATATCGGAGTGCTGTAGAATTTCTTAGACAGCAAACATGAAGCTTTTACAATTAAACCTAAATCATTGTGAAGTTGCCCAAAAGCTTTTGTTACAATCAATAAGTGAACTAAACATTGATGTGGCTATTGTTTGTGAACAATACAAAGACATAAAAGATGTGCGTTGGGTAGCAGACAATGATAGTAAAGTCGCTATTTGGGCTTGTGGTAAGTTTATTTTCCAAGAAATTATGAACAGAAAAGAAAACGGTTTTGTGCGTGTTAAAATAAATAACATTTATATTTATAGTTGTTACGTTTCTCCAAATGCGTCATATAAAGAGTTGACTACCTTCCTTGATAGGCTAGTTAGTGATGCGAGGGATCGAACTCCAGTTATCATTGCAGGAGATTTTAATGCATGGGCCATCGAATGGGGTAGTCGACTAACTAACAAAAGGGGACAAACAATTTTAGAAACATTCTCTGTTTTAAACATGGTGTTAGTAAACAAAGGAAATTCTTACACTTTTAGTAGAGGTAACATAGGATCAATAATAGACTTGACATTTATGAGTAGCTCCTTAATAAAAAAAACAATTTATACTGGAAAGTGTCTACACACTACACTCACAGCGATCATAACGCAATATTATATGAAGTGCGTAACCAAATTAAACAGAACCAAATACCAAAGGTTAAACCATATGGCTGGATAAGTAAACATTTTGATGAAGAACTATTCAAAATTATACTGGATGAATGTAAAATATCAGGCTCGGCAAATTCAAAAACCAGTCAACTACTAGACACTTTAAAGAAGGCCTGCAATGCATCAATGCCCAAACACCCACCCTATAAAGGACGCAATAACGTTTACTGGTGGAATGATCACATTGCAGAACTTCGTAAAGAATGCCTTCGTTTACGGAGACAATATCAACGCTCTCAATGTAAAATCAACTTCAATAATCTTCGGGAGGAATATAAAATTGCACGAAGAAACTTGGCATTTGCCATTAAGTCGAGCAAACAACAATATTGGATGATCTATGTAAAGAAATTGATGATTATCCTTGGGGAAGGCCTTATAAAACAGTAATGGGAAAATTAAAAAGGAAACATTTTTCACAACCCACATGCCCAATCTTTCTTAAGAAAATAGTAAACACCTTATTCCCAAAGCAATGCGAAGAAAAATATGGAAATGCAATAACCTGTGATGAAGAATGTATACCACCAGTCACTGAAAGTGAAGTGCTAGATGCTTGTAATAAGATAGGAAACAATAAAGCACCGGGACTAGATTGCATCCCCAACACTGCTCTTAAAATAGCTATTAGAAGCCGTCCGGATATCTTTGCATCCGTATATAATTCTTGTTTAAATGACGGTGTGTTTCCTCAACCATGGAAAGAACAGTTTCTAGTATTACTACCCAAAGATAATAAACCTCCTGACAAACCATCGTCATACCGTCCAATATGTATGCTGGACCCAGCTGGAAAGATCTTGGAAAAGATTATAAAAAACAGATTAGAAATGGCTATAGAAGAGGCAGCCGTACTTTCAGAAAATCAATATGGTTTCCGAAAATCGCGTTCCACAATTGATGCAATTAACTCGATTCTCAATATTATTCAGAATAAAATTTCAGGAAAAGATGGAAAAGAGGATCAAAAAATACTGTGCAATAATAACAATGGATGTCAAAAATGCCTTTAACTCTATTAAGTGGAGTTCCATAGAGAAATCTATTGATATACCATCAGTACCTACATATATAAGAAGAATTATCGGGGACTACTTTAAGAATAGAATCCTCAGATACGACACTGATGAAGGTCCAAAACAATATATGATTTCAGGTGGAGTTCCACAAGGTTCAGTTTTAGGCCCACTACTTTGGAATTTAACATACGATGGAGTCCTAAGGCTGAAATTACCGGATGAAGCTAAAACTGTAGTATTTGCAGACGATTTGGTACTAGTGGTTACTGCAAAGCTAAAAGAAGAAATCGTACAAATTTGCAACGAATCTGTGGAAATAATTAGGCAATATCTAAAAAGTTTAAACCTTGAACTAGCTGCAGAAAAAACTGAAGTCGTTCTTGTGTCCAGCAGAAAGATACGTGAAACAATAAACCTGCATATAGGTAATCACGAAATTACTTCTAGTCCTAGTGTACATTACTTAGGTGTGAAGATCGACGACAAATTATCATTTAAAGAACATTTGTACTACGTGAGCAAAAAAGCAGCAAACACAACAACAATACTCTTACAAATAATGCCTAATGTTGGTGGACCAAAAACTAGTAGAAGATTACTTTTGGCATCGGTTGTTACATCTATAATTTTATATGGAGCTCCTATTTGGGCTAATGCAGTAAAAATAGAATCGAACTGCCGTAAAATTTCTTCCGTGTATAGATTAAGCACTCTACGAGTAATATGTGCGTACCGCACAATTTCTTATGAAGCTGCATGCATTATCGCAGGTATGCCCCCGATTGAAATATTAACGCACTACCGTCGGGAGTGGTATTATAGAGATAAAACTCTAGAACAGAAAAAGAAAGAAGAAAAGGCAGAATTAATAGCGAAATGGCAACAACGTTGGGATACATCGCAGAAGGGTAGATGGACTTACCATTTGATACCACTTATAGAACCATTGCTTAATCGATGTCATGGAGAATTAGACTTTTATCTAACCCAACTTCTAAGTGGTCACGGGTGCTTTAGAGCATACTTCTATAGATTTAAATTGGATGCAACTCCTAATTGTCCAATGTGCACTGACGTTCTTGAAGATGCAGAACACGTATTTTTTCACTGCCCACGATTTAACGAACCACGTCAGAAACTAACTGCTCTTACAAAAATAAACCTAAGTCCAAATACGTTGGTACAGAAAATGGTAGAATCAAAAGAAGTATGGTCAGCAGTTACCATATTTGCTGCAATGGTAATCAAGGAACTGCGACAAATTGACAATACAAGGAGAGAAGCGTTAAATACATAATACAATACACGACCTTGCTATCAGAAGAAATTGATCCGACTTCTACTAGCTTCAAAGGTAAAGCCCGATTTTGCATCCGAGGTTAAAAAAGGAAATTACATTAGACGGCCAGATTCATATAATGGAACAACAAACTACTCATTCTATATAATCGAATCTTCAAAGAAGAGCGTATGAGCAACAACCACTTCTCGTGAAGTTATGCTTAATTGCGGTTCCGCGGGAAGATATTGGTATTGAGAATGCAGTGCATGTATTTATTAGTAATGTAACTTATTTATGTTGAAATAAAAATTGCAACTGTAAAAAAAACACACACACGCACGCACGCACGCACGCACGCACGCACGCACACACACACCTTACAAACACACATGCCTATTCACACACTTACATGTTTTTATTTTCAGTATCTGGATTTCTGGCTGCCGATGGTCCGAACTGACAAGGCAATGCCCGTTGAGCCTTCTTCCTTAACGACTGGGATATCCGGCTGCCGATTGTCCTGGTGTTAGAGGGGGAACGTAAGACGGACATCAACATCACACACATAACACACATACACACAACTCTATCTCTCACATATAACACATGCCCTCAAGCGCGCGCGTACACACGTACGCACACACACACACACGCGCGCGCGCCTTACTGACGGTTACTTTCTGTGGGGAAGCCAGGTCTGCTTAAATTTAAGGTAGCAGACTACTAAAACGGAACAAATAAATAAATAAATAACCTTATGTCCTAATTTTTTACTTAACACTATTCCTACCCCTGCCTGTCCATTAGTTGAAGAAAGAAGTAATTATTCTATAATTATCTTTCCAAAAGTCATTACTATCTGGCCATCTCACCTCACTTGTTACGTATTTCTAGTAGACGCCACGTTGTGCGTCAAAGTTATGTCACGGTGGCTCGTAGCCGTGCGTAACAAAAGAAAATCCAAGAAAAAAACCAGTGACCGGGCTCAATCGGAGAGTGGGGGTGTAGAAAGCAGACCAATCTATAAGGGACGCGGCTGTCAGGAGTTAGTACCAAGACCTGCCATAGAGAAATTAGAATAGTAAACCTGAAAGAAAAACAAATTAGTCCTGCAAATCTGAAACAGAGAAAAAGCATAGCCTATGGATCAAGTATAAATTGTTCAGTACTTTATAGAATAAATAAGAGCAACTGTTTAGATAAACTCTATAATCTAACAACAGTAATAGCAGTACAGAAAAATCTGCGTACAAAGTGAGGCCATATTGGCGAGTAGCAGAAACGTTTCATCACACACCAATTAAACATAATTCAGGTAAAATGTAACAAAAAAAAAATAAATAGGTAAGACATAATCACTCTAAGTAATTTAGTAAAATTTTTAGCAAAGACATAAATAAGTAGATAAGCACAATTGTTCTGAGTCATTCAGTTGGGTTGATTGTTCTTTTTTTTTTGTTATTAAATAGCGGGCAAGTCTATGGAAAAGGTATCAGAACGACCAGGAATATTGCAAAAACAATGAGTAGATATTTACAGTAAGAACAAATAGGAAATAGTGCAACTTACACAAAGTCCTTCAGTACCGCTTCCTTGCCATTGCAGTGTGGGATCCACGATGTCTGGCACTAACGAAGCACTGCACTCTAGACTGTGAGGGTGTTGATACAACTTACCCTAATCACACTGACTGATTTCACTGGGGTTAGCAGCGGACCTTATCACGCGAAGGAACTAGGTATATTAGTTGCATAACCATACAAAAAGCAGCGAGGAACTTCAACCACTACTTTTGTATACCGGTAGTCTGTCACAGTTTAAATATCACCAGACAAAGCAAGCAACAAAAGCCATAATAAGTAAAGCACATGTATCACTAAAGGGAGTCCGTAACCATGTCCTTAAAACCCGCGTGCATCGAGTTAAAAGCATAACGAAACAGTATCTGTAACGTAATTCCTATATCGGAACCCAAAGACCAACTACGACTCCGCGACAGTTAGTTCTACGGCTTTTTTTCCATAAGAAAGACGACTAAAAACGTTTAGTAGACACGCGTAAGCACTAAAGCTGTACGTCGAAAGTTCTTCGAACACACGTGCGTCGAGTTTCACCAACTCTACCGGTCTTAGTTCAACCAGAAAAACCGTATCTTACACTTAATTTTTTGACATCTCGCAAGCAAGAACAAAACACGACCCTCTTTTGTTTATATCTAATCCTACTAGTACAACTTCTAATCGCCTACCCTGACTGTATATCCACATATTAATTACAGCGGGATTATTTATTAATGACAAGTGGAAAGTAATTTTACGAGTATTCCAATTTACAACTAAACCATCTTTTAAAATTAATACCGGCGAGTCAACTTGCACATCAATCTGAAAACTAGGCGGAAGTATTTACTTTATACAAACCGCGATCCAAAAACGATGTATTTTAAGAATTAAGTAGACTAAAAATGTTAGGCCACCAAAAATGCACGTTACAAATTAATACCTAAAATGTGCAGCTTTTCTTTTCTCATTTCGACTAATAAATTCGTTAACTTATCTACTCTAAGTAGTAACCTTACATTCCAAAACCCTATCAATAAGTCGAACTGTTTTTTAAAATTTTTACGATGACGAGCCCCAAGTACCCCCTCCCGGACATCCGAATGAGGGGGCATTTTACTTTCGGACAAGAATTTTACTTGTGAGCTCTCCATTATACATATTTCGCGTTTTAGGCCACGCATACCTGGGAAATATTGTGGTAGGTTCCCATATCTTTCCACAACGCAGTTTTTAAAGATTTTAGCAAAAGGCCGTTTCTGTCACGGCCAATATCTTTTAGCCATCAAGGCTGCTGCCCCTTGCTGCGCTTTCTAATCGTCTTTTACGATAAGCAGGCTTACTATAGTAGTATTCTTTGTCACCTACTATAGGGACAGATTAAACTCTATTATATTTTTATTCTTTATTCTTTTTGTTGCTATACCTACCTAATTTTTTTTTTCCTATTAATTCAAAAAATTAGTTATGTAAGAAAGCAGATTTTGCTTTGCATTAAACTGGTTTATAACAACATGTGTCGCTTCTTTACTTCACGGGCTCGCCATTTAATTCTGAATAAAAGATATTTAATTTTTTAACATATCTTGTTCGAATAGACAAATGTCGTTCAAATTTACCCCACCTATCGGGGCGAATTCGAACAATGTTTATTTATTTAAAAAAAATGAATTACTATGTTTTTACCAATATTACCTAAGTAATACCAATTCTTGCTAAGTGCACAAGAGAGCCCAGCTCTCTTCTAGGCAAGAATATTAATTTTGAAATTTCTTGTATTCATTTAAAACTATATTTATTACTTTGCACAAATAGAAAGATTGTTAAAAATATATCAAGTTTGCAGTGCTTTTATTTCGATTACCGTACCGGTATTAACTGAGCGTTAATTTTTAACAAATCACTGGTTTTAAAACAGTGACACCAAATTAAGACATGTATTGCTTGAAAAACTGTACAAGTTAAACATTGCACAAAAGTAATCTTGAGAATTTTTGGAAACGTAAGTCATCTATTTGCAAATCAAATAAGTAAAAAATAATTTCTTACCAATGCTTCCGCTTTTAGTCGCAAATCGGTTAATTGCACATTTCCCGAGAAGATACCCACATTTAAATTTTCAGTATCGAGATCTACCACATACTTCCCCAGCAACTGATTTAAAATTCTCGCCACGACACTTTCAAACATTGTATTTTTCTGAATCGGATGTAATTAAAAATTTATTTCATGCTCGTTTTTAGAAACAACAAACAAACCAAACACACTTGATTATTTTATAACGGGATAAATTGAATTGTCTCGTTATACACATCAACCTATTAAAAGGTAACACCGTTTGCCGTTCAGAAAAGCTGGGATATAATTTATTGATTTTATTTTCTTATTGCGCACGGAGGAGCTCTGTAGGTTACGCTGACGACATAACGGGCCACCGGCACTTTGTTGAGGGGGTGGCATTGCGTTTTGTTACCCATTAACGCGTGGCGCCCACTTTAGATCGATACAATGCAAACATTTTTTCTTTAAAGTTTTAACGAGGGTTTGTTTGTTCTGCACGACAGTTTTAATTTACAAGAATTTATTGGACACGATTACGTGTTCAAAGAGGTATTATACATGGGGAGGTTTATTTTATTAGTGCAATCACAAGCTTTATTGATTTGTAGAAACTGTAAGAACCTTCTACAATGTTCACACATACGCATTACGTCAGTTTGGTGTTAGCTGCTTTCAAGGCCATAGCTAGAAGTTCATAAATAAGAATAAAATCGAGAGAACCTTTTTATACTTATTAGGAATTTTAGTAACGAAAGATGCGTTGTCATCTTTAACATTTAGAATTAAGAACTAATTATTTGAAAACCGCGTTCAGTTTCGTACAACAAGGGCAAGGTATGATATACAGAGAAACACGTTTATCTCACTTTTGTGACGGGTAAAAGTGACGTTATGTTACAGAATTTCGATTTGCCCAGGAGCAAGAGAACCTCGTAACAAGTTTAAGGGTGCACCGGCTATCTACATTGGTGCGAGAGTATGTTCTAGGGTAAACAAAATGTAACATGTAAAATGACCGAAATATAACTTACCCTAAAAAACTTTACTATTTGCCAAAAGTATGAGGCGTCAAATCGTTTTGTCTCAGCAATCCCTTTGATATTTTCTCTAACCGGAAGACGGTTATTCGGATAGTTCTCCTGTGCTTCTGGATCACCATTCTGCATATCTCTACCATACCTTAAAAATATTCAATAATTTTTGGTCTAATTAAAAGAATTTAAATAAAGACCTCTTCCAAATACGACTTTCTCACTGGGATAGGTGGATATCCTTCCACAAATTTGTGTATCTTTACCTCATCATTATTAGATCTTCAGACCTGGAACTGGTTAGACGCGTACCCTCATTGTTTCCTATTCTGTACTAACCTACACATTTCCCTCCATTTTTACAGTCTACATCTTTCACTATCTGCGTGTAATAGTCGGATCTAGTTCTATCACTTACCTCTTTGTTCTTATCTCTGCTTGTAATATATCCCGTTCTATTCCCCAAACATGACGTAGAACGTATCCTGCCTTTCTATTTGGCCTTTTTTTTTTGTTTTCCACAGATATCTTTATTCCTCTACTATTTCTATAACCGCTTTGTTACAACCTTTGTCTCTCCATGCTATCATCCTCATACATCCGAAGCACAACATTCCAAAAGGCTTCTACCATTTTCTGGCTACTTCTCCCACTGCCACTATTTTATAGACGTACTGTGCTGTGCTCCACACACTTGCATTTAACAATTTTTTCTTTGTTTCTATGTTTGTTGTCTTCGAACATAGCCGCTGCTCTTTCTTGTTAGATGCAGTTCGGTTCCCCTTGTATTGTTTAAAAATGTATACCCTATTTCCGCGATATTCAGTGGTATGTGAGGGGGGGGCGTCGCCGTGGATCAATGTAGTAAGCGTAAGACTACGAATCCCAAGGTCCCCGGTTCAAATCCCGACACGGCCGACTGCTTGAAAAATGACAGGTGAGCATTTTTCACAAAAATTACGCCCTCGTTCGAATGAGAGGTTAAATGGAGGTCCCGTGTGTGAGTGTTGTCACGCACGTTAAAGATCCCTACCTTGGCTGGAACGGCAAGGGTTCGGCAAAATTCTTAATTTCCAGGCAACAAAAAACTCGCCTCCTGGTCAATGTAGTACCTACAGGTGGAGCATTGGAAATGTAAATGAACGGTATGCGAAGGGGGGCAGCTTCGTGGGGTAGTGGTATATGTGTGACTACTACGTCCAAGGTCCCAGGTTCGAATCCCGACAAGGTCCGCTTCAAAAATGTTAAGCGAGCATTTTTCACAAAAATACACCCTCGTTCGGATGAGAAGTAAAATGGAGATCCCATGTGTGTGTTGTCACGCACTTTAAAGTAACAGCAAAGGTTCGGCAAAATTTCAAGTAAAAAAAACTCGCTTCCTGACCAAAGTAATACCTTCGGGTGGAGCATTGAAAAATCAAATGTAAGGTATGTGAAGGGGGTTAAGCAACCTGCGGCTACTAAGATCCCCCAACACTTGAGCATTTGTCGAATTGATAGTTTTCCATATTCTTTCGCAATATCAAAATTAGTTGAAAATTTTTCAAAATCAACACTTGTACTTGTTTATAATAATAATCAGACTTAAGTGCAATTATTTTTTTCGTCATTAGGTTTTCCGTCTTGAAACTGGTTGATCATGTACCTTCACATACTTCTATTCTGAGATAGTCTACACTGTTCCCTGAAATTCGCACACTATTTGTATGTAGTGTGCCACCCTAAATAATCCTATTATCGTAGCAAATATATATATATATATATATATATATATATATATATATATATATTGCTGTGATTCTCGCTTGCTCTTTGAATTGTCCACGTTCTGTGCCAAGAATTGCTGTGATTCTCTTGTCCGTTGAATCTCTTCTGATAATCGCCTCTTTACTCTTTCTGCCTCGGCTGCTTACCTAGATAACTTTCATCCTTATTCATAAAAAAACACATTCCTACCACAAACATCAACGTTAACTCTATTTACATCAATATTCATAATACATTAAAATTTTAAAATTAAATTTCAGCATAAATTTCAGCATCATAAAATTTCAAGTTCAAATTTGTCATCATTTTAATCTGCATTCAGAATTAGAGTCCTTATAGGATGCATACTAATTAAGTAAACAATATTTGCAGACCTGAGTCTGGATAAAAGGGGCATCTCTCACCCCTTTACGTTAATTAAACAGGTTAGTCTAATTGAGCTAAAAGACAGACCCAAATTTTTATCATAATCCAAAACATAAACTTGATAAATACTCCTTTCTACTTATACAAGAAAATTTTACCTTAAAATTCAAAATTTGTTGTTTATACAAATTTACTACTGTCCATCTTTATCAAACAAATTATAAAGATATTCAACACACACCAAAACATCTAAGATCGAACAACAATGCATAAGTTACCTGAAGGTTACTGCACTCGTGGCTCCGATGTACATCGTCCTTGCTAATCCCACCATTCCAGCTGGGTTATGTTTACGTCCTCAGATTTCTGGCCGCCTTTAAAAATTTTCTACACCACCATTCGTCTAAAAGGTTTCAGGGCTTCTCAGGAACTCATCTATGTATATCTAAATCTTGTTTTGTGGATCCAATCACGTTTACGAATAACACTTGATTACTAACACTCCCGAAAAATAGCAATGAAATTCATAATACTTTCACGCTATACCAAAACTGCATACTTCTATTTATTTATTTATCGTTACTAATTTGGATAATTGGTACAGTAATACCCGCAAATATAACTAGACTTTATTACCTTTATCTATCTTCTCCAAGTGCACTAATGCATAATAACTTGTATCGTAGCACGTAATCACCATGTATTCTGCTTGAAGTATCGAATAAAATCAAAAATAAAGAGAGCTGAACTCCTATCAGCACGGGTTTATATAATGGCTCGCTTGCAAGTCGAATTTGTCCCGCGACGGACGATTTTCAGAAATTCGCATTCTATTTTCCCTTCCGATGGCTCGGCACAATGATTCTACTGAAATTTGCACTCGTCCGAGTTGAAATCTAAGAAATTTCCACACGCCTCGCAACACGTCCGCGAACAACTAATTAATTTTACATAGAAATTGTTATGCTTGTTACGTGCAAATCGAATTTGCACTTTAACATTTTAGGTTAGGTTTAGTTTTCTTGATGTACGGAAGTTTCCCGCCATATTTTCAAATATGCAAGACGCGGGAACATTTTTAAATAGACTGGGCGGGGCTTCCGGTACGTCACAATAGTGAGTTTGCGTAGTGTTTTTATCCTTAGAGGGTTAGGACAATGCTAGAGAATGGGTGGGGAGTTCCGCGGCTCTCGCCCTGAAACGTGGCTATCTGCCTGGTGATGTGAAGTGAAGTAGACGTTTCTTTTGGGTGACGTACCGTATCGTAGCTATGTAGAATCCCTTCTCTAATTACCTTTTTGTTGTCTACCTTTTACCTTCTTCCTGTCAGACCTTACATAGGTACAATTTGCGCCACCGAAGGACCTACCGACCTCCACATCTGTAGATGGAGAGATCCATGTCTACCGAAGCTAGCCGAGTTGTTCCTTAAGTATTTGGTAGCGTCGACGCCCTCTCTAATTACTCCAGAAGGAGCTGGATGCGTGGTTACAGGCCTACTGAAGGAAATTGCAGGCGGATGCAAAATACCTGATGTGAGTAGCCTTTAATTATTTTGCATGCATTATTTTTGTGCTAGAGTTTGTTTAAATTTGCGTATTATTACGCAATATCTGACACGTATCCATAGTTGGCCTCGCCCTAAATCTGTATAAGAGTTCGCGTTGCCAACTGTTGATAGTGTCTATTACATCACATTCACGGTGTAGTAAATATCGAACTTTAAATTGTAATTACCGTTTCAACTACCGTTTATCGTATAAGATGCTTCCACCTCTCATATTTGCATCTTATTTCAACCTTAATCGCCAATCTAGTCTGTTCGTTCTATCTACAACCTGTGCTCTTGTTTTACATATTTCCCCTTATTTAACTACCAATGCATTCCCTCTCGCTTGTCTTTATACCACAAACTTGCTTTCTTACTTGCACTCATATAGCTTAAAGATTATCGACTATCATATACATCGTTATTTTTGCAGGTGTTCTTAGTTCTAATACGCTAAAGCCTTTTACGTGACTTCTCTACGTCGTTATAATTTCTCGATAGCTTTAGTACTTGGAAAGATTAAATTAAATACAAGTTGAACATTTTTACTCGGCTTCTTTTTATAGAAAGCGTCTAGTGAATAATTTAAATCCCTTATTTTTAACGAAACGAATAAATTTTTATGCTGCATGGTTTTAATAATGCTTATTATCTAATGAAATTCTACATTACTTCCTTCTACACGTTGATTATGATTATATACAAACCCTACATTCTAATTAAATGATTTAAATCTACACAGTAGGCCTTTAATTAAGCGTACTATTTTCCACTGCTTTAATATACACGGTGTTTAACATTATTTAAACAATATAAACCCTATGTTTAGAAGTAAATGACAAATTTATCCAATATGCCTTTAAATGAAGCGTATTATTACCCAAAGCGTCCTTATACACGGTGATTAAAATTATTTGATGTCGTTAATTAATTTTCTACCCTGGTCTAAATTAGAGTAATATATATATATATATATATATATATATATATATATTGTTGTGATACTGTAACAATACCCCTATGCGCCATTTTTGTAAATTAAAAAGGTAAACATTTTTAATCTGTCAACTTTTAATTTTTAATGTATAATTTTAATTGTGTTGGTTAGCTCAGTTTACGCACAGAGCTTGCGACAATACGACAAACAAAGAATTTAAATCTACCTCCCCTTCCTGTTTTAATCTTTAAACCAAAACACCATTAAGCACAAATTATTATAATGTTCTCAAAAATATTTACAACGTATGAAAATGTTAAAATTCTTTAACTAGAATTTTCTTCTAATAACTGAATAAGAAAATTTAATAATTATCATTCCCAAAGATGATAAAAAAGCCAGCAAAATCACTATTATCATTAATTGTTAACTGAAGCCTGATGAACGTTCATTCAACCTCGTAATATTTACGTAATTTACAACGTATACTCAAAAAAACAAACCTTGCCGACCGCTCACCTAAATTATCATGAAATCAATTTTTAAAGTATTTCAATTAGTAATATTCAATTAAATGTTAAATTTTAAATGATTCAGTTTAGCAATGTACAATGAAATATCCACAAATAAAATAATAAACATTCAGATTGGCTAACCTGTTGTTTCCAGCTTGAATCAGACACTGGTCCAACCGTTTTCGGTATTGTGTGCATCCCTCATAGAATCGCCTTAAACACACTAGCGTCCTCCATTAAACTCCTTGACCATTTATCGCTAAAGTAAATGCTTGTTGCATTTCCTCATTTATTCCAGTAATAATCATTTTTGATCGCTTCAGTATTTATTTAAACCTGTTCCGGTATTCATTTAGAGCTGTCTCCAGTAATTGTTTAGACTTGTCTCCAGTGATTATTTAAATTTGTCTCCAGTAATTATTTAAAATCCTTTTTATTAAGGTTAATATTAGAATTTAAATTAATACAATCTTTAGTTACTTACGCTTTTTATTTAAGGATAAAACGACAAACCCATCCATTTTCCATTTTCAGTGGTATTATTTTACACTTTACAATTAATTACTTTACGTGGATATTTTTGTTTTTAGAGACGTGAACTATGCCTTACTTCATGACGAAATAATTTGTTTACAAATCCGGTCATATTTAAATGCACCGTCTATCTATTGACAAGCGCAAAGTTCGTTGTTTGTGTATTAACTTTCATACCAGGTTTTTGGATATTCCATGGTATTATTATTGTATATTAACATCAACGCGTTACTCTTGTCACGTACGAATTCAAGTTAATAGCATTGATTTGCTTTGATTTTCATTCTAGTAGATAAGTAAACGATTGTTTGTTCAAATAAATTTGGTGAACTTTGATTTTTAATTACCATGCTTTGTTTGTTTCCAATAAATCAGGTGTCGATTTTAATTTTCCAGTCACGTAGACTTAATACAATGTATGCCTTAAATTATATGCGTTTGCTATCTTATGCATTTTTAAATCTGCTTGTTTTAATTAGGATTCTTGTCGTAATAATGTTGCGTTATCCATGCTTGTCGCGTTTCAGCTTGCAATTATGTTGTTTAACGACTTGTGGATTTGTTTATTCAAATAAATCTTCAAAATATTTTTCATTAACTGAATTAATTATGATTATGATTTATATGCAGGGTGTTATCTTTTACTTTCCAGTCTAATCATCTTATTTTTTGTTTTCTTCAGAAAACTGTGTTGTTTTTTGAGCTTTTATGTATTTTATATGGAGTGCGCTATACTTTGGGTCCTAACTACTCCTTAATAACCTCATTAACACAGCAATATATATATATATATATATATATATATATATATATATTGTTGTGGATTCAAAGGGTTAAATTTGGGGTAAACAATACATTTTCAACCACCCTGTATAGAGAAAAGAACAAATTATTTACGCGCCAAATTTATTTAATTTATATAGGGAGAACGGACAAATATTAACGTAATTTTATAATTAATGATTGAAAGGTTAAAAGTACATAAAGAAAAACAGTTTTAAAACAAATAGAATACGCATAATTAATTTTAATTTATTTTAATTCAACATGTAAAAGCATAAGAAATCCCATTAGGGTAAGGAAAATCAATAATTCCAAGGCAAAAGTTCGTTGTAACAAACAAATGTCAGTTTTATACAAATATGACGAAATATAAAATCTAAGAACTGTTGTGCTAAACAGTCAATAATTAACAAACACCTGCGTGTTTAAAAAAGGATACATTTGTCGAAATTATGAGCATATTAAGACAGGACTTCATAGAAAATATTTTCAACCGTCAGTTTGGTTTGAATAACAAGCTAACAAAGTTATTAAAGAGCAAGGAATATGCACGATCGGTATTATACTACAGATAGAGACAGAGATAAAAGTGTTGATATTGAAAACGCACGTACTAATACACGTAGAGTGGAGATGAGCTGTTAGCAATATCGATTTTTTGTAATTCAAGTGGGGTTAAAACGAGACTACAAATTCACGTAGAAATGAGATGCATAGCGTCTAGGAGGAGTTTGGTGACTGCAGAGGATTTTGTCATTGGTTGAAAGGAGACTGTTTAGAAACGAATGCACATGCGAAGGTTGAGGATGAGTTCTCTGTAAGCGACTAGAACAGAGGGAGAAATTTTCGGAAACAACCGTCGGTTATGATCAAAATTTGTAGAATTTAAATTTGAAAATAAGCTTTTCACGTGAAGTGTGTCCGGGGTAGCATTTTGAAACAATATAAATACTGAATAGAAATTATTAAGGGCTTTTTTGTCTTCTCGTCGCTTCTATACTACTTTACTACGATAGACCAACATTATAGAAGAGTTTTTGTTATATGAGTATTATATATGTTAATAATACAGTAAATATAGTGCTAGCACGTGTAACGTATTACTAGTGGCCTTCTATTTATTAACGCGAAATACGTGTAGTGTATATTAAATTAATAGAGGTCTGGCTACTACTATACTAAGCTAAAAATCAATAAATGGAAGCATAATATATGTGGGGTAAGCATCACAAACAACCAGGATTGTATGCTGTTATGGAATGGTACTTTGAAACGAGGCGCTTGGCGAATAATTGGGGTTATCGACTGTGAATCCGCTCAGCATATTACGGTCCCGTCGACGCGGTACAAGAGTCACAAAAGACAGTTGGTAACGATATTACATAATGTGAAAATCGACGCTCCAATTTCGATGACGTCACACAATATGCAAATTATGACACGTAATTTTCAAATTTCTAAAATATATTATAAAAACCCACACGGGGTACTCACGTGAATAGGTAAAGTCTCCCTCCGAATCACTTCCTGATGGCGGCTCGTGGCTTCCTTCAGGATCACTCCAGGCCAGCGGCTGCGGGCTCCGTGGACTGGCTATTATATCTCGGGTCGTGGATCTTCTACCAGGTTGTATCCAGATTCGCTGGTCCTTTTTCTATATATGCAGGGAACGACAGGAACGGGTTTATAAGGAACGATAATCAAAGATAACAAAGAAAAAGGGATCTACATAATTAAAAGATACGATACGATACCAGACCAACCTGTCCACGTTCCAAAGCAAGTCCTTCAGCGCCTTGCGGAAATTCCCTACTTTTTCTTCCCCCACACGCGTCGGCGCGAAATTCGTGCAACGCACTTCTGGAGTAACGGAAATACGCGCACCAAGTCTTTTAAATTTATGACGCGAAATTACCGCATATTAAAACTTATTTAAAAATGTCTAGTGCCAGAATTTTTTGGCACGTAACAAGTATCGCAGCGTATGGTCACGAAGCTGAAATGTTCTGGTGATCGTCGTCGAAGGAATGGAGGCCTGAAGCATTCTCCAGGTAATTTATTTGAAATTTATGTTGTCTGATAAACTTTTGTGAAATTTTGGTAATGTGTGAGTGAATTTTGGGGTTTGTTTATGGTTATATAAACTTATTGGAAAAGATACATGTACTGGACAATTTATTGGGTTTATTTATATATTGAAAAAGGGTGTATATAAACTTACTAAATTTTATTCTAGATATAAATTGGATTGTAAAGGATAAACGGGTCTATAACTTTTGTATTAATTTATGCAAGGTAAAAGGCATATACTAAATAAACTGGGTTTTTATGAGCTCACCATACTCCAGTGTACAGTCAATTTAGGGTAATATGTGGGGCCCATCTACTCATATCTCATTAAATTTGTTTGCAAATAATTAGAAAATCAAGGACTTTAAAAAAATATCACATTTTGAGTTTGTAATTAGTGTACCAAACTGTTTTTATACATGTGAATAATTTGTCTGTAAATAGCGGCAAATAAAAGATTGTATGATTTTTGTATTATTTGGTGATTTTATTGAATGGTGTGCAAGTGTGAAGAAAGAATTGTTGTAAATTTAGGTATCCGAAAAGAGGCACAGCTGAGCTAGCCAGGGAAGCTGCTGAAGATCTTTGAAGCAAAAATTATAAGGGTAAGCAATTTTTTTTAAAAGTTGTGCATTTTTGAAAATTATTTCATGACACTGGCTCGATGTTAAAAGTTTAATCCCCGATTACATAGCAATCTTATGGCGCCCAATTCGTGGGACTTGAATTGTTGTTAGGAAAAGGTTCTAGTATTCCAGAGACTTTCCAAGAGAAACATAGCAATATATATATATATATATATATATATATATATATATATATATATCATTAAATATTAAGTAACTGGCAGTAAACATAGTTTCACTAGGGGACGTTTAACTAACACTTTGGCTGGAACATCTACTACTCTTCCTAAACGCCACTGTAGAAGGGGGTTATTTTCGTTTTTTAAGAGGACAAGTGAATCAATAGGCAGAGTAGCAGAATTTCTCAACCACTTACCTTTCTGTTGCAGCGTATGCAGGTATTCAGCTCTCCATTTTTTCTAAAACCCTTGTTGTATTTACTGCAACAGTTGCCTGCGATTCAAACGAGAGGGGTTTATGGACAACAAATCTGGATCTAGTAACACCGAGACTGGTTCAACATTAAGAAAATGCCCCTGGGTCAAATACGAAAAATCATGCGGTTTGCAACTCAATGCGCATAGTGGACGTGAGTTGAGAATCAATCCCATCGAGAATTCTTCAAACGACAAAATTTGTTCACCGATTATTCTTTTCAAATGGGATTTTACCGATTTAATCCCTACCTCCCACAACCCACCAAAATGAGGAGCAACAGGAGGGTTAAATACAAATTCAATTCCCTCAACGCCTGCCAAATGGTGCATCAATTGAGAGATTTCACGAGAGACCCCAACAAAATTGGTACCATTATCACAATGGATTTGAATACATTTGCTTTTTCGAGCAATAAATCGACGTAAAGCACCCAAGAAAGCGTCTGTCGACAAGTTAGACACTAATTCCAAATGGATAGCTTTAGTGCTGAAATAAATAAATAAGCAAATGTACGCTTTCAATGATTTTGCGCCACGACACCGATTCATCGTGACAGAGAAAGGTCCACCAAAGTCGACTCCCGTATGTAAAAACGCCTTACCTGGAGTTAACCTAGAAGCTGGTAAATCACCCATACGGGTGTATAAGGCCACAGGGCTTACACGAAAACAATGAATGCAGGATTGTTACATTCCAAATTTGGAAATGCACATTGTCAAATATGTGAGTAAATTCCCGCAAATATTTTAAAATAGACTTCTTAATTTCCGTCATTTCGGACAGTTGTGTTTGCGCAAAAGAATGCGCAGGCGTGAAGTAAATGGCGCAAGTGCGTGGTGTGCGACACGACATTATTAGCCAAGAGACTTCAAAGCTGGTAACGTCTACCTGTGTCGTGTTTTTTGTCTTTTCTTTTTTTAGGATGTAGGTTCCGGTATCTTATCTTACCTTCTACCGTACCTCTACCTGTATCCTTTCGCCCTACCTACGAACGACGAAAAAGGAGAGACGGATGAATTTGGACTCCACAAAGGCGTGATGTAACCCACAAGGAGATGCCCTGAGATTTAACTGCAAGGCGCGTTTTAAGTGAGTACTTTGCTTTATTTATATTTTAAGATAAGAATTGTATCATTGTAAACGTGTTTGGTATTTAATACAATTTGACGCGTAATTATGTCATAATATACAATTGCGCAATATTCTGAAACGTGGACCGTATCAGTGGTGCCAAGCGTATCAGGATTTCAAACATTGCTTTGTGGACAAGATCCAATAATTTTGAGTCAATAAAAAATCTAGTTGTTCGATTTCCAGGATGTAAATGACAATCTAATATAATAATTTCAGTCAAACGATGCGACCGAGGAAGCAAAATTGGAAATTTTGCATCATGGGATAATTTTGAATTACGCAGGCGACCACCCACCCTCAACAAATCACGACTATCTAGAAACGGACCAAAAATATTTGCGATAGCTGACTGTTAAAACTTCATACAGTTGGAGGTCAGCGATTGACAATATAGATGGCCTTATCGTATATTATTGTTGTGCTACACATATGGTGGAGCGATAAATCCTTTTCGCTTCACCAATATGAGAGAGTCTCGTATCGTCCTTCACCGACTCAACACCTACTAACTATAACCGCGAGTGCATAAGTGCTGCTGCCCGACCAGGTTACGTCGACCGGTAAACAACACCTATCTTCGCGGGAGTGAATTGGTGAACAACATTGCAAGGTAAGCAAAGCATTAATTACGGTTTGACCTATGTTACTGTTTTTCGCGCTTTACCTCCAATTGCATACAATTACAGTCTATTTGCTAAGCTTTACGCTTTGGGAAACGTTCTGGAGCTGTCCCGATTTTTTATACACTCCAACGTGTACCACACACTGACAAAATATTACGCTTAGGGCAAGTGCGCTCTTCAGCGTTTAAGTTGTATAAAAATACATCTGTAAAAGCGCGCCACGAAAGGTCCAAAATTTTTATTGAACCACTATATTTATCTTGAAATGTAATTGTTTCCGAACTGGACAGGGACTTCTTCATGCTGGACATCATTTCCGGGCAATTACTGCAATATATTATGTTCAGGTTTCACAGCCATACAGTGTTTTCTGTTTGTTGTCTTTAAACGCAGTAAGTGCTTTTTCTTGTTAAATGTAGCACAATTTTTTGCTAACCTTTGTTTTATATTTTTTGTGCTCTTCCCATCTTATGTTATTTGGTTTCCTAAATAGCAGAAATCCTTAACGTTGTGTAAGTTCTCATAACCTATTTGTATTCTAGTTTTTAATTTATTTTCCACTCCTTTGCATACTAGTACTTTAGTTTTTTGTTTGTTAATTTTCATATCGTATCTCTATGTTAGAACCGTTTCCATTTCATTAAAAGCAGCTTCTAACTCTCCCTTGGTAGAAGCTAATACCGCTATATCATCTGTAAATCTAAGCATATCAATCCTTTGTCCCTGCATAATAATTCCAAATGTCTTCTTGCGTTTGACAGTATTCATTGCCTCTTCGATGTACAAGTTAAAAATTAATGGAGATAAGGCACATCCTTGTCTCACGCCTTTCCTAATATTTACTTTTCTACGTTCCTGCTCTAATTCTATTATCGCTGTTTGCTCTTTGTATAAGCTATGTACTATCCGTCTATCCTTAAAACTCATTCCAATCTTTTTGAGTATTTCAAACATTTTTTTTTCATTTTACATTGTCGAATGCTTTTTCCAGATCTACACACCCTATATACACGCTTTCTCCTTTTCCTATTGTTTTCCTCATTATCACTCTCAGCGCTAAAATAGCCTCCTGTGTTCCTCTGTTTTGCTTAACCCAAATTGATCTTCTCCTAGTATTTCTTCAGCTCGTTTTCCATTCGTCTTTGTACAATTCTAGTTAATATTTTTGACACGCGTGCTGTCAAACTTATTGTTCGAAAATTTTCACATCTATCCGAGCCTCGTTTTAGTTATTATGAAGTTACGTTTGAAATCTGTGGGCATCTTGCCTGCCTTATACATATAGCTTACACGTTGGAAGTGACGTTCTGTTACTGCTTGTCCAGCGGTTTTTACAGTTTCTGCTTGCACCAAATCTGTACCTGGCACCTTACCATTTTTCAGACCCTTTAATGCTAATTCAAACTCGTCTCTAAGTATAGGATAACCCAAGTAATTATTTTCAATGTCTGATTCATGTTCTAATGCTGTTAGTTCCTCTCCTGCATATAAATTCCCTATATATTTTTGCCATCTATCCACTTTCTTTACATTTTTTATAATGACATTTCCTCCAGCATCCTTTATATTTTTGCTATACGGTATTATATCCCTAAAATTCACTCTAATTAGTTTGTATGCTTCGTCTGTCTTTCCTATTTCCATCTTAGTTTGTACCTCTTTGCACTTTTCATCAATCCAGTGTTTTTTTAGCTTTTCTGCATTTCTGAATAATCTCTCATTTTATGGTTTCGTATCTCTATTTTCCTGTTTCGTCTGATTTATTTTTATATTTTCGTCTTGCTTATATTAAATTCAGGATATTTTTTGTTGTTCATGGTTTCTTATTTTCTTTTTGTGTATACTCCAGAATATCTATGGCCGCCATGTCTAAGCTGGATTTAATGTTATTCCATTCTGTTTCTACTTCCTTAGTATCAGATATCTTCCCGATATCTTTCAGCAATTCATTTGACTTTTTTTCGAATCTTTCTTGAATATCTTTATCTTTTAATTTCTCAAAGTCAAAGTTCCTTTTTCCTTTTTTTCAAATTTTTAATTTAAGAATGGCCTTCATAATTACGATGTTGTGGTCAGTGTCTATATCTGCTTCTGGATAGCTTCTACAGTCTTTTACTTGATTCCTAAACCGTTGTCTAACAAGAATGTAATCTATTTGATATCTTCTTATATCTCCTGGCATCTTCCACGTGTATCGTCTTCTAGCATGATGTTCAAATACTGTGTTTGTGATGATTAAATTGATCTTGTAGCAAAATTCTACCGACCCATTTCCCTTGTCATTTCTCGTGCCTAAACCAAATAAACCTACTACCGCTCCTTCACTGCCACTGCATTAAAATCTCCCATAATTATTAAGTTTTCATGTCCTTTTACGTATGTCCTTGATGGCATATATACTTGTATTAATACCGTATTTACCGGTTTAGTTCTAATATAAGCATGAGTACTCTTTCGTTCTTTTGTAAGTATTTTTCTACACAGTGTCCTATTTTTTTTCGCATAACTATCCCCACACTTGAATTTCCTTATTTTCATCCTGTATGAATTACCCTAAAGTCTCCACTCCAAGAATCCCGGCCTCTGGCCACTGACCTTCGGTGATCCTTACTATATCTAATGCTAATCTATGCATTTCAGTTTTCAAGTTCTCTAGCTTACTTACATGCTTCATACTTCTGACATTCCACGCTCTGATTCGTAAAATGTTTCTGACTTTTTCTTAACTTTCCGATCACATCCTCCGAAGTAGTCCCCTCCCAGAGATCAGAATGGGGAACTATTTTACCTTCGGAATCTTTTACCCCAGAGAATAATGTACCTGTTATGATGTTCGTTTTGATAAATATATTTGCTACCAATGTTGTATCGACTTGCTTGCTTTCTATGTGAAATTCATTTACATCCAATTTGTATTTTCCGAATCCCAGTATACTCGCGATGCTTGCACTATGCTCCTACAGAAAGCTCAAACCTTCCCGGAGGCGTGGACACGAGTGGATGCCCTTGATGTCGGCCCAGGCTAGCGGCACCCCTCGCTTGCGGTATTTCGTGATCCTTTTTAGTTTTACCTGTTACAACCTGTGAATATTTAATAATAACTCGTAGATGGGTTTACGTAGTTTAATGACTTGTAACCAATATTATTACATAGAAAACAAACACAGCTAAATAGCAATTCGCAGCATATACCGTAATTACACTGCGGTTAAAGAAACAACAAAGAACAATTACTACGCTATAACTTATCTGTAAAATACAATCCAACTGATCATCAAACATTAGCATCCTTTGCCACACTCTTACGGATCACTTTATAATTTAATTTCAACGCAAAATTCACAATTAAACTAAGTTCTACAACACTCGACACGCGGTAGGATAAACGTGCCGTACTCTTTCGCACGCTTAACTCGACTCCCTGCTACCTATCGGAATAACTTAACCCTTACGGCTACTTCTGCCTCTTATTATAGGGGCGGCCTAGTACATCACCCCCCTATAAGTTAAACTTAATTGCTAAACATATTTTTGTAATTAAATTAAACTTATACTTAATAATTACTGTGTTAAATTTTGATACGGTACAACATACGGTTTTAAATTCCTAACATTCTGTATACCCAACAAGAGACCCCTAGTGTCGTCCCGTACTTCATAAGAATTTGGCCCGCGCCTAGCCACAATCGTAGCAGGCCCGGAATAGAGCAAAAAGAATTTCTTAATCTCCTTGTCTTCCGCAGAAGACTGGGGATAAGTACGAACCAGTACTTTATCACCAATCTTAAAATCAATACAATTTTTATGGATCCTTTGATGACGTAATTTACGTTTTTCAGCCTTAGACTTTAATTTATTATAAGCTAGAGTTATAATTTTATCCCTACCAACATCCGGTATGTCACTTGTAGGAAAAATAATGTTTTTAACATTAGGGTTATCACTATGATCACCAAAATGTAGTTCACAAGGGCTATACCCAGTCGAGTCATGAACTGCCCTATTAATCCATTTCCTTACTCTATCTAGCATCAAAGCCCACCCCCCATGAGCCGAATAACACAATGATCTCAAAATACGCACAATTTCTTTATTAACCCGTTCCGTCTGGTTTCCCTGCGGGAAGTACACTGACGTGTGAGTTACCTTTACACCTAATAAATTCAACGACTTTTTCCACTCTTTGCTCGTAAACTGGCTACCATTATCGGAACGAATGACCCCTGGTTTACCAATCTCTATAAAATACTTCTTGACCAAACAACGAAGAATCGCAGCTGTATTAGCATGTTTAAGAGGGTGCAAAGTAACCAACTTACTGAAAGCGTTAATAATAACTAATAAGGAAGTCGCCCCCGACCTTGATACTGGGAGCGGACCAATGAGATCAACACATACGATTTCGTTGGGCGCTTTAGGTAAAACACTATGATATTCGCCATAAATTCTCATTGAACTCTTCGCTTTCTGGCACAAATCGCAGCTTGAAATAATTTTTCGAATGAAATGTTTCATCCTCTGAAAATAATAATCACTACGCAGCATCTGGAAACACACACCCAAAATGCCCATTATCTACATGTTCTTGCCAAACCAATATACTTATTTGGGAAGCAGGTACACATACTTTAAACTCTGGCGAACCTTCGTAGCCTCGCCTAAATAAAACTCCCTGATACACAACAAACCAATCCGCGCACCTTTTCGGAACTTCCTCCTTCAATAATCTAGACATTATTTTACAACAGAATTCGTCTTTCCCTTGCTCCTCAACAATATTTTTCATACCTAACTGGACCCCTTTACATAGTTCCGACTTTTTTACTGCACAAATTTCTGTCGGCACACTCTCAAATTTTTCAAATTTCTCCTTTCCCTTGATTGGATAACGCGATAGAGCATCCGCCAGAACATTCTCCTTCCCAGCACAATATTTAACATTAAAAGCGTATTCTTGAAAATACAACACCCACCTAGTCAAACGCGAATTTAATAGTCTGCAGGACATTAAAAACGATAGAGATTTATGATCGGTGATCACAGTTAATTCTCGACCTAGCACAAATACCCGCCACTGCTGCAAACAATGTAATACGGCTAATGCCTCTTTTTCTGTAACACAATAACCAATTTCAGGGCCACGCAGAGTCCGACTGGTGAATGCCACAATATCTCTTTCTGAAGTTTGCTCATTTATTTGAAATAAACAACCACCTAACCCCACATCAGATGCATCGGTTTGGATAAAAAACGCACGGTCAAAACACGGATGCTTCAACATAGAAATCGCTAGAAACCTCGACTTAATTCTTTCAAACGCTTCTTGTTGAGCTGAAAATATCGACCTATGTGACAACAGCCACTCGTACCATTTATTTTTTTCTTCTTGAGAAAAGTTTTCTGCGCGATCCACTACCTCTTTAATTTCAGACACCTTACACGGCACTATCTCCTTTTTTAATTGAATTTCCTTATCTTTCTCTTCCGACACTGGACAAACAGTCATCCGACCATCAGGTTTTGGTCCATACTAAACCCTATGCTTATCGCCCTTCCTTCAAAAATACCCGATAAACGATTTTTTGAAAAATCGATTTTAATTTGATGATCAGCAAAAAAATCGCATCCGAAGATGACATCACGAATTAAATTCGGAACTACCAGACAAGGGTAAGCCAATTCGAAATCATTGAATTTAAAATTCAAATAAAATTGATCCTTAACAATCGAATTCTTGCCCGTCGCACTCACCAAAATAGTTGATGTAAACGACAAACGTAAAATATCGCTATTAATTTGCATTATCTTTAATAAAAAATCTTTTGAAATGCAGGTAACTTGACTACCCGAATCTACTAATATTTTTACCACAACAGTCTCAACTGTCGCTTCAATGGTCGGTGCCAAAGCAACCGACTTATTATTATTTTGTGCTTCCAACAGAAGCTCATCCCCATTTTTATTAAATAAAGTTGCCACAGCCGGTGGTCGACTTCCCCCTGGACTACTAACAGTTTGAGATTCACGACGCCTTTCATCCCTATCATTATTATTGTAATTACTATTAGTATTATTTTCCCTACTTTCAGAGCGGGCACTATTACCGCCTCCAGAATTTGATGTATTCGACCTAAAATTGTAACGAGCGCTCCCATTTTGTTCATTACTCGTACCTCTACCACGCCAATTCGTGTAGGAATTGTTATTATTATTATTGTTGCGATCCACTATTAGGCAACCCGTCAAACATACAAACGCCCGGGGCACAGCGTATTCTTCAGCATTCGAGAATCCTTCTACAAAGTTCTAGATAATGAGTCATATCTTAATGCAGGGTATATATAAGGCCGCTTATGAATGTAAGAGTCAGTCTATTCTTGAATGTCTAATATAAATTATATCGTTGTAAAGTAAACGTAGTTGAGTTTTTAGAATATATACATAAATGATATGCTGTGTCTAACGTGCATGCAGCTTGCAGTATACATAAATAAATAGAAGTGTATAAACAAATAGTTGTGTTAGTGTGGTTATTGGACCTAGGGTAAAGAAGTTAGTTTAAGAAGATATTAGTGCTTGTAAATTCATTAGTGTAATAGTGCTTCATTGTTAAGTGGACTGAAAACATCTATAAATAAGGCATATACTGTTAATTAGACTTGTGAACAGTGAGTAATAAAGACCATTATTATTACTTGTTTTAAATTAAAGAAACGCGGTAGTAGTAGCGCGTTACACTGGTGTCAGGTGTGGGGTATATAGTGATTAATTTAAAAGGAAAGCACACCAGTCTAAAGACATTTAAGTAGTTTATATATATGCCAGTTACAAGGAGTCAAAATAAGATGGAGGCAGAAAATTTAATGAATTTCCTTAAGGATTTTAAATCGGGTATAGAAGAAAAGTTAAACGAAAATGCTGAGAAAATGGAGGAGAAGTCGGCTAAACTGGAAGTGACACTCGGTGAAAATTTAGTGAGGTCAGTTGAACTGGAATCAAATCTTACCGAAAGGTTAACTGAAAATGCTAAGAAAATAGAAGAACGGTTTAGTGAAAACGCGATGAAAATGGAAGAGTTGAATGAAAAGACGGCCACGTTAGAACAAAGATTAATAGCAAGCTCCATTGCATTGAAAGAAGATGTCACTGTACAGGTAAAACAGTTGAGCAAAAGTTGGACAGTAAATTGGTAAAAATGGAAGAAGATATGATGAGGCTGCAAGAACAGGTGATTTCACTAACAACGCGGCCACTTGAATTAACAAACCAAGTTTTCATCAGAACATTCCAGAAATAAGAACTCTGGAAAGAAGCGAGTCAATTCCGTCTAAATTTAAAGTGAAACCACCCACATTTGATGGCAAAACACCTTGGCCCACATATTTGAAACAATTTGAAGCTGCGGCAATAGCCAACGGTTGGTGCAACAAAGAGAAAGCTATCTCCTTAATAGTGGCCCTACGGGGAAGCTCTTAACATCTTACAAACGATTCCCGATCACCAGCAGAATGATTACGGTCTCTTAATATCGAAGCTTGAGATGAGATATGGAGACGCTCACCTTCAACAGGTTTACCACGCACAAGTTAAGAACCGCTCGCAAAAGACAAGTGAAAGTCTGCAAGAATTCGAAGCTGACATCGCAAGATTAGTTAGATTGGCGTACCCAACGGCACCAGATAGTTTCCTCGAACAACTGGCTGTTCAAACATTTGTAGATGGCATCAAAGACAGTGAAATACAGCAAGCGCTAAGACTAGCAAGGCCAAAATTCTGGATGACGCACTGGCTCATGCGCTTGAATTTGAAGCAGCTAAGCAGACATCACACAGGATGGGTCACAAAGTTCGGTCTGCCTTAGAGGAACCTGGTCAAGCTCAGAATAGCATAGATGAAATAGTCAACCGTGTGGCAGAAAGGCTGGAACTACAACGACCGCGGAGATGGCGTCTGCGATGCTGGAACTGCGGCGAAGTTGGTCATATACAGAGACGCTGCACTCAACCAAAAACAACCGGTTGAGCAGCAGGAAAACTAAAGCAAGTCGACGTAAGGGGCGAACGTCGACAGCACAACGTAGTGCCCGGAGATTATCATCCGTGCTGCATCGTCGATGGGGAGTCTGGACAGCATTTATATCGATGGAAGAGTTAATGGTAGGGTGTCCGATTACTCGTGGATACAGGAGCGACAAAACTATTGTGAGACCAGATTTGGTTGGTCGTGGAAAAGTGCTACCTGTATCGGTGTGTCTTCGAACGGCAAGTGGTGAGAAAATTTGTACTCACGGAGAGACTGCCGTTATGTTGACAATTGGGGACAAATTAATTAATCATCGAGTGCTGGTAGCTGAAATTACAGAAGAAGTGATCTTGGGAATGGATCTCATGAGAGAATATGGGTTTCATGTAAACATGAAAGAAAATGTGCTTCGGATAGATGATGATGAGATTCCATTTCAAGGTAGGAGTAACCAGACGATGCAAGTTCGAATGATTTGTGATATGAAAATACCCGAGAAGGCGGAAATGATAGTAATGGGACGCCCGGATGGTACGCTCCGGGAAGGACAAGTATGCATGATGGAAGCAACTGAATCGGGAATGGGTCAGGAGGATTACTGATTGGAAGAACGCTGGTAAAGTTTCGAAATATGGTACCAGTAAGGGTGCTGAACATTAATCCGCATACGGTGACCCTGAAGAAAGACACGATTGTGGGAAGTTGCATTCCAGTAGGCCATATTAAACGTTGTGTGGACGACACGAAAGATAAACCAGCCAACGGTTGCTCACAGAAATTGCTGGATATGTTAATACCTTCGTGTCAAGGATTAAACGACGACCAACTGGGCAAGGTAAAAGAGCTGGTCGGACGATATCGAGGTGTGTTTGCACTGGATGATAGTGAGAAAGGAAGGACGAATGTTGTGCAACACAAGATCAATACTGGAGATGCGCAACCGATAAGACAACACCCAGGCGGCTTCCTTTGGCAAAACGTAAGGAAGCTGAACAAATTATCACCGATATGGAAGAACAGGAGTGATTGAACTCTCGAATAGTCCATGGGCATCCCCGGTAGTGCTTGTCAAGAAAAAGTACGGGTCGACAAGGTTTTGTGTAGACTACCGGCGGCTTAACAACGTGACAAAGAAAGACAGCTATCCTTTGCCCAGAATTGATGACACCTTAGATACTCTATCCGGATCTAAATGGTTTTCGACCTTGGACTTGAAAAGCGGATACTGGCAGGTAGGCTTGGAGCCAAACGCCAAAGAGAAGACTGCGTTTACAATTGGAACTGGATTATGGCAGTTCAAGGTCATGCCATTTGGATTATGCAATGCCCTGCTACTTTTGAACGATTGATGGAGTCGATACTGCGTGGACTGTCTTGGAAGACTTGTCTGGTGTACCTAGACGACGTGATAGTGTTAGGCCGGTCTTTTGAAGAACACCTTAAGAACCTAGAGGAGATATTCCAAAGATTACGGGGCAAACCTTACATTGAGCCCCAAGAAGTGTCACCTGTTTGGAAAAGAGGTGAAATATCTAGGACATGTCGTTTCGGAGACCGGAATAAGAGCTGACCCTGACAAAATAAAAACGGTACAAGAATGGCCTATACCAGCAGATTTACACCAACTACGCAGTTTTCTAGGATTGTGCACATATTACCGACGGTTTATACTTGGGTTTGCGAACATTGCCAAACCGTTAACGAAATTAACCGAAGATGGACAAGAATATGATTGGAATGACGACTGCCACAGTACATTTGAACAGCTGAAACGGCTGCTAGTTACAGCACCAATTTTGAGTTATCCACGGATGGAGGGAAATTTGTGTTGGATACCGATGCCAGTAACACAGCTATAGGAGGCGTTCTTTCTCAAGTGCAGGACGAACAAGAAAAAGTTATTGGGTATTTCAGCAAGGTCTTGTCGCGGCCAGAAAGGAACTATTGTGTGACAAGAAGGGAGCTGTTGGCCGTCGTCAAATCCGTAGAGCACTTTTATAAGTACTTATACGGCCGTAAATTCCTGTTGAGAACAGACCATGCTGCACTAAAATGGTTATTGCAGTTTCGAAATCCTGAAGGGCAAGTGGCAAGGTGGATAGAGCGGCTGCAGGAATATGACTTTGATACAGAACATCGTGTAGGAACTAGCCATCGGAATGCAGACGCTCTATCAAGGAGACCTTGTCCGGTGGACTGCAATCATTGCTCCAAGATGGAAGAGAAAATAAGTGTCATCCATAGAATGACGGTAACCGATGATACTTGGCAACCCGAAAGAATGCGAGAAGACCAGGAGAATGACGCCGAATTGGGACGTATTATTGAGTGGAAAAATAGAGGACAACGACCAGCTTGGGAAGAAATTAGTATTTTAAGTAGGAGCCTGAAGGCATACTGGGCACAGTGGGACTCCTTGATGATGGAAAATAGAATCTTGAAACGACGCCTGGAATTTGAAGATGGCACTGAGAGACTTCAAGTGATAGTGCCGAGAAGCAGAGTGCCGGAAGTGTTGCAGCACTTGCACGACGGTATTTCCGGAGGGCACTTTGGCGTGAAAAGAACTCTCGAAAGAGTGAGAGAAAGGTTCTATTGGGTGAACTGCAAAGAAGATGTGAAGGAGTGGTGCCGGAAATGTGAATTGTGTGCTTCTGCAAATGGCCCGGTCTCAAAACGGAAAGCCCCAATGAGACAGTATAACGTGGGGAATCCTTTTGAGAGGGTAGCCATTGATATAGCTGGTCCGTTTCCTGAATCAGAGAAGGAAATAAATACATCTTGGTTGCAATGGATTATTTTACCAAATGGCCGGAGGCATATGCTATACCTAACCAAGAAGCCGAGACGGTTGCAGATGTACTAGTGAAGGAGTTGTTTTGTCGCTTTGGAGTTCCGTTGGAATTACACTCCGATCAAGGTCGGAACTTCGAATCAGCATTGTTTCAAAATGTCTGCAAGCATCTTGGAATCAGGAAGACTAGAACCACTCCACTTCATCCCCAATCGGATGGAATGGTTGAAAGAATGAACAGGACGTTAGGAAGTACCTGGCCAAAGTTGTCTCTGAACATCAACGAGACTGGGACCAATATCTACATTTGTTCCTACTGGCGTACCGATCTTCGGTACATGACAGCACAGGGTACTCGCCCGCTTGCGTAATGCTAGGACGTGAATTGCGGCTACCATGTGATCTTCAGTTTGGATTTAAACCTGGAGAAGAGATCGCAGGTGAAGATTACGTTAGTAAGCTTCGTGAAAGATCAAATAGTATTTACGAAAACGTCCGAAAGAATATACAGGCAGCAGATCGAATGAAATTACAATATGACACGAGAGCACAAGAAGGTGGTTATCAACCTGGAGATTTAGTGTGGTTGTACAATCCACAAAGAAAACGTGGATTGTCGCCAAAACTACAAAGACAATGGGAAGGGCCGTACGAAGTGTTAAAAGGATTAATGATGTAGTGTACCGGATCAGAAGATCCCTCGTGGTAAACCGAAAGTGGTACACTTTGACCGTTTAACATCCTACGCTGGCAACAACCAGGAAGACTCGAATAATGATAATGGTGTTCGGCAAGTTATTAATCATGAGCCAAATGTAGATTTTGAGAGCTTTATGGCGGCGTATGGTGGTTCCGCTAAAGCGAGATTTGGCGTTGTTGTTGAAAACAGCAAGATCTGTTTAGAGCACCAGAAGAGTGTTCCTTGCACATTGCGTAGCTCAAGATTTGGCAATGTCAAGGGAATAGCTGTTGTTTTCAAGAAAAGTTTGGATGTGTGGATGAATTAGTACAACAGCAGCCAACTGTAGGAAAATCTTTGGTCCTTCAAGATAAAAATCGTTATGTTTACTATCTGGTCACCAAAAATTCTTCATGGCAGAGACCTAGTTATGGACATCTATGGGAGGCTTTGCTAAATCTTAAGGCGCAGATGATGGAAAATGGAGTAACGAGACTAGCGGTGCCCAAGCTGGGCTGTGGACTGGATCGCTTAGACTGGAGGATAGTCCGAAATATGCTAGAAGTAGTTTTCCAGGAAACCAACGTCCAGGTTCTTGTTTGTTGTTATCAACCGGTTGCCTACCAAGACCAGGAAAAGAGTGTTGACTGTTACTTCCAACGACGCGGTGGATGCACCAGAGGAGATAGCTGCCGATACCGTCACCAGTCATCGAATTGGCGTCAAGATGGATTTACAGTTACGAGACGTAACGGTTTTAAAGAGGGGGCAGTGTTGCGATCCACTATTAGGCAACCCGTCAAACATACAAACGCCCGGGGCACAGCGTATTCTTCAGCATTCGAGAATCCTTCTACAAAGTTCTAGATAATGAGTCATATCTTAATGCAGGGTATATATAAGGCCGCTTATGAATGTAAGAGTCAGTCTATTCTTGAATGTCTAATATAAATTATATCGTTGTAAAGTAAACGTAGTTGAGTTTTTAGAATATATACATAAATGATATGCTGTGTCTAACGTGCATGCAGCTTGCAGTATACATAAATAAATAGAAGTGTATAAACAAATAGTTGTGTTAGTGTGGTTATTGGACCTAGGGTAAAGAAGTTAGTTTAAGAAGATATTAGTGCTTGTAAATTCATTAGTGTAATAGTGCTTCATTGTTAAGTGGACTGAAAACATCTATAAATAAGGCATATACTGTTAATTAGACTTGTGAACAGTGAGTAATAAAGACCATTATTATTACTTGTTTTAAATTAAAGAAACGCGGTAGTAGTAGCGCGTTACATTATTATTGGGGTTCTGATTATAAGTTTCATCAATTTCCCTTAAATAAGCTTCTACTTCATCAAAAGTGCTAGGCATGCAATTTACAATACCTCGTTGAATTTCACTCGGAAAATGATTTTTTAATAAAGAAATAAGCGCACCTTCCTCAAGAGGAGTAGTTAAGAAATTTGCTTCTCTCACCAACTTTAAAAAATAATCAGCCATTGACCCCCTTTCGTAACACCCAAATTTAATTTTTTGAAAAAGTTTCCTCTCTTTGTCAACCCCCCAATACCGACTTAAAAATAGCTCTTTAAATTCTTGAAATCCTTACTTTTCTTCCTTTAATACACCCCAATCCTGAGCTGAATTACGTAAATTACTAACGGTCAAAGGAACTTTTCTACTTTCAGGAACTCCAGCTTCCAAAAATATTGTTTCCTGTTTTTTAATGAAAGATACCGGATGCACAGATCCTTCCGGCACAAAGCACAAATTCGTACCCCCCAGGTCCTTATATAAACTCATATAATTATGATACCCAAAAGCCCCGGACGTGACGCCCCTGGTCTCTGGTTGGTGTACATGCACAACACCTTCGTCCCTAACATATCCAACATCGCTAGCTTCTACCTGTTCTTTAACCGATTCAGAAACACGATTTACATCAAAACTTAATTTGCTAATATTCGCAGCAATATTTACGTTCATTTTTTCAATCGATTCCTTTAGGATGGCATTGTTACAATTCATACTATTAACGGCTGCAACTAGTTGTTTCAACGCCTCTGCGATATCAGGCTCGCCCATTTTATCAGCTTTTCTAAATTACTTCGATCTTTACTACGCGTATTATACTTATGTGACATTAAATTTCATCAACAATCAAAAACATATTTCACCTTGAGGTGCGATCATTAACTCTTAAGCTCTAAATTACTCTATTTATTTTTGTTCCAAACTAACACAATAAACTCAATAAATTTCTCTGAATTGTTCGCTCACACTTAATACAACTTGGAATGTTATACCTCAATATCCAAACATCGACTATTGTCCGTAAATACAATTAACATGGACCTGGTTGTTGAATAACCGTTAACCCTTATTAGAAATTAAACTGTACTGTTCGTTTCAATAAATGTCCTTCAATGTTATCTGAACCTTTTCAAATTCTACGTAAACAACTCGAATCATTACAGTTCCAGGTATTTGTGTAACAACAAAACGCTCCCGTTGGCGCCAAAAATGCACTACGCTCCTACAGAAAGCTCAGACCTTCCCGGAGGCGTGGACACGAGTGGATGCCCTTGATGTCGGCCCAGGCTAGCGGCACCCCTCGCTTGCGGTATTTCGTGATCCTTTTTAGTTTTACCTGTTACAACCTGTGAATATTTAATAATAACTCGTAGATGGGTTTACGTAGTTTAATGACTTGTAACCAATATTATTACATAGAAAACAAACACAGCTAAATAGCAATTCGCAGCATATACCGTAATTACACTGCGGTTAAAGAAACAACAAAGAACAATTACTACGCTATAACTTATCTGTAAAATACAATCCAACTGATCATCAAACATTAGCATCCTTTGCCACACTCTTACGGATCACTTTATAATTTAATTTCAACGCAAAATTCACAATTAAACTAAGTTCTACAACACTCGACACGCGGTAGGATAAACGTGCCGTACTCTTTCGCACGCTTAACTCGACTCCCTGCTACCTATCGGAATAACTTAACCCTTACGGCTACTTCTCCCTCTTATTATAGGGGCGGCCTAGTACATGCTGTTTTCATGGTTCCTTTTTGAAATGTATAGGTAAACTATTCTTTATAGTACACTTTAAAGTGGCATTACTAGCGCCCAACTTGAAACATCTGTCAATGTTCTGATCAATATCTGGCACTGTACTATACCAGATTTTGCGAACATCCTGTTTATAGTCATGTAGCTCCTCTATTTCGTACACTTCAGGATCAATGATTATTTGGTTATGCTCTGGGCGGTCAAAATAGATCATGTTGTTTCCAGAATAAACATTTTGAACTGTGTTACAAGCATACAACTCCATCAGCTCTAATACATGTTTTTGATCGATTTTTATTTAATTGGTGGATATATGAGGCCAGTAGATATAATGTCTCCTTAACCAAACACACTTACCGTTTTAAACATTTTCAATTTCAAACTTCAACGCCAAATATCCGCAATTATACATATCGAATCTTTGCTCTGGTACGCTATTATAGCAAATCTTGTAATCTTGATGATATCTCTCTATCTCTTCGGGTGGACGCAATTTCCAAACGATTCGTAATATAGCACTGTACACCCCGTTTTTCAATATGCGATTAAGTGACTTCCTGGTCTTTCTGTTCTATCTAAGTTAATCATGCCAGTTTGGTTGACATGTGGCCTAATGTTCTTTAGCCGATCTCTAGAAAATACATGATGCGTATCTTCTTATATCTATGTCAATGAGAGACCTACAAGTTAACTTATCAAATTTTTTATTTACTATTCTTGTTTTAAAAATAAGTCGCTTTCATTTTTCCAACCGTGATTGCTTCCATAGATGTATTGTGACGTTCGCTTTCTTTTAGCTGCTCGTTTGCAGGTGTAGATTAGAATTTTCGAAAAAGTTAATGAGGGGTATTTTTATCAATGCAGATGTTAGATAACGTTTGCTATTCTGTATTGATTTGAAAAACCAAAAAACGTTTATTTTTTAAATTAATAGTTTAACTTATAAATAGTGGATAATTTATAAAATTGCTCTTGATTTTCTTTAGCTTTTAAGTGCCTCTTTTTGCTACTTTTTAACTTTGACCCTTATCAAACAAAATTTTAATTAACATATAACCCATTTATAATTATGAATGAACTTCTTTTTATCTCTGTATCGCATGCGAAATCTAGCTTTAATAATAAAAACAAATATTGTTTTAGGCATGGGTACTACAGAATGAAAAAATTGAATAAATCTATTGACATTGAGTATTAAGTGCTCGAAGAACAATGCAAATCTATCAGACAGTAGAAAGAGAACTAATAGCTGAGAGCTAATTGCGAATGCTGGCAGCACGAGATAACATTTACTTAAGGCATAATTAGAAAACACCTTTGTGACTCACCCTATAAAGACAAGGTAGGTAAATTTTTGCTTATGTTGATGAACTTGTGTTGTATATATATTTTACATTTTATAAACAAAGAGTTAAACGTTGCTTGTCCATGACGAAAATAACAGTTAGTGTTGTACTGAGATAACATCAAAGGTAGAGTGCTCAGGGGTTATTTTGAAATTCTTGATAATAAAACGTAAGTTATTAAATAGAAACTGTTGTGTGAATTTTTACTAATCAGCATCTCTAGGAAACTTCCACCCTCTTAATTCAGACCTTCCTTATGCCAAGACCAAAACAGATTTGCGAATAAAATTGTTTAAGCTGGGAATATTTTTCACACTGGTAATATAGTTGTCACATAAAAACTCTTGGACAACTTTTCAATGGATTCTGGTGAATATTCAACTCCTTGAAGGGAAAGAATTTTTGGATTAAACAGACAAAATAGATGAAGTTGATTGGTCAGTTTTGTGCTCTTGCTCGATCTAGTGCCCATTATCGTCCGACCTAAGATACGTTTCCATTGCCAATAACCCACATTTTAACCGTTGCTGGCTACCAGTATACAAGATAGTTGCAACGTCAGCACCTAGTAAAAGTTCAATCAGACCCTGCTTATTTACATCAGAAATATTAATTTTTAACTGTTTCAATTCTTGCATTTAGTCTATAAAAAAATATAACAAACTTCATTACAAATGAAAAGCTTGTCTAACACTTCAAAAGTACCACCAAAGGTGTGATACACAACAATCAAATCGTAGCATGAATGATCCTATTATGGACTCACTACTTCCAAAGTGACCATGTATTACCCTCTCATTTCGTTTAGCCTTTAGACTTAATTCTAACACCATGGCTTTCAAAACGTACATTCTCTGACACCCGATATCAATTAAAACCCATTAAAATTTTTGTACCTGTTACACCTTTTAGTGCAACTTGTTACGTGCCAATCAAATTGGCCCTTAAACATTGTTTTAGGTTAATTTTGATGTGCGGAAGTTTCGCGTCACAAATTTAAAAGACGCGGTGCGCGTATTTCCGTCACGTCAATAGTGGGTTGGACGAATAACCTCGCGCCGACGTGTAAAAGACACAAAGTAGGGACAAGTTTCCTGTGCTCTCTATAACGTGGCTTTTTGCCTTTGATCTTCAAGAAGTGTGGTCGTGTCAGGTATCGTATCGTGCCTTAGCTTTACCTATGTAGATTTCCTTGCTTGCTTGTCTTGGTTTGTCGCCCCTTATACCATGTTCCCGTCATTCCCTGCATAGGTAGGTGACAATTTGAGCCGTAGGCGAACCGTACTGCACGACCTTGGATGAAAGAGCCCCATGATTGCCGGAGCTGGTCCGAACGCTTTGGAAGAGCGTCGGGCGTACCATCTTTAATCCCTCCGGGATGGAGCCCTGATGGACTTTGTTGTGCTTTGTTTAGCATTTTTCTTAATCTTCTTTGGGAAGTAAACCACTCATAGTTTTTAAAATCATGTTTATTTACGTTTCGATCCATGACCTAGGATCCTTGTCAAAATAATAAAAATTTCAAGTTTGACATTTATGACATAAATTGAAGGTGATTTTGATTTATTGATGTTTGATATATTTCGTTTGAGTACAGTAGGCGAAAATTTTCAAGTTTAAAAGAATGATTGTCTTCAATTTGTGTTGCGCCCTGGGAACGACTTTTTTAGGTAGCCAATATGCTTAACGTTAAATCAGCTGATTAATTTTTATTGGTTTGAACTGCCTCTGAACGTCCTATCAGGGTCACCACTAATGTTGTGTGAAGCCGTTGTACTGCTACCCGCTGCACCACACTAAGACGGTTCGAAAAACTATTGATCCTAAAGAATGCCAAGCTAAAGTGATCATCCCAAAATTACCTCGTTTATTTATACGAATTTACCAATAAAATTAATCAGCTGGTTTCACGTTAAGCATATTGGTTACCTAAAAAAGTCGGTCCCGACCCGCAACACAAATTGAAGGCAATCATTCTTTTAAACTTGAAAATTTTTGCTTAATGTACTCAAACCAAAAATATCGAACATCAATAAATCAAAGTCACCTTTAATTTATGTCATAAATGTCAAAACTTGAAATTTTTAAAACTTTGACAACGATCCTAGGTCATGGATGGAAACGTAACCAAAGATGATTTTAAAAACTATGAGTGGTTTAATTCCAACAAAGATTAAAAAATAAAAAGAATACGTTGTAAGCCTGCTCCCAATTGTGGTTTGAACTGCCTCTGAACGTCCTATCAGAGTTGCCACTAATATTGTGTGAAGCCGTTGTACTGCTACCCGCTGCACCCCACTAAGACGGTTCGAAAACTATTGATCCTACAGAATGCCAAGCTAAGTGATCATCCCAAAAATCACCTCTTTTATTTATTTATTTACGGAAATCCCTATTACAAAACAACATTTTCTTCCAAAACGTATAACAAATACTAAAAACTAAATTAGCTGTAAATCAATGGTATAACTAGTGACAAACGTTCAACTATATATGTCCTACAGCATAACAAATACATCTATATTTCTACCATGCGAATACATTTTTAAATTTAATTAATGAAAGACAGAAAGGGTCTACTTTTAACTTATTAAATAAATTTAAAGTTCTGTCTAAAGGTATGTGCTCCATAATTAGTAGAATGAAAAGAAATACTAAATAAATCATGGTTATGCAAGAGTCTATTAGGAACATTAAAGTGAATTCTTTCAATAAGTTGTAAACAGTCAATTATTCCATTTAGAAGTTTATACACAAAAACCAAGTTGTTAGACTTTCAACGACTTTCAAGCGTTTGTAAATTTAAGATATTAAAATACTCGAATAATCATGATTATCAATAAATACCCTTAATTTATAAGCACAGTATCGTAAAAATTTATGATGAATTCTTTCCAATGTATACATGTGTATCTTATACAAAGGAGACCAGATCAATGATGCATACTCTAAAGTAGAAACAACCAACGACTTATACACTCATATTAAAGCTTGTACACCCGCCCGTGACGTCGCTTATTTCGCGCTTGCGCGATGTATTTATGAACTTTTAACTGTATTTATCGACGTTCTTTAACGGTAATTATCGACTTTTTAATTGTAAGAAACTAACAGGGTTTACAAAAATATATGGGTATCATTATAGTTTGTAAGAACCTGTTTAGTACAGGCTAGTTTAACAGTTTTCTTAAGTAGGGGTTGAACCAAGGCACATTAAAGGAACGTGTGAGCGACTCACAGATTACATTTTTGTCGTCTTCTACATATCCTAGAAGTACAACCTTCCTTTAAGCAACAAAAACAAGCCCTTACATCGCACAAAATGGTCTTCTTTACTTCTTGCAACATTTTCCGAGCCTTGGAACACGTATCACCAGCATGAGTTCTTTTACAAAATATATGTGTATCATCATCAGTCTTCAATAAATCCATTGTAGTTGCTACATTGGCTTTCTCAGTTTTCTTTCCATATTGCCCATCCGACGACTTTATCAACGTACTAGCAACATTGTCATACAAGCATTTGCTAGTTAAAGAAATTCACAGCTCATTTTCGGATTCAGTGTGTAAGAAATCCATTAGTTTTTAAGACTAATTTCAGGTGTTGAACTTGTCTCGGGAGCTTGACCTGACGCAACTTTAGACGTGTTTCCAGTTTCTAATCACCTTTTGGTATGTTTGATAACGCCTGCATGGATATGAATTGGTGCTGTTGTTTTTAGAGTAGTAAATTTTTTTGGTTGTTAATTCAGATTAATAGTGACCTAAAAACTGCAGCTCACCATTTTAAAAACGTGATTTTTTTTGTTTATTTTTGATATATGTGCATTATATTTATTGATTTTGTGAAAAAGCTTTGTAAAGAAAATCTCTTCAGGATAGTTTGGAAAAAAATGAATGTTTTCTCGCAGGTAGATTTCCGTCTATTTTGTGACAAAAGTTGCTAATTACAAGTTTTTTTTTTAAATGGTACTTTCATTATGAATTAGTATGTTTGTTTTTATTCCAGGTATTTCCTTTTTTCTGTTGTATTAGTACAACCCCGCCTACTCGCCGATTGAGTCCGGTCATTCTTGTATTGTCCGTCCAGCTACGTCGATGTACGTAGCATAAATCTCCAGCACTAAATGGCATTGTCATGTTTTGAAAAGATCCAACGACAAACTTAATTCAATCAATGAAAAGGCATAGCCGCATACTTATTTGATATAATGCCTAAAATGTCTAAAGCTTGCAGTTGCATTTCAATCTGGTCATATAGCACTGATACCTTTAGCTTTTCCCATACCATAGCATTGCTTAAAATTAATTTTAACAGCTCCCTAACATATATCTCGATATGCAAATCCATTCTTCCAAACCTGTCTTGCATGGATCCAACTATTTCAACATAATTTCCATCTACTGCAGGAAAACTTTCGACGAGTTGTCATGCCCTACTTCCTGTAACCGTAGCCTGAATGAGATTTAATTTTGCCACTTTTATCAATATCAACATTTTCATGAACTTTCTTGAATTGTGAGCAAAAAAGCAAAAAATATGGGGATAGTTTAAATTTACATCATGATAGAAGTGAACCCTCATTATCAATACTGGATAAACTCATTCGTTCTGTTGAGCGCTTTTACCCATGCTTTTGGTAAGGACCTTTTGTATCTTAAATTCTATAAACCTTCGAATGTAAATGTCGCAACTTTCTAGCTCGTCTAATAGTTGCTTTTCAGAGCTTTCAATTATCATAGGTTCATACAACAAGATGTCAGAATTTTACAATACTTTATCCTTAAATTTTAAACATTGAAACGCCGCTGCAACAGCATTACATTCTATTTCAACTTCTAACAATCGTTCCAACTTATTTGTCATTCTAGCAAAATTAACCCTAAGCACGCGTTTACTTTTTGTTTTTACTTCAACTCCGTTATCCACATCCCGCCGTTTTTAATTACAAGACAAATAAAAATAATACTCCCTGTATTTGTTGTGCTTTGTTTAGCATTTTTCTTAATCTTCTTTGGGAAGTAAACCACTCATAGTTTTTAAAATCATGTTTATTTACGTTTCGATCCATGACCTAGGATCCTTGTCAAAATAATAAAAATTTCAAGTTTGACATTTATGACATAAATTGAAGGTGATTTTGATTTATTGATGTTTGATATATTTCGTTTGAGTACAGTAGGCGAAAATTTTCAAGTTTAAAAGAATGATTGTCTTCAATTTGTGTTGCGCCCTGGGAACGACTTTTTTAGGTAGCCAATATGCTTAACGTGAAATCAGCTGATTAATTTTTATTGGTTTGAACTGCCTCTGAACGTCCTATCAGGGTCACCACTAATGTTGTGTGAAGCCGTTGTACTGCTACCCGCTGCACCACACTAAGACGGTTCGAAAAACTATTGATCCTAAAGAATGCCAAGCTAAAGTGATCATCCCAAAAATTACCTCGTTTATTTATACGAATTTACCAATAAAAATTAATCAGCTGGTTTCACGTTAAGCATATTGGTTACCTAAAAAAGTCGGTCCCGACCCGCAACACAAATTGAAGGCAATCATTCTTTTAAACTTGAAAATTTTTGCTTAATGTACTCAAACCAAAAATATCGAACATCAATAAATCAAAGTCACCTTTAATTTATGTCATAAATGTCAAAACTTGAAATTTTTAAAACTTTGACAACGATCCTAGGTCATGGATGGAAACGTAACCAAAGATGATTTTAAAAACTATGAGTGGTTTAATTCCTAACAAAGATTAAAAAAAATAAAAAGAATACGTTGTAAGCCTGCTCCCAATTGTGGTTTGAACTGCCTCTGAACGTCCTATCAGAGTTGCCACTAATATTGTGTGAAGCCGTTGTACTGCTACCCGCTGCACCCCACTAAGACGGTTCGAAAAACTATTGATCCTACAGAATGCCAAGCTAAGTGATCATCCCAAAAATCACCTCTTTTATTTATTTATTTACGGGAAATCCCTATTACAAAAACAACATTTTCTTCCAAAACGTATAACAAATACTAAAAACTAAATTAGCTGTAAATCAATGGTATAACTAGTGACAAACGTTCAACTATATATGTCCTACAGCATAACAAATACATCTATATTTCTACCATGCGAATACATTTTTTAAATTTAATTAATGAAAGACAGAAAGGGTCTACTTTTAACTTATTAAATAAATTTAAAGTTCTGTCTAAAGGTATGTGCCGTCCATAATTAGTAGAATGAAAAGAAATACTAAATAAATCATGGTTATGCAAGAGTCTATTAGGAACATTAAAGTGAATTCTTTCAATAAGTTGTAAACAGTCAATTATTCCATTTAGAAGTTTATACACAAAAACCAAGTTGTTAGACTTTCAACGACTTTCAAGCGTTTGTAAATTTAAGATATTAAAAATACTCGAATAATCATGATTATCAATAAATACCCTTAATTTATAAGCACAGTATCGTAAAAATTTATGATGAATTCTTTCCAATGTATACATGTGTATCTTATACAAAGGAGACCAGATCAATGATGCATACTCTAAAGTAGAAACAACCAACGACTTATACACTCATATTAAAGCTTGTACAGAAAGCTTGGCACCTTATCTTAGAAGAAAACCTAATATTTTGGAGACTTTAAGGGAAATATAGATTATATGATTATTATAACCAAGTTTGTTATCTAGTATTATGCCCAAATATTTACAGAGTTTACCTAGCAGAGCAAATTTCCATTTATAAAGTAAAGGCTATAAAAATTTTTGGTAATATTTATTGATGTTGTTAATATAGTACCAGTTTATCAAGCAATTTATATCTTCCTGTAAAAAGTCATCATTCTGTTGTGAGTTTACAATTTTATAAAATTCAAGATCATCAGCAAATAATAAATACTTGCTATTTGCAAAGCATTTTTCTATATCGTTGATGAACAGTTTACCAGTAGGGATGAAATATGTGCTCCTCGAGGAACTTCAAATGGAATTGGAATACTTCTGGAGCTAAACGAGCCGATTTTGGAGTAGATCTCCCACTATAAATCTCGTGTTGATTATCATTAATGATTGCTGAACAAGTGAAACCTAGATGGACACATAATACTGTCAAATAATTTAGACATAGCTGATTGATTACATATGCTCCTATAGTTCTTTACATTACTTGTATCACCTGATTTGAACACAGGTACAATAAAGCTCTCTTTCCAACTATCAGGATAGGTTCTACAATCCAAAGACAGTTTAAAGATTAGAAATAGAGGTTTGATAATAGTACATGCACAATTTTTAAGAAGAATGTTTGGGATGCCAACAGGACCTGCTGTTAATTATTTGGTAAAGTAGATATTTAGTTATATATAATAGCCTTAGTAATTTGAGGATAGGATATATCATATTGAGTTATGTTGTTTGGTGTGCTCGTATCGAATGAATTTTCTTCTTGATAGTACACAGTTGAGAAGTAATCACAGAACAATACCTTCACCCTGAGTTTTTTGTTGGTCTTCAACAAACATACTATGTGGTAGTCCATATAAAGAGTCTTTGTTTTTCAAAAATGCCTAAAAGGCCCTGGGATCAGTAGTTAATTTGTCATTAATATCATTAATATAATTCGCATAACCAGTTTTTGCAAGTATTTTACATTGTGTTCTTAGAGAAGCAAATGTTTGATAAGTAGCAACATTTGAATATTGCTTATATATCACATGTACAGCTTTCTTTTGATAGATGAGATTTTTAGTTCTACTGTAAACCACTTAAGAAATCTTGATGTAGTAAAACGTCTTAGAGGTACATAAAGTGTTATGCCTGTACGTAATATATTGTAAAATTTTAAAATGGCTTCATTTACATCTGGAATATTTAACAGAGTCGGCCAATTTATTGAGGCAAGACAGGGATTCAAAGCTTTGTAATCAGCGTTTTTAAAATTGTAAGAGGATTCAGTATATTGTAGTTTAATATTAGTTGTACGAAAACAAGATACTACAAATCTGTACGTGTCATGGCGTATAGATTTAGGAAGTAATATATCTATTGCAGGCTCAATAGCTAATGCCCAGTTGCACCAGTTTCGCTTAAAAGTTAAACAAAGCTTTATTATTTAAGCGCGTTGCACCAGGCTTTCAAAATTGCTTAAAGTGACATATTTGGAGTTTAACTTAAGCGTCACAATAAGTACCGCTTACGTGTTTGTTTGCCAACTTCAAGGTATAGTTGGTCAACAAGAACCAAACTTCATGTTAAAGGAATCTTCTAGACAGAATAGAAATCTATATAAAATAAAAAATAAATTTTGGAATTGAATGTGATGACAATGAAGAGAATTGGTATATTTTTCAATTTATTCAGCATGGTATACCAAGACAGATATACCAAAGAAATAGTTTGGATGAGGTAGCTTTCTGGCAACGTTTCAAAGTGTCAAGAAACTGCACACTAGATGTTTTAAGATTGATTGAACATCGTTTAGAATACCCATATGATAAGTAAGTACAGAAAATATAATTTCAAGTATGTAATAAAAAAGTTTGTTTTTAGTAACAATTGTGTTTCACCCATAAACCAGTTGTTGACATGTTTACGGTTTTATTCTACTGGTGGCCACCTACAGTCAATAGCTGATTTCATGAATATGCATATATCGACAGCTTGTCGAATAGTGCACCGAGTCTCTGAAGTAATTGCTGAACTGTACCCACAGTATATTCAAATGCCACAAAATGATAGGGAAATTCAAATTAGCCAGCAACAATTTTTAATATTGCTGGTTTTCCTAGAGTAATTGGGGATATTGATTGTACACATATCAGAATCCAGTCTCCAGGTATGTACTTTAAATATAATCGTGACCTGATTAATTCCTTTGAGTTTCCAGGTGGTAATGACGGTGAAATTTTAAGAAACCGTAAATCACATTTTTCTATTAATATCCAAGTAATTTGTAATTCATCGTTAAATATTTTAAATGTTGTTGCTAGATGGCCAGGGTCTACACACGATGCAACTGTGTTTAATCATAGTACAGTACGAGCGCATTTTGACAATAACCTGTATCGGAATTGTCTGTTATTAGGTAGTTATTAGTTTATTATTATGCACATGAAACATTTGTAACTAAAGATTAAATTTCGTTTTAGGTGATAGTGGTTACCCCTACAAGAGATACCTTTTTACCCCTTTTTTTAATTTCCAAACTGCTGCAGAACAATTATATAGCGAGGCCTATATTAGAACACAAAATGCAATCGAAAGATGTTTTGGGATGCTAAAAAGACGATTTCCCATTCTGGTATATGGATCGAAATTGGCATTAGAAAATACATTAACGGTAATTTTTGCAACATGTGCCTTGCACAATGCAACAATTCAAATGAATGATTTAGTGCTGCTACCACTGCCTGAAGAAATGGATAGTCATGTTTTGGAATGTTTAATCCAGGCTGGTCAAATACCTAATGTTTACGTTGAAAATGATCAACCTGCTGGAGCTGGGGCATTATTGAGAAGGCAGTTTATGCAACAATATTTTGCTCAATTATAATTCATAATCTCACTTTGTAATTAATTTATAATATTTTATAATATTTTAAAAGTTCAATGAATATATAAAAACCGTAATGTAATAAAAAAAAAATTATACAACTATTTGTATTATAATGAAATTAAGCATATTTATATAAAAGTTAAATTAAAAGCAAATTACAAATTTTGCAACTTTTTCAACTGTGCTTTTTTAATTTCATAATCCAATTGTACACATTTTTTTTTGTAATTCATGCAATTCCTGCATGTTATGTTTTTTAAGCATATATTTTTCTTCTTTTCGACTATATTTGTCCAACTGATTATTAAACTCGTTCTTTATCATTACTAGTTCAATATTAGAAATTTCTTGTTTCGTCTCGGTTAGGTCCTCAAATTTCCTTGCAAATGAAGCAGTTGAACTGTTGGCTGGTCTGCAGCGGGTAACCCATTAGCCTGAACTGAAAGTTTATCCTTTTTGGTTGAAATTACTTCCATATCAAGCAATTCTATGGTAGCAATATTTTTTATAGTATTTAGTTTTTTGTGTATTGGTGTTTGCAAATTACTTGGTTTGTGATGCTGCTAATTTTATTCTTCGTTCTACAAAAATTCAAGTTATGTAATTTATATTAAAACTATACTAGATTCAAGAAATTACCTTGCTAGCTACAACTTCAAAAACAGTATCTTCATTATCTTGCAATCCAATATTATCTGGAGCATTGATCATATGTTATAAACCCGTCGCCGCGTGTTCAGCGCCACTACTACAGTTGGCAACACTGAAACGCTCCACGTTCACAATATTGCGCAATAATAATATTACGACATAATTACGTGTCAAATTTTATCATATGCCAAATACGTTTACAATGATACAAGTTGCATCTTAAAAAGATAAAAAGTACTCACTTAAAAATGTGGAACGCTTCACGATTTTGCGTGTCATCCTTGTGCAGGGGCCATGCTAATCTCCGGGTATCTCGTTTAGGTGTGGGTTGCGTTATGCCATCGTTGAAACTAAATTTATCGTCTCCCCTTTTCTTCATTCGTAGGCAGGGCAAAGAAACAACCAGGTAAGGAACGATAAGGAAAAACCTACATTCTAAAAGAGAAAAGACAAAAAGAAAGACACAGGCAAACATAACCGTTCGACGTCTCGTCACTAATAATCCTATCGTGTCCAAATCGCGCACTTACCCACTCCGCGCCTGCGCATTCCTTTTGCGCAAACGCAACTGTCCGAAATGACGGAAATGAACAAATCTATTTAAAAAATAATGGCGGGAATTCACTCACAAATTTAAAAGTGTACAATGCCAATTTTGGCATGTAACTCATAGAACTATCAGAATGTAATGCACGATCCCCATATAATCGATTAACTATTCCATAAGCGCTTTTTTTCATTAATTATGGACATTGTTAAATCAAAAGTGGAATCTGTTGAGAAATCTGTGCTCGTTCAGGATCCACCTCCAGTTTTATATAAGCTGAGTCGCTCATCTGCTGCGCTATTTCTATTTTTTTTTTATTTTCATAAAACTTTTTTAAATTATCAATAAACCGATTTATAAAATTCGGGCAAACAGAGTTAAATTCCTTATGAATTTTAGCCCAAGCACTTTCCTTTTCCCTCCAAGTCACTGTGTCGGTCTTTTTATTTTTCAAAATGTGCTTAAAGCTTTTGATAATATTAAGTAATAGAACTTTCTCCTCGTTGGTAAAATTTGCTGCTCTTTGTCGTTTCGTTTCCATTGCGAATGCAAATTTATTAATTATTGGTATATCACAATACTGAATTAGCTAAATACTTAAAATCACACGGAAAAAATAGCATACACTAACACTTCAAGCATCACTTAAACAACTGACACCCATTCTTAGTTCAAACGTCTTAGTGATATTGTAAATACCAACATAAATTAATCGCTTTAGTAAGCTGTACGTGGTGCAACGCCAATTAACTATAAGCAGAACTAAACGTTAAGCAAAGCTTAGAAAAGCCAGGCATTTAAGCGGAACTGGTGCAATCGGGCCTAAATCATGTTTATTTGAGAATACTAGATGTAAATAAACACTATTACCATTCGGGATGGAACAATTTAAACAACAATTCTAGCACACATTGCATAGGTGCGTTAACTAAAATTTCCCTTTTGTAGCATCCTTTTTTGACAAGTTCTTTTTATTTTTACTTGATTGATGCTCTACAACACCTACTAACTTATTAAAATAGAACATATTGTAGTCGTGGATTCAACACTCAAATTGCCTGAAAATTATTTGAAATCTTGTGATTTTTCTTCATTGGTTACATATTTTGGTTTATTTTCAGGTATCAGCAAGCACAGAAAAGCTAGCCGGATTGCTGAGAAGTATCTAGTCGTTAGTTGTTGTGATATTTCTTGCTAGGTTGTATATTATTTTGATGATACTTTTTGTAGGAAATGACATCGATTTTAAACATCAATTTATCGGATCGATGTTTCATCACATACGTATTAAATTACCTTTATCATACTCTTTAATGAAATATTGTTCCATTGTTCAAGAACAGAGGCTTTTTATGTTGTTAGTTTCAGTGAACTAAATTCCTCCTTTAAGCATTCACCATCAAATGAAAAAAAAACTCGGTTTATATATAACATATATTAGTGCATCTATTTAAACATCAATATACATAGTGCTCTTTTACTTCTGTAACTTCTTTTTAGCAATTTCTAATACACAGGTGGGCAACTGTAATTATATAATCTTATAAGATATGTCCCGACCGAAAAGGTCGCTTAGTTTAACCTTCTAAAATTTATTTTGTCATGGTATACATGCACTAGAGGTACTTATGTAGTTAAAAATAAATTTAGACTTGACATTCTTATAATCATAAATAAACAGTGAAAATATTTCAGTCAATTTGAACTTTTACATCAAATAATAATGGTATACCGAAAGGATAAATTTAGAAATGTTTTATTTATTGCATCTTCATTTTCTATCTATCAGTTTGAACACGTACAACAATTATTTACTAGGAATACTTGTATTATTAGTCGAAATATTGCAAAAAGCACTGTTATCATTTAAAGCTTTCTATATCTGAATAAATATGTTGCGTATTTTACACTAATTACTAGGGAAACTTAACAAAACTTAAATATTCTACATAATAAACTTGATTCAAATTTAACATGGAAGAACTAATAGTTATTCTTAAAACATATTATAATTATGTTTTATAACGTACTCAAATTATTATATCAAACAATATGCAATTCTTAAATCGCAGCATAGTAAAGTCGCTGTTAGCTTATCGTGTAACCTACATCGACTTTTACACTAGCTTGATACAGTAGATCATAAAAGTTATATATCTATCACAAGAAATTTAGCGTGCCAAAATCGCTGTTTACCAACCATGTAAAATATAATTATTTAGTTATATTTATTTAGATATTTTCCAAAAACGTAACAATACTAATGACAGTTGTAAATAATTAAATTATTTTTTAACATTTTCTAACAACTAGATCCACTTTCAAATCTGTTTACTCCTACTTACAGAATTAAACAAAAAGCTATTTATAGTAACACACATAGACTGGTTATCTTACAAAAATACATATAGTATTTCAAACGGTTCTATAATATTAATTTGCAAAAAGCAAAGGATCTTTTAGGAATATTTAAATATCATACATACAATTATATAAAACTATTTTAAAAACAAATCTCAATCGTTGCATACTGCTTTGTTAGGTGGAAATATGTTCTAGACCACATAATTCTGTTCAAGCTTGATTATGTTATTACCAGTCATAGTTTGTGCTAGCCGTTGTAATAGGTTGTTGTGTTTCTAAAGTTGTAAATGGAGGTGGTATTCCACATCGTTGTGGCATTGCTGTTGTATTCATCTAGAGTTAAAATTACGTGATAGTTATAATACAAACATTAAAGCACACATATATATCACACAATTTTTAAAACTACTTATGGCGCTAATACCACTAAGCTGCTAGAACTCTGGGCATCATTGATAAAGAAGCTGGCCTCTAAACTAAATCGACGTTACTTTTTATTAAAATGTCGTAGATTCAACATTATTCCAACTCATATCTCACAAAACTGGAAGAGTCGAATCAACCTTATGTGCACCCATGACAAGTATTTGAAAAGAAAGATTGATAATTTTACGATTAGATTAAGTAAAACAATTTTAAATTTTGAAATTAAAATAACGGTTGCAGAAATTAAAGATGCTATTAGTGAGACTATACAATCTGTTAGATGTTTACTCCCCGAACAGGTCTTTACAGACTTTACTAATAAAACTGATAAAGCTTTTAAGAGAATGTTTACCTTTGTAAAGAATAATAACATAAAAAAGTTTGAGAATTTAAAATCTAACACTGTTAAATGCAAAATGTTTATTAACAACGACAAATGGTTACACAATTTAACCAAAAAGGTCATTCCTGAGGATGTATCGAACTTGCTGTCCTTAGGGCCTAAATTTGGTATATCTCTTACATTACATGTGTTTTTTTCCAATGCTCCACCCGAAGGTACTACATTGGCCAGGAAGCAAGTTTTTTTACCTGGAAAATTTTTGAATTTTGCCGAATCCTTGCTGTTCCAAGCAAGGTAGGGATCTTTAACGTGCGTGACAACACTCACACACGGGACCTTCATTTTACCTCTCATCCGAACGAGGGTGTATTTTTGCGAAAAATGCTCGCCTAACATTTTTCAAGCGGACCGTGTCGGGATTCCCTATATCTCTTACAGTTCATTTACATTTCCAATGCTCCACCTGTAGGTACTACATTGGCCAGGAGGCGAGTTTTTTGTTGCCTGGAAATTTAGAATTTTGCCGAACCCTTGCCGTTCCAGGCAAGGTAGGGATCTTTAACGTGCGTGACAACACTCACACACGGGACCTCCATTTAACCTCTCATCCGAACGAGGGCGTAATTTTTGTGAAAAATGCCCACCTGCCATTTTCTATATCTCTTACACCAGAAACTATAGACATTAATAAACTTTTACTGGATATTGAAGCTATATTAACGATACTACCTAGTGATATCAAAGACGAAAGGCGAGCTCGTGTTACTAATGTAGTAACTAATCATCTAAAAAGTACTGTTCACAATCAAGCAAGTAATAAACGCGTTTTCAATACAACTTTACGTTTTCTAAAAGATAACTCTAATATCATTATGACTAAATCCGATAAAAGTTCGACTACAGTAATTATGTATAAACAAGATTACTTGACTAAAGGAGAAGAATTAGTGAATGACAAAACTGTGTATAAATTACTAAAATGTGACCTCACATTTGCAACTCAAAAAAAGAACAATGACTTAGTTAATAGACTTTATAAACAAAACTGTATTAACGAAGATGACAAAAAACGATTGTGTATAACAAATTCGGTAGCACCAAAACTTTATGGATTACCAAAAATTCATAAGAATGGAATCCCCTTAAGACCCATAGTTGCATCAAATAATTCTCCCACATACAAATTGTCTAAATTTATTGCAGATATTTTAACCAAATCTTTTAGTAATACTAACAATTACAACACCAAAGACTTTTTTACATTTGCAGAGGCAATAAAGGATTATTTTATACCTGATGATTTTGTCTTAATATCTATTGATGTAATTTCTCTATTTACCAATATCCCTATTAACTTAGTACTAGAAATAATTAACCAAAAATGGGATATTATTCAACTAAATTTCAACTTTTCTTTGGAATTACTAACAGAAACCTTAAATTTCATCTTTCATAACTCTTATTTTTCATTCAACAATAGATTTTATGCACAAATTTTTGGTACTCCTATGGGTTCCCCCTTAAGTCCTATCATTGCTACCATAGTAATGGATTTTCTGTTTGACAATGTCATTCCCACTTTATCGACTCCTCCAGCTTTCATTAAAAAATTTGTTGACGATGTAATTTGTGCCTTACCTAAAAATGAAGTTGATAAGGTTTTAAACAGTTTTAACAAATATAACAAACGTATCCAATTTACATTGGAAATAGAACATAACAGCAGTATTCCATTTTTGGATACTAAAATAATAAGAAGCCCCAACAACAAGCTCCTGCTGGACTGGTTCCAGAAACCTACCAGTTCAGGTAGGTACATTAACTATTATTCGAATCACAGTATAAATTACAAAATAAACACGCTGTTATGTTTAAAAAACAGAATTACAAGAATTTCAGATCCTTCATTTCATAAAAAAAATTTGACACTTCTATCAAACACCATGATAAACAATGGTTATCCGAAATCGCTCGTAAATAAATTAATATTCAGTTCGAGCAGTAATAAAAATGTCAAAAGAACCAGCAATCGACAAATAGTGTTGCATATAAAAAGTTACCGATGATAAAGGGTTTAACCCCAAAATTAGTAAACATTTTAAAAAACGATAGCATGGTTATTTCAAAATATAATTCAGTCACGGTTGGCCAACTTTTTTCAAACACAAAAGATAGAACTCCTGTGTTACATCGTTACAATATTGTGTATTCCATTCCTTGCCAAGGATGTGACAAAATTTATATAGGACAGACATCAGAATGGCTGCGCTCAAGAATTGTGCAGCATAAGAGCGACTGCAAAATAAGAAAGAGTTCGTGCGCATTAGCATGTCACGCAAACAATACTAACCATTATCCGGATTTTAATAATGTCAAAGTGTTGGATAAAGAAAATTTATACAAGAGTAGACTTTTTCTGGAAATGGCTCATATAGTAAACAATGAAAAAGCTCTAAACTTCAAAACAGATACAAACAATTTGAACGCTTGTATAATGTATTTACTCAAGAGTACAGAAAATCAAACAACATAAGGTAAATACAGATAATCAACCATGCTCTTCAATAATGTTATTGTACTAATTATGTTTTGGTTCTCAATGGAATTTATATTTTAAAAGCCAAATTTTATTTTAATTTGTAACGTGTATTGTGATAGACGTGAATAGTTGTTTCTTGTACTTTTATCAAATGTTTTATTTAATTTATTTATTTTAAGTTTTAATTATAATCTTCAAAGCCAAGATAGTATTTTAACTCCAGTTTTTGTAAGTAATATTTTAGAATTCTTAAGTTAATGACAATCACAGTTACTTTACAGCACCCTGAAGAAGATTTTAAATAAATCGAAAGCTAGGTAAGAAACAAATAGAGTTTTATTACTAGAAGACCAAATAACCTGTAATTATTAATTGTATACACTGCTGGTCATCACTTTTAACTAATTGTTACATATATATATATATATATATATATATATATATATATATATTGTAATAAAAAACGGGGGTAATTAAAACTTTTTGTAAGTTTATTACCCTTTATCCTCGTGACTATCAGCTATATACTAAAACTCTCTATTTTTAATCTGATATCACTAGGTCGAGATTTTCTTCTTTATACTCCAAGCCCAGGGTAATGTCAGATGGAAAACGGCTTTAGACAAAGAAAACTCTTAGGGGTTAAACGGCTAGTAGAGTGTTAGCTCTGGGTAGATCATGAGCATGGGTCATGGGTGGATAATCGACCAAAAATATTTTTAATAGGCGCCACCGTATTTTTAATACAAGTGCCAACAAAATTTAACTGTGTTTGTATAAGGGAATGCGGAAACCTTATCTTAACACCACTATCATAGCCATAAAATTTGAATTTCACTCTTTATCACACACTTACCAAAACCTCAACCACCAGATGTCAAACAGTTGTCTCAGCTTTACCTGTGAACAAACAAAACACCACATGGACACTATTTGCGTCCTCAAAAGCATATGCCAAAAATAGAATAAATGAATTTAAACATCTGTGAAATACTAAAGGGATTCATTTTCATTACTCTGTCTTTTACTTAAGGAGGATTTGCTCTAGTTTTCTCTTTCCTAATTTAAATGTTGTATAATAAAACGTCTTTCAAAGGAAACAAAAGGAATTCTATTTATATATAAAAATCTGATTATATACATGTGACTGCAATATATATGCTTACTATCTTGTCATAAATTTTTATAAAAGAATTTTAGTGAAGTTTAACCTTCAAAATAAATATGTATAAATTAATCATTTCTATAAAATTTAGTTTAAGCAAACATGTCATAATTTATTAGTTCATAACACATGATTTTATTTTTACTATAATCATTGAAGCGCTTCCTTGACCATTTACAACAAAGATTGATCATCAGAAAAATAGCGATCATAAAATGCAACTACTCAAATTTAACTATAATCTACCAAGAAAATACGCGAACTTCAGCACCAATAAAAAGCTTTTACATGACTTGAATGTTTTTAAGCAAAATGTGAAAATTAAATCAAGACTGCATCTGGCGTCTAGATTAGGAAACAGAATCTATACTATTTTTTTTATCTGACATAAGTTGTCATTCTAAATATCTTAAAACACATTGAAAGCGTGTACAAATAACTGACAAACTAGATATTTATTCGGTGTGTTACTAACTTAAAAACTACTTTATATTTTTGTTACTCTAATAATCAACGTAGGAAATCTCATAATAATTTACTATACTTTCAAAGTTACGGAAAGTTTCAAACACTCACGTGTATCCAAATAAATTGCAGGTGCAAAATCATGACGTCAGCTGTTGTATTTTTCCAGTGTATTAATCATCAGTGAGTTTGAAGTACCAAGGTTCTTTGTAGAATAAACCATTTCTATAGGGCGTAGTTAAATAGATAGAACGAAACCATAACTGCCTGCTTTAAATTATTGCGACGAAATTTTATTATAATTTAACATTGAAAATTGTTGTTGTAGATATGTCCATTAGATATTGCATGTCTTAAATGATGTATATTATCGTTCCATGTTCTCAACTCAAGTTCTTCTTCTTGACTCTATTAGACGCCTCGTGTTTTAGTCGGGCCATCTTGACTTTTTTCTCTAGTCTACAAAAAGCGACTTCACTCTTGGACGTTGGAAACAAAAGTGCTGATAATTAACTGGACAACGCTTGGTAACAAGCCTCAGAATATATATCTTCTAGAATCTATGTGTTATTATGAACATTATACTTTAATTTTTATTGGCTGAATATTTACGAATTAAATGCTTTAAAATTTATCTGTTTTATTATTAATTTATTAGGCTTGGTGTAACAAGAAAAAAAATACGTTACAATATATATATCATCATCATTAGGTCTTCAGTCCTAGAACTGGTTAGACGCGTACCATCATTGTTTCCTATTCTGAACTAACCTACAGATTTCCCTGAAATTTGCACAGTTTGCATCTATAACTATCTCATCTAGGTCTACATCTACCTCTTTTTTCCTATCTTTGCTTGTAATATATCCCATACTATTCCCCAAAATGCCTTAGAACATATTCCGCCCTTCTATTTCTCTTTTTCCCCAGATATCCCTGTTCCCCTACTATTTCTATAACTTATTTGTTATTATCTTTGTCTGTCCATGCTATCGTCCTCATACAACTGAAGCACAGCATTTCAAAAGGCTGTTACCGTTTTTCTGTCTGCGTTTCAGACTGCCCGTATTTCATAGGCATACTGTGCTATGCTCCACACATATGCTTTCAACAATTTTCTTCTTGTTCTATGTTTATTGCCTTTCGTCATAGGTGCTGTTGTTTCTTGCTAGATGCAGTTCGATCACCTTCTATTGTTTCACAGTTATATGCCCTATTTCTCCGACCTTTAGTGGTTGTGAAGGGAGGTAAGCAACCTGTGGCTGCCAAGTTCCCCCAACACTTAACCATTTAGCGATTTAATATATTTTTCAATTTATCTTTTCGCACAGTCAACATTAGTTGGAGATATTTTGCAACCAACAACTAGTTGTTTATACTAATCATCAGATTTATCTGTGCTTATTTTTTCGTCATTAGGTTTTCCGTCTCAAAACTGGTTGGACACGTACCTGCACTTATTTATATTCTGAGCTAGCCTACATAGTTCCCTTAAATTCTTACACAGCATGCGTATTCAGCTCGTTCCCCTTCTATTGTTTTCTAATTTTATGCCCTATTTTACCGAGATTCAGTGAAGGAGGTTAAGCAACCTGTGGCTACCAAGATCCCCCAACACTTAGACATTTGTCGAAATAATGGTTTTCCAGTAAATCCTTTAACACACTTAACATTATTCGAGAATATTGCCCAACCAATTCTTGTAGTTACTTATAATAATCATCATGTTTAAGCACAGTTATCTTTTCGTCATTAGTTTATCCATCTTGGGATTGGTTGGATGCGTACCTCCATTGATTTCTATTCTGGGCTAGCCTACACATCTCCCTGAAACCCCTACAGCCTACATCTTTTACTATCTGTGTGCAGTAGTCTAACCTAGGTCTGCCTATTCTTCTCTTTTTTCCTATCTCTGCTTCTAATATATTCCGCACTATTCTCTCATGCCGTAGTATGTGGCCTATCATCCTATCTCTCCTATTTTTTACCGTTTTCCACATATTTCTTTCTTCCCCTACCATTTTTAGTACCTCTTCGTTCTTAACTTTGTCTGTCCATGATATCTTCATCATACGTCTGTAGCACCACATTTCAAAGGCTTCTATCTTTTTCTTGTCCGCTTCTCCTACTGTCCAGGCTTCACAGTCGTACAGTGCTGTGCTGTGCTCCACACATATGTTTTAAGCAATCTTTTCCTTGTTTCTATGTTTGTGGTCTTTGAGCACAGTAGTTGCTTTTTCTTGTTAAATGTAGCACGACCTTGTGCTAATCTTTGTTTTATATCTTTTGTGCTTTTTCCATCTTGCGTTATTTGGCTTCCTAGGTAGCAGAAATCTTAACCTCTTGTAAGTTCGTGTTACATACTTGTATTCTTGTTTTTGATTTATTTTCCCCACCTTTGCATACTAAAACTTTAGTTTTAATTTTGTTAATTTTCATACCGTATCTCTCTGTTAGAACCGTCTCCATTTCATTAAGAGCAGCTTCTAACTCTTCCTTGCTAGACGCTAATACCGCTATATCATCTGCAAATCTAAGCATATCAATTTTTTGTCCCTGCATAGTAATTCCAAATGTCTTCCTGCATTTGACAGTATTCATTGCCTCTTCTATGTACAAGTTAAAAATCAATGGGGATAGGGCACATCCCTGTCTCACTCCTTACCTAATGTTTACTTCTCTACGTTCCTGCTCTAATTCTATTACTGCTGTTTGCTCTTTGTATAAGCTATGTACTATTCGTCTATCCCTATAACTCATTGCAATCTTTTTGAGTATTTCAAACATGTTTTTCCATTTTACATTGTCGAATGCTTTTTCCAGATCTACAAACCCTATATATATACGCTTTCCCCTTTTTCTATTGTTTTCTCCATTATCACTCTCAGAGCTAAAATAGCCGTCCGTGTTCCCCTGTTTCGCCTAAACCCAAATTGGTCTTCTCCTAGTATTTCTTCCGCCCGTTTTTCCATTCGTCTTTGCACAATTCTAGTTAATATTTTTGACACGTGTGCTGTCAAACTTATTGTTCGAAAATTTTCACATCTATCCGCACCTTTCTTTTTTGGTATAGTTACTATGATGCTACGTTTGAAATCTTTGGGTATCTCGCCTGTCTCATACATATAGCTTACAAGTTGGAAGAGACGTTCTGTTACTGCTTGTCCAGCTGCTTTTAGAGTTTCGGCTTGCACCTTATCTGTACCCAGCGCCTTACCATTTTTCAGACTCTTTAATGCTAATTCAAACTCATCTCTAAGTATAGGATATCCCAAGTCATCATTTTCAATGTCTGATTCCTGTTCTAATGCAGTTAGTTCCTCTCCTGCATATAAATTCCCTATATATTCTTGCCATCTACCCACTTTCTCTACGTTTTCTATGATGACGTTTCCTTGTGCATCCCTTATATTTTTGCTATACGGTTTTATATCACTAAAATTCATTCTAATTAATTTCTATGCTTCGTCTGTCTTTCCTATTTCCATCTTTGTTTGTACCTCTTTGCATTTTTCATCAATCCATTGTTCTTTAGCTTTCCTGCATTTTCGAATAATTTCCCATTTTATGGCTTTGTATCTCTGTTTTGTCTGATTTATTTTTGTATTTTCGTCTTTCTTCTATTAAATTCAGGATATCCTTTGTTATCCATGGTTTCTTATTTTCTTTTTGTGTATACCCCAGAATATCTCTGGCCGCCATGTCGAGGCTGGATTTAATGTTATTCCATTCAGTTTCTACTTCCTTAGTATCAGATATTTTCCCGATATCTTTGAGCAATTCATTTGACTTTTTTTCGAATCTTTCTTGAATATCTTTACCTTTTAGTTTCTCTAAGTCCAAGTGCCTTTTTTCATTCCTTTTTTTTAGATTTTTAAATTTAAGTGCGGCCTTCATAATTACGATGTTGTGGTCAGTATCTATATCTGCTTCTGGGTAGCTTCTACAGTCTTTTACTTGATTCCTAAACCGCTGTCTAACAAGAATGTAATCTATTTGATATCTTCCTATATCTCCTGGCATCTTCCACGTATATCGTCTTCTAGCATGATGTTGAAATAATGTGTTTGTGATGATTAAATTGTTCTTGTTGCAAAATTCTACCAGCCTATTTCCCCTGTCGTTTCTCGTGCCTAAACCAAATAAACCTACTACTGCTCCTTCGCTACCCTCACCTACCACGGCATTAAAATCCCCCGTAATTATTAAATTTTCATGTCCTTTTACGTATCTTAATATGTCTTCGATATCTTTGTAGATGGCTTCTACCTCTTCGTCACTGTAACTAGAGGTGTTTACCGGTTTATATTCTAATCTAACCATGAGAACTCTTTCGTTCTTTTGTAAGTAATTTTCTACACAGTATCCTATCTTTTCCACATAACTATCCCCACACCAAATTTCCTTCCTCTGCTCCTGTATGAATTACCCTGAAGTCTCCACTCCAAAAATCCCCTGCCTCTGGCCACCGAACTTCGCTGATCCCTACTATGTCTAGTGATAACCTATTCATTTCGATTTTTAGGTTCTCCAGCTTACCTACTTGCTTCATACTTCTAACATTCCACGCTCCGACTCGCAGAATGTTCCCGACTCTTATTTTTAACTTTCCGATCGCATCCTCCGAAGTAGTCCCTCCGGAGATCCGAATGGGGACTATTTTAACTCCGGAATCTTTTACCCCAGAGAATGCCATCATGTTTGTATCAATTTAAGTACGCTGTGTACTTGGGAGATTAATGTGGTGGTTTCCCGTTGCCTTCCACATCGCGGTAGTGTGTCTTAGACTGCCATACCGACCCCTATGGTCTCTGCCAATCTAAGTACCGAAAGAGCCGCTGCCCTCTTTCGGGGACCTGTCTTAGTCTGGTTCCTCACTAACAACCCTACTACTTTGGTTGGACCTGTAGTTTGGCTCTTTAGCTCATTAGAACACGCAAGCCATTTCACCTGTTCTAGTAATTTAGAACTTCGGCAAGGTGCAGGTAATATATATATATATATATATATATATATATATATATATTGCTATGATAATAGGGTTATTTAGGAGTATATAGGCTCAGAAGGGTCACACACTATATGTAAATTAGTACTAAAAGCTAGAAAACTAAACAATTTTATTAGGAAAAGTACGTAATTCGCAAATTATGCAAAAAGCAAACATTTAACACATTGTATAAGGATCACAGTTAACTTTAATTAATGCAGGATTTAAATAAACGCATTTCAATTTACGTCATTATAGAAATTTTGCATACGTGAATCTTAACATTGGTAAATTCAAAACCCTAAAGATTATCTTGACTAAAATGAAAGCCATAAGTTTGTCTACATGAGACGGGTGAAAGTACACGGGCTATAAGGAATCCGCTATATACAACTTGAATGCTACGTGATCAACAACATCATTCAACAAGCTATTGTCAAATTCACACCGGAGAAATCCCAAGGTATGGACAATAACACGCCTTAAAATTGACCGAAGGATGCGGATAACCAATGATGTTAGATAGAGGCGTTGTTTTAAATGCCACACAAATTTGATAAACAATCAATCTTCCTTCAAACCAGAGCACTCTTCATAGAAGTTCAAATTAGAAAAACATAGAAAAATTAAGTAATTATATTTCGTGGAAGTCGTGATAGAAAAGTTTTGAAATTAAAATAATAGTGAAAATATACGACAGCAGTTTGCCGTTAACTGAAAAACGTAAGTAAAAGCTTATTAATTAAATATAATTTTAATATTTATAATTTAGGGCTCTAGGTAAAGAATCTAAATTAGCACATCTAAATTGATACATAAATTTAAATTTGCAAATAAATCTGAATTTAAATATACATCGATCTAAATTTGCATAAAAACATTGGTTTGCATCTACGCATCAGAGCATTAAAAGAAGGATGGTTCTAAGTATTGAATGGGTGTTTGACCAAGCGGTATTATAAAATCAGAAAGTGAAAACAATCCAGGGTACTGGTCAACAACACGCAGCAGCAGATCCAAGAATAGAGAGAACAAAAAGACACGCAAGGAAAACTACAGGTCATAACATTATCTAATAGCATAAGGCATTATTTTCTTTTTATTGAACATTTATATTTTTTTATTATACCAGAATATTTATGTAAAGGGTCATCAAAAATCTTTTTATACGTGAAAATTTATGTAAAAGGTAAAAGTCATCAAACGTTCAAAGGTATTTCCAATAGTATACAGTGTCATTTTTGCTGGCTTTAATCTGACTAAAGGGAGCTATAATTTTGGGGATAAACAAATTGATATTATTATTACTTTGATTCAGAGTTTTATTTTGTTAAATAGTGAATCATATTATCAATCTGTAAAGTGTATATAATTTTTTTGTCATTATACAAATCTTGGTCGATTTCGTTTGTCTCATTCAAGTAGGAAAGTGTTAGATAAAAGGAGGGGGGTAAATTTTTTGTTATCGTAACGTCGTACACTTTGTGTGGATTAGACTGAGATAGTCGGGGCATATTTAAATTTTAGGTTATTTAGAGACACAAAGCGGTGACGAGCAGCAGGAAACTGCATGTTAATTACATCGGTGTGTGACGTTATCATAGCAATATATATATATATATATATATATATATATATATATATATATATACAACTTATTTTATTAATTATTTACTACCTTAAACTATTGATTTTTATAAGAGTTAGCATCGTAATGTATTGACGATTATATTTGTCCTTGGGTATGGTTAAACAAACAAAAATATTGATGTAGAAAAGACGGTACAAGTTCAGTGCTTATTCCAATGGCAATACAAATATTTTAGTGGGAATTTTTCAACATAAATATTTTATTGAGTGTGTTAACAAAAAAACTCCGTTACAAAAAGTCAAGTAGAAATTCCTACTATTGTAAATCAATTTCTGATGAATATGGTTTCTTTAATTTTATGAAATATATTGGTGCAGGAGCACCACCTACACATTGAAAAAGTATTTTTGTATATTGCACACTTTTAGCAATTTAAATATAATTAAAAGTCAAAAGAGTTTTATAAATGCTCATACAATTTAATCAAAGGAGAAACTACATTTTTTGGAGATTGTATGCGTACGAGTCTGTTGCTGTTGAATAATTTTAATATTGTAAAATAGATCTTGTAAATAATTGTATATAATTTACTTAACTGGAAGAATTTGGCCTCTTCATTAGATAAAAGAGGATTAAATAAAACTTCTATGGTTAAATTTGGTGTTATATTATGAAAATTTGTTACTTCTTGGTATTTTAATTTTTTTAACTAAAAGGACAGAGTTTGTGAAATGGTCTTTAAAGGTAAATGTTTATTGATTGTGACTAAGAAATCTTTTGCAGATCCTAACAAACCTATCATTTAATAGCATATTTGCACCAAAATAATTTTGCCATTGTTTCTATATTATGCAAGCAGCTTTCCTGGTAAATGGATCTAAACATCCTGCACATTTATATTTAGAATATGTTCAATTATTGCCCAAAACGAGTACTATTTTATTGAAAATATCGCTTTTTGTAGTGGAAGTTTTGTAATTGCACCACTAAACTGGACATGTCAGAATCCGTAAAAGTTCACTAACGATATGTATGCTAGAGGGTAAAAAGTCAGTGTGTCAATCTTTTTTTATGAATTAACACTTGCAGCGACTTGATAAGAATATATTTGTTTTAATGGAACCGCATTTTATATTTTAATTCGGGCCAATCTTACATTGTCTATATTTACTTTTAAATAAATTTTGTGTAAAGAACTATTTTCTTACTAATATCAAAATATTGTTTTCTGCCACCTACAGCACTTAGCTTTCTCTTACCTTGTAATTTGAATACTTCTGATTATTTTGTAAAAAGGGATTCGCAGGTGCACCTGGTACATCCAACGTTCCACCACTTCCAGTTTGATACGTAGCACCATAACCATCCTGTTGTGATAATTCGTTCAATTTAGAGCTAGATAAGGCTCGAGGAATTGGATTACTAGGAACTCCGTGCGGCGCTAAATGAGATGTTTCTTCTGCCATTTGTCTTGGATCTTCTGTCACTGGAATATCCCTAACAAATCCTTGATCTTGTCGATAAAAATTAATAAAAATGAAAGCTGCCAATACAAGTATACAAATTAAACCATAACCTCTAAATGTTGCAGTGGATCCAAAAGCATTTACAAATATTCCACCTATTACAGCTCCGCATCCACGTCCAAGACCATGATGAATTCCTTGCAGAACGCCTTGTGCAGAAGATCGTAGTTGTTGAGGCGTGTTATGGGCTATGTACGAGCAACATGCTGCCCATACAGCAGCGTGAGTTATTCCCTACAAATTAAAATTTGTTAAATTCTAACACAGCTAAAGGTTTTTCTAAAATTTAATATTATTTAAAATGGAAGTTTGTGAATATAGAATTATACACAGTTAAACTAAGCACTTATATTTTTTCCCAAGCTGGAAAAGAGAGGGAGAGGCAAATGTAACCATTGAAGAACCGCTTGTGACAAGCTTTTCAAAAACTAATAACGCTTGTCAAATCCTAGGACAGAATTAATAAAAACCCTAGTTGATTTTAAAAATAGTTTTATAAAAAGTACTAAGAAAATGAGAATTTAAAAATAAACATAAACGCAGACGTGAGCATAAATGCGAATGTGAAATGAACATAAATTGCAACATAAGCATGAACAAATCATACAAAGATCATATTAGTAATAATAGTAAATTTATTGAACTTATGCTATAGCAGTACATAGGATTTTTAACTAAAAATTGCAATACAAAAATGCTTGTTGGATTATATTTCCTACCAGACACTGCTATAGTGAGCTCTACTTCTCATTCCAGTAATCATCATACTTTAAGATTGTAGTTGGACGCTGCTGGACACCCTGTAAGCTTTATGTAGTTCACCCGAAAGTAAACTAGCACACTAATGTCAAATTATATAATCAATTAATTTAAATGAATAATTAAATACTAATCTTTTCGCAACTGTAGCTTTTACTTATTACATCATTTAGGATAGTCACAGGCCAGTCAGATTTTAGTGCAGGCAAACAGCCCAAGACACAAGAGAAAAGCGAGATTTTGCTATGATGTTATTCAAGCTTTCATGGTTTATCAATTTTCTGTACTGTCTTTGAACCCATTCTCTCCAGTAAACTGTATTGGAAATAAACTTCACACATAAAAATCCATGTTCCATAAAACTATTGTAAAAAACAGCCTCAAATCAGTTATTTTTAAAGAATGTGATGTCATATAATGTTTAAAAATTTAGTATTATTGAACGAGCTTAATATTTTTGGTTGTTTTAATAAATGCAAACAAATGTAGGTAATATAAAATTATTATTTAATGGGAAATTACTTACGTGAAAGTAATTTTTGATATCATTGTGTCATAAATAATTTGCACTTGATTAATTATGCAACGCGGTAGTTACATACTCGTTCTGATTTGAAGTTGACTATTATTTGAAAATTTATTTTTACCATATGTTATAAAATTTTAAGAAATTTAAATTATTCAAGCTTGCTTGCTGATATTGAAAGTGATTAATTTGACCTATTTTTGGATAATTACAAGAATTGAATTGTAAAATAGATTAATCGTGAAATGAATAAGGATACCTTGAAACAACTTTATTTTACAAAGCTCTGGCGTAGGGCGCTGTTACAATTTTTCCTGTGGCAAGCTGGGTGCCGGTTTGAAAAACTGCATAGGTATTGAATTAAACTATAGGTTTGACAATCGTACCTACTCCTAAAGTTATAATTAAAAAATGATGAAATTTTAATCCGTAATAAAAGATTTTGAGGAGATTTCTGGACTAACTCTGAACTCTTACTTCAGCGGAGTTTGACACTTAACAAATGTTAATTAGGAATACCATTCAGAAAATGTAGGAACTAAACGGTAAGTAATGGATCTTAAGCGTAAATTTTTAAATTGAAATACACTTATCGAGGAATCTGAAAGGAAAAAGTGCACATAGGCATGTAAGCACTACTCTATAAGTCTTAAGTAAAAGATATTTGTCTAAAAGAAAATGAAATATAACGTGTAAATATGCTGACCATGAATATTTGAACTCGTGCCTACATGGACGTTCCACTTGCTATTGCAATAATGGTTCATCATTTTTAGTATGATGTTTTTGTCGTTAAACTTAAAACTTTTGTCGGAAATTTTATAGACATGTCTTCACTATATTTTTAGCATCGCTACATACTGAAATCATAAGATTGAATAATGAAAATTATGTTTCTATTTCTCTTCAAATAAACATAAATTACATGTTTTAAAGTATTTGCAATAAGAATATATCAAACATTTTCGGTAAAATGGAAATACGTTATGCATATGTTCAAAACACAGGAGGTCATTTTAGCTTAAAGGGTAATAATTGAGAAAGCAATAGAAAAAGAGAAAACATGTATATAGGATTTGTAGATCGGTAAAAAGTATTCGAAAGTGTACAATGGAAAAAAATGTTCTAAATACTGAAAAAATTGGAATGAGTTATAGGGATATGTGGATTAGTACATAGCTTATATAACCAGCAAACAGCGGATATAGAATTAGAGCAGGAATGTAAATGTAACTCAAAATCCTTCCAGAAATAAAATTCACCAAAAAGATGGTGCGAAAAAACATGTTAGAGATCGTCTTTTTGAACTTGTTTCTGTTGGAATTTTTATCTATTTTGTTGAACATGTCCAATGTACCAGACAACATTTTTGACACATCGACTGATATGTTTGACACATCAGCCGAAAAGGTCTTTCTCTTTCTTTAAAATTTCTTTGTTTGATGATATTAATTTTGCTCTATCATACATGGTTTTGATAATTCCTCGTTTGACATTTGAATCAAAAGTTAAGTGTCTGTTTGTGTGCATTGGTTTTCTGTATACCGATGTATTAATTGTTGTATCATTTTTGCTAACTAGAATATCTAAAAACGGAAGTGAATTTAATAGTAGGTCCTATTTTGCTAATTGACTCTACAAGGTTTTTAATTAGTTCTGTATTATGAGGCCAAATAGCATAGACATCATCTACGTATCTCCACCAGATTAGTGGTTTCAATTCTTGTGTGAATATTACATCTTTTTCAAATTCCTCCATGAATATATTACTAAAGATTGGTTATAATGGACTTCCCATCGCCATTCCAAAGCTCTGTTTGTAGAATTGGTCACTTATTTGAAAATATGTGGTATTGACTCATAAACCAAGTAATTTCATAATCGATGATATACTTAGTTTTGTTCTTTCTTTAAGGTTGTCATCTTTTTTAGTTTGTTTTTTATAATATTAAGCGTTTTGTTTATAGGGACATTTGTGAAGAGATCTACTACATCAAAACCTACCATCGTGTGTGTATTTTCAATTTTTATGTTTGATAGTTTTTCTAAAAAGTGTTGGTTGTTTTTTTATGAAAGAGTCTGTTTTGCCTGCTAATGGATTTATAAGTTTTAAGAGAAATTTTGCTAAATTATGGCATGGTGAATCTATGGAGTTTACGATAGGTCTTAAAGGAATGTCTCCTTTATGAATTTTTGGTAGACCATAAAAGTGGTGTGGTTTAGTGTAATGTGGGACCAGTTTGCTTCTATCTTTGTCTTCGAACTCATTTTTAAATTTATATAGAGTTTTGTATATTTTATTTTCAATTGATTTTGTTGGGTCCACTTCAAAACTGGTGTAATTTTCAGTGTTCAACAGTTCGTTGACTTTTGTGTTGTAATCATTTTTATTCATTATTACTGTATATTGCCTTTGTCAGCAGGTAGAATTATAGTTGAGTTATCGTTTTTTAGATTGCGAATTGCTTTTATTTCGTTACTACTTACATTTGGTTTTATTTTGTGATTCTTTTCTATTTCGATTTTGCATCATACTCTAAATTCGTTTGCCTGATCTTCTTCGAGTTGGTTTGCTATTTTTTCAATACAGCTGATTATTTCAAAGGTTGATATTGATTTTGGTGTTACTGCAGAGTTCAGGCCTTCTGATGGAATTAATTTTTGTGTCGTTAATAGTTCTGTTTGATAAATTTATGACGGTGTTTGGCACGGTGTCGCTGTTTTCTAACGTTTTAGTTTGCGTGTTATTTTTCTCTATAAATAGGTTATTAAATTATGTGAATTTCTTTTTGTTTGAAAAATTCTGATTCGTAGTAGGTTTTTGCACTAACGAAAATTTTATCAAAATCATTTTTTGTTACCTTTATTCGTATAAAAATTATAATGCCCTCAATATCTATTTTAACTTATAAATAATGTGTCGGTAGTTTTGTAGTCTTTCCCTCATCATACTGTAACTTGTTCTTTTAAGAATCCCTGATAGTTTATTGCTTGTCTGACCAAATTTGATTCTGCATTTTATTAGGAACGTCAGCGAATTTTTGGAATGCAATAGCTTTAGGTTTAGATTGTCTAAGTGCCTAAAACAAATACAAATTTCAGGCCCATGCCTGAGTTGTAAATACTCCCTGTATGTTTGTTGTACTTTGTTTAGCATTTTTCTTAATCTTCTTTGGGAATTAAACCACTCAAAGTTTTTAAAATCATCTTTATTTAAGTTTCAATGGACGACCTAGGTTCGTTGTCAAAATAATAGAAATTTCAAGCTTGACATTTATGACATTGTTACGTTCAAATCCCTGCAAACAATTTTTCCTGCATTTATTTTAAAAACGCCTTAAAATTCTTCAACAAGCTCGATTTCCCGCCATTTGAATTAATATTATTTAATAAAATTTCTCAAGTAATTACTCTATACAAAGGTTTGCTTTATAAAATTAAACAGCTGCCTAGGAAACATTACATTACAAAGTAATTGTAATATTTTCTAGCACCTGCAGTGATTACATTTTAAGTAAAAGCTGCATGTAAATGTGCAGCTTTCTTCTAAAAGATAAGACCATTTACCACCTGCCTACATCTGCTTACAATGGACTTGTTATCTGGTATTTTGCAGCTGTTAAGATGTTATAAAGTAATAAGATTGTTTTCCTTTGTCTAAAACCCTTTGATGATTCCGTTATCTGCTTGTTGGCAAGCTGTTACAGTTTGTATTTCGGCAGCTGTTGTCTGGAAATTCTGCACACTTGATTCTTCGGCGATACCTTTGAAAGTCAAATACCCTACCCCCATACATGATTCTGGCCTTATAAAATAGTGACCGTACTTTGAAAGAGGCATTAAAGATTAAAGATTAACCATAAAAGATTAAAGATTGAATACAGCATCTTCTTGCCGAAAAGATACATGTAAAGTCGCGCTACTAACAGTGCTTGCTTAGTATAAAGTAAAGTTGGTGGTTCCAGCATGCAACCAATAGAGAAATGTAGCCGCATGTTTCCCGCCTTAAGATGAGACCAGCATGAAGCTGATTGTTCAAGGTACAGTTTCTCTTTTCGTAATTCTCTTATGCTGCTGTGAAGAATAGACTTTTCATTTGCTGCTATTGCTTATAATTATCCGATAAATTGGCACCACCCCGTTACAAAACGAACAACTATGTTGGTATTCTATAAATTAAAAATTAATTAATCAATGTTTATGTTGGAGTCCGTTTTACTGTTTTTTTGTCTTTCTGTATACACATTAACTAAAAGAACTTATGCCTCAATTTAAAAATAGTTAATATATGATTAATTTAAGTTAGGGTGTCTAATTTTAAGAAGGTGCACTTCACAAAGCAGCATGTACATATAATTTAGGTATATTTCTTTTTCTAGATTTACTGTACAGTTTATGCCTAATTTTCTTTTATATGTATTTAAGGTGAACCATTGTAAGTATTTAGATTATAAGATGTTATATTTATTTTGCTTACCAATTTTTATATGTTATGACGCTTTGTTTACAATCACGATTATGCAACTGATTTATTTTATTGTTTTGTAAATAGTCTTTCAAGAGTCGATGTTAACAATATAGTTTCACAGAGGTTTCACTTGTGTTTTTTTCTATTTTTATCCACGTCCCTCTACGACGTGTTTGAGCTAGCCCAAATTCTACCTTTCTGTCCCCATTTTGTTGCGGTGTTCGGCGTAAACATTTCTTTACTTACTTTTACTGTTTTCTTTTCTGTTTGCGCGGAATACCGTAACAACATAAATTGAAGGTGACTTCGATTTATTGATGTTTGATATATTTAGTTTGAGTAATAGGTGAAAATTTTAAAGTTTAAAAGAATGATTGTTTTCAATTTGTGTTGCACCCTGGGAACGACTTCTTAGGTAGCCAATACGCTTAACATGAAATCAGCTGATTAATTTTTATTGTTAAATTTTATAAAAATTCAATAACTTGAGGATGGGAAAACATTTTTTAACATGTTTCTATTTATTCAATTGGAAGAATGGATTTCCCTTGCGATACTAACATGAAATACAACCTACATACATGATTTCTATTTATACATACAATAACTAATTAGATAACAATAAGCATATTAGCAACCCCTGTAAAAAAGCATTGGTATCTAAGTGTAAACCCGCAATAGGATTACCTCAGAACCATATACAATCTCCATTGAACAGTATTGGTATCTGACAAGTGTAAACCCATCATAGGGATACCTCAAATCCATATATAATCTTCGTTGAACAATATTGGTACCTGATAAGTGTAAATCCGCCTTAGGGTCGCCTCAAAACCATATAAAATATTCATAGAACAACATTGATATCTAGTGTAAACCCGCCATAGGATCGCCTCAGAAACATGTTAAAATCTACCAAAGAGTTAGCCTAAATCATAATGAGTTTCCCCCTCAAAATAAATATAAAAACGACTGCTTAAGCCTTATGGAAACGTAATTGCCACTTCTTTAATAACCATCCTTCCAATTGTATAAATAGAAACATGTTAAAAAATGTTTTCCAATCCTCAAGTTATTGAATTTATTTGAAATTTAACGATAAAAATTAATCAGCTGATTTCACTTGAAGCGTATTGGCTACCTAAAAAGTCGTTCCCAGGGCGCAACACAAATTGAAGGCAATCATTCTGTTAAACTTAAAAATTTTCACCTAATTACTCAAACCAAATATGTTAAACAATAAATCAAAGTCACCTTCAATTTATGTCATAAATGTCAAACTTGAAATTTTTATTATTTTGACAACGATCCTAGGTCATGGATCGAAACGCAAATAAAAATGATTTTAAAAACTTTGAGTGGTTTTATTCCCAAAGAAGTTTAAGAAAAATGAAAAAGATAGTAAGTTGAAGTGACAATTATAATCTTGATTTGAACACTGAAAAGTGTGAGGTGATAACGTACACACGCAACAGTGGTATATAATTATAAGTTAGGCAACACAATAGTAAATCCTCGGTCATCATCATTAAGTCTTCAGTCCTAGAACTGGTTAGACGCGTACCATCATTGTTCCCTATTCTGAACTAACCTACAGATTTCCCTGAAATATGCACAGTTTGCATCTATAACTGTTTGATCTAGGTCTACATCTACCTCTTTTTTCCTCTCTGCTTGTAATATATCACATACTATTCCCCAAAAATGCCTTAGAATGTATTACGCCCTACTATTTCTCTTGTTCCCCTACTATTTCTGTAACTTATTTGTTATTATCTTTGTCTGTCCATGCTATCGTCCTCATACATCTGAAGCACATCATTTCAAAAGGCTGCTACCGTTTTTCTGTCTGCGTTTCAGACTTCCCGTATTTCATAGGCATACTGTGCTGTGCTCCACACATATGCTTTCAACAATTTTCTTCTTATTCTATGTTTGTTGTCTTTCCTCATAGGCGATGTTCTTTTTTGTTAGATGCAGTTCGATCACTTTCTATTGTTTTACAGTTATATGCCCTATTTCTCCGACCTTCAATGGTTGTGAAGGGAGGTAAGCAGTCTGTGGCTGCCAAGTTCCCCCAACACTTAACCATTTGGCGATTTAATATATTTTCCAATTTATCTTTTCGCAGTCAACATTAGTTGCAGGTATTTCGCAGCCATTAGGTTTTCCGTCTCAAAACTGGTTGGACACGTACCTGCACTTATTTATATTCTGAGCTAGCCTACATAGTTCCCTGAAATTCTCACACAGCATGTGTATTCAGGTTAATCTTGTTTGGGAATTAAACCACTCATAGTTTTTAAAATCAACTTTATTTACGTTTCGATCCATGACCTAGGATCGTTGTCAAAATAATAATAAAAACTTCAAGTTTGACATTTATGACATAAATTGAAGGTGACTTTAATTTATTGATGTTTGAAATATTTGGTTTGAGTATACTAAGCAAAAATTTTTAAAGTTTAACAGAATGATTACCTTCAATTTGTGTTGCGACCTGGGATCGGCTTTCTTTAGGTAGCCAATACGCTTAACGTGAAATCAGCTGATTAATTTTTATTGGTGAATTTCATATAAATTCAATAACTTGGAATTGGAAAACATTTTTTAACATGTTTCTATTTATACAATTGAGAGGATGGTTATTAAAGAAGTGTGCGATTGCATTATTGAAAAGCTTAAGTAGTCATTTTTTTATATTTATTTTGAGGGGGAAAATTCATTATGATTTAAGTTACCTCTTTGGTAGATTTTAACATGGTTCTGAGGTTACTCTATGGCGGGTTTACACTTGTCAGATACCAATGTTGTTCTATGAAGATTGTATATGGATCTGAGGCGACCCTATGGCGGGTTTACACTTGTCAGATACCAATACTGTTCAACGGAGATTGTATATGGTTTTGAGGTAACCTTATTGTGGATTTATACTTGTCAGATACCAATGCTGTTTTACAAGTATTGTTAATATGCTTATTTTTATGTAATTTGTTATTTTATGTATAAATAGAAATCATGTATGTAGGCTGTATTTCATGTTAATATTGCAAGGAAAACCCAGGAAAACTTGTAATGCTACCTAGATATTGTGGGCATTTGATTTTCATTTGTTATTTCTTTTGTTATTTCTTTTAGTAATGGAATCCACTGTTTACTGAAAGTCAGGGATTCGTTTGCAACTCAGTTATTTTTATGTAGGGTTATATAAGCAGCTACTTTGATTTTGCGTTTTTGGTGGTTTTCTTCTTTTCAGGGAGTATGTGTATTCAGCTCGTTCCCTTTCTATTGTTTTCTAATTTTATACCCTATTTTACCGAGATTCAGTGAAGGAGGTTAAGCAACCTGTAGCTGCCAAGATCCCCCAACACTTGGACATTTGCCGAAATAATGGTTTTGCAGTAAATCCTTTCACACACTTAACATTATTCGAAAATATTGCCCAACCAATTCTTGTAGTTACTTATAATAATCATCATGTTTAAGCACAGTTATCTTTTCGTCATTAGTTTATCCATCTTGGGATTGGTTGGATGCGTACCTCTATTGATTTCTATTCTGGGCTAGCCTACACATCTCCCTTAAACCTCTACAGCCTACATCTTTTACTATCTGTGTGCAGTAGTCTAATCTAGGTCTGCCTCTTCTCTTTTTTCCTATCTCTGCTTCTAATTTATTCCGCACTATTCCCTCATGCCGTAGTATGTGGCCTATCATCCTCTCTCCTATTTTTTACCGTTTTCCACATATTTCTTTCTTCCCCTACCATTTTTAGTATCCTCGGTATGAAACTAGAAACTTATGCGTTCACTTTGATGAGCGGCTTTCTTATTCAAATCATATATATTCCATTGTTTTCAGGAAATCGTATACTAGGTCTCATAATACGTAATTGTCAGTTTTGAAAATATTCTAATGCTAAAAGTATTATTTGATACATTTGTAAGATCTAGACTAAAAAGTTGCATCAATGTCTGGCATCCTATTTATCTTTGTTATAAAGACTTATTCTGTGTGTATAATGCATATCCAGAAAGAATTTGCAATCATAATATATTATTATGAACGTTCAGTGCAAGTACACTTGAGTGTAGGTGAAAAGTTATCAGAATTTCATTTTTATACAAGCTAGTGCATTACTTAATTGAATTCTAGTGGAAACAAGTATTGTTTTTATATTAATTCGTTTAATACCGATCTCTTAATTGAGTTTCCTATGAAAAGTATGTGTATGTGGTCGTAAAAATATTCTAAATTGTGTGTATCTACATTATTCTAAAAATATGTGAGGCCATTTGTAAATTTTTGATTTCTTATTGTACGAGCCCTAACAACTATATATTGGGACAAAATAAAATACATGTATAACTCACTTATTTAACAGTTTATTTGTTTTTATAGCAATTTTTTTAATTTGATACTAATTAACTAATTAATTAACAACAATTGGGGCCATTCACCAACACAAAAACAAGATACTTATTCTATCATCTTGATTTAACACAAAAAATGTTCAAATTGTGTGGCAACTAAATATTGAGACAGTGTAAAGTAACTGTTTCAAATGAAACAAGATAAGAACAGTAGGCTGTGAAAATAATGGAGAGCAAAACGTCAAATAAATTCGCAATACTTTTCTTACCGTATTGAGCAGATCGTTAGGTTTATTGAACAAAATGGTGCGTGGTATCGCTACAAATTCAAAAATGCGTGAGTTAGTGCTTAAAAAGTATGGCCACAATAAAACAACACGTGAAGTTGGGGATGAACTCAATATTCCTAAAACTACAGGGTGGAATATAATAAAGCATTATGGAGAAACGAGAAATATCCTAGATAAAAAGCGTAAAAGTCCGGGTTGACCAAAAATAGTTTGTGATAGAAATAAGAGACTATTAGTAAAACTATGCAAAAAAGACCGACGAAATACTTTAGGGCAAATTACGGCTGAATAGAATTATGAAACTGGATTAAATCTGTCAAGGAAATGCTGTCGCCAGTGGATTCATAAAAGTGGACTCAAGTTTTATAAGGTCGAATTACAAATAACAATTTAAAAGTATAATTTTAAACAAAATTGTTCTCTTATAGGCAAAGGAAAAGCCAATGTTGACGGAAAAACAAAATAAAAACCAGGCTTGCTTGGGCAAAATCTAATTATCATGGTCGGTAGAAGATTGGGCCAGAGTAATTTTTAGTGACGAATCAAAATTTGACGTATGTGTTGGTAATCACCGAAAACGCATGATTCGCACTAAACATGAGGCTTTCCACAAGGATTGTCTAAAACGTACGGTAAAATATCCTACAGGGGTGATGATGTGGGGCTGCATGGCAGCTTCAGGATTAGGATGCTTTGAATTTATTGATGGTATCGTAAATGCTGCAAAATATCAACAAATATTGCAAAACAGTTTGCTACCAAGTATCGCAAGGTTAAATGTTGATGAAAATTACATTTTTCAGCAGGATGGGGCGCCCTGCCATATGACCAAAACCACAAAAAAGTGGATAGACGACCACATAATCAGTGTTCTTTCTTGGCCTTCTAACAGTCCTGACCTCAATGTCATCGAAACAGTGTGGCTTAAAATGAAACAAACATTGAGGAATAACTCACAACGGACATTACCGGAACTTAGAACCAAAATAGAGCAAATTTGGAATGGATTTATTCCTGAAAAGTACAGAACCTTAGTTGAGTCAATACCCAACCGAATTCAAGAGGTGATAAAATCTAAGAGCGATATTACTCGATATTAGACATAAAAATTCTTGCTATGTACCAATATTTAGTTGCCACACCATTTAAACATTTTTCTTGTTAATTAGAGTTTGTAGAATAAGTATCTTGTTTTTTGTGTTGCTGAATGGCCCCAATTGTTGTTAATTAATTAGTTAATTAGTATCAAATTAAAAAATTACTGTAAAAACAAATAAACTGTTAAATAAGTGAGTTATACCGTGTGTGTACTTAAGTTGGCAGCATATGGAAAACTTTTTTATTTTTAGTTTTAGGAAAAAAAGTTGCTCTTTACAAAAAGTTCTGTTTGGTATGAAACCTAAAATAAAATATTCAAATAGCTAAATTTATCAGTCATATATGAGGTTTATCAATAAATGTGAATTTGGTACACGAGTAAAGTACCTTTATTTTTGAGAATTTTGAAAATTGTTATTACAAAAAGTTATTTAGAATTAAAAACTACGGTAAAATATGCAATTATATCTATCTATCGTAAAAAACTTTTTTCAGACTTTTCTCTAATACATTTAATCTAGGATGCCCTGACTAAAATTGTTTGGCAGTAAACGTCAAAACTTCAGTTTGTAAACGTATTTGTAAGAAATGGCAGCAACATTGAGTTTGCGAGAAAAAAATTAAAATTGTGGGTGAAAATTATAAAACATTTTGTGAAGCTGCCAGCATTTTCAATAACCGAAAAAAGGGTTCACAATAGAGTAGAATAGAATAGAATAGATTTATTTGTACCCATGTATACATGGTAGTTCACTGTTACATAAAATAAAATTACATGTTAAAAGTCTACATATAATAAATATAACATATATAATTAAATATAATAAATATAATAAAACAGTAAGAAAACTATTAATGAAATTTAAAAGTTTTGTGGATGTAAAAAATAGATATACCAACAAATGTCAAAAACTGGTTGCTAGTGATAAGATGGAGTTTGAAGTAATGCTCTCAACAATTAAACATCCGAAACATTCTTTGCGAAAAAGGGAATCAAATACTGTAGGTAAAGACACGGTTTTAAAAATTTTAAAAAAAGACCAAATTGCACCTGTACAAGCCGCAATTTATTCATACGTTAAGGCCAGGAGATCATGATAGACACTTCGATTTCTGTCGTGATATCCATGGAAAGTTGAAAGATAATCCATTTATGGCAAGACATATTCTTTTTTCGGATGAAGCAACACTTTCATCAAATGGAACAGTTTCTTCACAAAACTGCCGTTGGTGGAGTGAGACTAATCCACATTTTACAATCAAAACTCGCAACCATTATGCTTTCAAAACTAATGTGTGGCGTGGAATTTTTTAAAATGAAATAATTGGACCTTTCTTTTTTCGAGAATCTTTGAATGTAGATCGTTATTTACTCTTTCTACAAAAAGATTAGATGATTTTCTTGATGATCTACCCGTACTTGAATGTCAACAGACATGGTTCCAGCAGGATGGTGCCCCATGCCATAGCAAGTTAGATGTAAGGCAATACCTTGAAAATTGTTTTAATGGAAGAGTTGTGCATAGGTTTTTGGAAACTTGTTGGCCACCTCGCTCTCCAGATTTGACCCCACTCGACTTTTTCTTGTGAAGCTACTTGAAAGAGAAGTTGTACCTCCAAGGGCCATTCACAGATGTTGCCCATATAGAACGAACCATTAAAGAAACCTTTTAGAGTAAAACACAGACTATGATTAGAAGAGTGTTGACAGAGTTTCGACATAGAACGATTACATGTATTTACAGAAAAGGCGAATATGTTGAAGCGGTAGTTAATTGAGAGACGGAATAATAAGATCCATATGTGTAACAAAAACTATTACATTATGATTAAACTATTGTTATTATTAAAAAGTCTTTCGAAATGCTGAGTATTTAATAGACAGTTCTTGTCAGTGCATCTTAGATTAAATAAAAGAACGTATAAGTTCAAATAAATTTTTATTTTAGAAAAGTTTGAAAAATTTTTTTATGATCGATGGATATTTTGTATATTTGAACATGGTTTTTGATTCTGAACATTTCATAATAAAAATTTTCGAAATTGTCAAAAATAAAGGTACTTTACTCTTGCACCGAATTCATATTTATTAATAAACCTCGTATATGACTAATAAATTTTGAAAATTGAAGGTTTTATTTTAGGTTTCATACCAAGCAGAACTTTTTATAAAGAGTAATTTTTTTCCTAAAACTAAAAATGGCCTCACATATTTTGAGAATAATGTAAATACGCACAATTTAGAATATTTGAACGACCTCATAAGTTATTATTCTATGCACACATAGTTTCTATAGGAGGCTCAATTAAGAGATCGGTATTAGGGCTCGTATATTGTGTATTACTCCTTTGTCGTATATTTGGTACATTGTACTGTTGGGTTATAATCTGGTAAACAAATAAAAATAAAATAAATAAAATCTATTGCTGTAGCTTGGTGGGCATAAATTATTCCCAAATATACAGCACAGAATCCCAACAAGAAACAAACAATTAATTCTCAACACTCCCTCTCAATTATTTAGTTTTAATATCATTTAAAAAGAAATTACTACAAACGAAAACGTTATTAACATAAGCCAAATGGCAATGATATAACACCTTTGTTATCCCACCTGAAACTTGATTCTTTGTTTCGACACATTCTACTTTGACTTGCCCGTCTTGAATTTTCACACAGTCAAAGAAATAACAGATCTCAATATGCTTTGTACTGTGGTGCAATGCAGGGTTAACTTGAATTGCACTTTAATTATCAATTTGAAAGACTGGAATTTTATTATAATTGACTAATTCAAATAAAAATTATTTAGACCAAGTCGCATGCTTTGTAGCTTCGTAACTTGCGACAAATTCTGCTTTTTCAATTTTTTCAAGAAAACATATTTAAGGTTGGGCGTTTTTAAGGATCAATTCTATTTAAATCAAACGATGGAACTAAATTGTAAATCGCAATGACATTGATTTAAGTTGCGTGAATGTTTAAAACTTAATTGATTGAAAATTTAATGGTCAGCTCAATTTTCGATTTTAAAGTTTATTTTGGAAGACACTTTTATTACTCACCTGCATAAATTCAAATGGCAGAACCCACCAGGGATTGTGCAACCACGAAATGTATAAAAATCGAAGCGTATTTCCAACCAATCCGAGACATAATACCTTAACATGTCCTATTTGACGAATTAAACGAAAACTGAAGAAGTAAGCAAAAATTTCTGAAACATGGTTTATCACAGAAGCCACGCCAAAAAGCGTTGGCGAGCCATCGTGGTCTTGTAAGTGCCAAAATAAGAATGTAAAAATAAGTCCAATACCAAAACCCATAAACCATGCAACAAATAAGAACGAAGCACATTTTAAATTTTTGAACTGCTGCAAAACCGTCACCCATTCTGGAATTTCACGAGTCGTTTGTGCAAATACCTTTGTCTGGAAAAAATATATTAACAATAAGAAATGAAGATAAATATTACCTTTTCCTCAGGCGGAACTTGCTGCGGAGTCACAGATGCTCGAGTGTCAGCAAGCGATGGCAGGTGTAACTGCTCAGCAAGTTGAGCTTGCATTTTATCTTCGTACGTCATCGCTGGCTGTTCCTCTTTCTTAGGTTGAGATTCTTCATCAATTTCCTCATATTTGAAATTAATTTGTGTAGCTGTTATTAATGCAGCACCCATCAAAACGGAAAAAGTTGCAAAACATATCGTATAATTTTTTTCTTTCTTTTCCGGGCCGCATGGGTGATCAGGGAAAGCAGTTGAATGGTCTAATGCTATTCCTACAAAAAACATCGCCAATCCCCATCCTAATGAACCAAACATACGTTGATGACCATAGCGGTCGGCGTCTTCGCCTAAGAGTGTTATAACTGCTGAATCTGCTAATGTTATAGCAGGAGCACTAAAGAATTCTCCGATGATTACTAGAAGGAGAAGTAGGAAAAATGCTTTCTGGATATCTTGCACCCTATATACGATCGATGAAATGATAGGTTGTACCCAACTTCCATGCTTGTCTGGTTTGTAGTTTGTAGCAAAATCTACGTTACGTGGAGATTGGCCTGCAGTGATAGGTGGAAGAGCTGCTCTATTTGTTCTATTAAAACTGGAACAAAAATTAGTTGAAAATTTTCAAACATTGTATTTTATGCTTCTTGTCATTTTATATAAAAAAAGTATAAATTTAATTATACAAAAATAAGAAATACATGAATGTCAACGTAACGATTGGCACGTCTCTCTACAATTACAGAGCAAAATCAATTTATCACTTTTATTCAAAAATAACCGAAATGTAGAACCACAAAACTATTCGATATACAAAATTCACTTCATTTTAAACTGACATAAGTAATAATAATAAAACATTCAATAATAAATGGAACTTATTAACAAGATTGTCGTTTAAACCATTGTGTTATTATCACTCTCCGAATAAAATTATCGATGGTCCTGAAATGTATTGCCAATTTATTTCAAAGTATACTCCTTGCATAAATTAATATCGTAAGTACATACTAAAGATTTAAAAAAGTGAAGGTTACATAAACAATATTATTGCAAAATGAAATTATATAGGTTGAAGTACACATAGTTTATAGGGTTACAATATTCTCCTAACCGTTTAAATTCATTAATTTTTCTTCAGGTCATCATCTGTAAATATATTCACATGTTCCCTGACTCTTAAAAATGATTTATCCTCTCCATAAGCTGAATAAATTTTTGTATCATTTTGCAAAATTATTAACTGCTGAAAGGTCTTAAGCATCTTATAAAAGAAATTTAATTATTTATTTCGTTGCTCCCCACTAGCGCCAATTAGAGACATCAGCATTGCTTGCTGATTTTAATTGTCAGATACTGATGTCGTACATATGCGACATGAATAGCCACAGTAAACATAAGAGATTTATTTTTTACAAACAACTAAACACTTACATATAAAATAGTTTTTAATTTTGTGAGAAAATTTATAAGAAAGAATATAAATGTGTGTGTATATGTATAGTTCCATAGCTGTAAGTCATATGACGTGAAAAATCCTGTTGAAACTGGCAGGGACATGATCCCACGTTTTCAAAGAAATACCCTTCGAACTGATTGGTTTAATAGTGGACTGATCCTGCATCCAGAAAAAGTTATAAATATAAGCCACTGAGGTTAGATTCGTTGATTTTCTTTACGTGATACGCTCAACTTAAAAACAAAAAATGTACTTGTGCAATTTTGAGCTCAAGTAGTACTGAGGTGTTCTACACTTCGGCGGTGAAGTCGTAAATTCAACAAATACGAATAAGTTTATTAGAATTTAAACTAATTAACAAAAGGGAAAATTAAATCTACTTATAATTTTATAATAGCAATAAAATCGCCATTAATTACCAGTAAACGTTACTTCATAACCGTTTTGGTAAAATAACCTGAGTGCCTGCCATAGAGGAAAAGAAGGAGCTCTGCATCAATTTATTACGAAAATAAATAAAATTGGTAAGGCACAGATACGTTGGATCCATCATCAAAAGGAGCAATTCGAAAAGCTGTTACCTTAATCGACATAAATATTGTAAGTAGTTTAAGGTATTTTTTTAGAGGTGAGTAACTTAGAAATGTATTCTTTATTATTTTGGCCAAAAAGTTATAGCCAGGTAGATTTTTAAGAACTTTTGTGCACGTTAAATAATGAAAAAATTAATAACTTTCATTGTGTTTAATAGGACGTCTAATGTATTTTTGCTGTATAAATAATAATAAGTGAGATTATTGAGCCTTTTGATAGTGTAGTAGTACTAAGAGTTCTATTAAATTTTTTGGTATTATTTACAACACGTAAAGAGTTGCTGTAGGGGTTATCCTTTTTTGTCTTTGGTAGGTATTTGTACTTGATTAACTATAATAAATAAAACTAAAGGCAAGGTATACAAAAAGGGATATAATCTTAAATCACCCGTTACCAATCCTAGATCCGTCCATGCGGAGCTAACAAAGAATAATCAAACAGATTTGAATGTTAACAACATTTCCTTTTAGTTAGAGTATATCAGTAATAATATTATAATTTCCAAAATTTAATATATAATTATAACCTTGAACTTGTCATTAGTTTTCCTCATAAAAGCTGCTAACTAAAACTTCTAAAATCAATAATAATAAAAGTAATCAAAGGGAACATTACATCCTATCCTGATGATGCCCAATAAGGGTAAAACATGTCGACAGGATACCCTTGTGGCTAATATTGATTCACTTGCCATTAAATTTCATTCTTTGATTGATATATATATATATATATATATATATATATATATATATTGCTGTGCTATTTTCCCCCCAATTGGGGATGTCATAAAATTTCTGTGATATTCCTTTTATTATTTTAAGCCCCAATGTTATGAAATGTTAAATTAGGATTTTTACCCCGACTAGCTTACTGAATAAATCTTATTGAATCAAATAAAGCAATTCTAAAACACACAATATAATAATTAATAATATTTACAACACTCAAAATTTTCCTTTTTGTACAAAATATCTACATATACCAGATTTATGTTTTTCTGAAAGCCAGCAAAAATATCTTTTAATTTTATTCAGGGACCTTCGAACGTTCCAAGATGCCTATTCCATTTTTATATTTTTTTAAGTGACCTTTTTGATGACTCTTACAAATATACAATGTGTGGCAAATATTAAATCAAAAACAGTTTTTCAATAATAAAGTGTATTAAGATTGCTAACCTGGAATGGGTTTTGGAGTTCCGTCCTAGTCTATGATCTGCATCCTCTTGCTGTGTCCGTTTTGCTTATTGATATGCCGGCCCCATATAAGAATCGCCTACCATAAACCGCTTCCAATTAAAATCGTACAGAATTACAGTACATCCAAAATTAAAACGTCCCAAATCGGAATATGTCCAAATTAGAATATGTCCATTTTTAAAATATCTCCAAAATTAGAATATCTCCATTTTTAAAATATCACCAAAATTAGAATATGTTCAAAGTTACAAGTCCCAAATTAAAGGTCCAAATTAAAGCCAAAATTAAACCTTTGTTTCGTTAATATTAGAAATGAATTTAATTAAATTGTTTAACTTACGTATATCTATTGATCGGCTTATATTTCGTTGCACAAATTCTCGCACTTTTAAATCTGATTTGTTTTGATTTTTACTTCACTAGTTACGTGAGTTTTTAACACCTTCGAACATAGTTGTTGCTCAGTTGAATATAGACTAAAATGTCGTTCCGTTACTATCGTATATACAAGCCCTTCCTCCAATTGTTTTCATTGGCGTATTTACAATCTAGGCTGATACTTTTGCCTTATCTAGCAGAACTCGGAATTTTTACAAATTCAGTATATTGCAGTATTATTCGAGGATTTCCAACTTTTGGCTTCCATTAACTTACGTATTTGGATGTTTGTTAATTTATCATATAATTGAACCGCCTGGTGTTTATTTGTTTCCACAGAGTATTGGTTTTCTGAACAAATGTGTTCTTTTCTAGTCACGTAACGATTTTCTAATAATAAATTATTTAGGATGCGTTTACGTTGATATTTTCGACGCAATTGTTAAATATTTGCAATGCCAATTTATCTGTGCTTCCCGGTGATTTAATCTTGATGCAATTTATTGAGTTTTAAAATCTTATCTTTACTTGTAAACTACACTTAAACATATTTATGTTCCCGTATATTTTACATACAGTGTCCTCTTAATAAACATTATGTAGAGTAACCGATTTACTCTTATAATTTCTGGAATTATTTGCTTTTCTTAAAGTTGAAGTTGTTTATATTTATTCTACGACCCCTATGACTTAATCTACCCTTAAACTACCCTATTATCATAGCAATATATATATATATATATATATATATATATATATATATATATATATATATATATATTACTATGTATTTTTCGCCCCTCGTTGTTGCGTCATTTAAATATAGATATAATAACGCCATACTCGAATGTGCTAAATGTCCAAGTGAACGCCACCGCTCTGTGTTTTTCTCTAATCTTCTAATCTTATTATGCCACGGCTAGTCCTTCTTAATTTACACAGAGTGTACAAAGTTACGATGATCAATTTTCATTTACTCCTTTATGATTACCTGTTTGAATTGATAAAACGAAGTCAATCAACATTCACATAATAAAAGAAAATAATATTTACTCTTCACAATTTTTGAAATTCTTTAAATACACCCTTCAATCAATTAATATTATATGGATTATTTATCCCAAAATTTATATCCTTTTTAACTTAATATAAAGTCACCAAAAACGACACCTTTACAAAAAAATCTGGAACGTTCGAGACCCTTTTATGATTTTTACGTAAGTTTCAACGTATTCAATGTTCTTGTTGACTCCTTACAAGCTTTAGAGAAAATTAATAAATTCAGTGTTAAAATTTAAATTAGAAAAGATTCCTTAAAACTAGGTAGGTCTGACCTCTGATCTCCTGCTGATTTGTTTCGTGTTGTGGATCAACACGTCCTCTATCTTCAATCGAAACCCAATGCTCTGCTTTGTACTCCTTATGTTTGAACAATAATTCAGTACGGTTACCCCTTGTTTCCAAAATTCACCTCGTGCTTTATTCTATATTTCTCTGGATACGTTTTGGACCTTTTCCTTAAATACCACTTGGAATTTGTAGGTTTGTTAGTATTATGAATTTAGAATTGTATTATAAGTGGACCAGAATTGTATTAGACGCGGATTAGAATTGGACCAGAAGTGGGCCAGAATTCCAGACTTCGGATCATAAATTAACAGCGTATTAGAAGTATATTAGAAGCCGTTTTCTGCAAAAACGGCAAAAGCTCTTCATATATTGTGCATCCTATTCTTATGCAGCACTATTTCACTATAATATAAATTTTATTTATCTGACGCGTAAATATTTGATTAAAAGTATTGTGGATTCGACGTGTTTCAAGTTGAGACTGACTGCCTTATCACCTCTGGGCGTTATATAGCTTTTTCCCACTACATTTGGATTGGTTTTCCAAACAGCCTTGCAGATTGTTGCGACCAACCTAGTATATTTTCAAGCTGATTTCTGAAGAAACTATTTTGGATTTTCATATCATGCTGTTATTTACTATTGTTATCGTTGCGGAACTTTTAACTTACGTCTGTTGTTTTGTGTAGATCAAGCTTTTGGAGAATTGTACAAAAATAAATGATGTAACACATTGCTGTTTTCGTTTATGTATTTATTTAACCTGATTTTTTAAAGTGCGTTTTCTTATCAAAGCGCTTATTGTTCCAGCGTAATTGCATGAAGATTTACTAGGTTTTATCTTATCTTCTGCGTATTTATTTTATAACTTGTTGAACACTCCTCGACGTAGTTTAATTACATGTATGATTATTTTTCTGCTGAAAACGCGTTCTATTATTGGAAGATATGCTTATTGGCATTGATTAAAGTTAATTACGGTCTATATACAGGGTGTTAAATGCTTGCTATTTACATAATGTGCGAATTATTTATTTTCCTGCTAAATAAATGCAGTTTTCTTATTCCCATTACTATTTACAGTTGCTACGCGACCCTTACTACTCAATACACCCCTAAACAACCCCTTATCACAGCATATATATATATATATAAATATTTTTAAGTAGTTTTTTACGCAGCGTAAGTTGATAAACTCGTACTAGCCCGATTTGTATTCGTCAATAAGCTCTCATTATTTTCATAAGAGTTTGTTTACAGATACATCTTATTTTATATATTGTTCTACACAATTTCTTATTGGGACTATAAATAACTTGTCTTTTATTAAATATATATATATATATATATATATATATATATATATATATATATATATATCGCTATGCTATTTATCCTTTTCTGGAATTCTCGTTCCACGTTGATGTGTCATATTACCTTATTGCTATGTTCATACTCGGCTTTCTACTCTGCGTCTCTAAACTTATACCTCTTTTTTATATATCTGCCACGGCTAGCTTAATCTATTCAACACAGAGCGCATTACGACACGACAATAAAAACTGTTTAACCTCCTTTATCTCTAGCTCCTATCTGTTAAAATAATGTAAATGAAGCAAACCAAAAATTTGTATAATAATCGACAATATCCACACTTTGTATTTTAATAACTTATTAATTTGATTTTATATTCAAAAATTAGCTCCTGAATAGAATATTAATATTTATCTGATTACACCAAAATTAGACTCCTTGAAAGTCAGCAAAAATACCACTATAATTACTTTGAAGCCCTTTTGAACGTGCAAACGATCTTTTATCTAGTTTTATAAATTCTCAAAAGATTTTTGATGACCCTTACAAATACTTCGATATCAATAATTGAAAATGTTAAAAATTTGAAATACAGTCTTATACTAATAAAGGATTATAAGTTTCTGACCTGTGTTTTTCCCTGTTTGTTTCCTGGAACTGCCTCTATATGTGGATGGTCAGCACCCCTGGATTGTTTCCAATTTGATTCTTTGTTACGGCTTCTTCCAGTTAATTCTTAGCGTAGTTTCCTCAACTTGTTGGCCAGAATAATTACTTAAATCTGTTTGAATTCTCCCTTCGGATTTTACCCAGATATTTGGTTTAGTTTTATTTTAATTCTTATAGTCTGCTTATTCTTTATAATTACTTGGAATGACTTGGAGTTTATACGTCGTTGTTTGAAGGCTATTTAGATTTGATCCGTCGTTATTTGAAGCTTGTTTCGAGCCCTAAATTCTTAAATATTAGAAATATATTTAATTAATGATTTACCTTACGTTTTTAAAAGCAAACGGCTGACTGATGCGGTTCGTGCCTTGGTTACAGAGATACTAGCTGTTTACAAGGTCCGCGTGCTATTTAAAGACTCCACCTACCTATTTTTCCTATTGGTTTTCCTCGCGTGTTCTTTGATTAAGACGTTGCATCTTGCGCTATCACTGCAAGACTCCGATATTTCTTCAAATTTCCTGTGCAGACTCTTTGTAAGACGCTTTATTTCTCACGTAGGCGTTCTATATTATGTAGCATATTTCCCAGAAAATCCAAATTTCTATTATATTTTGTCACGTCGTCTTATTTGTGTGCTATAGTTTAAATTTTATTACATCACGGACCGTCTGTTATTTATTGTTTATTACTCCAAATATGTTGAATTTTATGACAATACAATGTCTTTTGGTTACGTATTAACATTTCTATAATGACGTATTTGAATGCGTTTACTTATTTATGCGTTAATATTTTGAATGATGTTATTATTATAGCTAGGATGCCAGGTTGTTAACCTATACCGATTTTATGTTTATATTGATAAAACTCGTTGCGTTTAAAACATTACTTTTACTCATTTCTTTTCAATTCTAAAACTTATTATACGACGTACACGTTATTGTTCTTGCTAAATATGATCTGGTTATTACAGAATGAGCTTCCCTTTTATGAATTAAATTAGTTATGATTTATATACAGTGTGTTCACTATTGACTTTATGTAAAATTGTCGATTTACTCCTATTTAACGATGGAATTGTTTGGTTTTCTAAACGCTAATAATATTTACATGTATCTTACGACCCCTATGACTTAATATACCCTTAAATTACCTTCTTAGCATAGCAATATAGATATATATATATATTTTTATAAAAACTGATTACGGTTACTGAGGACCGAAGTATAAAAATTAAAAATTAAAAACTTGAATTGTAAGCGACGTTTCGTGAAATTTATTCACATTACCACAGCATAACACTTAAATAATTGAAAATAAATATATATATATATATATATATATTGACGTGGAAATTATAGGTTAAGGGGGTTAGATAGGTCTAGATAAAAAAATTTTAATGACTGTGTATATAGGAATAGAAACAATTTATTTACGCGCCAAATTAATTAGTTGTGACATTGAATACGGACGGATAATAACTTTATTTGTATTTCTAAATCAGAATGTTAAATTTGCATAACGTGTAGAAGCTTTAGAGTATATGAAACCCAAGGATACGCATAATTGGTTTCAATATTTTAAATCAAGCGCATCGGATAAGAAACGGAGCTTTTGGGTATAGAAAATCAATAATTTAAACGCATATTTCCATTTAACTGAACTAAACGTTCGTTACACAAAAATCCTAAGAAATGCTAAAACTCGGAATTATAATTTCAAACGGACAGTTTGCTTCATAGAAACAACCTGATAGTTAAAATGTCAAGTTCAAAGAACTTAAATGAACGTTGGCACAGAATGCTATAGAATCGTATTTAACGGTCGAGGCGAGAGCTACTAAAATAACAGATGCTTTGAAGGCAAAGTAAGACGGAATATCCGTCATGTAAAACAGACAGAGAACAAGTATAATAAAACATTGGTTAAAATACACGTCTAAAGTACGCGGTAGATTTGGAGGTCAACCACAATATCGATTTTCTGTTTGAGTGGGATTCTAAAAGAGACAGTAAATATGGGTTAAACGAGAAAAAGTAGCTAGGGGCTGGACGTTAAAAATGGGGGAAAGCAATATAATTGGTCAAATGCTAGACATTTTGAGAAGCTTGCGACGGTTACATATTGTTAAGGAGTTTTCAATGTAAAAGCACGGTGGACTGGGAATTTTTCGAATGTAGAAGTTCGTTACGTACAAAATTTGTAGAATCAATTATGAAAAATAAGCTTTTCGACAGAAATAAGGTCCGTAAGGGATGTACAAAATCATATAAATACACTAGGAGAGGTATTAAAGCTCTCTTACCTCTTACTTTGTACTGATTCTCGTAGGTCGCTTAATCGTTGAATTATAGTACAACATCCTAATTTAAAAGTGTGTAAAACGCTGTTAGTAACGTACATCGATAATTTATTAAAAGTGTGATTTGCACAAGTGAGTGCTGGCTGATAGACGGTGCTGTTACTACACGCAACGATCTAATAAAAGGATGGTACTAGGGTAAGCGAGTCGAGAAGTTTGACACAAGAATGCGTGAAGTTTAGTGATTACGAAAAGTTAAGCTTGGTCGAGACTAGTATCGGGGTAGAAACACTGAAGGCGGTGGCGGAGATTTGGATAGCGAGTGAAAATGAGTTGGATCTATGTATAATAACGAAGTGTGTGGACACAACGACGCGAGTTTTGGAACACATCTACAGAGGTGATGGTGGAAAGAAGCTTACCCCGGATAACGAAATTAATTTTTCTTGCTTTTGCTTGAACATTTGTGCTGGTATTTTGTGCTCGAGTGATTTGACTTATTGGGGGTGTATTTTATTACCTTAAAAACTCATTTGAAGGGATATGTAAAGGACAATTGATATTTATTATTTAAAGATGTTAACAAATGATTTTGTTGTAAGGAGTAAACGGGTCTTTAAGTTTGTTTTAAACAAAAATGCGATGTATAAAAGCATTTAAAGTAACTGGGTTATACTGAGCTCACCATAGGCCAGAATAAAAATCAATTTAGGGTTGCACGACGGGCCCATCTACTCGTCTAAAATAAAATTGTTGAAATAAATAGAAATCGTGAAATTTTAAAGGTTTAAGGATTGAGATTGTATATACAAATGTGTAAATATTTTTTTGCTAATAGAAACTTTTTAATATGTGTAAATAAATAGGTTATATGTCTTATTACATTATTTGAGTGGTAATTTCATTTGACTGTATATGTGAGAAAGAGTGAACTTAGGATGGTAGGTATTCAAGAAGAAGCAGATTTTAGAGCTAGCCAGGGTGTGCAGAAATAAGGAGGCATTCCAGAGGTATTTGTTTTTTATTAATTTTTTTTGAAAAATTTTATGACGGCCCAATTTGTGGGGTGAGAATCAAGTTTAGAGGAAATCCACTAAAATATATATATATATATATATATATATATATATTGTTGTAGATTCAGAGTTAAATTTGGGGTAAACAATAAAATTTCAACCACCCTGTATAGAGAAAAGAACAAATTATTTACGCGCAAAATTTATTTAATTCATTTAAGGAAAATGGACATGTATTGACGTATTTTATAATTAATATTGGTATGTTAGAAATTACATAAGCAAATGGAAATTCATAATTAATGTTAATTTATTTTAATTCAACACGTATGCGCAATAAGAGAACGTGCTTACGAAACAAAATCAATAATTCCAAGGCAAAAGTTCTTTGTAACAAGCAAACGTCAGTTTATCGGATACGACGAAAAATAAACTCTAAGAATTGTTGTGTTAAACGCTCGATAATTAACGAACACCTGCATTTTTAGAAAGTTACATTCGTCGAAATTATGAGCATATTAAGATAGGACTTCATAGAAAATATTTTCAACCGTCAGTTTGGTGTGAATAACAAGCTAACACAGTTCTTAAAGGGCAAGGGAAATGCACTATAGGTTATATACTACAGATAGAGACAGAGATAAAAACGTTGATATTTAAAATGCACGTACTATATCCACGTGGAGTGAAGATGGGCTGTCAACAATATCGATTTTCTATAATACAAGTGGGGTTTTGAACGCGACAGCAGACATGCATCAGAGAGAGATAAAGATAGTTTAGGCGGAGTTTTATGACTACAGAAAATAGTTTCATTGGTTAAGAACGGACAGTTTTCCAAACGTAGACAAACGCGACAGGTGGTAGCGCTTTCGAATACGTACGGTACGCAGACGAAATAAATTTCAGGAATTTTCAAAACGGTTGCATCAAAATTTGTAGAATTTTAATTTGAAAATAAGCTTTTCACGTGAAGTGTGTCCGGGGGTAACATTTTGAAATGATATATATACTCTAGCTAAATTATTACGCCTCTCTTTGTTTTATCTTCGCTTCTATACTACTGTACTACGATAGACCAACATTATAGTAGAGTTTTTGTTATGTGAGTATTAGATATGGTAATAATACAATAAATATAGTGCTAGCACGTGTAAATTATTAGTAGCGGCCTTCTATTTATTAACGCGAAATACGAGTAGTGTATATTAAATTAATAGAGGTCCGGCTACTACTATACGGAGCTAGAAAATCAATAAATAGAAGCATAATGTACGTGGGGTAAGCATCTCAAACAACCAGAATTGTATGCTGATATGGAATGGTATTATGTAACGAGGCGCTTGCTTGCAAATGGGGTTATCATGTGAATTCACTGAGTATCACAGCGCATGGTCACGAAGCCAAGATGTTCTGGTGATCGTCGTCGAAGGAATGGAATCCTGAAACAATCTCCAGGTAATTTATTTAAAATTTCTGTTGTCTGATAAACTTTTGTGAAATTTTGGTGCTGTGTTAGTGAATTTTTGGGGTTTATTTTTGGTTATATAAACTTATTGGAAAAGATACATGTACTGGACAATTTATTGGGGTTTAAATATTGGAAAGGAGTGTATTTTAAAACTTACTAGATTTTATTCTGAATATAAATTGTATTGTAAAGGGTAAACGGGTCTATAACTTTTGTATTAATTTATGCAAGGTAAAAGGCATATACAAAATAAACTGGGTTATTATGAGCTCACCATACTCCAGAGTACAGTCAATTTAGGAAAGTATAAGGGGCCCATCTACTCATATTTTACTGAATTTGTTAAAACATATTACATTTGAGTTTGAAATTTATGTATCAAACTGTTTTTTTATACTTGTGAATAATTTGTCTGTAAATAGTGGTAAATAAAAGATTGTATGATTGTTGTATTATTTGGTGATTTTTTTTAATGGTGTGCAAGTGTGAAGGAAGAATGGTTGTGTATTCAGGTATCCGAGAAGAGGCACAGCTGAGCTAGCCAGGGAAACTGCTGAAGATTTTTGAAGCAGAAAATAATAAGGGTAAGCAATTTTTTTTTAAAAAGTTGTGCAATTTTGAAAATTATTTTGATAACACTGGCAAAGCAGTAAACTTTTAATCATCCCGATCACGGCAATATATATATATATATATATATATATATATATATATATATATATATATATATTACTATGGATTTCTAGGCTAAAATCGAATTACATAAGGCAGACAATTATTTATTTGTAGGTACCCCGTGTATAAAAATCAATTTCTAATTTAAAATGTTTTTCAATGTGATAGAATAGGGATGGTACTATGTAAAATAATATAGGTTTAATTTTTGTGCTTCATTTCAGAATTAGGATAATGATTAATTACTAATAGGAACGATGGCAAAGTAAACAAATATATTAAAGCTTAGAAATAGTGTACAAATATGTTAGTATAAAAGCTTTTCATGTCAGGCGTAGTGTAAAAATCGATAATTTACGCAAGGAAGGTGAATTTCTTGAGGGTATAAAATAGTGTAGGGTAATATAAGCTTAAACATTTATGTAAGTTTCCAAGGTTTAGCAATCTTAAACAAGTTATAACAATTATAGATTTCAAAAAAGGGACGTGCAAAAAATAAAACGGTTTCAGTAAAGCTTTTAAACGTTAAGAATATAATAATTAAAGACTTCTACGTAAAAATCGTTAACGTGAACAACAGGTCTATAGTAGGGAACGGACGGTTACGTGTAGAAAGAGATCGATAAAATCAAACGAAAGACCATATTTGGCATACGTTAGAAACAGAGGTAAGATATCATATGGTCAGTTGTAGTGACTTTCAAACGTATGTAAGACGAGGACATTTTTAAAGGTAATAAGCGAGACAAGGATGCAGCGTGTATGCAGAAAATATCGATTTTCAAGGTGTAAGGAAAGGTAGGGTGAAAAGACTCCGAACAAGGCGGTTATAGAGGGAGAAGGCAAAGAGGTAGAAAACATGGTTTAGACAAAGATACAAGAAAAGTATAACTGACATAGGAAAGTTAGGTAGGGTAAGAAATAAAGGATAGAACATATTGTGATACGAGTGGAAGTGAGATAATGGTATGTACGTGCATATGAAAGGCGTGTTTTGGTTGTTTAGGCGTGATAGCAGTGGACAGGGGCTTCAGAGAACAGTAGAACGGTTAGAAAATTTAATGAGATTTTCGGCGTAAAATACTTGTTTGTACAACAAAATTCGAAGACGGTTGACAAGGGGCGGTTGAATTTACAGGGAATCGTCGAAGGTTTACGACGAGATTAGCAGATTGGAACGACGGTTGTGTTATTGTGTACGGTGATTTTGAGAATTGTGTGAGCCGTTGGATATGTTTTACGGGAAAAAGCTTGTTTGTTGAGAGTGGTGTGAAAATTTTCGAGGAAGGTTTGTTAGGGGATACGTGCAAGTTGGTAGGAGTATGGTTATATAAACTACCTGGAGGCGGAATACTTTCTCTTCTTTTTCTGATAATCTTCATCCTGGCTTCAACCTACTACAGTATGCGACTAGTGAGTCCGAGATTTTGAATTACAAGTTATTAAAAGCACATGTTGCTGCAATATTAAAATCAGTGTGAATTTTATAAAATTGATTTTGTAACATGAAGCAGCATGAACAGTAAGTAGCGACTTCTATATAGTTTGGTTGATGGTGCTTGTTGGACACTGGCCGGAAGAAGTGGATGTTCATGGACCAGTAGCGGCACTACAGAGGGTTTGGAGGTACCGTAATTTGGATGCCAAGCGATTTGGAGGAGTAATTGTTGTTCTTGATGGCATGCAGCAACGTGGAGTGATTCTGGTACGAACAGTCGGTAAAGGAGAGCATCTTCAGAAGTGGCTTTATGGTAGAGATCTGAATGAGAAGCATTCCAGGTAAATAAATTTTTTTTTTCGAAAAATTGTTGTTTGTGGTGCTTATTCGATGATTAAACTGTTAGTGTTGTTTTGGGTGTATTTTGTGAATTTATGAACATAAAATTAAACAATTTATCTTTGAGAAGAAAGTATTTAAAATATGATTATGTAAATAGGTGTATTTAAAATAATTGTGTATATTTTTGCATATGTACAAGGTAAACGGGTCATTTTTTGAAATTTTCAGTGCTGAAATTTTTGCACTCGTGTAAAGAAAAGTTTATACTATGAGCTCATATTAGACCGGGGAATGTAACGTAAGATTCGGGGATAGGCCCATCTACTTTAAAATAAGCATAGATAAATATAGATAAATTAGGAAATCATGACGCTATTTAATATTGAGGAGGATCATTAAATCTTTGATGTATGGATTAAGTAGGTAAAGACAAAGATTTTTGTGGTTTTAATTTATTTTGTCACAATAAAATAGGATGTACTTTTGTTAGTCGGATTGTCTTTCATTGAATAGAAGGGTAGTGATGTATTTCAGAGCAGATGAGCAGCCGTGGTAAGTATCCCTGAAGAAGCAGTGCAAAGAGCTGGCAGTGTGACGTCATTTATAGAGAGCATCTTCAGAGGGTATAAAACTAGAACATATTGTGACAAATAAATTCGAATTCAAATTTATTTCAGGTAATGATTATCGAATTTTTACAGGGGCTTGAGCAGTGGTTAATTCACAGAAATAATGGCGAACGTGTGGGGCTCCAACAGGACTCCGCGGCAATATATATATATATATATATATATATATATATATTCTTGAACTCACTCTCCTCCTTTAAACAAAATTTGTTACACGACTTTTGTCGTCGTCCCTAATTTACTATTCAATGTATGACTTCAAATCGAGGTGCTTTAGCAAACGTTTGGTTGGTTCTTTATTTACTAAACTTTAATCTCAGGGTTTTCTCACCTACTCACCGTGAGTTCAATCGTGAGTAGATGTGCACTACCCAACCAAACTGCACCCTCGTTTGTTTTACCACTTTTTTAATGTACTGAATTTACTATGTATGCCAAATTTTAACAGATCTAAGTTACCTGATGCCAAATTAATTTATGTAACTATTTTTGACTTTAATTTTGACGTTCTAATATATTCACGGTACTTACCAGAATTATACCACGCTGAAGGCCTTCTTTTAACTGCTGGCTCAAGTTCGAAATCACCGTACGCACTTTCACAAAAGATTCTCCAATATAGTCCGCTTGCGTACTGCCTCCAGGTGTTCTTAATCCAATTTCGTTTACCCAAACCTGAAATAATTTTACCCCAATTTAGAATTTAGCAAAAAACGTTATGTCAACTTCCCCTGCGTTAATTATTCCTCGTCGTACACTGCTCTCCTGTTCCTCTGCTTCTTATTCCAATTAATCCTCTCTTCGCTCAATCCAAATCAATCCCGCTGTCCTATTACAAGTCACTCCTAGTCCTGCTATTCCAATTATCCATACGATGTCCTTACTGCCGTTTAATCTGCTCAAATCACTCCAAAAATTATCTATGTCGACGTTGCCTTCTGTATCCACTCAATTTCCCTACTGCCGTTATACCAAATCTATCCAAAACCAACACCAATCTTCCTCAAAACTAAATAATCGTCGCTTTTCCCGTTGCACTATTAACCACTTTTAACCTTTTTAATACTCGTTGCCTTTATACTCTCGATGATTCATATTACTTTCACTTTGACTAAATAATACTCGCTGATACATATAAACTTTTATTTTAATAAATATTTTACAACTTTTAACGCAGGTTTCATGAAAACACGTCTTTATCTGAACAAATTCGAAAATTAAGTCCCTTATTTATTTTGCTTAGCTATAAAATCAACAACCTTAGCTTACTTGAATTACAAATTTTTAACATACAACATCCAATAACAATTCATCTTTCTTTCCGTGTCCAAAATACCTTCACTACCGTCTTTATAATAATTTTAAATTTCTACTATTGGTCCTAAACACTTCACCAAACTCCAATAACCTTTTACATTTCGATTCACTTTAAATTTTGATTTACAATTCGTCCAAAAGTTGATTCTATTAAAAGGAAAAGCCAAATAATTTACACACGACATGGACGCTTTGTTATATTGCAGATATCCATAAATGCGTTCGGCTTTCCGACGGCAAATGTACTCTCAACTGGCTCATAAAATATCAACTCAGTATAAAACCTCAAGTACCGTGCATTATATCAACGTCATAAAGTCATGTTATCTACCTTTTGGCACATATGTTTTTAAACTGAAATGGTACATACTTTAACGTATGTAAAGTATAGCAAAATTATAGTTTTTAAATTATTTGATCTGAAATATTGACCCTATCGTTTGGCATACACCCCTATTAATACAAATATACCTTTAGAAGCCTTATACCCCCCCCTTACATAATAATATATATATATATATTATAGTGGTTTTAAAAGATTAAAAATAAATATAAAAGAAACAATTTCAAAACACCCTGTATAAAGGAACAACCAGAAATTACGTGCGAAAGTTATATTAGTTAATTCATTTTTAAGTAACGGGTATTAATCAAATTGTACAAATAATGATAAATATTTAGTAGGTTTGCAAAGAAATTAAATGGTAGAAGCCAATGCCAGTAATTTATTAATTTAATTGAATTTAATTGAACGATTATTGATGTATAATATGCATAAAAGCGTTTAAAAACCCAATAATACCAAGGTGGAAAGCGTTGCTAACAAACAAATATATATCGGTGGGGTAGAAATAAGCCGAATTCCAACTCGTGGAAGTGTTGTGGTAAAACGTCAGTTAATTAAACACCTGCAGAATTTTAAATGTCAAGTTCCAATTATTTGTGTAGATAAAGAGGAAGATTCTACGTATATCGAGTAAACCGTCGCCTGGGTTCGTAGTAAATGCTAATGAGCGGTGAGTTAAATCACGTAAGAAGTCCACGTGGTGTAAATAGCAAATAAACAGAAATATCGATTTTCTACCACTCAAGCAAGGTTCGAAAGAGACGTAGAAAACGCATAAGCATGGGACAATGATAGTATAGGAGGGACTTGTAGGACGTCAGTAAATATACGATTGGTCGATATAGTTAGTTGAACGCGAGACATATACAAGCATAGTGTAGCGTAGTTTTCTGAAGATATAATAACGACGTACTGAAATTCGCGGGATTAAATATTGGTGGAGTGCAAAATTGTAAGAATGTGTTGTTATTAACAGGGGATTTCGGGTAAATGTGACCAGGAGAGGTTACATTGGAAGGATATAAATACTCTAGAGAGCTAGCACTCGCTCTCTTCTCTTTTAACTTTGTGTCCTTAATATTTCAAAAGCTTCAGACTACGTATGGAAGCTACCACGAGTTTTGTAAGTAAAATAAAATTATTTTAAATTTATATTGCATGGTGAGCTTCATAATTTTTACGCGGTGTGTGTGACGAGATTACATATTATTTTTAATTGGAGTATCACCTATAAAATTTTAACAAGCTCGTGTCGGGACATTAAGTAACCTGGTTTGATTTAAACAAATTGTGAAAGACGTATGTTTAAATGGAATTTGAAATTTGGTTACATCGTGGAGGCGGCGTTAGCAGTTCAACTTAGATGGAGTTCGTCTAGTAACAGCGAGAAACGGCCTGCAGACCTGATAGAAGAAATACATACCATCATCTATGGAGCAGAGATCTCCTAGAAATTTCCAGGTAACGATTTGAAATTGTGATTCTTATAAACTGTAAATATTGGGTGACGTATGAGAGTGATTTTCAAGGTAATGTAAATTATTTACGTATTGAACATAATACGTGTAAATAACTTTATTATGGTATTTAACTAGAAATTTGATGGTGTCTATAAAGCTTTTTAACGTTCCATCAGAACGTGAAATTTTGTGAAGAGTACATGGCTTTGTTTTGTTATTTGTTGTAAGAGTATGCAAAATAGAAAATCATACATAATTAGCTGGGTTATCATGAGCTCACCCTACCGCAGAGTTTACTTAGATTAAAAACAAAATAAATTATATAGAAGGAATTTCAGAGAAGGTATTATTCAAGGCCCATTTACTCCGGGTACATTTTATGTGTTTGATGTTTTAAAATATAATACAGGACATTACAAAATAGGGTTTACTGAAGTGTAATGTGATCAATGAAATATGAACAATATTAAATTTCAATTGTAAATAGTAATAAATAAAAGATTGTATGTTGGTTGTATTTTGTGGTTTTATTGCAAGTGTGTGTGTACGAATGAGAATATGAGAGTGAATCTAGATACCCAAGAGGAGGTCCAAATGAGCTAGCCGGAAGCAGTTGAAGAAGGCCGTTCAACCGAGGAAGAGAGGAAAACGGGTAAGAAATTTTTTTTTAAATTATTTAATTTGTGAATTTTCGAGTTTCGAAAATTTTATAAAATTTTCGAATATATTTTGTTGGTGAAGATTTTACCCGAGTTACACGGCATAATTATGACGGCCCAACGTTGGGGCTCGAATGTTTTTTTGAGAGAGTACTAAATTAGACCCGAGATCCACGGCAATATATATATATATATATATATATATATATATATATATATATATATTGAGTAGCAAGGGTCGTGTAGTAACTATAAATAGCAATAGGAATCAGAAAACTGCATTTATTTAGCAAAAAAATAAGTAATTCGTACATTATGTAAATAGCAAGCATTTAACACCTTGTATATAGACCGTAATTAACTTTAAACGATGCAAGTACGCATATATTTCAACAATAGAACGCGCATTCAGCAGAAAAATAGGTAATTTGTACATTATGTAAATAGCAAGCATTTAACACCCTGTATATAGACCGTTATTAATTTTAAGTAATGCCAGTGAGAATATCTTTTAACAATAGAATGTATATTCAGAAGAGAAGTGATCGGACATGTAATTGAGAAGTGTTCTACAATTTATAAAATAAAGACGCCGAAGATAAAAGATAAAACTTAACAAAGCTTCGGCAACTACGCTAAAACAATAAGCGCTTTGATAAGAAAACGCAGTTTTAAAGATGCATAAATACATGAACGAAAACAGCATTAGAGTTACATCATTTATTTTGTACAATTATCCAAAAGGCGATATCGACACAAAACAACGTATGGCAAAGATAATAAATAATAAAGTATCGATAGCAAATAAACACCATTACACGGAAATCCGAATTAATTACATCAGAAACAGCTTCAAAAATACAGGAAATATTAAAGACAAAACCTGGTTGGTTGAAATAATCTGCAGAACTGCTTGAAAACCCAACCCAGAGGTAGTGGGAAAATGCTATTTAACACCCATTCGGTGATAAGACGAGTCAGTCCACAACTGATGCACGTTAAAGCTACGACACTGTTAACCAGAAGTCCACGCGTAAAATAAACAAAGTATAATAGATCAAATTTATGTTACGGTGAAAATAGTGCAACAATTACGTTAAGCATATATAAAGAGTTTTTACCGTTTTTTATAGAAAACGGTTTCAAATCGGCGTCGAGAATAATACTTCTGGTATATAAAAGTTCTAATTCTAAGTGGATTCTAAGGGCAAAATTCTAATTCTAATTGGATTCTAAGGGGACAATTCTAATCAAATTTTGGTACAATTCTGGTACAATTCTGAGCTGTGTCGAAAGTATTTAAGGGAAGAGATTCAAGGCATATGCAGAGAAATATAAAATAAAGAAGCACGAAGTGATTTTGGAAAACAAGGGGTAACTAACTGTACTCAAACATAGGTTCCACTAAGCAGAACATTGGTATTCGATTAAGACAGCGAGGGGGTGTTGATCCACAACACGAACAACATATCACACGTCAGATCTACTTAATTTTAAGATATTTTTTAATTTAAATTTTAATATTGAATTTATTCAATTTATACAAAACTTATAGGGAAGTCAACAAGCAACATTGCATACGTTAAACTTACGTAATAAATCATAAAAAGGTCTAGAACGTTCCAGATTTTTTGTAAGGAGGTAGTTTTTGGTGACTTTATATTGAATTAAAAGTATATACATTTTGGGATAAATAATACATATGATATTAATTGATTGAAGGGTGTATTTAAAGAATTTCAAAAATTGTAATTATTATTTCCGTTCATTATATGAAATTAATTGACTTCGTTTTATCAATTCAAATAGGTAATCATAAAGGGGTGAAAAGAGAAAATTGATCATCGTAACGTTGTGTACTCTGTGTAGATTAAAAAGAGCTAGCCGTGGCATAATAATAATTAAAAAGATTAATTTGTGAGAAACACAGAGCGGTGGCGTTAAGTAAAACGTTCATTACACCGAGTACGGCGTTATCATATCAATATATATTATCGTGTAAATTATATGTAAAGAAGGATAGATAAGTCAAGAGAGTAATTATGTAAGGACCGTGTATATAGAAAACAGGAATAAATTATTTACGCTTCAAATTAATTAGTTTTGATCTTAAAACAAACGGATAATAGCATACATTTGTATTAATAAATCGTAATGTTAAATTTGCATAGTGTGGAAGCTTTGTAGAATGTAAAAACTCAAAGACAATACGAGTATAATTAATTTTAATATTCGAAGGTTGTAAATTGTGCATATCAAATAATAAGAGAGAGCTTTTTCTATATAAAATCGATAACGAACGCATATGTTTATTTAAACTAACAAAGCGTTCGTTAAAAACAAATCCTAAGAAATCCACAGTTTGAACAACATGGGAAAGTACAATTTCAAACTGGCAAACAGTTCGTAAAAAGACGGACAAACAAATAAACAAATTCCAGAAACCAGAATGTACGTTAGAACATAATTCTTTAGAAATTTTAGTAAACGGTCGAAGCGAAGGCTGCAAAATAGCAGGTGGTGTGAAAGCAAGTGGAAACGGGATACCAATAGCATAGGGTAAACAAGGATGACAAATAACAGACGTTGGATAAAACACTCATCTAAAGCGCGCGATAAGTTGTAGAGGCTAACCACAATATCGATTTTAAGTTGCTGTAGTGGGATTTTAACAAGGACAACGAATATGAGTTAGACGAGGATAACATAGTTGGAGGATAGACTTACGACAGGGGAAATAGTCGGGATTGGCTGATTGTATGTGGAATGAAAGACATTTCTAGGAACATTGTAACCGTTGTGCTTGATAGCCAGTGTTTTGGACTAAAGCGGAGTGGAACATGAAATTCTTAGTTTTGAAGAAGATCGTTATAGTTGAGATTTTCAGAATCAGGTTACGGTGGTGGTGATTTCGATAAAAACGGGGTACTGGAGGTAGGTTTCAACGCTTATAAATACACTAGGAAATGTAGTGGGGCTCTCTTACTTCTTCGGTTCGCTTCAGTCATATATGGTAACATCTACGTTAAAAATATTTTAAATCGGTGATAAGTGCAGTCCGTTTTAATTTAAATTAAAAGTATTTGAAAGTACAAGTAGGTGCTAAGTTAAACGGTGCTGTAAGTAAATACATTCGAATAACGAATAAAAGATGTTACTGAGGTAAGCGAGTCTAGTTAATTTTTCTGAGCAAGGGTGCTGGTTGTATGGAAGATTCAGAAGCTGACTAACATGTTTGGACAAGTACATGGGTAGCTGTATCGAAGGCGACTGCACAGCATTGGATGAGTTTGATGTACATGTAGCAAAGGGAAGTTCGATGGAATGCAACGACGAGGTTTGGTTGGACGACATCTTCAGAGGTGACGGTGCAAAAGGTGTACACCAGGTAACGAAATTTGTTTCCTTTTATTATTGCCTGAACATTTTGTGCTGTTATTTTGTGCTAGAGTGATTTGACATATTGGGTGTATATTTTATGAACATAAAAGCTAATTTGAAGGTTATATGAAAAAGACAATTTGAGTTTATTATTTGAAGGTGTAGATACATAACGTATAATTTTGATGTAACGAGTAAACGGGTCTTAAAAGCTTGTGGAAAACAAAGATGCGACTTATTTATGCATTTAGAGTAACAGGGTTTATACTGAGCTCACCATTGACCAGAGTAAATTTCAATTTAGGGTTTCAAGATAGTCCCCTCTACTTGAACTATAAAAAAAAATGTTGAAATAAATTAAACTCATTAAACATTAAAAGGATTTAATGGTTGATATTGTAAAATTTTAGGAAGATATTTATATCCGATTTTGTAAATATTGAGCTGGTGGCGTAAAATTTTGATTTGTATAAATGAAAGGTTGTATGTTTCGTTGAATTATTCGAGTGGTAATTTTATTTGGTAGTCTAAGTGAGAGAGAGAGTAAGCATAGGATAGTTAAGTATCTCTGAAGAAGCTGGAAACAGAGCTAGTCGTGGTATTTCTGATATAGAGGAGTTTTTCAGGAGATATTGTAATGAAAAGTTTTTTTAATTTTGTAGGTGTTAACTCTATAATCACGAAGTCCACAGCAATTTTATGACGGCCAAACAATGGGGCTCGAAAGTAATCACAAACTCCACAGTCCATAAATATTTTAGATAGTTAATTACACAAGGTAAGTTGATAAATAGTATAGTATGACAGTGAATAAGATGAAATAATAACTCAGACTTTTATGCAAAGCCCAAATGATCATTTCAAATCGAGCTAGTAATTGAAAGATGGAAAATATAAGGTCTTGGACAGGATTTGAACCTGTATCCTAGTTTTGCCGGAACCATGCGTTTACCAATTACGCCACCGAGACCGATGACACAATTGGAAATTTACAAATTTGAATCGTGTACACAACTATACATGTACCTAACTTTCAATTACATTTGATATTTTTGTCAATCATATCTGACATTGTCAAGTTTTTGGTAAACGCATAGTTCTGGCAAAACCAGGATACAGGTTTAAATCCTGTCCAAGACCTTATATTTTCCATCTTTCAATTACTAGCTCAATTTGAAACAACAAATTTTTAATTTTAAGGTGAAATTTTCTTGTATAAGTAGAAAGGAGTATTTAGCAGTTTATGTTTTTGATTATGATGAAAATTTGGGTCTGTCTTTGAGCTCAATTAGACTAACCTGTTTAATTAACGTAAAGGGGTGGGAGATGCTCCCTTTTATCCAGACTCAGGTCTGCAAATATTGTTTATTTAATTAGTATGCATCCTACAAGGACTTTAATTCTGGATGCAAATTAAAATGATGACAAATTTAAACTTGAAATTTTATGATACTGAAATTTATGCTGAAATTTAATTTAGAAATTTTAATGTATTATGAATACTGATGTAAATAGAGTTAACGTTGATGTTTGTGGTAGGAATGTGTTTTTTTTTTTATGAATGAGGATGAAAGTTTTAACTAGGAGAGCAGCCGAGGCGGAAAGAGTAAAGAGGCGATTATCAGAAGAGATTCAACAGGGCGAAAATCACAGCAAATCTTGGTGCCCAGTTCGAGAGGCTCGAATGTTTTTTTTTACTCAGGTGAGGCTTTTTGTAGGTTTCACAGCAATATATATATATATATATATATATATATATATATATAATTCAAAATTGATTTGTGGGTTTGAGGTCTCTGGATTAAGTTGAAAACTCTTTTTATGGCCTAAATTTTCGAATTTATTTTAAATTCTTGATCACAGGCTATCTAAAAATTTTTATACGCTAGATTATAAATGTGGTACATACATAAATTATAAACTTACAAACTTGAGGTTAATTGAAAACTAACATAACAAACATAATAAAAATCTTGGAAAAAACGTGTAAAACTAACAAAATTAAAAGTTTTTAAATATAAATTGTAAACATTAAACTTGTATATACATCAATTTGATGTCATAAATTTTGAAGTAAAAATTTTTTGTTTCATAGGATATAAGATAACTGATTTGTTTGATGACAGAGTATCTAGTACATGAGTATGTGTGAGTGTTCATGTATATTATATGATGTGACTGTCTAGTGTATACGTGCGTGTGTGTGTTTTTAGATATAATAGATTTTATTTTTGAAAGTAGTTGCTTTAGTTTTAATAATAAATTTTTTCAGCAAATATTTGGATGACCTATGGGCTCAAACATCAGTCCGGTACTTGCTGATCTAGTTATGAATACTCTGTTAGACAATGTTATTGCTAATTTACCTTTTAAAATACCATTTCTCAAAAAATTTGTTGATGACACCATAACAGCAGTTCTTGAAGATAAAATAAGTGAAACTTTATACATATTTAATAATTATAATCCTCACATACAATTTACGGTTGAAAAAGAATGTAATAGAACAGTTCCATTTCTTGATACACTACTAATAAGAAACAATGAGAACAAAATTATTTTGGATTGGTATCAAAAAGCAATACATTCAGAAAGATTTTTAAATTTTTTCCTACCATCCACTATCAACAAAAATAAATATAATATTAGGTTTAAAACAAAGAATAAAAAGAATTTCTCATCCCTCTTTGTACCCAAAAAACATAAAATTTTTTACTAATATATTAAGAACTAACAGTTATCCGCTCCACTTAATAAAAAAATTACTATTTGAACAATTTAATCCTAAACCAAACAAATTAAATGACAGTAATCAAAACAGTACCAATCAAATATTCACTTACAAAACAATATCATATATTCAACATTTAACACCAAAATTAATAAAAGTTTTTAAAAATGAAAAAATAAAGTTTACTAAACGAAACGTACTAACATTACAAAATATTTTTACTAAAACTAAAAACAAAATATCTAAAATGAACCAGAGAAATTTAATATATAAAATTAATTGTTTAAATTGCGTTCACTCGTATGTTGGGCAGACCTCTCAACTATTAAAACAAAGGATAACTCAATATAAGAGTGACATAACTATCAAACCAAAAGCATGTGCTTTAACCACACACGTAATAGATAAAAATCACAATATGGATTTTGAAAATCCATACATCTTAGAAATAGAGAACAACAAATCAAAAAGAATTTTTTTGGAAATGTATCATATTTATAAAACTAAAAATACAATAAACAAGAAAACAGATATTAGTAACTTAAGTTCCATATACACATATTTATTAAATTTTAAACAAAATTAATGACAAAAATTAAACTAAACATGCACACACACACACTCACACACACACGCATGCATATACTATATACTCACATCACATAATATACATGAACACTCACACATACTCATGTACTAGATACTCTGTCATCAAACAAATCAGTTATCTTATATCCTATGAAACAAAAAATTTTTACTTTGATGTATATACAAGTTTAATGTTTACAATTTATATTTAAAAACTTTTAATTTTGTTAGTTTTACACGTTTTTTCCAAGATTTTTATTATGTTTGTTATGTTAGTTTTCAATTAACCTCAAGTTTGTAAGTTTATAATCTATGTGCCACATTTATAATCTAGCATATAAAAATTTTTAAATAGCCTGTGATAAAGAATTTAAAATAAATTCGAAAATTTAGGCCATAAAAAAGAGTTTTCAACTTAATCCAGAGACCTCAAATCCACAAATCAATTTTGAATTACAAATATTTAGGTCGTAATTATTATCACTTTATATATATATATATATATATATATATATATATATATATATATAATAGAAATGGGAGCAAATTATTTACGCGCCAAATTAATTAATTTATATAAGTGAAAACGGACGGTTATTAAAATATTTTTCTATTTGTATATTGGAATGTTAAAATTGCATAAGGAAGAAGCTTTTGAGTATATAAAAACTCAAGGATAAGGAAGTAATCGTAATAATTTTAAATCCAAACGCATGAAAGCAGAAACAGAGCTTCCATGTATAGAAAATCAATAATTTTAAACGCAAATTTTCCATGTACATAAAAGCCAACGTTCGTTTATACAAAACTAAGAAGGAAAGAATCTAGGAATTGTTATTTTCAACGAACGGTTGTTTCAAGAAACACCTGTTAGTTATATGTCAGGTTCATAGAATCTTAAACGAACGTTATCACACAAAATTCCATAAAAATTGTTTGCAACGGTCGATTTGTATAAGCTGCTACAATAACAAGTGCCTTGAAGACTAAGTGAAATAAACGATCGATGATGTAAAACAGACAGAGAAACGTATAAATAAAGCGTTGGATACAACTCACGTACGAGATACACGGGTAATTGTGAAGATCAGATACAATATCGATTTTCTGTAACTTAAAAGGGGTTCTAAAGGAGGCAACAAATATGCGTAGAACGGAGATGTATAGCTGATAGGTGGAGCGTTGTGACGAGGGAAAATTATATCATTGGTTTAAAGCTAGGCAGTTTCAAGAAGAGCGTGTCCGTGAAGGGTATCGCCAAAATTATTTGTAACAGCTCGACGAACGGAGGATTTTTCAGAAGTAAGTTCGTTACGTTCAAAATTTTAAAAAGCAATTTAGAAAAGCTTTTAAAGAGAAACAGGTTCCAGAGGGAGTTTTGAAAATCGGATAAATACACGAACAAAGATATTGAGGTTCTCTTTCCCTTTAGATCTGAGTACGGGCTTAGTTCTGCAACGTAATAGTAGTAAATGCTCTTACGAGTATTAATTACTGTGTTTAGTCGGTAAAGTTACATATAACATCCTGTTCGAAAGTATGTAAAGTTGTAATAGCGTACCGAAAGAAATTGGAAAACTGATATTGCTCGAGTTGGTGCTTTTGTTTAAATAAAAGGTGCCGTTACTACAACGACTCGATTAAATTAAGGGATGGTATTTGGGTAAGCGAAGCCTAAAACTTAATTTGTATGCATGACGTATCTGGTATGGAATGTTACGTTTGAGACCAGGCTAATATCTGGATAGAAGACTAGAGGTGGTAGCCCAGATCTAGATGGTGGGGGATCAGTCGGATCCTGGCACAATCGAAGTAGATGGACGCAACGACGAGAGGTTTTTAGTAACCATCTTCAGCGGTGATGAGGAACGAAGGCGGCTCCAGATAACGAAATTTAATTTGTGTTGATATTTTTGTGTTTGTGTGTTTCGACTTATTGGGGGTGGATTTAGTACCATAAAACTTGTTTAAAGAGATATATGTGCTAGACAATTGATTTTTGATTATTAAAAAGGTCTATTGATGATATATAAATGTTTATTCATGCTCTAAAAATGTTGTTGTAAGGAATAAACGGGTCTTTAAATTTGTTTTCAATAAAAATGTATAAAAATTGTATTATTTGATTGGTAATTTCATTTGACTGTGTGTGTGTGTGTGTGTGTGTGTGTGCGCGCGTGCGTGCGTGCGGACGTGCGTGCGTGCGCGCCGCGTGAGTACGTGCGTGCGTGTGGGCGTGTGTGTGCGTGTACGCGTGTTCGCGTGTGCGTGTGTGCGTGTGTGCGCGTGTGTGTGTGCGTGTGTGTGTGAAAGGTATGTATTTAAAATGATTGGTATTCAACAAGAGGCCAATTGCTGAGCTAGCCAAGGTGAGCAGAAATACGAAGGCGTCCAAAAGGTAGAGTAAGAATTTTTTTTTATTTTTTTTTTGACAAATTTATGTTGGCCCAAGTCGAGCGCACGAATTTTGCTGAGTTCCACGGCAATTTTATAATGCCCAATTCGTGGGACTTGATTGGTTTTTAGGAAAAATGCGAGTGTTCCTGACTTCCACGGCAATATATATATATATATATATATATATATATATATATATTGCCGTGGAAATAGTGTTGCGATCCACTATTAGGCAACCCGTCAAACATACAAACGCTCGGGGCACAGCGCCTTCTCAAGGATTCCAGAATTCTTCTAGAAATTACGGGAGCATGAGTCATTTTTGTAATCCAGAGTATATATAAGACCGATAATGAATGCAAGAGTCAGTCTATACTAGAATGTCGTATATAAATTATAACGTTGTAAAGTAGTAGTAGTTTTGAGCTTTTAAAGGTGTACATAAATGTGATATGCTGTGTCTAATGTACATGCAGCTTGTAGTATACATAAATAAATAGAAGTGTATAAACAAATAGTTGTGTTAGTGTTGTTAATGAACCTATGGTAAAGAAGATAGTCTAAGAAGATATTAGTGCTTGTAAATTCATTAGTGTAATAGTGCTTCATTGTTGAGTGGACTGAAAACATCTATAAACAAGGCATATACTGTTAATTAGACTTGTGAACAGTGAGTAATAAAGACCATTATTATTACTTGTTTTGAATTAAAGAAACGCGGTAGCAGTAGCCCGTTACACTGGTGTCAGCCTGTGTGGGGTATATAGTGATTAATTTAAAACACAAGTCTAAAGACTTTTAAGTAGTTTGTATATGCCAGTTACAAGAAATCAAAGTAAAATGGAGGCAGAAACTTTAATGAACTTCCTTAAGGATTTTAAATCCGAAATGCAAGTGACACTAACTGAAAATGCTATAAAAATAGATGAAAGGTTTACTGAAAACGTTGAGAAAATGGAAAGGTTAAGTGAAAATGCTGCCAAAGTGGAAGAAAAGTTGAATGAAAGTACAGCCACGTTAGAACAAAGATTAAAGAAAAGTTCCATTGCCTTGAAAGAAGATTTAACTGAACAGGTAAAAACAGTTGAGCAAAAGTTGGATAATAAATTGGTAAAAATGGAAGAAGATGTGATGAGACTTCAAGAACAAATGATTTCACTAACAACGCGACCACTTGAATTACCAAGCCAAGTTGTTAATCAGAACATTCCAGAAATAAGAACCATGGAAAGAAGCGAGTCAATTCCGTCTAAATTTAAAGTAAAACCACCTACATTCGATGGTAAAACACCTTGGCCCACATATTTGAAACAATTTGAAGCTGCTGCAATAGACAACGGTTGGTGCAACAAAGAGAAGGCTATCTCCTTAATAGTGGCCCTACGGGGGGAGGCTCTTAACATCTTACAAACGATTCCCGATCACCAGCAGAATGATTACGGCCTCTTAACATCAAAGCTTGAGATGAGATATGGAGATGCTCACCTTCAGCAGGTTTACCACGCACAAGTTAAGAACCGCTCGCAAAGACAAGTGAAAGCCTGCAAGAGTTCGAAGCTGACATTGCCAGGTTAGTTAGATTGGCATACCCAACGGCACCAGATAGCTTCCTCGAACAACTTGCTGTCCAAACATTTGTGGATGGCGTTAAGGATGGCGAAATACAGCAAGCGCTAAGACTAGCACGGCCAAAAATGTTAGATGATGCACTGGCCCATGCGCTTGAATTTGAAGCAGCTAAGCAGACATCACATAGGGTGAGTCACAAAGCTCGGTCTGCCTTAGAGGAACCTGGTCAAGCTCAGAACAGCATAGATGAAATAATCAATCGTGTGTTTGAAAAGCGAAAGGCGGAAAGGCTGAAAAGACAACGACCGCGGAGATGGCGTCTACGATGCTGGAGCTGCGGTGAAGTTGGCCATATGCAGAGACGCTGTACTCAACCAAAGAAACAACCGGTTGTGCCAAAGCTGGTCCATGTAAGGGGGCGAACTTCGACAGCACAGCGTAGTGCCCCGGAGATTATCATCCGTGCTGCATCGTCGGTAGAAAGTCTGGACAGCATTTATATCGATGGTAGAATTAATGGTAGGGTTGTCCGATCACTTGTGGATACAGGAGCGACAAGAACTATTGTGAGACCAGATTTGGTTGGTCGTGGAAAAGTGCTACCTGTATCGGTGTGTCTCCGAACGGCAAGTGGTGAGAAGATTGGTACTCACGGAGAGACTGCCGTTATGTTGACAATTGGGGACAAATTAATTAATCATCGAGTGTTGGTAGCTGAAATTACAGAAGAAGTGATCTTGGGAATGGATCTCATGAGAGAATATGGGTTTCATGTAAACATGAAAAAAAATGTGCTTCGGATAGATGATGATGAGATTCCATTTCAAGGTAGGAGTACCCAGACGATGCAAGTACGAATGATTTGCGATGTGAAAATACCCGAGAAGGCGGAAATGATAGTAATGGGACACCCGGATGGTACGCTCCGGGAAGGACAAGTATGCATGATGGAAGCAACTGAATCGGGAATGGGTCAGGAGGATTGGAAGAACGCTGGTAAAGTTTCGAAATATGGTACCAGTAAGGGTGCTGAACATTAATCCCCATACAGTGACCCTGAAGAAAGGCATGATTGTGGGAAGTTGCATTCCAGTATGTCATATTAAACGTTGTGTGGACGACACGAAAAATAAACCAACCAACGGTTGCTCACAGAAATTGCTGGATATGTTGATACCCTCGTGTCAAGGATTAAATGGCGACCAACTGGGCAAGGTAAAAGAACTGGTCGGACGATATCGAGGTGTGTTTGCACTGGATGATAGTGAGAAAGGAAGGACGAATGTTGTGCAACACAAGATCAATACTGGAGATGCGCAACCGATAAGACAACACCCCAGGCGGCTTCCTTTGGCAAAACGTAAGGAAGCCGAGCAAATTATCACCGATATGGAAGAACAGGGAGTGATTGAACCTCGAATAGTCCATGGGCATCCCCGGTAGTGCTTGTCAAGAAAAAGGACGGGTCGACAAGGTTTTGTGTAGACTACCGGCGGCTTAATAACGTGACAAAAAAAGACAGCTATCCTTTGCCCAGAATTGATGACACCTTAGATACTCTATCCGGATCTAAATGGTGTTCGACCTTGGATTTGAAAAGCGGATACTGGCAGGTAGGCTTGGAGCCAAACGATAAAGAAAAGACTGCGTTTACAATTGGAACTGGATTATGGCAGTTCAAGGTCATGCCATTTGGATTATGCAATGCTCCTGCTACTTTTGAACGATTGATGGAGTCGATACTGCGTGGACTGTCCTGGAAAACATGTCTGGTGTACCTAGACGACGTGATAGTGTAAGGCCGGTCTTTTGAAGAACACCTTAAAAACCTAGAGGAGATATTACAAAGATTACGCGGGGCAAACCTTATATTGAGTCCCAAGAAGTGTCACCTATTTGGAAAAGAGGTGAAATACCTAGGACATGTCGTTTCAGAGACCGGAATAAGAGCTGACCCTGACAAAATAAAAACGGTACAAGAGTGGCCTACACCAGCAGATATACACCAACTACGCAGTTTTCTAGGATTGTGCACATATTACCGACGTTTTATACTTGGGTTTGCGAACATTGCCAAACCGTTAACGAAATTAACCGAAGATGGACAAGAATATGATTGGAATGACGACTGCCACAGTGCATTTGAACAACTGAAACGGCTACTGGTTACAGCACCAATTTTGAGTTATCCACGGATGAAGGGGAAATTTGTGTTGGACACCGATGCCAGTAACACAGCTATAGGAGGCGTTCTTTCTCAAGTGCAGGACGGACAAGAAAAAGTTATTGGGTATTTCAGCAAGGTCTTGTCGCGGCCAGAAAGGAACTATTGTGTGACAAGAAGGGAGCTGTTGGCCGTCGTCAAATCCGTAGAGCACTTTTATAAGTACTTATACGGCCGTAAATTCCTGTTGAGAACAGACCATGCTGCACTGAAATGGTTATTGCAGTTTCGAAATCCTGAAGGGCAAGTGGCAAGGTGGATAGAGCGGCTGCAGGAATATGATTTTGATACGGAACATCGTGTAGGAACTAGCCATCGGAATGCAGACGCTTTGTCAAGGAGACCTTGTCCGGTGGACTGCAATCATTGCTCCAAGATGGAAGAGAAAATAAGTGTCATCCATAGAATGACAGTAACCGATGATACTTGGCAACCCGAAAGAATGCGAGAAGACCAGGAAAATGACGCCGAATTGGGACGTATTATTGAGTGGAAAAATAGAGGACAACGACCAGCTTGGGAAGAAATTAGTATTTTAAGTAGGAGCCTGAAGGCATACTGGGCACAGTGGGACTCCTTGATGATGGAAAATAGAATCTTGAAACGACGCCTGGAATTTGAAGATGGCACTGAGAGACTTCAAGTGATAGTGCCGAAAAGCAGAGTGCCGGAAGTGTTGCAGCACTTGCACGATGGTATTTCCGGAGGGCACTTTGGCGTGAAAAGAACTCTCGAGAAAGTGAGAGAAAGATTCTATTGGCTGAACTGCAAAGATGATGTGAAGGAGTGGTGCCGGAAATGTGAATTGTGTGCCTCTGCAAATGGCCCGGTCTCAAAACGGAAAGCCCCAATGAGACAGTATAACGTGGGGAATCCTTTTGAGAGGGTAGCCATTGATATAGCTGGTCCGTTTCCTGAATCAGAGAAAGGAAATAAATACATCTTGGTTGCAATGGATTATTTTACCAAATGGCCGGAGGCATATGCTATACCTAACCAAGAAGCCGAGACGGTTGCAGATGTACTAGTCAGGGAGTTGTTTTGTCGGTTTGGAGTTCCGTTGGAATTACACTCCGATCAAGGTCGAAACTTCGAATCAGCATTGTTTCAAAACGTCTGCAAGCATCTTGGAATCAGGAAGACTAGAACCACGCCACTTCATCCCCAATCGGATGGAATGGTTGAAAAAATGAACAGGACGTTAGGAAGTACCTGGCCAAAGTTGTCTCTGAACATCAACGAGACTGGGACCAATATCTGCATTTGTTCCTACTGGCGTACCGATCTTCGGTACATGACAGCACAGGGTACTCGTCCGCTTGCGTAATGCTAGGACGTGAATTGCGGCTACCATGTGATCTTCGGTTTGGATTTAAACCTGGAGAAGAGATCGCAGGTGAAGATTACGTTAGTAAGCTTCGTGAAAGATCAAATAGTATTCACGAAAACGTCCGAAAGAATATACAGGCAGCAAGCGATCGAATGAAATCACAATATGACACGAGAGCACAAGAAGGTGGTTATCAACCTGGAGATTTAGTGTGGTTGTACAATCCACAAAGAAAACGTGGATTGTCGCCAAAACTACAAAGACAATGGGAAGGGCCGTACGAAGTGTTAAAAAGAATTAATGATGTAGTGTACCGGATCAGAAGATCCCCTCGTGGTAAACCGAAAGTGGTACACTTTGACCGTTTAACATCCTACGCTGGCAACAACCAGGAAGACTCGAATAATGATAATGGTGTTCGGCAAGTTATTAATCATGAGCCAAATGTAGATTTTGAGAGCTTTATGGCGGCGTATGGTGGTTCGGCTAAGGCGAGATTTGGCGTTGTTGTTGAAAAACAGCAAGATTTGTTTAGAGCACCAGAAGAGTATTCCCTTGCACATTGCGTAGCCCAAGATTTGTCAATGTCAAGGGGAATAGCTGTTGTTTTCAAGAAAAAGTTTGGATGTGTGGATGAATTAGTACAACAGCAGCCAACTGTAGGAAAATCTTTGGTCCTTCAAGATAAAAATCGTTATGTTTACTATCTGGTCACCAAAAATTCTTCATGGCAGAGACCTAGTTATGGACATCTATGGGAGGCTTTGCTAAATCTTAAGGCGCAGATGATGGAAAATGGAGTAACGAGACTAGCGGTGCCCAAGCTGGGCTGTGGACTGGATCGCTTAGACTGGAGGATAGTCCGAAATATGCTAGAAGTAGTTTTCCAGGGAACCAACGTCCAGGTTCTTGTTTGTTGTTATCGACCGGTTGCCTACCAAGACCAGGAAAAGAGTGTTGACTGTTACTTCCAACGACGCGGTGGATGCACCAGAGGAGATAGCTGCCGATACCGTCACCAGTCATCGAATTGGCGTCAAGATGGATTTACAGTTACGAGACGTAACGGTTTTAAAGAGGGGGCAGTGTTGCGATCCACTATTAGGCAACCCGTCAAACATACAAACGCTCGGGGCACAGCGCCTTCTCAAGCATTCCAGAATTCTTCTAGAAATTACGGGAGCATGAGTCATCCTTGTAATCCAGAGTATATATAAGACCGCTAATGAATGCAAGAGTCAGTCTATACTAGAATGTCGTATATAAATTATAACGTTGTAAAGTAGTAGTAGTTTTGATCTTTTAAAGGTGTACATAAATGTGATATGCTGTGTCTAATGTACATGCAGCTTGTAGTATACATAAATAAATAGAAGTGTATAAACAAATAGTTGTGTTAGTGTAGTTAATGAACCTATGGTAAAGAAGATAGTCTAAGAAGATATTAGTGCTTGTAAATTCATTAGTGTAATAGTGCTTCATTGTTGAGTGGACTGAAAACATCTATAAATAAGGCATATACTGTTAATTAGACTTGTGAACAGTGAGTAATAAAGACCATTATTATTACTTGTTTTGAATTAAAGAAACGCGGTAGCAGTAGCCCGTTACAATATGATCTGACAAATCAAGTAACGAACTGCTTTAAATATAAACTATAGGCTGTTTAATTAAAATATATATATATATATATATATATATATATATATATATATATATATATTGTAGGTAGTTTTTTACACAAGGTAAGTTGATAAATACTAACGTATTACAGTTAATAAGATGAAATAATAACTTAGACTTTTCCATTTTTCAAATATTAGCTCGATTTGAAATGATCATTTGGGCTTTGCATAAAATTTAATCTATGGGGTGAGTTGGCAAGCTGGGTTGTCTACCTGCAGTGATAAAGTTAAATTTCTGATTTTAAAGAATCTATATTTGGCCAAAAATTATCATAAATATCGCCCAGACATGTGGCATTCATAATAAGTGACGCAGGCCAATGTGGGATTAATAACAATTAAAGTGAAGCAATTTATAAGAAGAAGCGGCCAAGGACGTGGGGCGTTATAATATTACAAGGGAGCATTTATAATAAGTAGATAATATATATATATATATATATATATATATATATATATATATATATATATATATATATATATACACACATATATTATTAAAAGAAATATTAAGCAAAATATCACTTACCCTGTTTTACTCATATATTGATGAACAACTTCAACATCAAGAGATCGTTTACTCACAGCTGTTTTGGAGGTCACTTCAGGCACTTTTAGAAATGCTGTATCATTTGAAAATTCTAAGCAAGACGTAGCTGGTGGTTGTATAAATCCCAACGGCACTGTAAAAATTATCCAAGCTGCTACCGACAAAAGTAACAATATTTTTCCTTTTCTCCAGCGATCCGCTAAACTACCCCAAAAAGGAGCTGCTAGAAATTCCACAAACGGACGAGATCCTATTAAAAATCCGCACTGAGTAGCATTCATGCCCATTTGTTTAAAATAAACACCCATTAAAGGGAAAAGCGAACCGAATGCAGAATAGAAACAGAAATAAAAGCTCTTTACCACTAATAATTCTTGATCCACTGTACCGCATAATAATTCTAAAATATCAGACCTTCCTCGAATTTTATGAGTTGATTCCTTTGGCTGAGGGTAACTGAAACATATTGTAAGCAAGAAAAGTAAAATTTTAAACTCGTACTTGGAGGCGTCGACTTCTCCATACGCATCTGGATCAACTTTAGGCCGTGGTGCGTGTTTATCCATGGGACGTTGAGCTGATGAGTATTCATAATCGTCCTCGTCAAGCTTTTCCATGTTCACTAAGAGAATATTCAGCAGAACTAAATGCCTATTCAAACCGTCAGGAGTCGATCGATATTGCCCGGCGCTAGAGCGTCGCGGCGACAATTGCAACTACTAAACTAGGTATTTAGGGCACGTTCATTTATGAATGAACTTGAGAAAGCACTTAACGATTAATTGAAGTGATTCTGTGCAAAATTTTAGCTGGTCCTTTTGAGAATCTTTCTATGAATCGAAGTGAAACGCTGTAACTACAACAGAAATTAATAACAAAAATACACATTAGATTGTGTTTAAAAATAACAGAAAAACGAAACCTGGAAATATTTGTAGGGTTATTTTAACAGTACACATAAACGCCAATATACAGGGTTACTACAAATAAATTATCGGATTTTAAAAATATATATTTCAGAAGATGTTACAGATATAATTGTTACTAACATAGAAAGAGGAAAATGTTCAAGTTTAAAAAGCGCGTTTGCGAGCGTTGCTTTACACGTCTCGGTAGCGTCACGACCCCAGTGAACAAAATGGCGACTATGCACCAGAGCAAAAATTTTTATCTTAACCATCCTCCCGAGTCTTTGCGTCCGAACGAGTCCCGCGAGCAAAAAAATTTTTCTTAACCATTCTCCCGAGTCTTTGCGCTCGCACGAGCCCCGCAATAGGCTTTTTGAAGCTAGGTTACTGTTACAGATAGATATTATTATTAAAAACACAAATCACTTAACACGCATATCAGAACGTCTTGTTTTTGTTGTTGCTAAAACTATTGCAGACTGTTCTGATATGCGTGTTAAGTGATTTTGTAAAGGGGGCGGTGTTTTACACGTTGTTGGGGTTGGCTAGCTCGAAGTCCCAAAAGTAATAACTAATAACGTGTTTTCCACCAATTTGAAAACCAATACAAACAATTTATTATTAGTACAAGTATTCAAAAGATAACAGAACCTTTTTGTGTATTTTACAAGATATTATAGTTAGCAACAAACATGGCGCGGGTTAGCGTTTCGCAGTCTTCTGCTCCTCTTCTGCTGAGGTTCGCTCGCTGTTTTTGTGGCGGCGCTGTTCTCTCGGCGACTTCGTTCTTTCCACCACTACTTTGTGTGGAGAGAGTTGACTTTGGAACTGTTGACGAGCACGCGCTTCTGGTCGCGTTACATTCTACCCCTCTAGCTGTTACGTTTTTTTGTGGCAGCCACGTTGGGCGCCAAATTTATGCTACGTAACACAAAGACAGTCAAACAAAATGACCGGGCTCAATCGGAGAGTAGGGGGGGTTGTAGAAAGCAGACTGACATATAATGTATGCGGCGGTGAGGAGTTAGTAACAGTACCTGCAATAAAAGAAATTAGAATAGCAAACCTGCAATAAAAAAAGATTAGTCCTGCAAACCTGAAATAAAGAAAAAGCATAGCAGCAATGCATAGTCTAAGTTATTCAGTACTTGGTAGAATGTAAAAAAAACTGTTTAGATAATCTATATAATATAACAACGGTAAAAGCAATACAGAAAAATGTTTAGTACAAAGTGAGATAATATTGGGGAGTAGCAGAAACGTTTCCTCACACACCAATTAAACATAAATCAGATAAAATGTTGACAAAAGATAAATAGATAAGACACAATTGGTATGAGTAATTCAGTAGTATTGATTTTTCTCTCTTTCTTTTTTTTTCTATGTTTTAAAATAGCATGCAAGTCTATTGTAAAAGGTATCAGAACGACAAAGATATGGTAAAGCAACGAATAGAGTTTAAATAGAATTTAAAGTAATAACCAGTAGGAAATAGTTCAACTTACAAAAGTCCTTCAGCAACGCTTCCTTGCAACTGAAGTGTGGGATTCAACGATGTCCTGCACTAACGAAGCACTTCAACCTTGACTGTGAGGGTGTTGATGGAACTTATCACACGTTACACTAATCACACCTACGTATTTCACTGGTGTTAGCAGCAGACATTATCACGCGTCGGAACTATGTAGCCTTGATAAATTCTATTTCCTAAGACAATAATTTCGAAATATTCCGCAGCACTAGTTCAATTCCAACTGGGACCAGATGTATATTATGTTCATAAACATCCCAACAAGCAGTGAGAAACTTCAAACAATACCTTTGTAAGCCGGCAATCTGCCATATTTCGCAAATAACGAAATTTGCGCAAGTAATGATCCCTTTCAGATTCTTTGTTGTTAGAAAACTACAGTATCAACAGTACCTGGACAATCCAAAGCATGCGCTACTCTGAGAAGAACAAGACCGCGAAACTAGATTGCACACACAGTTTTTAAATATCAAAAGATAAAACAACTAAAAAGAACCATAACGGGTAAAACACGTGTATCACTAAAGCAAGTCCGTCAAATGTTCCTTAAAACATTTATCTCACAAGAAAAACAACTAAAAACAATTAGGAAGACACGCGTATCACTAAAATAATGTCCCGTAAAACAAGCACGTGCGGTCGAGTCAACAAGTTCAAGAAAAACAACTATTAGGAAGCTACGCGTATCACTAAAACAATCCGACCCTTTTCAAAGCAAACAGCACACACTATGTTTTACGTAATTAATTCGTAGGATCGAAGAGCAAACTCAAAACTGTTTATATAAACTCGTTGTTACCATAAACTCTTGTCGACTCTTATCTAAACTTGTATATCCACATAAGGAACATCCAATAAATGAATGCAGCCATCATATCTACTAATTAATTACGAGCTGTTTATCTTTTCGATAAGTTGGAAAGTAATTTACTTTATACAAACAGCGATCCACTCATTATAAATAAAATATAGAAATCGTAATTGCAGAAAGGTATTTACTAGTTGAGAAAAAGCGTAAAATGTTCAACTATTAAAAATGCCCGTTACTTAGCCTGCGATGACGTCCTCGTAAGCGGGCTAGAATTAGCGTGCTCTGTCTGCGAGTCGGCGCTTGCGTTGTCCTTTGGATTATGTGAAAGTCGACCTCTGCGCCGTATGGGATTTACTGGGCTTAAGGAGTCTGCTCCACCATGGAACGGAGTTATTTGACTTACGTGGTATTTTCCTTCTATCGGATTTGCTTGAACATGGTAAAGCGGAATTGTTTGTGAATGCCTAAGCAAAACAGAGCGTTTTGCAATGCACCTGCAATAAATTGCGTTCCGTTATCGGAAATAACTTTGCGCGGCATTCCGTATCGTAAAAACACTTCATTTATTAACACCGTAGCACAAACTTCACTTCACTTCTTTCAACGGAAATAATTCTATCCACTTCGTACATGTATCTGTAATAATTAAGATTCATCGGTCGCCACTCTCAGATTCTTGGAGGGGGCCAAAGAGATCTACGGACACAACTTCGAAGCGTTGGTTCTGTGCAGGTGTTTGCAGTAAACCTGCAGTTTTTAAATTTGAGGATTTATAACGCTGACATTCCACACAATTTTTTATGTAGTCTGTTATGTAGCGGCGCATACCTGGCCAATAATAACGAGCGGATATCCGGGCTATGGTGCGCTCTACACCGTCATGTCCAGCCGTCGGCGCGTCGTGATATTCCACTAATATACGTTTTCGATCCGAACTAAGCACAACCATTTGTGCTTCTTCAGAATCCTCTTCAGGAACGTATCGGTAAAGAATGCCGTTGTTTATTAGATATCCACGGTCATTACTTATTTTGCTCTTGTGTCAGTGTCGGGTTTTCGAAAGCTTTTATAATTTTTTGAACCTCTGAATCGTTCAATTGTTCGCCTCGAATTTCTGCGGCACTACGGGCAGGTACTTCTACGGAAACAACACACAAGCCACACGTGTTTGCGTTTTTGTCTGTACACGGCGGTCGCGAAAGAGCGTCAGCTATAACGGTCATTTTACCTGGTGTATAAACAATTTCAAGATCGTAGACTTATAAAATGAATGCCCAGCGAGCCAATCTTCCGGACGGCGATTTTAACGACATGATTCACCGGAGGGGTTGATGGTCGCTGGCAACTTTGATTCGGGCTCCTTGGAGATATCCTCGGAATTTTTCTAAAGCCCAAACCACGGCTAGAGCTTCCCGCTCGATTGTTGAATAATTGCGTTCTGCAGAGGTTAACAATCGACTTGCATATTCGACGGGCCTTTCGTCGGATCCCTCCCCCTGCTGCAAAACCACACCTAGAGCGTAGTTGCTTGCATCAGTTCGAAGGGTATATGGGAATGTTTCGTCCGTTTGCCGTAGAATCGGTGCCGTTGTTAACAATGCTTTAAGTTGCTGGAAGGAATTTTCTTGTAGGTTGCCCCAGGTCCATTCGAATGACTGTTTTGTGAGATCCGTTAGCGGCTTGGCGATTTCCACAAATTTTGGAATAAACCTACGGAACCACGAGCACATTTGAACAAATGACTTCAAGTGTTTTACATATTTCGGTGAAGTCATGTTGTATATGCTTGCGACTTTACCGGGATCCACTGAAATTCCTTGGCGTGTAATAATGTGGCCTACAAATTTAACATTGTCGCGCGCGAAAACACATTTTTCACGTTTAGCACGTAAACTGAACTGTTTTAAACGATTGAAAATCACTTTTAAGTCGTCGACGTATTGAAACACATCCGGCGACAGAATAACTAAATCGTCGATGTATGTAAATATTTTAACATTTCCGCACCCAGCACGAAAACGATCAATTAACCGCTGAAAGGTGCTTGGAGCGTTTTTCAGCCCAAAACTCATACGCGTAAATCTAAAAATGCCAAAGGGAGTTACAAACGCACTTTTATCGCGATCACCTTCACGAATTTTCACCTGGTGGTACCCAGAACGTAGATCGATGGCAGACATACAGGCGGTTTGTTTAGCGTCGTGCAGGATGTCGTCGATTAGCGGAAGTGGGTATTTATCGGATACGGTTACTGCGTTTAATTTGCGATAATCGACACAGACGAACACCGGATTCCTTTTTGAGTACTAATATTGCAGGTGCGGCCCATGGAGACTCGCATTCCTCGATGATGCCTTCTTCGAGTAGTTTGTTAATTTCAATGCATAGTAGGTTCCTTTTTTGCGGGCGGCAGCTGATATGGCGGTACAAAAATGGGTTGGAGATCACTTGTGTTTATTGCATGTTCTGCGTATACCGTCGGTTCACCTGTTATCGCAAACACTTCCAAATGTTGTAAAAATAGGGCGTTGAATTGTTGTTTTTCTTGATTGGATAAATATGAACCCTCGTCGTCACGTAGATTTAGATCAGGCTATGTAAGCTAACAGTAGGTGTATTATATTCATACGCCAATGAGTAACACTTCTCTTTCGCGTCACTGAATGAATAAGACCACTGTGAAAAATCGAAGCACGAATGAAATCGATACCTAATAGCGTTGGATTGCTTTTTGCATTAGGTAGCACTATAAATGTCATCGGAATTTCACGATTATTTAACTTTACATTGACATTGGTTATTAACACGCGTGTGTTTCTTGCTTGACCATCAGCAAATGTTAGAATGAGTTCGCGTTTATGGAACTGTTGACCTTGTTGTTGCATTTTCTGATACAGGCCAAAACCGGCGAAACTTTATTTAGCGGCGGTATCTGCAAACGCTAATCCAGTTATTCCTAGAACTTGTATTAGTAATGCGGGTCGTTTATTTTGCGTTAAAGCAATTTCATTCGAAATTGAACAAAACTCAAGGCTGGCAATTGTGCTGTCTTCCGTATCTGATGTGTTTCTTGGATTACATTTAGCACAATTGCTTCTTAGAACACCCGATGCTCCACATCCATAGCAACGTATGACGGAATCCGAATTTGACGACTGTTTGTTTTGGTTTGATTGTTGTGACGAATTAAGCGACTCCAATTTTCGACAGACATCTTTTGTGTGGCCGTAATTTTTGCAGAATGCGCATCGTGTAGTTGGCTTCTTATCAGATGCATTTGGTGCTGTTGATTTTGCTTTATTTTCAGCTGGAAGTTTCACTTTTATTTCGCGACAGGTTACTTCGACTGACCTTGCTTTTTCCAACAGTTTTTCGAATGTAGGAATATCTTCACGAGTAACGCGAGTTATGTATCCCCCAATTACCTATATATATATATATATATATATATATATATATATATATATATATATTGATGTAGTGAATCTAATATGAATTATTAGAAATTATTAAGTAAAAGTATAAGTTCAATGCAACATTGTAACACAAGAATAACCCAGAGAGGTTATCGACAGTTCATGAGAACGGAATGCAGCTTTGCATCCGTGAGGGCAGTGATACTGCAGGTGGCAGGTCACAGGCGGTCAACATACCGCAGTTACTTAGAATTAAGTTGTTACATTGTAATAAAGTGTACAATAAGGAGAAACGCAGACATGAGATCTGCAAGTTCTCACAGCCGTGTGAGGGCAGGTTATTATAAAAGGCCCGGGAGCTCAATGCCCGGCAGTCAGTCTTCAAACTCCATACTTCGTTGTTTGAGCTACTCATCAGTACAATTAAATTATTTTTATTAATGTTATTATGAACCAGCTATTCCAAATTTCAATGTAATTTCTGTTTAACTTAGTAATAAAAATGTGTTAAAGTTTCAAAGTGTTTTAAAAACCAGCTCCAAAGGCCCGAACTTTAACTGGCGCAGTCGTAACGGATGTCAAAAGGGCACTGAAAATCCAAAAATCGGAAGATTGGTGACCAAGAATTTTATTCGAAATTTTGGCAGAACCCAAACCAAGTTGGAGGAAGAACAAGCATCGTCTAAATCCAGCAACAAACCAAGTTGGACAAGGAACAAGAATCGTCTAAGGCCAACAAACAAACCAAGGTGGACAAGATACAGAATCGATCGAACCCACCAAAGAAACAGATGAAATTAATGTAAGTTCATTTCCATAATTTTATTTCAAACCAAAAACTATAATTGATATATGCTAGTATTATAACTATTGAGTAACATTTATTATTACTGTTTATGAATTGTATTTTTATGAATATTTTCTTGAAAATAATTACAAAGTGAATTATTTTCAAAACGAGACTGTATAACATTTTATGAGACGAATGTTAAAAGAGATAAAAATTTTTCTTTAAAAAGCAAATGAAACTTGAAGTTTCAAAGAAATTTTCTTTTAAAACAAATGAGAATTAATATTAAAAGATTCTTACCATAATTAATAGAACAAACTCAAAATAATCCAAAAATAAACGGGCGCACATTCACTAAACACCAAAACAAGAAACATTAACAAGCGCGATTCAAAAAACGTTTTCAATCCGATAAAATAAAGAAACACAGAACGCAATTTAATCCTTTAAGCAATCACGGAACAATTATTAAACCATTGACCTCTATAATACTGAATAAATCACAGCAAGAACTCTGCAGTAACCTAAAACCGCTGTAATCTAAAACGCCATCCGAAGAAAGCAAGAAGCACCTTTATTATACAATTAAAACTCAGAGAAAATCGTTTTCAGAATCCTTGCACAGTACTAAAGAAATAGCTTTCAGGAACTTTCAGTACTAAAGCAATTCGCATCATAAGTATTAATCTATCACGGAATTATAGAAGCGCATGAAAATTACACCACAACACTATATAAATAAAGTGCAGTAAAACGGTCATCATAAGAAGCTTTAATTAAAACGCTGAAAACCTACATTACGGAGAGATTCAATTACCAACAAGCATTATAATACCAAGAGATCTAAAATAAATAGACGTAACACTTTATACAAAGTACGGAAAGTAATTCCTATAATTTCTATTAACACCTGTAAGTGCAATTACCTCAACGTACGTGACAAAGATTACATCCTTTAGTATTCAATTTCAACAGTAAAGTACAAAAGTAAGTAACCTCAGGTCATAACTACGCAACTCAGTAAAACCCACGGAAGAGTATTAATTACGAGTTAACCGAACGGAAATAAAACAACGCTAAACGAGAATAAATCCATCCATTTAAGATTCCTTAAGAAGCAAAAACTCAAGATAAATTAAAAGTTGCATAAAAACAATTAATCCAAGACTACGGTAATAAATTCAACGTTATTGAAGATAAATCTCACAATTACATCACCACACTGAGTAATTAAAATAAATAACAGCAACTACGATTAAAAAATAACCAGACCAGTCTGAACTTAAAATTAAATAAAACGAAATACAAATTAATAAATCAAAACCAAAAAATAACGAAATAAACCTCAACCTTTACCAAATTTTATCCACCCAATCCAAACTGAAAATTAACCATTCCAAACTAAAAAATAACGCCGGAAATAGTAAAATAAACCTCAATCTTTACAGAATTCAAAATTACCCAACCTAAAGGAAAAATTAACAAACCAAAACCAAAGTTAACGTCACAAAAGCAAAACCAACCCCAATTTTACAAAATTCGAAATTATTTCATCCAAAAGAAAAACTAATACATCCAAAGCATAATTAACGTTACAAATAGAAAATTAACCCCAATTTTTACAAAATTTGAAATTTCACAACCCAAACGGAAAATTAATAAATCCGAAGCAAAAGTAACCATACAAATAGCGAAATAAAGCTTAATTCAAAAAAAAATATTTTTTTAAATTTTCAAAAAATCGAAAACAACCCTTAACCAACATGAGTAACACAGACTTACGTCTCTATTTAGAGACAATACAGACGTTTGATGGCACGCAGGCCCATCTCTCGAATTTCATTGGAGCATGTGAAATGTTCCTAAAAACCTTTTACAAACCCGGAGATGACGCAAGAAATTCATTGCTTATACGCTTAGTAATAAGTAAACTAGCCGGAAGGGCACTAACCTTAATCGCCAGTAGGGACGACTTATCGGAATGGGACCAGTTTAAACAGCTACTAATTGCATATTTCGGAGACCAACGTAATATAAAATGCCTGGTACGAGACCTAATAAACCTTAGAATGGAACACAATCAATCCCCCTACCAATTCGGAATGAAATGCCAAGACGTGAGAAGTTTAATTTTAACAAAATTAAAAATCGAAGAACCCGATCAAAACGTTAGACATTTAAAACAAAATGTATGACGAAATGGCACTAGACACATATATAAACGCTTTACCAGAACGACTATCGGATAAAATCAGATTCCAACGACCCCAAAATCTAGAAGAAGCGATGAGCCTAGTAATAGAAGAAGAAAATGTAATGTATTACCGCAACAGACTATACAACCCCAACGCGAATAAAAGTTATTCACCAACAAAAACTATACAAGCTACAAGACAAACAATCCCTCAACAAAAATTCACACCCTTTAACCCACAAACAAATCAACCGCGAAGTAACAACCCAAGTTTTAACAATACCAATTTTAATAATCAATATAAACATTTTTCAAGACCAACATTCAACCCAACTTTTACGAAACCCGCATTCCAACCGAGATTCAATCAAAACCTAAACCAACAAAGACCAGCATTCAATGCAAACCCTACTAGAAATACACCAATGACTAATACTCATAACAACCCTAACAACTATTACAAACCAACACCAATGGACACCTCATCTGGTAACACCAGACAAAACACAAAAATAACACATATCCGACCAAACCCTCATCAAAAACGTAATTTTACATCGGAAGAATTATTTCATCAAGAAATAGAAAAATTTGACACTGACCAGAATAATGACATTGAGACACCTACGAACAATGAATCAAACCATGCAGAAACTTATGAACGTGACGAACAATACGAAACTTACGAGGAGTACGACGACGAAAACTCGAACTCAAATTTTCAAATGGACCAATTCATAACCGACCAAACTTAATAAACTTAAATAACATAAATCACTTAGTATTACCATACATAGAAATACCCCACGCCGAATTCAAACTATTAATCGACACCGGATCATCAAAAACATTAATTAGCCCCAGAACTGTACAAAAACACTATTTAGATTATGTAGAAAGAGAACCATTCAAAATCAAAACAGCTCATCAAACGACACTACACCAATTCGTAGCAAATATACCCTTACCGAGAACATTTAATGTTAAAATGAAACATAAATTTTGTGTATTCGAATTCAACGACAAATATGACGGATTAATCGGAATGGACCTTCTAAGAAAATTAGGAGCCAACATTGACATTAAAAATCGCTTATTAAGGACAAAATACGGAAAAATCCCAATTAAATTTCAAAACACACAAGTTGAACAAAAATACACTATAGAACCCCGAACGGAAAGAAAAATAAAAATCCCAGTAAAATCTAACAAAAATTTAGGAATAATAAATCATATGACATTTCAACAAGGAGTAGAAACCCCAACTGCCTTAGTATAAATAAAAGATAACTTTGCAACCACAACAATATTAAATTCAAACGACTATCCCGTAGAATTATCATTGACAGACCCAATTAACGTAGAAGAACTAAATTTTAACGAAATGGAAATAGACGAGAATTTAGAAAATAACTACAACCCAATAGAACATGACGAAATGTTAAGAGAAAATTTAACTAACATCCGCTTCAATACCGACATCAATCAAGAAGAAGAAAGAGCAATTAAGAACTTATGTTTCGAATACCGAGACATATTCCATTGTGAAGGAATACCATTAACATTCACCAACACAGTAAAACATAATATCGAGTTAACAGACAATAAACTAATTTTTACAAAAGCATACAGACTACCTCATGCAAGCCAAGAAGAAGCTGACAGACAAGTAACAGACTTATTAAACCAAGACATAATCCAGCACTCCAATTCACCATGGAGCAGCCCCGTGTTAATAGTACCTAAGAAATTAGACGCAACCGGAAAGAGAAAGTACAGAATGGTAATAGACTATAGAAAGTTAAATGAAAAAACGGTAGATGACAAATATCCACTACCAAATATTACCGAAATTTTAGACAAATTAGGCAAATGCCAATATTTTACAACATTAGACCTAGCATCAGGATACCATCAGGTAGAGATGGAAGAAAAGACATATCAAAACAGCCTTCAGCACACCTAGAGGACATTACGAGTACAAACGAATGCCATTTGGACTAAAGAACGCACCCGCTACTTTCCAGAGAGTCATGGACAATATACTACGAGGAATACACAATGAGAAATGCCTTGTATACCTTGACGACATCATAGTTTATTCTACATCATTGGTAGAACACATAGAAAGATTGAAAGAAGTATTCGAAAGACTTAGACAAGCACATTTTAAAGTACAATTAGACAAAAGTGAATTCTTACAAAAGAAGTATCATTTTAGGACATGTAATAACACCCCAAGGAGTAATGCCAAATCCAGACAAAACAAATGCAGTTCTAAATTACCCATTACCAAAAACAAACAAAGAAATTAAAGGATTTCTAGGACTTAGTGGTTACTACCGCAAATTCATTAAAGGTTACGCTCAGATAACCAAACCCCTGACAAACTGTTTAAAAAAGGGAAACAAAATTGAACACACCCCAGAATTTATTAAAGCTGTAGACAAAATTAAAAACATATTAACGAATCACCCTGTATTAGAATACCCAGACTTTACAAAACCATTTATACTGACGACAGACGCATCAAATGTAGCATTAGGCGCAGTATTGAGCCAAGGAAAAGTAGGTAGCGATAAACCCATCAGCTACGCATCCAGAACCCTAAATGAAACCGAACAAAAATATAGCACTATAGAAAAAGAATTATTAGCCATAATTTGGGCAACAAAATATTTTAGACCTTACCTATACGGAAGAAAATTTTACATATATACTGACCATAGACCACTAGTATGGTTATGCAAACTGAAAGAACCAAATTCAAAATTACAAAGATGGAGAATCAGACTCGAAAAGTATGATTACGAAATTATATATAAAAAGGGAATCTATAACAACAACGCAGACGCTTTAAGCCGAATCCAACTCAATGCATTAGAAACGGAATCCATTATAGGAAACGTAGACGAAGCAGAAATAAGGGAAGATCCAGACGAGATCGACACAATACATTCGACACAAAACGAAGAACCAAAAAACGCGATTAAAATTTTAAACGAAGCAATCGATATGAAACCCAATCAATTTATAATAACCGAAGTTTTAAATAACCCCAATCCAGTAAAATATACAAAAGTAGATATCAAAAAGATATACCAAATTCAAATAACTAAAGATGACAACGAGGAACAAATAATTAAAATTCTAAAAGAATACACCCCGAGAAAAAACGATTTTATTTTTATTTCAATACCGAACATTTATACCAAAGATTTTCAGAATTATACATTGAACTATTCAATAACTCTGGACCTGAACTCATCAGATGTACTAGAAAATTAATAACACTAGACGACCCTGACGAAATAAACGATGTAATTAGAAATCAACACGAAGGAAAAACCAACCATCGTGGAATTAACGAAACAATAAAACAACTTGTAAGACGTTATTATTTTAAAGACATGAAGGACTTGACCACAGATTTTATTAACCAATGCGAACTATGTGACAGAGCAAAATACTATAGGAAACCCCAAAGATACCCTTAATGTTAACCAAAACACCCGACAAACCATTTCAAAACTTCATGCCGATACTCTAGTAGTAGAAGCGCAAAACTATCTAACAATTATAGACGCATTCACAAAAATAGGCCAAGCAATACCAATCACATCCAAAAATAGCATTGACGTGACCCAAGGATTTTTACAATATTTCACATTTTACGGAACTCCCGAATCAATAACTTTAGACAATGGTAGCGAATTTAAAAATGAGACAATACAAAACACTTTAGAACTACACAAAATAAACATTCATTTCATAACGGAAAACCACCCTGAGTCAAACGGACTAATTGAACGACTACATTTAACCCTGTTAGAACAAATTCGATTATTAAGAATAAATTATAAAAAGGAACATATAACCAATTTAATGTCATACGCACTAATCGCCTGTAATAACACAATTCACTCATCAACAAATTTTACACCCTTAGAATTAACATTAGGACGTTCAGATTCACGAAATCCCTATGACATACACTATAATAAAGAAGTATATCAACAATATGCGAAAGATCACAAACAAAAATTAAAAATAACTTACGATAAGGTAAATGATAAACTAGAGAACGATAAAGAACGTATCACCACAACCCGAAATAAAAATACCGACTCAAATAAATTTTCAATAGGACAAACCGTATATGAGAAAAACTTTCAAAGCAAGCGACATAAAACAGCACCCAGAAATTTAGGACCATTCAAAATTAAGAAAATATCAGATAAAAATATAGCAGTAGTAGACAACGGTAAAATAACTAAATACATTCATTTGAAAAACCTAAGACACCCTGTAATTTCAGATGGACAATCATCACCCTTACCGTCAACCTCCACCCAGGTAGAACGGACAACCCAATAGTATAACATATAAAAACAACCCCGGTATACTACCAATAAACTATGCAGTATACAAAATTACAATATTTACTCAAATAATATCAACCCTTACTTTAATGTAACAAATTTTAGCAACATTAAGAAAAACGAAATAATATTTTTAATAGTAGAAAGTAACAATTATCATTATTATCATTTATTCACTTTTCCAACAAAAGTTACTAGCACATACCAAGTAATCATACCCAAAACCAAATTCCTATCCCTAAATGAACTGAGATATGGTTATACAAACGAAAAATGTACTGAAGTAACACCAAATCAATATTTATGTCAATCGATGACGACAACAACCATTCAAGAAGACAGCCCTTGTGAAGTACAACTATTAAAATTCTCAAATCATTACGAAAACTGTGAAACCAAACAAGTGCAAATAACTAATATGAAAATTCAAAAAGTTACAGATAACAAATGGATAGCAATTTTCCCAACAGAAGTAATAGCAACCATCCACTGCAACCAAGATGAAAATAACCAAGCATTAATCGGAAGCAAACTAATTACCCTCAAGGAAGATTGTTATGTGAAATTGAAAGATGAAGTAATCAGAGTTTATCAAGATCCCATAGCAACAAAGAAACTTGCAAACCTACCGGAACTACAATTCAAGATACAACAAGAAGACGAAGAAATAATTAAGAAACCCATGAAGCTAGAGCATCTAGACTTAGACGATCTCAACCACGCCGTGAAATTAGTGGAAAGTTATAAAGAACAATTAAGTGAAATCAAAACGCCAAAGTTACATTATAATAATATAAGTGTTTGGACAATTGTATTAACCATTTTAATAATTTTTGTAATCATGTATGTATTACACAAAATGTACCTTAGATATAAGAATGAAGGAAACAGTTCTAGATATAAGGAAACAAAGAGAAAAAAGGAAACAATAAGTATACCCTTAGAAACAATGAATTTTAAATGAATTTAAATAATGTATTTTATGTATTTAAAAATTAAGAAAACCCTTAATTTTTCATTTACGGTGGGAGGAGTTATGTATCCCCCAATTACCTATATATATATTGATGTATTGAATCTAATATGAATTATTAGAAATTATTAAGTAAAAGTATAAGTTCAATGCAACATTGTAACACAAGGATAACCCAGAGAGGTTATCGACAGTTCATGAGAACGGAATGCAGCTTTGCATCCGTGAGGGCAGTGATACTGCAGGTGGCAGGTCACAGGCGGTCAACATACCGCAGTTACTTAGAATTAAGTTGTTACATTGTAATAAAGTGTACAATAAGGAGAAACGCAGACATGAGATCTGCAAGTTCTCACAGCCGTGTGAGGGGCAGGTTATTATAAAAGGCCCGGGAGCTCAATGCCCGGCAGTCAGTCTTCAAACTTCATACTTCGTTGTTTGAGCTACTCATCAGTACAATTAAATTATTTTTATTAATGTTATTATGAACCAGCTATTCCAAATTTCAATGTAATTTCTGTTTAACTTAGTAATAAAAATGTGTTAAAGTTTCAAAGTGTTTTTAAAAAACCAGCTCCAAAGGCCCGAACTTTAACTCGCGCTCGCGGATATTTACATGTAGAAGTCCGTATACCATATCCAATTAAACACTTCTGGAAGAGTGGGATTATTGATTTTTGCTAATAGCGCTCTAGCTTTGGATACAAAAATATCCGTTGGAGTGTTCACATCTTGTTCTTTTGCGAACAGGCGGCGGTAACCTTGGTGTGGGGGTAGATCCCTACCAAAAGCATGACGTAGTGCTATAATTGCGTCTTCCCATAATAAAATATTAGGTTTCACCCCTTGCCACCAAATTCCTGCTTCACCATATAGTAGCATGGGAAGTCCTTTAATAGCATTTTCCTTACTTATATTTAAACAGTCTTTGTACACAGTTATCGCGTCGATAAAAGCATCTACAGACTCACTAACCGTACCGGAAAATCTTGATGTACACTTGGCATAGCTACCATATATATTTGAATTTTGCGGTGTAGGTTGAGTTGAAGCAGGAAATAGCGTGGCCATTTGATGCATGTAGAGCTGTTGCACAAACACTTTGGACATTTCCATTAGCATCGTTTGTAATTGGTCCTGCGTGACGTAGGTAGTCAATGGCACAGGATTTGTTGACGACGATGCTGCTGATGACGTATTTCCGGTCATGTTGCATGATGAATTTTCTCCTATATTTTCTTTCTCGTCGGCCATTTTTTCGATTTTGCCATTGTAATTTTCTGAAAATTTGCACTTTTAGGTGGTGTACGTACTCACTTATGAACTGGACGATCCACGTTGGTTTTATACACTACGCTGAGATTGTCAGTTAAATAGTATCACGTGGTAGTCACTTATGTACAAAATTCCAAAGATATTTTCTTGATTTTGAAGGCCTTGATGGTTTTCTTTTTTCTTTGGGTCGATTAATCACGTTGGGCGTCAGTTGTAAAGGGGGGAACTGTACGGGGTGGTGTTTTACACGTTGTTGGGGTTGGCTAGCTCGGAGTCCCAAAAGTAATAATTAATAACGTGTTTTCCATCAATTTGAAAACCAATACAAACAATTTATTATTAGTACAAGTATTCAAAAGATAACAGAACCTTTTTGTGTGTTTTACAAGATATTATAGTTAGCAACAAACATGGCGCGGGTTAGCGTTTCGCGGTCTTCTGCTCCTCTTCTGCTGAGATTCGCTCGCCGTTTTTGTGGCGGCGCTGCTCTCTCGAGCGACTTCGTTCTTTTCACCACTATTTTGTGTGGTCGGAGTTGACTTTGGAACTGCCGACGAGCACACGCTTCTGGTCGCGTTACAATTTTTGTTTTGTGTTTGTTTAATAACAATATCTATTTCTAACAGTAACCTAACTGTGGACTCGTTCGAACGTAAAGACTCGGGAGGATGGTTAAGAAAAAAATTACTGCCACCAGAAAGACGAGACACTAATAGCAGCAAACTATTCAGTTAACTGCTACATTGATAATTACAATCTTACTTTTTATTCAGAAAATGGTGTTTAAATCTTAACTTTTTTAATAGTGTCTATAGAATTTTCTTGCTGTGGATTAAACACCTGGAACATTAACAAACACTGTGAATTTGTTCATGGATTATTACTAATTTCAGGTTGTTGCTAATGTCTTTGTTTAATATCAAATGGCTGAAGTTGAATTGTAACAACACCTTTAAATACAACACGAATTTGGTCACTCATATTAAAGATTATTACACATTTAGTATTGTTTCAGAAGAATAAGTATTTCCGAGTACTGAAGGTGAAACAACAGATGACGGAATAATTTGCCACTATTAGCGTCAGAATTTTGTGTGTTACGAACACAAGCGATGTTTCTCGGTTGCTCGTATGCAACGTGCACTCCGACGGCAATACGAAACTGATGCTCCAGATCATCAGAGTACGATTTAAGAACACAGGCTATATTACTAAACATAAAATAATATATCCTAAGGTCACCGCTAAAGTCCCGACGTAATTAATAAGAGCCACTACGACAGTTGGCAACATAATAAACACGTACATAATATTGCGCAACAAGATATTACGTCAGAATTGCGTCTCACATTGTTATCACATACCAAAAATATTATCGTGATAACAGAGGCGCCTAAAGGAAATAGATAAAATGTACTCACGTAAAATGTGGAGCTCTTCACGACCTTGCGGTTATCCTTTCCATCTTCCCTCTTCTTGTTTGTAGTGGTACGACAGGAACGATAATAGGTACGGTAGAGGAAACCTGCATTACCTGAAAGAGAAGACAAAGGCACACCACAGATAATCACACTGTTCGACGTCTCGTTCACTAGTCCCTGTCGTGACGGAAAATGCGCAATTCCTTCCCTACTCCGCGTCTGCGCATTCTCTGGCGCCGACGCAACTGTCTAAAGTGACGGAAATGCACGCACAAGTCTATTTTTTAAAATATTGGCGCGATTTCGGTCACATATTTAAAACTAAAATCAGAAATGTTTACATAGCCGATTTTCGGCATGTAACAAAAAGCACCGGAAGACCACGAGCTTCTGACGAAACGGTGAACACGGTTAAAATTTTGCGCATTTTCCACAGAAGTTCACTATCAAGATAAGTCGTGAACTTAGTATTCCGCAGCTAACCGTGTATGTAAAACTTTGAAGAAGCGATTGCAATTTAAACTGTACCGTCTACACAATTTACGATCCGATGACCACGTAAAGCGAATTGATTTTTGTAGTGCCATTCACGAAGCAACGGAAAACGACGAATTTGCTAATCGTTTGGTATTCCACAACGAAGCGACATTTCATTTACCTAGATATGTTACAGTTGTTGTGTAACCGACCTGAAGACTGACCCAACGCCCTTTATAAACGGCACATCAGGCTCCATGATCTAACATCTAGTGGCAGACGACTCCTACGTTGTGTTGTTATAATGTGACCCAAATTCACACTGGGAAGATGGCGTTAAGGTGGGAAGGTTTGAAATAAAACTACAGGATTTACCTAACTTGACTTTTAATCAAAAGAATAACCACTAAATAAGTCATCCGCATGCAAGCAAAAAAAATTGACAATTAAAGCAAACAGTGCAGTACTCAACCTGTGCGATTGGGGAAAGTGCACGGCAGATAAAACCCCACACTGTCCTCACACTTGCAACTGCATTTGGCACATCTCGACAAGGACGGGTAACGTACAAATACCCAGATCACCAACACTGTAATTGACGGGATGTCAACTGTTACCCAGACATACCACACATGACAACTGAAGAAACGTTCTTGTAGACCAGCTAGTCTTTTCTGGTAGGTACTGAGATCGGCTAGGCCAATACTACCCAGCTAAAGTTGAAGAGGGAGGACACCAGGAAGATGACCTGCACCTTGACTACCAATGTCCCCCCCCCGGCACGGACATAAAATGTCCTAAGTAGAGGGGTTCATTGATGTGACCCAAACTCACACTGGGAAGGTGGCGTTAAGGTGGGAAGGTTTGAAATAAAACTATAGAATTTACCTAGCGTTACTTTTAATCAAAACAATAACCACAAAATAGGCTATTCGCATGAAAGGATATAAAAATAACATTGAAAACAAACAGTGCCGTACTCAGCCTGGGTGATTGAGGAAAGAGCACGGCACAGAAAACCCCAAACTACCCTCACACTTTCAACTGCATTTGGCATATCTTGGCAAAGACAAGTGACGTATAGGTAACTAGATCACCAACACTGAATTTGACGGGATGTCAATAGTTACCCAAACATACCACACATGACAATTGAAGAAACGTTAGTGCAGGCTAGCTAGTCTTTTGTAGCAGGTGCTAGGGTTGGATAACCAACGCTACCCAGCTACAGTTTAAAGAGGGGGAACACCAGGAAGGTAAAATCTGCCTTGAGTACCAATGTTCCTCCCCACACGGACATAAAATGTTAGTAATATTCAACAAGGCTCGGACACACGCACCTACATACATACATTAACAATTTCCAGCCCGTGTTACAAAATATTTAACAAATGCTAGTCGACTTCCTATTATTTGCAAAATGGTACAACTACATGTACATTAACAAAAAACATGAATCACTGAAATGAACTTATGGTTTGATTGCGCATGGTTAAAAAGGTGCTGGTTATCGAATAGACTATCTCCAACATAGTCGTAAATGCAAACGCGAAAACACGAGATGGTCGGTCATACCAGAGGTTCAAATTTAACTACATCACAATAATTATCACAAACGATAAATACTAGTTAACTATATAGGTTAGATAATAGGATAAACACACAACAACAATATAATTAAGTCTAAACCGAGACATGAGCGATGCAGTGGAATATATGGCTAATATGCTGAAATAAAACAATTACATATGACAAAAATGTCAAATGAAACAAAAATATCAAACATTATTAAATATGTCAGCAGCAAATACATACCCCAAAATTCTATAACACAAATACAAATGCATGTTAGTTAAGTATATTAAATATATTAAAGTATATTAAGTATATTAAGTATATTAAGTATATTAAGTATATTAAGTATATTAAGTATATTAAGTATATTAAGTATATTAAGTATATTAAGTATATTAAGTATATTAAGTATATTAAATCTAGTAAGAAAACATTAAAAATTATTCATTATGATTGCATCGGTTAAAACATACTTTTTAAAAATTAAACACATCGTGGCATTACAAGTTACAACCAAAAAAATATACACAACATTGTGGTTAATTCAATTACTATCTTAAAACCAAAACAATTATAACGTAGAAATATAATACTGTTCATATTCCAACTTGCCTAATAATTTGATTCAATATATTCTTCTGCCTACAACTTTTACTTTTGCTTGTTTGTTTACTCCACCCCTCCACCCTTTTATTTTTATTTATAATAAATATATGTGATTATAAACTTTACTACTTTATTTATTTAAACAAAATTTGCTACACGACCTTTGTCGTCGTTCCTATTTTGGTATTCAATAAATGACTGATATTCGAGGTGCTTTAGCAACGTTTGGTTAGTTATCTATTTACTGTTTACTATATTTTATGCCTCGACTATATGAAACCTTAATCTCAGGGTGTTCACCTTACTCACCGTGAGTTCAATCGTGAGTAGATGTGCACTACCCAACCAAACTGCACACTCGTTTGTTTTACCACTTTTTTTAATGCACTGATTTACTATATATGCCAAATTTTAACAGATCAATGTTGCTTGGTGCCAAATTAATTTATGTATACTATTTATGACTTTAATTTTGACGTTTTAAGATATTCACGGTACTTACCTGAATTATACCGCGCTGAAGGCCTTCTTTTAACTGCTGGCTCAAGATCGTATTCACCGTACGCACCTTCACAAGGATTCTCAATCGTAGTCCACTTGCGTATCGCCTCCAGGTGTTCTTAACCAATTTCGTTGACCCCAAATCTGAAATAATTTTACCCCAATTTAGAATTTAAAAAAAACCGTTGTATCTACTTCCCCTGCGTTAATTCTTCCTCGTAATCTACTGCTCTCCTGTTTCCCTACTTCGTATTCCAATCAATCCTCACCTTGCTCAATCCAAATCAATCCAGCCGTCCTATTTTAAACCAATCCTTGTCCTGCTATTTCTTTAATATCCACACGATGTCCTTACTGCCGTTAATCTGCTCAAATCACTCCAAAAATTATCAATATCGTCGTTGCCTTATGTATCCACTCAAATCTCCTACTGCCGTTAAACCAAATCTTCCCAAATCCAACACCAATCTTGCTCAAACCTAAATAATCGTCGCTTTTCCCGTCGCACTATTAACCACTCCAAATCTTCTTTAATACTCGTTGCCTTTATACTCTCGATGCTTCTTATTACTCTCACTTTACTAAATTAGACTCTTTAATTCACAAAAAACTTTTATTTCAATAAATATTTGTACAACTTTTAACGCAGGTTTTGTAAAACACGTCTTTATCTGAATATAATCGAAATTAGAATTTTAATTTTTTTCGCTTAGCGATAAGATCAACAACCTTAGCTTACTTGAATTACAATTCTAAAACATACAATATCCAATAACAATTCGTCTTTCCTTTCGTGTCCAAAATACCTTCACTACCGTCTTTATAATATTCTTAATTTCTACTATTGGTCCAAAACACTTCACAATTCTCCAATAACCTTTATATTTCTATTCACTTTTAATTTTGATTTTACAATTCGTCCAAAAGTTGATTCTATTAAAAGAAAAGCCAAAATAATTTACACACGACCTGGACGCTTTGTTGGTTGCAGATATCCATAAATGCGTTCGGCTTTCCGACGGCAAATGTACTTTCACTGGCTCATAAAATATCAACTCAGTATAAAACCTTAAGTACCGTGCATTGTATCAACGTCATAAAGTCATGTTGTCTACCTTTTGGCACATATGTTTCAAACTAAAATGGTACATACTTTAGCATATGTAAAGTACAGCAAAATATAGTTTTTTTAACTTATTAGATCTGATATATTAATCCTATTGTTTGGCATACACCCCTATTAACACAAATCTACCCTTAGAAGCCTTGTACCCCCCCCCCTTACATAATAATATATATATATATATATATATATATATATATATATATAAGGGATGATGTTGGTACTAATTGCTTGTAAAATCACAGTAAGGGTACATTTACTATTCATTCGATAATGAATGCAATGCAATTGGAGTTACAACTCTGTATTAAATACTAAATAAACATTATTACAAATAAACAAATATTAGTTTTACCCTGATTTAGATACTAAATAAACAATTCAGATAAATAAATATTAGTTTTCAGTTGTTAAACTAAACCACACTCATTTATACATAAAACAAAATCGTAAATTCATCTATTAAACATCACAAGTAAAATAATCGGCCAAGCAGCATTGTATACCATCAATCTCAAAAAAGCAACAGGTAATCATAAAAATATTTCCTTCAATGGTTAAATAACTAACGGTATTACAATAAGTACCAACATCACATTCAAAACAAGGCTGGAATTACAAGATGTAAACAGATTACCTTAAATAGTAACTACATTATCAACATAAAACATTACCTTTAATAAAAACCGCCAAGTAAAATCTTTCAACCTGCCATCTTGACATCTAAAAACAAAGTCGTTTAACCCTGTCGACTAGATCGATCGTCCCTACTCATGCGCCCCTTATAACATAAATTCTGATATAACGGAATGCGTTCAGAAACTTGCAAGTGGTTACTGAGATATTCTAACAAATACCTTCAAATATCGAATTGTACACTAGACTATTTTCAATAATTATCAACCAATGAGAAATCTACTTAACAACACTGCATATCACTACACAGTTACAGTTATTTATGCAAGTGACAAAAGGTTCTAGCAACTTTATATTCCAACAAAAGGGAGTTCCGCCTCACTGGCATAAAGAGGTACGTCGGTATTTAAACGAGGAACTCGCTCAGTGTTGGATTGATCAATGTGCTTACCTTGTTTGCGTGGCCTCCCAGATTCCACGAGTAGATATACTATATTAGTACGAGTACAAAACCACCAGTTTTTACATGCAAATTTCAGTAATAAAATCTAAGATCCATTGTGGTTATTTTTGGAAGATACTAAAATTATTCACAATAACCATTGTCCTGTAACGTGCAGACCCCATCTATGATCTCATAACTCCTATGACGTCACAGTTTAAATTATAGCCTATACCATATTGTTAGAAACTCTAATGCTTACTTACACATATTTTTCAAAACAATATATATATATATATATATATATATATATATATCGCTATGATATCGCCGCACGCCGATGTAATTAACGTTCAGTTTCCTGCTTCCCGCCACTGCTCTGTGTCTCTAAATAACCTCAACTTTAAATTTTAAATACAATTCTTTTCATAAGCCTCAACTAGCTCAGCTCAATCCACACACATTGCACGAGGGTACGATAACAAAGAAGTTTCTGCCCCACCTTTTTCTCTAGCACTTTCCTACTTGAATGATATAAACGATACTAACCAAAATTTGTATAATGACCAAGAATATATACACTCTACAGCTTTATAATTTTTATAATGTGATTCACTGTTCCAAAATAAACCCCTGAATCAAAGTGACAATATCGATTTGTTTGTCCCCAAATTGTAACTCCCTTAAATCAATTTAAAGCCAGCAAAAATAACACTATTTACTACTGGAAATACTTTTGAACGTTCAATGACCTTTCCCTTTCGCTCTACGTAATTTTTAAAAGATTTTTAATGACCCTTTACATAAATATTTCAATATATGAAAAATGTAAATGATCAAAATGAAATTAATGCCTTCTGCTTGTTACACTCGAGCAATTAATATACTGCGTAATTGTTATACTCGCGATATAATTACTGCCAATTGTAACTTATACCGCACACGTTTCAAAAGTGATGCAATCGCTTTTTAAGTCAATTTGCAAGCAAAATTTAAATCAAACAAACTACTTACATGGCGGCATCTGGAAATTTGTCTCAGGGTTCCACGATGATTTTACAGGATGGGTTCAGTTCACGCCATGTTGAATCAAATTACATCCGTTCTCCTTTTACTGCACTCGTAGGGGAACGACAGAAATTAGTCAACAGGTGCTACAGGCAAAAGGTAGAAGAAATCTACATTCTAAAAAGAAAGGACACACCACACGAAGATAGTTGTTGCGTCGTCGAGGGTTTGTAACTTAATGGCGTCTTATAACACCACGCGCGCACTCCAATCCTTTTGCGCAGACGCGGCTGCCAGGGACAACGGAAGTTGGCGTTATTCATTTAAAAATATACGCGGGAATTTATTTACAAATTAAATCTAACGTGATGCATGCCAGTTGGCATGTAACATGCTATTAAAAATTGTTCTATTTCTGACCTGTGTTTTTTCTGCGTGTTTTCAATCTTTCGAACTGCTACTGCGTGTGGTTGACCAGTACCCCTGGATTGTTTTCAATTGAGTTCACTTGTCGATTTTGTAATACAGCTTGGCCAAACACCCATTAAATGTTTAGAATAATACTCCGTTTACTGCTCCGATGCAAATTTCGATCCTTATTTAGACTTGTATTTTAAAGTTCCAGACCAATGTTTAGATTCGTATTCAGATGAAATTTTAGATGATTTTTTATTCAGATTTTTAATTTATATCCTTAATTAGCTGATGTTTGTTTGGGTGATAAATTAGATGACAATATAGATGGTATTTTATAGCCCCAAGTTATAAATATTAAAATTATGTTTAAATAAAAATTTCTAACTTACGCTTAGTCAACGGTTAACTTCTCTCGTATATTTGCATTATTACTATTATTTTTAAACTTTTCTAACACGACTTTCACAAAATATAATTATTTAATTTACTATGTTCACTTCGCGTGATTTTCTGACTTGAACTGCTATAGGCGTGCCTTGGTTGAAGAAAGACTGATTGTTTATCAAATTGGTGTGGTATTTAAACCAAAAAACGCCTCCACCTGACATCATTGGTTTATCTGCGTCCTTCTGTCAAAGTTTGAGGCGTGCTCTAGGTTATTATCTATACCTTGAGCTTTCTGTGGTATTAACTTGATAATAGCTTGTTGAATTGCTGGCGTCGATCACGTACACATCCAGTTTGTATTGCGTTTTCCTAGAACCATTGTACTTTTACCTGTCATGCCTGGTTTCATTTCATTTACTGTACAGTGGTGGTTAGAACCATGGAAAGTTGTACTCCCTTTACACAGCGAGGGGTGCTACGTAACAGCAGTCCCAAAAGGAACTGTAAGACCAATAAGGTGTAACAAGTGACTTTGAACCTAATCCAACTTGGGTTAACTTATAACACACAATTATAAGCTCAATTAAATTATAATTCTCAACCGTATTAATAAATCCCCGGCAAACGACTTAAAGTTATTAAAACACACTGGGTATTGTAAGTTGTGGGGTTTCTCAGAGATCGCGGTCCTTTCTGATTTTGTCCTGTTGCAAAACTGGAGTTGCTGCAGCTACGAGTAGGGCTTCACCAACGAGAAAATAGGAAGGTAAAAAGGTGGAAACGACAACACTTGCGTCAGCACTGCTGGTAACGGTACGATAGAGTTTATCGATATGGTAGATGTGGCGGTAAGATAATCTTCCTAACTAATCGGTGGTCCTCGCTTTTTATGTTTTCTCCCACCAACCGAGGTTGACGTTGTTACGTATTTCTAGTAGACGCCACGTTGTGCGTCAAAGTTATGTCACGTTGACTCGTAGCCGTGCGTAACAAAAGAAAATCCAAGAAAACAACAGTGACCGGGCTCAATCGGAGAGTAGGGGGGGTTGTAGAAAGCAGACCAATCTAGAAGGGACGCGGCTGTCAGGAGTTAGTACCAGTACCTGCCAGAGAGAAATTAGAATAGTAAACCTGAAAGAAAACAAATTAGTCCTGCAAACCTGAAACAGAGAAAAAGCATAGCCTATGGATCAAGTATAAATAGAATAAATAAGAGCAACTGTTTAGATAAACTCTATAATCTAACAACAGTAATAGCAGTACAGAAAAATTCTGAGTACAAAGTGAGGCCATATTGGGGAGTAGCAGAAACGTTTCATCACACACCAATTAAACATAATTCAGGTAAATGTAACAAAAAAATATAAATAGGTAAGACATAATTACTCTAAGTAATTTAGTAAAATTTTTAGCAAAGACATAAATAAGTAGATAAGCACAATTGTTCTGAGTCATTCAGTAGGGTTAATTGTTCTTTTTTTTTTATTAAATAGCGGGCAAGTCTATGGAAAAGGTATCAGAACGACAAGGAATATTGCAAAAACAACGGGTAGATATTTACAGTAAGAACAAATAGGAAATAGTGCAACTTACACAAAGTCCTTCAGTACCGCTTCCTTGCTATTGCAGTGTGGGATCCACGATGTCTGGCACTAACGAAGCACTGCACCCTATACTGTAAGGGTGTTGATGGAACTTATCACAACTTACCCTAATCACACTGACTGATTTTACTGGGTTAAGCAGCGGACCTTATCACGCGAAGGAACTAGGTATATTAGTTGCATAACCATACAGAAAGCAGCGAGGAACTTCAACCACTACTTTTGTATACTGGTAGTCGGTCACAGTTTAAATATCACCAGACCAAGCAACAAAAGCCATAATAAGTAAAGCACATGTATCACTAAAGGGAGTCCGTAACCATGTCCTTAAAACCCGCGTGCATCGAGTTAAAAGCAGAACGAAGCAATATCTTTAACGTAATTCCTATATCGGAACCAAAAACCAACTACGACTCCGACAGTTAGTTCTACGACTTTTTTCATAAAAAGACGACTAAAAACGTTTAGTAGACACGCGTAAGCACTAAAGCCGTACGTCGAAAGTTCTTCGAACACACGTGCGTTGAGTTTCACCAACTCTACCACTCTTAGTTCAACCAGAAAAACCGTATCTTACACTTAATTTTTGACATCCCGCAAGCAAGAACAAAACACGACCCTTTTTTGTTTATATCTAATCCTACTAGTACAACTTCTGATCGTCTATCTAGACTGTATATCCACATATTAATTACAGCGGGATTATTTATTAATGACAAGTGGAAAGTAATTTTACGAGTATTCCAATTTACAACTAAACCATCTTTTAAAATTAATACCGGCGAGTCAACTTGCATATCAATCTGAAAACTAGGCGGAAGTATTTACTTTATACAAACCGCGATCCAAAAACGATGTATTTTAAGAATTAAGTAGACTAAAAATGTTAGGCCACCAAAAATGCACGTTACAACGTGCTTCCGCTTGTGTCAGTGGAAGATGAACTCTTCTCACACCAGAACCCTGCATCAGTGCTTATGTTTGCAATGATAAACAACTATCGCCGAGATTCCTATGAATGTTACTATCCCGAAGTTTCACAACATCAGTGGAAGTGCACTAATTAAACGGGGATTTTTATAAATATTAAAGTAAAGTTCCTAACTTATAAATTAATAAATTTAATTCCTAGAAGCTTTAAAATAAAACGTTGCAAACTATAATTTCACTTCTGACTAGAATAACAACTCGACTTTGATTACATATTTAATTGACAATTAATGTAAGCGATACATTTATGCAATGGCTGTAGGTCAATGTTAAAAGCAGTATCTTAAGTTTAGGTTAGCGAAGCGTTCCGAACTTACATTATAATGCAGAGACTTGGGGTGCAACAACTTGGACACCACAATTACACTCCGCGGGTCAGCAGTGACTGATCGTTTAAACTGGAGTGAATGAGAACAAAAGTCCGCTATCCAAAATCTTCAAATTTATTAACAATTCGGGCGGAAGCCATTGCGTTTAACACTTGAGAAACTGATTAGCTTAAAGCTACGGCATGGGGTTTACCACTAATTCCTACACGTGTAAGCCTCTGTATCATAATTCCTCAGGGTTGCGGTTAAGACAAAGGATGCTCTCAAGAACATAGTGTAAGTTAACAAGGAAGTTTAGTTTACCTAAACTACAAATGTTGTTACCAAGTTACAATGTAAAGAATTTAACATAAAAGATATTTCTAATTGAAGTAAACTAAATTATACAGGGTGAGTAGATCCTTATATAACAGTACACATTTTAAATTTTTTTGTTTGTAACTCATAAAAATATAATATTGGTAATTTAGATTTAGAATAAGTTCTCGTGTTTACTATTTGTGAAGCGGATAGTTTGCATCAAATTTTGAGATCGAAGTTTGAAGCATTTTGACCTTTACATAACTATATGTAAAGAGTTTTTGAACACACTTACAAGCGTGGTAATAAGAGATAAACAAATTTACCAGCTATATATTAAAAAGGATTGTGTACTTTTAACAAGAATTAGGTAAGAATTATTAAGCAACTTGTAATGTAACCAGGTGCTAGCCACAAACTCTCTAACCTTCCTGCAGATGAACGAACACCCTCTCTTGACAATACCTAGCCTTGTGATTGAGTCATCTATGTCTGTGGCTAGTGACACCTACGTTGTGTTACCGCAACTTAACCCAAATATACACACTGAGATGGCGTTAAGGTGGGAAGGTTTTCAATAAAACTAAAATAGTTAACGACCCTACTTTTTATTATATGATAACATCAAAATTAGGTTACCATCAATTAAACATGAATTACAAGAACAAACAGTGCCGGACTCCGTAGGTTAATGCTGAGGAAAGAGTATCGGCAGATAAAATCTCAACAACCCAGTGCTTCTAACTGCATAAATACACTTCTCCAAGGATGGAGCGGCGAACAAGCACCCTGTGTACTTTTAATATTACGGGATGTCAACTGTTACTCAGACATTCTGCATACGAGACTGAAGAAATGTTAGTGTAGTCTAGGTAATCTTTTCTAGAATGTAACAGAGACCGCTGTGCCATTACTATCTGCCTAAAGTTGAAGACGAATAACACTGGGAAGATAACGACCTTGAGTACTGATGTTCCACCCCGCATGGCCATAAAATGTTAGAAAATTCAACAAAGGCTCAAACATACACGTTTATCGTACATACCATTAATGGTTTCCAGCCCGTTTGGCAATATGGTTCACAATGGATAACCTACCTTCTATCATTTCATAAATATTACTACAAATACATTGACAAAAACAAATATTTATAAACAAACATGAAATTAAACATGAACATATGCTGTACTTTGAATAAATTAATCAAGCCTAAATTTTCGAAGGACCAGTACATAAATACATATGTACATACACGTGACCAAGTATTTCAATTTATATGTAAATTCAACACACTCACCTGAACAAAACACATCACGTTCCAACTGTACTCTCGACACAACACATCACGTCCTTTCGTCTCTAAGGATGACGGCAAACAGCGCGGAATGTCCGTTTTCCATACACCAGGTAACAAACCACAGCGGGTGGTCCAGAGTGGTGGTTTCACTAAATTACAATACTAGTCTATCCGCGAACAAAGTTTACACCCACAAATTTACAATATAACCATATTAATTCTAAACATACCACTCACCAATAAGCTCTGCTTATTTAAAACTAAAGGTAAAAACAAACAAAAACTACTATATATATAGATATATTGAACAATTAAACTATACTTGAAAACGACTTGAGTGTGTGAGGTGTGTACAATTACTCTGCAATTGGAAGGCGACATAAATTTATCATGGGACGGTCCAATTCTCCATGACCAGTTTAACTCTGGCAACTCTTGCGATGCCATCACGACCAGGAAATTGGGCAATTATGGGGCCAAGTTTCCATTGCAAAGGGGGGAGGTTCTTATCCTTAATAAGAACGAGTTCACCTACACAAGGAGTCGCAGGAGAGACTGACCACTTGTTGCGCTGCTGCAGGGAGTGAAGATATTCTATGGACCAACGCTGCCAAAAGTCCTGGTGCAATCTTTGGACAAGTTGCCATCTGGTTAAACGATTGAGTTTTAGAGGGATGGTGTCTGGATCTGGTGGGAGGTTAACGGCTCCAAGGTCAGGAAGTGACCGGTGTAAGAACCGATAGGTCATTAGGATCTGAACTCATGCTATACAAGGGGCGGGAATTCAGAATGGCCTCAATTTGAATTAGAAATGTTAGAAGTTCCTCATACGTAAGCACTTGTTCACCAAGTACTCTGCTTAAATGAGATTTAACAGAACGAACTCCTCGCTCCCATAATCCACCGAAATGAGGTGATGAACGAGGATTAAAATGCCAATGTATCATTAAAGACCCGGCAGCTTGTTCCGCATATGATACAAGTAAACGAGATGCGCCTACAAAATTGGTGCCTTGATCGCTGTAGAGGTCACTGCAGCGACCACGACGGGCAACAAAACAACGAAATGCTGCTAGAAAAGCTTCAGCAGTGAGATCCGACACTAGTTCAATATGAAGTGCTTTGGTGGACATACATACAAATAAACACACATAGGCTTTAGTGCGTTTTGTACCTCGAATACGCCCCGACGTGATGGTGAAAGGGCCTGCAAAGTCCACTCCAGCATGACTAAAAGCTTTGAGCTGAGATATTCGGGAAGAGGGCAAATCTCCCATTAAAGGAGCAACCGAAAGGGGATTAACTTTAAAACAACGAATGCATTTGGCTACAACATGGTTAATAGCGCACTTAACTCCCAGAATCCAAAATTGTTGCGCGATGAAGAAGGCTAATGATTGGGGTCCAGGGTGAAATAGCTTACGATGCATACTTTCAATTATTAATTCGGTTAGTCGATGCTTTCGGGGAAGTAGAATGGGATGCTTTGCATCATAAGATAGTTGAGAATGACGTAAACGACCACCAACCCGAATTACACTATTGGAATCCAGAAACGGAGCTAATTTTTGGATAGGTTTTTTGCATACTTTGCCACTTTGAATACAAACAAGTTCGTCAGGAAATACATCATGTTGAACTACCTTTACAATACAAATTAAGGCGTTGTACAACTCATCCGCAGTTAACGAACCACCTTGCCTTTCATGCCTTTTCAATTTTGTATTTCTAATGAATCGGAAGCAAGAAGCCACTACACCTTGCAGTTTACGAAGTGAGGAGAAACGAGCTAGCAAACTATTAATCAAATTATCTGGCACTGTATACACTAAGACAACTTTTCGCTCTTCGCACTCAGCAGTGGAATCTAAGTCTGATTGATTAAATGGTTGATATATACGGTTAGTTGAATAAAGAAACTTTGGACCTGACCACCAATGGGCGTGGGATACAAGATCTGAAGGCAATAAACCTCTAGACCCACAATCAGCAGGATTATCTTTGTCACTTACATGATGCCATAAGTTAGGAGGAACTCTATCTTGAATGTGAGTAATACGGTTACTAACAAAAGTTTTCCATCGGTGTGGAGAGGATTTGATATATATAGAATATTTATTGAATATTAATTAATTATAAAATATTAATTTAATATTCAAATGGTTCTGTTCAGCGCTCTTGATTTTAAACAGTATCCTTCCACAACAATTTTAACTTCACAGAATATTAAATCAAATAGACAGTAACAATTCTTTCACTCTGTTACGCAACATACTTTTGGAATTAGTGCTTAAGTACAAGTCAATGTATTTGTCAAAAATAACACAAGCGCAATACTCAAAACTACATCTAAATTTGGTCTTATTGTGTTTTGGAATTGACAAGTAATACGTAAAACGTAAATTCAAGTTGTGCACTTCAGCACGTGTTATTAGTTTTTGATACAAATATATAGCTGTTTTAGATTTATACACTGAAAAGATAAATACTGCAAACTGTAGTTCAAATCTTGCACTTAGTTTTAAAATACCCAGTTGTTTATAAATAGGCGTAACATGATCTACATAACTAACCGAATAAGCATATCTCAGACAGCGGTTTTGCAACTTTTCCAATTTACTTTTGAATTGGCAGTTCAAATAATTATAATATACAACACTACAGTAGTCTATTAACAAGGTTCCACTTTATGTTCGAGGGTAATAGAGATTTATATCTATATAATGACTTTAATTTAAAATAACCTACACTAATGATTTTCGATACATGGTTTTCCAACGACGTTGCGCTGTCAACTCTAATACCTAGATTTTTAGCTTTATTACTCAAATCAATTATGCAGTTATTAACACTAAAATTTAAGGTTGAGGTATTCTATAATATCTGGGTATAATATAAACTACGAATTTCTAATATCACAGTTTTTTCCACATTTAAAGCCAGACCATTTGCAGTTGACCACTCTTGAATTTTTTCTATACATACATTTTATCCAAAAATGGTGTTGTTGACATTATTAATATCGCAGGCCATATATATTTGGCTGTCATCAGCATACATATGAATCCCACAGTGGGAAGGTAACACCATTGGAAGATCTGCAGTATACATACTGAAAAATAAAGGTCCCAGGATACTGCCTTGTAGCACACCACGCGACATACACACTTGGCCGGACAACACATCATGCAACTTTATTTGTTGCTTTATTCTATATAAATAATTGGCAATCAAATTGGAAGCTGTTCCAGCACAACCATATCTATTTAATTTTATTATCAGAAAGTCGATGTAAGCATATTAAAGGCTTTGCTGTAGTCTAATAAAACTAGAAATGTAACTTTAGAACGTTCTATGTTGTGACAAATGTCATCGCAGATTTTGGTTAAAGCTGTAGTTGTACTATGAATTTTTCGGAAGCCAGATTGTATTGGTGGGAGTATGTTATTTATTTCAAGATGTTCTAACATCTGACGATGTATAATCATTTCAAGTATCTTAGATAATGTTGGGTGTATGCTAATGGGGCGTAATTCTGAAAGTGTCGATGCATTGTTTACTTTAGGACGTAGAATCACTGATTGCTTCCATACATCTGGAAATACGCCACTTTCCAAAGAAATGTTAATAATGTGTCAATATATCCAAACAGAATGGTAAAATTAACCTCAACATTTTTAGATTTATTCCATCAATTCCCATAGCATTAATTTTCACTTTGTTCATTATTTCTTTTATATTGGACTGATCCACCAGTTTAAAAGAAAAATTATTAATTATATGTCCTTGCTTTAATTCTAGTAACTCCTTAGTTTTATCTTTCAATACTTTGGTAGTAATAGTAGTATTTGCAAAATAATTATTAACTAGATCAGTATCGTTTTTTTTAACTGATTTTATATTTCGGTTTTTTGTGTATATTAGTATTTTCAAAATGTCCACAATTGTTTTGGATTTTTGTCATTCAGTTCCATATAAAACTTAGAATAAGCGTTTTTTCATTTCTAATAGCCTGTATTACCACATTTTGTAGGTCCTTATAGTATTTGTAATCTTGTAATTGATTAGTTTTAGAGTACTTTTTGTAGGCTTTATTTTGTAGGTTGATCATTAATTTTATATTGTATGTTATGTATCCTGGCGTTCTCCTTCTTTTTGGAATTAGAGGAGACAATGGAGCATGTTGATCAAATAAAGTAATGATATTTTCATTCAAAAATTGATTTTTTTCATCGAGGTATTTCAAAGCTAGCCCAGCGTGCCAGTCAATTTTACCTGCATCTTTTGAAAATTTATCATAATTAAAATGTTTAAAATTTCTGTAAGTCACTTTTCCTGGTACACTGCAGTGTCCACTTTCAAATTTATCATGCAGGATGCCAATTTGTGGTCAGATAAATTAAGCATATCACAAACGTTCTTAGTTATAATTTGCATGTTGTCGCTTAAACACATAATATCTAATAGGGTTGATGTTTTTCAGTAACTCGTATAGATTGATCGATAATTTGTAACAAGTTAAATGTATTAAATAATGACTTGAGCCAGTTTGATTAATAAGTGTTTGTTTAAAAGTCTACATTTTCATCACTCATAAGCATAACGTAATCAAACTTGATGTATAGATTAGAAAGTATCTCGAAACAGTTGAAAGAGGTTGAAGGTAGACGATATACAACCCCAACTGCAATGCTGCACTTTTTTATGTAAACACCAATCCAGAGTTGCTCTAATGCTCTAGTTTGGAGGTAACTGATATCACTATTAATATATTTAGTATTACTTTTTACATAAAAGCATACTTCCCACTCCTACTATTACGATCTGCTCTAATTAAACCGTAGTTTGCAAAGTTCACCAGTGCTGAAGAAGAATCAGGAGTTAGCCATGTTTCCGAGATTGACATGATGTGAAAGTTTTTATCATTTACATAATTACAAAAGTCATCCAAACAGTTAATCAGGGATCTAATATTTATATGACATATTTTAAGGTCATTGCGATGCTGTAATTGCTGATGCGACTGGTAGTGGTCTATTTTAGCATTTGTTCTCTGTACCTGGCATAGATAGCAGGGGCATTCAAGTTCTGTAGAACTGTGTTTTTCATCTAGAGCTAGATTTAATTTGGAGTTGGCTGTCTGACAATTAATACAAGTTGGAGTCCCTGTTCTGTTATTGCAAGACTTATGATCATGTTTTTGAGCACAATATGGACAAGAAGTTTCTGATTTGCAATCCTTGACAAAATAGTGATATCCATAACATCTGAAGCACTGAATAATCCTTACGTGATCAGAAATATTTCCACGAGACCAGCTCAGTTTCAATTTTCCAAACTTCAACAGATGATTGTGTGTAACAGGATCCACTTCAAGAATGATTGTTAAATTTGCGAATCTTTTATTATGTAAGACTTTTAAGATCTTGATATATGGATTAGCTGAAACTTCACTAATTTGATTCTGTTTAATTATTTTGTTTATTGTATCATCTCCTTCCAAATCATCATTATCAATATAACTGATTTGTAATTTGGGCTTTTTCAATACTGGGATCTCAACATGATATTTATCACCAAATTTATTTTCAATTTTTTCCTTTAGTACATTGCACTTGTTTTTGTTTTCTAGACCAATAACAACTGCACCTTTAGAAACTTCCTGTATTTTTGATATATTTACTCCCCTGTTAATTAGATTTATATTTTTCTTTAGTTCTAATTTAGTTTGTTGATTTTGCTGTTGTGTTACTGGTTTAACAACAATTACTGGTTCTGCCTTTTTTTAATAATATATCTGAATATTTAGGTTTTGTAATAACAAGTTGAATTACATTTCCAGTATTAACTAGTACCTTTCTTTTAAAATCGGCTACATCTGCTTTTATTCCTTTCATTAAGGTAAAAAGAAGACGAAGTTTGTTAATGGTTGTACTCTACACATTTTACACAACAGTCTTGAACTTCTTTTCTGTAAAGACATGCATCTGGCTTCTGAAGTACGTAAGTTTGAGCAAGTTTTGTGAATTACTTTATCACATGCATCACAATTAAAATATTCCTTTTCGTCATTTATTATTTCCCTACAATTTCCACATGAATCTGCATCTATATCCATTTCATTATAAAATATACTTGTAATAAATACATACCAAAAATTTTACAGAAACAAAAGCCCGGATTCAGGTACTAAATATTTATATAAATGCATGTTAACAAAATATATTCAATCTAGTAAGCAGAAGTTAAGAATTATTCATTATGATTGCACCAGGCTAAAACGTGCTTTTAAAAATTAAACATATCGTGGCATTAAATTTACAAATAAAAAATTAACATACAACTTAGTAGTTAATTCAATTACTATCTTAAAACACAACCAACTAACATTAAAAAATTAAACAAGCTTCGATGCAATCAGATAACTTCAAAATAGCATATAATCAAAAACATTACCTGGAATAATACCGCCAGTGAAGCTGTTTCGACCTTCCATGTTTGAAATGTGAAGTAAGTTCCCGTTAAAAGCCTGTAAACAAAAATCGATCGCCCCTACAACGGGTAAATTCTGACATCATGAAGTGCATTTGGAAACCTGGAAGTGGTTAATGTGCTGTTCAAAAATCGAATATCGAAATATACACTATAATATTTGCAATAATTATTATCAACCAATGAGAATTGACTAAATAAATAGTAAAGATCACTACATTTGCCTCTTTAAAGAAGTTTCGAACAAGAACCACAAGGCTCGACACCTTCTTCAACATCCCATTACATAAAAATGAATTAGTACGCCTTTAACATTAAGACAAACCTACATACAGCTAACTGGGACTCCCCTACAAATACAGAGGATCCAACAAAGATACCCGAAAACATGAGAATATCAGAAACTATTGAAACACCAAGATCTATGGTAACCAGATCTCCTTATAATGGAACAACTGAAAGTTAGTATGATAGCTACTGTACAATTCACTTACGGTCTATAGTGGTAATAGATTAAAGTATTGGAATAAGTGAGCAACCTGCTACATACAATGACGTAACCTGAAGAAAACATAAATATACCAAGCTAACTAACAATGCGGAGAGGGGTGAGGTTCCTAGCATCACAAAAATAATATATTGCCAACAATTTTCTATTTACAAAAAAAAACACAATTATAGAAATTTCTAACGAAACAGCGAAACAAAAATTAAATAAGGTTACTATGTAATAAAGCAATTCCACTCTATGGACAAATTCGCTAATTGTTCCACGAAGTGCGCAATTTGTAGCTAATAGGCAATAAATCTAATCAGTAACAACAAAATAACGCTGTACTTTCGTATAAGCGAATGGTTAATTAAAAAAAAACCATTAAATTTAGAAACCTTTCTCGTAAGGGTTTTACCATAAGAAACATTGGCTATAAATCTAATCAGTAACACAAAAATATTAGTAATGCTAATACTTTCGTATAAGCGGATGGTTAATTAAGAGCAAACATTAAATTTAACAACTTTTCCAGTACGGATTTGACCAGAACAAACATTAGCGTATTTACTTTCACATTGGGTTTAGCAATAGTAGCGTACATAATTTCAAATTGGGTTTATCCCAGCGTATATTCGAAAGAGAAAACAGTCACATACATGTGTCGGGATGCTTATCTGGTCAGTCCTCGGAAGCGAATTGACACAGCTTCGAAGCGGTAGTCAGTAACAATCATGTTTACCATCATTGTAACGGCAGTCTACATGCCCAAGCAGTTGATCTACATTAAAGAATAACCGGGCTACCGAACAAGCAAATTAGCTTCCAGCTAAGAGCGATCCACACCAAATCTACACATTTGATAGAAGACAAACGTGCATCGTTCTTGGAGTAACAGAACGAGTAGTTTTTTGCAAGTGCATCAATGCACACGCTCTAGAATCAGATTCAAAATAAAATCAAAATAAAACGAACTCGCAAAGCAAACATCCTACCTTATCGAAGCACGGTAACTGGAAAACCCGGCTTATATCGGATAGTGCGCGAGCATTATTTCAAGTCGTTACCTTGGAACAATAGAGAAAACCATTATACGGCGTTCGTAAGATATACCAAGATAGTGGGTACCTAAAAACAGGATATAACTATTTAATTTATCAAATAAATTTTCGTTTTAAAAGCACAAAGGGGTTTGAGTTGAGGAGTTTATTCGGGAGCGTGTTTATTATGAATTAGGTTAAAGGATTTGACAGATGTATGGTAAAACGGGCTTGAAGTAACAAGTAAACTATATAGGGGTTGTTGAAGAATTTAAGAATTGAAATAGAATTTATTCGAACGAGTAATGAATTAACAAGGGAGAAATTTTAAAAACAAAATTGGAACATAACAAACCTGCAAAGGACACTAGGGATAGCTCTTCTTAATCGTGCTTTGACAGAAAAGAACAAACAAAGGAGGCATGGATAAGTCTACACAACCTAACTTGCCTAATAGTTTAGTCAAACATACATGCAATTATAATAAATCAACATGGCTTTAGGTTTTAACAACAATCGTGTAGAAATTCGAATGCTATAGGTCATTACTAATAAAAAATGCAAAAGAAGCCTTTAATGATATCAAAAACTTCTACAAAAAGGATAAAACTAAATGCCATTCCATCAATCAATCCTTCAAAAGTATTCAAAACCCCAGTAACTTACAGATGTCCAGTATCAGTCCCATACATAAACCTGTGAATATAACCATTGGGCATAGCAGGTGCAACCAGATTTGCTAAAAACGAAACCAAGAAAACAGAATATAAAGATCCTGCATAGATAGCTACAAACATAAACTGGCCAATCAACACGAGTTATACCCAATGATAAAGGTAAAATCCTGTTCTATACCCAACTTCAATGAAAATAAAGTGATACTATGGGACCCTAAAATAATATTTGAGATTACTTATATTATAATTTCCATTCCCCTGTCACGAAGTGGAACTACTCAAGGTGACATAAGGCACGGATTCTCATTTATGAGACGAGTCCTAATTCTACTATTGATATAGATAGTGCTGTTGTGGACAGAACCTGGCCATCTAGCAACAATATCATTGATTTTCATTTGGTGGTCACATATAATTTGGGTGTTGTAACACCCAAGAACATTTTTAAATTAATCTAAATTTCAAATGATATTTTCTGCCAATCACAGATAATTCTATCTAAAATGTAACCCATCACTGACCAGAATTAATAGAGTTACCCAACCCTAGTTTGATTTTGAATGACAATTGACAACTTAAATGTACATAACCTATCAACTGATATCTAACATCCCCTGAAATTTAGAAGATTTTAAATTAAGGCGCCAAAGGAAATGCTAGTTTGTTCTAGAAAATTCGAAACCGTAAGTGCGTAATAATATGTAATTTTTCGTGATATCTATAAAAATATTAACAGGAAATACTTCAATATATTGCAGAATAACTTAAATTTAAATATAGGGTAATTTCAATTAGCAATGGCAGTAATAAAAGTTGATTTAAACCATTAACCTAAAAGCACATGTAGGGATGATGTACAATTGTGAAATATGTAAGGTTTTTGATTGGCTAGGCCAGTCACGTGATAAAAGGTATATAAATACAGTGATAAAGAAAATTCAAAAAAACGACACACAAAGCTGCACCAAGACATACAAAGAAAAAATATATGAAAGTAGGCACGAAAATGAAACTTAACTAGCCCGGAGCTAGTGCTGGTTACACTGCAAGATTGTGTAGCAGTATTGGTTATATGCCAGTGTAAATTAAAGTAGATTATGTTTTAAAATTATCTGGGCAGGTAGAATTTTTATTGGAGCGAGTCGACGAAGAGGTATTAGTCAAGTAGTTAATGACACATTTTAATCCAGAAATTCAAAGGGGAATTGTGTTGCAGGGTATCGGCAATACAACTGAGTTAGAATCCTTTTTACGGAAAATTGATGCAACATACATTTCGAAAGATAGATACAGTATGCCACCGCGAAGGAGTTATGAAGATCGTAGGGTTGTAAATCATGGGGGGGGGGGGTAATCATGTTGCACCTCGTTATCAAAATAATTACCCAAGATTTCCAGAAAGGCGGGAATCTTCTAGTAATAATCTTAACGAAAGAGAAAACTGGCGTAGTACAGATAATAGGGAAATGGTCAACCACGATAATAATAGGGAAATTCGATATTTAAATAAACATATTAATTTGGAGCCAAGTGAACAGTTAAACGAAGCGGAGGACATCCCAAATTACAGTCAAACCTATCATAAAAGTATATGTAAATGAAAACCGCATGAATGCTTTAATCGATACTGGCAGCCAGGTATGTGCAGTATCAGAACTTTATCTAAAGAATTACAAAACCAAATCGAAATACCAGCGTTACCTGTATCAAATGTTACCGTGTCGGTAGCCATAGCTTGTAGGGTAAGTAAAATATCCGAACAGGTCCTGTTGCTTATAAGCATAAATAATTCTACTTTCGATGTTGCTTGTATAGTAGTACCAAAACTCAATCAAAAAATAATTCTAGTTAGCGACTGGCTAAAACAAGTAAATGCAAAAATTGATTTTTATGGTATGTCTCTTCTTTTACCGAAAGAACAATTAAATTTAAAATTTTTGGATGAGAGTGGCCAACTAAAAGGGTTTCTATCAATTTAATTCATCAAGTTAAAAAAAGTTCTCGTCACAGGTATTTTGATGAAGAACTAAGGGAAGCGGCCTGATCGGCACAAACCTTTAATGACAAACAAAAGGCACAATTGTATGAGCTATTACAGTCTAATAGCCAGGTTTTTCGGAGCTGTCTGGAAAAACTAATGTCTATGAACATGAAGTTATTATGCGGAATAAAACCCCATTTTTAAGAGGTCCTACCCCATCGCATTTGCTTACCGAGAGAAAGTTAAAAAACAAATGCAAATAATGTTAGATGAACAAGTTATCGCGCCATGTAAGTCCAAATACATATCTCAGTAACGGTACACAAAAAAAGGCAAAACCCCAAGGGTATGTTTAGATGTCGGCTTTTTAAATTCCCGCATGGTTAAAGATCATGTATTGCCTCCTTCATCCGAAGAATTGCTGGCTAAGTTTGGCAGGGGTCAAGTAGTTTTGACATTGGACATGACAGCGTCATATTGGCAAATTCCAATTAAAAAGGAACATCGCCAATATACTGGATTTTTATATGAAAACACCACACTGTTTTAATGTTCTTCCATTTGGACTCTCTAAATCAGTTGCCAGTTTTATCCGGTACTTAAGCAAGGTCTTAGGACCTGAATTTGAGGGGTTAGTATTGAATTATGTCGATGACCTCCTTGTTTTTTCAGCCTCTCACGAGGATCATTTAATTCACCTCGTAAAGGTATTTCGAAAATTTTTAGAAAGTGATCTTAATATAAAATTGCAAAAGTGGCAATTTGATCAGCGTAAAATCGAGTTTTTAGGGCACATTATTTCAAGCACGGGTTTTCGTATAAATCCAAAACGCATTGAGAGTATCCAGAAGTTTCCTGTACCACAAAATATCCGGGAACTGAGAGCTTTCCTGGGATTTGTAAAGTAAGAATGCAGATTTTGCGAAAACTTTGCTGGACTTACCGTCCCACTACTAAAATTACTTAAGAAAAATTGTAAATGGGAATGGGATAGCGAATGCATGATTGCATTCAAGAATGTTAAGGAAGTTTTTCTACAAGTTACTACTGTGGTACACTCAGATTTCAATAAATGTTTTTATATTCAATCTGATAGTTCAGATCAGGCGGTAGCTGCAGTTCTGTACCAATTAAACAGTGATAATAATCACCAAATTATTGCATTTGTAAGTCGAGTGTTGAGGGGGGCTGAAGTGCGCTATAAAATTACCGAAAAGGAAGCTCTTGCGATTATTTTTGCACTAGATCAATGGCGCACATTAGTGCTGGGTCAAGGTTTAATAATTATCACGGATCATAAGGCATTATCCTTTTTGCTGACAATGAGGTTAACTACGGGAAGGCTGGCTCGATGGGCACTTTATGCTCAATAGTTCGACTTTCAAATACAGTATTGTCCAGGAAAAAACAATGTGTTAGCAGACAGGTTATCTAGGTATCCAATCCAAAAAAAAAAAAGGGAAGGGCGTAATAGATTGTAAGGAATTAACCTTGGGGGTAGCCTTCATGCCATTAACGAAGAATTTCGACAATTAAAAAATAATTTCAAAACAATATGCCACGACCAATGGAAAAAATCGTGTATTAGTAAAATAATGAAGCTATTGGAGGGAGATGAGTATTGTAGTGAAAGACAGAGAGCATTTACATGGTTTTAAATACATAAGAGAATTTTATTTAAAAAGGGTGATGTTAATTCGCCCGGCTGGAGACTATGTGTGTCGCGTAATCAAATACAGGGTTTAATTCTCCAGCAACATATAGATGGTGGCCATTTCGACTATAGAAAGGTATATGCTCACCTAAGGAAACTGTGGTCGAAAATGTGTAAACATATTCGACATGTTGTGAGGGCATGTGAACTGTGTCATAAGGCAAAATGTTCCAAGGGTATGGCAAGAACGGTGAATTCGGTTATTCCTAAGGGGTCTGGCGAACCTGTGTGTCTGGACCTTATGGGGCCCTTACCAAGGTCGGGAGGGGGGCGACCTACCTCTTAGTCGTTGTTGATGCATTTACACTATTTGTAAAATTATATTCTCTGAAAAGGTCTACCGCTCGTAGCATTGTAAATCGTCTCATTAACGATTATTTTGTACCTGTACAAATTCCCCGAGCAATTCTGTCCAACAACGGGACACAATTCAAATCCAAGTTGTAGTTATACCAATACCATATCTCTGCCCGATTTACATCAGTGTATTTCCCAGAGGGCAACAAAATAAAGCGTGTGAATAAAGAAATAGGAAGATTGCTTCGACAAGCATACACGTTGGGCTTGTTTGACTAGAGCCATACACAGTGTTACAGGGTATGCCCCTGTAGTTTTGCAATTTGGTGAAGGTACGGAAAACAATATTAAAAAAATTATTGAATTTCCGCAGCATCATTTTCCAATACGGTCACAGAATCAAATTATACAGTTGGTTTATGAATGGCTTATTTTAAAAGTAACCAAATATAAAGTAAAGGCGGAAAGGGTCAAAGGTTCTACATCTTTCAAGAAGGGGGATCGCGTTCTTGTACAGACCCATCCCATGTCGTCAGCCATAGATGCATGTATTGCAAAATTCTTATTTCTGTACGAGGGGCCTTATACCGTTAAACGGGTTGTAGGGCCTAACTCGTGTGAACTTGTAGATGATGAAGGCCGCTATAAGAGCAGACAAAATATCAAAAATCTTAAGGTATTTCATACGGTGGAAAATCCTGAGTTTTTGTAAGATGTATTTAGGCTAAAATTGTTTAGTATTTTTGTATTAAAGGGATTTAGCTTGTTTTAATTTCTTTTGGTTGTGTTGTATATTTGTATTAAAATAGCACTATTGGGGATACCGGTTACTATTTTAATAGCGGGGTTAGTGTAGTGCTCTGCGCCACTGTAACCGCATCGTATATATGTAATTCAGATAGAGGGAAGGCGGCGATGGCTAGGAGTTAAGCGGGGATAGTGGGGGAGTGACGGTTTTGATGTGAAAGGTGAATGATTATCTTTATTCGCCGATCACGTTAATAGTTGTTGAGATTTGCGTATTATAGATAGTACGGGTCCTGAATTGTATTTCGGTTTGAATTGCAGCTCAATGTACCAATTTGATATAATTTTATTCAATACCCTTAGTGTTGCTGATAAATGTTTACAGATATCGTGAGTCTCATTTTTAGCAGAACATAAGACTTTCAACACTATGTCGTACACTCATGTTATATTGCTTGTCTCTGCCACTACCATGTATATATGGGTCCAAATAAAAATAAATAAATCAAATTATCTTTTGCTTCCCCTAATGTTGTAGATTCAACAGCCAACTTCAACGCGAGAAATTTAGAGAAAAACAAACATCGGGCCCTTGCAAGAAACCTGTTAAACATTTAGAAGCTAGCACTATGCCTACCTTAAACTACGACTATTAATTAAAGGCTAACTTTTTGTTTATTTGCAGATGATTGAAGTTTTACACTGTATTTTAATTTGTGTAATGTTGTGCCATCTGCTGAATAGCATTTGATACTAAATATTTATTTTTAGCTGGCATTTTCACCATAATAACATATTACAAAACTTTCCTAAACTGTTATTGAACATTGGTTGCCGACTTCTAAACTTGTGAGAATCGGGGTGCCATTATATTGCGTCACATGGTGAATATGTAACCTCGTCAACTTTAATTTGATCAAAATAGTGAAACAAGGTCGTCAGATGGTTTGTATAGTAAGACAAAATTTGCACATGCTGTATACTGCCGTCCTAAGAAAGAACCCCGTAACTCTGATTTTTGTGAAAATTGAGATTTTGCTACGAGCTTACAGCTAGACTAAAAATTTATAATTTTACAAAGCTTAAACACCGCATCTCTCGTAGGTTATGAGAAAACGTAACATTATAATTACGTGTAATTGAAATTGGTTGTGTATTATTATGATAGAACCCCGTATCTGAAATTCCTAAGATAAAACCCAGTAACTTTTATATAGTCACATAGGTTTATCTTAGCAAGTACAAGCTAGGGTATTTTTATATAGTAGGCGGCTGTCTTTGGTGCGCATTTTTACAATTCGCCCTTGTAACTCGTTACTTCCTAATGGGTAGACTTAATAAATAAAACCTATTCAGTTTATTAAAGATTATTTGACATGACACACGCTTTGCAACAGGAATCATATAATAATTTAATATATTTTTTGTAAAATTAGCAAGTGGCGGTGCATAGTTTTTTAAAATATGGCAAGCCGTGGAAACGTATAGTTGCATTAGCTGCATTAGTTAATTTACAGCAAGAAAATGCTAAAAATGTTAGAGAAAGCGATTTGATTCCAGAATTATACAGAGAAGATTCCGTTAAAATGTTTGATATGAACATGTCAGAATGCGTAAGAAAAAACATTCAGGCTTCAGCAAAAAAATAATAAGCAATTCATAAATATTCTTTTTAGATTAACTACATTACTGATAGCAGAACACCACAATTACCTGACAATATAAGTGAAATTTTTTGTAATAATGATAACTCTTTTGTTAAACTATCACAAAGTTTGGAATTTAGCTTGATGTACCCTTAAGATTACTTTACAATTCTACCATGATACAAAGTAATGAGACCAATCTCAATCTAAATGAAAACAATAAAGAACTAGGACTAGGTAATAACAAATAGATGTTCTCTAGAAATAACTACATTCTACCTTTTTAGCTAATATAAATAACCATACAATGATTAATGCCAATCAAAGTGATTTAGGCTTTACTTTGTTTCCTTTTGATGACCGTACTGTTGTAATAGAAAATGTGAATGACGATGATATTAATAAAAATGCAAACATTTCAGATTTAATTTTACCAAGTATTTGTTTTAAATGTATGCTTTTGTCGAAATTTAGATGCGTTTTCAGATAATGCAAATGAGAATGTTATTCAGTATCACAGTGATTTAGACTCGGGGACAGCGTTGCTTTGCAATACTGGTAATGTTGAGATGGATAAAAACAGCGAACTCGGTCACAATCAAACCGAAAACAGTCAGGAGTTGTCAGAAAAGTGTCATAAACATAAATAATGTTTTTTAAAATTTTGGATTTTATTGACTTGCTTATTCAGATAGCACAAGCCTAACAAAAAAGGCACCGTGAGAAAGAGGAAAGCACTAGGGGTCTCTGTTAATGAAAGAAAAATGCAGAAAGCGCAACTATTGGCAGAGAAACATGCGGTTTTGCAACCTTGCGATTTCAAAAAATGCAGACAAAAATGTAATACAAAAATTAATCAAGACAGATAATCCCAAATCAACCAAGGATACTGAGAACTGACGTGGCTGGAAAAACGTATTTTTATAATAAACAATGTAATCAAAAACAAAAAACTTGTTGAAACTACTGAAAATTCGAGATGACAAAGTAGTTTTAAATATTCACTAAAAAATACTGAAGGTAGACCTCATTTTGTTTGCCAACCATTCTTTTTGTCTACGTTAGGATATAAGAATACAAATTATTGGGTTATACAAGGAGCGTTTAAAAATTTATTGCCTTCACAGGTGATTCCAAAATGTGATCAACGCGAGCGGCATGCAAATCCCAGTAAAATTGATATGAATATAATTGACAATCACAAGTTTTGATGCAACCATATCTCACTACAGACGCGAGCATCCGTTAAATAGAAAATATCTTCCTAGTGACCTAACAATCGTATTAATGTATAAAGATTTTTGCAGTAAATATTTGGCTATGAAATGTTATTACGAGCTATATAGGAGAATATTATCTGCTAAAAATGTATTTTTTACCAAACTTGGCCATGAAGTATGTGAGTTCTGTGAAGAATTCAAGTTGCACAATCTTAAGCATACCTCTGATAATCTTCAAAGCGAATGTTTAAACTGTGATTCTTGGTCTAAACACATTGACGGTAGAAAAGCAAATTAATTTAAGCGACATGTACACGTAAAATGAGTTATTTACACACATCAATTCAGATTTTTTTTGCTATAGAATGGACTCGGCCTTGTTCGATTATTTGACACTTTATGTCGCTTAAGTGGTCTGATTATTTACTATAATTTTTAAGGGTCTTAGTCTAAGCAACACTTATTCTTCGTTTTGCAAAGAAAGTGTCTCATAAAGTATTTGCGCACCGAGTTTGTAAATGCCTAAGGTACTTTTCAAGTTCGCTCGTGGCTGAACAACGATGAATAACTTGTTTTACCTCGCCTAAATACAACAAAATGGTGACTTAAACTGTTTTGTTTTACAATTAAAATGATCTACTTTGGCGCTTAAGTTATATTTTACTACACTTCAATTATATTTACAATGTGTTATAAGAACGATTAATGTACTTTAAAATTTTGGTTAGCGTGTTTCTGAACAAGCTATTTAGATTTACTATTTCCATTTTTGTGATTATACCTTCATTATACCATCTTCCAATGATTTAATTAAAATTGATTTTCTTTAATTTATTTTACTCCACTCAAAAGAAATATTATCTGTTGCTTCAATTACTTATGCAATTACATTTTTGAAATACAAATCTGTTTAATTTACTTTCCCGCGCTGGAAAAGACTGTTTATTTAAATTAAGCGCAATCTATCTTCACAACCCTATTAAATGGTTTTACCGTATACGTAAGACTGAAGCGTAATAAAGTTCTATTTACAGTATTCAAAATTTTATCGAAAATAATCAGTGCAATAAAATGTTAGAATTTTTTTTAAGGAAAGAAACTTATTAACCGTCCTGTAGCAAAACTGTTAAAAAGTCGCTTCAGTGGATTTGCCTTTCCAGCATCGACATTTTGAAAACAAAAACTTCCAGGGACTTATATAAAAAGAATATCAATACAAAGTTTGATTGTGATACAGTTTGCGTATCCGTTGATTTACAGAAGCTCATTATGTTACCGCAAATAGAATGCTTCAAAAAAGGTTTTATATACCCAGAGAATTGTTGCTTATCACGAAAGTTTCTTGCCCTTGGGAAAAACTAGTCAACTTTGTCCTTATGCTGCAACTTGGCATGAAGCAGTTGCTGGAAGAACTAAAGAAGACATTATTAGTTGTTACTACTCATTCTTATTAGCTCATAGGGATGCTCGTGAAATTATTTTTTGGGTCGACAATTGTGCAGCCCAAAATAAAAATTGGACTATGTTACTGTTTTTGCTTCATATTATAAACTCCAAAATATCGGCTGACACCATTACAATGAACTTTTTTGAACCAGGTCACACTTTTGAGTGTTGGGAGTCATAGAGGCCCTTTTGTAAATGGTAGTAGAAATTGTTTTCTGTACCCTTGTTTAGGTTGAAGGACCAGCCATTTGTAGAATGGCGAATTGTTTTAGTGGATTAGAATGTTCGTTACCTGTGACTTTTCTTCAAGCTCTTTTATAACACATAAAACTAACACTAGTTAAATTAAATATTGATTTTTATTAAGCACTATACATTTGAGAGCATCTTTGCAGATTGGTAGTCAGCAAGCAAGAGAGCGAGCAACCCCAGTAATACAGCGTACAAAACTAGAAAGGTGGGGAGCTTCACGTATAAGCAGTACTGAAAAGTTTTACAATATATCGTAGTAATTCATAAACCTTAACAGATAGCTTTCACCACAGTGTAGAAAAATCATTTAAACAACAGACCAAAACTTATGATTTTCATGATTTTGCAAATGCTGTAAAAAAAGTTAAAGAAATGAATATAACCGACTTTCTTGAATAGAAAGATTGGACCTCTTATAAAAAATAGAAATGGTATCCGGCCTTATCTAGTGGATATTATCCAAATAATAGCTCGCAGGAATAAGAAAGATTGTATTATAGAACATCACATATTAAAGATATGATGGAGTTAGGTTTTGTTATGAAAACAGTTTACAAACAAGGAGGAATTAATCAGCTATCTCTTCCCAGAGTAACAGCATGTGGCGTGACGAAAGAAAAGAAGCAGAGTATTTAAAAAAATTTAAGTGGGGTAATTCCCGAAAATCGAAAACGTTTTTGGGAGGATTTGCCTGTATAAAAAATTTAATTGTACCTGTGTAAAAATATGTCGCTTTTATTCATATTTCAGTCTTTGGTTTAAAGTGTATTAGATTAATATTTAAGAAGTTACTTTTCAGTTTTTAGTGTACAATTTAACTTTTAAGTTCGTTTTTGTCGTTTAAACCGTAAGATGGTAAATGTAGCGTACTTATGTTTGAGCAATAAAATGCGATTGTTATACAGTACCTTTTGTTCGTGCGTGTCCTTATTAAACATAATTTATATTATTTATTTCAAACACCAAGTACGTTTTACTAAAAGATATTAAAAGAGTTAAGATCATTTTGGTAAGAAAAATCCCGGTATTTCTAGTTACGTCGAATTCAACCGAAATAAAGAAGTTTAAATTCTACAGTTTTCCTAAGTTTAAACAACGTAACCCGATCCTTTTTAGTTTTTTAAACAATTGCATTTTTTTTCTTGTTTTTAATGCATCTTCAGCTATATTTTACCTTAAAACTGCAAATAAAATTTAATTTTTTAACGTTGCTACCACATGGCAAAGTCAAACTTTCAACCGAAATTTCTCAAAAATAACACGACTGCAGATACGTGGTTCTTTCTTAGCACGGCAGTATACTTAATAAGCCTTGTGGCAGCATATGAAAACTAACAACGAAAAAGCTCATATATTTTGAAAGAAGTCCTTAATATCTTAAATTTAAATGTATGCGTGCACTACTTATTATGGAGAATGAAGCCAGATTTATTACCTCGTACAATCAATTTGCCTATAAAAATACAAAAAGAGGCTTAAGGTTTCTTACCTTTCGAAAGGGAGGAAAGAATTTTTATTGGTTAGACTTGTCATATACAACTTTTATATTAAAAAATTATATCGTTTTGTTAGAAAACAGGTTGTTTGGCAATATTAAATAGAATATGAGGCTTACTTTGAGATAAGACAATAGCTGCAGATGTGGACTGCTTGATGTGTTTATAGAAAATTACCTAAATTTATATCCTCTACTAGGTTATTTATTTCTTATAAGATTTCCGAAGCAAAATTTAAAAGTTAGATATTTGATTATAAAACCAAACAATTTGAATGTGTATACAGAGCCTATTTCCTACTGGAAAACCCTTCATATACAATTTTAAAACAATAGTATATTACATGTATTGTAATATTAGGATTACCTACTTTAATAAATAAATTAAAAATAACAAGAATTGTAAGCAGCATATTACGCACAAGCGGAAAAGTTGCATACGAGCCGCGTAGTAGCGAGTAACGTAATTCCGTGAGTACATAATTGCTTTACAATTCATGTAATGTACTATACTTTTTCTACGACGACAGGGTAGCAACATTAACTAAGAAAATATTTGAACAGTTAAATCATTTTATTACTTAGTTGTATAATAATTAATAGTAAAATTTTGGCAGTTTTTTATACTTATTGGTACATTAGTAGATGTCGAAGGTAGATTTTTGTTGTAATTTACAGTATTTTCACTATCACACACATTCAAATTGGATGTGGAATTGTCGACTGCTGAAGTAAGTTGAGAAGCATTGTTGTCATTTTCTACTGACGCAAAATTTTATTAGTTGTAGAAGTTTTTATATGAAAAGAGTTATCAACATATCCTTCTGCGGTGATAGATGACTTCCACCCTCCATGTCTCCTTAATGCTATTAGGTCACCACCTGCATCAACAAGTGTAGTGGTCGAACTACTCCTAAAGCAGTGGTCAGTGTATGCAGATGGTTCTTGCTATTTTAGATACTCAGCTACTTGCTTAGGTGCATTTTTCCTGATTTGTTTATGCCAACACCTTGTTTAGTACATTTACCTTTTTGGTAATTTAAAAAAAATTGGCTAATACTATAATCTTTGACTTGTTGACAAACGTCTATGTACTTGCAAATTGTATAAAAAGTATTGAACCCGTGTTTTCAATGTCAGTAATTTTCAAGTTTTCCAACTCTTGCTTTCTGCATACACCACTAATTCCAATAATCATAACAGCCTAAATTAAAATGAAATTGTGCTAAATGTTTATAGTTACTGTATAGTTATTATACTTTCATCGATAAATAATTATAATTAGGAGCATCTTTAATAAATTTCTTAATTTCCTCAACAGTCAGAGTTTTGAATTTCTTGCTTTTAAATCCATTTGATTGTCTTTTTAGGTAAGCCCTGAGTTTCGAATACTTCTCTAAATTTATATTATTTTTCAAACTAAGTGTACTTCGGAGCATAGAGTATATTGCCCACAATGATGAGGGCTTAAATTGATCAGTTATATGACCGAGATATGCTATGAGAACAGTTTCAGAAAATGATTGTACCTTGTTCTTTACCCGCCAGTTCATAAATTTTTGATATCGATTTCATATCTGCTCTTTTTATTTTTGAGGTAAGAGATTGTTACATGTGCTTGCCACTTTTTCGATTATTTCTGGAGGAGTACCCGGTATTTCAGCATCGGTTTCTGAATCCGAATTCATACTTTGTTAAGAATCTAATAGTACTGTGTAACTATTTTAGTTGACAGCTAGAAAACGCCAATGATTGTTTGACAAAGCATAGCCACCTACTTTTTAGAAATGGTTATGTATATTAGGTAATAGTTTTTGAATCTCATAACATGTTACAACCCCGCGTCGCACGTTCAGAGCCACTACCACAGTTGGCAACATTGATACTATCCACGTTCACATTATTGCACAACAAAGATATTACGACATAATTGCGTGTCAAATTGTATCACATACCAAATACGTTACAATGATACAAGTTGCACCTTAAAAAGATAAAAAGTACTCACTTAAAAATGTGGAACTCTTCACGATTTTGCGGGTTATACTTGCGCAGGACCATGCTAATTTCCGGGTATCTCGTCTTGGTGTGGATTACATCATGCCATTGTTGAAACCAGATTTAACGTCTTCCCTCTTCTTCGTTCGTAGGCAGGACGAAAGAACAACCAGATAAGGAAAATAATCTATAGGAACACTTCGGGGATTTATGAAATTAGTTGTGCAGGGCCAGGGTGTTTTCAAAAATATATTGGTCAGACCAAGAGGAATATAACAACAAGATTTAAAGAACACATTGCTCACTTCAAATATGGTAAATATGAAAGGTCTCAGGTCGCCAAACATATATTTGAAACCAGCCACCCCGTTAAACTAGAAAATGTTAAATTGTTAAAAGTGGTATCAACGTTTTCCTCCTTAAATGCCTATGAATCAATTAAAATTGTTAAACATAAAGGACCCCTCTTAAACACCGATAAAGGGCCAATAGAGTCATCTGCTTTGCTTTCCCTATTGGTCAACAACCAATGAGAAAGCAAGATTAGTTGGTTCCGCTTCAGTAGATTTAGAATTAGTATAAATTAAGTAGATTTAAGTTATAATGTCACAATTCACTTGTTTGTTGTTGAGAACACCAGCCTGCGGGTGAGGAGAATACCCTCGATAGTGTTTAAAGCAACAATATAGTAAATTATAGGTTGGAAAAGTTCACTTCAGCCTAAGTGGTGAGGAGAATATCCTCTGAAGTGTTCCAGAACAACAGCTAATTTTTTTTTTTTCTACTGATGATGACCACATAGAATACGTATCAAGTAATTTAAATATTTTTTGTGGTTAAGGGTTTTTATTTAATTTTATTTAACCAGATAAGGAACGATAAACAAAGATAAAGAGGAAACCTACATTCTGAAAGAGAAAAGACAAAAGAACAACACAGGCAAACGTCACCGTTCGACGTTTCGTTGGCTAATCCTCTCATGTCCTGTCCAAACCGCACACTTCCCCACTCCGCGCATGCGCATTCTTTTGCGCAAACGCAACTGTCCGAAATAACGGAAATGAACAAGTCTATTTTAAAAATAAAGGCGGGAATTCACTCACAAATTTAAAAGTGTACATGTCGAAATTTAGAATGTAACAATCGCGACAAAGCCATAAAAGAAAAAAAATTAAAAAAAAAATTAGCACGGTAAAAGCTTAAAATCTAAATCCTAACTAACCTACTTATACCCTTACTTAAATTCTAGAAAATGTTTATTTTAGGCGCCACCTGGTTTTTTCAACCAATAACACGTCACGAATAACCAGGAAACGGAATGTGTAGCCCCATTGTTCATGAAATACATCTATAAATGCACACACGAGTCTTTAATGTGGCGCAGTTATAATCAACAACACAAATTTGTCGGAGAGCACAAAACACTACTAAAACTAAAACAAATGCGACAAGTCGCCTAACATATATAACTAAAGCTAAAATGGAATTTTTTAAGTGCACACGCACATAAGCATTGCATCTAAACTTTATTCTTTGGCAAGAAAATGCCCAAATTTCAAAATGTCCAAGAGAGCAAGTTACCATGCACTTTTAGCAAATTTTTATGTAATGGTACTCTGGCTTAATAAACAGTACACATCAAAACTTTTTCATGGCATGGTTGTGGATTAACAAATTTGCCAACAGTACCATCTTACTAATTTCTTACATTACTAACCTAACAAATTTCATTCCTACCATCAGGTTAGCTTCTTCACTCAATATTCAAATAATAATTCCTACGTCTGATCGTAAATACCAAACGTTAGGAAGACAAAAAAGATAAGGCAAAGTCTCAAGTTATTATCAAAGATAATAGGTAAGATAAAGATATTAAGATAAAACTAGATAACGATAGGTGGATCCAAAACGCCCCAGCACGCTAAGGCACGCTACGACTACATACAGTAAAGATATAACATAGAATTCCCCAGCTCACCAAGCCGTTTTGTCATCCATCACAAAGATACAAGATAGAGTGGCTTCTTGAAGCCGTTATATAGGTAAGATAAGATATATAAGTTAAAAAAAAATTCTAGACTCTAACGAGTGCATCCACTGCGATAAGAAAATCAGACAAACGTTGAAACAACAGCTGAAAAGTATCACTGCAGATACCTTCACACAAAAAACCAACTGTTCCAAGGTAATTTTTAGAAACGGTAACGCCATAAACACACAAGAATGCCTAACTGTGCGCAGTTAAATACAAACACAGTCCCAATATGCTAACACAACCGAGAATTTGATAAGATACCAATAAAAAGCGATAGCACCTCACCACGTAGTTCAATAAAAAACAACAAAAAAATGTTTATATGTTCTGGTGATTTAATAGAAGGAGAAAACAAGTAATGATAAAAGATAAGGTGGGCGACTGTAATTCAGAAGAAAAACGCATGGAATAGAAACTCCTAGTTTTTTGCAACTGCAAATATAGACTATTTCTTACAATGGCATAGGCCGTGTCTCCTATGTGAGCCCAAAGAAAAAAGCATCCACTCAACATCAGCTAAAACCAATCATAAAAATTCAACGAGTTATTGCAACCAAAGTTACGACAATCCCCATGAAATTAAACAATGTAAGATAAATGCTGAAAACAAAATAATATGGTGCAGAAAAGGTGCTAGGATTAATTAAATGAAGCGACACAGTTATGTTGGGGGACCTAGACAATAAACCGATGTGGCTAACAATATATTCAAGGAAAAGTTAACGGGTAACAAAAAGATAGCTAATTTAATGTAAATGACCCAAACGTGTAGAAGGTAGGTGCTGTATAAGAAAAGCAATGACTAAATAAAGTTAACTAATTCATAGCAGGGGCAAAAACATTAGGTAAATCGTTAAGGAAATAAAACGTGAAAAATTTTGGATGTACGCAAAGCTTGAGCGATTTTAAAGATATATTCATCCCACCTAGTGTGGTCTGAATCGATATATGAAGAGATAGCGGTAATTAAGACTTGATTTACTCATAACAAAATTGTTGAAGAACAAGAAAAAATATATCTTACAACGCATATAATTGCTAGGGTGACAAGCCCTCCTTTGAACCTCACCTAGACTAATAAACAAAAACTTCAACATCATCCTCAAAAAATGATTCAAAAATTACTAGAGCGACAAACTTACCATGAGTGTCGTTTAGACTTATGTAATGCTGAGCGACCAACTCTTCATGAGTCTCGTCTAGACTAACATACTGCTGAGCGACCAACCACGACGACAAGTCTCGCCTAGACCAAATAGATCTTAAAATGCTGCGTTGCAATACCGATATAAATAAAAAATTTGCTATAAAAACAAAATCATGCTCACTACACCAAAACAATATCCTTGTGATACATTTACAGAAAAAAACAGTATACTAAATTATTAAAGTATTACTTTTATATAAAAGGATTTATCAAACAACCATCGTAGCTAAAGGGGATAATAAATGAACTTAAATACAAAACATTATCATCAACCTCACTACTGTAGTGTTTAAAAAGCAGATATAACGAAATCAAGTTTACTATAGTGTTTTAGAAGGTATAGATATATCAAGGTAAGATTTCAGTTAGTTACGTTAGCTGTATTAAAAGCAAAATTTTCTTTGAGAAGATTCGTAACCTATAGTTAATTATTTAGATTGTAAGGGAACACTTTAAAATCATGGCAAACTAAGATAATGTGATAGTTAGGTAAAATTTAAACTAAAAACAGGTTTCAATAAACTAAAAAATTTCAGCTTTAAAATAATTATTTAACTAAATTTAATGTCATTTTAAGGGAATTTTTTAACCACATAGGTTTTTATCTATGGCTAGAATACTTACAGAAAGAATTATTTAATCCAAAGCACATGTTTAGAGTTAGGTTAAGGTAATTTCCTAAACACATGAAAGATATATACTTCACTTTCATCCTAAATTAGATTAAGTAATTATTTGAGAGAATTTAAAATATAAATACTGTTTTTATAAGGGAAAATGTCAATTAATTAAGTGAAATGACGGAAATGAACAAGTCTATTTTAAAAATAATGGCGGGAATTCACTTACAAATTTAAAAGTGTACATGTCCAAATTTGGAATGTAACAAACAAACACCAGTTTGTTATAATGAACTTACTAAGCATTTAAACCGTGTGTTATAAATAACTTACTAACACAGAAGTAGAAAAATCTTTTATTTACCTGTCAGTATAAAGGCGTATGATCAAAACAAGTTAAAATTCAATTTAAAAAACCAAAAACCAAGAAAAGATTTTTAGGAATTTACATTTTAATGGTTCATCTGATCAGCTTGATATGCGAGTAAATAAGTTGATTAAAGCAAAAGTCAAACAGTTCGTATTCAACTTTATCCCACATTCCTTTGAATTATCATGCAAAAAAAACATAATTAGGTCGATAGTTAAACACAAATGCCAATACGTTCAACATTTTTATTAAAAAATACATATAAAATTTTTAAAACATTTAACTATATACCGATTCATCACCTTAAACCATTTATAACACCACAACCAACTATTCGCATTTAAAACTAATATCAAATTCTTTCAATCATAATGGATGATGCTCCACCACCTCCATTACAAACAGCAGCAATCCCTTTTTCACCTGGTTTTAATGCATGAACCAAGTGAGTAACTATTCGAGCTCCCGACATTCCAAGTGGATGTCCTAAACTAACAGCACCTCCATGAATATTAACTTTATTCAGATCTAATTCTAACAGTTTTTGACACGCAATAGCTGCCACACTAAAGGCTTCGTTAATTTCCCACAGAGCAATATCGTTCTTATTTACACCAGTTCGTTTTAAAAGACCCTTTATTGCTTCAACAGGAGCTATTGGAAAATCGCCTGGTTCAACTTCTGCATCATTAAAACCCACAACTTTTGCCAATGGAGTTAGATTGAGTCGCTTGGCGGTGTTTTTACTTGTAAGTACCAGAGCTGCGGCTCCATCGTTTAGTGTTGATGCATTGGCTGCTGTGATTGTACCATTTTCTTTTTGAAAAACTGGCAGTAGTTTAGGAACTTTATCATAATTAACGCGTTTGTACTCCTCATCTTCATCGAATATTTTATCAGCTTCGCCTTTTTTCTGTGGGACTACAACGGGGATGATTTCATTTTTAAACACTTTGGTATTATATGCGGTTTCGCTACGTTTATAGCTTAAAATAGCAAAGTCGTCTTGCTGGGTTCTGGAAATATCAAACCTTTTAGCAATCTTCTCAGCACAGTTTGCCATATGACATTGGTTATAAACATCTGTTAAGCCATCAAAAACAATTCCATCCGTTAAGTTAATTCCTCCGTAAGGCGTTTGACCGCGTTTCATGTAGTAAGGCACGTTAGACATTGATTCCATTCCACCGGCAACAATAAACTCATGATGACCGGTTTGAATAGTTTGTGTTCCTAATGTGATCGCTTTTAAACCAGATGCACAAACTTTATTTATAGTTGAACAAACAGTTGAGGTAGGTAAACCAGCAAAGAGAGCTGCTTGTCGTGCAGGTGATTGACCAACACCAGCTTGAAGAGCATTTCCAAATATTACTTCATTAATACTGTCCAGTGGTATGTTTGCACGTTCGATGGCAGCTGTAATACTGACAGCACCTAATTTGGTAGCGGGTAAAGATGAAAGTCCTCCTAGAAATGAACCTATCGGTGTGCGTGCTGCAGATAAAATTACGACTTCTTGTAGCTGTATTGCCGAGCTGTACAAAAATAATTAAACAGTTACTTCATTTTATATTTGTGTAATGTGAAGTTTACCAATAACCTACAAATTTTTAATTCTACACAAGTTAGGTATCCCTCAATCTATGTATGTATAACAAAATAGAAGTTATTAGTAATTATTAGAAATTGTTAACGAAATTATTAAGTCAAGTGCAACAATGTAATCCAAAGATAATTAAATAAAGGTTATTTACAGTTGTGAGAACGGATGCAATACATTGTATTCCAGATGACAGTGATACTGCAGGTGGCAGGTCACAGACGGTTAAGAACCGTGATTACCTAGAAAGTAATATTGTTACATTGTATCATGAATAGAATTAAGAAATAAGTAGTCATGAGCTCTGCAAGTTCCGACAGACATGTGAGGGGCAGGGACAACATAAATACCCAGGGAGCCCCAGATCAGCCAGTCAGTCTCAAGTATTTCAGCTTTAACACTGCAGTTTGCTTAGGCTACTCACTCACATTAGTTCAATTAATTATTTTATTTTTCGACTTAGAGTATTTACAACGGTTTGTTAGATTCCATACTTAATGTCTGTTTAACTAATAAAATTTGTTACAAGTTTTGGAAGTAATTTTTAAAAAAACACTGCTCCCAAGACCCAAAACGTAACTGGCGCAGCGTACGGATCCAGAAGGGCACTACGAATCCAAAAACTGGAAGACGTGATCAAGAATTTCAATTCACAATTCTGGAAAAACCCAAACAAAGTTGGAAGAGGTACAAGCATCAACCGAAACCTACCAAACAAACCTTGGACGAAATACAAGCATCAATCGAATCCAAACCAAACCAACGTGGCCGAAGTACAAAAATCGACAGAGTCCATGAAAGTGACGACGAAACTAATGTAAGTTCATTTTCCTTAAAACCAATTGATCTTTTGACAAATTATTTGATATTAGCTAGTAATAGAAATTTTTTTATTATTTTATGTATGTACAGATTTTTTTTTTAATTATTGCAACTTATGCCATTTTTTGAAAATAATTTACGCAACCATTACGAGAAATTATTTTTAGATACGAAAATTTATTTTGAGAAAATTTATTTTCAAAGCAAGAGAATTTTAAATAAGAAAACTGAAAAGAACGATTATCACAAATTATTGAAACAAAACGAAAACGATTTTAAAACACCAAAATAGAACGCAACAAATTTTTACCAATTTATCACCGAAAGCTTATGTACAAAACGCAATAACGATTAATTATAGAAACGATTTATTCAAAGTTTAACCTTCATCGCAATTCTATAAATTAAACATTCTTAGTGTCTAAATTATAGAAACACTTTGCAATTATTAATAAATTAACCCATTGCAAAATGAAACAAGGCGTGTAAATTAATACCGGAAACCCCCATCATTGAATAAAAACCATTCAGTACGAAATATATCTAATTATAGAGAAACAATTACTGAATAAAATTCATTCCAAAAACGGGCATCGCAACTTTATAAAAAGCAACATTTTATGATTAAATATTTCAGCAATTAACGAGGTATATAATTTTAGAAAAGACGCAATTCATTTATCACGAGACTGAATAAAACCATTCAGAAAAATAAAACTTTATGAAGTATAATTGAATATTTTTCAGTACGAAGCTATCTAATTATACAAAAGCACCACGCAATTTAGTGCAACAAAACTTAAAACCCAGACTGAAATTACATCTTTAGCTGACTTAAAACTTTGTAATTAAACAACTTATTGTATAATTATAAAAGAGACTGATGCAAATATTGTAACAAAGCAACTGACTGAAAACTTGCAACTCTATATTTAACACTCAAGGTGACAAGACAATACAGTACAGAAAAAAATTTTATACACATAATACCTACAGAGACGAGATAATTAAAAGCTGACTCGATTAATCAGCAAAACTGAAATAAAGCCGTAATTAAACCTAACTGGCGCAACAAAACGTACAAAGTATAACACAAATTATTGCAAGAATATGAATCCACATAGAAACCTTTCAGAAAATTAAAACCCGCGATAACTTTAGCATCCGCGAAGTATAAATAAACGAATTCAAGACTAAAGCAATTAACCAAAACATTACCAAGCACGAATTCCTCAGTTTAATTATAAAACCGTACAACTACGATTCTTTAAATACCCCAACACACTTCAAACTAAAAATCAACAGACCAAACTAAAAAGTAACAGTACAAACCGCGAAATAAATCTCAATTTTTACAAAAATTTGAAATTAATTAAAAGCGAGAACAACCCGTAACAATCATTAGTTCTGATATGAAAATTTATCTCGAAACCATACCTAACTTCAACATAAATCAAGCTTTGCTAGGGAATTTCATTACAGCGTGTGAAATATTTTTGAAAACCTTCTACAACCCCGGAGACAACGAAAGAAATGTATTACTTTTACGCCTGAGAATAAGTAAACTAACCAGACGGGCACTAATGCTAATAGCCAACCGAGATCACTTATAACAGTGGGAGGAGTTTAAATGCATATTGATTGCATATTTTGGAGACCAGAGAAACGCAAAATGTTTTATCCACAACCTGATAAACCTAAGAATGGAAAGTAACCAATCCCCGTATCAATTCGGAATGAAATGCCAAGACGTAAGAAGTCTAGTCTTAATAAAATTAAAAATCGAAGAACCCAACCAAAATATCCGACTTTTAAAGACCAAAATGTATGACGAAATGGCACTGGACACCTATATAAACGCATTACCAGAACGACTATCAGATAAAATCAAATTCCAACACCTCCAAAATCTAGAAGAAGCAATGAACATGATAATAGAAGAAGAAAACGTCATGTACTATCGAAACAGACTGTATAACCCTAACGCGAATAAAAGTTATTCACCAATAAAAATCATACAAGCTGCGAGACAAACCACCCAAACAAAATTCACACCATTCAATGCACAAACCAACCAACCGCAAAGTAATAACTCAAATTTTAATAACACAAATTTTAATAATCATCAAAACAATTTCCAAGACCAACATTCAACTCAAATTTTACAAATTCCGCATCAAGATTTAACCAAAATATGAACCAACAAAGACCAGCATTCAGCGCGAACCCTATTAGAAATACACCAATGAATAACAATAATAATAACAACCCTAACAATTACTACAAACCAACCCCTATGGACACCTCATCTGGTAACACCAGACAAAATAAAAAAATAACGCAAATCCGACCCAGCCAAGAAGTAGAAGAATTTGACAGTGACCAGAATAATTACATTCACCCCAATACAAACAATGAATCAAACCATTTAAAAAATACGAACGTGACGAACCATGCGAAAACTGAGAGGAGGACGACGAAGAAAACGCATGCTCAAATTTTCAGATAGACCGATTTATAAACGACAAACCTAATAAATTTAAATAATATTAATCACCTAGTACTACCATATATAGAAATACCCCACGCAGAACTTAAATTACTAATCGATACCGGATTCTCAAAAACACTAATTAGCCCTCAAACCGTAAAAAAACGTTATTTAGATTTTGTAGAGAGAGAACCCTTTAAAATTAAAACAGCTCATCAAACGACCCTACCCCAATGCATAGCTGGCATACCCTTACCAAAAACATTCAATGTAAAAATGAAACACAAATTTTGTATTTTAGAATTCAACGATAAATACGACGGACTAATAGGAATGGACCTTCTAAGAAAATTAGGAGCCAACATTGGCATAAAAACCGTTTTTTCGGAACGAAACACGGGCGAATCCCCATTAAATTTCAAAATACCCAAACCGAACAAAAATACATGATAGAATCCCGAACAGAGAAAAGAATAAAAATCCCAGTAAACTCAAAAAATAACATAGGAATCATAAACCACATAACATTTCAACAAGGAGTAGAAACCCCCACCGCATTAGTACAAATGAAAGATAATTATGCCACTACGACGATTCTAAACTCAAATAACTACCCCGTAGAATTATCTCTGACAAACCCAATTAACATAGAAGAAATGGAAATAGATGAAACTTTAGACAACGATTACAACCCCATAGAACACGACAAAATGTTAAGAGAAAATTTAAGTAACATTCGCTTCAATACTGACATTAACAGAGAAGAGCAGAGAGCAATTAAAAATTTATGTTTTGAATACCGCGACATATTCCATTGTGAAGGAATAACCTTAACCTTTACCAATACAGTTAAACACAACATCGAACTAACACACGACAAACCAATCTTTACAAAAGCATACAGACTACCTCAGGCAAGCCAGGAAGAAGTCAACAGACAAGTAGCAGATTTATTAGGACAAGATATCATACAACACTCCAACTCACCATGGAGCAGTCCAGTATTAATAGTCCCAAGAAATTAGACGCCTTGTGACAATCAGTTTTTGAGGGTTTTATTGTCACTGATTTTTGTATATTTGTATCTGTGTTTGTTGTATGAATGTACACAAAAGGTGTTTGATTGTCTACCAAATTCATGTTTATATTTACGTGTATATAGCAATACATAATTACTTACATATCATGTATTATCAAGCATTTAATATTGTTGTTAATACAAGATCTAATAGTAAAAGGATATTTCTAGTTTCTAAATTAATAATTATTTGGTTTCATTCAAAACTAAAAGTAATATATTCATTTGTAAATAGATGCCGTGTTATATTGATAATAATTGTTAAATCACGCGCAATGCATCTTTAGATATAACCAGCAGTGCAGTGTTGTACTTTACTAGCGATTTATTCATTTTGTGTTAGTTGTAGATGGCCAATTCATTCATTTTTGTAATTGATAAATTGTTCATTTAAGGGTGCAAACTGTTCGATATCAAGAAGTACATTTTCATACTTGTAAGATTTATTCGCCATGTCAAAGTACGAATTTTATGATGCTCCGCCTATGTATACATTTTGTAGAGGAAAGGTTGATTTCTAACTGTCAACTTCTGATAACAAGATCCGTTCTTTCTTTTTTAATTGGTCCATCATGCACAACAGACCTAGTGTGTTGCAAGCTCGTCTATAATTATTATAATATTATTCAATTTATGAATAATCATCTAACGGTAGTAGGTTGGGATTTAAATAGAAGAAGCGATAACATACCGAGATAAATTGTTATTTTGATGTTCAGCTTTTGTTGCTGGAATTTACGCAACCACATGTCTGTGTGCATTTGAAGATCGTGTAAGGTAGTGGTACCTATAATGGGCCATGTACCAGTAGTAAGCCACCAGATTTGCAGGGTTAAAAACAAACTTCAAGGTTAAGCTTTCAATACAATAGGACAATAAGTGGTGGCTTGGCATATTCACCCACTACCTGCCAAAGGACATGCATCATTAACCTATTAGTGTTTGAGTTATAAGGATGTTTATCTGAAGTGGTGTTATTTTAGTAGTTTTTTTACTTGTTCTAATAGCATTCACTAGGAGGTAAGTTTTATAATGATATATATTTTTTGAGATTATAATAGATTCTGCATTCAAACAGTATACTGTGATTATATTGAGCATTTAATATTTTCTATATTATTATAAAAAAATCAAAATTTAAAAGGAGCTGCAACTTTTAAGGTATGGGGCACTATAAGATCATGATTTTTCCACTTGTTCCTAAAGTGGGCACTGGGGACTCAGTACTAGCGCATAACTTTTACTTGACTTAGAAAATTCAGTGTCTACTTTATGTTATGGGGATATTTTTATATATTTAATTCTATGATATGATGCCTGGAACCAGAAGTGGGCATCCAAGGCTCACTATTGGTGCACAAGTGGCCTACTATTAGAACCTAAATTTGGATATTGATGTATTTATTTTAAGTATTGTAGAACAATGGCAGAAAGAAAAGAACAAAGCTATACCATACAGCAAATTCAGCAAGCAATAGCTGACATTGAAAAGTGATTTAGTGTTTGCAAAGTTTCTCAAATGCACGGCATTCCAAGAGCAACTTTGCAAAGGAAATTAAAAGTGGGGACAAAACTGGCCACACAGAAGGGCCCATGTACAGTGTTCACTAAGAATCAAGAAAGAGACATTGTCACACGGATAAAAAGCATGGCAACCGCGGGTTTCCCCGTTACGAAGGAAACTCTTGTCTATAGTATTGAGAATGTAATGCTTGAATTACAATAGCAATTCAGATTTTAATTTTTTTTTATAATAATTTTTAAGCACAATAAATAATGTATAATAATTTGAGTAGGGTAAGGCATTTTGAATTATAATTATATTTGAAAAAGGGGTTTGTGGAAAATTCCAATGCATTTAGAGTTAGGTTATTGTTTGTTTCATTCTACGGAAAATTCCATTAGTGAAATAGGTATTTGTGTAGGATGCAGTAACGCTCTCACTGATTGGTCAACAACTTTAAGGGACTTGTTAATCGCGCCAAAATAAGAAAGGTTATATATACCAGTAAAGGACGCCAACAGCACATTCTTGACTTTGACGCGTTCTTGGGCAGCTGATTGCTACAGCTGAGCCCAAGTGGTTGAACAAAAGAACTAATTTGTAGATTGATGGGTGCTGATGCATCTACCTACATATAAAAATTAATAATAATTAAACAAGATTGTCTTGTGCGTTCGACTGTTTTGAAGTTAACGAAGATTATTAAAATTGTATGATTTGTGTATAATTTGTTCACGACGAACGTGTTGGTTCGTAAAAAGGGGGAAGCCATCTTGGAAGCGGAACCAAGGGATTGTTTACTGCTGTAATTTTCTTGATGAGAGTGAAATCAATTAAAAGTTAACGAAGATTATTACACTTCATCAAAGAGGGAGTTTATGGTTGTTTAGTATCGCATTTGAGAATGCCTGCTGATCCAACCCTTGATTAAATTGCTATGCAAGGAGACTTACAGTTGTACAGTCCTGTCAATGCAATTTGTGTCCAGAACCAGTTGAAGACTAAGTCAAAGAGAGCGCAGAACATTTTATGGAAATGTCTAACCTAATTAGATGTTAAGTAACTTCAGGATAGGGTAAGTTATTTTTAGTGTTGTAAATAGGTTGATATTTGGCCAAATTATCCTTTAGGTATCGACTTAATTTTTGTTTAGAGGAGAATTTTCCCCAATTTGTATGGACGATGATTGTTTTATAAAGCTTATTGAATATACGTTTACTTTGTGAGTTTTGCAGCTTTTTGACTAGTGTAATATGTGTTGATAATATGTTACAGGGCAGGTGTACATCAGCTGTAGGAGCAACCTAGTATCAAAAGGTAATATTAGATAATCTAAAATTATCCCATTTAAAGTAATTCAAAATTTCTTTCTTATTCAAAATTTGTGCTACCTGGAAGAGATTATACATGTTCTACCGCTAGCTGTGGTCACTAATAAATAATATTAATAAATTATCGTATAAATTATAACTTGGATGAGAGTGTTAACGCTCGACATCCGTTGATAAATGCCTAACCGTGAAATAAATTTATCGTGTTTTAAAAATATGAAATCTTATGAATTTGTAGCCCGCAGGATAACAAACGGGAGAGGGTGATACAAGAAGTTGGCAAAGGAATTAAAACTAACCTTCCCCAGAGGAGGAACGCTTCCTGGGAGAAAATGGTAAAAAGGATTTGTAAAACGAAATCCAGACATTTCATTACGGACAATTCAGAATCTGACAACGAGAAGAAAAGATGTATCTCAAAAGGACATAGACAAATGGTTCTTAGAGGTGGAAACGTATTTGAAAAATAGCAAGCTTGAAAATGTTTTATTAAATCCCCAAAGAATTTTTAACTCGGATGAAACTGCTTTTTTCTTAAACCCAAAACCAGGTAAAGTTCTTGCTGAAAGAGGAACAAAGAAGGTATATACAGCAACAGGATCTGATGAAAAATTCAACTTGACTGTCCTTTTAACAGCAAATGCGGCTGGAGAGCTTGCACCACCAATGGTTGTTTTGTTACGTGCAATTTGCACTTTAACATTGTTAGTAGTTTAGTTTTTAATGTACGGAGGTTTCCCGCCATAATTTTCAAATACGCGGTACGCGGGAACTTTTTAAATAGACTAGGCGGAGCTTCCGGCACGTAATAGTAGTGAGTTTGCATAGTGTGCATATCCCTATAGGGGTATATGAATACTAGACAAGGAGTTGTGGTGACGCGCTGAATCGTGGCCATTTTGCCTTTGATCGTGAAGAAGTGCACGTTTCTATCTTTGGTAACGTATTGTTAGGGTTTACCTATGTAGTTCCTTCTCTAATTATCTCTTTGTTTGTCTACTTTACCTCCTTCCTGTCAAATCCCTACATAGGTACAAATCTACCGCCACCTAAGGACTTTCGAACTTCATGCCTGTGGATGTCCTCCATGTCTACCGCAGCTAGCCGGTGCTGATTTGTACGCATGTGGTAGCGTCAGCGTATCATCTTTAATTCCGCCGGGAAGAGCCCGACTGGAGTGGTTAGAAGCCTACCGGAGCGCGATTTCAGGCGGAAACAGGATACCTAATGTAAGTAATTCGTTAATAAATTTGCATGCGCTTATTTCCTTGTTTTTGAATTATTTAAATTTGCGTAGTATTACGTAATATTGATGACATCATCAGTAGTTGAACCGCGCCGAAATCCGTATAAGATTTGGTGTTGCCAACTGTGATAGTGTCTCTTATACCATGCTACCGGTGTTGTAATTATCGAACTTTAAAGTTTAACTACCGTTTTCTTATAACAATTTACAGGTAAGGAGATCATACTTTTTAACATTTCCTAAATTTGTTATATGTTCTTAAATATTTTAGATATGCAAGAATCCCACAACACGTGGCAGAGCCTATACCTGATGACTGGGCTATTGGAAGGTCAGAAAATGGCTGGATGACTCAAGAAACATTCTATGAATACATGGCAAACATTTTTGAACTTTATTTAAGAAAACAAAACATCGAGAAGCCAGTATTATTTTTCATGGATGGACACGTTTCCCATCTGTCTTTTGCCTTAAGCACTTTCTGTAAGACCCATGGAATTAAACTAGTGGCTTTGTTTACAAATGCCACTCATCTAATCCAACCAATGGACGTTGGTGTCTTTCATGCTCTCAAAGCTGCTTGGAAGCAGGAGGTCATGAATTTTAGAATGAGCCACGAAGACAAACAGATACAAAAGCAGAATTTTCCACTAGTATTGAAATCAGTCCTGTCTCGTTTAACACCTGAAACAATCATTAATGGTTTCAAGGCATGTGGGCTTGTTCCATGGGACCCAAAAAAGGTTGCTGTAACAATAGCAGCAAAGTCAAAGCGACTGGTGTCGACAACACCAACAAAGAAAAAAGAAATGGCATCCTTCTTTAAGATCTTAGAAGAAAAAATAGGCGAAGATAAATTGAAGGCATTTAAAGAAAGTGAAGATGAATGGGCAGGTCCTGTTGAGCAAACAGATTTGAACTACATATGCCAAGCGACCAAGAAATTTCTAAATACCGAACCAGTTACTCAGGTAAATTAAACTCTGTAAAAATAGTTTTAAGATCAAACATAGTATACTTACTTCTATTTATTTTTCCTTCTGATGTCACATAAGTTTACATTTTATTTTTAATACAGTTTGTGCCGACAACATCTGAAGAGAAGAATAAAGAACAAACCTGCAATCCTACAAATGATGCTGAATCTCCTCTACAATTGAATAATATTAGCCCTATGACTGGATCATCAAATGTAGCTGAACCGTCCAATGTAGCTGGACCATCAAATGTGCCATCCCCCTCCAAAAGAGCTTTTTTCTGGCCAGAAGAGGAAGAAAAAGGCAAACCTAAGAAAAGGAGGCAAGAAAAGCTACCTGCAGTTGTGACTTCTCCAGATTTGTTAAAATATTTTCAAAAGAAAGAAGAGAAGAAAAAGACTAAAGCTGCAGAAATTGAGAAAAGAAAGATTTAGGGAGAACTTAAGAGAAAACAGTCGGAAGAAAAAAAGAATACTCAAAAAATATCAAAAAGAAATCTTTAGTCACTTCATCATCATCTGAAGACAATGACCCTGAATTGGATGATTCAGGAAATTCACCTTGGGAAGAAATGGAAGACACTGAAAGTGAAGCGGAAGAGCCTATTATAAAAGAATCTGATGTTCAAGAAGGAAAATTTGTCCTTGTTCCATTTTTTGGAGGAAAAAGAAATGTGACAAAATATATTTATCTGTGTGTAATTCAAGAAGTACACGGGAAAACCATTTATGTCCAAGGTCTTAGATCAGCAGGGAGCAAAAAAAAATTTATCATAATGGAAAAGGACATATTTGATATATTGGTAACTGAAATTATTGCAATAGTTCCACAACCACAACTCGGGATGCAAGATCGTCAGTTGGTCTACACTTTCAATAAAAGTTTGCCTGTGAAAGAAAAGTTGTAATGACATTGGTTATTTTTCTTTTTTTTTTAAATTGCGCTTCTAGTTATATTGTTTAATCTACATTGCTGTATATCGTTATTAAAATATATGATAATATACAGATCAATTTCTATACTCGACTGGCCCAGTTTTAGGGGGCTCATAATAAGTACATCAGAAATTTAGTATGTCCAATAATGGCTCATTGCTGATGTTTATATTTTAAACGTTTTTTGCAAATGTAAGTATGGTGTTGTATCATTTGATGTTTTTCTTGTAATAAGTAGGTGTCTAACTAGTAACATAGAATCAATTTGTTTCTTAGATCTCTCAAGTTTTGATGATACCTTATTGAATACCCTTCAGGGGCCCACTATAGGTACCACTACCTTAAGTATATATTTGTGATTAATGCCTGAGATTAATTTTCACGTTCTTAGATACCCTTATATTTTCATTTTAATGTTAACTTTAGTTTCATCATTATTGTATTACTGTTTGTTGATGTTTGGTTGGAATTCGTATGTTGAGAGTATAAAGGTTGAAGCCATATGTTGGTACATCGTACTTAAGAGTATTGAACGTATTGTCGTTTGCGTTGGGAGTATTATCGCAGATGAAGAGAAGAGTAGACGTTAGATTTGAAGTGTATGAAGTGTTACAGATCCTTTATCCTACAACTTATTTAAAGGACAACTTAATGAGATTGCTTCAAAGACAGAAGTTGGATGGAAAGATTGTTTATTCTTCAAGAGTTGAGTATGTGTGTTACGATTGCAAGATTCCTTTAACTGGTATTTATTTATGTATATTTAAACAATGCTTTGTATTGTTAAAAGCGCTACAATGAATATTTACTCACATTTTTTATTTTAGTTGATTTAAACCATCTGCATGCATTTGGCCAATTGTTTGTTAATTATTTTACGTTTAGTTTACTTGTACTTGGAGCAGATAGTTAGAACGTGTTTCCAATAGATGTTTTGGTATACCTCAGTCTTATCAATCCGCAATAGTTTAATATAGTGACAGGCCGATGAACCTGTTCTGACTAAGAGTACACAGGGCTCTCAACTTTAGACGGATAACCGTTAGTATTTATAGCTAGTCTGGGATTGAGGTAAGTGCATTGAGTTGCCCTTGAAATATCTGTTCCTATATTATTTCCCTCTCATACTGTGAAGCAGCCCCTTCAAGTAAATTTAATATAACACAATTCCCTGTTATAAAGAAAGTTTACTATAGTTAATTTGCTCCGTAAATTACTACATAATCCCCTAGTAAATTTGAGAGTGTGACCCCGTTATAACCTCAGGCAAGAGAAAATATCGAATGGTAATAGATAAAGAAAGCTAAACGATAAAACAGTAGATGACAAATATCCACTACCCAATATCACCAAAATTTTAGACAAATTAGGAAAGTGTCAATATTTTTCAACATTAGACCTCGCCTCAGGATATCATCAAGTAGAAATGCACGAGAAAGACACAGCGAAAACCGCATTTAGCACAACCAGAAGAATTATGAATATAAACGAATGCCATTTGGACTAAAGAATGCACCCGCTACTTTTCAACAAGTCATGGACAATATATTACGAGGAATACACAACGAAAAATGTCTTGTGTACCTAGACGACATCATAGTTTATTCAACATCATTAATAGAACACATAGAAAGACTGAGAGAAGTATTCGAAAGATTAAGAAAAGCACATTTTAAAGTGCAACTAGGTACGAGCGAATTTTTACAGAAGGAAGTATCCTTTTTAGGACATATAATAACACCCCAAGAAGTCATGCCAAACCCCGATAAAACGAACACAGTACTAAATTACCCCCTACCAAAAACGAACAAAGAAATTAAAGGATTTTTAAGACTTAGTGGTTACTACTGCAAATTCATTAAAGGTTACGCCCAGATAACCAAGCCCCTGACAAATTGTTTAAAGAAAGGAAATAAAATTGAACACACCCCAGAATTCATTAAAGCCATAGAAAGAATTAAATGTATACTCACGAATCACCCCATATTAGAATACTCGGACTCTTCGAAACCATTTATATTGATAACAGACGCATCAGTTGCATTTGGCACAGTACTAAGCCAAGGAAAAGTAGGTAGCGATAAACCAATCAGCTACGCATCCAGAACCATAAACGAGACTGAACAGAAATACAGTACAATAGAGAAAGAATTATTAGCCATAATTTGAGCAACGAAGTATTTTAGGCCATAGCTTTACTGGCGAAAATTCTATATATACACCGACCATAGACCATTAGTATGGCTATGCAAGTTTGAAGAACCAAACTCAAAATTACAACGATGGAGAATCAGACTACAGGAATACGATTACGAAATTATATACAAAAAAGGAAAGTATAACAACAACGCAGACGCCCTAAGTAGAATACAACTCAACGCACTAGAAACGGAATCAATTATAGGAAACATAGACGAGACAGAAATAAGATAAGACCCAGAAGAGATAGACACAATACATTTGACACAAAATGAAGAACCGCAATTAAAATTTTAAACGAAGCAATCAATATAAAATCCAATCAGTTTGTAATTACCGAAGTTTTAACTAACCCCAATCCTGTAAAATATACAAACATAGACAACAAGAAAATATACCAAATTCATATAACTAAAGATGACAATGAGAAGCAAATAATTAAAATCCTAAAAGAATACACCCTCGAGAAAAAACGATTTTACTTTTATTTTAACACCAAACATTTGTATAAACGATTCTCAGAATTATATGTTAAACAATTTTATAACTCTGGCCCTGAACTTATCCGATGCACAAGAAAATTAATAACTTTAGACGACCTTGATGAAATAAACGACGTGATTAGAAACCAACACGAAGGCAAAACCAACCATCGTGGAATTAATAAAACAATTAAATGTTAACCAAAACACCTGACAAAACATTTATGAAAATTACATGCTGATACTCTAGTAGTAGAAGCACAAAACTTTTTAACAATTGTAGATGCATTCACCAAAATAAACCAAGCAATACCCATCACTTCTAAAAATAGCATTGAGGTAACACAATGATTTCTACAATACTTTACATACTATACAGAACACTTTAGAATTCCACAAAATAAAAATTCATTTTATAACTGAAAGCAACCCTGAATCGAACGGATTAATTGAAAGATTACATTCGACCCTGTTAGAACAAATCAGACTATTAAGATTAACTTATAAGAAGGAACACATCAACGAACTTAATGTCATACGCACTAATCGCTTATAACAATACAATCCACTCATCAACAAATTTTACACCCCTAGAATTAACATTAGGACATTCAGATTCCCATAACCCTTACGACATCCATTATAACAAACAAGTATATTAACAATAATGCCAAGAATCGCAAAGAGAAACTAAAAATAACTTACGATAAAGTAATAGATTAATTTAGTAACGACAAAGAACATATCACCACAACCCGCAATAAGAATACTGACGCAAACAAATTTTCAATAGGACAAACCGTGTACGAGAAAAACTTCCAAAGTAAACGACACAAAACGGCACCCAGAAGTTTAGGCCCATTTAAAATTAAGAGAATATCGGACAAAAATATAGCCATAATGGACAACGGCAAGACAGTGAAATACATTCATTTGAAAAACTTAAAACACCCTGTAATTTTAGATGGACAATCATCACCCTTACCGTCAACCTCCGCCCAGATAGAATGAACAACGACATATTAATTGAAGACATAAAAAACAACCCCGGTATACTACCAATAAAACTGGGAAGTATGCAAAATACAATAGATTACTGCACATTCGCTCAAAAATTCGATTTAACGGAACTAAAACAAGAATTTCAAATAATCAAAGACAATTATTATCGATTAAAACAATCAATGGACACAGCCAAATTCGGAAAAGAATACGCAATAGAAATGATGAACTACAACAGTATAATATAGAGTATTTTAAGAAACATAGAAGACAAATTTAACAGATTAATACCCACAGAACGAATTGTGAGACGAAAGAAAGGACTAATTAGCGGACTAGGTAACATAATAAAAGCTATCACAGGCAATTTAGAAAACCAAGATGCAGAACGTTATGACAACGCAATACAGCAATTAATTTAAACAATAGAAAAACCATTATTAGCAACCAAATACCTCTAACCCAATCAACTATTATAAAATTCAACAAAACATTAAGGAAGCTAGTAAGAAACCAAGATAGTATAGCCAATAGAATACAAACCCTTGAAACTAACATGCAAACTACCATGTTAGGAATGTGAGACTTAATCAGATTCAATACAATATTCACTCAAATAATATCAACCCTTATTTAATCCAACAAATTTTAGCTACCTTAAAAAATGCCGTAACATGTGCAAAATTAAATACCCTACACTCTAGTATCATAGAACCAACTGATTTATTAAAGGAATTATTAAGAATTAGATCATTTATAACCGACAGTAAATTACCCTTTGACGTAATAGAATCGAACATTCTAATATTTGAAAAAAAGCTATAGTTAAAGGCTATATAAGGAATAACGAAATAACATTTTTAATAGAGATCCCGATAGTAGAAAGTAACAATTATAATTATTATCATTTATTTGCTTTTCCAATGAAAATTACTAGCATGTATCAAGTTATCATACCCAAAACCAAATTCCTATCCTTAAATGAACTAAGATATGGTTATACAAACGAAAAATGTACCGAAGTAACACCAAATCAATATTTATGCCAATCGTGAACAACAACCACTATTCAAGAATACAGCCCTTGCGAAGTACAATTATTAAAATTTTCAAATCTTTACGAAAACTGTGAAGCCAAACTCGTACAAATCACCAATATGAAAATTTTAAAAGTTACAGAAAACAAATGGATTGCCATATTTCCAACAGAAGTAATAGCAACCATCCACTGCAATCAAGACGAGAACAATCTAGCATTAACCGGAAGCAAATTAACACCCTTAAAGAAGACTGATATTTAAAATTGAAGAACAAAATCCTCAGAGTATATCAAGACCCCACAGCAACCAAGAAACTTGCAAATTTACCAGAGCTACAATTCAAGACAATACAAACCAAAGATGAAGAAATAATCAAGAAACCCATGCAACTAGAACATCTAGACTTAGACGAACTCAACCACGCCATGAAAATGATGGACAATTATAAAGAACACTTAAGTCTACTAAAAGTGCCAAAGTTACACTACGACAAAATAAACGTTTGGACATTGTATTAATCATTCTAATAATTTTTCTAATTATATATGTATTTTACAAAATGTATCTTAGATATAAGAATAAAGAAAACAATTTTAGACTTAAGGAAACAAAGGTAAATAAAGAAACAAAAATACCCTCAGGGACAATGAATTTTAAATCATGTATTTTTAAAAATTACACAAAGAAAACCTTAATTTATCATTTACGTCAGGAGGCGTTATGTATCCCCCAATCTATGTATGTATAACGAAATAGAAGTTATTAGTAGTTATTAGAAATTGTTAAAGAAATTATTAAGTTAAGTGCAACAATGTAATCCAAGGATAATTAAATAAAGGTTATTAACAGTTCATGAGAACGGATGCAATACATTGTATTCCAGACGATAGTGATACTGCAGGTGGCAGGTCACGGACGGTTAAAAACCGTGATTACCTAGAAAGTAAGATTGTTACATCGTATCATGAATAGTATTAAGAAATAAGCAGACATGAGCTCTGCAAGTTCGGATAGACATGTGAGGGGCAGGGACAACATAAATACCCTGGGAGTCCCAGATCAGTTTGCTTAGGCTACTCACTCATATTAGTTCAATTAATTATTTTATTTTTCGACAGAGTATTTACAACAGTTTGTTAAATTCCGTAATTAATGTCTGTTTATAAACTAATAAAATTTGTTACAAGTTTTGGAAGTAGTTTTTAAAAAACACCGCTCCCAAGACCCGAAACGTAACTCACATTAGTAACAAAATTTATACAAAAAAGTTATTGTAAATGGAAGTCAATAACATTACATTTAGAGAATACGTAACAAAATTTAAAAAATTAGATATACAAAGGCTCTCTTTCTGTTGAGTCTAAATATTAAGTCATAAGTTTTCGACAAAAGTCAATATCACCATTTAAACTAATCTTTTGCAAGTGTAGAGCTGAAAATGTGTAGAGACAGCTAATTACATGTATAAAAGTTTATTTCTAATGCATATTAACCGTAAATATTAAAGCAACAAATTATACAATAAGTGCCCTCCTAACCAGTCACTAAGCCTGAGAAATAACTCACATGGCAGTTGTCACTTCATCATGTTATAACATGCTTGTCTCTACCCTCCTGATTTTGTCACTTGCTCTAATTTAGTTAAGCAGTAGATGTATTGTATGGACATTGTTATTGTTAGTGTGAGTAGTATAAGCAGTTACTTCTATTCAGTTTTGTAATTTAGTTTGTAAAAAAGATTCGTTGAAGCCAGGAGCAAACAATGAACCGTTATAGAGACAATGCGAGAAAATTACACTATTTAAAACATATAGAAATAAACTAACACAATGTATCGCAAATCCATACAAGATTATTGTGCAAAAATTGAATCCAAGAAAACGCTTTCAATGATTACACATTTAGAAAATTTACAAATGATATGGTTGAGCAACCTGATTTTTATAATTATTAAAAAAAAAGAGCATGCACTATTCCCTGTAGCTCCCTTTGTGATCATAACATAAATGCCATAGAAAGTTTAAAATTATATTCAATATTTTTGTTTTGACACTGTATCTTTTGTTTACAAGATTGCTGCAGTTAATTTGGAATCTTTCTTTATTATATTAATCCATTACCATTACTTCCTATATACAAATCAAGGTCTTGCACGAGACAAAAATAATCTGTTCATATCAGAAGATGGATACTCAGAATAGAGAATGATTAAGAAAGTTTCTCAATTTATATTTTGTAAGAAGAAAGTGACTAAAGATGAGCTATATCTGGTATTTGGGCTAGATGTGTTTTGGTGTAGTTCTATTTAATAATGACATCTTCTTATAGAAAAATTTTAGGATTTTATTCATATGGACCAACAGCATAGGATTTTTATTAATAGAGTTTCACATCAGCAACATAAATATACATAACCATTTTATTCATATGTACAGGTAACTCTCCTACAACATGATAGAAAGCTTCATACAAAATGTTATGTTACGAGAAACTTTGGTATATAAAACAGAGTCAGTAAAAAAGGGAAATGGATTAGGTTCCGAAAAAGGTCTAAACATTTTTTTATTAAAAATTTAATTAAAAAAACTAATTCAAGTGTAAACAGTGAAAGAATAACATCCAATTTATTAAATTTAACAATCTTCTTCCTCATGATTACCTGATAAAACTATATGTAAACGTTTATTTTTCAGTTGAATTACAATATCACCTTCATACTCTGTATCTTTTTTAATCATTTGTGCTTTCCATAATTTTTAAAAAGTCTGTTCTTTGGTTTATTTACTCATCATCATTGTAGAGGTCTTCGGTCCTGGAATTGGTTAGATGCGTACCTCCATTGTTTCCTATTCTGACCTAACCTACATATTACCCTGAAATTCCCACATGTAACATTATTTTGTAATGTTAACTAATAAACAGATTAATTAATTAATTAAAATTCATTAACTTGCATAACTTATAGACAAGAATTCCATAATAAATTACTTTCATATTTTAGTTAGCATTCCTCATAAAAGACCAGGTTTACAAATAGCTTAGGGCGAAACTATTAGAAATTCCAGCGGCAGGTCATCATAATTTAAAGCTCTACCCTTGCAAATCAAATACAATAACCCTTTTAAAACTTAGGTCGGTTACAGATTGAAGAATCTTAACATAAATAAAGAAAAGCAATTTTCTGTTGAAAAATTTAATCTTCTTAATAATTTCTTTGATTGACAGCGGGTTATAGAAAACGAGACATTGTAAATAGCGAAAACTATTTCCAATTTGGTTTGTTCAAAGATTGCAAGTAATTTTAAGTAGTCTGGAGACATCCGTTGTATTTAAAATCCATTTCGGCTTAAGTGGGTTACCCGGTCTTTTGTTAATGGCAGACTACTGTCGCCAACGGGTATGGTCCACATTTCAATAATTAAAATTTCGAGAAGATACAATATATTTAAACCCTTAGAAAAATAATTGCTTCCGTGATCCTCATCTCAAAAGGGGTTGGATTTGGTTTCTAAAATCTTGTTTTTGGGGAGGTTCTGTTCAGTCATTTGATAACAGAAATATGACGTAAATAATGGTTAGAGTAGGAATTAATCTATATAACTTAAAGCTTTAGCAAAAAGAGGGAGATTCCAATGGGGCTGTCCGTGGTCAAGAGGTAGTAACGTAGCCACAGAAGTTCGCGGGTAGCGTTCTCCGGCATCACAGATATGCTATTGCACTTAGTATCACGATAGTGAAATTGGAAAGAAGTAATTAACTCTTCCAGTTCGCGAGGGTTACGCCCGTATGTTCGCGGATTTATAATGGTACAAGGTAAATAATAAAAAGCTTGTAGGCGTGTGACGCACAAGTTAAGTTATATTGTCAACAAGATCCTGCCAGGTTCGTGTGCCATTCAATTATTTAAAAATTACAAACAAGAGCAACAAGCGAGATTCTCTCCCCCAATTTAAGAGCTGTTCTATGTTGAAAGGCAAGCAATCAAACAACGAACAATTTTTAGTAAGTAAGTTTTTATAGTTAAGTAGCATGACCAATTTTTAGTTAATTTATTTGTTAAGACGTTTTGGCCATAAACCGTAGGATTAATTTAGTGTAAAATTTATAGTATAAGTTTTCTTTCATATACAAGTGTTTGGGAATTACTTATGTACGCAAAATTTTCATAATTCCCTATTCACCTATTCAATTAAATTTCTAAATTAAAATCGATGAATGTAAGAGGTTCACGTTTATTGCTCTGTTAATTAAATAGTTTTGTTTGCCGTTGATTAAGTCAATAGTTTTTTATTTTTTTTTATCATGAAAGTTGCCTAAGTAGAAAAAAGGTAGGAATTGATTAAAAGGAACAATTGTCCTCCTTGGGATGACAAGTCTCTCAAGGTTTTGCACGAACAGTTGGACATTCTCGACTTGTCTGGTGCCCTTGGTAATTGTCATTAAGCCACAATATTTATGAAAGGTAAGTGCCAAATTTTTTTTGTAGTATATTATAGATTAATTTAACCCTTTCTGCAAAATTTTAACCCTCTATATGATCCACGACCTCCTTTTAATTTTTGTTTTACAGGCCGCCCCCATTTCATAAGTTTACTGGAAAATATATACTTAGTAGCTTTTCCGCCTGTAACACACAGTCTACATCTTTCACTATCTGTGTGCGATAGTCTAAACTAGGTCTACCTCTACCTCTCTTTTGTCCTATCTCTGCTTCTAATATATCCCGCACTATTCCCAAAAAATGCCTTAGAACGTGTCCTGCCCTTCTATTTCTCTTTTTTTTTGTTTTCAACTTATCTTTCTTCCCTTACCATTTCTAGAACCTTCTTGTCACTAACTTTATCTGCCCATACTATCATCATCATCATACATCTGAAGCACAACATACCAAAAGGCTTGTATATTTTTCCTGTCTGTTTTTCCTACTGTCCCTATTTCATAGCCGTACAGTGCTGTGCTCCACACATATGCTTTCAACAATATTTTCCTTGTTTCTATGTTTGTTGTCTTCGATCATAGCCGCTATTTTTTCTTTTTAGATACAGCTCGGCTCCCTTTCTATTGTTTTCTAAATATATACCCTATTTTATGGTTATTCAGTGGTATATAAAGTGAAGGCGTCGCCGTGGATTAATGTAGTAAGTGTAAGATTACGCATCCCAAGATCCTGGGTTCGAATCCCGACACGGCTGACTGCTTGAAAAATGGCAGGTGAGCATTTTTCACAAAAATTACGCCCTCGTTCGGATGTGAGGTTAAATGGAGGTCCTGTGTGTGATTGTTGTCACACACGTTAAAGATCCTTGCCTGAAATGGCAAGAGTTCGACAAAATTCTAAATTTCCAGGCAACAAAAAACTCGCCTCCTGGCCAATGTAGTGCCTTCAGGTGGAGCATTGGAAATGAAAATGCACGATATATGAAGTGAGTTAAGCAACCTGTGGCTACACAGATCCCACAACACTTGAACATTTGTCTAATTAATATGTTACGTATTTCTAGTAGACGCCACGTTGTGCGTCAAAGTTATGTCACGTTGGCTCGTAGCCGTGCGTAACAAAAGAAAATCCAAGAAAAAAAACAGTGACCGGGCTCAATCGGAGAGTAGGGGGGGTTTGTAGAAAGCAGACCAATCTAGAAGGTACGCGGCTGTCAGCAGTTAGTACCAGTACCTGCCATAGAGAAATTAGAATAGTAAATCTGAAAGAAAAAACAAATTAGTCCTGCAAACCTGAAACAGAGAAAAAGCATAGCCTATGGATCAAGTATAAATTGTTCAGTACTTTATAGAATAAATAAGAGCAACTGTTTAGATAAACTCTATAATCTAACAACAGTAATAGCAGTACAGAAAATTCTGAGTACAAAGTGAGGCCATATTGGGAGTAGCAGAAACGTTTCATCACACACCAATTAAACATAATTCAGGTAAAATGTAACAAAAATATAAATAGGTAAGACATAATTACTCTAAGTAATTTAGTAAAATTTTAGCAAAGACATAAATAAGTAGATAAGCACAATTGTTCTGAGTCATTCAGTAGGGTTGATTGTTCTTTTTTTTTTGTTATTAAATAGCGGGCAAGTCTATGGAAAAGGTATCAGAACGACAAGGAATATTGCAAAAACAACGGGTAGATATTTACAGTAAGAACAAATAGGAAATAGTGCAACTTACACAAAGTCCTTCAGTACCGCTTCCTTGCCATTGCAGTGTGGGATCCACGATGTCTGGCACTAACGAAGTACTGCACCCTAGACTGTGAGGGTGTTGATGGAACTTATCACCACTTACCCTAATCACACTGACTGATTTCACTGGGGTTAGCAGCGGACCTTATCACGCGAAGGAACTAGGTATATTAGTTGCATAACCATACAAAAAGCAGCGAGGAACTTCAACCACTACTTTTGTATACCGGTAGTCGGTCACAGTTTAAATATCACCAGACCAAGCAAGCAACAAAAGCCATAATAAGTAAAGCACATGTATCACTAAAGGGAGTCCGTAACCATGTCCTTAAAATCCGCGTGTATCGAGTTAAAAGCAGAACGAGGCAGTATCTTTAACATAATTCTTATATCGGAACCCAAAGACCAACTACGACTCCGCGACAGTTAGTTCTACGGCTTTTTTTTCCATAAGAAAGACGACTAAAAACGTTTAGTAGACACGCGTAAGCACTAAAGCCGTACGTCGAAAGTTCTTCGAACACACGTGCGTCGAGTTTCACTAACTCTACCACTCTTAGTTCAACCAGAAAAACCGTATCTTACACTTAATTTTTGACATCTCACAAGCAAGAACAAAACACGACCCTTTTTTATTTATATCTAATCCTACTAGTACAACTTCTGATCGCCTACCTAGACTGTATATCCACATATTAATTACAGCGGGATTATTTATTAATGACAAGTGGAAAGTAATTTTACGAGTATTCCAATTTACCACTAAACCATCTTTTAAAATTAATACCGGCGAGTCAACTTGCATATCAATCTGAAAACTAGGCGGAAGTATTTACTTTATACAAACCGCGATCCAAAAACGATGTATTTTAAGAATTAAGTAGACTAAAAATGTTAGGCCACCAAAAATGCACGTTACAAATTGTTTTCCAATAAATCCTTTTGCACAATCAACATTAGTTAAAAATATTGCAAAACCAACACCTGTAATTGTTCATAATAATCATTAGGTTTAAGTGCAATTATTTTTTTCGTCGTTAGGTTTTCCTTCTTGGAACTGGTTGGACGCATACCTCCACTGATTTCTATTCTGAGCTAGCCTACACGTTTCCCTGAAATTCCAACAGCCTAGATACAGCTCGGTTCCTCTTCTATTGTTTTCTAAATATTTACGCTATTGCATCGATATTCAGTGGTATATGAAGGGAGTTAAGCAACCTGCGGCTACCAACATCCTCCAACACTTAGATAATTACCGAATTAATAATTTTCCAATAAATCCTTTCACACAATCAACATTAGTTGAAAATATTGCTGACAATAATCATCAGATATAAGTGCAATTCTTTTTTCCGTCATTAGGTTTCTGTCTTGAAACTGGTTAGACGCGTACCTCCACTTATTTCTATTTTGAGCTAGCCTACACATTTCCTGAAATTCCCATACCCTACATCTTTGACTATCTGTGTGCAATAATCTAACCTAGGTCTACCAATAACTTTCTTTTTTCCTATCCTGCTTCTAATATATTCCACACTATTCCCTCTTGCCTTAGTATGAGACCTATCATCCTATCTCTTCTATGTTTTAATGTTTTCCACATATTTCTTTCTTCCCCTACCATTTCCAATACCTCTTTGTTCTTAACTTTGTCTGTCCGTGATATCTTCATCATACGTCTGTAGCACCACATTTCAAAGGTTTCTATCTTTTTCCTGTCCGCTTCTATTGTCCAAGTTTCACAGCCGTAGAATGCTATGCTCCATACACATATGCTGTCAGCAATCTTTTCATTGTTTCTATGTTTGTTGTCTTTGAACACAGTAGTTGCCTTTTCTTTTCAAATGTAGCACAATCTTATGTTAATCTTTGTTTTATATCTTTTGCGCTTTTCCCATCTTGCGTTATTTGGCTTCTTGTAGTTTGTTATAGTTTTCCTTGCAGACAAGAAAGAAAGCAGCAAACTAAGTGGAGAAAATCACCTACACCGAATATCGCAACAAAACAGGGGCAGAATGGTAGAATCAAACTCCAAAAGAATTAGAGTTCGAATTTCAAAACGTTGTAGAGTGATATAAAAAAAATTGGAAACCTCAGTAGAAAGCTATATTACAACGTGTAAGTAAAACACAGTTCCAAAAAATATTTACCAAAGTCAAAAACATATTTACATAATAGTTCGATACAACGTGATGTACACAAAGCGTCAATTTACATATAGTTCAGTATAAACCTAAACATTTGAAAATATCGAGAATAAAATCTTATTATCTAAATACAAGAATACTTGCAACATGTTCCAGCACTAAATATGTACAAGAAATACAGTATCATGTGGTTTGGCGAGTGGACCTTGTAAAATTTAAGAACGTAACATTGAATTTTAAATAGCAAGTTGTTGACGTTAACATTAATTTACACAGAAAAATAAACATTGCGGAATCAACCAAAAAAAAGCGTCTTTCTTCCAAAACAGCAACACAAAGGAAGCAAACAGAAAAATTAACTGTACCTTGAGCTATTGGCTTCATTCTGGTACTATCTTAGGATGAGGAAATGCGGCTGCATTTGTCTACGGAGGGTGCTGGAACCACCAACGTAACTTATACTAACACCCTATGTACAAAACGCATTTTCAAATCGTAACTTTACAGAAGAATCGAATAGTAAAAGGACGAAATACGTAAGAGATAGTCTTTCCAAAGTTGCACTTATATTTATACCTCTTCAGAAAGACGGGAGTAAGTAACATAAAACCATTCCCAGCAATAGAATGTTAAATATTCTACGAAAGCAAGCAAAAATATATATTCCAGATGACAACGGCAAAATATTCGTACAATGCAAGCAATAAAGAAGATAAACTACAATAATTAATTCCATTGAATTTCATTGTTCGCATGGGTAAGCAAAATATATTTTAAAGCTGTAACGATTTTTTTTCTCTCTCTAATTGTTGGCTCCGCTAGCCTCACGCATGGGCGACAGTGCTACATATTTTTTTTGCTAGGGCTGACACTACTTTATTAACACCATGCTTCAAGTTAGGTGTCTGCAAAACTAAATCTTCCGACGTAACTAGGGGTCTATTCCTTGGGTAGAGCTATGAGCAATGGGGGGGTAAGTCGAAATCTGTGGGGGTCACACTCAAACTAAAACAAACAGGCGCCACCAAGTCCAGATTAATTTATATTAATGGCATAGCAAATTTCCAAGGGCGGACTTGGAGACCCAAAGAAAAAAAGATCGCCTTCGCTGACATACAAACTTGTCTTAACAGAATAAGACACTGCTCCTGCAAGAAAGAACAATAGTTAAGTCACCTAAAAAAAATGGGAACACTATTTGCGTCCCTCAAGTATACCTAAATGCATAGAGAATATTTTCTACATAATGGAATCATAAAAAGTTAACTCTTACTGTCTTTTGTTTATCAGGTCCGATCAAACTAGATCAGAATAAAAAACTTTAAATGTAGATAATTAATTTACTAGAAAGAATTTTCTTTGTTTCAGTAAATAAAATTTCATTGTAATTAAATAAAATAAATGTTTGATATTCTTGCAAAATTGTTGTAAGGTTTATCAACTGATCCTTACTCAAATATATTACAGTTCAGTGTAACTAACAATATTAAGTTTCTTTATAACCCAACCAGATCTGTGTAGGTCACTTACAAATGAATATATGAAATTTTCTCATTAATTTAACAAAATTAAAATTAGTCTGAAGTCAAAAGAATCACCAAGATATTCTCTAATTTTATCAAAAGTGGTAGTACTGTAATGCTAAACATCTGTTAGCCATTGTGTAATTGTTGACGGCATTGTTCAAACAAACAGGTGACGTAATAGCAGCTGTTAATTAACGTTGTAGCCACGTGTAGTCACATATTTACGGAACTAAGTGAAATCAAACCCGATACTGGGGAAAACCAGCCTAAACACAGGTAAACTGAATAACAATTTTGTACATCTAACAAACAAAATGAAATAATGTACTTTCAGAAGGAAGTACTGAGGAAATTCTTAATTCTATTACGAACCCAATTACCGGCTGTCGTCCTTGGTTGCAATGGAAACAACTTCGCAGTGCGAGGCCTGCAGCTAAATATGCTTGTTTTCCATGCTTTAATACAGATGTAGGAGCGAAGCGGATTTCTCACAATGGTTCACGGCAGCATTACTTCATAGCGTACTCCTCCGTTGTCTAATTTTATTTACAAATATAATCTTTCATTGCGTAGTCCATAAGTTAAAGTTTCTAGATTGTAACTTCGAAGTGGTTGTGCGGTTCCTAATTTATCGTTGCAATTTCTGACGTATTGTTGCGGTTTCTGATTTATCCTTGCGCTAAATAAATTTTTAAATTAGCTAATATGATAACGAATATGCAAAATGTGGATTAAGTACTAACCGTTACTCAGGAAGTGTTTCACAAAAACAAAGCGACTCGGAGGTCACTCGCCATTCTTTTTGAATGCATCTTCACGCTGCTTTTAACTATCGACGAGTGCGCTCGCTGCGTTCTTGCATGGTGGGAGGATCATAAGTGGGGTTCTCGAACCTCTCACGCGCGCGCCAGTGGCTGTGGAATTGCACCGAATTCCGAAACAAATAGACTACTAATCCTAGATATAGTAATACTATAAAAATTTAATTGTTACTCGAATCTTTATTTTAGTTAATAAAGGTATTTCAATATTCATTGTACGTTTAATGAATAGGTTCTTTTACTGCTAAAATAAAATTGTTACAAAGCATCTAAATGATTATGCAACCAGCCATACGGCCAAGAAAAATCAGTTGCCTGACGTTTAGGAAAGAACAGAGATTTGTATTATTATCGATCCACGCTACAAATATACCACGAATGATTTAATTAGAGGGAACGATTTTATTACTTATACAACTTGAGCAAGCTCGAACGCCTGTAAATAACAAAATAGAATTTCACTATAAACGAGCAGATAACAAACTATTAAAGTATTTTATATCTGTGAGGAGTTTTAATAAGATATTAGAAGCAAAATATTTGCTACTTTCAACGAATAACTATTGGATATAACAAGCAACTGTTAGAATGTGTTACAGAGAATTGATAAGGCGAGCTTCTAGCATTTTAAAGAATTTAGATGCTGTTTTAGGATATATTCTATGTACTGAAAGAAGTTTTTATTCAGGATGGTTTAACACATATTTATTGAACTTGTTAAGCTTGCATAATTCGAGAATAATATAAAAAGGGTTTAGATTAGCGTTTTTAGAAGGTACTTAATTAGGGTAGATAAAGATTAATGCAGATTCACTCTATTTCAAAAAGTTAACGTAACAAGTTCACATATTCTATTTATCTTCTGGTTTTGACTTATTTACCCCTTCTTTACATACAAGTATTTTAGTTTTATTATCGCGCCACCTCTTATTCCATTGCTACATGATGTTTAAGGTTATACTTGATTCAGCTATTGTAACATGCCTTTTTGCCTATATTTTAGCATGTTACATTGTGCTTGGCACTATTAGCATATACATGCTTATATCTACATTTAAATATAAAATTACTCTCTTTATTATATAATATATTTTCTATAAGAATTTATCTCGCACAATCCTAGATTATTAGTTTACATCCACAAGTTCCTAATTTGTTACATAGTACAAATAATTATATCTATATGAAATTTTTGTATTGGTTATTTCGGAAGTGTTTATTCCAAAAGCACAACTGGTGTGGTTATAATTCTGTATTATTGAGAATAATCGCTAGAGATCGTCCATCCCGAAGATGGCCGAAAATAATTTATTTGAAGTGTCAAATTTTCATTTCTTTTTTGATATCCGATTGCTTATCTGGCACTGTTGGCCATTTTTGATTCGAACTTCTACCTTGCCTCATGTGCTTACCTGGTATGTAAATTTTCTAATCATAAATCCTAAATTAACATTTAAATATAATTTTAGATGTTTAGTATGAAGGATAAAGAGTTTGTTTATTTGTTTAACCTATCAAATAATTATACAGATGGTAAGTTATTAATGGAATAGTTTTCCTTTGCACCTCGTGTTAAATTTTCACTTTTATAACACAACTGAATTTTCTAGGGTGCTCCGGTTACCTATCTTCCGATTACCTGTGTTTTGGTTACCAATGTTACGGCGACTTATTCTCTCATTCCGGTTTCTACATGGAAAAGTTGCTCGTGCATTCGCACAACCAGATGATGTAAAATAAATACTCTCATCACAAGAATTTTATATTTCGTTTCCTTCTACTTTACATATTGCCGCTCAGTTATTATCTTATTGAAAAATATCTACAAGTTTAATTTATGGAACAGAAGTCTGTTAAAGACAACATTTGAAGTCGACCACATGGTGTTTTGTACCTACACTAGGAGATTCACCAATGCAGGATGTCTCAGTTTCCTGGATATGAAGGATTCCTATAAATTAAGTAACTGTTAGTATTAGTTCAGTTACTGATACTACAGGTATGAGATTAAAACTTTTACCTTATCGCTTTTCTGTTAAAATAAAGAGGCCTAACCTCTATTTAATTTGTCTTTGTCACTACAAATATTTTGTTTTGATTATTAATTACATTTTACTTATCTTAAATGATTTCAAATAAAATTCTCTAATACATAAACTAAAAATATGTAAACATTCGAAACTTCATGAAGCTTCTTATGGTAAAAAGGTTTATTGCTTGAACTTTCATTTCATGTGCATTTGTTACATGACATTATTACAATTATGATCACTTTTTTTTTACTCTCGCATTAAGTTAAATTTTGAGTTTTTAAACAGAGATTATTTATTTTGATTTCTCTATAAAAATTTTCTCGTGTACATTTATTAAACATATGAATTATATCTTATATCGTATATCTTATACATGCCTTTGGAATTGTAATAACTGAGTATTAATATACATATTTAGTCAAGTTTCTCTTATCGTGTTTTAACTTTTGTTTCTCTAAGTTCTTTTACAGTTGTGTAAATAAGTGTCTTGATATTTAAATTTTAACATTCAGATATTCTCTAAACATTCCTCTTATCCTGTGATTTCAAGTCTCATGTAGCCTCCGCAACCTTAAAGGTCGATGCAAGCTGTGCCAAAGTATTTCTTATACTTCGTCGTGCAATTACTCCTTTTATAATATCGGAAAAAAAGTAAGCAGCACTATCATCAACTGGTAGTTTATTTGTTTAAGTGCTAGATATTGACGCTGTCGCTGTAATTTCCGTTCTGTTGTTATCAGCTCTAGCATTTACAAAATTTCATTGTATTTGACTTGTGAGTTTGATAACTTTGTTATCGTTTATTTTAATACCATTGTTAATTATTTACCATGGGATTTTAAGTTTTTAAATGAAATTCGTCATTACACATTTAACGATTCTAGTTAGTATGGTTTGATTTTGAATATTTCGATCTAATACATTTTGGTTTTAGCCTTTTGTTTTATTTCGTTGCTACTCCTTACTTATTTCTGTCTTTGGACGTTTTACCTATACGTCTTTGTCAGTGTACAAAACCCTATTTGAATATTTGGCAAAACTTTTCTACATAAGATTGATTTCACCATTTGCATGCTAAACATCTGGAAAGCTTATTGCCTAGTGCATTACGAATACCTAGTTCCAGCTTGAATCTCAAAACTGTAAATATTGAAGAATTAAAATCCACTAACTGCAGTCGTAAGTTAAACATTCTGTGCTTTCGACTGCTGTATTTATATGCAACTAACACTAACCTTATTGCATTATTCTTGTTAATAAAAATGAAAATTGTTTATGATGCCTAACAATTTAAATTGAACCAAACTTACACTGCAAACTACATTTTCCTCTCCGGATTCTTTCAAATATAATTGTAACGAAATATTACTTATACTACTTACTCCAATTAATTGCTCGGTTACTAAAGACTATATTAAGTTAACTGTTTACAAAACTTGCTAGTATCCCGTCAGGATATTCATTATTTTATTTTGCTTTAGAATTTTTAATAATGTTAGTTCCTTGCATGCATCTCGCTAGCCATTAAATCGGTGCCTAATTTAAAACGTTTACGATGAAATTTTTATTATTATTGAAGTGGTCTGCAGGAAAACGCTTTCTGCGGCATCTCCGCGTCAACCCACAAACTAGCAATTTTAATTAACTACCATTGTGCGGATTTAAGTTTAGGCTATGCTTGGTTCTATATACTCAGCAATATTAACTAAGCTGAGTTATATTATTCAATGCTAATTTATTATGCTAATATTTGTGGAGTCCTATGTTATTATTTAACACTTGATTCGTTACATTAAACTGATAGTTTATACCTTCATTGTATTTATGATTATAACTAATAACTTTTATTACAGCTGGTTTGTCACGGCACTTTTGCTTCGCAGTGGGATCGAGAAGTTTGTTCCTGTACTACGGCGTCCCTGGCGCCTTCCGAGTATTCCTCACATTCTTGTGGGTTTCACCTACGCCACTCTTCCACAAGCAACTAGCCGTAAACTAAGCATTCCTTTTCTATCCGCTGTGGCCTAGCCCTTTCCGTCCCCTTTTCTTTTTTTGTAACTCCTTCTGACCCTTTTTGGGAATATTACCTGCTTAAAACGTTACAAATCTATCTATCTATCTATACCGGTAGGTATATTTAAAAAATAATAGCAAACACCAAAAATATATGTAATTAACAAAATTCTAATATGATACTTAGGTTACTTTTTGTTTGTTAATTCCTTTATCAAATACTACGAGTACTATAAATTAGTATTAATTGACTGCTGATAAAATGGCTTTAGCAGGAAACATGAATTACTTATTACCATTTTAAGATACATATATTATTTTTTCTGTTTCCGTTATAAAACTCGCGTTTTTTAAAATTATTTACGTTCATAAAGTATGATGATTGAATCGACCAAAAAACGTTAAAAAAAGTGTCCATGGGGTTCATTTTTTCACGCTTTTGCGTTAAAAAAGTCGTAGCATCTCATTTTTTAACGTAATCTAAAATGTTTGTGCAAACTTAGTGTGCTTTGAATGCTTCGCTCTATGTCATCAATAAATCATCTAAACCGTCAAAACTGTCTTTAACTAATTTGCTATAGCTACCTGTAGAAAATATTATTTCTATAAACTCATTAAATGTTGACTATTTGAATACTAATATAACAACTTTAACTTCACCCTCACTACAATTTATTAAGGCTCAAAAATGTACATTTAATATTAGTGTTACTAATTAAATAAAAATGAATGACGATTTTATCGAATTTATTTATCTATGGACGTAGAAAAATTTTGTATGAAACTTTTAAATAACATAACATTTTTTCACTCGTAGGAATTGCCGCACTCGCCTTCGGCTCGTGCTGACAAATTTACCTACTCGTGAAAAAAAAAGTATTACTTTACTCACTTGTTGCATAAATAAGTATTAATTGACTAACCTTCAGAAGACCTTTTTCTCAAACTTTAACAGTGGACAATAAATTTTATCACGTGGAAGGAAGTATATCATATTAAACAGGATATACCAAAAAGTTAGAAATTAATATATGTATAGAGAATTATTCAAACTGAATTTAGTAGTTAATATCATTGACAACCGAATGAATTATACTTTAGATTTACGTAACCAAATGTATTTTTGTTATTTAAATATGTTCTTCATCAACACCATACGTTTAATTATCCAAAAGCTTTTACACATACAAATACATATATTTTATAACAACTTTTTAAACTACTTCCTGCCATTAGCTTAGAGCATAATAAAAATAAACTATCGGTTTTTAAAAACTATCAAATAGTAATTGTCGATATAAACTTTTTTGTAAATTTAAACCTTCAACATATGAAAAAAAGATAATGGACTCGAAGTGCATAATTTGTTGCAGTACCTAATGAAAGCTCAAGAAGTAATCTTCAGGTCGATATGAAATTATCATGTTGATGTTGTTTTTCAATGCCCTTAGTAGTATCTCAAAAACTACGAACGATCCAAGGTTAGTTAAATGAGAAAAAAAACTGCATTTTAATGCATCACGCAAAGTTGATATGAATTAATTCGGCTGAATTAAATTACGAATTAAATCAGTTGACTTTTTAAAAAAGTGAATGAATTAATTCATGTGTTGTATAGGCAATGCGTGTGACTTCTGTGTAATTGTGGTTGCTTATCTCTACTTTATTTATTATACAATGATGAACTTCCACTGAGTTGAGGAACTCTCTTATTTAGTTAGGGAAGTTCATTAAATGTCTCGGATGGCATGACTTACTCAGTTATAGAAACTACATACCAGGATAAAGTAGATTGGGTAGACATTAAAAGCTACGTTATTGAACATATGTGTTCCTTTCACTAGTGCAAAACGTGTTGGTATTACGTTAAATACAAACCAGATAGAAAATGGGAACATAAATCATAAATGGACAACATAAATATTAATGTACCCAGTATATTCTGATTTCGTGAAGTGTTCATTAAGCATGGCTTCAATAAATTTTTAGTTCTGTTGAAGGGAATTCAGGTCATAAACTTAAAACCACAAAAGAATAGTTTTATTTCTGTATAATACATATCTGAACCCAACTCTGATCCATAAATTATTTCAAACCTGCAAAAAAGAACAACATTTCAACATTACGCATTTTTCACATAAATAAGAAACCTTTTGTACACTATTCATTACAAATAATTCCATTTAATAATGCACCGAAACAATAGACAAGATAAAAATACGGTTATTACAATGTACTTAAATACAAAAAATGAGCCGATGATTTAGTGACATTCGCAGAATTAGGTTATGAACTGAACATCATCACTAAATACATTATTACAAGGCACCGACCCAATTATATGAAAAAAAAAACACATCAAACTATAGGGAGTCATGTATTTTTCACGTTTCATTAGAAGTTGAATAGGAAAACTGTACCCCCTACCAATGCACAAAAAGCGGGAAAAAATGACGAATGTTAGACAATGAACAAAAAAGAATTAATTAATTAACCGTGAGCAGGTAATTGGAAACGTCGAAATATATAAGCAAGTAATAAGCTCCAAGATGTAACATAGACATCTCCAAAAGGAAAACTTAAATTGTGCATGAACGTTTGTACAACTTGGCTTGCAGATTTGGCAAATAATGTTAATCCAAGTGTGGGATTATGAAAACGTGTGCTGTAATAAAAGTACTACCTGCAGATATAACTCAACTAAGTGGGTTGGTTGTGTTAAGGAAGCTGTTGTTTGAAGATTAAATTCAAAAGCGGTGTTTTCTGGACATCTTCAACCTTTTAACGAATGCATTAATTGTAAGTAATTATAAGCTTTTATGTTCATACTTAATAATTATGTACACGTGGATCATAATTTCAAATGGCATTCGTATTTATGAAATGGGAAATTAATTAAACATGAAAGTAATTATTTTGTTGGATGATGAATTAGCGACAGAACTAGTGTTGGTTAAATTTGAACAGGATGCTACCATACAAGGAACTTCGGAACATTTTAAAATATTACGAAATATTGTGCATCTTGATTTCAGATGTGGAATTTAGTGTTAGTAATAGCACAAAACTTTAATATTTTGAATATACAATGAAGCAATAAAAGAAAAAGATATCTAACTGTTTGTTATGTGTAAATTTGACTAATAACCCTAAACGTAATAGAAAGATTCATGTCAACTAACTTAGTGGCGAGAAGTGAGTTCACTAATTACAAAAGAAATTCTTTCCGGAGTGTATAATTTTAACACGTGCAACCTACCTAGAAAAAGCTATCTGAACGATCAGTCAAATCGTAAAATGTTGAGCCTCAACTCACCTAGTTCTAATCTTATCTCGACAGAAGGTAAGTGATCTCCAAGAAGACTAAAGGATTATTTCTAAGTTCTTTTCACAGACTGATGGGAACCTTACTCATACTAACTTCATCTACTATTTTAACATAAACACAAATAAAAGAAACTGCAAAACTTTCACTTAACTTGTATATTAGCAGACATGAATATCATAAGTTTTAACAATCAAACCAACACAAATAACTAAATTGTAACCCTAACTTCGGCCAGATTCAGTATACCTAAAAATAACATCTTAAATTTATTTAATTCTCCAACAAATTTGACTATTTATATAAATTTCTATGAAGATAATCATGGCGCTTATTCCTATTGCATTTTGCTTGTATATAAGGCATGCGGCCATGTGAACATTTGAGTAGGATCGAATTGAAGATGCATAATGTTAATAAAATATAGCAGGTAGGAAGTCAAAAATTTTATCACTTACAACTTTCCGGTTAATGCAAGGTTCGACCACCCTGTTCCAAAGCAAGACAATCAACTGAGTTGCTGAAAACTTTCAATTTATCCTGGCCACTTTCACCTAGTACCGGTCATTCATTTAATTATGCAATACAAACGCGTTTTTGGGAGCTTTTCACTGGCCAACCCAAATTTCAACTACCGCATTTGATTACATAACACTTATCACTGCTTAATTTGGTTGATGGTCAATTTTATAACCGCTAGAAAAGTAAGATTGATCAACTGTGTTTTAATGCTCCCCACTATTATTATTCGATGGTACATATAAGTTAAAATATCACCGGGAGGTTTTCGTGCTATACTAATTCACATTGAGTTTGTTCGTACTTGCACTGGTGGTTAATGTCAAGAGCTGTCTTGGTTAATAAGGAATATATGTACTGGAATGTTCACATGGTCGCTATTTAATATTAACATCTGCATCGGGGTTTTGTATTTAAAGTTTATGGTGTATTATGGATCCCGTCTATTTAAATAACTTACGTTTTCAGTAACATGCAGTGCTTAAGAATATTTTGGATTATACACTTGTAAGCTGATGTGTCATGAAAAATATGTTGATGTTTGTCAGATTTAATATGTTAAACGTGATGTCTTGTTTTTTTTTAATTACTGTGTAATTACAATGTACTATATATTTTCCCCATGGATTTCAGTGTTATATTTTAACAATATAATGCAATAGTGCCATTATACACTGTAAACTACCTGAGCATTTATAAAATTGAAAATTGTTTTCCTATATACCCATGTATGCATAATTATTGCGCTAATATTACACGTTTCCTGTTTGTTATTAGGGACAAATCCAGACTATGGGATTTATAATGTCATGTAATTCAATATGAGAAGCGAGAAAGTAGGATTGATAATATTATTGATATTTGCTTTAATGTATTTTTTAGGATTTCTTTTAATAATACCTGGCCAGTTTGAGATTAAAAAATCCGTTGTTTTTTTAAAGAAAGTATATTAGTGTTTATATTGCAACTATTTACTGTCAATAGTGGTGAGTGTAAGTTGAATTCTATTTGCATTTATTTATAAACTATAATCCTTTCCAGGAGAGAACACAGCAGAGGGCAGGTCGTACTGAGAGCTATTTACACCACTAGAATATCATCAATGGGAAATTCAAAATAGTTACTTAACCTTATTTATTTGACATTTGACTTAACCCAACAAAAGCCGCATTATTTATAAAAAATTTAATAACAGTAGTGATACATAAAACACATTTTTTCAAAAATGCAATACAATAATATGCCCTTTAAAGAAATTTTCCACTACATTTATAGTAAATAATTAAATGGCATAAGGTCATGTCTGTGTATTGAATCACGATGAACGTGATTAAACTTTATAGTAAAATTCAGAAAAAGATGTAAGCATTACTGTATAAACAATTTATAACGGAACCATATCGTCACTTGAATCGTTATCTGAATTCAAATTCATACCTATCACTATTTTTCAACCATATCTGCAATTCCAAATTTCAAAACTGTTTTTCTTCCTTTTCGATAACATGATCAACACAACTATTTTCGCTTAATGACTATCTTGCGCAAGGACTTAATTTGATAGAGTTTATACCAGACTTGTTACTTAAGTTTAGGTTATATCGATTTGGTGTTACAGCAGATATTAGGAAAGCCTTTCTACAGATTAATGTGGTACGTGAAGATCGTGATTTTGTTAGATTTCTGTGGTGGGAAAATTCCCAAATGGATAAAATGGTGGTGTACCGTCACAAGCGTATCGTGTTCGGTGTGACCTGTAGCCCTTTTCTACTTGGAGCGTGTATTGGTCACCATTTAAAATCAGTTGCTGGCGAGTTTGCTAAAACAGCATCTCTGTTGAATACATTGTATGTGGACAATTGTGTGACAAGCTTTGAAACGGCAAGCGAGTTGAATACGTTTATTTGTAAAGCCTCACAAATTATGTCAAATGCCAAGTTTGAGTCTCGGAGGTTGGAGCATATACGTGTCTCAATTGATATTACTTTCAAAGTTACAAATGTTCCTTCTGTTAATTTGTTAAGTTTAAAATGGAATAAAATTGTAAATGAAGGAACCCAAGATATCACTATAGTCACTAAACGTAACATGTTGACGATTAGTCATAAACTGTATAACCATATAGGATTTACTTGTCCACTTACACTGATACTGAAATTGTTATTGAAACAGACTTGGAGTTTGGAAGTTGGTTGAAATGAAAACCTTCCAGTTAACATTTGTGAAAAGTTCTTGACATGGTTGAAAGAATTGTCTATTTTAGCGAATATAAAAATATCTAGATGGTTTGCTGCTAACGATTTATGTGGAGGTACATGGACATGACATGTGTTCGCCGATACAAGTCATAAAGGGTATGCGGTTAGCATCTTTTTACGTGTTGAAAGTGAGTCCAGTACGTTCTGTTCAGCTTGTACAAGCGAAATCTCACGTCTCTCTAATGAAAAAGGCAACTATACTCCGTTTGGAGTTGCTTGCATGTTGTATTGCTACTCAATTGATGGAGAGCGTTAAGAAAAGTTTAAATTTAGAATCAAATCCTGTCAGATATTGGTCGGACTCTATGGATGCATTGTACTGGATTAAAACAGATGATCGATGGGGTACTTTCGTATCGAATCGAGTGAAAGAAATTCGCACAGTGAGTAGTCCAAATCAATGGTATCATGTTCTAGATGATATGAAACCTGCTAATTTACCATCCAGAAGTTGTAGTATGCCTTGTCAGTTATTAGTATCTGTTACGTGCCAAAATCGGCCGTAAACATTCATATAGTTTTAATATGCAGGAATTTCGCGCCATAAATTTGAAAGACTTGTTGCGCATATTTCCGTCACTTCAGAAGTGGTTGCGCGAATTTCGCGCCGACGCGTGGACGAGAAAGGAGTGGGAAATTTCCGGGAGACGCCGGGACTTGCCTCTGAAACGCCAAGAAGTGTGGTTGGTCTGGTATCGTATTGTATCTTTGTATTATGTAGATTCCCTTTGCCTTTTTTTGATTATCGTTCCTCAACCCGTTCCTTATCGTTGCCCCTACATAGGAAGAAGACCAGCGAATTTGGACGCAACCTGGCCTAACAGCAGCCCACGACCCGAGAAATGGCGAGTCCACGGAGCCCCGCAGCCGCTGGCCTGGAGTAATTCTGGAGGAAGCTTTACCTATTCACGTGAGTACCCCTTAGGGGACTTGTAAAGTTTATATATATATATATATATATATATATATATACATTTTGGAAATATGTGTTGTAATAATTTGCATATTGTGTGACGTCATTGACAATTGGCGCGTTAATTTTCAACATTAGGTAATATCGTTACCAACTGTCTTTTGTGTCGCTTGTGCCGCGTCGGCGGGATTATAATATATCACGATGGTGGGATGGTCCTAATTGGCTTTATCATCGCAAAGAACAGTGGTCTCTTATCCGTATACAATGGAATGAAGATACGATAAACTGAAAAGAACAAGAGTGTCGTCTTTTCTCAGTTAGCTCTGGACACAATTTTCAGACATTTTATGTCGACATGTCTCTCAGTTCTGTTTTCTGGTTGAAATGGTTGCCCGAATTTACCAGTTTGCTAGGCTAATCGGTAAACTAACTGTGATTTTGGGTAATTCCTTAAGGGTAGACAAATTTAATTATGGTGAGAAGAAGCTTTGGTTGCTCGTAAAAAAGGAATATCGTTTGTTAATGAAAATCATGAGACGCTGAAGAGGTTTTGCTTATTTAAAGTGAGAGAAAGTCTCATATGTCTAAAAACTAAACCATTACATAGTGACAATGCATTCCATTTTAGGTGTCCAATAGTCCTTCCTTCCAAACACCTTGTAAAAATGGTCTGGACTGATAAGACAATATCCGTTGAGCGTTCTTCCTTGACGACTGGAATATCGGGCTGCCGATTGTCCTGGTCCTACAGGGGAACGTAACACGATGTCAACATCACACACAACACACAACCCTCACACACACACACACACACACATACAACACACACACACACACACAACATGTACACATATATAACACATGCCCTCAAGCGCATGCGCATGCATGCACGCATGCGCGCACGAACGCCCACGGTCCCGCACGCCCCCCTGCATGCCCCCATGCACGCGAGCGCGTGCTCGCCCGCATGCACACACGGTTAAATTTCAGGTAGTAGACTACTGAAACGTAGGAACAAATAAATAAATAAAAAAATCATGTAAAAATGCTGATTTTAGAAAAGCATTGCCAATTATGTCATGTGGGAGTCAATATGCTCATGGCCAATCTGAGTGAAAGATGCCGAGCCTCTCTATCTGAAAAGTGGCAAAAAATGTTGGATCACATTGTAAACGTGTGCTGTGTATCAAGCTGTACATTTAGAGTTGGTATAAACAATATCCATAGCTACTTTTTAGGAATCTTTTAGAACATTCATCAGTAGACGGGGACTTTATAGTTTATTCAGATAATGGGAGGATTTTTGTGGGTGCAGCCGAAGTAGGAATGGAAGCTTGTACGATGAAGAGTATTTGGTGGAAATTTAAGAGGTTGTATAGTGGCAAGCGATTGATACGCATAGTTAAAGATCTATTGAAGCGAGTTTTAGGAAAGGCGGTATTGTATTATGAGGAGCTTTATACTATATTATGCGACTGCGAAACTATCATCAATTTCCTGCCATTAATATATTTAGCTGAAGACGGTAATGATTTGATTCCCTTGACTCCATCAAAGTTTTTAAAAGATTTACCTAGCACTGGGACATTTGACATCGACGAAATTGATATGAACAATTTGGATAAACACTTTAGGTATATGCAGCATTAGCGTGCGTGAGCGTTTCCGTAACGAGTATTTAGGTTTTTTTGGTTATGCTCTGCAACAACTCGAGAGATGATCTGATTAAGGAAAATAGTGTGGTTGTAGTGGAGACCAACAAGGTTAAACGTATACACTGGCAGCTCGCGAGAATTTTAGAAGTTTTTGTTGGTAGGGATGGAAAACTCGCGTTGCTCGATTGCGGACAAAAGGCGGTGAATGTATACGTACTATTCAAAAATTGTATCCATTGGAATTGCAACAGGGCACTGAAATACTAGATAAAGAGGGAAATTTAAAAGAGGCAATGTGACATACCGTACACACTCCTCAACCAAGTGTGTGAGCTACACTACCAGAAGCGGTCGGAAAGTGCGTGCGCCTATTAAACTAGGTTTATTTGGAATGATTCTATATTATAGTTTATTTATTTATTTATACGGGAAGAAATCCTTTTTTTACAATACTGAAATGAATTAATACAAATTACAAATTGATGCCAGCTTACTTAAAACTATTTAAAACTTTTTTCGGTTGCTTGAGAAACATCCAAAAAAGTCCATTTTAGAAGAGAGTTTATTTGCTGCAATGCACAATCTGGTGATCGTAGAGTTTAAACCATAATTAGTTCTATGTTGGGGAATATGAAAAGGAGTTTGATGACGTATAAAACAAGCAGGTACTCGAAAGTTAATCTGCTGAAGAATTTCACTTGAATCAATGTGTGAGTTTATAATGTTGAAAAGTAATAATAGGTCATAGGCGAGTCTTCTAGTTTTTAGAGTTTTCATTTTAAAGAAGTTCAACGAGTCTTCGTAATTCAATGTATCAGTAGGACTAAAAAATTTGAAAAGCAAAAATTTGACAAACTTTTTTTGAACTCTCTCTATCTGACTAGTTTGATTTTGGTAATAAGGATTCCAAATTGGACTGTTATATTCAATAATGGTACAAACCAAACTAGTCATCATGGCTGCTATGTTGTAATCGAACATGAAGGGCTGATGAGATTTGCTGAAGGTAATTCTAAAGCATTTTTTTATATTTGAACTCGTTCTATTTTTATCACACCACAGCAAGACTGCATCAATGTCTTCTTGTAGTTTCACACAGTCATCAACTGTTCTTATATGACAAAAGAGATTTAAATCGTCAACATACAACAGGTGTTTAGAATTGATAATCTTTGGACTAAGGTCATTTATAAAGACTACAAAGAGTAAGGGTCCCAGGTGGGAACCTTGTGGGACACCAGAAGGAACATTGACCTCTTCAGGTGCATGACCTACTAATCGGACAATCTGTTTTCTATCAAACATATAGCTTTTCAACCATTTTAATAAGCAGCCATCACTTCCTAGTGCTTCAAGTTTTGCAATCAAGATTGCATGACTTACATTATCAAAGGCTTTTGAAAAGTCGGTATAGATGAAATCAACTTGGTATCCCTCTTCTAAAGATGCAGAAATGAAGTCCTTATATATAACAAATTATTCAAGGAGGATCTACCAGTAGCAAACCCGTGCTGTTGACTGGAGATTAATGGTCTGATGACTGAAGCTAATTTATCAGTGATCAAACTTTCAAATATCTTTGGAATGCAGCTGAGTACTGATATTGACCTGTAATTTCTAATTAGATTTTTTTCCAGATTTATGAACAGGCGTTATAAATGAAACCTTCCACTAATTGGGCATATAACCAGTATTCAGAGATTTGGTAAAAGGTAAGGAGAGAGGATAATATAATGTTGTTGAACAATATTTTAATAATTTCGGTGGGATACCATCTGGTTCCGCACCTTTAGATATGTTCAAAGTCGCAAGTTTTTCCTATACTAACTCAGGTTTAATGTCAACGTTTGAAATATGAACAGTATGTATAAATTTGATATTAAAGTTGGAAAATTTATCCTTTTTATAGGCACTTGCAAAGTATTTTGAGAAGCTATTGACTATATTAAGACCACCAGTAACCTCAACTTCATCTACATACATTGTTTCTGGAATCCCCAATTCAGTTCTTTTGGAATTCACAAAATTCCAGAAGGTTTTAATTTTGTGCGGGATACTATGTTCAATGTTTGATATTTATGTTATATAGACCAAGTGGAGTTATTCCCACACTTGCTGGTTCAAGCTAAATTTCTTGGTTCCTTACCTCAGCTACCAACAGTCGCGAGCCACGATTCGAAGCGTGCACATGTGCGCTGCTCGTGTAGGTAATTGTAATTTAAAAATATGTAAATATGTCAAATAAACGTTCATACTATTAGATTAAGTTTATATTGCAAGAATTGATTATGGTACAGTCCTCACAATCATTCTTCAGATAAATTTCAGCGATAAAAAAAAAGCAGATCCACTATCCATTACAACAAATGGGAACCGGCGAAATACATAAGGAGAAATAATCGCCATAGAGATGTCGTGTGGCCATATAATCCAGCATTTTACAGGTGTATAGAATTTGCAAATGGAGAATCCAATGCCGGAGAAACTATTGTGTTAAGTTGATTTGAAAAAATTAAATCAAGATATGTTTCTTGTGAATTTGGCAAACTATTTACTTGGACCATGTTTAGAAAAGCATAAGTATTGCTAATAATGTCACTATTGACCGAACGTATACTAACTATTGCTGTAAAATTATAATTGCGGTATAAATTTCTATAACAAAATTTGGAGAGATAGAATGGACTGTATTTAATTTTAAGGATATTGGTATTTAACAAGCAACAGATAATTAAATGTTCTTAAACAAAACAAACAAACAAAGCAGCGTTTACTATAGCACTTACCTTTCTAATGATGCGACCGTACGAACAACGATGTAGCTTCTACTCCTCTCTTTGGTGGATGGATCAAAACACAGTAAACAATAGCGGTATTCTACAAACAAGAGGTTCATGGACAATAGCGGTGCGAACAGTCGAAAAACAAATCGATTCTCTTTGAGGAGAACTTGTACGATCATGCGGTGTATGTGACTACTACTAGCAGGACAAGCTTCTACTCTCCTGGCTTCGTGGATATTCCAATCGATATTGTTTGCGGCCGCCCACTAAACCAACGTTCGCCACTCACGGCACAGGTTAGCGTGCTTAGTAAACACATTGGGGAATTTGCACTAACAAATCCAAATATACCGCAACGAATTTAAAATAAGCAACAAACTCAATGTAATAATAAAATTTAGTTTTAAAATATTTACATAAGAACTGAACAATTGCGGTGGTTTCAAAACTATCATTTTGCCATCTAATTACATTTGGCAAGTTGAATTCACCAAATACGTATATAGGTATATGAGTTTTGAAGCTTTTTAATAATATAGCCATTTCGGATGGACCTGCACCTTGCTGAAGTTCTAAATTACTAGAACCGGTGAAATGGCTTGCGTGCTCTAATCAGCTAAAGAGCCAAACTACAGGTCCAACCAAAGTAGTAGGGTCGTTAGTGAGGAACCAGACTAAGACAAGTTCACGAAAGAAGGCAGCGGCTCTTTCGGTACTTAGATTGGCAGAGACCATAGAGGTCGGTATGGCAGTCTAAGATACACTACCGCAATGTGGAAGGCAACGGGAAACCACCACATTATCTCCCAAGTTCACAGCGTACTTAAATTGTAACAAACATGATGGCATTCTCTGAGGTAAAAGATTCCGGAGTTAAAAGAGTCCCCCATTTGGATCTCCGGAGGAGACTACTTTGGAGGATGTGATCGGAAAGTTAAAAATAAGAGTCGAGAACATTCTGCGAGTCGGAGCGTGGAATGTTAGAAATATGAAGCAAGTAGGTAAGCTAGAGAACCTAAAAATCGAAATGAATGGGTTATCACTAGAAATAGTAAGGATCAGCGAAGTTCGGTGGCCAGAGGCGGGGGATTTTTGGAGTGGAGACTTTAGGGTAATTCATACAGGAGCAGAGGTAGAAAATTTGGGTGTGGGGATAGTTATGCAGAAAAAGATAGGATACTGTGTAGAAAATTACTTACAAAAGAACGAAAGAGTACTCATGGTTAGATTAGAATCTAAACCGGTAAACACAGTAATAATACAAGTATACATGCCCACCTCTAGCTACAGTGACGAAGAGGTAGAAGCCATCTACAAAGATATTGAAGACATATTAAGATACGTAAAAGGACATGAAAATTTAATAATTACGGGGGATTTTAATGCCGTGGTAGGTGAGGGTAGGGAAGAAGCGGTAGTAGGTTTATTTGGTTTAGGCACGAGAAACGACAGGAGAAATAGACTGGTATGCGACAAGAACAATTTAATCATCACAAACACATTATTCCAACATCATGCTAGAAGACGATATACGTGGAAGATACAGGAGATATAAGAAGATATCAAATAGATTACATTCTTGTTAGACAACGGTTTAGGAATCAAGTAAAAGACTGTAGAAGCTACCCAGAAGCAGATATAGACACTGACCACAACATCGTAATTATGAAGGCCGCACTTAAATTTAAGAATGTGAAAAAAAGAAACGGAAAAAGGCACTTGGACTTAGAGAAACTAAAAGATAAAGATATTCAAAAAAGATTCGAAAAAAAGTCAAATAAATTGCTCAAAGATATCTGGAAAATATCTGATACTAAGGAAGTAGAAACAGAATGGAATAACATTAAATCCAGCCTAGACATGGCGGCCAGAGATATTCTGGAGTATACACAAAAAGAAAATAAGAAACCATGAATAACAAAGGATATCCTGAATTTAATAGAAGAAAGACGAAAATACAAAAATAAATCAGACGTAACAGGAAAACAGAGATACAAAACCATAAAATGGGAAATTATTCTAACATGCAGGAAAGCTAGAGAACAATGGATTGTTGAAACGCGCAAAGAGATACAAACGAAGATGGAAATAGGAAAGACAGACAAAGCATACAAATTAATTAGAATGAATTTTAAACATATAAAACCGTATAGCAAAAATATAAGAGCCGCACAAAGAAACGTCATCATAGAAAATGTAAAGAAAGTGGGTAGATGGAAAGAATATATAGAGAATTTATATGCAGGAGAGGAACTAACTGCATTAGAACAGGAATCAGACATTGAAAATGATGACTTGGGATATCCTATACTTAGAGATGAGTTTGATTTAGCATTAACGAGTCTGAAAAATGATAATGCGCCGGGTACACATAAGGTGCAAGCAGAAACTCTACAAGCCGCTGGACAAGCAGTAACAGAACGTCTCTTCCAACTTGTAAGCTATGTATGAGATTGCAAACATAGCATCATAGTAACTATACCAAAAAAAGAAAGACGCGGATAGATGTGAAAATTTTCGAACAATAAGTTTGACAGCGTACGTGTCAAAAATATTAACTAGAATTGTGCAAAGACGAATGGAAAAACGGGCGGAAGAAATACTAGGAAAAGACCAATTTGGGTCTAGGCGAAACAGGGGAACATGGGAGGTTATTTTAGCTCTGAGAGTGATAATGGAGAAAACAATAGAAAAAGGGGAAAGCGTGTATATAGGTTTTGTAGATCTGGAAAAAGCATTCGACAATGTAAAATGGAAAAGAATGTTTGAAATACTCAAAAAGATTGGAATGAGTTATAGGGATAGACGAATAGTACATAGCTTATACAAAGAGCAAACAGCAGTAATAGAATTAGAGCAGGAACGTATAGAAGTAAACATTAGGAAAGGGGTGAGACAGGGATATTCCCTATCGCCACTGATTTTTAACTTGTACATAGAAGAGGCAATGAATACTGTCAAATGCAGGAAGACATTTGGAATTACTATGCAGGGACAAAAAATTGATATGGTTAGATTTGCAGATTATATAGCGGTATTAGCGTCTAGCAAGGAAGAGTTAAAAGCTGCTCTTAATGAAATGGAAACAGTTCTAACAGCGAGATGCGGTATGAAAATTAACAAAACTAAAACTGAAGTTCTAGTATGCAAAGGTGGGGAAAATAAATCAAAAACAAGAATACAAGTATGTAACACGAACTTACAAGAGGTTAAAGATTTCTGCTACCTAGGAAGCCAAATAACACCAGATGGGAAAAAGCACAAAGGATATAAAACAAAGATTAGCACAAGGTCGTGCTACATTTAATAAGAAAAAGCAACTACTGTGCTCAAAGACCACAAACATAGAAACAAGGAAAAGATTGCTTAAAACATATATGTGGAGCACAGCACTGTACGGCTCTGAAGCCTGAACAGTAGGAGAAGCGGACAAGAAAAAGGTAGAAGCCTTTGAAATGTGGTGCTACAGACGTATGATGAAGATATCATGGACAGACAAAGTTAAGAACGAAAAGGTACTAAAAATGGTACTAAAAATGGTAGGGGAAGAAAGAAATATGTGAAAAACGGTAAAAAATATGAGAGATAGGATGATAGGCCACATACTACGGCATGGGGAATAGTGCGAAATATATTAGAAGCAGAGATAGGAAAAAAGAGAAAAAGAGGCAGACCTAGGTCAGACTACTGCACACAGATAGTAAAAGTAGGCTGTAGCGGATTCAGGGAGATGTGTAGGCTAGCCCAGAATAGAAATCAATGGAGGTACGCATCCAACCAATCCCAAGATGGATAAACTAATGACGAAAAATAACTGTGCTTAAACATGACGATTATTATAAGTAACTACAAGAATTGGTTGGGCAATATTCTCGATTAATGTTAAGTGTGTGAAAGGATTTACTGGAAAACCATTATTTCGGCAAATGTCTAAGTGTTGGGGGATCTTGGTAGCCACAGGTTGCTTAACCCCCTTCACTGAATCTCGGTGAAATAGGGCATAAAATTAGAAAACAATAGAAGAGGAACAAGCTGTATACACATGCTGTGTGAGAATTTCAGGGAACTATGTAGGTTAGCTCAGAATATAAATAAGTGCAGGTACGTGTCCAACCAGTTTTGAGACTGAAAACCTAATGACGAAGAAATAAGCGCAAATAAATCGGATGATTAGTATAAACAACTAGTTGTTGGTTGCGAAATATCTGCAATTAATGTTGACTGTGCGAAAAGATATATTGGAAAATATATTAAATCGGTAAATGGTTAGGTGTTGGAGGAACTTGGCAGCCACAGGCTGCTTACCTCACTTCACAACCACTGAAGGTCGGAGAAATAGGGTATATAATTGTAAAACAATAGAAGGTGACCAAACTACATCTAACAAAAAGAACAGTGCCTATGACGAAAGACAACAAACATAGAACAAGAAGAAAATTGTCGAAAGCATATGTGTGGAGCACAGCACAGTATGCTTATGAAATACGGGCAGTCTGAAATGCAGACAGAAAAACGGTAGCAGCCTTTTGAAATGCTGTGCTTCATCTGTATGAGGACGATAGCATGGACAGACAAAGATAATAACAAATAGGTTATAGAAATAGTAGGGGAATAAGGATATCTGGAGAAAAAGAGAAATAGAAGGGCGGAATACGTTCTAAGAATTTTTGGGGAATAATATGGGATATAATACAAGCAGAGATAGGAAAAGAAGAGGTAGATGTAGACCTAGATCAGATAGTGATAGATGCAGACTGTGCAAATTTCAGGGAAATCTGTAGGTTAGTTCAGAATAGGAAACAGTGATGGTACGCGTCTAACCAGTTCCAGGACTGAAGACCTAATGATGATGATGAGTCATTTTGAAGATTATTCGAAACTAGTTGTTCTAATTTAGTAATGTCATTATCTCTGCAGCACATTACAAGCTCACCAGCTTGAGTTGGCTTTATATATTGGTTAATTTAATTTCAGAGTGGAGAGGATCCGCCTTTTTAAATACATTCGACTTTGTAATTGAAGCTGATTGTTGATTTACCCGCCTGATTTGTATGTTGGTAATTCAAGATGGGAGTGATGTTAGAATTGGAACGTTTTATGTGTTCTGTTTTTAATATAGTTTGCATTAGTCAGTTTTAGAGACAAATGTCAGTCTATTAAAAAGAATAAAAATATAGCTTTCAAAGAATTTTTCAGTTTTTAATAAAGCGCTGTGTTCCAAGCCCGATTTTTAAGCAGCTTCAAAACAGGTAGTTTTGAAAACTTCTTACACTCTTGTTCGTTCATTGTGTTTTAAATTAATAGGAGTTAAAAAGTGGTAATAATTCAAAGAAGAATTAATAATAATAGAAATTATGTTTGAACCAGCAAGGTGCCATATATGCAAAGCACTTTGCTAAAGCTATCACTATAGTATTGGTAAGGAACCCTAATTGTGCGAGGTCAACTCACTCTTGGCTAATTTCTCAGATTTCATATTATAATTTGAGAATAGTTGAAAGTGAGTTATATTTCATTGTGGCAAACTGTAGAGCATTAATATGTGCGACTTCATTCATCTTTAACTGACCCTTGATCTTTTAGTTTTTGAGATACCATTGGTGGGAATTGAAAGATTCAGCATCTTGTATAATTAGTATGCATACAGAGTTTAAAGTTTACGTTATATTATTACACTTTAGGATCAACCGAAAACTATTAAAACAAACCGACTGAATACAGCGTAGTCCACTCTTACACAAAATCCGATTTGATACATAACATTGATTTGAATAAGAATTGATTTTTTTAATAATACTGATGTATTAGATAAGTTAAACCCCAAATCGTTTCTTTCTAACTGGAAATTTGTGAGGTTACATATAGATTTAGGCACTGTTAACCTTGACCTTCCAAACCTATGCTTGTAAGAATCTGTGTTAATTTGAAGATTTTTTGGTTTCACATTACAAAATAACTACATTTAATGTTACCTGTCCATTGTATAAGTTACGTTAAAAACTGGTTTAATAGAAACTACTGAGCACACAACCAAGAACCAACACCTAATGATACAATACTAAAACTGAATCTTTGCAAACGGTATTATATACCGTGCAACCACTACACGGTAACCTACATTTATGGTATAAGACATAAATTTCAAATCCTGACTAAAAATTTATATTTAGGTTAGTGTAGCATAGTGGAAGCTAGTGATGGGTCATTCACGATCATATGTTATTATGAACGACTCACTCTCAATAACACAGATGTGTAAACCACGCGCGTCTCCGGGCACAATTATTTTGAACTGTTTCAAGGTCATGTTTGACATATAAATGTTAACCTTTGCACTTTTTAGTCTACAAATAATTTTCCTTTTGCATAATACTTATTTTCTAATTCTAATACTTCTAAGCAAAGTTGAAACAAATAAAAATGAAATTCAAAACTTATATGGCGTGGTCGGGTGATGTTTTATAATTATAATATTTATGCGAAAAGTATATATTTTATTTTATGTACAGATCTCTAAAATACAAGTGGAAGATGTTTTTTAGCAAGCGCGTCTAATTGCAGCACGATTCTGAATTCTACGCGACCTTGAATGTGTATAAGGATTGCCCGTTATTATATACTGCCGCCATAGAATTCTATGCTGCCGCTTTAATGTACATAACCTTGTTTTTATATTTTTAATTTTTCAGTTGAACGGACATTTTAGTTAGTCTTGGTAGTGCTGGTCAGTTATTGCCACCTCCTTACTAATTTATGGTTATTGCCTTGTCTTTGGTCCGTATAAGTGTGCCCTTTGCAAAAAGACATACAGTACCCAAAGTAATATAAATAGGCATCAAAAACAATTTCATGATGTACAAGTTAATGCTCTCAAATCGGAATTACACGAGAATGTATTGTGTGAAAAATGCGGCAAAACAATTTTTAACAAAACTGCGCTAAAGTGCATTTAAAAAGAATTCATGATTTTTCAAATGAATTTCAATGCTCCCCGGTAAATAATAAGCATTTTAAATGTATAGAAAGCAATAAAGGTTTTAGATGTAGAACAACTTTATTAAATCATTTAACGGAATTGCATCATTTCAAACAGGAAGTTGATAAAGAAAAGTTTTTATCATTTGGAGGTAACAAAATATAAACATTATATGATAGTGAGAAACTTATGATTTCAGATTTCAAAAAATGGTTATCTGATATTGAACAACAAAAAAACATCCAATATGTTTGTAGTAGCGGCAAAGGTCAGAGCCACCACTATTTTACTTATTATTATCAGTGGAATCGTTTAGGTTAGTAAATGTAGCTGGTAATTAAAGAATTTTAGAATGTATATGGTAGCAATTTTCCGATTTATAATATACTTTTTTTATGTAAAGTTCGAAGTAACACGCCTGTCCAAATCTCAAGGATCTTCTAAAATTGGATTTATGTGCACTAGTAATATAATTGTAAAATTAAATCGCATTAGCAATGAAGTTAAGACAAATTATTTTAAAACACATGGTCATACAGTAGAAGTTTAGCATATTAGAATTCCACATAATGTAAAGGAATGCATTGCCAGTAAACTAGCATTAGGGGTATCAGTACCGAAGCTTATTGATGCTGTGCGCAATAACATTGGAGAATCACTTCAACGTGTTGACTTATTAACAAAGAAAGATATACACAACATTAAAAAATCATTTAATATTGATATTTATGATGGCGTGAGAGATACCAATGATGATACCAGTGTACGTTTGTGGGTAGAAGAATGTAGAGCCGATGAAAATAATCCTGTGTTGTTTTCTAAATTTCAAGGGTTAGAATGTGAACAGTTCGACTTAACAAAATCTGATTTCTGTTTAATTATTATGAATAAAACTCAAATGGAACTTTTAAAAACTTTTCGTGTCAAATTCATATGTATTGATGGTACACATGGAACTAATCCATACGATTTTGAGTTAACAACTATTATGGTTAGTGGTGATTATGGTGAAGTATTCTCAGTGGCATATCGAAAAGACAAAAATATATGAAATATTTTTTGGTGTGGTTAAAACAGCAGTTGGAACTGTTGCAACCAATACATTTATGTCTGATATCACAGACACTTATTATAATGCATGGTGTTCTGTCATGGAACCAGTGACTCATCGGTTGTTTTGTTCACGGCATATTGATCGTGCTTGGCGATCAAATTTAAACAAAAAAATTGAGGTAGAAAAAAGAAAAGACATTTATAAAAGTTTGAAGGTGATACAAACAGGGTGTCTACTATCATGAAAAAGACACGAATTTCGTTTTGCGGTAACTATGTAACTATTATACAAACCTGCCTCGTGAGGGTATCAAATTACCAATAAAATAATAGGGCATGACCCCTAAATCTAAAGTACCCCAACGTTTCGGAACATTGCCTCGCAAGCTTGCTACAGTCGGTGAGAGGGTGAGGTTCATTAAGCTACAACACACTAAGATATAAATTTAGATTGTTTTATTAACTGTACAACTAATTAAACCTTAACCTAATAACATATGAGTACAAAATATATACAATATTTGCTGTTATATACAATAGGGCGCCACCGTAAGGGAGGGGAAGGCTTACGGACCTTATCAAGGTATTATCACTCGTTGCACTTTGTTCTTGAGAATGGGAAAAGATTGTCACAAATACGCACACAGAAAATTTTAACACTGCACTACTGTGGAGCTTTATAGTCCCCGGCGAGCTAAACACTATATGACTAAACCAAATTAATGTGTAAATTCCTTAGGACTAGTCTACTTTTTAAGGATGCAAGAACCAATTTCGGGCTCAAACACCCCAATACAATAATTAATTATATATCCAGTATTCTAATAAAGTTACCTACTCTGACCCACGCTCTAAGTTAACAAGGGTGTATCCAATTAACGGACAGAAACGACCTTTTCACCGGTCAACTATTACTGTAACGGAACTCGTTCAAGTACACACAAAGATTATCACTACGGGAGTCGTTTACTACTATACTCGACCTGAAAATTGCGTAATCAGGTAGGTTTCGTTGCTAAGCTATTGCGTGAGCCCCCAGGCTACCGTCGAAATAACAATGAAGCGGTGTACCCTGCTGAAACCTCGCTATCTGCCGGAATATGTACTCAGGGATTAAAATTTCAACGTGTTCAACTTAAGCCTAAGCTCAGAGCTTTAATCTGAAGGTCGGCACAATTTAGTTAAACAATTACGGATACATAATTCATAACACAACCCTTGAGTTCATTATTTAAAAAAATACCATAACCTCTGTTTTAGTAACTGGAAAAGTACTTACTCAGAATAAAATAAAAAACACATCACTTTACTTTCAGAAGTACAGAAATCAACAACCTGTCTGTCGGAAGTATCGAAATAAAAAAGCCCCTTCCATCCCACGCTGAACTCCTTATATACCTTGAAGTTAATTGAAAAATACCCAGTCCAGTTTAGCTCTCTTAATCGAAAAGGTTAAGCCTGTCATAAATCTTAAAAGTTAATTAAAACTAACAATTGCTTTAGGATAGCCAAAATCTCCCTCACAAGAAAACCCCGAAACTATAATTTTAGTTAAGTACCCAAACTAATTGAAAATTATTCAAACTCGGGCTGCTTTATACATAACTAGGGTCTTAGCTACTTGATTGACATCTATTAGTAGATACTACTAATCTGACACGTTAAGTGCCCTCCAAGTAAAGTTTCGTACCTTGGGAATGTTAATTAAATCTTTGGATTATATTTTCCAAGAACCATACTCTGGTTACTTGGGAACGGAGCTTTTGAAGCCGTTTAAATTCGCATACGTATTTATGCTACAAAACCGTTATCCTAATAATTGGGATGCTAAAATTAAACTAGAAAATAAACCATTTTGAGAAATAATAGAGAGTTATTTTTACATAACCGACTGTACTAAAACAGTATGTTACAACTAAAGTAACGAAGTCACTAAATTCTATATCTCGGTCACGAATTTTTTCTTCATTTGATTATCGTATGTATTTCCACAAATACGTCATAAAATTTTATAGCCATACTTCAGATGTTGCAGCAAATAAATGTTAAAGGATAAAAAATTCCTTCGTCGCATCGAAAGCAGCCTGTCTCTTTTCATTATACATTTATTCGGTTGGGTTATGTAAACCCTGCGCTTTTTGTTTGACGCCTTGAATCTAGAAATCGCGGCTTATCAATGCTTGAGCAGCAGTTTTGTGTGTATATTTCTGACATGTTTTTTTTATTACTGTATGCGGATGTAATAAATACCTGCTATTGTAATCAACTTCAGACACTGTGGCCGTGGCGTCAATGACCTTCATTGTAATAGGGAATTGGAATGTGGGGTAGGTAGCAGCCGAACGACCGCATTTAAACAATACTACCACACGTCAGTCTTAAATAAAACCTTCTGAGATGTGTGTCGTTTTGATTATTTGTAATGCGACAAGATTTTACGTTTTTAAGTTTACACAGTGTGTATGTACTTAAAGTGAAAACTTTCTTGTAAAAATGCCTGGACAGTGTTCGTTTTCTGAACTTTGGCTGACAAATCCGATTTTTAAAAGCTGGTTACAACCAGTACCTGGAAATGTTCATGTTGCTTTTTGTGCCTATTGCAAAAAAATTTTGATATTTCAAAAGCTGGAATATATAATGTAAAACTTCATTCCAAGGGACTAAAGCATTCTAAAATAGCTAATCCAATACTCCATATGAAGCAACCAACTAGTGAGAATAATTTAGATAGAAATGCTCCAGTCTCAGATTCTCAACAAAATGATATTTCAGCTTCAGTAACAGCTGATTTACCTGCAAAAGTATATTCTGAAGAAGCTGATCATGAAAATAAAAATATTACATCATACATGATCCGTAATGAGATTACTAAAGCTGAAATATTATAGACTATCCACAAGATAGTATCTTATTCTTTGTCAAGAGTTCATCAGGATGCTACTGAACTTTTTACAATAATGTTCCCAGATTCTTTTATGGCGAAAAACATGCAGTTCCACAAAGACAAAATATGTTATATAGCCACTTTTGGCTTGGATCCGTTTTTCCAAAATAAACATTTAAATAAAATTAAAGATTGTATTTTTTTGTGTATAAGTTTTGACGAAAGCCTGAATAAAGTTGTGCAAAAATGCCAAATGGACATTCTTGTCTGATACTGGGATGATGAAGATAATATGGTTAAAACAAATTATTTGTCTTCGTGTTTTCTTGAAAAAACCACTGCCATCGATCTTTTAAATGGTTTTTTAAATACCCTGGATTCTCTTAGTATACCCATTAAAAAAATTTGTAACATCAGCATGCTTCAGGAATTAAAAGAACACATTCGAATTTCTGGTAGTGATGATGACCCCGAAATGTTTGATCTTGGTACGTGTGGGCTGCACATTGTTCATTGAGCGTATACAACATCACACAATGGCACTGGTTGGTTTATCCATGAATTTCTACGTGCATTGTATTACCTTTTCAAAGACACTCCTACTAGAAGAGGAACTTTTATCTATCATACAGGTACAACAACAACATTTTGTTCAATAAGATGGGTGGAAAATGGTGGTGTTTTACAGCGAACAATAAAGCTATTAGAGCCTCTTAAAAAGTATATTACAACACTTTCAACTTGTCCACCAGATTGTACTAGTTTTAAGAAAATCAGTAAAGCTTTGTCAGATAGTTTCTTGCTAGCAAAACTAGAATTTCTTTTGTCCATAGTGTCTGATCTCGAACCGTTTTTAACTAAATATCAAACAAATGAGCTGATGTTGCCCTTTCATCATCACGATCTAAGTTCATTGCTGCGTTGTATTGGGGAAAGATTTATAAAAAACGAATTAATAAAAAGTGCAAAAACGTCTTTGGATTTAATTAATATTAGACTTGAAGTTGCTAAAAATTTGTTATCGCCAATGCAGATTGATATTGGCTTTGGTGCTAAAATGGCAATCAAGCACTTGAAAAAAACTGTTTCAGAACTTCAAATTTTAGTGTTTAAAAAAGATTGTAAGACCTTTCTTAAACTCCTTTTTAAGAAAATCAGTGAAAAGTCACATCTTAAATATAAAATTGTTAGAGGTGCATCATGTCTTTCTCCATATGTAATGAAAAGTGAAACACTTAGGAAACAGAGGATTCAATACGCATTAGAAGAATTTGTAGAAAAGAAACATATAAGTCCAGGTTGTGCCGATGGTATAAAAAGACAATATGAAATTTTGTGTGTATCAGAACGCGATTCTTTAAAAGAGTGGCGTAATGAAAGGCTGGTTATATATTTTACCAAACTTTTTGTAAAATCCTCTACAAACGATAAACAATTTCTTACTTTTGTGAAGATAATTTTGACAATGTATCGTAGCAATGCTATGGTAGAAAAAGGGTTTTCTATAAACAAAGGATGCCTACAGGGCAGCTTAGAAGAAAGATAATTGATTTCACAAAGATTATTTTATGAAGCAACATTTAAGAATTTAGATATAACTGCGAAAATGATTCATGCTGTAAGAAATGCATCTTTTTTAAGACGTGAAGCTATTGCCGAAAAAAAGAAATCTAAGGAAAAGGAAGTTTGCAGTAAAAAGCGGATTGTGAGGAAGTTGCAGACTTAGAAAAGAAACGAAAGGACATAGAGAAGCATAACTTTGAAGAACAAAAAGCATTGGACATTGACTTGGAAAAATTAAAGAAAAAATTAAAACTATTATGAATTTAAATTGTGTTGTTCTCAAATAACCTTTATGTACTTAAGTACGACAAATGTCCTAATTACTTAATTTTGTGATTATAATGTTACGAAACTTAACAGCAATAGAATAAATACAAGTAAGTTTTTTTTAACACAGGTCACTAATATTTTATAAAATGGTCACTAAAAGTCACGAATTTTCGTTTTTGAATCTCAGTAGACACCCTGTACAAACTACCCTTGACGAAAACGATTTTTTTAAATTCTTTAATGCTTTCTTGGTACGGTTGCAAGAAGATCCCTACACTTTAGATTTTTATCGATATTTTTGCAATACTTATGGATATAACTATATGTCATGGGCATATTGTTTCAGAAAGGGTTTGCAGATAAATACCAATATGTATTTAGAAAGTATGCACCGTGTAATAAAATATGAATATTTGCAGGGAAAGAAAGTGAAGCGCTTATATAAAAGCTTTCACAGTATTATGCGTTACACTAGAGATAAACAAGTTGAGCAACTAATTAAAATAACAAAAGGTAATTTGATGGTCATACATTGAACTTTTATTTAATTTTCTTCTTGTAGGTAAAGGTACGGATAAAATTGTACATATAAATCGTAGTCACTCGGCATCTTTAAATGGAGATTTTTCATTCAGTCACATAGAAGATAGCAACACTTATAACAGTAAAAAGTATGCAGTTGTGAATAATGCTAGCAAGAGTAGCTACACCATAACCCAGAAAACTAAAAACAGTTGCTGTGTTAATTTGTCAAATCTGCAAAATCTTATAGTTGCACCTGTGCTGACTATTATATAAAATCTAATATATGCAAGCACATTCATTTTATTGTTCAAAATTGTTTGTTATCTAATGAGGTAATTCAACAAAGTATAAACTATAAAGATGAAATAGATTTCTCTGGAAGAGTTAAGTAAAAAATCAAGTTTACGAGATAATGCCAAATTGAAAATGCAATTACAAAACATTGCTTTAGAAATTGTTTCTCTTGTTAATTTACCTGCCACCAATGAAACTCACTGTTATAAAACAACTTAAAGTGGCTAAATCTTTATTGCATTCTGGTACTAACGGTAGTCTGAATATCGAAATGCCAGCTATTAGTTCAGTAGAACCTCTTAACAAAAAAATTAAAAAGCAAATAAACTTCTTTTCTACAAAAAAGGAGCAATTGCCAAAACCACGTTTTAAAAATGTAACTATAAGTAAGTGAAACGCCACATTTTAAATGAATTTTGCCCAAAAAAGTTGTGGCAGTTCTAAATGTAATTGTAAATATTAAATTTGTGCTAATTATAAATGTAGGTGTATTAAGTTTTATATATTAATCTTGTGAACGATTTTGTTAAAATTAAATTTAAAAAGTTCAACGTTAACTTATGCATCGTAAATATTTATTTGATGTGCAAAACAGCAAACTTTGTTTTCATAAAACAGGCAATTTTGTAACTAGTCTTTTGTGAATATTTTATAGTAAATTTGGTTTTCAAATGGCATCACATTAATTTTTTTATTAGAAGTGATAAGATAAATAGATATAGATATTTTACATATATGAGTAACTGACACCTATAAATTCATCGGTTATTTAATTAATAGCATATTATTTTAGACAGAGGACAAGTGGGACATCTCTGTGTATTTGCCGAACGATAGTGAGGTGGGTAAAAGAGGCAAGCCACAGTCACTTCTCCACATAAATGTACTATTTTTTCTTCCAACGTTCTGCAAACTAATGAAAATTTCTTTTGATAAATATCAAAAGGTTGCTTACGATTATATATCATTTTGACACGTGCAATAACCACAAACGGCGTTATTATTCTTGAATAGGAAAGCATTCGTGGAATGCAAAGTGCTGAAATTGAATCTTACTTCATCACAGTCTACATACACCAATGCACAAGAGACTGGCTTTAATTTCCACTGCTACCCCTAACAATTTCACATTTAACATTACATCGTAAATTAAAAATGACATGTAATTGCCATATGACTGCACTTTTGCCTTCGGTATGGCGGCTGGATAAGGAAAACTTTCACCGTGGATAAGGTGACACTTCTCTGAAGCAGACTCAGTTAAATAATGGCATAATATTTTAACCTAACGTTTGAAGAAACAAGGTTATTCTAATACAGCAAGGAAAATTGATCTGATGTTACTACACTTGAGGAGAGGTGTAATCAGAATTGCCAAATAGCGTTTTGACTTTTGTAGTCGAAAATATGCAAATCCACAAAAACTCAATACAAGTGAATTTGGAATATTATTAACCAAGAAAAGCATATATTGCTGTTATTCTTCAGCATCAAGGTAAGTGATGTAAAGGTCTCTCTTCATATTAGAATTGTATGTTATCGGCCTGCCCTTATTTAAATATTAAACAACATTTATAAAAACTTATTGGGAGTAAAATTATAAGTTATCACATGGCGGGCGTGGAACAAACGTTCAAAAAGAGGTTGACAAAATGTCCTACAAATCCAGTGTTTCCCTCTTGGCTTTATGCATTTATTGTCTGCATTAACTTTCTAAACAATGTATGATTTGGATATTTTTTGTTACGCTCTGCCGATTATTGTAAACATGAACTGCAGAATAAGAGTTACTTTTCAGACTAAAATTTGCAAAATGTTTTCTAACCAACAAGTTCTTTTTCTTATTGTTGCTGATTGCAGAATATAAATAGCAAATAAATTAAGCAAATCCCTCACTTAAATATTATAGATGTGCGTTGCTCCTAAAACAAAAAAAAGTTGATCGACCTAAACGGTATTAAATTTAACATTATTTCCTTGAAAAGTAAAGCGTTTGTTACAACTGTCACACTTGTTACAAAGATTAAAGTGGTAAAAGAGATTCTTCCAGATGATCCTGTGTAATATGATGAATATTACTAATAATTACACCCATTTATAATTACTTTTACAGACATGATTATTCTCTTTGCTTGAATTTAGTGCAATTGTTCCATTTATCCATTTGTGTATACATAAACATCAAGGTTTATAATTAATTATATTACATGCAATAAAATTCCAAGAAACCTAATGGACCAAAACCAAAAGTAAGGTTGGAATCATGACATAGTTCAATTATTGTAATGGTAAAAATATAAGGGCAAAACTTATACAACTTCAAGGTTGAATAGGATTGATAACGTTCTACATTTAGACGCCTGATTCCGTTACCGTTCAAATAAAAAATACTATTATAGATATTTGAGTTTTAACAAATAATTTGAATAAGAGTTTAAACTGAAACGTCAAAGTTGACCTTGAAACAGCCAAAAATAATTGTGTCCCGAGACGTGTGTGCAAAAATCTATAATGAATTAGTGCTTCCTAAAGTCGTTAATTACGCTCCTATGGTGTTGGCACCTAATTGGGATTTTCGTTTATCTAAAAAATGTTTACTCATGAATTACACAAATCAATAGATAATTAATTATTAAATTAAAAATTTCCATATTTACCTTAAGTTTAAATCAGTGGTGTGAAATAAATAAATTACTAAAGTAAAATTTTTCTTAATCTTCTTTGGGCGCGATCGGATGTATGGTTGGCTGCCTAAAATCCATCAAAAAACAGGTTATTCTGTTTGGTAAATAACTTTTGTTGGATTGAAAATATGCAAAATGTAACTTCACCATTACACTCACAAAACTTTGTACTTTCTAACGAAGGTTTGCTTTTTTTTTCTAAAGTGCAGTAATAAGCAAGAAATAGCTGTTAAAAGTAATGTTAAAATTCACTTACTTTATTTTAGTTACTACATCTAACATAATCAATTTGTATATAAAAAAAAGCATTCGTTGGATAGCAGAATACATATGTAATCGTTCTGTTAAAAAAAATTTCAAAAATATTGATCATGATAGCCGTAGTGTACTGAATGGATTTTATTGAATTATTACATTAATTGTACGCCATTTTAATAGAAATTGTTCACGACTTCCTCCGAAGATGGCACTGTTAATGATGCGTAGAATAAGGTTTAAAACCAGAATATTTCAAATTGAATTATTTTGGACTTTGTTTTTGTAGCATTGAAATGAAGTAAACTAATAATATATGGTGAATTACCTTTTGATAAGTGTAATATAATAATGATTGGATTAATTGCGAATATTTATGAAGCCAAAAATGACATAACCTCAACATCCATGGTTGTTTGTAAACTTCCATGTTTAAGTTTACAAGCGATAAGTAAATTATTACAGCAGTGTTACTTTGTGAAGCTTATACTATGTTATAATAGTTTTTAAAAAAAGGGTAGTGTGCCGTATCCCAAAACGTAACTAGATACTCTACAATATTCAATATAAGCAAAATATTGCATCATGTTAGCAAGAGTAATGTTTATTAAAATATCTTAGTGGAACCATTGCAGCGAAATAGGATACATTTTGTTACAAATTAGGTTGCGAGTTTGGTACTCGGCAAAATGATTTTCAAATATGAACAATAAACTACACATTCAAAAATAAAAATTAGCGAATACCATATGCACATAAATGAAATAATACAATACAATACAAATTTGTTTCGGCAAACGACCTTGACTATTATTAGAATGCACTGTATCTAACGCTTTGCTTGCTGTTCAACAACTTCGAAATTGCTGAAGGTCATTTACGATGAATAGTTACAGGAATGGAGAAAACCAGCATCGTACCGTATCCTAGCAACCGTTATTTTCCTAACTTGGAAACGAACCACTAAACTACTAAAGTTAAAATAAAGTAGTTCCCTCTATCATGCGAAAGTTATACCACAAAGACGGCTATTTTAAAATTAGTTCGTGTTATGAAAATAGAGGGGTTTAAGCAGTCGTTTTTTTATATTTATTTTGAAGGGGAAATACTCATTATGATTTAGGCTATCTCTTTGGTAGATTTTAACATAGTTCTGAGACGACCCAAAAGCGGGTTCACACTTGTCAGCTACCAAAATTGTTCAACGATTAATGTATTTAGATCTGAGGCGACCCTATGGCGGGTTTACATTTATCAGATAACAATGCTGTTTTAAGGGGGTTGTTAATATGCTTATTGTTATGTAATTAGTTATTGTATATATAAATAAAAATCATGTATGTAGGCTGTATTTCATGTTAATATCGCGAAGAAAAGCCAGGAAAAACTTGCAATGCTACCTAGATATTGTGGGCATTTGATTTTCATTTGTTATTTCTTTTAGTAATAAAATCCATTGTCTACCGAAAGTCACGGATTCGTTTGCTATACAGTTATGTTTATGTAAGGTTATATAAGCAGCTTCTTTGATTTTTTTAAATAGTTTTCTTCTTTGTCAATAATTTTTGCAAATTCCCATTTTATTTTATGACTGAGTCCCATGCATGTTGGTAAATCATGGATTTTTCAAATATTTTACTACTAATTTTAATATTTCAATTATTATTAAATTAAATATTCAAACTAAAATATATTTTAAATAGCATTGTAATGTAACCGACCTAAAGGCTGACCAAACGCCCTCTATAAACGGCACACCGGGCGCCATGATATAACATTAAGTGGCAGTGGCTCAACGACACCTAAGTTGTGTTGTTATAATGTAACCCAAGTTCATACTGAGAAGATGACGTTAAGGCGGGAAGGTTTGAAATAAAACTACAGCATTTACCTAACTATACTTTTAATCAAAAACTAACCGTGCATTTACATTTCCAATGCTCCACCCAAAGGTACTACATTGGCCAGGAGGCGAGTTTTTTGTTGCCTGGAAATTTAGAATTTTGCCGAACCCTTACCGTTCCAGGGAAGGTAGGGATCTTTAACGTGAGTGACAACACTCACACACGGAACCTCCATTTAACCTCTCATCCGAACGAGTGCGTAATTTTTGTGAAAAATGCTCACCTGCCATTTTTCAAGCAGTCGAACGTGTCGGGATTCGATCCCTGGACCTTGGGATCCGTAGTCTTACGCTTACTACATTGATCCACGGCGACGCAACAAAAGACTGACCGTCTTTTACATTCCCAATGCTCCACCCGAAGGTACTACATTGGCCATAAGGCGATTTTTTTGTTGCCTGGAAATTTAGAATTTTGCCGAACCCTTACCGTTCCAGGGTGTTACGTGCCAATCAAGTTGGCCCTTAAACATGTATTAGTTTAATTTTGATGTGCGGAAGTTTCGCGCCACAATTTCAAAAGACTAGGCGCGTATTTCCGGTACGTCACAGTGCGTTGCGCCAGATTGCGCGGCGCGAGTGGAGTAGGGAAAAAAGTGGTGGGAAGTTTCCGTTAGACGCTTTAACGTGGCTTTTTCGCCCGAACCTTCAAGTGGAGTAGACGTTTGAGGTATCGTATCGTGCCTTATCTTATCTATGTAGATTTCCTTTGCCTAATTGTCTTTGTTTGTCACCTTATACCTGGTTCCCGTCTTTCCCTGCATAGGTAGGTAATTTGCAGCCACCTAGGGCGAACCGTACTGCACGACCTGAGAATGAGCTGGATGACCATGCTCCGCAGACAGCACCGGAGCAAGCACCATCTTTAATCACCCCGGAGCGGAGCCCTGAGTGCTGGTCCAAACGCCTTGGAAGAGCGTCGGGCGTCTCATCTTTAACTACCTCAACAGTGCCTCCAGAGCCTGATGGACTTGGAATAGAAGCCAACATTAACCCAGAGACATATTCATGTGAGTAATTGCATTAGAATATATTGCCTGAACTTTATATATTTTCCCGATAATTGCGTCGTAATTTGTGCATTGGTGACGTCATTGGCAGTTGGCGCGCCCAAAATCTGTACAAGATTAGCGCTACCAACTACCGGTGGTGTCTAGTAAACCCCGCTTCCGGTGTTGTATTTATCGAACTTTAAAATGTAATTATCGTTTTAAATGTAAGAAGGGAAGGTAGGGATCTTTAACGTGAGTGACAACACTCACACACGGGACCTCCATTTAACCTCTCATCCGTACGAGGGCGTAATTTTTGTGAAAAATGCTCACCTGTCATTTTTCAAGCAGTCGACCGTGTCGGGATTCGATCCCAGGACCTTGAGATCCGTAGTTTTACGCTTACTACATTGATCCACGGCGACGCAACAAAAGACTAACCACTAAATAGGTCATTCGCATGAAAGCATGGAAAAATGACATTTAAAGCAAACAGTGCCGTACTCAAGCTGGGCGTTTGGGGAAAGAGCCCGGCAGAAAAACCCCAAACTGTTCTCACACTTCCAACTGTATTTGGCACATCTTGACAAGGACGGGTAACGTACAAGTACCCAGATCACCTACACTGAAATTGACGGTATGTTAACTGTTACCCAGACATACCACACATGACAACTGAAGAAACGTTAGTGTAGACCAGCTAGTCTTTTCTGGTAGGTACTGAGGTCAGATAACCCATACTACCCAGCTAAAGTAGAAAGAGGGGGAACACCAGGAAGCTAAAATTTGCCCTGACCACCAATGTTCCTCCCCGCACGGACATAAAATGTTAGTACTATTCAACAAAGGCTCACACGCTCCCACATACATGCATTAACAGTTTCAAACTCGTGTTACAAAATATTGCACAAAGGCTAGCCGACTTCCTATTATTTGCAAAAGAGTACAACTACAAGTACATAGACAAGACAACTTGGGTCACTGAAATGAACTTGTAGTAAGATTGCGCAAGGTTAAAAAGGCGCTTGAATAGAGTATCTCCAACATAGTCATAAATGCAAATACGAAGGCGCAAGTTGGTCGGTCATACCAAAGGTTCAATTTAATTACATCACAATAATTATCACAAATGTTAAATACTAGTTAATTGTATAGGAACATCGGCTAGATAATAAGTTAAACACACAACAACAATATAATTAAGTTTAAATCGAGATATGAGCGGTGCAGTTGTAAATGTAAATAATATGCGGAAATAAAACAATTACACATGATAAAAATGTCAAGTGAAACATAAAAATATCAAGCATCATTAAATATGTTGTCAGCAAATACATACCCAAAATTCTATAGCACAAATACAAGCCCTGATTCAGGTGCTAAATGTTTATATATAAATGCATGTTAGTTAAATATATTAAATCTAGTAAGCAAACGTTAAAACTTATTCATTATGACTGCATCGTTTAAAACGTACTTCTTAAAAATTAAACATCATGGCATTACAAGTTACAACTCAAAAAATATACACAACAACGTTGTGGTTAATTGAATTACTATCTTAAAACCAAAACAAATATAACGTAGAAATATAATATTGTTCATATTCAAACTTGCCTAATAAATTTATTCAATATATCTAAGGGACGATGTTTGTACTAATTGCTCGTAAAATCACAGTAAGGGTATATTTACTATTGATTAGGTAACAGGTGTAATGCAATTGGAGTTACAACTCTGTATTAAATACTAAATAGACATTATTTCAAATAAATAAATATTAATTTTCGGTTGTTAAACCAAACTACACTCATTTATACATAAAACGTTCAATAAAAGCAATAGGTACCACAAATATTTCCTTCAATGGTTAAATAAATAATAGTTTCACAATAAGTACCAACGTCACAATCAAAACAAGGCTGGAATTGCCAGATGTAATCAGATTACCTTAAATAGCAACTACATTATCAACATAAAACATTACCTTTTAGAAAAAACCGCCAAGTGAAATCTTTCAACCTTCCATCTTGAAATCTAAAAACAAAAGTTCTTTAACCTTGTCGACTAGATCGATCGTCCCTACACATACGCCCCTTATAGTGTAAATACTGATGTCACGGAATGCGTTTAGAAACCGCAGGGTTATTGAACTATTCTAACAAATACCTTTAAATATCGAAATGTACGCTATAATAGTGTTACGAGCTACTATTAGGCAACCCGTTAAACACACAAGTGCCGTAAGCAACGTATATACTACAGAGGCCTGGAAGTTTCTAGCATATACCGGAGAATGAATCATCCATTTAATCATAGGGTATATATAAGATCGGTGATTAATGTAGGAGTTAGTCTATATCAGAATGTCGTATATAAATCATCTCGTGTATAGTTAGTGGTTAGTTACGTGCTGAAAGTCTTTTGGTAAATATAAATCTGTTATGTGAACGTGTATATTGTACCACCAACTGGTAAAATACATAAATAGATAAAAGTGTAATAAATAAATTATAGTAGTATTTAGTGTTGTTAATAGACGTATAGTTAAGAATTTAGTTTAAAAAGATATTAGTGCTTGTAAATAGCATTTATGTGATAGTGTTTCATTGTGGACAGAAAACATCTATAAATAAAGCATATACTGTTAATTAGACTTGTGAATAGTGAGTAATAAAGACTTTTGTTACTACTTGTTTTAAATTGGTGAAACGCGGTAGTAGTAGCCCGCTACAATATTTGCAATAATTATCAACCAATGAGAAATCGACATAGAAACACTACGGATAACTACAGTGTAACATGTTTAATTTCAGTAATAATTATTCGCATTGAATTACGAGGATAATGCGTAAGCGTGCATTATTCCTTATTAATCTTTTTATATTAAAATATGTGTCACATAAAGTTATTTCCACGCGCATCTCTAGTTGTTTTTTTTCGTATTCCACGCCTCTAACGTCGCGACGATTCGGTTCTTGTTTCGTTAAGTTAGTCGCACGCTAGCAACAGCTTTATCAACATGTATTCTCGGCTAGAGGCAGGCGACCTTCGCATTAATTACTAAAGTAAGCAGGTCAGGTCGTGCTCGACCTGAAACTATTAAGATACCTTGTACTAACGGTTGGTAAAGTATATATTTTACGAACTAATGTAATTTGGTTTAATTTATTTAGCGCGTCATGTAGGATTTATCATTTAAAATTCATCACTTAGGATTTGTCGATATGAAATTTGTCTACTAAGAAATTTGTTAACTAGGAATTATGGATGTTAGTTTGGATTGCAGTCGTCTCTAGTTAGAAATGACTGGTAACTTTCTTTGAAGAATATAAATTTCCATCTCGATTTGTCGTGGAGCAACAAAAACAGTTTGGTTCGTTATTAGATATAAGATATTTCATGCATGTGTTTTGAATGTCATAAAAATTTGATAAACAGACTATCATATAAATCATGTAAAGTTGCTATTATGTTTTCAACATGTAATCTGTGTAATTTTCAATTATTGTTGAACTGGTTTTATAAGCCGTAGAACAAAATTTTGTCAGATTAGGTTTTTATAATTACAAGCTTTGTTCCATCTGAACCTTAGATAATTTCAACGTATGTTTTCAACGTCATATTTTTTTTGTGTTGCACAATTGACAGATGTTGTCGTGAAAACAAGTGCTTCGTGCAGCTGTCATTGAGTTTAAACCAAACATTCCTATTTTTGTGATTAGCATTTATCTACATGTAAATCATAAAATTTAAATCTGAAAATTTAAAGACACTCTGTATAAGATTCTAGATATTGTAATCTACCTGAAAAGATCTGCCCAGGTTAGAACGTAATTCAGTGTATTATGCTTACAAATTATTTTCACTCAAATGTTTAAAGCAGGTTCATATTTAAAGTGTAGTTGGTTGTTTTAAAAAGTCAAAACCTTGACTTTGATATAGATGTTAATAATAAATTTTTGTTACTTGTTAAAAAGTTCCGAAATTTAAAAGAGAGTTTCTTTAGTAAACAATTAGTTCAACTTTGAGGCTTTTATTTTGGTCAAATACGATCAAATCTAATTACACAAAGGTAAAATTTTTGAGTAATAATTTGGTGCCAATATCATATTGGATATACATTTTTTTATTTTTTATATATTTTTATAGGACACAAATGGTGTTCTACTTTTTTATTTATTTAATCTTTGCAATTCCTTACAGGAGCTGCGTCTTATTTTGATAAGACAGGTTTTTGTTAACGAAGGCGACCGTTTTATCTTTGGGTTTCCACGACCGCCCTTAGAACTGTGCTCTGCTATTATCGTAATTATCTCAGGACATGGTGGCGCCTATTTAATTTAGCTTAGCTTTGGTTTGCAAACAGAATTCGACCCCCCCCCCCACTTCTTATTGCTCTACCCAGGAATAGACCCCTAGCTATGTCGAAAGATTTTTGTTCACTGGCGCCCATTAAGAAAAATAAGTTACACTAGCGCCTCAACGTAGAAGAAATAACGTTTCAGTGGCGCTCACAACGGGGTGCCTTTTCTAAAACAAAAGTCGTTTCAACAGCACCAATAATTATACTGTTTTTGAAAGCCGCTTGACATTATTCTATGCAAGAGCTATGCTATGCATGCGTCTTGGCCATACATTTTACATACATGCTATGCAAAATTTTGTTTCTGAATTGGAAGTTGCCAACATAAAATAAAAAGTGCTCTACCCCACTTATTAAAAGATAATTTCAAATGTTGGAGCACTGAAACCTGAACATGTACCAGCACTTTCTACTGTATCAATAATTATAACATTGATATGGATTGGAAAACAAAAACGAAAAGTTTGCAAGTGGTAGTCACAGTCAACAAAGCAAAATATATTATAATATAATTTAGTCAAGATTTGTTGTTGTGGAGCGACCTCTGTTGGAACTATGCTGTTCTTCGGCAATAGTGCTTGTAGGTAGAAAATGGCTCATCTCTTATACTGGATTCTATTACTTTTGCAATTGTTGTCAACATGCAAACATCCCATGTTACATGTCGAAAATCGACTATGTATCATATTTAGATTAAGTATAAATATGCGAGTGAATTCCCGCCACTATTTTAAAATAGACTTGTTCATTTCCGTCATTTCGGACAATTGCTTTTGCGCAAAAGAATGCGCAGGCGCAAAGTGATGGGGAAGTGCGTGGTTTGCGACATGACACGACATGAGGATTATTAGCCACGAGACGTCGAACGGTGACGTTTGCCTGTGTCGCTTTTTTGTCTTCCTCCTTTTATCTTGCCTTATCGTTTCTTACCTGGTTGATCCTACCGTACCGCTACGAACGACGAAGAGGGAAGACAAATTTGAATTCAACGATGGCATGACGCAACCCACACCCAAACGAGATACGCTGAGATTAACTGCATGGCGGGTTTTTTAGTGAGTACTTCGCTTTATTTGCATTTTTGAGTGCAAATTGTATCATTGTAAACGTATTTGGTATGTGATACAATTTGACACGTAATTATGTCATTATTGTGCAATATTGTGAACGTGGATCGCATCAGTGCTGCCAACTGTAGCAGGGCGCTGAATACGCACGCCGGGGCTATAACACCCAATGATTTGTTTCATAGAACCAGTTTAATTGCCTGTAATCTGCTTTTTGAAAACAGTATGCGACTAATTTTTTTTTATTTTGTGTCATGGCCCAGCATTTTGCGTGCTCCGAATAGATAGAATTTGGGTAATTTACCTGTTAAAAAATTGTGAAGGTTGTATGATAGAACGGGACGGAGGCTGATGGACGTTGTCGATCTACCAACAGTCTTTTATTATACTACTTTAAGTGTATCGACATGGTGAATATTATTTGTAGACAAATTTCATTATTAGCGTGATAAATCAGCCGCAGTAAATTAGTTTAAGTAATCTTTAACTGTTGCCTAGTTATTTATCAAGTAAATTGTGTTTGAACTGAATAAGTTCTAGTGTGTGTACTGTGGTGGACTTATTTATTTCACAAACCCAGAGAACCAATAATCTACAATGGGAACGACATCTGTGTCAAATGAGGGGTGAAACATCAACTTAAAAAAGTTCTGTAAGCAAGTTGTAACCTTATAACTGTTTTACACACAACAATTTATCGATCAATATCTAGAAGTTATAAAATAGGTAGAAAAATGCTTAGAATCTTGAATGAAGTCCTAAGAATCGCACGACAGAAAATAAAACAAAATCCCAGTGTAGTTATGTATGAGTATGTGTGTGCGTGCGTGCGTGTGTAGTGTGCGTGTATAAAGTGCACATATGTGTATGTTTTGGACCGATGTAGTCGCCTCTTATGACGGGCAGGTTGTACCATGGTGCTATTCTATTCGCGGACCCACACGGGTGCAAGGAGTACAAGGAGAAAACAAAAGTAAAGAGAACCAAGTAGAACTGGGTGTTTATGAAGTATATGGGCGTATGTGTGTGTGTATGAAGTGTGTGGGTATGTATTGGACGTGTATAAAGTGTGGGTGTGTGGATGTGTTGGACCACTGTAGTCGCCTCTTACGATAGGCAGGTCTTACCATGGGGCTATTCTATTCCCGGACCCACACTGGTGGAAGAAAAAGAAAGAAAACCTAGCAAAACTGGGTAGTAAAACAAAAAGAAAACTTAAAGTCCAGAAATCAAAACCTAAGAAGAGCAAAGTCGGTATAAGTATCTAGGGCGCGAGGACTAGGTACTAAACTTGAGACATTTGTGCCGCCAGAAAGAAAATGAAGCGAGATCAAGGACATTACGAACTTCGCCGAAATACATCTTCCACTTCGGAAGGAGCATAGACAAATTTCTGCCTCGATTATTTAACCACTGTGTATAATATCCTTTGCTCCTTTATACCTACGTTATTTATTTTATGTAAATAACAATACGTAACTAATATTGTTCACATTGCTAAAAAATCACTTTCAATGCTATGTTTGTAAAATATGTATAAGCTACATTTCCATTATTTACACTGCATAGAGCTTTTATTTTTTCTATGAAGTTTACAAGGGTGAAGTGATCTAGATGCGCTAGCCTACTTCAAGTCGTTTTAACGAAATGTACTAGGGCGAAGTTATCTTGATCCGATCAACTCCCAATTGTTGTTTCGACGAAGTCTACTAGGGCGAAGTGGTCTTGATTCGATAAACTCCTCGAAATCATTTTAATGCAGTCTGCTTAGGCAAAGTGATCTTGATCCGATCGACTCCCCGAAGTGATTTCAACAAATTCTACTAGGGCAAAGTGATCTTGATCTGAACGACTCCCCGAAGTTATTTCGACAAAGTCTAATGGGACAAAGTAGCCTTGATCACATCGACTTCTAATTGTCGTTTCGACAAAGTCTACTAGGGTAAAGTGGTCTTGATTCGATTAACTCAGAGTTGTCGGTGCGGCAAAGTCTACTAGGACGAAGTGATCTTGATCCGATCAAGTATACAACTTAAAAATTAACTGGGATAGGACACATCCCTTTCTCACCCCTTTCCTAATATGTACTTCCCTACGTTCCTGCTCTAATTCTATTACCGCTGTTTGTTCTTCGTATAAGCTATGTACTCTTCGTCTATCCCTATAACGCATTCCAATCTTTTTGAGAATTTCGAACATTTTCTCCCATGCTTTTTCCAGATCTACAAACCCTATATACACATCTTCTTCTTTCCTATTGTTTTTCCAATAATGTTCTTAAATATAAAACAGCCTCTCGTGTTCCCATGTTTTGCCTACACCCAAATTGATCTTTAATCTATGTTAGATAAACTGATGCTATCAATTATCAAATCTTCATTTTGTAAATTAATTTCGTTAACGTTAGATCTATTACTTTTATTTCTACAAACATTTGCAAAGTGGTTTGCTTTTTTTGCAAATATTGCAATATTTTCCATTTCATGAGTATAACCACATTTTGTACCATTGTTAATTTTATCTGTATTAGTTGTGCTTGGCAGATTTCTTGTAATTGAAGGGGTAACAGTTGCTTGAGTTTGACTTTGTGTGATTATTTCTAGTACTCGTTTTAGAAAGCGACGATTGCCTATTATGATTATGACTAGTAGCTTCTATTTCGAGTTCTCTTTGTTCTCTATTGGTAGTTGATATGCTTTCTTCGCCATTATACTAAATTCTCTTAATTCATTGAGCTCTTTGTTTTCATATTGTAGCAGTTTTTCCTTTCATGTCATCTTTGGTGCCTATTTTGACTATCATTTTTATTAGATAATCCTTGAATTCTTTGTTTTCGAATGTGCATTGGTTCTTTATTTTTTAATTCCGTTACAAATTGTTTGTTCTTTTGAGTTGGACTTTGTCTTAATGTAAAAATTGAAAGTGTTTACTAGAAGTGGAGAAGTGGTTTTCACTCCATGCAGTAGTGACTTGTTTTTGCTTTAATTGTATAAACTTTACGCACAAATTTTTAAAAAAAATACATCATCCACTGTGAAACCATATCGAATACAAGTTTGAATATGCTTGTAGGACGTCTCCACGCATATTAGATATTTTACAACGTCCCATGTCTATTTTTTGGAACCACCTGGATGTTCTTCCTCTGTATTGCTAACATTGCTCTTTCCGCATCGTATGTTTGGCTCCTTGGTTCGGAAAACTCTAGGTGATTTTTACTTTTTGAACATGCTAATAAACACGTAAACACAAAATCGATAAAACCTGAAAAATTGTTTTTTCTCCAGAAATACCCGCTTCGGCACGAGGAAAACCTGCCTAGATGTAGGACATTATTTCCGGTCGACCCTCCCACATTGCCTCCCTCAGAAGAGGTGCCCGATTAGTTCCCCCTTTGCTCTCTCAAATCCAGAACGTGTGGCAGCAAAAGCCAACTATCAAATTTTATAGTTATTTGATAATTCAAAATAGTGCAAAATGATTGTTAAACTTTTGTTTTAGTTTTAACTTGGATCCCCTTGTTTTAGTACAGGGGATATGGCTGACATTTTCCAACACGGCAGGAACATAGAGGATTTTAATGAGATATTTATTATGCTGCATATCGCGCTTGCCTACACTAACGCACAATACTTTAATAAGAATGAGGGTATTTGGTCTAGGCCACAAGTTGATTTATTTTTAAGCTTACACATACACTTTTCCACTTCAGCAACTGAAACACTTGGTACACTTATATTTCCGTTGTTTATCGGGTTGACAACTGACATGGTATAATTACTTTTATTGCTTATATATACACTGCTGAAATAATTTTTAAATGCCCCCACAATCGAGTCTGGATTATCATAAGCTTGTCCATTTAAATACACCATGGCAGGTATTCTGGTCTTGATTTGCTTTGATTGGATGTATGTCCCAAATTTCTTGAGATCATCACGAAGTGACTTTCAGCCAAGTGAATGTAAGTATTATATGCCCTTTGAATTAGTATTTTAGTATGTGATCGCAACTTTCTGTATTCTACCAGGTAGTAGGAATCCCCGTATATTTTATATTTTTGAAAATAGTTTATTGATGATCTCAGGCGTATATTAAACAGGATACCTTTGTTTCCTAGGAAGACTTTTTGGCACATACTGGTTAAAAATATTATATAAACAATCGTAAAATGCATTACAGGCTCCATCCGGATCAGTGAACACGTCCAGAAATGATCAATCGGTTTTCATTAATGCTACATACAAAGAGCAATAATTAGCTTTTTTAAAGTTATAAGATCTGGCATGAGATTTAGAAAAATTTGCATATTTCAGGGCAAGTCCAAAGTTAATGCAAAGCGATCGGTGGTAAATATCCTCTATAACAAGCGGAAAATCATATTTTTTAATTACACAATGTACATTAGAAAAAATTAAATCCAATAGCCTTCCACTAGTATTCCAAACAGAATTAAACTGAGTAAGATTCATTAAGAATTATTATAGAGGGTGTCCGGAAAATACGTGTACAACGTAAGAACAGAGATTCTTTAAATTTATAACTAACTTTATTTGATAATCTTACAGTAAAAGACCTTAATAGACACTAAAACTATTTGGTAAACTTAATTATCAGTTTCTCCTATGCCATTGTTCTTGTCGTTCTTCAATCCTCAGTCTATTCAGCTTTCTACTCAGTGAGCGAAATTCTTTACCTATATATTCAGAACCTTCATCATCACTACAATATTCTCCTTTTCGTCCTAAAATGGTCTTGAAACGGTAATTTAGTACCAAGTATTGGTCTAGATCCGTTTGGAACTACAACTATGGAGGTTTTCTTGAATAACGTGAACACTGTGGTTCGTTATTTTCCTTTTCAGAAAATGTTTGAGAATAGCCTAAACACTAGGATTGTTTGACCAATGGTACATATGGAGCATGGCAAGTTATTTTCATTCGCTTATAGTACTGATAAGCGAACTTTGCATCGCCTTAAAAATAAATTGACATTTAAGGCGAAGCAATACATCGGCTTCATGAGTACCTGAAACAAAATAAGAAAATAATTAGGCCATGATGTCTCCATATGTACCATTGGCAAACAATCCAGTGTTAGCTAATTTAAACATTATCCTGAAAAGAAAATAGAATGTTCACGTTATTCAAGAAAAACCTCCAGATAGTTGTAGTTCCAAACGGATCTAGACCAATACTTGGTACTAAATTACTGTTCCAAGACCAATTTTAGGAAGAAAAGGAGATATTTGTAGTGATGATGAAGGTTCTGAATATATAGGTAAAGAATTTCGCTCACTTAGTAGAAAGCTGAATAGACTGAGGATTGAAGACGACGACGAGAACAATGGCAAAAAGGAGAAAACTGATAATAAAAAGTTTACCACGAAATAGTTTTAGTGTCTATTAAGGTCTTTTACTGTAAGATTATCAAATAAAGTTAGTTACAAATTTAAAAAAATATACTTAAGTCCTTTATTAAGTCATTATTTATCCTTCTTACAAAAGAAATAGATAATATTATGTAGAGATTCTTTGACTCGAAATAGATCGATTTGAACCAACTTACCTATTATACAAGTTGCTTCATTTAGCCGCTAGAGGGTTTCAAAAATCGTGAAAAATATTTGATATTTTAAAATAACTCGAAAACGCGTTGATAGATTTTGACCATTTTTGGGGTGCGAGTTTCTACTTTCAATTGACATCTTTTGGTGGTGTACGCAATAGTTTTAAAAGCATACGAGTGTCCCAAAAATGATCTTTTGTATAAATATCCGACCATTACCTTTTTCCTGTTTATGCAATGACTACCAATTTTTTTTTGTGAGTAGCCGACTTAATTTGGAAACTTTTTTGTCTCTTGTAAAATTTTGATGAGACGAGCGGTTTGACAGAAAAAAAGATTTCAAATGTCTGTTTTTTTATTTTTATGTAATTGTTTTGTTTATTTTTTATTACTATCATTGAAAATTAACAACGCGGTACAAGTGTTGGACCATTACAATAAATTTTCAAAATAGCCGCCATTTTCTTCAATGCACAAATTAACTCTTCGTAAGAAGTTTAACTGAATCCTCTGCATTGTTTGTGCATTATTTTTTAAAGTTGGCTGCATTTAAAATTCGTCTACACAATTCTTCTTCACTATCAAGTGGAGACGAATAAACCTTAGATTTTAAGGTACCCCACAAAAAATAATCACAGGGCGTCAAGTTCGGCGATCGTGCTGGCCAATTTGTAGGAGCATCATATCCCCTTCCGATCCATCGATCCGGATATTTTCCGTGTAAATGTTGTCAAACAGCTAGAGTAAAGTGGGGAGGAGCACCATTGTGCATGAACCACATGTCTTGGCGAAGTAACAATGGCAGATCTTCCAATAAATTCGGCAATGTTTGTTGTAGAAAGTTGAAGTAATTGTCTCCGTTTAATCAATTTGGTATCACAACAGGACCGATAATAAAATTATCAATAACTCCAGCCCAGACATTAATCTTAAATTCATGTTGATAGTGAGTCACTTTAGTTGCATGAGGATTTTCTACAGCGTAAACATGTTCATTATGTATGTTAGTAATACCAGATCTTGTAAACAAAGCTTCGTCTGTAAATAAAATTTTGCGACTGAAATTTGCATTTTGAATTCTCTGATCTTGAATAAATTGACAGAAAGCTAGACGCCTCTCAGGATCGATAGGCAAAAGGTCTTGTACCTGTTGAACGTGGTGTGGGTGTAATAACTGTTCCTTTAAAACGTCATGAACAATACTTTTAGGAACTTGTAGTTCAAGTCCTAAGCGTCTGGTACTTATTTTTGGGTCTTCTTCAACTCTATTCAAAATTTGTTCCTCCAGATCTGCAGTTCTTGTGGTACGTTGACGTCCTCGATCCGCATTTCCTGACTGAAAGCTACCATTTTCACGAAGACGTCTTTCAATATTTGCGAATGTTTGGTGGTTTGGCATTCGGCAATTAGAAAATCTTTCCCTATAGACTCTGACGCTTTCACGACGATTTCCTTGACAAAATCCGAAAACCAAAAGCATATCCACTTGTTAGTTGTTTGTGTAAGTACTCATAATGTAAGATGAAAGATGCAAACTTATATTGAATTAAGCAGAAATTCACGACTTGACAGGTAAACTGAAGTTAAATGACAGTCAAATTAAATAACAAATAAAAAGCAAAGCAAACTACTAAACTATGCTTTTTGATTTGTCCCGTTTTATACTTAATGCAGCAGTGTGAGAAAAGTATGCAGACATTTGAAATAATTTTTTTTTGTCAAACCACTCATCTAATCAAAATTTTACGAGACAAAAAAGTTTCCAAATTAAGTCGGCTACTCATAAAAAAAAATTGTAGTCATTGCATAAACAGGAAAAAGGTAATGGTCGGATATTTATCAATACATCATTTTTGCGACACTCTTATGCTTTTAAAAATATTGTGTACACCACCAGAAGATGTCAATTGAAATTAGAAACTCGCACCCCAAAAATGGTCAAAATCTATCGACGCGTTCGAGTTATTTTAAAATATCAAATATTTTTCACGATTTTGAAGCCTAAATGAAGCAACTTGTATAATAGGTAAGTTGGCTCAAATCGTTCTATTTCGAGCCAAAGAATCTCTGTTCTTACATTGTACACGTATTTTCCAGACACCCTGTATAATGGTACATTAAAGTCACCCAGTATTAGCAGATTAATATCACCAAGCCGTTTAAGATGTTCTAAGAACTGTTCCTAAACTAAGGCTGTGAGTGCTGGTGGAATATATAGCACTACAAGATATATGCGTGCAGTTTGTATATTACAGCTGCATCCTACTATATCTATCAATGATAAAGTAGTGTGAATATGTGTGAGATCCAATGGTGTTGTCGGTATAGTATTTTTGATAGCTATTACATACATACCAAAATTGGCAATGTAAATTGTTAAATATGTGAGTAAATTCCTGCCAATATTTTAAAATTAACTTGTTAAATTTCCGTCATTTCGGACAGTTGTGTTTGCGCAAAAGAATGCGCAGGCGCGGAGTGAATGGCACAAGTGCACAGTGTGTGACACGGCAGGATTGGAGACAAAATGTCAAGCTGGTAACGTCTACCTGTGTCGTGGTATCTGTCTTTTCTCTTTTTTAGGATGTAGGCTCCCTTTTATCTCTACCTTATATCGTTCCTTACATGGTTGCTCCTATCGTACTGCTACGAATAACGAAAGGGGATAGACGGATAGAATTTGGATAAACAATGGCGTAGCCGAACCACATCCAAACAACAACGAGATGCCCTGAGATTTAACTGCAAGACGCGTTTTAAATGAGTACTTTATTTACATTTTAAAATAAGAATTGTATCATTGTAAACGTGTTTGGTATGTGATTCAATTTGCCGCGTAATTATGCTATAATATACAATTGCGCAATATTGTGGAACGTGGACGGTATCAGTGGTGCCAAGCGTATCATAGCAAGTAATACCCTACCACCACGTAGAAGACCAGTTTTTTCGAAATTGCGGTCATGACGGAAAATAGAGTATGTATCTGTAAATAACTCGGTGCTTGAAACATCATCGGGAATCCATGTCTCTACCAGCGTTATAATATCGTATTCACCTTTTGACACTTGTGCAAAAATTGTGCGGTCTTAGTATGAAGGCCTCACACATTTTGGAAATAACACCTAGTTGTTACGGGCATTTCAGAATTCTGTGATTGCTATAAGGGTTTACGGATATATTTAGTTCGGTTCCTGAGTCTATTTACAGCAGAAATATACATCGGGCATGATGAATTAGATGTAGCATGATCCACAGGCAGACTGTTCATTTGCGTTGTTATTGTTATATCTTACACAGTTTCCGCATTTAAACTTGGTAGTGGGACATTGCTTTGTGGCATGCGCTTCAGCACACAAAGCACATACAGACACCACCAGTTTGTAATCCCTCGCATTGTGCCCCAGCGCAGCACATTTATAGCATCTTTTAATATGAAATGACTTCTTAACTAAACACCTTCTAAGGCCAACATATAGTTTACCCACGGTAATAATTGAGTTAAATGTTGAAGGATCTACATCCAAAATTATATTTAACAGACTTTTGAAGTTACTTTTCTGTATGACTTTGCAGCAAAAAACATCTACATTTTTATCTAATGTATTTAGTGATACTATGTAATCGGCCAATTTGTCATTGTTAGTAGATATTTCCTGTTTATTGCAACCAAATATAATTAGCTTAGGATTTATTTTGGATGAGTGAAAAGCGGCATAACTAACAGATAGGATACCATTGACTAACTCTTGTAAAGTAGCAGCCATGGCATCATCTGCACAATAAAACATAACCAAACCATTCTTGGTAAAATTGATGTGCATTGATGCTCCATTGCTCTATATAACAACCATTCACGTATTTGAGAGTAGTTTCAGATAATTGCCGAGAATACGGCTTAACAATTACAACTGTGTTTTTACCTCAGTTAAACCCTTTGCAGTCGAAATACTGCCACTACCCTCATTGTTTTGAAAAACTTCAGATTCAACAGTATCAAGATGTATGTTATGCATTTTTACCACTTGCAAAGCTTCGTGCATTTTACTATTAACATGTTGCTTTATATCACCAGGATTAGTATTATTATTAGATATAGATCGTATTTGCAGTGCAGCAAATTTAGATTGTGAACAATTACTATTATTTCGTGGACAGGATCCACTAGGCGTTTTATAATTAATTGCGTTTATTACTTGAGGCAGGTCATTAACTTGTGTTACAACTACTTGCCCATCAGTTTCTACAGCTTTGTTATTAAATTTTGATTTTAGTATATTAACATTTTCAGCCAATAATTCACATTTGTCACTAAGTTGCTTCACTAACAGATTCAAATAAACATTTGCAGTACATCGATATTATCATGATCATAGTTTTGAGGTTAGTTGAAGCGAACTGCAAATTACACGTGTATTATCAATTGTATTCAGAGATTTGACTCGTGCAGCACAACTTTTGTGAAATATATTTTCACAAATAACACAATATAGGTCCTTACATTTCTTTTTACAGCATTTATAATTATTTTCGCGATCAGCCTCGGTTATAACATCTTCATCCGCAGCCTCTTATGTTTCATATTTGAATCTTTTGTGGGTATGTATATCTTTAGTTTTGTAACTATTAATTACAGTGCCATTTTTGAAACATTGTAATTCAAAATATATAATACATGTAAAACAATAATTACATTTCCTCATGGCAAAAGTTTTTTAAAAACTTTACAGAATAAAATAATATATACAACAGCTGTAAGTAATAGTGCACAGGTACTAGGGTTATATAAGGCTATTTGGCAACAAACATTGCATTTTATAAATTGTTCATGAGCAAGTTTCGTTGAATTTAAATAAATAAAGCCAAAGTAAAGATGTGCACCTTTGTAATTGTGACCTATACTATAATTGCACCATAAAAATAGCATACTCTGTTAATATAAAATAAATTATTTCCATCCGTTTAAGCAACAACCAAAAAGGTTACACATCTCACAATCTATTAACATAGTGGGAGAATTTGTGCAAATAGGTCAATCCACTATCTATCCTATTAATTCATTGTCGAGCTTGCTTTATATTTATATTTACATATTTCCTACTTAAAACGTTAATATATATAATTAATTAATATTTGACATCCAATGGCTAATTTACAATTCAATTGACTAAATCAGTTCACAATACTGTCACATCACATCACTTAACGCTTAAATAATATATCTAAAATCACTTTAAATAAATTTGAAATCTAATTAAAAATGCAAACAAACTTTGAACGGGAATTTCAGTACATAAAATATTTATCTATAAAACAGACTCTAGTTGTTTAATTTCTTTTTCGCTAGGGCTTGATTTTGTTTCAATAATTGCTGGAATGGTACCACGATTACTTCCCATTGTAATAGGACCATCTTCTTCTTCTTCGTCCTCATCGATTGGTGTTAAAGCTTCATCGCCAACAACACGTGGGACTTCGTCAGCAGGTTTTTTATAGCAAGGTGCCATAAAACTTGAAACAGCGGCAAGTGCAAATAAACCTCCAGCCACTAAAAATGGAACAGTATAGCTCTGCGTTGCATCATATAAAGCACCAGCTAATGGCGATCCTACTATAGTTGCAGCACCTCTGAATAATATTAACAGCCCAAATGCATTTGTAAGTTTATCTAAGCCTAAAAGGTCGACGAGAATTATAGATGTAAGAGAGATGTATCCCGCTAAAAAACAAAAATTACAAATTAGTATACAACTTTTTATAACATTATAGAAAAACTAATTACATGAAGCATAATTATTGCCATACCCATGTGTATTTACAAAATAACTTTTCTCCTGTCATTTTAACTATTTGCAGAAATTTACAGAGTTACTATGATGACATACTACGTGAACACATGGTGATACTTTAAGTGTGGTGAGATTTTCAATTAGTTGAAATGAGTAATTTATGTTTGAAAATAATCCTTCACTACATTAACTATGTTAAAACTTTTTAACAAAAAGCAACTGCAAAAATAAAGAGTTGTGCAACAACAGCTTCATTATTACATACAAATGCCAATTATAGGAGCACACCACAAATCCAAAATAGATAAAATATTTAAAAAAGGATACGCCAATAAAGATAATGCACAAAGGCGTTAACTTTTTCTGCCCTGTAGAGCAATGCTAACTTTTAAAAAAAATTTTATTTTATTATAGTGTCGACTACTGGACCATGGGTTATATTTGCCCCCTTTTACTTGCTTTGTACACATATTTAATCTCCATCAGTGTTCGGATTTCCTTGTTTTACATTAAATGCACGTGCGCACGAAACTGATATAACAAAGATGTTCAAATAAATAGTACAATAAAAATGGCACAAATATAAGATTGGTTTCCAATTAGTTATGACTGACAGATTACCAATTGTAATAGTATCATATATGCTTGTGTAGGTTTGTCATTTTTAGAAATTGTTTTGTTGTGCTCTTAAAATATTATTGAAATTCGTTACAACACGTTTATCCTTATATTAGCAAGCATGCTTGTTTGAATAAGGATCCTCTTAACAGATATTGTGCAATATTAATTACTATATACCGCTTTCTTATACTTCTCTCCTAAGAATCAATTTTTTGCGCACGTTTGTATGTGCATTTTACTTGTAGATGAGTTGTTACCAACGAAACTAAGAAGTTCTGTGCCACATACTCTGATTAGTATAAAACAATAAGCAATACTAAGAATCTAACTTCTTTTACAAAGGAAACTTTAAAATTGAGTACAGTTTCCAATAGTTAATTCAGTGAAACTATACAGGTTTGACCTGAAAGCGACACAATGTATTTTTGCATGTCATTAGTTTGGTCTGAAACAATACAATGTATTTTGCAGGTCAGCAGTTTGGTCTGAAATCAGGCCTACCCCACTACTTATGTTGCTTTTCAAAAATTATTTTATGAAACTTTTGAGACTTGGGTAATAAATTGGATGACTACGTGTCAAAATAAAAATTTGAATTTTTTAAAATTCCCCTCATCTTATCAAGCCCCTATTATTGACAAACGAAATTCATCATCTTCATCATTAGGTCTTCAGTCCTAGAACTGGTTAGATATGTACCTCCATTGTTTCTTATTCTGACCTAACTTACACATTTTCCTGAAATTCCCACACCCTACATCTTTTACTATCTGTATGCAATAGTGTGATCTAAGTCAACCTCTACCTCTACTTTTTCTGCTTGTCATATATCTCGCACTATTCCTCAAATGCATTATAACGTGTCCAGTCCTTCTATTTCTGCTATTTTTTTTTGTTTTTCACAGATATCCTTCTTCCCCTATTTCTAGAACTTCTTTATTATTAACTTTGTCTGTCCGATATTTTCATCATACATCGTCTACCTTTTCCCCGTCTGCTTCTCCTACTGTCGTTATTTCATAGCTGTACAGTGCTGTGCTCCACACATATGCTTTCAACCAAATGGAATTCATTATCATCATTAGTCTTTCGTCCTGGAACAGGTTAGGCACATACCTCCATTGTTTCCTATTCTGAGCTAACTGGCACATTTCTGTGAAATTCCTACAACCTGCATCTTTCACTATGCGTGCAAGTCTGATCTAGGTCATTTCTACCTCTCTTTATTCCTATTTCTGCATGTAATATATGCCGCACTATTGCCCAAATGCCTTAGAATGTGTCCTGTCCTATTTTTTTTTGTTTTCCACAGATATTTTTCTTCCCCCTACTATTTCTAGAACCTCTTTGTTATTAACTTTGTCTGTGCATGGTGTCGTCATCATATATCTAAAGCACCACATTCCATATGCTTTTATCTCTTTCCTGTCTGCTTCTCCTACTGTCTCTATTTCATAGCCGTACGGTGTTCTGCTCCACACATGTTTTAAACAATTCTTTTCTTGATTCATATGTTTGTTGTCTTTGAACAAAAGCGGCTGCTCGTGTTTGTTACATACAGCTCAGTTCCCCTTCTATTGTTTTCTAAATGTATATCCTACTTCACAGATATTCAATGGAATGTGGAGGGGATTAAGCAACTTGTGGCTTCCAAGATCCCCCAACACTTATACATTTGCTGGATTAATAATTTCCGATAAATCCTTTCACACAATCAACATTAGTTAAGAATATTGCAAAATTAAAACCTGCAGTTGTTTATAATAATTATCAGATTTAAGTACAATTATTTTTTCGTCCTTAAGTTTTTCTGTTTGGAACTGGTTGGATGCATACCTCCATTGATTTCTATTCTTAGTTAGCCTACACATTTTCCTAAAAAACTCCCACAATCTACATCTCTGACTATCTGTGTGCAATACTTTAACCTAGATCTACCTCTACCTCTCTTTTTTCATATTTCTGCTTTTAATATATTCCGCACTATTCCTTCGTGCCTCAGTATGTGTGCTATCATCCTATGTCTCCTATTTGTTACTGATTTCCTTCTTCTCCTATCATTTGTAGAACCTCTTGATTCGTAACTTTTGTCTGTCCATATCTTTGTTACATCTGTAGCAGGGTTCTAACTTTTTGCTGTCCGCTTCTCCTACTGTCCAAATTTCACAGCTGTACAGTGCTGTGCTCACACATATGTTTTAAGCAGTCTTTTCCTTGTTGCTAGGTTTGTTGTCTTTGAACATAGTAGTTGCTTTTATCTTGTTAAATGCAGCACCCCCTTGTGCTAATCTTTATTTTATATTTTTTTCCATCTTGCATTATTTGGCTTCCTAGGTAGCATTAATCCTTAACTTCTTGTAAGTTCTCGTTTCCTATTTGTATTCTTGTTTTTTATTTATTTTCTCCTCCTTTGCATACTAGTACTTTAGTTTTATTTTTGTTAATTTTCATACCGCTTCGCTCTGTTAGAACTGTTTCCTGCTTATAACTCTTCCTTGCTAGACGCTAACACCCTTATATCATCTGCAATCTAAGCATAACAATATTTTGTTCCTGTATAATAATTCCAAATATCTTCCAGCATTTGATAGTATTCATTGCCTCTTCAATGTACAAGTTAAAAATTAACGGGGATAGGGCACTTCAGTGTCTTACCCCTTTCCTATTTATTTCCCTATGTTCCTGCTGTAATTCAATTACCGCTGTTTGCTCTTGTATAAGCTATGTACTATCGTCTATCCCTAAAACACATTCCAACGTTTCTATTAGATTAATTTGGGCGTTTACACAAGTGTTAGTTCTTAGTAATTCTCTTTCAATTTCAAGATCTTCAAAAAAGTCAAGTCTATTAAAGTTTTTTGAGGTAATATTGTGTATTAATTTCGGATGTAAATTAGGTTCGAAAGTGTGTTTATTGTAAGATAAGTGGTGACCAAAAGTTAATTTATTCGCTTTATTCAAATGTTCTTTTATTCTCACCCTCAGTGGTCTGCAAGTTCAAAATTAATACATAATATTACCTCAAAAAACTTTAATAGACTTGACTTTTTTGAAGATCTTAAAATTGAATGAGAATTACTAAGAAAGAACACTTGTTTAAACACCCAAATTAACCTTATTAGAAATTTTATTCCAATTTACAAACATCTAAATTGATTAAACTCCATTGGCTTAAAAAATATCAAATATACTTGACTTATTTTCATTAATTCGACTGCGGTGGTCCACTTTACGGATCCCACTCCTTACTTGTTATTTTACAGAAATCTAACAATTTGTCCTTTTCGACTTCATCAATGACGCAGACAAGATGTTATCTAATTTTATTAAAACAATCAATTATTAAATAGTCTTTATTGATGTGATATTGGGTTTATAAGCAACATGCCCTATATCTGATGTAATAGTTTGATGCATTATATATTTTGAAGTTGACAGTAAGTAACTATCGTAAATTTTGATTTATATAACTTTCGTATGCTTACTTATAGTGGCACCGAAGATAGTTAATGCCGAAAGAGCTCGGCTGTAATTTTTATAAAGATTTTTTAAATGTTACATTATTTTACATGAGAATACACCTATCCCCCGATTTACACGGTAGATACGTTCCTGAGAAAAACGTGTAAATCGAAAATTAAAAATTTTCAAATCAAAACTGTGTAAATCGAAAAGCCATCATTTCCCTCCAAAATTTCCCGCATTTTTTCCCTCTGAATTTTACTTTAATCACAGCCGTTAATTTATAATAATCTAAATTATGCACTCACTTGTAATTTACGAATATGGAAAATTAAATCTTTCTGAAACTGTGAAACTTTCACTCAAATACAATTTTCCGTAGTCAAAACTTTAATTTTATGTGAAGAAATACAGACACAGTGAGCGTGTGCAGCACGTCAGCACATAAGCTCGGGATTCCCTGTGAGATGTGTACACAGCGCACGTGTTCAATCACAGTAGCATTTAGTAGTGCGATAAAAAAAAACTTATTTGGAAAACCGTGTAAAAGCGAGAACGTGTAAAACAAGTACCATGTAAATCGGGGGATAGGTGTACTCTCTTTTGGATTTTATTTTAGATTGAAATCTAATGAGGGAATAATTTATTATTTGGAGTACAAGGATTCTCTATATTTTACATGTAATTATCTGTGTAAATAAAGTTGATTAGTTCATGTTATATTTTGTTCAAAATGGTTCCACCCAGTTGGGAAAATTTATTGATCAAGGTTGAATGTCATTAAAAAGAAAGAAAGATTGTCTTTACCTTTCTTAGAAAATTAAAAAGTTAGTATTTCAATGTTTATAAACAACAAAGTTCGTTCTCTAAATGCTCGCTTTTCTAAATACATGATATTAGATTTACTAGGATTTATACATAGCGAATGAATCTTGGAAAATTCAAGGAGATATTGTAAGTCACAGCTGAAAACATAGCCTTCGATAGATAGATGATCTTCACAAAACACAAAACGTTTAGTGCAATACATGCAATTTGTTATCATTGTCAAGGTGATCATTTTATTCCAAATTGTAACTCATTTTTACAATTAAACTCTACAAATAGAAATGAGAAAGCGAAAACACTGTAAATTTATATAGATTGTCTAAGAAAGGAGCATTTTATAAATGAGTGTGGGTCAGGTTGTAGTAAAATTTGCCATAAAGAACATCGCACCATCTTGCATATTCCATAGAAGCATGTTACTGCGGCCCCACAAATCATTCAGAGATTGGGATAAATTAAAGAAATGCAAAAATATAAAATAGAATTGTTTATATATTCAAAAGGTCAGCAATTTCAATCAAAAAAATCAAATGCTTTGTATTACTACAAATCACAAATGCATTGCCCAGCACATCGATCAACATAAACGAATTTAAAATACCTTTGGATATAAAGCTTGCCGATTCGACTTTTAATTGGACAGTAAAAATTGATATTTTAATTGGTGTTACTTTATTTTGGGACCTAATATATTACTGTGATAAGGGGTTGTTTAGGGGTGTATTGAGTAGTAAGGGTCGCGTAGTAATTGTAAATAACAATAGGAATGAAAACTGCATTTATTTAGTGGAAAAATAAGTATCAGGTTATCATAAAGTAAGGGATATATTTTAAATTATGATAACTTTTTAACAAATTAAGTTAATAACAAGAAATAAATGAAATCTAATTGCTTATGAAATGGGATTTAGTATGCCCAAAACAGGTTACGGCAATTGCTCAATATGACCTCCATTTTGTTGTTGTAAGATCACCATCCTTACCTCCAAATTGTACACAGCATTTCGTAACATTTCTGGTTGAATTGTACCAATTTGCTCCGTAATACTGTCTTTTAATTCTTGTAGCGTAGTTGGTCGTCTTCTAAACACTAAACTTTTTAAATAACCCCACAGCCAGTAATCCACTGGGTTTAGATCAGGTGATCTTGGTGGTCATGAATTTACGAAATGTCTGCTTAACACGCGATCTTGAAAAACGTTGGTTAACAATTCTTTGACTGGTCGAAAATGTGCGGGTGCTCCATCCTGCATAAAATGATGTTTTCAATTCCGTAGTGCTCGTTTTGCAGCTGTGGAATAACATAATTTTGTAACATTTGCAAGTATCTTTCACCATTTACAGTTACAGATACGGCTTGTCCATTCTGCATTTCCTCGTAGAAATACGGACCAATAATAAAATCAGCTGTAAAACCGCACCAAACGGTGACTTTCTTGTCATGAAGACCTTTTGAACGATTTGTTGCGGATTTTCTGCAGACCAGATTCTACAGTTTTGAGTATTGACTCCACCATTCAGAGTAAAATGTGCCTCATCTGTCCATAAAATACGGGATAACCATTCGGGTTCAATTTCCATCTGAGCCATTACTCAAAGAAAAATCGTACCTAGTAGCCAAATCTGCGTCCTTTAATTCAAACAGCATTTTCAGTTTATATGGATACATGTTTAGAATTTTGCGTAAAATTTTCCAAACCGTGGTATACGGCATTTGAAATCGCTTGGATATCGCATTTGCACTGCTGATTGCGAGTGAATTGCTTCTGGCTATGTCTTGATTTTCATGAAAAACCTCTGCAACTTGGACATCACTAATTATTGGTCTTCCTGATCTTGGTAAGTCAGTTACAGACCCTGTTCTTTCAAATTTTTGTATCAAATTGCGGTCGCTTTCATTTGACAGGGTCCCGCTCTCAAACCCATTCTCGTCGAAATCTTCGTAATCCAGCGGTGTAATTTCTGCCGGATTCATAATAGCACTAACTAAACCAATTCTTGTTTGTAAATCCATGTTATTACAGTTGAGTCGTTTGAACTCAACGTTTACTTGAGTTTTAATTTCAAAATAAAACTTCAAATTGAATAATTTCGTTTTGACACTAGTGTCAACAATTGTTATGACAACGCTTTTGTTTCTCATAGATACGGTAAAATCCCATTCATTAAGCAACTAGATTTCGTTTATTTTATGTTACTAACTTAATTTATTAAAAAGTTGTAATGATTTAAAATATATCCCTTACTTTATGATAACCTAGTACAAGTATTTTATCCAAGACGAGCAGTATGTGCAATCTTTTTTCCAAGAAACTACAAAATTTGCTGTAGATGGGAAATTAAAAGTTAATCTTCCACTTAAAGATAATATCCACGAATTAATAGATTTGTATGAAATTGTTGAAAAATGTTTTGTGTTCCATAAGAAATGGTTTGAATAAAATACAAAACTGAAAGAACTATAGAAATTGTATTAGAGAATATCAACATCAGGGGGACATATCATTATGTAAGGTAAAACGTATCATTTTATTTACCTCAACATGTGATGTTGAACGAGTCAAGCTCTACAACTGTACTCAGAATCGTATTCGATGAATCATATAAACCCATCCAAGAATTATCTATCAATGCTCTATTATATGTGGGGCCTACATTGCAAAACGATCTGTTCTCAACATTTTTAATAACTAGCTTGCAAACATATGCGTTAGTGGTTACTTGTAATATTATTCAAATGTATAGACAGATATGGCTTGAACCGGGCGATAGAAAATTTTATGGTAGAAAGACTAACCCCTTTTTTGACATATTGGTTAATTAGTGACTTTTAGAATGAATTCAGCCCCATTATCTCACCATTGGGTACCTCTTGACATTGAAGAATTAAAAAAGTACTTATCACAACAAAGTTAAAATAATAAAGTAAAATTTTTTATGTTGATGATGCGTTATACGAAGCAAACTTGGTATAAGAGTTACAAGAAATTAAAAATAATCTGACTCAAATACTAAGCGAATTTGAATTTACTCTAAGAAAGTGGAAACGTAACAACGTACATCAATTATCTGACAAATCAGAAAAGTTAATGTTATGTCTGTAAGTAAAGTATTGGGCATTTTATGTAATTCAGTAATTAATTGCTTTTAATATTGTCGGGAAAGAACACTACTGCTAAACAATGTTTTGAAGTGCAGCATTCTTTCCATTACTGCTCAGCTATTCAACCTAATCTGTATGTTAGCATCAATTATCATAATTATCAAACTAATAATTCAAGAGTTTTATTAACTAAACTTAAATTTGAATGAAACAGTTCCAAACCATATCTATACACAATGGGCGTCGTTCACAGATAAATTAGATGTAATTATCAAATTACAATTCCAAAATGTGTTATCCTATAATCATCAAAATTATCAATTTACAAAAGACGTGAGTTTTTTTATGCATAAAAAAACACGGTGCCACGATTTATTTAAAATCAGTTTCACAAAATGAACAATAATTTGTAGTTAATCTATAGTATCTAAATCTAGAGTTTCTGCTTTTAAGATATTGCTGCCTAGATTAAAACTATTAGCTGCTGTATTATTTGCAGAATTCATGGGTAAGATGAAAAATTCGTTAAAGAATGTTACCAGAGTAGCTCAAAAATAACACTCAGTTGGCTACAATCAAACCCAGTAGATGAACTACTATTGTTCCAAAGAAAAAGAGCCAACTAATGTCAATGCTTGGGATCACATTAGTTGTTTACAAAACCCTGTAGATATGTATCACGTGGCATCATGCCACGTAAACTAATTGACTGTGAGCTTAGTGGACAGATCCATCATGGTTAATTACAATGCAAAATTATGCTTCAGACAATTGTAGGATCACAGAAGAAATACCAGAACCAAAAAGGTCTACCCAAATTTTTTTGAACACTACAGAAGGTTCGAATGTTTCCTTTGAAAGATATTTGTTATTAACAAAATTAACATGTATCACAGTTTTATATTAAAATTTTAAGCACAAAGATCCCAAGAAAAAAGGACTAAAGAAATATTAAAAATAACACAAATGCAATCATTTTGCAAAGAAATAGTAATTTGGTTCATGGTAAACAACTTCATAAAATACTCCCTGTATGTTTGTTGTGGTTTGTTTAGCATAAAATAGATTTTATAAACTATGAGTGGTTTCATTCCCAAAGAAAATTAAGAAGAACTTCATAAAATGAGTAATTTATTGAGTTTCATTTGACCATTCTGAATGAACCTGCACCTTGAAGTTCTAAATTACTAGAATGGGTAGAATGGCTAGTATGTTTGAATGAGCTAAAGAGCCAAACTATAGGTTTAACCTAATTGACCAGTCTTTAGTGAGGAACCCGACTAAGACAGGTCCCTGAAAGAAGGCAGCAGCTCGTTTTGATACGAGTGGCAAAAACCATAGGGATCGTCATGGCATTCTAAGACGTCCTACTGTGACGTGAAAGGCAAGGGAAAACCACCACACTACTTCCCAAGTACACAACCTACTTAAATTGTGTTTTAAGATGATGACATCCTCTAGGGTAAAAAATTTCGGAGTAAAAAATAGGTCCCCCCATTTGGATCTCTTGGAGGAGACTACTGCAGAGAATGTGATAGGAAAGCTTTAAAGACAAACCAGGAACATTTTGCTAGTCGGAGCATGGAGTTTCAAAAGTATGAAGTAAAGATGTATTAGCGAAGTTCGGTGGCCAGAAGCAAGGGATTTTTGGAGCAGAGACTTTGGGATAATTCATCCACGATCAGCGCAAGGAAATTCTGACATGGCGATAGTTATGGGAAAAAAGACATGACACTGTGTAGAAAACTACTTGCAAAAGAACGAAAGAGTACTCATTGTTAGATTAAAATCTAAACCGATAAATACAGTGATAAAACAACTATACATGCCCACCTCTAGCTAGAGCGAGGAAGAGGTAGAGCGATCTACAAAGATACCGAAGACATACTAAGATGCATAAAGGGACATGAAGTAATAATTACAGGAGATTTTTAATGCAGAGATACGAGAGGGTAGGGAATGTGCAGTAGGTTTATTTGGTTAAGACACGAGAAACAACAGGGGAAATAGGCTGGAACAATTTTGTGACAAAAACAATTTAACCATCATAAACGTGTTACTTTAACTTCATGCTAGAAGACTATATACACAATGATATAGAAAGATATCAAATAGATTACATTCTTGTTAGACAATAATCTAGGAATCAAGTATAAGATTGTTGAAGTTACCACATCGTAATTATGGCTGGGCTTAAATTTGAAAAATAGGAACAAAGAGGCACTTTGACTTTGAAAAACTAAAAAAATACAGATATCCATGAAAAATTTGAAAGAAAATGTCAAATGAATTGTTAAAAGATATCGGGAAAATTTCTGATACTAAGAAAGACTGTAGAAGCTACCCAGAAGTAGATATAGACACGTAATTATGAAGGCCGCTCTTAAATTTAAAAACGTGAAAACAGGAATGGAAAAAGGCACTTTGACTTTGAAACACTAAAAGATAAAGATATGCACGAAAGATTTGAAAAAAATCAAATGAATTGCTGAAAGATATCGGGAAAATTTCTTATTCTAAGGCAGTAGAAATAGAATAGAATATAAAATCCAGCTTAGACATGGCGACCAGAGATATTCCGGGGTATACTTAAAAAGAAAATAAAAAATGGATAACAAAGGATATCCTGAATTTATTAGAAGAAAGACGAAAATACAAAAACATGCCAGACAAAACAGGAAAACAGAAATACAATACCATTAAATTGGAAATTATTCGCGTATGCAGGAAAGCTAAAGAACAATGAATCGATGAAAAGTGTAAAGAGGTACAAACTAAGATGAACATAGGAAAAATAGGCAAAGCATACAAACTAATTAAAATGAATTTTAAGGATTTAAAACCGTATGGCAAAAAATATAAAGGACGTGGGAGGAAACGTCATTATACAAAATGTAGAGAAAGTGATTAGATGGCAAGAATATACAGGGAACTTATATGCAGAACAGGAACTAGCAGTACTAGAACACGAATCAGACATTAAAAAGGATGACGGGATATCCTATACTTAGCAATGAGTTTGAATTAGCATTAAAGGGTTTGAAAAATGGCTTGGCTCTTGGTTTAGATAAAGTGCAAGCAGAAACTCTAAACGCCACTGTACAAGTAGTAACAGAACATTTCTTCTAACTTGTAAGCTATATGTATGATACAAACGAGATACCGAAATATTTCAAACATAACATCATATTTACTTTACCAAAAAAGAGAAGTGTGGATAGATGTGAAAATTTTCAAACAATAAGTTTGACAGCACACGTGCCAAAAATATTAACTACAATTGTACAAAAACGAATGGAAAACAGACTGAAGAGATAGTAAGAGAAGATCAATTAGGATTTAGGCAAAACAGGGGAACACGGGAGGCTATTTTAACTCTGATTGTGATAATGGAGAAGACAATAGAAAAAGCAGAAAGCATGTGTATAGAGTTTGTAGATCTGGAATAAGCATTCAACAATGTAAAACAGAAATAAATGTTCGAAATACTCAAAATGAGTTTTAGGGATAGACGATAGTACATAGCTTATACAAGAGTAAACAGGGATAATAGAATTAGAACAGGAACGTTGGGAAATAAATAGAAAAGGGGTGAAACAGGGATGTGCCTAATCCCCGTTAATTTTTAACTTGTACAGAAGAGGTACTGAATACTGTCAAATGACGGAAACATTTGGAATTATTATGCAGGGACAAAAGATTGATATGCTTAGATTGCAGTTGATATAATGGTGTTAATATCTAACAAGGAAGAGTTAGAAGTAGTTCTTAATGAAATAGAGACAGTTCTAACAGAAAGTGGCGCGTGCGTATTTGAAAACACGCGTTGTTGTTTAGGGGTTAAAGTATAGATAATGAAATACCAAGTTGTAGCATGCGTATTTGAAAACAAGCTAGGCTTGGTGTAGACTTGTGTATAATGATTGAATGAAAGGTTAACAGTCTAAATGACCAGCAAAATAATGGATAATCAGATTGTAATTATAACAGATTGTTTTGTAGAATAAATGATAGGATAACTAACCTTGTTGCATGTGGTGCAGTTTCGACTATATTCTTGTTGTTTGAAGTGGTGAAACGGCTTACACTTGATGATGAATTGTCTGTCGATTCAATGTTCACTTATCACGCACTTCAATGTAACATTTATTCCGTTTAACGCGACCAGATGCACGGCATATCGGAGGAAGCGTGTTGATTGCTTGAAGGTTGCTCGAACACTCTCGCTTCTTATCTGTTCCTTGGTTTTGGTTAGTTTTATGTAGGTAGGGATAATGTATAGAAATCGATTAGGTATGCAGGAGTGTTTTGGTATATACAAGGGGAATTGTAAATAATGAACGGTTACGGAACAGAAAGATACGGTATGAAGTGGTAGGAGAAGAACGAAATATGTGGAAAGCAGTGAAAAAATAGGAGCGGCGTGAATGAATAGTGTGGAATATATTAGAAACAAAGATAAGAAAAAAGAAAGGGAGAGGTAGACCTATGTTAGAGTATTGCACACAGATAGTCAAAGATGTAAATTGTGGGAATTTCAGGAAAATGTGTAGACTAACACAGAATAGAAATCAATGGCGGTACGCATCCAACCAGTTCCAAGATAGAAAACTTAACAAAGAAAAAAATAATTGTATTTAAACCTGATAATTATTATAAACAACTACAGGTGTTAATTTTGCAATATTCTCAACTAATGTTGATTGTGCAAAAGGATTTATCGGAAAACTATTAATTTGGAAAATATCTAAGTGTTGGGGGATCGTGGTAGCCACATGTTGCTTAATTCTCTCCACATACCATTGAATATCGGTGAAATAGGGTCTGTATTTAGAAAACAATAGAAGAGAAACTGAGCTGTGTGTAATAAGAAAGAGCAGCGACAAATATAGGAAACAAGGAAAAAATTGTTGAAAACATATGTGTAGAGCACACCACTGTACAGCTATCAAATAGGGACAGTAGGAGAAGCAGACGGGAAAAGAGATAAAAGCCTTTGGAATGTAGTGCTTTAGATGTCTGATAATTATTGCATGGACAGCCAAAGTTTAACAAAGAGATTCTAGAAATAGTAGGAGAGAAAAATATCTATGGAAAGCAAAAAAAATAGGAGAAATAGCACATGACACATTCTAAGGCATTTGGGCAATAATGGTGGCATATATTAGAAGCAGAAATAAGAAAAGGAAAGGTAGCAATAGACGTAGATTAGACTATTGCATGAAAGATGTAGGTTGTAGGAATTTCAAGAAAATGTGCTGGTTAGCTTAAAATAGGAAACAATGTAGGTATGCTTCTAACAAGTTGCAGAGCTGAATGATTCCGTTTGTCAATAATACGGGCTTGATAAGATTAGGGGAACTTTAAAAAAGTCAAATTTTAATTTTGATAAATGATTCAATTTATTGCCCAAGTTTCACAGTTTAACAAAATAATTTTTGAAAAGCAACATAAGTAGTGGGGGTAGGGCTGCTTTCAGACCTGGAAAATGCATTGTATCGCTTTCAGGTCAAATAACTGTACGTTTCACTCAATTAACTATTGGAAATTGTACTCCATTTTAAAGTTTTCTTTGTAAAAGAAGTTTGATTCACGATATTGCTTATTGTTTTATATTAATCAGAGAATTGTGATCAAGAACTTTTCAGTTTTGTTGGAAACAGCTCGCCTACAAGTAAAATGCAGATAGAAACGTGCACAAAAAAAATTATTCTTAGGCGAGAAGTATAAAAAAGAAGTATATAAAGTAATTAATATTGCACAATATTCATTAGAGGGTCCTTATTCAAACAAGTTTGAGCATGTTAATATGAGCATGAACTTGTTAAAGGTTGCAATTAAGAATAAGGTTCATGAAGGCAAATGGCTGGAAAATCCTAGTAGAATACTCAATTTAAAGCATTCTAAATGTTTTGTATGATTAAAATACTTGAAGCATTTTTGGAACATCAAGGCAGCAACATGGAATGCAAAAGTGCATTGTGTTGTTTTCATGTCAAGGCGTGTACATACAAAAATGCTGTATGTGGGTTTCAAGCCAAGCAGTATGCATTCTTTTAAAATGTTGCAAAACTCAGAACACCATTTTGAAATCACAGTGTTTGCTGAAACAAGAAGTTAAGAGGTATCTACATTAAGTCACAAAAATTAAGGTATTTTAACTTCACAGTAGGTTTGCTCAAGCGAAAAGTTAAAAAAGTAGTTGCCGCAAAATAAATGAAGGTTGGTTTCAACCCAATGTGCATGCATACAAAAATACATTAGGCTAGTTTCAATCTGGTGATAATATCTTATTGTTTTGGAATTGCTTGGAATATTTAAACTTTAAAAGGGTAATTGTTGGAATTTTAAGGATTTGTTAAAAAGTATATGCAATGGGAGAAAAAGTATAAAACATATCCTTTTAAGAAGTAGGGCGATAAATCAGCAGAACCGTAACTCAATTTATCTTTTAAACTATAAATACCATTAAATATTTTAGAAATACTTAGAGTTGGTGGAATATCAACACTAGCATCAGAACAATAAACATAGTCTTGTAGATGTCAATCGCACATCGTCGTTGCTATATGACCCCCAAGAAATATCTGGCTAACATACTAACTATTGTACGAGGCAAAACTCCCTCTTTTTGATTAAAATAAATGTGCTCAGGCAAGCTATTATTATTGTTTAGCGAGTTGGAGTAATTCCAAAACTGAACTAAGTTGTTTATCTTAGATATATATTTTTAATAACAAATGGCAGTTAATAATTTACATCTAACCCTAAGCGCAAAGAAAGCAACATTGTGATACTTAGTTACTTTAAATTTTGTATGAGCTTCTTCTTTTTTTAACACTAAATACTTTAATTCAACTGTATACCACTTCGAAAGCATTGGAGATTTAAAAACTTTACAGGTACAAAGCGGTTAACTACACTGCGTCATAAAATTTGTCGAAGTTCTTTGAAAATTGATGACTTCTAAAAGTTAAAACCAGTCCACTGATGAAAAAAATTATCCTGATCTGTATAGTATAATCGGCATTTTTGAAATCATGATCGCACTCTTCTAGTTTAGAGTCAATTCATGAACTATCATAAGCAATTGTGCAAACCAACGCTGTGTGGTGATAGTTGATTTACACTAACAAGTCAATAGCTTCATCTATTGTAATGCAATCAGGATTAATTGTAAAACACAAATCTAAATAAATATTATGACAGTTAGGTATCCTATTGACCTGTTTAATGTTTAAAAAAGCAAATGTATCACAGAGTAATTCACAAGATAATTTGAAGGACATTGATGCACCAGTCCATATGTTTGAGATTCTTCTACAAAGTCCCATTTAACCTATGGCAAATTTCACCTATATGTACATAAGTTATAGTATGCCTTTGAAAAGTATCCCCTCTGTTTATATACTTTTAGACGCATCACAACAATGAACACATAATACTGTCCGTATATTTTGCAGCTAACCTACTTTTTAACTTCTTGCTTGTACAGACCTGACGAAGGTTCAGAATCGCTCAATTTTTTGAAGGCGAAACTGATCAACTGAATTTTACAACGTTTCATGCAAATACTCACTATTTGGCTTGAAACCGGCATAATGTTTTCTTGCATGTATCCACTTTAGCATGAAATTGGCCTGATGGATTTTTGCATGCACGCATTTGCTTTTATAACTTCCTGCTTGAGCAGACGTTTCACAAGAGTACATGAAATGGAGTTGCAAAATGTTAAACATCCAAGAATTTACCTAGTAGATAAAGTTTTGAGTAAGAAGGGTCAGGGTTCTCTAGAGCACACAAAAGCTGGATTAACAAAAACAATGTTTGTCAAACTTCTTTGATTCATACATTTCTATAATCATGTTTTATGCTTACAGATTTGCCAAAAATATTACAACCTTGAAAAGAACGTGTTCATAGTCAGATATAAATAGTAATGATGAGGACGATAAAGATCACACCGTAAAGTTTCTGGACATGAAGAAGAAGCACAGAAACAAGCTGTAATGTCATCTGAAGAAGGAACTGGTCATGATAAAAAAAGCGACAAGACTAGTTACAAAACAACAGCAAATAATCTTAGAGCTGAATTTAATGAATAATTTCAAATTGTAATTAGTTTAAGATATGGAGGTTTAATAGGAAATTGTAATAAACAAATAGTGTTTGATGTTTTTCTTAAATTTTAAATATTCCAAGCAATTCATAACAACAAGATATCACCAAATGTTTTGATTGAAATTGCCCTAAAATATTTCTGCATGCACAAAGTTTGGATTGAAAACGCATTACACTCTGGGAGGTGTTAGACAATTTTAAACAATGAGAACCGCTAGAACTTGAATCGGTTGGTTTTGTAGTTTCTACATTTTCCATTATCCATAGTAATTTGGTATTATTTCCATGCTCAGATCTTCATGGTCTATAATACCTTTTATGTTGGCTAAATTGATAACTTTAATTTGGAGGTGGTTGATAAGAACCTGTCGAGGAAGCCATTGTTCTTCTTTCAACGAACGCCGCTTTGACAAGCAGTCTTTTAATACATCCATCTTAATCTCGCCTTATAGCGATTTTGGATGTATTAAATAATATATTTGTGGAGTAGATTTTGGTATTACATCGGTTTATACGTTTATTTTCTACTCACAATACCGCCTTGTGGATATTTTCTGCTTTTACTTATATTCGGTAAGCCACGGTTTTTTTTTGTTTTGTGTTTTCTGATATTAATTATTTATCTTTCAGAATCTTGTACGGATATCAAACTTGCTCTTTGTTAGCTATTAATTCATTGAAACCCACTTCTGAGATAAAGTATAACTTCCAAAAATTTCAGCACTAACATTACTTATTTCAGGGTTTTAATCTTGGTATTAAGCCTGGTTTTAATCTTGTACTATTCAGTCTGGTTTTTAGATTCAGTTTCATGTATGTCATCCAGAAATATATCCTTATACCAACTCTTGGGTGCTCTTTGTGAGCCCACTTCAATTCTGTACTAATCATCCGTTTGGATTCCTGTTTAAATTCAAGATTAAATATTACTTCATTAAGTGGTTTAGGTACTGAAGAATCGTTGGAAGCGGAAAGTATTGATTTGTGATCCAGACTCCAGGTTGAATACTTAAAAGTTCGTTATATTACTGTATTTGCTGTGTGTTGCGTTACGCAAATACTGGCGTAATTATTGTTTAGTCTCGCTTGAATCCGAGTAATTAGTGGTATGCTGGTTATATTATTGTGTTGTTATTGGTAAATTATATCAAACTTTTGGTATCATACCAACAGCTGTTCGTGTGTTTACTTATGTTACAGGTCAGCACTGGAGCACAGCGATTCACTAACTAGTGATTGTATCATCCAGGTATGCTTAATTTATGCCACTTTTTGGTGAGTAATCATTTACATTAATTAATATTTATTGCTAACCTGTAGGTGAAAAGCCATTTGACTGTATTATTGGAAGACCTTTCTCCGCAATGTTTTTGAAATTTACTTACTAGCGAGAAACATTTTGCGGCTAGTTTAATGTCAATTTGTACTGGCCAACAAGCAAAAGATTCTTTAAATTCAGTGCTTTTAGTAGGATACCGGTTTGTATTATTCTTTATGTGTATTATTAAAATACGTTCATATTTGCATTGCCACTGTGGTGTGTATTTAATTCCAGATAATTTGCTCATGCTTGTAATTTAGTTATTTTGAAATATAGATATATGATTGTAGTAGCTACCGTTGTTATAGTTGTTTTGCTCTTTAGGTGTGATATTATTCGAAACCATTGGGACTTGGGGTTTCGTAGTTCTTTTGGCATTTTAATCAATTCTCTGGCGCCTTTTATACTGTATTTACTTGTAGGTCTGTTCGGGTTCTTAACGACCTACTTTCAGTAATCAAGATCACCCCGCAGAAGTCTTTATTAGCCGAGATGCAAAAAGTCACCGTATCTACCCTAAAGAACCCACCTTTGTAAACTTTCATCAGAATTACCGTGACAAACTATATAGCAAGGGACAGAATAACTAAAATCAACTATTAAATTACTAATACAGTATTGCCCGAAATAAACAGTACTGAAACTAAGTTGGCGGTGTTTTTATGCGTGCGCTGTCACACTCAAGTTAGCTAGTATAGACCTGTCAAGTAAACCTCAAACAAGTAATTAGTAGGGCCTAATTGTTAAAAATGGTGTTAAGTACAGAGGAGAAAGTGTTTCTGGTAGAGCATTATTTTCGTTCATACGGAATCGGCCGACATAATGGTGCAAGTTTGCTATACGTGTCTGATCAATTCACACAAAGGTTTAATAAACGTTCTCCAAGTAATGCTGTAATTTTGAAGGTTATTGAAAAGTTTAGAAATACAGGTAGTGTATTGTGCCAACGAAAAGGAAACTCGGGCGTCCCAGGACAGTTAACAACAACAATAACCATGAACGTGTTTTTGAGCAAATCTTAGAAATCCGAAAGTCAGCCAGGCAAGGACAGCGTTACAACTTGATTTAAAAGAACTTCCTTTCAAAGAATCCTGAAGGAGCTGGGTACATTTTCGTATGTGATTCAGGTACATCAACAACTACATCCTCGGGATTATCGCAGTAGAGTGGAATATTGCGCCAGAATTCTCGCGTTACAGTATGAAAATCCTGAATTTTTGAAAATGTTTGGTTTTCAGGCGAAGCACATTTTCACTTGTCAGGCTATGTGAATCGTCGCACAAATCGATTTCTGGGCTTTGCCAGACCCGATGAGGTTCAAGAGGTTCCTTTACATAGTGAAAAAGTGAGTGTCTGGTGTGCTGTTTCCGGACACGGAATCATTGGTCCGTACTTTATCGAAGAGAATGGTAGGCAAGTCACACTTAATCAACAGAGGTACAGACAAATTTTAACACGATTTATCCCTGATCTACGCCAATTCTGTCGTGCACGTAACTTGGCATTTCGAAACCAATTTTTCAGCAGGACGGGCAACTTGCCATACTGCTGCCGCATCGTCAATTTCTTCAAGAACATTTTCCAAGCAAATTCATATCACGATTTACTGACTTCCCTTATCCTTCACATTCTCCAGACCTCACACCTCCAGACGCATACATTTGGAGCATGGCTAAAAATGCCGTTTTCAAACGGGCACCACAAACCATCGATGAATTAAAGGATGCCGTTAGAGTCTTCTTCGCAGCCCTGAGACAACCCTTATTCAATAACATGACCAGAAACTTAGAACATCGTTATGAAGTCTGTCTCGAACGAGGAGGTGCACATTTAGAACATATAATAAAGTGTCAATAATATGTATTTTTTAAATATACAAAACAATTACAATTTCAGTACTGTTTATTTCGGGCAATACTGTATTACCAACTTTTTCTTTCCAATCAAAAGCAGAATAAATACATTTTCTGCAACCGTGCTGAATATATTCTTTTCTATTTGCTACCTCCCTATATTATTATATGGCCAGCTAACCTTATAGTACGCACAAGTCCTAACCAACCTCAGCGTCCATAAACCCTATAAAGTACATATAAGAAATAAAGTAAATAAAAGATGAGTTGACCTGTGGTATTTAGTACTTCTTTTAAAATCAAGATAATTTATTTCATTAATTACATGGATTAAAATATCAATGGCCAAATGCATTGGGTGTGAAAACCAAAGATACAGGTTTGAATCCTGTTCGGGAACTCACATTTTCCATCTTTCAATCGCTAGCTTGATTTTAAATGATGATTTAGGCTTTGCATAACAATCTATATTTTGATGTGATTAGATATCATTGAGAAGTCATATAGCATCAGCTCGTAAACATCCAATGCGTAAACCCGAGCAAATTCTAGAAAAGCCCGAAGCATGTAGACATTTATACAAACATTTGTGAAAATGTTCTATATGTGGAGTATAAATGTACAGCAACCATGATTGAAAGAGTTTTCATTCTTATTACAAAAGCTTGCAGGAAATTAGTGAGTATACTCTCAATACCATCACTTACGGGACAAAAGCAGCTTCATATTTGGCAATTCAATGTCTAAAACAACTTGGGCTAGACAACCTGGAATTATATCCAGCTGCTTCTTGAGTAATGTTAAAAGACTTTTACATTGATACATGCTAAGGGGCTCTCAAGCACAGCAAATACAATTAAATTGGGTAAAGGAGTTGATTCTATATTAAAAACTGGTTGTATGGTACTTACGAAATGGGTATGAAATGATCCAATAGTTATTGAAGGCCTTGGAAAAGTAGAAGAAACTTTGAACAATATTCACTTTGGTGAAAAGGATCAACACAAAACACTGGGTTTACACTGGGCATTTAAGTTGGATAAACTTATGTTCAGTATTGATTTATTGTAGACGTGTCGAAAAATACAAAAAAAGTGTCAATTTTGTCAGATATTTCTATAATATTTGAACCTCTAGGTTTGTTGGGACCACCTTGTATAATTTAAGCAAAATATTGTTGCAAAAATTATGATGCGAAAATTTGGTGTGGATGAAACATTTCCCATGCAAATTGATTCGAAGTTGAGAATATTAAAAATGAATTTTTGAGTTTAAATCACTTGAAAGTTGATCGCCAAGTAATTTGTACTAATCCTGTGCAAATCGAAATTCACTGATTTTCGGATACTTCCGTGGAAACATGGAGTATGTTTTTCTTTTTCTAAATTTTCTTTGGGAATTAAACCACTCATAGTTTTTAAAATCAGCTTTATTTACGTTTTGATCCATGACCTAGGATCTTTGTCAAAATAATAAAAACTTCATGTTTGACATTTATGACATAAATTGAAGGTGACTTTGATTTATTGATGTTCGATATATTTGGTTAGAGTACATTAGGCGAATATTTTAAAGTTTAAAAGAATGATTGCCTTCAATTTGTGTTGCGGCCTGGGACCGACTTTTTAGGTAGCCAATGCTTAACGTAAAATCAAATCAAATTATTGAATTTATTTGAAATTACCAATAAAAATTAATCAGCTGTTTTCACGTTAAGCATATTGGCTACCTAAAAAAGTCGGTCCCAGGCCACAACACAAATTGAAGGCAATCGTTCTTTTAAACTTTAAAATTTTCACCTAATGTACTCAAACCAAATATCAGGTTATCATAAAGTAAGGGATATATTTTAAATTATGATAACTTTTTAACAAATTAAGTTAATAACAAGAAATAAATGAAATCTAATTGCTTATGAAATGGGATTTAGTATGCCCAAAACAGGTTGCGGCAATTGCTCAATATGACCTCCATTTTGTTGTTGTAAGATCACCATCCTTACCTCCAAATTGTACACAGCATTTCGTAACATTTCTGGTTGAATTGTACCAATTTGCTCCGTAATACTGTCTTTTAATTCTTGTAGCGTAGTTGGTTGTCTTCTAAACACTAAACTTTTAAATAACCCCACAGCCAGTAATCCGCTGGGTTTAGATCAGGTGATCTTGGTGGCCATGAATTTACGAAATGTCTGCTTAACACGCGATCTTGAAAACGTTGGTTAACAATTCTTTGACTGGTCGAAAAATGTGCTCCATCCTGCATAAAAATGATGTTTTCAATTCCGTAGTGCTCGTTTTGCAGCTGTGGAAAAACATAATTTTGTAACATTTGCAAGTATCGTTCACCATTTACAGTTACAGATACGGCTTGTCCATTCTGCATTTCCTCGTGAAATACGGACCAATAATAAAATCAGCTGTAAAACCGCACCAAACGATGACTTTCTTGTCATGAAGACCTTTTTGAACGATTTGTTGCGGATTTTCTGCAGACCAGATTCTACAGTTTTGAGTATCGACTCCACCATTAAGAGTAAAATGTGCCTCATCTGTCCATAAAATACGGGATAACCATTCGGGTTCAATTTCCATCTGAGCCATTACTCGCAAAGAAAAATCGTACCTAGTAGCCAAATCTGCGTCCTTTAATTCAAACAGCATTTTCAGTTTATATGGATACATGTTTAGAATTTTGCGTAAAATTTTCCAAACCGTGGTATACGGCATTTGCAATCGCTTGGATATCGCATTTGCACTGCTGATTGCGAGTGAATTGCTTCTGGCTATGTCTTGATTTTCATGAAGAACCTCTGCAACTTGGACATCACTAATTATTGGTCTTCCTGATCTTGGTAAGTCAGTTACAGACCCTGTTCTTTCAAATTTTTGTATCAAATTGCGATGCGCTTTCATTTGACAGGGTCCCGCTCTCAAACCCATTCTCGTCGAAATCTTCGTAATCCAGCGGTGTAATTTCTGCCGGATTCATAATAGCACTAAACTAAATCAATTCTTGTTTGTAAATCCATGTTATTACAGTTGAGTCGTTTGAACTCAACGTTTACTTGAGTTTTAATTTCAAAATAAAACTTCAAATTGAATAATTTCGTTTTGACACTAGTGTCAACAATTGTTATGACAACGCTTTTGTTTCTCATAGATACGGTAAAATCCCATTCATTAAGCAACTAGATTTCGTTTATTTTATGTTACTAACTTAATTTATTAAAAAGTTGTAATGATTTAAAATATATCCCTTACTTTATGATAACCTAGTATATCGAATATCAATAAATCAAAGTCACCTTCAATTTATGTCATAAATGTCAGACTTAAAGTTTTTATTACTTTGACAACGATCCTAGGTCGGATTGAAACGTAAATAAAAATTATTTTAAAAACTATGAGTGGTTTAATTTCCAAAGAAGATTAAGAAAAATACTAAACAAACCACAACAAACATACAGGGAGTATATGGAGTATGTGTATATTTAAAGAGTACTACACCTGACGATGAAGTAACGGTTTCCTTGCTTTGTTCAAAAGTGAGTGTGACTCCATTTAAATCTTTAATAATTGCTCTGTAGAATTATATGGTACTTCATTGTTTGCTAAATTGGTTAGTAAGATAAGGGATTGTATAGAGTTGACATTTAATAGTGTATTTTTGTGGTGCGACTCTACTTTTGTGTTAAATGGAATTCAAATTTCCCTCATTTGTTACAAACATTTAACAGAGTCACTCAGATTCAAGAACTAACTGAAGTTGTTAGTTGGGACTGTGCAAAGTATGAAGATAAACCTGTAGACATGCTATCATGAGGGATATCTCCTTTAAAAATATTGAATTGTAAAAAATGATGGTTTGGTCCAGAATTTCTACTATTTAATGAGTTGATGGTTTATTCCTAATTTACTGGAAAATATTAACTAGACATAGATGAAAAGAAAGAAAAATGCGTATAGTTTGCTTGTCGAAAATAATAGTTACCTTTCAATATTTTAGTAGTTTTAATCGAATTAAAAAATTGTTGTAAACTGTTTTTGGTTTTGTAAGATCTTAATTTGGAAAAGACGCAGATTTAGAGAAGCTTTAGATGTTGATGAATTGGAGTATTCTCTTACTGCATTAATAAGAGTAGTACAACAGGAAGTTTATTGTCAAGAAATAGGAAATCTTGAAAAGAAGTCAGACATTTTATCTCAGAACACTATTTGTTTGTCTGATCGCCACAAAATTTTTTGTAGTGGTCTCTGATTCTCATCTACCAAAACCATTCTGCACAGATGACAACATAATATTTCCAAAATCTCAGAAGAATATTAATTTGTTCTGAAAATTTGAACCAGTATATTGCAAATCATTTACCAAAAGTACAGTATCTGTTTTTTCCAAATCATTAAAAACTACTCGAAGATTAATAGTCACGCTATTTTCATTATACCATGTGGTAAGTAATACGAAATTTCATTAGAAGATGAATGACACTTTGACATGTGTCCCAAGTTTTCATACTCTAGCATAAAGTTGACATATTTTTGCTACAAAGTAGGATTTTTATTTAACCTTTTTTTTCCAATGAAAGAAGCTGATTTAAATCATATTGTTGAGAATCACATAACTTTGAAGGACAATTACGAAATAGAATGTTACCAAGAAAGTTTCCATCATCATTACATTTGTTGGTTTCTACAAACATTTTTTCACATTCGATATCTTCCTACGACAGTAATTTATTTCTAGAAGGAATTTCCTCCACCGCCCAAAATTTTTCTAATTGTTTCTGAACATCAACATTTATATTCAGAACCTAACCAATGTTTTTGAGTGCAGGATAGCATAGAACCCGTTGCAACCCAACCCAAAGGTTAGATTGAGACCCACTATCCAACAGTGCTCGATAAGTTCACCATTCAAATTAACAATTTGCACAAGTGGAGCAGATAACAACACTTCTGGTTGTGCTACCTGATTATTTCTGACAAAAATTGATGTTATCTGAAGCGGCAATATCTCTCCAGATTCAACTTTATTATGCTGACCATTTTCAATAGGTTTCAACTTTTCTCTGGTTTGTTCGAAATGTAGAAGTGTGTCATGTTTTGCATTACATTTTCTATAACCACTTACTTCACAGTTTTTAAAATAACGAGATTGCCTTTTTGTAAGCAATTAAGACATACACCCAGATCTTTAACCTTTTCATGTCAAGCTTTCACTGACAGTTTCAGAAAAGTTCTTACTATTGCAAAATGCATAATTTTGATTAGCCACGAAAGATGATTTAGTTTTAGAACCAATTTTATGTTCAATTTTAGAATTCTCTTTAGTTTTGCTTTCTTCTAACATTACCAGCATCTCAATACGACCTTTTAGGAATACTTTAAATTCTTCCAAGGTAGAAAAGTTGTCCATGAGATTTTTTTTCTCTTAACACACCCCTTGTATAGTCAAATTCAACTTTTTTCAGCCAAAAATATTAGTTTATCAGTTTTTCCAAAGCATGTAAATGCTTTTTTATGCTATTAAGAATATTGCATAAGTCGACAGATGATTCCTTTTGCAAACTAGCAATTTTACCAATTGCTTTAAATGATTGTTGACCAACATTTAGGTGTTGTCATGCCATTCGTTGATAGAGCAATTGTCAAATTACTGAATAATTGGACTTGAGACATTCACTAACTGAACAACCAGCCTCGCTTCGCCCTCTAGCACACCCCTAAAGAAGTAAAACTTCCCCACCTTCCTAATGCAATCATTACAATTTACCAAAGACTGGAAAGTATCCTGAAGTTTTATCGAGTTTTTTTCCTGACTATTAAACCAAGGTAATGGAATTAATTGGCAGAAACTGAAAACATGCTCGAAGAGCCAAAACTGATATGCCCACAGCCTCACCCGATTTATTAGAACTTCAAACATTCCCAGACGAACCGTCAAAATTATTAAATAACTATAAAGTTTGATAAAATTAAAAACATATATTAACATGTAAAATTTAATTTAAAGGTTTAATAAATAGCAAAGCGCTTTCGGCATGAGCCATCCTCAGTGCATTTTCTACAAGTAATATAATATTTTAGGTTAAATTAACTAATTCAAACAACTATAAATGATCTCACATTATAAAATTTAAAAAAATTTACAATGTGAGATCGTTTATAGTTGTCTGAAATGAAATTTTAATTAAATTTGACAAGTAACTTAATCTAACCCAAAACGTTATACATCTAGTCCAATATTATATTACTTGTAGAAAATGCACTGAGGATGACACGTCGAAAGCGCTTTGCTATTTACTAAACCTAATTAAATTTTACACGTTAATACATGTTTTTAATTTTATTAATCAAAATGTGTACACAGCCAATTGGGATAATATAAAATTTGACACTCCAACTAACACTCTGGAGTTAAGATGGCAGAGGTGGGACAAATCGGAATTTACCTATGAGGGGAGCGGTTCGGAAGGGTCATGAATGACAGGGGTTGATTGGAAATAATATCCTACATCCGGTAGGTGGGTTTTCCTTGCGTGGAAATGGTTATTTCAGGAGAAAAAAGGGCTTGCAGAATTTGACGATTTTGCATTAACATTATATTTTACGTGTCAAAAAAATTAAAAATCTGGGAGTCGAACGCACGATGCAAAGGAGTAAGCAATGTGTGTGAACACATTAGCAAGACGGAGAAACAAGTTCGAGTTGGTTTCAAAAATTAGACAACTAATATGCACAGGGACGTCATACAAGCAAATTAAAAATTGAATTCCACGCGGTTTTGCATTGGGTGGTGTATTTATTAAACATTTGTGCGTAAAGCTTCTAAAACTAAATTGAAAACTGTCACAAATAGTATCAGAGTTAGTCGTAGACAGCCGAAGATGACAGAATTATTTTAATAAGTTTCAAAATCCAATTCTATAAAAAACCTAAAATAAATTTTCAATTCTCAACAAATTAAAAATATAAAAAACATCGATTTTTAATATCGACAGTCTATTTTTGAAGAAAAATAATTAAATTTATTTGACGGAAACCTGACCGAATAATTACAATTGTTCGTGATCTTTGCATAATATTTCGTAAACACAAATAGGATTGTTAGATTTGTCAAGCGCAATAGCACTGGGGTAACAATTTCTAATAACATACACGACATTACGGATTCAGTGCCCGAGGTGACCTTCTTTTTTAACATTTGACTATGTTTCACTAAAGAAAGTATATTTCCTGAATACTCTGTTTAATATACATCGATAAGTAATATACACAATCAAACTTCCATCATGCAGGAAATGGAGTACAGCTTACAATAGTTAATTAAGCAGAACTACAGCAGTTTGGTCTGAAAGTGGAGTAATGTATTTCTGCATGTCATCAGTTTGATCTGAAGCGACGCAAGTATTTTAGCATGTCATCAGTTTGGCCTGAAAATCACAATGTATGACTTGGGAACAACGTCTGGACTGCCAGAGCTAACCTTATCTACAGAGCAAACTTTTTCCTCTGCTGCTCTTCGGATTAATATTTTCTATAATTCTATTGCCATAAATGGCAGTACACCTAGAACTCATACTGTTATTTATGACTCTAACAGCAAATGCCCTCAACGCATACTATAACTGCAAAAACAACAGGAATTTCTGCATTATGTTAATTGAGTAATTAAGCTTTTAGAGTATAAATACGCATCGCATTATGGTTGATTAATCGTAATGTTACTTACAGACTGCTATCGCAAATAATATCGATATAGCTATGTAAGTACCATATGAATGGCATAACGGAGTTAGGGCAACTGATACTGCTGCAAGCACCAGACAAAGGTTATTAACAAGTAATGTGTTCACTTGTGGAAAATCGGCAAAATATCCACATATAATACGTCCTACTGTATTGGTTATCCCAATTATCGATAAAAGAAAAGATGCTTGTCCTTTATCTATATTCTAGAAAGAAAGTTATTAATGACAAGTATAAACATGTATCATTTATATACATCAAGTATTGCACAAGGCACTAAGTACACGAAAGGTACGTAAAGACCAGCCATGCCAAATAAATTGGATACTGCTATGCACATAAATGCTCCATCTTTTAACAAACTAAAATCCATCATTTGTGATAGTGTTGATTTGAAACTTTCTGGAAGTACAAGACATGGACACATTTCATAATCTAAAAATAAAATACATCAATGTATGGCGTAAACATTTATAAATAAGTAAATCTACCATTTCCCTTTTCTGCATCACTTGCTTCCCTTTTACCAGCAGAGCGTGGTATACTTGCTACGCTTTGACGATAATTTGTTAACGATTTTTGTGATTGATATTCAGCCAGATTCGTTACTGAGCCTGAGTAGAAGATATCCTTCCTGGACAAGGGACGCACCATCAATGGTTTTTCACGGGGTAGAGATAATTTAGATGTTGTCATATTCACACTTTCTGTGTCCTAAAAGCAAAGAATATTATAAAAAATTGTATAATAAAGGCTTTATAAAAATTTCAAACAATTTTTTATTGCATTTATAAGAATTGCTTTGAAGTTCCAGTTGCATATATGGTTATTAATAAATAATTTAATAATGAGGATTACAACATGGCTTAGATGAAAAGTTTTGGTCTTAAATCTAAACTGTAGATTGAAAGTAAGATTCTTGTCTACAAAAACAACTTTCCATTTATGCTTTTGTCGTTAATTTATAAATTTATAAAATTTTGTATATTAAATAGGAACCATATAACTTTAGTAATTGAAGCCTTAGTCGCCCTGCCTATATAAAAAGATGTACATTAAGATTTTAAAAAAACATACAGGATGAAGACAAATCTAAAGTTTCAAGTCTGCAAAATTATCTATTAATTTGAGTTGCGAGGTAATAAAAAATTAATGTATAACCGTATAACCTTTATTGTCTTTCATTTAAATATTTTCAAATAAAATTGTAAAGTGCATAAATAGTCCATTTTTTCTTAATTCAGTAAGGCTGAATCGTTGACTGATAAACAGGCAGACACGCAAGCTTATGGATAATCGTACCCACCTGAATGTTCTGGCAGACAGATGTTGTGCGAATTATTCCAGTAATTTTAATACAGTTGACAAAAACAGTGTTCCTTAATACAGTGACAAAATATGCTCTGGCGTACTCAGTATGAAACTCAATCACAAAGTGAGGTGGGTTCTGCTGCAAACTGCAAGCAACAGTTTGCTGAATAACAAGGTACTAGTAACTAAAATGTTGAAGTGAGAATGACAACTAATCTTCAATTTTAACAGATTCAACAAAATCAATTTATTAGCACATAAGCTATAAACAAAATATGCACTATTAAAGTTGTTCACCAATAAGCGAAAAAGTGTAGTCAAAAATAAAAATACCCCGCCATATGCTACAGTAAAATACCTATAATAAATATTATAAAGTTGTTTTTCACTACTAAGTTTAGAACACATGTATACTGTTTAGGATTTAAAATTCGTGCGCATAAACTTATCCACGTCTTGACCAATATTCCAATTTAGTGAAACCACCACCACACCACTTGCTGTCACCTTTGTTACCTGGTTGCTGGAACAAGAGCACTCAGGGCTGTTTGCAATGATCCTTACTGACGAGAAAACATATTGTATTATGTAACGTGTGGGCATTACAGGAAATAAAAATAAGGTGAAAAAGGGATAACAAGTGATTTAAAACGGACAACTTATTATTGAAGTACCCTGTATAATTTGGTTTCAGTATAATAGCGTTCAATAATTGCGATAAACATTACTTCTATAAAAAAAATCATAAAAGCATCATTTTATTTACTATGTTAATATATAGATTTTTAATAATTTCTGTTTATGTGCATATAAAATTTTTAAGAAATGGTATTAAAGTGACAAATAACAATCCGTAAAATATTTATTTTTTAATTTTGTGTACAATAGGTTTGAGGGTAAAATATTAGTTTGAAGTAATTAAGGTGTATATTAATTATTTTTGTGAAGATTTTTGTACCGTGTAAATTTTCTGAGATCATGTTAGCTAAATATTGTTATCTGCATAAGTTGGTTTCCTTCTGTAACATGTTTTTTAATTCGAGGTGTGTAAATAAAATTCCTTTGTTGAGGTTTTCTTTTTCCATTTTTGTAACCCCACCCTACTCTATGACTTTTAGCTAGCACGGCCTTCTTTGGATTCCTTTTTTGTTGCGGTATTTGGTACGGGCTATTTTCTTTGCTTATTTGACTTTTCTTCTTGTCCGCACAGAATACCATAACAAGAATAATGTATTCATTTTATAATTGCAGTTACCTGGGGTTAGCAAAGAGAAACCTTGATGGTCAATCATCTTACACGTGTTAGGTATATATTAATAGCATACCTCTCTGAGGCAGAAAAGTGGGAATAATGACATCGCTATACAACCACTTGAACAAAAGAATTCAATTCATTTAGAAGTCATCAACACAAATAGATGTGGGGTTAGGCAGAAAAGAAAAGATATGATTTGCCGTAAACGCCCTGTTGATTATGGATTAATAAATAATGGTCCACATGATTGATCACAGACTTTCAACATAACCTACAAACACAAGGAAATTCGGACGGCTTGTTTCCTACCAAAATAGTTTGGAATGAAATGTCCTGAAGGATAAAATGATATCTCTTGATTTCAATGGAACTCATGGTGACTTTTAGATGAAACTGTAGGGTAAATTTTTGTAGAATTAGATGTGCAATTTGACGGTATTTATGGTTGAGGGCATTTCTAAAATATTGTGCAAAGTGTAGTGTTACACTATTATGAATGTAAGATTTGGACATTGCATGTTTAAATGCAATTGATTATGATACTTACCCATAAATGCCAGATGTTTTAAGAATGAACTGATAGTAGATTTTACTATTTTTGTTTATTGTATGTATTTTGTTATAGGAATATCTCTAGGTCACTCACCCAAATATTACTGTAAGTACATTAAAAATTGTTTTATGCCTATTTATTCACAAAATGCACAAATAATGTTATTTTAGATTAGATTTAATCAATATGAGTTGGGAGTTCTTTTATTTGTTCAAACAGACAGGTTACCTTTAGTAATGAAATCCATTTCACTAAGAGGATATCTTGTAATTAACAATCTCTTGAGTTTCACATCATCCACAGAAAATCCTATTAAACTAGACGTAGTTGGCGCTCTATAAACTTGACGGTTTGAAAACCTAACAGGGTAAGTGTTAGTAATAACAGCTTGAAATTGCACCTAGGTAAAATTTGTATCATTGGTCAATTTTGTTCAATTTTCTGCTATTTATTGCTATAGAAACCCATTCCCGCACCAATGTAGTTGGTCAGTACATCTTGATTTTGCTACGAGATTCCCGCCTCTTAGTCTGGTTCCTCACTAAAGACTCAACTAATTTGGTTAAATCTGTAGTGTGCTTCTTTAGCTCACTTAAATACTTAAGCCATTCTATCCGTTCTTGTATTCTAGAATTACCTCAAGGTGCAGGGACATTCAGAACGGAAATATTCTCTGTACCAAAAGTTAATGGTTTTAGAGATATTTTAAATTTTATTAATAAAAGGGCATTTCAAATAATACTTTCTTTTTAAAACGTTTATTGGACTTGTTAATTAGTGAGTTAGTAATTAAAATTTGGCAATAACCTCGTCTCTCAATTAAAGAAATATATTAGAAATAAATAATTTAATATTACATGCACACATACATGTTCATCAGCCATTCCCTAAAAGCAATATGCAAGCCTTGTGTTTAATATCAACAACTACTAAAAGATTTGATTCCTTTTCCTCTGTAGTAATAATTCTTGCTTTTTCTTTGGGCTCATTAAAACTGAACCAGTGCAATTGAATTTATCCAATACTTCTATAAAAATTTTATTTGTGGGTTGATACTCTGGATATCGTTCCTGATAAACTCATCACAAGTAAAGAATTTAAATAATTCACCTAAAATCCACATTATATCTCGCAAAATGTTCCCGACTCTTATTCTGGACTTTCCGATCGCATCCTCCGAAGTAGTCTGTAACATCTCCTTTTAATTTAAATTAAAAGTAGCTAATATAAGAGCATGTGGCCCGACCACATGGCACCGCACAGTAATGTGGTGCTTATGATTTATAGTCACCGTCAATAAATATGCTGAGGCATCACCAGATTGGAATAGCCCGCCATCTTTTTATCAAAACATAGGGGGTTTTGCCGCTTAATTAAATAACTATTCAAAATTCTATTCAGGAAGTTTTGTAAATCGCGATTTTTAGAGTAATTTGATAACAAGTCCGAGTGAGGGGAAGTTAAATTAAGTTAGTTAATAGTAATAAATATTTGCATAAATTTATTGCCAACATGTTTAAGTAGGTCAAGTTTAAACGTAGTTTGTAAATAAGGAAGTAATAGTAGGATATTGTGTAGGAAACTGGACTTTAACCCATCAATAAGGGTGCATTCGAAAGGAAATTGATAGGTTAAGAGCACCCCGAAGTTCTTTATGAACACGCTAAAGCTCCAGAAAGCCTAACAAAGAATCGGAAATTGATAAATACCAGCGTATTCAGTTTAGGATTATTATTTATTATTTTTGAGTCTCAGATAGGGTAGTGCAAAACCATTCGCTAGTAATCGTTGATTACTAGAATATTAGAAAGAAAAAAAGCTTTTATCTCGAGGGGAGCCTCGAGTAAATACAAAGTGTGATTAATATTTCGTTGACCGCATCGAGAGCGTTTCATTTCCATTTTTAAGTGATTTATCATCCCAAGTGTAACTGATTAAATAAATTGGGGGCGCGATTAGCAGTCCAGATAAACTGATTTCACTAAATTAGATTGGACAGCGGGCACGGATTGTAAAACATCCAGGTGCCCTGGCCTTTTTACTTTCAATGTACGAAAGTGAAGGTATTTATAAACTCAACTAAATGCCGTTAGCCCGACAAAGCAACCCTGTGGTGCGACCTTTAGCAGGTAGTTGTTGGTATAGCCACTATATACATTATTAGAATAGAAAGTGAAAGTGTTTCGTGCGAGGACAATAAACTACCCAAATACCGCGAGTATATTACCAACAACGGCGACTCACGTCAACCAGGACGCTGACCCAGGCTCTGGAATTTGCACCTGATCGTATACGCAACGCTGGTAAAAAAAGCGACGCATATAATGTAAGTAATTTTAATGTTAAATTGAACCTTAAGGCGATTTATGACATACGTATCTGTAGTATACAAAATAACTAGGTTAAGAGTATTTAGTTAGGGAATTAGGTATGCATAAAAATAGATCCGTGGTGTATTTTGTTTTTACATCCTAGTAAACAAGTTGCTTGTAAAGACTTATTTTTTTATTTAAATAAGGTTGAACACAGTTAGGTAAAAGCTTGTAAGTGGCTCATGAACAAGTACTGGAAGTCAGGGTAAAGCTTTTTAAAAATTGAAATTCCAAAAAAATTTAAGGTGTTAGAAGTATCCCCCACCGTGTTTAATAAGGGATAATGATTATCTTTTAGAAATACTCTGTTGCAGGATTGTTATAAAAGAAAGAGTAAAAAAATAGGCTCAAGAGCTTATTTTTATATTGAAACTGTAGGTACCCGTTTTAGGTGTTTTATTTGTAACCAATACAAATAAAACAAACCAATATTAAACAAAGGGAAACGTTACAACCCCCCTCTCAGAGATCCAAACGGGGGACTATTTTACCTCCGGAATCTTTTACCCCAAAGAATGCTACCTTTTTATTATAATTTAGGTACACTGTGTACTTAGGAGGTAATGTGGTGGTTTCCCACTGCCTTCCACATCATGGTAGCATGTCTTAGATTGCCATACCGACCCCTATAGTCTCTGCCAATCTAAGTACCGATAAAGTCTTAGTCTGGTTCCTCACAAATAACCCTACTACTTTGGTTGGACCTGTATGTAGTTTGGCTCTTTAGCTCATTAGAACACGCAAGCCATTTCACATGTTTTAGTAATCTAGAACTTCGGCAAGGTGCAGGTCCATTCGAAATGGCAAAATAAAATAACTGCTACAAAAATTTTGCCATGGCATTCTTATGCAAGTGAAAATTGATGCTACAAGGCGAATTCATATGACATTTTGGTATCTCAGTAATTAAGAAACGTTTAAGCAGATTTCAGATAAATTTAATGTTTCAGAAAGTCCAGAACAATATACAATGAAACGTGTAATTAGCTATTTAGTATATGTTAGCAAAGAGTGATCTATTGCTGAAAGAAAAACTGTGATTCGAGAAGGTCCTAGGCAAATGAAAGATACAGAAAGGTTAGTTGGTGTGCTAGATGTTTGTCACATCAATATTAAGGAACCAACAATAAATTCATGTGCATTTGGCAGTGAATATAAGATTAAGGATACTTTTGAAAGTTATTTGTGATTATAAAAAGAAATTTTGATCAATATATTTTAGGTAAAGATGGTTCAATTCATGATTCACGATTGCTAAAATGATCATTATTTTATGACAAAGCCGTTAGCAATGCACTAGAAGATGAAGTATTGTTAGACGATTCTGCAAATCCATGAATAAGATTGTTAAAACCGTCTTTCAAGGACAATGACAATTTAAAACGAAAAATTGTTTAATTACAACTACAAGAATTGTTATAGGACGTAAATGGTTGAATAAAAGGTAGATTCTATCAGGTTAAATTTTTTCAAAAACAATTATATTTTCCATATTTGTTTAATATTTGGAAATGAAGTGGAAAGATACAATGATAAATAATGGATTAGAATTGTATCACATTAACAAATTTATATGGAATTGTTTTAGATACGTCCAAAAGCAAACAATAGTATATTATTCAACGAGCGAGTTATGATAGCCACTAATTGTTCGGAAGGTTTGCGCCATGAGCCCATTAGAGTAATGGCCATAACTTGCGAGTAGAATACTATAATTTTTCCACGACTACACAAAACTTCATTATCAGATATTTTCTAAACGTAATATCGCAAACACTGACTAGCAAAAATTTATTTGTCAAAGAGTAACAGCCTACTTTGCATGATACGAAAATTATACCTCGCGGATTATGAAAAATAAAGGTTTGTAGTGATTGGTCAGAAGTGTTGGATTATGATCATAATCCACGACCTGGATGTTCCTGATTGGTTAAAGGAATTGGATTAAGAATTCATATACACCTAGAGAATAATGAGTACTATTATCAACCCATTCTTAAGTACTTAAGAAATGCATTACTGGATTTCAATTTATTTTAGGGATAAGGTTTTGTATACATGTTATAAATTATATGAATAAGATTTGGTAGCCACTACGGCCAAGGGCAAGGGGTGTAGTTAGCTATTCCACGGGGGTATCTGTTTTCCGTTCATGAGATTTAGCGTTAACGTTACAGTGGTAATAAGTTCGGTTAATTATATTCTGATTTCTGTATACAATAAATGTGTCAAATGCTATTAGGCTTTCTCTCCTTTCATTGGGAGACACCATAGACTTGTGACAAGGATTAAAATAAAAGAAATTGAGGAACATTACCTAGGAAAAAACTCAACAATCAAGACTCAAATTAGTAAAGAGTAAAATTTCATCATGTCGGAGGATCATTCGAGTATTTCTCAAATAGGAAATGTCTCGTTTCAAGCTCCATTCACAATAGAACAATTCGACCCATCAAAATTTCATTGAAATAGATGGATTCAACAGTTAGAAGAAGCCTTCAAAGTTTCAACAGAACTGAAAGTTCATTATTTACTGCATTGTATAGAACCTAAGGCGTATGATGCTTTATGTGATAAAACGGCACCTATGGATCCTAATACAATTCTTTACCTAGAAGTTATTACTAAAATGAAAGAATACTACAGAATGGAATCACCTGAAATTAAGGAAAATTTTCATTTCTGGCAACGGAAGCAAAGCTATGGAGAATCGCTGTAAGGGTTCCTAGCAGCTCTTCAGAAAATTGCAACAGGGTATAAATTTGGCAATTATTTGGATACATCATTGAGGAATCAATTTGTATTCGGGCTTCGTAATCAGCACATTCAAAGTAAACTTTTAGAAACTTCAGATTTAGACAAAGAATGCGTTACAAAAGCATGTAATTTGGAAGCTTTGGCGAGGAATGCGGCACAGATTCACATACAAGATTCAGTATCAACTGTGTCTAAGATAAGTAATGTTTTCAAAAAGCAATCTATTCAAAAAGAAAATAATCATAATAATTCTAGTTCTATATGCTTTAGATGTGGTAATTCAAATCATTTTGCAAATACCTCTAACAAGAAATATGTTATTTGTTCTAAATGTATTGTATTGTATTGTATTGTATATCTTTATTATTTAAATAGCATTGATACAAATAACTATTAACTCAAGAAGTAATTCTAGCGAGATTTGGACTATGAAGTCCACTCTTACACCTAACTAGAGATTACTTCAAAATTGACAGATAACTAAATAAAAATATGAAAAATAAAAATAAAATAAAATAAAATAAGCATTTTTTTTTACAGTGTTTAAACAAATAAATAAATATACCTTAGCCATACATATACATACTACATGCGTCATTTTCGCACCATGCTCATACATAGAGATAACAAAACACTGTCACACAACAGGCACTTAATAAATAAATTTAAATAAATAAATATAAGTATAAATAATTAAATAAATAGTATACCTTTGACATACACATTCACATACGCGCATGCACTCGCACCCATACTCATACATACACATAACAAAAACACTCAATCAAACAACAGGCACTTAATCTCAAAACCCATGCATCCTAAATGTAACTACTGTTGCGATAGTAGATACTCCGATCGTTTGTCGGAACTTAGAGATTGTGATAGAACTTCTTATAATAGCAGGAATCGTGTTCCACAGTGAAGAACTGGAAACCACAAAAGAGGAATGATACATTTCAGTTCGATGATGTGGAATTTTCAACCGTTATCATCTCTGATGTTGTAGTGGCCGTTAGATAAAGGCGAAAATTTTGTAGTAAGGTAGTTTGGACCAATCCCGTAAAAACTTAAACAACATTATCGCTGATGTAATTTCCTCTGGTTATGCAGCTTCAACCAGGATAATTTCTTAAAAATGGTGAGATGTGATCATGGCGCTTAATATCAAATATAAAGCGAATGCAGCTATTATGAACTTTTTGTAAACGATCACCACTAATCTGGGGCAAATTATTATACACAACATCTCCATAATCGAAAATGGGCTGGATTAGGGCTTGGACCAATTTGATTTTTAAGCAAATTGGTAAAATCGTCTAATTCTATTGAGACCATGCAGCGAAGCAAAAACTTTTTGACATGTGTATAGTGTGTGGTTCTTCCAAGATAGGGTCGCGTCAATAACAACTCCAAGACTTTTAACGACCGGGCAAAGTTTGATTAGCGACCCACCCAATTGAAGAGGCGGGAGTATCGATTGGTCAGTTTTACCTAACAATTTGGAAGATCCGAATACAATTGCTTCACATTTACAAGGATTTATTGTTAGTTGGTTTTCGTCTCCCCATGATTTTATTCTAGCAAGATCAGAATTAATATTGATAAATGTATTTAGTAAATCATTAGGATGACAGTGACAATATATTTGAATGTCGTCGGCATAACAATGGTACTTACTAAATTTGAGAACCTTATTAATATCTTGAATATACAAAGAAAACAAAAAGGACCAAGCACACTTCCTGTGGAACCCCTGCCTGTAGATTCGCCCAATTAGAAAATAGATTTCCTTCATCATTGACAACACGTTGTTCACGGCCATTAAGGTATGATTTAAACCATTCAAGAGCGCTATCGGAAAAGTTATATAGCATTTTAAGCTTTGCAAGTAATATTGCAAAATTAACATTATTAAAAGCTGAGCTAAAATCTAATTGCACAAGAACTGTAAGCTGTTTTTATCCATGGCTTGCTTAATATCATCAATTATACAAATTAAGGCCGAGAGGTACTATGGAATTTGCGAAAACCAGACTGGTATTTATCAAAAGGTTATTTAGGTGAAAGTAGTCAAGTAGTTGATCAAGAGCTATATATTCAATTAATTTAGAGAGAGTTGGAAGGATACTAATTGGGCGAAAGTCAGAGGAGATAAAGGACTTTTCTTCTTAGGTAACAGACGAACCAGCGCTTGTTTCCAGCATTCAGGAAAAGTACTTGTTAAGAACGAACAGTTTACAATAGACAGAAGGGCCTCCATCAGACTAGGAAGTATATATAGAATCATTGATTTAGATATTCCATCGATCCCTATTGCGCCGATTTGATGCGCTTAAACGCTTTATGGACAGTATCTTTATTTACAGTTTGAAAATAAAATTTAGGATATACAGTAGAATTTAACGAAGTGATATTTTTAATATTTCTTTCAATAAGAATTGAGTCTGCACAAATTATAGCTACAAAGTGATCGTTTAATTCATTTAAATTTAACACATTTGGTGAACGAATGGAATGTTTACCAACTCCCAACGCTTGTAACTCTTTCCAGGTTTTGGCAGAACTTAAATTTGACGACAGCGAGTACACATGCCGTAACTTAGAATTACGGATTAATTGTTTAGTTTTATTACGAAATAACTTATAACGTGAATGATTTTCCAACGTAGGTAGTCGTTGAAACTGAACTGCAGCAGCGTCTCTGAAACGCTCTCATTTCCTGTATTTGATCGTTTAGCCACGGTGCTTTAGGCTTTGTAATCCGAACCATTTTAATTGGAGCATGAAGGTTGTAGAGGTCAGTAACAAAGGAGATAAATGATTGCAGTTTGCAGTTGACATTAGGCAAAAAGTCAATTTGATTCCACGGTATTTCATGAGCATCCTTTGTAATTTGTTTAATATCCATATGTTTAAAATCTCTGAATGTTTTATATTTTGGAATAAATTTCGGTAGTTTTGCTGAATAACATACATATATGAGATCATGTTTAGACAGTTCAAGAATGGGAAACTGGCCAAATTGAATTGCTTTTTCTTTCTTTAGCAGCATTATATGATCTATACTTGAATGCACCTCATGAGTGGCAGTGATTAGATGGTGAGTTGGCATAAGAGGCAGTAAACTTAAGTTGCACGAATTTATAATATTTCGTAAACACCGAACGTCATAAGTGTCCTTAGTGATATTTATATTGAAATCACCTAGTACAATGATATCACTATATACTGGAATGAACTGAAATAGAATATCCTCAATGTCGGACAAATAGCCAGTATTTGGTGGACGATATATAGTGCCAATCAGGATCTTCTGATGCATGAACGAAATCTCAACAAACATGTATTCGGGTCTAGCATGATATGCAGATTGCGAGCTAGCGATCAACTTAGCAGATAGGTCCTCCCTTACATATAAAGCTACTCCGCCGCCACGTTGTTTGGTTCTATCATTTCTTAATATACGATATCCGTGCAGATTTACTAGATTATCTGAGAGTGAAGGTTTGAGCCAAGTTTCTGATATAGCAATGCAATGTGCACCACTAAATTCAAAGACATTAGAAAAATCGTCGAATTTACTTAATAACGACTCCGAGTTCACATGACAGCAATGAAAAGCCCTTGAATGTCGCCGTAATGCCTGTTGTAGACGAGTCGAAGCAGATGGGACGCTAGGCAGAAGAGACAGAATATCAGGTTCCTCGTCTGGGGTATCTACATCGATTCTACAAAGGTCTGAAAAGTATTCAGCCATTGCAAAAGGAAAAGTTAAAAGAGAGAATAAAACAGGGTTTACAGATTAAGCGCCCGCAACTCACACAAGGAATCATACAAAAGCATAGAAAAACAACTAAATACATAACTAAACTTAAACCTAATGGGTACATAATTGAAGCAAGAGTCCGATAGTATTTAGGCCCCGAACAAATACGCTGTATAGAGGATAAATGAATAATTATTATCCAAAATGCAAAAAAAAAGAAAAAAGGAAAAATTAAAATTATTTAATCAGATAATATTACCCAACCATAACGATATAGATGTAATCGTAATAAGACCTAGTTATGTAGATTTTGTAATCCGTGTTGTTGGCTACGGTATTGTAATGTTTAGTCGTGTTGTCCGAAGTCTTACGGGAATCCCGAGCTGTCGCCTTAAGATGTTCCATAGTGGTGATGAGAAATTTTTTTCCTGCTTGAAAAACATGTATTTTTCCGTCTTGAGTCCAGGTATTCCTAGGACCAAAAGTTTCCTTACAGGAGTTATAGAGTGCTAATCGTCGTCTAGTGAGGGACTCGGTTATGAGATACGGCATACCTTTAAGGCACTTTTTCCTCTCCCATACACAACGTCTAATTTGATAAGACATAAATTTCACTATAATAGGGCGTGGTTTTTTACTATCATTACTGTGTGCCTAGGCGATGACACCGATCAATACTATTCAACGAAAAATCGTTGATCTTTAATGTAGTGTTTACGAAATTAACTATTATATTATTGACGTCGATTTTGGAGTTGTCTTCCTTAATACCGTGAAACAACAAACAATTATTTCGTGAGTAAGCTTCAAGAGCATCAATTTGTTCACCAACGTCAACAATCAGTCCATCGAGGCAACTTTTCATTGTTGACATGCAATCAATAATATCATTTTTGAAACTATAAAATTCCTTGCACAAATGTAATAAGAAATAGCATTTAAATAGAGTATGTGGAAAATTTAAACCACAAGCTCATGTTAAAAACATTTTGGGTAATGATTTTAATTTAAATTTTTATGATGAAATTGATTATTGTGTAGAAAGTTTATTTCTAATTGTAATTCAATTTTAGATTGTACTGAACATACAAATTCAACCATTCGCAAGAAGTTTAGGATCAATTTGGAGGTGGAATCACATAATATTAACTTTGAAATCGACACTGGATCAGGTGTAAGTTTAATTAGTTCAGATGTTTATAACAAATGGTTCAAAGACATTAAGCTAGGGAAAACAGAGTTAACACTTGTATCTTATTATGGCACTGAGATCAATGTCCTTGGTTATATTAAAGTAAGAGTAGTGTATAAAAATGTTGATGATACACTGAATTTATTTGTAGTGTCACCAGGCAAAACATCATTATTAGGTAGAGAATGGTTACATCTCATTAAACTAGATTGGGCGGAAGTCTATCAATTATCAATAGATAATAATCCCTTAAATAAAAAATTAATTAGTAAATATCCTACCGTTATGGAAGCAGGTATAGGAGAAATTAAAGACATGGTTGTTAGGCTGGTTATGAAATCAGACACATCACCAGTATATTTAAAAGCACGTAATGTACCATTCGCATTAATTTCTACAGTTGAGGCGAAAATTGACAATTTGGTACAAGTCGGTGTACTGACAAATATTAATTCATCAAAGTGGGCTACTCCGATTGTGCCAGTTCTTAAATCCAATGGTCAGGTACGATTATATGGGGATTTCAAAATTATCAATAACAAATTCCTTCAAGTTGATAATTACCATATGCCAATATAAGATAAACTTTGATCATCCATGGCAGGAGGGGAAATTTTTTCTAAAATCGATTTGAATCAAGCTCATTTAAATGTGTGTGTACATCCTGATGATTGAAGATATTTAGTTCTGAATACTCATCGAGATTTGTACAAATGCTCAAGACTGATGTATAGTATTGCATAAGTGCCTGCAATTTGACAAAGAAATATAGAGCATACTCTTAAAGATATTCCAGGAGTGAGTGTATTTCTGGATGATATCAGAATTACAGGGCCTAATGATTCAGTTCATTTAGCTAAGTTGGAGAAAGTCCTCGGGCGCTTAGCTAAACATAATTTAAAAATTAATACACAGAAATGTAGATTCTTACAAAATTCCATAGAGTATTGTGGATACCATATTAATAAAGACGGCATACATAAACTGAAAAGTAAAATCGAAGCCATAGATAACATGAAACAACCCTCAAACACGATGGAGGTGAGTGCATTTTTGGGTTAGGCATTTACTATGGTAAGTTTTCCTAATTTAAGCCGTGTAGCTTTTTTCCATTAAATCAATTATTGCGTAAAGACACAAACTTTCTACTGACAGAAAAATGTGAAGCTGCTTTTAAATAAATAAAGGTTAAAATACAAACAGACAAAGTTGTATGTAATTACAATCCGAATTTACCAATAATTGTAGCCACTGATAGCAGTCCGTATGCAATGGGTGCTATTATTTCACATGTTTTTCGGATGGTCAGGAACGTTCAATTCAAACTGCATCTCAAACTTACACGCACACAACAGAAATATTTACAATTAGATAAAGAAATGCTTGCAATTATTTTTGCTGTTAAAGGTTTTTAACAATTTCTTTATGGTAGACTTTTATATTATATACTGATTCTAAGCCATTAGTTCACATTTTCTCTTCAAATAAAAAATTACCGGTATTACTGCATCACGCATGCAACATTATGCTCTGTACCTGCAAGCTTTTGATTATGATATTAAGTACAAAAACACAAAGTTGCATGGTAACGCAGATGGTTTTTCAAGTCTTCCTGTTCACTCAATATATGTAGTGAAATTTGAAGCCGTAGATATTTTCAAAATTCAACAAATAGAAACGTTACCTATTACTGTTAAACTTTTAGCTAAAGCAACAGTAAAGAATCGGGAGCTTCAACCATTATATGAAGGGTTGATGAGCGGTCAGATAATTCCTTTTGAATTAAGATTCTGCATTCCACAAGAAGAATTTTCTCTTCAGTCAAACTGTATAATGAGCGAAATACGAGTAGTTATTCCTGAGGTATACAAACCAAAAATTCTAGCGGAGCTACATGCAGCTCATTTTGGTATAGTAAAAATCAAAGCACTAGCGGCATAGTTATTTTGGTGACCTTCAATCAATTCTGATATTGAACATTTAGCTAAACTTGTGTATCATGTAATAAAATTGCTAATAACCCATCTAAATTTTCATACCATCCTTGGATGGCACCATCCGTGCCATTCCAAAGAATCCAACTTGACTTTGCTGGTCCTTTTAGAAGTCTGTATTATTTCATTGTGGTCGATGCTTATGCTAAGTGGCCAGAAATTTTTATTTTAAAAGAAATAACTTCATGTAAGGCTATAAAAATTTTACAATCATTATTTGCTAGGTACAGCATTCCTAAAGTATTAGTTTCAGACAATGGAAGTCGATTCATATCGGCAGAATTTGAAAACTTCATAAAAATGAATAATATTAATCACAAATGTATTCTTCCTTTCCACCCTGCTATAAATGGACAGGCCGAAAGATATGTTCAAGTTTTAAAAAACTCTTTAAAAGGCATGAGAGAAGAGCAACACACAGATAAGAAAATTAATTTGCAACTACTACTTTTTCAGTATCGACGAATCCTGCATTGTAGTTCATGGAATTCACCATTATTCTTAATATTTAGCTAAGAGATAAGATCTAGGTTAGATTTAATGAAACCCAGCTATCTACCTTTAAAAGTAAATTATGAAAAAAATGTAGAACCGCGAATTTTTGAAGTAGGAACCCGTGTAGCTGATCGTAATTATAATGAATCAATAGTAAAATGGGTGTTTGGTAAAATTTCAGAGAAGTTGGGTAATTTGCATTATAAATCCAAACTTGATGATGGTCGAGTGTGGAAATGCCATTTAGGTCAGGTAAGGAAAATTGGTGACAAGATAGTAGATTCAAATGTGAATGAAAAGTCTGATATGACTTACGAACCAACATTAGCAGAGCCACCCACACTGATAACTTTGATTGATGAACCTGTAGAAACTGAGGACACAAACGACACTAATCAAGAAAATGTTGTTCTCACGGCTACAAATGATGACAAAATTCACCAACATACATCCCCAGAACCAGTGATTTGATGTTTAACTCTTAAAATAAAACCACCTGAGGTTGAATCTGTAAATTGTATCTTTTTTCTCTTCCAAGAAATATAATTAGTTTAAAAACCTTATTATAATTAAGTTATACTAGAAATGAACGTGAAACTTTTGTTGACAAAGGAGAGCGTTATATATTCTAGGAATAAGGTTTGGTAGCCACTACAGCAAAGGAAGAGTGGTTGTACTTATCTATTCCGTGGCGGGATATCCGTGTTTCCCATTCATTAGATTTGGCGTTAACATTACAGTAGTAATCAGTTCGGTTAATTATATTCTGATTTCTGTATACAATAAATGTGTTAAATGCTATTAGGCTTTCTCTACTTCCCTTTGCGGAACACCATATGGATAGTGTGGGAAAATATTTTAGTAACTTTTCCACAATATATAATTGTCCTATTCTTCCAATAATAAACAAGATATTTAATAATTACAATGTTTTGTTAAATTTTTAGGTAGATTATTTATAAGACTATAGTATTATATTAATAGGCTTATTATACATAATATTATATTTATAAAACATAGGTATTAGTTTTAAAATTAATTTTACACATATGCTGAATGCACACATAAAACTTTAGACTAATTAAGAGTACAAATAATTATACTTAAAAAATTAATTAACTAGGCTTAATTAAATATTCATACTGAAAGACTTAGTTACATAAATTAAAAATAACTACATCAATTTGCTGCTTATAAACTAAATGGTGACATATTTTATATTACATAACATAAGGATTAATCTTTTTTATTGACTTGTATTTGTTTTATTAAAGCCTGAAGTTGTCCTTTTGAATTGGAGCCTTCTTTCATATACTTCTAGCTTTTTGACTGCAATTATTCATCCGTCTTGTTAAAAAAACAAAAATTTTGTTATTACAGGATCAGTTTTGTTCTGAATACCTTTTATTTTTTTATAGACAATCGCCAAACTATCCCATCTCTTTTCTGCATTGTGCAGAATCAATCTAAATACCTGTGATATTACCACTTTATTGAATCTAATTTAAAGCTGGCATTTATTTTTAAACTAAATAATTCATCAGAGGTCCCATTCCAAAAACATATTCTTTTTTGAGATGCCGCAGATCTTTATATGTGCTTTCCATTTTTGCTATTAAGGTTTAATATGTTACCATGGCTCTACTATGAAGTTAAAGTTTCATAATATACTGATGTCGAACATGCAGGTACTTCTTCCGTAGCATTTTCGTCTGTAGTTAGATATTCAAGATAACGTTCTTTGGAAATGTTTATAATCATATTTCTTTTAATAGTTTCTGTATTAGTAAATCCCACCAATAGTGTTAGGAAATTTCCTTTAAAAAATATAATTTTTTAGGTTACATGCATTTTGATCTAAGGCAGAATTATTTATGTATCATATATTGTTCATACACAGAGATTGTCAAATTCATTATGTCAGTTTTTAAAGGTTAGAGATGATGTCATCATCGTAATTTCGTTCTAAATTATTACAGTTTCATGATTCATTTATTTGGATTAATAATGTATTAATTTGGCGTGCCGGTGGTCTCATCGGCTGGGCATTAAGACTTCCAGGTACATTTGTGCTGACTCAAATGAATAAAAAGTCCCGCTTTCTGGTGTAGTCGAGTTATCAGTAAGTTGACTATAGATACAGATTAGATAGAAAAAATGATACAATGTGTTGTCATTTTGAAGTCAATTCATTTGTCCGAAGTTTGTCGAGGATGTCTCGAATTTGAAATTCATTGCAAGAACTGACAAAATGTACCTATAGTACATCTGTGTGATTAGGTTAAGAACTTAGTTAAGCAAATTTGTGATATATTTTGATTTTTAATATTTGATTAAGGATGTCTATCATGTAATTGTAAGTAACAGGTGTGTGTATTACCATTAAAAACACGATCGTGTAGGATTTTGTATTACATGTTTATATTTCTTTTTTTTTCAATTAATGTGAATGTAGAGTTACAGTTTTGTTATAATAAATTATTTTGTAATTACCTAGAAGCGTGATTGAAACTTCAGGTCATTTATCAATTGATTGTAGAAGTTTTCCTTTCAGGTAGCAGTTTTAAGTAGGTTTTTCTGTGTTTCTATGGTTAAGGTTTGTTTTATGTTTAGGCAATGGTGCATTTAACGATTTTTCAGGTAAATTTTAAGCCAAAATCACTCCCCTGATCTCAGGTTTTGACACCCTCCTGTATTCTTTTTAGTGCTTTTCGTAAAAACCCTGGGAGATTAAGTGGCATCCAAGATACTTCCCAATAAAGACATTTCACACCTGATAGCCCTCCCAGACCCTCTTCGAACACACCACCCATCCCATTGAGTTAATCGGCAAACATTTTTGTTAGTACAATCGAGGTTTTCTGTATTTTAACGAAAGAATTTTTAGTGGAATACTTCACAGAGTTTTTCTGTGGTTTACTGGCTAGATTTTCTGAGACCAAAACTGTATGTAACAAACTTTCAACTGTATTGCAATTTATATTTAAAGCATTTCTGTATTACATCCAACTGTTTGTTGGATATTGAGTTTCTACATAGCAATAAAAATATTTCATAACATATGTTCACTGCTTAGAGTGCAGATCAATTTCATACTAAATGCGCTCCCTGCAGATCTGCGGTTTATGCATCTTTAACTATGATACTTTAGTATTTATGTACCACTTCAGTTGGGTGAGCATTTCGGTGTATCACAAGAGATTATTAATTCAGCATCAGTTTTCAGTCTTGCGGGTCATGTGATTATATAATTAAGCAGGTTGTTCGCATCCTAAGTGACAAAAATTAATCATTAGAGAACCAACTTATGTAACTAATCCAGAATTGAAATATTTTTAACACACTCAGGAAAATATGACTTTGAAGAAAGTGAAGACCAGTATACGAAATAATGATGGTTCATCAAAGTAGCACTGATTCCAGTAAGTATGTTTTTATGTTATAGTTTTATTTCAGAAGGCAGGTGACCTTGAAAAAACCTGCGCAAGGCATATCATTTTAATAATCAAAATAAAAACAATACTAAAAATATCGGCTGCTTGTACAACCAGAGCAATAAATCTCGGCAATAAAGGGATATTTTTGTTACTAGTTGTTTGTTGCCTTTGGTTTCTCTATATGTATAAATGATATAAGTTCACTGTTAGATGTGATACCTTCTGTAATAAATAGAAAAAATAAATATTAGTTAATGTATTTATTGTGCCTTATCATTACAAGGTAAGTCTAAAGTTGTATACATCCATCATTGTTCTCCAACATACGTATTAATGTATAAAGTTTTCTTTTTTAAAATTTAAAGTATAACAATAATACCAAAGCTAAAATCTTATATGTGTAACATATGCCATAACATACCTTTTAGCTTTTATTTTTTAATATTCTGCAGATGTCAGGTGGTTGGAAATGTTTATCTGGAAACCAGTATCAAAAAAATCACAGAGAAGAAACAAAATTGTTAAAGAATTAACTACAAATAACAGCGTTTTTTCCAAAGACAGCACCAAGAAACGGCATCTTCAACATCGGTAGACATATCACCTTTCCAAGTTGAATGTAGTGCTATTCAGGGTTCTGAAACAACGGAAACGAAGGTTTCGAACACATCAATTTTAGAATTTGTCAAATTGTCTACAAGATACTGAAAGTGGCTTACTTCTGAGATGTTTTCAAGAGTTCCGTCAAATTGCATAGTTTCACATGATCCTGGAACAGGACCCGATGTTATTGATGAAAAACAGAACCGATTCTAATTTTAATTATCCCAATGATATTCATAATAGAAGCTTTTCATAAAATTATTCTAAAAAATATTTACCTAATGAAGAGGTTGTAAACTGTAATTTGATCCAGTTGCAGAATTTCATCAAAGGTCTTATTGCTCAAGAAAATAAATGTTGGTCAATAGTACTAGAAAGAGTTTATAATAATTGTCCAGTATCGAGCCCGACAAAATTAGATTTTCTGGGAAGAGAACATAAAACTCTTCTCAAAAAATACCAGTAATTTTTAAAAGCGATTGAAACCGTTTCAAAATTTGATCTAGTTATAACCGAACATATCCAATAGATTCAAATAGATGATAATCGCTTGTTACATTACTTAGGGAATAAAATACAAAATGAAATATTATTAATTATAGGAGGAAATACAAAGAAAGTTATTAAAATCATTTTATACAAGGATAAATATTTTTCAGTTATATTAGACTAAATTCTTAATGCGAATTATCAGAAATAGGTTACTATAATAATAAGATTTGTATGTTTAGATTATTCGAGCAAAATAGTTGAAATCAGGAAACACTTTTAGGGGTTTTGTACATCAAATTATCTGACAAAGCAAAAAAGAAAGAAATATAGGTGCACCTGATTTGGTTGATGAGCTGAAAATGATTAGACTATATGTTTACAATAACGATAATCCCTTGGAAATTTTAGTAGTGAAAATTATTTAGTTCACAAATTTCTAAATTTAACAATAACTTTGAGAATAATATTAACTTTGTCAGTAACGATTGCTAAAGGTGAACGATTGTTTTTAAAACTAGAATTAATAAAAGATTATTTATGGTGAACAATGACATAAGAAAGGTTAAACAATGTAGCATTAATTTCAATCGAGCACGATGCGTATGATTATTCGCTAAAGAGACAAGATTTAATAAAAGATTTTGCTCAAGATAAAGCAAAACAAACAACATTTTTGTAAACATCGTTATACAATATTATTGTTCTGTTTAGTTTGTTCGTTCCCAATATTGTTTTTTTATTTTCATTGTAAAATATTTTAATATATATTTTTTGTTTTGTTTTGTAATATGCTGTTTCTAACAAAAAAGAAAACATATCTTTACAAATGTTCATTATTTCACCATTAAAATATGAATTATCTCTGGAGGGCGACAAAATTCTTACTGCACCCTAGCATCAGTATAACTTGGCACGGCCCTGAATATCACTGTCCAAATGTTGTTCCAAAACAAAATGTATTAATTACGTGAAGTTTCTCTTTGCCTCAGGATTTTCTCTTTTTAAAAAACTTCCAATCTATATAACAAAATAATTAATACGTTTATTAGACCTATTTTCTACAAGCGCTAACTAAAGACTAGCTTCAACTATTTTACAGGATTGCGATACATTAATTCGTTTAAATAGGTTCACATCCTAAACTTTTATCATCGTCTGACATCCCCTGATGATAATGAACCATCTGAATCATCAATATTATCAAACCAAATAATTAAATTTCTCGTTCAACATATTCCCTTTCAGTTTTCTCAACATGCAAACAAACTTAAATGCTTTTTATATATTCTTCTGCCAACTTCCATACATCATCTATCTTAAAGGTTACATCACATAGAGCAACATGGTTTTTAATGAACGCCCATATCTTTTCGATACGATTTGGTTCTGAATAATGTAAAGGTAAATGCAATAACATGACCATGTTCCGTTAGCAGCTGATCAATTACAAACACCTGATGAATAGATTTATTTGCTTTAATTTTTGAATATATAATACTAGTTTAGTATCGTTACATTCAAAGGAGATATTTTATTCCTCCGACCACTTCTGCATATATATTTTCTTCCAACTTGAAGTAGGAATAGGGTGCACAAGAACATTGTCTATCGCCAACACTGAACTTGGTTCCAAATTTGGTAATGACTTCTCCACAGTCATTTTTTATAATTTCAACGATTCATGTCATCGTCATAATCCCCAGTTGTCAAACCAGACTTAAACACCAATGCTGCATTTGGAACAAATCCATTTTTCCCACCTACGCAAACAATAATCAAACGTTACCATTTTGTAACTGGCGATTTCAAACCCTTTGTGATGCCATCATTACAACACTTTGAGAACTGTTTAGATATGTTTCATCGTTCTACACAATGTTTCTGCCTTCTTCTTTATACTTATTAAGATTTTGTAAAAATATAGTACTTCGCCTTTATATTGCATTGTTCAACAATAATTTTTCTGTTGTTCACAGTTATCTTTCAACGAAATCCTGCTCTATAAACTATTTTTCTGAATAAACCTAATTTTTCCATGTGGGGGACAATCGTTTTTAAATTCATTGCGCACTGCCTTCAAAGTCGATTTACGTTTATGTATTGCTGCAAACCGATACATAACAGTTCTTAGTATCTCTTCTTCAAATCCACTCACTGTCGACTTTGGACGTTTCATTGAGTTTTTTCTCTGGTGAAATGAATTTGCTGTATCAGGTTTGATTGTTCCTTCTTTTACAATTCCTTTGCACGATCCACAATAAAATGTCCGTTGCTTTGGCCACACGCTCTTGCAAATTGCTCAGGTTAGGAGCCTCTGAATCCTTTTTGCATTTCAAAAATTGAAAGAAGTTAAAAACAACCAGTCGTTCTTGACTATGAATCACCTCCTCTGATGGTTATTACTCTAAAAAAATATCAAAATTGATCAACGATTAAACGTGCATCCTTTCAAGTACTTACATTACTAAATAAATTAATTAGTTTTGAAAAATTGTTTTCATGACTGGGACTTGATAAAAAACTATTAAAATGAAACATTGGAAACTGAATAATACGTTGACAAATGCGAGAATGACAATGACATTCACATACACTATTGCGATCAACTGCGAGTATGTACACTGTTGCTACAGCAAATTTTTACCAGACAAAAACTGCGAACCTACAATTATTTATTGATAAAAGCAAGTAAAAGCTCTGATAATATATGATGGTATCGATGTATTTAGTGAATTTATGAATTTCGAGATATTGTCAGCATAAACGGAGACCTTCTAAACAATATTTTATTTTAGGAAATAAATGGGGTATTCGTAATGACGTATTAAAACTACAATGCTAGCATGATGTTTGTAGGTCATACTATAGCAAGGAGAATCTACATTCAAACATTATTTAAATCTATTATGCATATGATGTCACCCGCCATCTGATAATAACACTGCTCTACATATTGTAAATTATTTACTTGTTACGGGAAATGATGGCGATGTGACGGATGATAAAAATCAGCAGCCAAATACAAATAATGTACATGATCTTGATGCTGTTAATTTGCGAAATTCGGGTATTAATTTGTGAAGACAACCCTGATCTGAAATTTACAAAGAGAATCGAATTATTGCTTCAAAAATCCCAAAGTGATCATTCTGTTGCTTACTTTTTTGCTAAACGAGAGCCTCTCCGATTTAATTATTACAAAGACAAATATATATGCAGAGGAGCTATTTTGATGGGTATTCATGCGAATTCTGGGATACCTCGGTGGAAACTTCTTACAGTTCCAGAGCTACATATACAGTGGAACCTCACATAACGAGTAATTCGTATAACGAGCAAAATAAATTGTAAAATAATAGCTCGCTTAACGAGCGACGTTTCGCATAATGAGCAAAATGCTGAAAGCATGAGAAACTGTTGCATTGTACATTAAAAAGCATCGCCCCAATAAGAAGGTGGCTATGCGTGCTAGAAAGCTATTCAATAATAATGAGGTGTCACATTTTTACCAAATTTTGAAGCGTCGGCAAAAACAAATGTCTCTAGACAGTTTTCTAGTAAAAAGAATTAGGTATGTTACTAATTATTTCGATTCTTTTGTTTTCTTTAAATCTAATTCTCATTCTAGGTTGGTTCATTCCGCGATAGAAGAAAAACGAAGTTGAATAACAGTCCTTAATAATTCATATGTGTTTTTCTTTAAGTTACACATAATGTTCTTTTTTGAATATTTTTTCGGCATGGAATGCATTAGGTTAAGATTGTTTTGCTTAACGAGTGTTTTGCATTACAAGTAAGACTCCGGAACGAATTATGCTTGTTATGCGAGGTTAGACTGTATTCGAATTATTCTTGCACATGGGAACCTGGAGAATAAACTCAATATAAGACCGTTGGGAAGCTAACGCTCTTTTTAATTTAAAATGTTTTCATGATATCATGAGCAGGAATCGAATTTGATCATTCTTGGGTGTCTACATTTTACTAAAAGTCTTTATTTATCAAGTTATTTCATACAAACAGCAATTGCCATTTACAGGTATAAATATTCAATAAAACACATTTATCCTACAAGTCATAACAACCAAAAACAGCATTTATTCATTTTTCTGTTCATGCCAGTCAATTGCTTTTAAGTGTTCCTCAACTGATTTCAAGTCCGTGGAGTATATGTCTATGTAAATTTTGTTTTTCTGTGGCTGTTATAGAAAATGCGTATTTCCGATCATTTTTCAGCTCCAAATGTACGTTATTGTCGAGCTAGATCAGTAAAGTTACATAAAGGATCGGAAAAGTGACACAAAAGCTTGAAAAAATTATTGCTGGTCTCATATGTGAACAATTACATTAAAAACAAAGTAGGCACCATACGCCAGTGGTTATGGCAGTACAGTTTTTATCTGTCAGTACAAGTTGGTAAATTACTTAAAAATTTGAATGTTGTGTTACGTGCCAATCGGCACTTAAACATTGTTTCTAGGTTAAGTTTTGATGTACGGGAGTTTCGCGCCATAATTTCAAAAGACGCGGTACGCGGGAATTTTAAATAAACTAGGCGTGTACTTCCGATACGACATAGTGAGTTTGCGCAGATGGCGTGACCCTAGAGGGGTAGACGAATAACTTCGTGCGGATGTGAAAAAGACAAAGAGTGGGGACAAAGTGGTGAGAGGTTTGGACGACGCTCTGAAACGTGGCCTTTTTGCCTTGGTTCGTCGAGTGAAGAGGTCACCTTGTGGTAACGTATCGTAGCTTTACCTATGTAGATATCCTGCTTGCTTATCTTTTGTTTGTCGACCCTTACCTGTTTTTTTCCGTCATTCCCTGCATAGGTAGGTAATCAGCAACCTTCGGCAAACTGGACTTCACGACCCTGATGTCCATGCCCCGCTAGCAGCTCCAGAGGAATCACCATCTTTAATCCCTCCGGGATGTAGCCGGATATCTTATGTGAGTATTCTGTTTGTTAAAATTATTCGCTTTTATCTTTCATTGTTTAATTTTTTATATTTCCGATTATGGCGCAATATAATTTGGGGTAATGATGACGTCATGGTAGTTGGCCACGCGAAACCTGTTCGCGCTGCCCTCCGCTAGAGGCGTCACTCGCTTTATTCATTGCGCTTGCGCGATGTATCTTATGAACTTTGGTAACTGTATTATCGGCTTTTAACTGTATTACCGACTTTAAAGAACAATCACCATATAAATGTATCACCAATATGAGTGTAATAGTTGTTGTAGTTCTATTATTGTCAAATTATTTGTGGTTGCACAAAAAATGTTGTACTTGCCACACTCGAAAAATGTCTTTACGGGGCTCACACGCTTTCAGGGCTCTGGCTACTGTGTCTACCTGAAAACCGCATGCTTGTCCTGTAAAGTACCACTTTCCAAGCTTGATAGGTTTATTGTATCCCAGGTGCTTAATAATAGACTATTGTGATATGTATTCGTGTTTGAAACATTTCCTGCATACATATATAAGGATCTTGTGTTTATTGTTGAACAATGTAAAGATAACATTGCAAGAAACTTTTTATTGTCTATTATGCCTAATAAAAGTTTAATAATATATACAGCATCTACGTGTTTCCTTTTATTTCTAAAACTTTTAAATTCAAATATAGTTTCTAATAATTGCCGGTCAAAACCTCTTGGCGGGTATAGTCTGTGCTTTTTATGGTGCTAATACTTCAAAAATTTTCTTTGTATTCTTTCAATAGCACTAATGCTTACTCCATATTGTGTCCAAATTATTGATGCAAATTCAAGCTTAAGAACAAGTGAATTATATAATGATATTATTGCTGAAGAGTCTTTGAAGTATTTTGTATTTCTTACAATAAAGTCTTAAGATTTTATAGGCTTCACTTGTTATAGCTGAAATATATTAATTAAATAGCAATTTACTGTTATATATAGTTCCAAAATCTTTACAACTAGCCTTTTTATTCAATACTGTATCTTCTGTTTTATAGTCATATGTTATAATATCACTACCTGTTGTAAATATCATCACCACACACTTGTTTATATTAAATGTAAAATGGTGTAGGTTACACCAGCGTACCACGTTGTTTAAGTTGTTTTGCAATGACTCGCAATCCTGTATGCTGTGTATGGCCTTAAAAATTTTGAAATCATCAGCGTAGATTAATTCTTCAGAAGTGACTAAGTTACTTATGGAATTTATTACAATTAGAAACAGTAATAGGCCCATATTGAATCCCCGCAAGACTCCAGATGTTGCAATGTAGGTATTTGATTTCCATCCCTTAATTTCGACATATAACTTCCTTTTCTTTAGATATGATATTAACGATAATATTAATAACTCATCCACGTTTAATTTATGTAAAACTTGAATTATTTCATTGTGATAAAGTGTGTTAAAAACTTTTTCCAGGTCTGTATAAATAACATCAACCTGTTTTCCACTTTGAAAAGAGTCGAGCATAAATTGGGTAAAGTTAATTAGATTGGTTGTAGTTGAACTTTGTGGATAAAAACTGTGTTGTTGAACACTAACAAAAGTTTATATTTGAGGGAAAAGTCTTGCTCCAATAATTATTTGAAAAACTTTTGAAAAAGCAGAACTGATACAAATGGATCTGTAATTTTTAACATCTGCTCTGTTTTCTGCTTTATATACAGGAGTAACTACGAACTTTCCTATTGTGGGAAATATATAACAAAACAAGCCACTGTTGAGGACGGAGTTTATAAAGTCTGATACTTGACTTTTCAATAATAAAGTGTATTTAATCTCTCAGCAGCAAAAACCACTCGCTTGATGAGTCAATGATACTGTGGCCAGGACGATTACCTTCAAACAATTTATAAAGAATAAACGTCATAAATATGATATCAAGTTGTATGTTTTGACAGGGTTTGATAGTAAGGTTATAAGCATGAATATATACACTTGAAGCATGTTAATTTTCTAATTTCAATCAATATTATAACGTATAGATCATTTTTATTTTTCTTAAAATTCATCTCAACAGAATATTCCGTCCCATAAAATTATTTAACATCTAAAGTTTCATGCTCTTCATAAATAAAAATTAAAATTTTTTAAAAACCCAAAATATAAATTCGTTTATTCCAAGTTCAAGAAAAGTCACAGGATATCTGTGTATCCACTGCTCCTAAGGTACGCCTTGTGTTGTTTGTTTCGTTAGACAGCGCCAGCTGTAATGAAAAACCAGTTAGTTGAGTTTTAGCCACCAAGGGATCAAGATGCTCTTCCTTAGTTCCTTGGCAGTGATTCTTAGAATAGCTGTGCTCATGGCACACAAGTGTAATTATATCAAGAACATTAACCAATGGTTAGTATAATTATTATCTTTCAGCGCAACTAAGTTTAGAAAATAAATATACGCAAAATTACGCAACAATATGAAATATTCATAATTAGTACAGAGGATGTCACCTTTAGGCACGACAAAAATTCGGAAATAATGGAGGTATAGATTGATTAATAAAACGCATCATCGCGCTTTATACAAGTTGCTAACCATTTAGCGATGCAGTTTATTGAACCTGTTTGACACGCGCAAGGACAAATGTTCAACGTGGTTGTTGGAATCCAGTATGCTGTTACAGAGGCACTTGTTGAGTTGCAATCTGATGATAAACCCTCACGTTATTGAATGGTTTATTACACGTCATAAGAAATAAACAGAAGGGTTAGTCGTTCCAAAAACATTTTCTTTTGATCATCAAATTAAACGAGTATCGTTAAAATTCTTATTTTATGCATGAACTTTCCTTTAATTAAGACTAATAAATTAAAAATTCATTTACCAGATATTTTTAGAAATACAGTTACTTGAAATATGATTAAGTGATCAATACACAGTTTGGATACTTATGAGATTAAATGAATATATGATCTCTATTGTAAATCGAAGGTAACAGATCTGATCCCTCCGCCACTCCTTATATTTTTCAGAAATTCAATTAAAAATTTAAATAATGACCAATTTGAAAATTAAATTTTATTTGACGTTGTAAAGATAAATTTTGATAGTAATAGATATACTTAGTTGGGTAAAACAAGAACCCCCTGAAAGTCTTTTTAATCAACCGCGAGAAGAGTTCCAAGTCAATCTGGAAGGTTCCAAAGGTCATAGTTAATACGGATAAACCTACAACTTTGTTTAGACCTTTGTGAAGGTAACAGTGGTTGATAATAGTTACATCATCCACCCGAGTTTAGTGTTCTGACTTGCTAAATTTTTCTCTTGGTTTCCTTTTGCTGAGTATAGTAGAACACGCCTAAAAACACGTCACACACTGGTGCACTGGATTCTTTAGGAGGAATAGTCATTGGAAAAAAAGTTGTATTGTATTTCATGAAGAATCATGGTCATTGATAATTTCTACACAGCTGTTAATCTAGCAAAGGATTGCTTGAAAAATAATTCACATTTTAGAGGAACGTTAAATCCGAAATATTGAAAACTTTTTGGAAAGGTAGGAGAAGCGAATTTAAAAAGGGACGAGAATACGAAAATGCAGGAATAACATTTTGGTTGGAAAATGAAAGGACAAAAAAGATCTTCTGTACTTATCGACAGAGTTTAAAAAATCACATTAGCTAACGCTAGAAATAAAAGAGGACAGAATATAAATAAACATCCGATTATAAAATATAGAGTGGCATGATCACAAAGAACAAGTGTTATCATACTATGCCTATTAACAATTTTTTTTAGCTAAGTAAAAAAGTTGCTTTTCGAAACAACTTAGAAGAATAAAGGTGTAACGTATTTTTTTTCTAGTTACATTTAGTTCAATAAAATAAAAATAAAACAGCTATAATTTTAAAGTATTTAATTTGTGAATTATCATCCAATAAAAATTAATATATAATATTCGTAGTAACACATAGATTCTAGTATATATATACTCTGAAGTTTGTTGCCAAGCGCTGTCAAGTTGTTAGTCGGCACTTTATTCCCAACGTCCGAGAGTGCAAGCCGCTTTTGGAGACGAGATAAAGTCAAAATGGCCCTGTCGAAACACATGGCTTCTAATAAAGTTAAGAAAAAGTAGAGAATAATAAATTCTTACGGTCTGGAGGTCGAGCCTAACAGCGGTTGCGTGAGCACGATTTTTGATAAGCCTCGCTCCAAGTAGTTTAGTTGATCCCGACAGGCCTGAGAATATGGAGCCCCTTTGGACATCATTTGAGACAGTTGGTATATATTAATACAATAAATTATACTAATATTTTTCATCTTAGTGCAATATCTTGAGGACATATCTTCAACAACAATTTCGATAATAAACTAAAATAAATTTTTATGGCAGTAATTTAAAGCTAGGAGTTATGGTTTCATTATATTCAATTTAATACGCAGTAAAGTAAACGTCCATTCTACATGGGATCTCGATATTTCAAACTTACCGATGACTAATGACACACGGATATTACGCTGGAAATGTTCAACAGCTGACGTCAAGGTCTGGCACCTGCTGTACATTTTGATGCACGTGAGTGTTTATAACCTTTCATAGCTTTGAAATTATAGTAAATTATTATGAATTATCCAACATTGTTTATTTGAGTAACGTAAATATAAAGTAGTTTTTTTAAGAAGTTAGTAACATTAACGAATAAGTATCTTGCTTGTCAGTTTGTTTGCACATGTACGCCAACAGTGTATTTTAAGAAATTCGGAATGACAACTTATGTCAGACAAAAAATATTGTAGATTCTGTTTTCCAATCTAGACGCCATATGCTGTCTTGGTTAATTTTACATTATGTTTAAAGACTTTCAGATCTTATAAAGGCATTTTCATTGATATATGAAATTCGCGTGTTTTTTGTAGATTATAATTAAATTAGAATATTTGCGTATTACAATCTTTGCTCTTTGATAATTAATTTTTGTTGTAATAATCAAGGAAGTACTTCAATGATTAAAATAAACTTATGTGTTATGAACAATTAATAAATTATATGTCTATCTAATAAAATCCTATAGAAATGATCTACTCATAGATCTTGATTTTGAATGTTAAACTTCACTAGAATTATTATGAAAAATTATGACAATGATACAAACTTAAATATTGCAGTCACATGTATATAATCAGACATTTATTCTAATAGAATTCCTTTTGTTTTTGAAAGACGTTTTATTATTCAACATTTAATAAAAAAGAAAATAGTGCAAGTCCTCCTTAAGTAAAAAGTGTGTGTAATGAAAATAAATTCCCTCAGTATATTTTAGATGCCTAAATTCTATTATTCTATTTTTGACAAATGTTTTTGAGGACACAAATGGTGTCCATGTTGTGCTTTTGTTTGTTCACAGGTAAAGCTGAGACATCTGTATAACATCTGGTGGTTGAGGTCTTGGTAAGTGTGTCCGAAAGAGTGAAATTCAAGTTTGATGGCTATGTTAGTGGTGTTAAGATAAGGTTTCCGCATTCCCCTTATACAAGCACAGTAAAATTTTGTTGGTTATTGTATTAAAAAATACGTTGGCGCTCATTAAAGGTATTTTTGGTCTATTATTCACCCATGACCCAAGCTCATGATCTACCCAGAGCTAACACTCGACTAGCCGTTTATATCTTAAGAGTTTTTCTTTGTCTCAAGCCATTTACCATCCGACATTACCTTGGGCTTTAAAGAAAAAGAAGAAATTCTCGACCCCGTGATATCAGATTAAGGTTTAGAAAATTGGGAGGTTTGATTTATAGCTGATAGTCACGAGGATAAAGAAATATAAAATAACAAAAATTTTTATACATTACAAACGTAATAGAAAAAAAACTTCGCCAAGGATATTTATCTGCAATTTTCGGTAGGTTTTGGCATTTTTAATATGTCCTTAGTCTCATATCGAAAAAAACATGCAATTCATTATTTTCTAGTTAGGTTCAACTGCAAGGCTAAGTTCAACATTTTGTACCCACAATCATGTAAAAAACCATTCAGCTGTTTTGAAAACTGGTTTGTGAAGTCATAAATAGCAATTTAATCTTTCAAAAGTCTGTGTAAACATCTTATTGTACACGAAATACCTCATGGTTTTCAACTTGTTTCATATACAAGGCACATGGGCATTTAACATTTGTTCTGATACGATTTCACTCGATTGAACTGTTTTTGCAAGTAATTTTCTGAATCCACTCATCTCCACATCATCTTTGAGTCAAGCAGGTTGAGAAGTCGTTGATGGGGAGATATTTAAAGTGCCGTAATCTATTTTTATTACAGCGCAAACATCAGTAGGGTCAATAAGAAAAATGATGTAAGACCAATAAAATCCAAGAAACGGAGAAAATGTAATACAATACAGAACCATCTACTAGCCCACACGTACCCTCTAGTCAAACAACACCATTAAACATCTTTGAGTTCAACCATCATATAAGACATCAGTCTGGGACCATTGCCTTGATCACTGTAAGCAGCCAACAATCAGTGGTTAGGGGTGAGTGATTTTTACATGATCCCATTAGGATTTCTTTTGTTTTGCAATCCCTTTTTGCCCAAGGCTAAGTTCCGAGCCACAAAAACCTCCATCGTTCCAGTCTACAAAACCTGGCATCCAACTGAGTAGAAATTACAATTTTTTTGGTTGATTATTTAATATTTTTTTTACTTAGAATACACATTTTCTTGAAAGTAATATCTAGTATGTTTGAAAATTTCACTAATAACAATTGTAAGATTATTTGAATTACATCATTGATTAATTTGTATGTGATTACCAGATCTATAGATGCTAAGAAATGAAATTTTGTTTACTAATAATTTTCATATCACTAACACATATGAAATTATTTAATTTTTTTTTAATATGAATGGATAAAAATTATTTGTTGTATAACTCTGATTTTAGCATGTTCAATTTTCTAAATAAGATAAATTAAAAAATGTTAAATCAACTCCTCCGATAGGGTTTTTGTATCAATCCCAAAATCATATCTTTTTAATATTTGATAGATACAGTGGCGTACAACTTCACCATACTCTGTTTCCTGATTTACAACGAATATTTCAATTCTGTTGTTTTCACAATCTCCTATGGGATAATAGCCAAGTTAGTCGTCAGCACAGCAGATTTTTATAGTTACATCTCGTACACATAAAAATTTCAAGTCCCTTTAAGTACCGAATTGTTGTTCTATCTTCTCCCTAGGGGCAAGATCACAAAACGCGTTCTTTAAAAAATTAATACTATTGCATCATTAATGCCCAACACCTTGAGGCTGGAAAGGTGTAACAATTTACGTTCACCATTTATAAAAATAAAACCCTCCTAGATACTTGCTAGGGAAAAATACTGCAATGGTATAAAAAATAGCCATATATATTTTCATGTGATGATGTTCAATTGTTATTGCCTATTTAAAAATTTTCTGGCCAAAAAATGTCCTTGTACGATTTTCGCTTACAGGTCACTAAACAACTTCTATATTAAGCAACCAATCCCATTAAAGCGGCAATAAACTTTCAACATTTTTTTAACGAAAATAACAACTAAAGATAAGAAGAAAAAAACACAAAGGAAAAAAATATAAAATTTGTATAACAGAAAAATTAAGGAAGAATACAATATACAAATGTATTAAAAGTCCAGACAAATCTGGCCCCTGCTTGAATGAGCGTTTTGCCTTGTACTATTAATTTTAAATATGGTTTATGTTAGCTTTTGTTCTGTACCTGACATTTTGTTTTTATGTACATTACAGTACTATTTTCCTTTTTTAATCAGTGTGTGCTATATTCATACATTTTTCTTTCTAATGAACTTACCTACCATTATCTTTAAAGCTGTTTTTCTTTATCAGCCTTTTAGTGATGTTCAAACAATTATTTTGTATATTTACATTTTTATTTTTTTTACATTTTCTACTATATTTAATTGATTTACTATGAAAATGAATTTGTATTATCAGTCCAAAGAGTACTGGTTTTTATTGAAAACTACATAGATGGTAACTAGCATTGGATCCACATGCTATAGTATTACCCAACAACATTTGTTCCTGAGTGTGCACAGCACAGATTTGCATATTTTTTTACAGCAAGTTTAATCTTGACATGCGATACTAATGGATAAAATCTTAAATGTTTTCTATATATTTAAAGCCACACTTTACAAAAAATACCCAGCACAAGGTGAACGTGACCCTATACAAATGAGCAGTGAATGGGTTAAAATGACATTTACGTGCTACAGTAGTTAACTTAATTAAACCTTTTAATATTACATTACTATTTTCAGATGATGTCCATCTACCACTATTTGGATATTTTAATATTAAATGAGGAATAGTTAAGTTTATTAATATTTCAGACACCGATTATTCTAATACTAACAAAATGCAGTTTTCCAACAACACCTTAACTTCAAAATATTCAAATAAGCACCTACCTACAAAGATACCTTATTTGGGATAAGGTTAAAGCATAAAATATAACTTCCCGTAAGATTGTAAATAGAACACATTATGAATTAAGACAACTAATTTAGTTTAGATTATTTAAGATTCCTGCTGAATGTAATGCACATGATACAACAAAACTATTTGATACGTATCTGTAATTACATAAACTTGCTAATTACATAAATTTGCTAATTATCGTAAGGTTATCACAGTTAGACAAAACTAAAACATATTATGCAAAACATGCTCAAATTAGTAAACTAAAACTTCCTAGTGGTCCATTAACTTTTCTAAACAGTATACAGGTATTAAACTAAATTCATAAATTTGTACTATTTTTACTACTTTGCAAAAATTTCCATTTGTAACAAAAAGTATAAATATTTGAAAGGTTTATCACAGTAGAGAGTATAGTTCAACAGGATTTTACACTGGTCATTGCATAACAAAGTGGAATGGAAATATACATAATGAATACAATGTCCTTGTGACCCGTAGTTCATGACTTTATCACAAATAAAATGATGATATTAGTTGGCTTTCTTGTGTTTTAAATTCAGCAATCAAATTTATATTGCAAATAATTCTCTTTGTACTAATCCAATATTCATATCAATGTAAAATAAATTAAAATATTATGTATGTTACACTTAAATCATTTGTATTTACAAGTAGATTAATTTATTGAACTAGCAACATTCTTAAAGAAAAGTTAATATTATTGACCTTCAGTATAAACTGATATGTTGAAAGTTACTTGCGTTAAGTAAAATTATATTCAATCTGCTAAATTATTGATATACATAAGCAATAATAATAAGTGCTTTACTGAATATGACTGCACAAGGCAAAGTACCAGACTGAGATTAGTAGATGCTCTTTGTATAAATGTTTTTATTTTTTCTATATATGGAGTTATTGTCCAATAGGATTTTAAATAACCCGATTAAAGTTTTATTAAATCTATAAAGAAACGTCGTAAAAATCGATTAGAAAAATAAGTAAATGTACAACAACCTTCCTAGATTTTCTGCATTTATTTACAGAACTGAATTCTTTAGTAACAAATAAAGAACTTGTTAAACCTTTATGTAAACTTACTTATAGAGTGAATATACCAGCAAAGGCCATTGCTCCCTCCAGTAATGGCCACATTTTAATATAATTTTTTTATTTATTTACGGAAATAAACAGGGGGTATCCCTAATTACACATTTACACTAATTCTAAAGCTACTACTACAACTAAAACTAAAATTTAATTCAATAAATGTAAAATATCAATTAAAATAAAAATAAAGATAAAATAAAATGAAAATAATAAAAAATCCTATGTTACTATTACAAAATATTACAAAGTTCTATAAATTACGTGTAGGTGTATGTTTACGTAACCATCAGCATATATGTGTCTGTGTATGTACATGCTCGTACATACGCATATGAGTGCGTGTGTGTGTGTGTGCGAGTTGCGTGTGTGTAGGTGTGAGTGCGCGTGTGAATCCCATCATTTTAATTTAATGCGGCCATAATTAATTTTTTAAAATGAAAGAGTGATGTAGAAAATACGGGAAGATTTTTATTAGTTGAAATACTATTGCATATAATTGTATTTTAAGTATTTATGATCAAAGGTATCTGCACTAATGGCTCTTATGTTAAAATTAAAGGGTTATTCATGTAACACCATTTTAGCCGTATATTACCTCCATGTTTTACTGTCAAATTTCAGAATAATTTAAGCCAAGCCTCTTTCAAGTTGATGTTTTAAATGAATCGTATTTTGGAAATATTGAACTATATTGTGATTAATTGTTTTATTGTATTTAAAAAAACTTTAGAATAGTAGTAGTTACCATTTTAAAAAGTAAGTGAGAAACAATATACCATGTCGAATTATCTTGTGATTGAATGTTATTACATTTGACCAGGATGACCATTACTAGAACCCAGAAAATGGTCAAGGTTGTAGTTGCAGCTACAAGGGTGGCCATTATTAAATACCTAGAGTTTAGTAATGGCCACAAATATTAAATGCAACCAATAACTTTTTATAAAAAAACTATTTGAAAACACCGTGAAAGAGATGCGTTACATTAGTAAATACGGAACATCAGGCCAATCTTGGTTTAAAGCATTTTTAAGAACACACCCCCAAATTCTGAAAAACACTGTTACGTGCCAATAAATTGGCAATTAAACATTTTTTAGGTTAATTTTGATGTGCGGAAGTTTCGCGCCATAAATTCAAAACACTCGGTGCGCGTATTTCCGTCACGTCAGAGTGCGTTTGCACGAGGTGGGAGAAGTGTTTCCAGGAGACTCGGTAACGTGGCTTTTTTCCTGGGACCTTGGCGAAGAGCGGTTGGGTCAGGTATCGTATCGTGCCTTATCTTTATTTATGTAGATATCCTTGCCTGATTATCTTCTACCCGTTCCTGTCTTTGCCTACATAGGTAGAGGTAATTTGCAGCCGTGGCTGAACCGCATTCCACGCCGGAGCACCATCTTTAATCACTCTGGAGTAGAGCCCTGAGATCCCGTTGAAGCCATTGGGATGTACGTTAGGCGTACCCTCCGTTAATTGCCTTAAAAGGGCCATCAGTAGCCCTGATGGACTTGAACAGAAGCCAACTTTAACTCAACCCCGCAGGACGTCGGATTTCAATGTAAGTACTCAAATTATTTAATTTGTTCGCGGTTATAAACTATTGTCTTAAATTTATATTTTCGGATAATTGCATATTAAATTTGTGCATTGGTGACGTCATTGACAGATGGGCACGCCAAAATCTGTATAAAGGTTAGCGTTACCCACTGCCCGTGGCGTCGCTTATTCCGCGCTTGTGCGATGTATTTATGAACTTTTAAGTGTAAGAATTCGCGTTTTTAAACTGTAAGAACACACAGAATCTCTTAGTAAGACTCAGGCAGCTGTTACACAAGATCGAATAGAAAATTGGTTTAGCGAGATCTTTTACAAGAAGAGAACCTTCGTCATTTTCTTGAACATCCAGAGAGGATATTTAATGCGGATGAGGCCAGTTTCAGTTTATCCTAAAAGTGGGAAGGTGTTGTAACCAGCTGATAATAAAGAGGACTTTACATTTGTGTTTATTCAGAAAAGGAACAAATAACAGTTTTTGCAAACTTTTCTGTTGATAGTAAATTCGTGCCTCCCAAAATAATTTGTCCATATAAGAAAATGCAAAGAATTATTATTGAATCGCTTCCAGAATCCTGTTCATTGGGATGATCTAATTCAGAATGGATCAATTCTGGTTTTCTATAAATATATAGCAACCCACTTTGTACCATATATAAAGACTCTGAATATACAGGGCTATTGTAAATGATGGACTCATTTTTTAAAATTTATATTAAAGTACAAATCCAAAATGAACAATCGTTATACCAATAAAAACAGGAAGTTTCAAAGTTATTTTTAGTACATTATAAATGTTTAATGTGTCCACCGTTTGCTGCACGGCAAAGATCTACGCGGTAGGTAAACTCATACCATACATGAGAAAGTATATCTGCATGCCAGCAGTGATACGGTTCCACAGACCGTTCAGAGTTGTTGGTAGAGGTGGGACGTAAACAGCATGCTTAACATAACCCCATAAGAAGTAGTCATATGGGGTATGATCAGGAGATCTCGATGGCCACAAGTGTAAAGCCCCTGCGACCTACCCAGTGCTGAGGAAGGAATTCATTAAAAAATCCTCATACACAGAGGTGCCAATAGGCTGGAGCTCCATCCTATTGGAAAATAAAATCCTGTGAATCTTCCATAACTTGAGGAAACAGCCATTGTTCCAACATGTCCAGGTATCTTATTCCAGTTACAGTTCTTTCCACAAAGAAAAAAGGTCCATAGACTTTTGTACGGGATAAGGTACAAAACACGTTTATTTTCGGCGAGTCTCTTTTGTGTTGGGATGAAATACCCGCTACACTACAGTTTACGACTCGCTTTTTGCAAACTCAAGAACGTAGAATACCTTGTGCTCCACAGTAGCCATCTCACTCACAAATGACAGTGAAACGAAATGACAGTCTATTGCCGCACGAGCTCTACCGACCGCTTCTGGAACCATAGCCGCCTGCCTTCCTCTTTTCATTGGTATGTGGAACCATATCACTGCTGCCGTGCACTCAGTAACGGCAGATACGCTTTCTCGTGTGTGGGATGAGTTTACCTACCGCATATATGTTTGCCGTGCAGCAAACGGTGGGCACACTGAACATTTACAATGTATTAAAAAAGACTTTGGAACTTCCTCTTTTCATTGGTATAACGATTGTTCACTTTGGATTTGTAGTTTAATAAATACGAATTTTTAAAATGGGTCCATCATTTAGAATAACCCTGTATACTGGCCAGTAATTCTTTTCATAGATAGTCATAGATCCCGCTTAACCAAAGAGGTCAGCTAACTATGTGAAGATAGTGGGGTGATATTAATTTCATTATATCCAAACATGACCCATATAATGCAACCTGCAGATGTAGCTGTTTTTCAAACTTTTGAAGTCAAGCTGGACATCTAAAATTCGAAAATGGAAATTCAACAACTTCCCCAAGATATTACCGTTACACATTTGGCAACATTTTGTCTGTCGTTTTTTCAAAATATGCTAAAAAAGAAAATGATAAATGGGTTTAGAAGGAGAGGGTTATATCCATTCAACAGAGCTGGTGTTGATTATTCCAAATGTATCCCAAATAGAAGAATGATTACCAAAAATGTGAATTCTAAACAAGACATTAGTAGTAAAGTACTTGCAGCAGTTGAAGAAAAAATTAAAAAAGATAATTTAGAACAGTTTATTAAAATCTATTCAAACCAGCCGAATTGGATCGGTAATCTCGAGTCTTTAAACCTTTTTAAGATGTGGACAGCAATTAAAAACTCCCTTCTAAATAAAAAAAAATAAAACAAACTACAGGCACAATTCATTCAATAGCTAGTACATCAACTAAAATTCCTGCAGTTGTTGTAAATAGTGAAAATAATGAAATGTCCAAATGCGAATTGTCCAGAAAAGATGATTTTTTTGCTAATACACCAGTCACTGGATCCTCCAGAGAAATGAAGCAATGTTTGTATGGTAAAAGGAAAGTGAAGAGTTTAAAGTTCCCGCACCTTTTAAGAATCTTTTGGTGTTTCCAAAAACTCCCGAGAGAAATGTTCCTAAAAGAAAAAGAACAATTTTCCCTGGTTATTTCAGGTAAGATATACCGATATTGTTTATAAGCAGACAGACTCTTCAAAGCAAAAAATTAATAAAAGAAAGCTTATAGAGGTACCTGATGAGTCTTCTTCTGAATCAAATAAATCCAAAATAGAATTTGATTATGAAGATCTTGACATGGGTGATCCAAAAATATTAGATTTTGCTATTCCAGACCATATTATTGTTAAATATGGCGAGGATTACTATCCAAGTAATTACATAACTCATTGTTGCAATTTTAGATTTCTAACAAGTATTGTTTGTTGCAGGAGTGGTTTTGAAAATGGATTAGGAAGGTGCAGAAGTAAAATCTATGAAAAGAGCAGGATTTGCTTGGAAGTGGTCTGAAATGGATGACATGTATTATTTTAATGAAGATATCGTTTGTACAATTAAACAACCGGTATTAAAAAACAACTGAGGTTTATATAATGTGCTTGAAATATTACTATGTATTTATAAATGTTATATTAATGTTAATGTATTAAAATCAATTGCGACATTATTTTTTAAGTGTGGCCATTACTAATGCAAATGGGTGATCACTTTTGAAACATGTATGGCCATTATTGGTGTGAGGTGTATATTTTAACCAATTATATTTATTTGTATTCGAGTTCATAAAGTACAGATTATACATGAATTTACAAAAACGTTAAACACAAGCTGTGCGCATTTAAATAAAAAAAAGGTATTGCATGACCATTAGTGGAGCATTTATCATACCCTACAATATGTTATACTAATGTATCAATTCTGAATTAAAACAATCTTCTTTAAACCATTTTCCGTAAAGTTTAATTTTCCAATATACAACTATGGTATGAAATAACAAAGTTGTTTATAAAGTATTCCCATTGTGCCTTGGTAAAATGCTTTTATAGGATATATTATGTAAGAAAAAAGTTTTTGGTTTCTGCTATTTTCATAGGACTAGTTTTGTACTCGGTTATGCTTGAATGATTCTGGTGTATTCAGTTGTCTTTCCTATTCTTGATTGTATTAAGAATCAGTTTCCATGCTGCTGGAAGTCATGTGTATTATCTGGTGTTTCTCTATTTCCATTGCTTCCCTGATGGTGCTTTTTGTTTTGTTTTCTATAGTTGAGATGAATTTCATGTGTTCCAAGTCTATTGTGTATGTGATTGTTTTGACACATTGTGTTAATGCTGTTTTTATATTGTCTTGTACAATTCTTCCCTTCTCCTGTTTATTCTTCTGTTTCTTTGCCTGATGTATAAATTATTGCACCCTGCACATGAAATCTTGTATACCCCTTGATAACCCCAGAACAAAATACCACCAACAAAATATGCCAAGAAGTCACACACACTCTAAGGAAAGCAAAACCACTTGTTAAGTACTTTAATCTGAGAGTTTTACATTAGATGCGTTTTGTTGGTCGTGTCAATAATAAGGACTTATACTACATGCTCCTGAAGGTTGTTTGTTCTAACGCACCCTTTAAGGTGTAAATGGAATGATTCAGCATTCACTGACGAACCGTTGTTCTGTGATGACGTGATGTTTTATTATTTTTCCTAATGTGTATTAAACTCCACTCATTGTAATTTCTCAATAAAAGTCTTAAAAAGTGTACAGTCCTACTTGCTCTAATTAATCTCATAAACATTTTGGCCTTTTCCCGGATTTTTGAATTAGCATTAGTTAAAATAACTAGAAACGTATCGATTAAGGAAAGAATGGTTTCATCTTTACAGGTATTTAGCTGTGCAGTTTCTCTTACTGTATGGTTTCTATAGGTAAACAAGGCACAAAAACTGGTTTTGAAAGTGGTATTTGAGCCATGCGCTGTCCCTACCAAGACGTAAGTTTCCATAGCTTTATGTTGTGTTAAAAAGAACGGGTATAAAGATTATTGTTTTTATAGCATCATCCCCTCTTTCACTAGTTTTGACAAAAATATTTGCATATCTTCGGTGATGCTTCATTAATTTGATTCATTTGTTAAATAAATAAGTATTTGACATTTACGTATTCAGATGGTGTGTTTATATAAATGTACTCAATATAAATTTCTCTAAACTAAAGTTGCCCGTACAACGACAAGATACAAACTCTTAAAAATTACTTTGTTTTACATTTTTAAAAATTGTATTGCATTGTGGTTTTGATTTATTTCTAAACATCGGGTTAATAAGCCACTGTCCTACTTTCTCCTTTGTCATAATTATAAGCAACATCATCTCTATTGTTTAAAAAATATTTATGACAGCATTCATTGTTATTTTTAATCATTCATAATAATGGCAGAAATGGAAGCAGCTGTAAGAAAGCGTGCAGTATTGAAAGAAAAGGCTACTAATTATCAAACTTTTATGCAAAATTTGAAAATTCAAGAAACTCTGTGCTACTCAATTAATCGTATTGCGTAAGCGCTTGGATGATTTTGCTTAGTGCGTTTGATGAAATTCAAACCCAGATTGAAAATTTAGCTCTGGATAATTTTGACAGTGAACTAACACAACGAGATGGATTTGAACAAAGATATTACACTCTTCTCGCCAATTCTCAATTTTTGTTAACTATGGGAAACAAGACCGAACCCTCAAGGTCCAGTCACCCAAATTCTCATAGGCATTCTCCCTCTGCTTTTATACGTCTTCCTGTCTTTCAGTTGCCAAAATACAATGAGTCAGTTCAAACCTGGATTGAATTCCGCCACACTTCCGAAAGTCTCATTAATAGTAATGACTCATTAAGTAACATTCACAAATATCACTGTTTAAAGTCCTCGATGATCGATAAAGCAGCCGATGTGCTCAGAAGTCAAGCATTTACTGCTGACCATTATGAGACAGCCTAGAAAATGATTTGTAGGAGATACAATGATAAGCGTAGTCTTATCAAAAATTATTTTAATGCTCTTTTTCTCTACAAAGTACTCACAAAGAGTCGTCTGTGCACATAAGGCGAATCATTGATAATACTCTGGAGCATTCTAAATTTTTAGGTTTGTTAGTTCCTGAAAATAAACTTGGAGAAGTCATTATTGCTCATAATTTAATTTCAATTTTGGCTCTCGTCACAAAACATGATTGGGAAACTCTTAAAAATAATGACGAAATTCTATCTTTGTCAGAATTCATAGGATTTTTGGAGAAAGGGCTAGCATATTGCAAGTGAAATTCGAAAATAATACTCAAAAAAGTGCTATCCCAACTCGCGGAAATAAAAATTCTATTACACATGGAGGCTCACACAGATCCAAATCTCTTGTGATAAACAATGCGTATTGCAATTTTTGTAAGGCCTCTCACTCCATTTATGTTTGTGAAAAGTTCAGGGCACTAAGTGTGCAGGATCGTATTTTGCAAACAAAAACTCTCAAACTTTGTTTAAACTGTCTTGCTCGAAGCCATATAGCTCAAAAATGTAAATCTCAATATACTTGTCGCACGTGCAAGGCTAGGCACAATTCTCTGCTTCCGTGATTTTATGACTATTTTTGATATCAAAGATTTAATAATGGATAACCATAGGATTGAAAATTGTGCACTGTACCTGTATGTGTTTAATTTTTTTATATAAATACTAGGATTAAGGTAGAAAATTGGGTTTAGGTAATTAAGTATTAATTATTTTTGTGAAGATTTCGGCACTATGTGAATCCTCCGGAATATGCGTTTTAGCTAGTACATTAATTCTTTGGATTTCCCTTTTGTAGCGGCATTTGGTGCCGTTTCTAGTTTCTTTGCTTGCTTTACTACTCTCTTGTCTGCACGGATTACCATAACAGTCCTTTTATTCAGCTACATCGTGTTTTTTTTAAGTATTCTTTGGAACTAATAAAGCGGGTACTACCTTCATTAGTACGAGTCTAGAAAAGTGAATCTAAACGTGTTATTGGTTATTTAATATTTGTAACGTGCATTTTTGGTGGCCTAACATTTTTAGTCTACTTAATTCTTAAAATACATCGTTTTTGGATCGCGGTTTGTATAAAGTAAATACTTCCGCCTAGTTTTCAGATTGATATGCAAGTTGACTCGCCGGTATTAATTTTAAAAGATGGTTTAGTTGTAAATTGGAATACTCGTAAAATTACTTTCCACTTGTCATTAATAAATAAACCCGCTGTAATTAATATGTGGATATACAGTCTAGGTAGGCGATTAGAAGTTGTACTAGTAGGATTAGAGATAAACAAAAAAGGGTCGTGTTTTGTTCTTGCTTGCGGGATGTCAAAAAATTAAGTGTAAGATACGGTTTTTCTGGTTGAACTAAGAATGGTAGAGCTGATGAAACTCGACGCACGTGTGTTCGAAGAACTTTCGACGTACGGCTTTAGTGCTTACGCGTGTCTACTAAACGTTTTTAGTCGTCTTTCTTATGGAAAAAAAAACCGTAGAACTAACTGTCGCGGAGTCGTAGTTGGTCTTTGGGTTCCGATATAGGAATTAAGTTACAGATACTGTTTCGTTCTGCTTTTAACTCGATGCACGCGGGTTTTAAGGACATGGTTACGGACTCCCTTTAGTGATACATGTGCTTTACTTATTATGGCTTTTGTTGCTTGCTTTGTCTGGTGATATTTAAACTGTGACAGACTACCGGTATACAAAAGTAGTGGTTGAAGTTCCTCGCTGCTTTTTGTATGGTTATGCAACTAATATACCTAGTTCCTTCGCGTGATAAGGTCCGCTGCTAACCCCAGTGAAATCAGTCAGTGTGATTAGGGTAAGTTGTGATAAGTTCTATCAACACCCTCACAGTCTGGGGTGCAGTGCTTCGTTAGTGCCAGACATCGTGGATCCCACACTGCAATGGCAAGGAGGCGGTACTGGAGGACTTTGTGTAAGTTGCACTATTTCCTATTTGTTCTTACTGTAAATATCTACCTGTTGTTTTTGCAATATTCCTGGTCGTTCTGATACCTTTTCCATAGACTTGCCCGCCATTTAATAACAAAAAAAAAAAACAATCAACCCTACTGAATAACTCAGAACAATTGTGCTTATCTATTTATTTAGGTCTTTGCTAAAAATTTTACTAAATTACTTAGATTAATTATGTCTTACCTATTTATATTTTTTTTGTTACATTTTACCTGAATTATGTTTAATTGGTGTGTGATGAAACGTTTCTGCTACTCCCCAATATGGCCTCACTTTGTACTCAGAATTTTTCTGTACTGCTATTACTGTTGTTAGATTATAGAGTTTATCTAAACAGCTGCTCTTATTTATTCTATAAAGTACTGAACAATTTATACTTGATCCATAGGCTATGCTTTTTCTCTGTTTCAGGTTTGCAGGACTAATTTGTGTTTCTTTCAGGTTTACTATTCTAATTTCTCTATGGCAGGTACTGGTACTAACTCCTGACAGCCGCGTCCCTTATAGATTGGTCTGCTTTCTACAACCCCCCCTACTCTCCGATTGAGCCCGGTCACTGTTTTTTTTTCCTTGGATTTTCTTTTGTTACGCACGACCACGAGCCACCGTGACATAACTTTGACGCACAACGTGGCGTCTACTAGAAATACGTAACATATTATTGTGTTAATAAACAGTAACTAGTGTCCTCTACGTTAATGCAATAATATTATTTATTGCGGGCTTTATCCCATGGTGGTCTCGTACTACTTGGGCAACATCTGACGCTTTATTGACGATTATGATTGACAACTATATTTGTATTTACCTGCATTCTCCCTACTGGTCTTTATTTAATCTTTTAATATTTATAGAGGTGTAGGGATGATCTGGTTACAGTCATTAATCAAGCTTACTACCTTCTGCATGGGTGAAAATTAGAGCCAAACCTGTTTTATACCTTAATTTTGATTTAACAAAAACATAATAAATATTTCCACCTGCGAATGCAAAACTAAAACCAGAATGAGCTATAATATTTCAGAGTGTATTTTAAAACATACTTCTTTAAAATATTGATATAGAACATATTTTTCTTGAATCTCCCTACACCTCATAAAATTGGTGCTCGGATGACTTTTTTGCAGATAGATAATTGGACTTATGTTTGAAACTTCACTTTTAATACACAGCAGTACAGACATTACATTTGATTTTCCAATGCTTCACCCAAAGGTACCACGTTGGCCAGAAAGCAAGTTCTTTTAACCCGGAAATTTTGAATTTTTGCCAAATCCTTGCTGTGCTAAGCAACGTAGGGATCTTTAACGTGCATGACAACACTCACACACAGGATCTTCATTTTACCTCTCATCCGAACGAGGGTGTATTTTTGTGAAAAATGCTTGCCTAACATTTTTCAAGCAGACTGTGTCAGGATTTGAATGTGGGACGACCTTGGGCATAGTAGTCACATGCATATCAACTATGCCACGGAGCCGCCTATCAGTACAGATACCATTTTAAATGAATTTGTTTAATATGTATGGAAAGGCAAACTTCAACATGGCTATTTTTTACCAAACGGTACAACAGCACATGTGACATGAGAAACTACAGTATTCCTCATCAACAAACTGATGGCAAACTGACAAGTTTGTATACAGAAGTCAAGTTTCCTTCAATGCCATGTAAGTTGTCTATTATTGACTATTTTGTGGTTTTTACTTAAAAAGTAAGGAAAATATTAGATGAACATATTTTTGTAATGGACAAGGCAGAAAGCATTTTCAACATTCATTTTAGTTCAGTGTCTGTCGTTATAAACATTAATCTTTGTTAATAAAAGCCTTATTAATATTTCTGTTCATTTTTTTTTAAATGGAAACCCAAGGATAAACGTCACAAACTTAAAATTTTAAATCTAATACAAGGGTTTTCAATTTCACGACCACTTCTGACCAAGATAATTTTTAGGATCCGTGTACTATCAAATCGCTATATATTTAATGTCAACCTAAATTATATTAAATATATTTTCTGTCCAGATTTTAGCCAATACCATCGGAATTAATAAACTACAATTAAGTGCATGTAGCAAAGTACAACAAAGATTATCCTGTTTGTGTAATAATATAACCTTACAAATAACATGTGGTTCAAAAGCAAATCATTCAGATGTGCATTCCAATTGGAAACTTGCCAAATTGGAAAATTTGGACTATTTTTAAGTCACATTTCTATCCAGTAACAGGTGTTACATCGCTACACCTACAAGTTCTAAAAAGGTAATTTCATTTATGCCCAGAAACACCTCATAGCATTTAACCAGCTGTTTTAAAATTAGATACAGACTCCGAACAAAATTAAATTTAGATCATTCAGTTAAGAAAATTGAGTAATTCCCAAACTGCTTGACAGTTAATATCAGTTCTTTATAGCGAAATGAATGATGCTGTTTATTTTAGACTCTAATTGTCCTTTATACTGCTAAATGTCGTACTGTAATGATTTTGGAGAACCGTTCCATAATAGATATATACAATTGCAATTCAAATAATTTTAATTTAACCAATGCCCATCAAGTTGTTCAATTTTAAAAGATTCAATTACTTTTCAAGTAAGGACAAAGTTGAAATTAACTATGTATAAAAGTACTATTAAAAAAAATCAAACGCAAACACCTAAGACACAGGAGTGAAAGAAAAAATAAAATATAATCAGTAAACAAAATATGTATCTACTTGAAAATGTGCAAATAAAACAATTTAAATACTTATAGATTGAAGTTGCTTTGTAAAATATATTTAATAACCTCTCTTGCACATCATGTATAATTGCATAAAATTGAAAATTTGTATATACTGTTATACAATACAATGTACAAGATTAAAAGGTCAAACATAATAAAGGGCACGAAAAATAAACGCTGGCTATAAAGCAAAAATTACCTTCCTAAAATAAACTACCTTGCATGTTCTAAATTGCTTAATATTTATAACATTATAACAATAACTTTCAAAGTTTGCAGAAAGCTCATATATGATATTCGATGTTCTAATAACTGCAGACACATTTGCTTCTATTTGAAGCATGAAATTTTAATATCAACCAAATGGTTGATTAATGTAATAAACTGTCAAGGAAAGTAGTTAACACAATATCAATCAATACATTTTTAAAAATAAATTATATTTGTATTTACAACAGCGTTAACTTTCTATACAGATTTTTTTTAGTATTAGGTAGACATAATGCCATGATCCCAATAACTTATAAATAGCCTGTCTAAATTCTTATATAATAACAATAATCTTGATATAGTTGTGTTGAACTATAAAACACTTATAATTTTTATGAAAATTCAGGCAACTCTACATAATGATCATAAAACCTTTTAAGTATTCAACTAGAAGCGGCTTGTAGTCCTTTCAGGAATACATTGGGCGCCATTTACCCATTATGCCGAAGATTCATTGAATGGGCTTGTTGAGTGAGTCGGGTGAGTCGAATAAGTTGAGTGAGTCGAGTGAGTTGAGACATCATAAAAACGACTTGGAAAAGTTAATCGGATCAAGACAACTTTGTCCCAGTTGACATTGATGAAACCACTTTGAGGAGTTGATCGGATCAAGACCACTTCGTCCTAGTATACTTTGCCGAACCGACAACTGGGAGTTGATTGGATCAAGACCACTTTGTCCTAGTAGACTTTGCCGAACTGACAACTGGGAGTTGATCGGATCAAGACCATTTTGCCCTTTATCGAAACGACAATTGGGAGTCGATGAGATCAAGGCCACTTTGCCCCCATTAGACTTTGTCGAAATAACTTCGGGGAGTCGATCGGATCAAGATCACTTCACCCTAGTAGACTTTGTCAAAATCATTTCGGAGAGTCGATCGCATCAAGATCATTTCGTCCTAGTAGACTTTGTCGAAATCACTTCGGGGAGTCGATCGGATCAAGATCAGTTCGCCCTAGTAGACTTTGTCGAAATCACTTCGGGTAGTCGATTGGATCAAGATCATTTCGTCCTAGTAGACTTTGTCGAAATCACTTCGAGGAGTTTATCGGATCAAGACCACTCCGCCCTAGTAGACTTCGTCGAAACAACAATTGGGAGTAGATCGGATCAAGACAACTTCGCCCTAGTACATATCGTTAAAACGACTTGAAGTAGTCTAGCGTATCTAGATCACTTCAGCCTAGTAAACTTCATAAAAAAAAATAAAAGCTCTATGCAATGTAAATAATGGAAATGTAACTTATAAATATTTTATAAACATAGCATTCGAAGGGATTTTTTTAGCAATGTGAACAATATTAGTTACGTATTGTTATTTACATAAAATAAATAACGTAGATATAAAAGAGCACGGGATATTATAAACAGTGGTTAAATAATCGATTGCAATAAGCAGTAATTGTAGAAAGCTTAATCAACTGGTGTTTAACAACTCAAGTCATGTTTCTGAACGTACCCTGGTCTATCAAAGTTATCCAAATTAGGTGATTGCTTTATTTAATTCACGTGCAACAAATGTACTTTGAAATATATCAAGTCACTTGTGTATAATAATATGTGGAGTAGTTATAAATAGTTGAAAATAATATATACAAAGAAACGAAATAAAAAGAATATTCCTTTTAAAATTAAGAAACACGCGTATTTTGTTATGAGTGTATCTTATTGTCGCACGTCCCATTCGAGTTTTGGAATCGTATAATTTAAAACGATCATTATTTTTTTAACACATAATCGAATATTTTATTGCAATTTGGACAATTTCAGAAAAAGCTAAAGCATTGAAAATTGTTGTTTGAGTAAATGTAACTTATAATTGAGAGATTGTAGAAATCACTGAAGCATATGAAAAACTGATTTGGTTTTCACATGAGTATTGTTAAATAAAGTTGTTATAAATGTTGTTGGGGTTTTTGTATGTGTATAATGAATGCTATTGGCCGTATAAAAAGTCAATATTTAAAAAAAAAGTAAATTTTACTGAGCACCGAACCACTTACGTTGCGAATGGAAGACGGGCCTCTTAACTCGGAAACATCGAGGTGACGTTTATTTGAATCCCGTTGGCAGTACACTTGCATACGATCACGCCACATAAGAAATATATAATAATTAATTATTTCTTAAATAAATAGCCCAGGTATATTAAAAAGCGATGCTTTCGTATAATAATAATCAATTATCGGTACTAATAAGATATATTTGATATTTTATAAGTTTAAATTTAACAAATTTGAAAAAAGTGTGTAATCATAGATTTTGAAGGTACATACTCGTTCGTTTTCGCCGGTTTTCATTACCTGTGTTTGACATTTCTCGAATTAATCATACAAATTTTAATAAATGTTTTAAGAAAATATCGTATTATCAGCTTGCAAACCGTTAATAATTCGGTTGTAGGATACGGATAGTGCTTTTTGGTATACAGCCTGTTTCAAATTAATTCGGCATCATTGCTAATTTTGTTATTATTGGAGCTAGGAGGTTGTTTAAATGAGCAAAAAAGCTTAGTTTTTACAGCTGATTACCGTGGACAGTGCAAAAATATAATTGAACATCGCTGTTTCGAGATATTGATCAAAACACTTACTTTTTAAATAGAACACCCTGTATATTTTTACTTTTAAATGAAAGAGAAATAAATTCTTAATAAAAAGTCTTATACACTCTTATATCAAAATCCTTAAGATAAAGTAAATATTAATAAATTTGTAATTTAATTAAGATAGTCTTGACTTTTAAATAAACCATTTATTTAACACACTAAAATTACATAAAATGTTCAAAAATCCTCCATTTTCTTAAATGCACATTAAGGTTCGTCTAATAACATCCCCTGTAGCATTTGTAATACTCCTACTGTATATTGAATTAATACTTAATCGAATACTGTTTTCTAATTCTGCTACATTGGCATATTTTCTTTCGTAAACGTTATTTTTTACGTTGTCCTAAAAGAAAAAATTTAAAGGCAACAAGTCTGGTGAACGAGATGGCCACTTTATAGGACCATTTGTTCCCACGCACCGGTCTTCAAAACGTCTTTGCATCATTGCGCCAACTTCGCAAAAATTATGTGCTGGAGCTCTATCTAGCTGGAAGTAAATGGTTTGGTGATCTTCTAGATTAATATCATCCAGGTATTCTTCAAAAACTTCTTCCATAATGTTCATATATATCTAGCTCCAGTAAGCAATCCATAATAAAACAAAAGGTCCACTATTTTACTACCAATCAAACCACACCATACATTTAAACTAAACTTTGTTTGTGGATGAGATGGGAAAGTTAACAGTGAATTTTCGCATGATCAGTAATGCATGTTTTTACGGTTAAACATTCCAGAATTCGAAAAATTTGATTCGTCGCTCTAAATTATACTTTTCACGAGGCCAGGATTTTCTGTACGCGAAGTAACTAACCAACGACTTCCATCCGCAGTAGCTGGACACGATGCTCTCAGCGTCGTTAAAAGTGCCTTACAACTCTACAGAGTTTTTTGGCTTGTTGATGTTTTTGTTTGTAGGTCTGGATTCCAAGAGACCTGCTCCTGGAATCCTCTTCCTTTGATGCAGTGAGCAGTTTCCCGGATCATCCCCTTGGTTGTCCTCCAACTACACAGTATTCCGGATCATGGGTCTACTGGCCTGTGGTTCTCGACCGACAGGATGGCTACTTGCCACAGGCCGCTCCATCGTCAGGTAGCTCGTCTGAACAGGGCTGACGGATGTGCATCCCCGACGACTTCACTTGTGTACCCATTCCTCGGCACCCCGCATAGCTGGAGAACTCCCTCAGGACGTCACCGTTTCGCTGCTCACCTGTGATCGCCCGAAGGCGGTGGTAGGAATACGCGAGTTGCTGCCTCGTCGGCATCTGGGCAACAAATGACCAACGACTTATTTTTTTGTTGATATTTATAAGGAATGAATTTATGTTTTCTTAATATTCTATAAATGACTGTTAAAGAAAAGTTACTATTTTTTACCAAATCTCTAATAAAATCATTTAGAAATGTTTCAAATTAAGTTAATACATTTGTTTCAACCGGCTATGTATCATTTTTTGGTTTTAGTTTTAAATATGTGACTGAAATCGCGCCAATATTTTAAAAAAGGACTTGTGCATTTTCGTAACTTGGGACAGTTACGTCGGCGCCAGAGAATGCGCAGATGTGGAGTGGGAAAGGAAGTGCGCGTTTTCCGACACGACGGCATTAGCCAACTAGACGTCTAACAGTGAGGTTTATTTGTGTCTTTTTTTGTCTTCTCTTTCAGGTAATGTAGGTTCCTTTATCGTATCTCTACCCTGTATCGGTCTCTACTTTTATTGCTCCGTCCTACCTACGATCACGAAGAGGGAAGACAGAAAATCTAGTTTCAATGAGGGCGAAGCCCAACCCACGCCAAAAATGGAAATAAATAGGGCTTCTGTCGCAAAAATAACCGCCAGGTCGTGAAGAGCTCCACATTATTTTGTGAGTACATTTTATCTTTTTCTTAAAAGCGCCTCCGGTATCACGATAAATATTTTTGGCGTGATACAAATTTGAGACGCAATTCTGACGTAATACCTTGTTGTGCAATATTATGTACGTGTTTATTTTGTGTTGCCAACTGTCGTAGTGGCTCTTATCAATTATGCCGGGACTTTAACGGTTATACCTTAGACTATGATAGTCGCATGCATTATAACATGTTTTTACTAATTATAAATCTTTTTCTAGTTCTTTTCTTCAAAAACAAATTTTCATTGTCTTTAAATTTTCTGTACAGAATCAGAAAATATCTTCGGTCTGGAGAGTTTTGATTAGGAAAGTTTTCACGATAGCAATTTGATTCTCTGGTACTATTTTTTCTATTTATTATAAAAGTTTCCAACATATCACACTTTTCTTCATGAGTAAAAGGTATTTTAACAATGTTATTAACACTTCTTAAAGTTAGCTGCTACAATTAAACACACGAAATGACAAACTTGTTAAACAAATGAATTTTGTTCAAATATCCGCGCCTACCTTGATTAAATTACAAATTTGTTAATATTTACTTTATCTTAAGGATTTTGATATAAGAGTGTATAAGACTTTTTGTTAAGAAGTTATTTCTCTTTCATTTAAATTAAAAATATACAGGGTGTTCCATTTAAAAAGAAAGTATTTTGATCAATATCTCGAAACAGCTATGTTCAATTATTTTTTTGCACTGTCCATGGTAATCAGCTGTAAAAACTAAGCTTCTTTGCGTATTTAACCAACCTCGTAGCTCCAATAATAACAAAGTTAGCAATGGTGCCGAGTTAATTCGAAACAGGCTGTATATCAGATATTTTTTAAAGGCCTGATACAAATTTTGGAAACCAACTCGACCTTGCTTCTCTTTCGCATTAACGGTAACCGACCTGCTGTCGATCTTGTCGCACGACTCGTTCGGCTTTTCAGGTCAGAAAATTTCAAGGGATCCTAGCTTTTTTAACACGTTGGCGAATACGTCCTTCAATCTAATAAATTTCAGAAAACCTCTATTTCTCCCTTAGTATTGGGTTTTTTCGCGATAAAAACTACCCTATGGCACGTACGTAAGAATTTCTCACCACACGACGACCCGCCCGCACCCCTAACACAAACCCCCTCGGATGCAAATCCCTATTAGCAATCGATTTGCACCTCTCAACTTTAACACAGAGATGGGCCAGACGGTTGTTAAGATTATTAAATTAAATCAAAATGAATATTTTTTTTATAAAAATTTGGATATTTTGCATCATAGATTAACCTTTACACGTCAATTTTCCCATAAATTATGTTTAAGAACTGTTATGCATAACAAAAACTTTTTACTTTTGTATTTATCAAACCAACATAATCATCCACCCAAATACAATTAATAAGTATTTATAAAAATTACTCACCTGGTCATCACTAAACGATGAAGTTGACTTCCGCAAATTTGTGCTTTTTCGTAATTCACCATTCGATTCCATATTACCCTTAGACGAAGATCGAATAGGATTTAAAGTAGGTTTATAACGTTCACTTAATGAGGTTTTGCGCATACGGTCAAAGAAAGGAACTGAACCATTTTTGGGTAATCCTTGCACATGCGTTGTAAAAGCTGGCTGACTAGCATTGCGTGGCATGTTCTTACCAGTATTTCCATCACCACTTTCATTATTTGAGTCACGTCTAATTCGTCCACCCTCTTGATTTCTTAGTTCACCTATTCGAGGATTCTTAAGATTTGCTTTTAATTGAGCTGCACTGTCAGTGCTTAAATCTGGAGAACTTCCATCAGGTACTTTTCCTTCGGCAATAGTCGGCAATGTTGGTACAGTTGGTATAGGGGTGATTGGAGTACCTGGTGCTAGTTGATCTAAGTTAAGACTAGAATGTACACCAGGATCTATATTAGCATGCTGCTTTAAACGTTTCTCCATGCTTCCATCTGGAAGCTGTACCATGAAATAGGAACCACCTATACTACCACGTTCTAATTGGAAGCGTCGCTCTTCTGCCATTCTTTGCAGAAGTGGCTTTACGTTTGACGATTTAGGATATTCTAAAGGCCTCATAAGTGCACCAAAAATAACACAGTTTAATATAAGACCGGCTAAAATTATGTTTGCACCTTTCCAACCATAAGATTCTAATAACATCGTTGCTAGTGGCGCAAATGCGAATGTGCCAACACCCGAACCGCAGACTGCAATACCTGTTGCTAGAGAACGTTTCGTTTCAAAATAGTAACCCACACAAACAACAGCTGGAAGATATATCATTCCGAATCCAATACCTCCCATAATTCCATACGTTATCATTAAAACATTTACTGTTGGACTGAATGTCGACAGTACAAAGGCAGCGGTTGATATTAAACTACCCGCTATACACACAGTTCTACATCCAAATTTATTGGTAAGTGCACTTACTAAAGGTCCAGCACTTAAGTACATACCCGATAATAATGAACCCACCCATGCAGTTTTGCCAGCAGGTTCTCCATAATAATTAACAAATTCTCCTAAAAATACACCAAACGTATATGCTATACCGTCAACGATCATGTTACAGAGGAAGGAAGCAAAACAGATAACCCAACCGTAACCACCATCTGGAGGTGGTGGAAGGTCATGATAATCACAGTAAGATACTCCATCTTCATCAACAGCTTCACCATCTTGTTCAGCTGTTAGTCTTGCTGCTTCTTCACAAGCTACTTCACTGTCAGTCTGAAACAAAATAGAAAAGGTCAAAACAGTAATAAAACTAGTGACAAAAATAAAATCTTAGTAAGTAGTTTGTTTATGCTTGTGTATTATTTTGTATAAAGTCTTTAAATATGTTGACACAAATTTTGCAGTTTAATATTTCTTTTATTAAGCTATTAACAGGAAATAGCATTAAATTAAGCGGTAAAAAATATAAAACACGTACAAATTACAAAAACAGCGATTGAAACACACCTTCGTCGAGCGATATCTATTGAATAATATAATAAATATACTAATTACATTTTACATGATTTCAAAACACACTTTCAAATATAAATACTATAAAAACGAAATATTTTGGTGATCACATATACTTTTAATAAATTAAAATATAGTCTATATGATTAATAGGTAACTCTATCTAAGTAGCAAAAGTATTCTTGCAAAACCAGTACAGTTCCATCAAAAAACATACGTAAACGTATCTTCAGTCTATTGATATAGTTAGAGAATATGAAGACTTAAAAATATGAACATATGCAAAAATAGTGGATGAAACAATACTCTAACTTTATTACTAAAATGAAAATATTTTAAATCAAATCGGAAATAAAACAACAGTATGCCGAGAATAGGACAGAACAATGCATTATCCGATTGCTATTCCTGAAAATGTCAGAATTGGGATGTTTAGTTATAACACCAAGCACTGTTCTATACATACCACAACGCCGTTTGGTCTACCTCTGACAGAATAATTACATTAAAACATAAATGAAGATGATTGATAGGTCCTTGCAGGTGATGAACTTGATTAACAGATACAACAGTTTGCATTTAAAAGCTTTACTTAGATTTCTTGGTCAAACATGTGCTACGTGCATGTGACGTAGCCTACAAAAAAACAAAAAAAAAAAGTATGGCCGGGCTCAATCGGCGAGGGGGCAGGGTATTATACAAAAAAAAAAATAATTAAGGAAGGCCTGAAATAAAAATAGAAACAAATATACACTCACGCATTTGTAAAACAAAATCAACCAAAAAAAGAAACCTATAATTAAACAAAATATGTACACAGTAACCCTAGCAAAAAAATACAAAACAAAAGATCATTTTTACATGGTGAGCTGCCGGTTTTAGGTTACTCCCTAAATTAAGGTTTAACCAAAAATAAAAAACTAAGCAAAAGTTCCCCTCTAAAACCAACAGCTTTAAATCAGTATAGTAAATCTACTAGGTTATCATAAAGTAAGGGATATATTTTAAATCATTACAACTTTTTAATAAATTAAGTTAGTAACATAAAATAAACGAAATCTAGTTGCTTAATGAATGGGATTTTACCGTATCTATGAGAAACAAAAGCTTTGTCATAACAATTGTTGACACTAGTGTCAAAACGAAATTATTCAATTTGAAGTTTTATTTTGAAATTAAAACTCAAGTAAACGTTGAGTTCAAACGACTCAACTGTAATAACATGGATTTACAAACAAGAATTGGTTTAGTTCAGTGCTATTATAAATCCGGCAGAAATTACACCGCTGGATTACGAAGATTTCGCACGAGAATGGGTTTGAGAGCGGGACCCTGTCAAATGAAAGCGTACGCAATTTGATACAAAATTTGAAAGAACAGGGTCTGTAACTGACTTACCAAGATCAGGAAGACCAATAATTAGTGATGTCCAAGTTGCAGAGGTTCTTCATGAAAATCAAGACATAGCCAGAAGCAATTCACTCGCAATCAGCAGTGCAAATGCGATATCCAAGCGATTGCAAATGCCGTATACCACGGTTTGGAAAATTTTATGCAAAATTCTAAACATGTATCCATATAAACTGAAAATGCTGTTTGAATTAAAGGACGCAGATTTGGATACTAGGTACGATTTTTCTTTGCGAGTAATGGTTCAGATGGAAATTGAACCCGAATGGTTATCCCGTATTTTATGGACAGATGAGGCACATTTTACTCTGAATGGTGGAGTCAATACTCAAAACTGTAGAATCTGGTCTGCAGAAAATCCGCAACAAATCGTTCAAAAAGGTCTTCATGACAAGAAAGTCAACGTTTGGTGCGGTTTTACAGCTGATTTTATTATTGGTCCGTATTTCTACGAGGAAATGCAGAATGGACAAGTCGTATCTGTAACTGTAAATGGTGAACGATACTTGCAAATGTTACAAAATTATGTTATTCCACAGCTGCAAAACGAGCACTACGGAATTGAAAACATCATTTTATGCAGGATGGAGCACCCCCGCACATTTTTCGACCAGTCAAAGAATTGTTAACCAACGTTTTTCAAGATCGCGTGTTAAGCAGACATTTCGTAAATTCATGGTCACCAAGATCACCTGATCTAAACCCAGCGGATTACTGGCTGTGGGGTTATTTAAAAAGTTTAGTGTTTAGAAGACGACCAACTACGCTACAAGAATTGAAAGACAGTATTACGGAGCAAATTGGTACAATTCAACCAGAAATGTTACGAAATGCTGTGTACAATTTGGAGGTAAGGATGGTGATCTTACAACAACAAAATGGAGGTCATATTGAGCAATTGCCGTAACCTGTTTTGGGCATACTAAATCCCATTTCATAAGCAATTAGATTTCATTTATTTCTTGTTATTAACTTAATTTGTTAAAAAGTTATCATAATTTAAAATATATCCCTTACTTTATGATAACCTGATATAACGAAATCTATACATAAGAATGGCAACAACATTTTCAACGGTGTCAGCAAGTCGTTAACTGATTTTCACTTCCTCAATTAGTATATTTTTTTAGTTGTGTGAAACCGAACAGTAATGCCTCACTATAACGGCAATAAATACCAAAAATAGTTCTCAGTATAACGGCAATAAATCCCAAAATAGTTCACTAATTTTTGTATAGAAGAATTACATTTGGAAATGCATGTACTTGCATAGCCAACTCCCAATCGATATGGCCTCAACGTAATTAGGGAAGACAAAAAAACAACACTCACCCTAGAGTTGCTGACGTCGAGGTTGAGTCAGTAGCTGGTCCACAGAAACTACACCCATAAAGAACGCTTTTGGCCTCCCCTTACAACCAGGGACGACCCCTTATCGTGACTTTAAGGCCACCAGAAGAAAGCTAGAGCAATTACAAGTAACGATTAATTTATTGTAGTCGAAACGTACCATTTTATAAAAACCCTAAATACTCACTACGCTACAGGGCGTGCTCGAAGTGTTTATAACGAACAAAACGAAGAAAATCAGAATAGGATGTTGTCGTCTTGTAAGTTGAAAGACAAGTAAATATTCATTTCGTCTAACCAAGAACCAGAGCTCACAGTAATATCGTTGTTAAGGATTCAAAACTGGAAAACCCGAGTTTATTGAAATAATACGTAGCTCTAATTCGACGAATTCTTTCAATGGGAAACACATAAAAATTAATTATCGAATACTTGGAACAACGTTATCGCCTATCTAATTATGGCGTAAATTTTACGTTAAGGAATTCTGAGAAAGAGTATTTATTATTAAGTAGCGGAAGGGTTTAACAATACAAATCGAATTTATACAACAGATAAATGAATTAACAACGGACAGGGTTATTTTAAATTTACAGAATTAATTTTCGTTGTAAAAGCAAAAGGGGGTTAAGTTGAAAATGATTAGAATTAAATTACGCTGAAAATAAACATAACACATGGATCACATTTGTATGCTCAGAATCTATAAAAATCCCTTCATTATGGAGATACTAGTATTAATATATAAACCTTGATAATATTGATGGTACTTAAAAATGTATGCTTTGCTTTGTATCTGTATATGTTACATACATCTGAAATTATCGAGACAAAATAAACTTAAAATATTTATTAGCTGCATACAGTGAAAAATGACCATAATGTAAATTACGTTAGTTGCAATAGTAGGAAAACATGTGCACTATCAAACTAAATATTTCTTCAGATATCAGATATGATGTGAAACACTTGTGTCATACTACAAAGGTCAAATGTTTTGGAACTGATCATAATTATAAAAGACAGCGTACCACCATGTATTTTTAGACCAATAAAATAAATAATAGCAAAAAACTTTATGGACAAGTGCAGCATTTTGCATTATTTCCTCTGTGTCCGACTGGCTCACTTACCCGATTATAATCCCCTTGATAAAGGCATACTTAGGCATAAAATAAAGTTTAAAGAACTAATAAAAGAAATATTACCGACCCAACTTGTGGTATTTCATAAAAAAACTTAGAAAATGCCATTTACAACATTATTCTGTATTTATATGAAAGTCGCTATATTCAACACTTGGTTTAAAGAAATCTCCAATCTACACGCAAGCCTTAAACACATTTAGAGACTCAATAACCATTTTACAGAAATCACCCAACTGGATGACATTACGAAGCTACATACAGTTCATGACCTTTAGTAGGCTCAATCATTTAGATGTATCCAACCGTTTTGATTTGTTGATCTTACAGAGGACACACTTATAAATGAGGTTTGGCATATTAAATCGAATACTGCTGGTTTTGATAAAATTTCAACATCTGTTTCTTCAAATTTGCCATTTACCTGTTGCATCGCTCATATTAATTATTAATGGTTCGTTTAAGTCGGGTTGTTTTCCTTTGTTATGGAAGCATGTGCTTGTTAGACCGCTACCTAAAAATTCAATATCAGTGATTACCGGCAAATAAGCATCCTACAAGTGCTATTAAAATCTATAGAATATTTAGTTTTAGATCAAATGTTGAACTTTCTGCATGAAACCTTCTTGACCGATATCAATCGAGATTTTGTGTTAATCATTGTGTACAGCTATTTTGGAAGTAACTGAAGAAGTAACGCTTGCTATGGATACACAACAAATTATAATATTCATTCTCCTATATTTCAGATCACCCTTTAAAGCATTGATTTTGATATTCTTTTAATAAAATTTATATACCGTTGTAATTTTACTAAGCGATCATTGAGGTGGTTTAGGTCATATCTCAATGAATGTACACAGCAACCAGTTAACCACAACACATTATCTGTTTCATACAGATAAAGAAAGATGTGGGCTGTGGGACTTTCGGGGAAAAGTGTAGGTTAGTTTACAATAGAAAACAACGGAGGTATGTGTTCAACCAGTTCTAGAACTGAAGACCTAATGATGATTACACTTAAGCGACTTAAGCGCTTTTTTCCACTTAAACTAAAACGGATGCTAGTTCAAGCAAGTATACTACTCAATTTCGACTATCGTGACTCAATCTACACAAACTTATGTTGAAATCTTCATATGCATTTACAGCACATACAAAATACATGTGTTCGTTATATTTTTTATTTAAAATATTATATCAGAGTTAGCATTTTCTACTCTCTATTAAATTGGCTTACGCTTGAAAGGGGGTTAATTTCATTTAGCTATTTTTTTTCAAACTACTAATGCAAAAATTGCCATCATATATATCATTGCAGTTTTCCCAACTTTTATGCCGACCAACAATACCAGACAAGTGAATATATTATACATTCCCACTCACCATTCCCAAATGTACCACTCCTCATTACTTGTTATAAGCTCACTTCTCTGGAAGTCCATCCTGCAAAATATTAGAAACACCCACATAAAAACCAGATTTCATGAACTATTGTATGACCATCTCATCAAAGACACTTAAATAAGTTCATGAATTTGCTGTGACTCTATGGTCTACCTCGTTTCTGCTTGATGTAAATGTGTGCACGAGTGTGAGTGTGTCTGTAGTATAGTTTGTTTGTGCATGTATAATGATTTCTTTATTGCTCATGTCTATTGTAGTGTTAATGTAACCTTTACAATCATATATCATAATGTATCTGTCGACTCCTATACGGAAATATCGTTTAATCTTTTTTGTCTAAAGACACTTTGTCTAATGAACACTTGGTCTAATAGACATTTGGTCTAACCAACACTTAAAACGGACATTTGGTCTAATGAACATTTTATCTAATGGGCATTTGGTCTAAACTTGGTCTAATGGAAGTCTCATATAAAAACAAAATATAAAATGCGAAAAAAGGAAAATATAAGGTAAAAGAATATAAAAATATTGTATGTATGTGGTATACTTTTTATTAATATAAAAAATAAATTAATAACCTTTTGAATAATATATTTTTGTTTTGACATATTGTTACGTAACACAAAGATATCACGGAAGTGACCGGGCTCAATCGGAGATTAGGGGGGGTTTTAGAAAGCAGACTGACATATAATGTATGCGGCTGTAAGAAATTAGTAACAGTACCTGTAATTAAAAAAAAAAAAGGTAAGCAAACCTGGAAAAAAAAGAATAAGTATAGCAACAATGAAAAGTCTAAATTATTCAGTACTTTGTAGAATGTAAAAAAAAGAAACTGTTTGAATAATCTATATAATATAACAACGGTAAAAGAAATACAGAAAAATGTTTAGTACAAAGTGAGGTAATATTGGGGAGTAGCAGAAACGTCTCCTCACACACCAATTAAACATAAATCAGACAAAATGTTGACAAAAGATAAATAGATAAGACACAATTGGTATGAGTAATTCAATAGTATTGATTTTTCTTTCTTTCTTTTTTTTTTGTTTTTATGTTTTAAAATAGCATACAAGTCTATTGTAAAAGGTATCAGAACGACAAAGATATGGTAAAGCAACGGATAAATATTTACAGTAATAACCAGTAGGAAATAGTTCAACTTACAAAAGTCCTTCAGCAACGCTTCCTTGCAACGGAAGGGTGGGATTCAACGATGTCCTGCACTAACGAAGCACTTCACTCTTGACTGTGAGGGTGTTGATGGAACTTAGCACACGTTACACCAATCACTAATCACTGGTGTTAGCAGCAGACATTATCACGCCGATGGAACCAGGTAGCATTAATAAATTTCTTGTTAATTCTATTTCCTGAGACAATAATTCCGAAATATTTTGTAACACACATTGTAAGGAAAAATAGTAATAAGAATTTAGAATCACGGGCTTTCGAGGCACGATGTAATGCATGTCATCTGATAAGTTCTTGCATTAAACTAACAGTAACGTGAGGTGTTTTATTTGCTACATATGGTAACAAAGAAAAATCTAATGCTTTTGAATAACGAAACTCACGCAAGCCATGATCTATTTTAGATTCTTTGTTGTTCGAAAATTCAGAAACTACAGTATCACTGTATTTAAATAATCCAAAGTGTGCACTACTCTCATAAAAAAAAGGGACCACGAAACTAGATCGCACACACAGTTCAAATATAAAAAGACAAATCAACAAAAAAAACACAATCAGCAAAGCAACGCGTAATCACTAAGTCAATGTTCCGTAAAACACGTGCGGTCGAGTAAGACAAGTTCTATCACTTTTATTTCCAACAGAAAAGCAACAAAAAAACAATTAGTAAAGTAACGCGTAAGCAATAAAACCGTCTGTCAATGACCTTAAAACCCGTGCGGTCGAATAAACACATTCTACAGTTAAAATACAACTTTTATTTCACAAGAAAAACAACTAAAATCGTGCCGTGTTTGTTCAGTAACAATATTAATTCTCACTATTTTTAAAGCAAAAGGAACAGTATTTTTAACGTACTTAATAGATAGGAACACAGAACAGAACTCCACAATTCGTCGCTATTATAACCGCTTATCGACTATTATCTACTTCGCTAATAACATAAGGAACATCTAAAACGTGAATGTAACAATCGTATCTAATAATTAATTACAGGCTGTTTATCGTTTTCGATAAGTTGGAATTTATTTATTAATGAAAATCAATCTTCAAATTATCTACTTTTAAAATTAATACACGCGAGTTAAATTGCATACAATATGAAAACTATTCGAAAGTATTTACTTTATACAAACAGCGATTGAAAGGAAACGATGCAATCCACTCATTATAATACGACGCATTCGCCTAAGGAGTTAATAAATATAAAATATAGAAATAGTAGTTACAGAAAAGCGTAAGATGTTAAGCTCTAAAAATGCACGTTACAATATATTTCTAACCTGATCTAAATCTTTTTTAAAAGCAAAGCTAAAATTACAGTACATCAATAATATTAAATTAATATTATATTATTTAGCAAAGGTACTACATTTATACTTCCGTACTAACTGCATTTTATTTAAATATAATATAATTATACTTGCTTCGTCTGCATAAAATTTGTATGTATAGGAATGTAAGGTATAAATGATCAATGGTCTCTGCGGCCCGGCCGGATAAATATTCATATTCATATATAGTACTATGTAAAAAAATCTGAGTTTCTTGATGCTACTTTATTATCTAAATTAATATATATTTGTATAAAATAAAGAAAATATGTTAAATCAGTTAATATGCTTTGAAGGACATTAACTTTTCAAAAGTCATTATGAATATTGAGCTCGATAAATTACGAATATTTTAAAATAACACTTTATTACAAAAAAGCAAATAATTATACATTTGGAGGCACGACTTATTAAAATTATTGAAGAATATGGGAATCAACCATTAATCGGCTATCTGTCAGCTATTTCTCACAACGTTTCCTTTCATCAATAACTTTTCTTTTTCTCTTTATTTTTGATCTTTTTTATATTGCAATTAAAATACCAATAAAAAACCTTTTTTGTATTATCATTTTTAATCCTTTATTTTTGTTTTCCTTTATCTCATTTAACCCACCCTGGGACGAAGATTATGCAACATTTTATCTATTTTAATAATTATAAATTTTGCAAAATCTTATATGAACACCTGCACGTGGTCGTTCTACACGTCAACTAATATTTATAACTTATAATTTAATATATGTGCAATTTTAGAATATGTAAGAATATTTTTATTAGAAAATATTAGTTGATGACTGAATCTCAATTTAATGTATTAAATACCAAACAATATTAAAATATTAATTATTTTCTTTGTTTCTCCCGGATCGTGAATTACGACACCAGGAAAGATGTATACATACTAGAATATTCATGACTCAATTAGATAGTTATTCTTCAATAAGCTAATACTATACATTTAAATTGTCCATTAGATAAAGTTTAGACAAACTGTCCATTAGACCAAATGTTTGTTAAACCAAATGTCTGTTGAACAAAATGTCCATTAGACAAAATGTTTATTAGACCAAGTGTACATTATACCAAATGTCCTTAGACAAAGTATCTTTAGACTAAGTGTTTTTAGACGAAAGTTCCGTGAATCTTGTAAACTATAAGTTAGATGTAAGACAAGACCTTTTGGTCCTATTTTCACTTATCGCTTGCATTCTATTAATTGATTCTGAACAATAATAAAGTGAAGAAACGAAAAACAAGCATTCAATATTAATTTAAAAAATACTAAATACAACTTTTAAAAATAAAATTAAAAAAAGCATTTTTATAATATCCTCTACATGTTTCTGAATTTTTAAATGCTATTGAAAAATGTAAAGTTATATTGATTGAAAGATTTCTGTAAATGTTGTACGATACTTGTGTTGTTTTTTTCATTTAATCAGTTACCAACAGAAATTTAGCAATTCATGAACAGTACTGATACACACTATACCTTTACTGACTTGCCGTGAATAGAATAGTATTATAAAAATAAAATCAAGAGTTATTAGCAAACGTTATATAGTAACTGTGGTTTGAATATTTCCCAATATACTTAAACATTATTTTTTATTTAGTTTATTTATTTCTTGGGTAACCATAAGAAATGCTTGATAATGCTTGAAACCACTTGTGATAGCACAAATGATAACAAATGATTACACAAATGAAACATTATTAAGCTTATGATATCTACAATTCAGTATTCAAATACTTTATAAAACTGTTTGATGAGAATGTTAACCTAATTAAAAGAATCTTTTTTGAAAAGTGACTGGTTGACTACTAAAATTCCGTCAAATTTCTCCACTATAAAATTTTGTCTGCACTTAATACAAGTGATAACTACAAACCAAATTCAAATTATGACCTTTGGAAGCAAAAAATGTAACTCTGTTGCAGCATAACAGTGAAAATTTCACTACTATATTGTCTTTATTGAAACATTAGCTATTTCGTCTTTTACAATTGTTCTAAATAAAATGTTTTTAAAATTTCCCATGTTTATGAATATTTTAAACTTGTGTCTTTTACATATTTATAGAAAATTGTAATTTTTAACAATATTCCAGTTAATAAGTAAATTGTTTTTTAATAATATACAGTTACTGTTTTATTTAGAGTTTTATTTTTTAAAAGCTTTATAATAAGTAGTTTTGTTCAACACTAAAATAAGGTACCAACCGATGGTCAGTTTAGCATGGGTTATTTCATTTTTTTCGCACACACACAATTACATTAAATAAATATAATATATGAGATGAGATACTGAAAAAATAGCATTTCTATAAACATTTCATTAATATAACTCTTGTCACATTTATGAATAAATGCTAATTAAATATCAGCTGCATATAAATTCGACAAGACACATCTATCTACTGTTTCTTAAATATTACATATTAAATAGGTCCTTTAAAAAAAAAATATGAGTACATCAATTTTTAAAATCTGCCTTTTTGGCGATACACCTTATATGCTATTATGTATAGAAAATTTACTGCAGCAAGTAAATAGTCTTAGATAACACCTATAAGAATTGTAACAATTTTTTTGTCTGTAACGAAAAAACTGCTAGTTGAAACAACTTAAAAGTATAAAAACAAGAAAGATGGAAAAACAATTGAAAAATTCGTCAAGAATATTTATTGAAAATTCTCAATTTTTAATAATTCCTTGGTCCCATATGGAAAACAACATGCGAGTTGTTATTTTCTAATTTGGTTCAAGTACAAGGTTATGTTTAACATTTTGTACCCACAATCATAGAGAAAACAATTCAGCTGTTTTGGAACCTGGTTTGTAGTCATAAATAGCAATTTAATCTTCCAAAAGCCCGTATAAACACCTTATTGTTCAAGAAATACCGCACGGTTTTCAACTTGTTTTATACACACGTCACGTGGGCATTAAACATTTGTTCTGATAAGACTTCCCCCGGTTGAACTGCCTTGGTACGTAATTTTCTTAATCCGCTCATTCCACATCATCTCCAAGTCAAACAGGTTGGAAAGTCATCGATGGTAAAAAAATGTAAGTGCCGTAATCGATTTTTATTACAGCACAAACAACCAGTAAGGTCGACAACCACAAAGCGACTATAGTGACAACAACCATCATGCAAAAACCAGACAATAGACGATAAACTCTTAAACCAGTTGCTAGTTCACATGTACCCTTTAGTCGATCAACATTCTTGAGAATATGTACTACATAAGTCTGAGGCCATCACCAGCTGGGACCTGTACCTAACCAGCTAAAGGTAGCCACCAACAGCCATTGGTTAAGGGTGAGTGATTTTTGCTGGATTCTAAAAGGCTCTGTGACTTGTTTTTGCAACCCTCCTTTTTTCAAAACGGCTATGTCTCAAGCCACCCAGAAAAATTTTAATCGTTCCAGTCTGTAAGACCCGGCACCCCACTGTCACAAATGATGATCTTATGTTGACTATTTTTTTAATTTAGAGTATACTTTTTCTTGAAAGTAATATTTGCTTTAAATCTAGTATGTTTGGAATTTTTAATAATAACAATTGTAAAATAGTTTGAATTACAGTTTTGCTTAAGTTTGTACGTGATTATCAAATCTAAAGCTCGTTTAAATCATGCGACAAAAATGTTGTTTAACTAGTAATTTTTTGAAGATCGCTAACACATGAATTTATTTAATTTTTTATTGGATAAAAGTTATTTGTATATAACAGATACTTTTTGATTTTAATATGTTCCATTATCTAAAAAATGATAAATTACAAAATTTTAAATGATCCACTCCGATAGGGTTTCTGTATCTACCATAGAAATACCCTTTTTAATGCTTGATAGATACAGTGGCGTGCAACTTCATGTTATTTAGTTTTCCGTTTCACAAAGAATATTTCAACCCTGCCCTTTTCATGATCTCCCATGAGATAAAAGCCAAGCCAGCCGCCGGCACAGCAAGTTTTTATAGTTCCATCTCATATGCGTAAAAAGCTTGTCCATTTAAATTCCGAATTAAAAATCGAAATTTGCTACATTAATGCCCAACACTTTGGGGGCTCGAAATGAGTAATCACTTATGTACACCATTTATATAAAAATAAATTTGCTACATTGGCACCGCATCGTGGGGCTGAAAAAACTGCTACAGAATAGTAGTGTTCTCTAAATATTCTTTAAATATTGAATATGGTGTTGCATACAGTTCAGTCCACAAAATCAAGTACATATTTTATTGAGGAGCTTGGTAAATACCTTGTCCAAAATTCTGTAATTCAGACCATTGTTGACCTCGATCGTAAACAACAAAGTAAATGTTGCCAAAACTCAGTAAAAGGACTGAATTACTATTGTCTACATGTACAAATTGGTAATTTCATTAGATACCACCAAATTTTAATTAGCTTTTTTGAGAGCAGTCCCAGTTGGAAAGTATAGAGCTTTTAGAGAACAAAATCAGCAGGTTCCAAGTTGCTACGTACAGTCTTGGTCCCAGAAAAACTCAGTGAAATATCCTGCTAAAAATTCTGTTTCGAGAAAGTACCGAATACCTCTACTGGACTAAGTAACAGAAATAAATGCTTGCCGACTAACTCAATGGGACAGGTGGTGTAAGTGTTTAAAGAAGATCCTGGAATGCTGTCGTGTATAGAAATATATGTTAATCCGGAAGTATCTTGAACACCATCTAATCTCGAAACAGCTCCAGAAAGCACAACAAGAGGATGCCAAAACCTACGATCAGGAAAGTGATTCTGGCCCAAAATTCACTCGAGTACAATAATGCTAAAAACCATCTAAAATAAACATTATGATAACGACAGTAACACCTACCTGGAAACTGCTAGATGAAAGAAAAGTTTCCAAAATTAAATATTAAATTAATTGAATATTAATCACGTCTCTAGGTAATTGTAATGTAATTTATTACAACAAATCTGAAACTATCGCCTTCACATTAGTTGTGAAAAACACCAACATAGGACGATTTGTTTTCATTACAAGTACATATAAATATTATTAAAGGAAAAAAAACCAAATATATCACGAAATTACTATCCAAATTCTTAACCTAATCACAAGAAAATAATGTGGGAACGTTTATCAGTTCAGGCGATTAATTAAAAATTATTGATTACTTGCAGTCTGTTCGATACTTATTCTTCAAGTTATTCTTCAAATTACATGTAGTTTCGTTAGATGAGAAATATGAAGTATTCTATAAAAAATTGATATTCCCTTGTTACGTTATACCTTGCAGATAAAGAAGAGAGCAACAAAAGCAACATAATTAGTCCGCACCATTTACCATAACAAAAAAAGAAAAATTCCGTGCCAACTAGTCATAGAGGGAGGGTTCGTAAAAAAAGAAAAAAAAGGAGAAAAACCTTAAAACCAATTCGCCCCGTAGATTTTTCACAGTTCAAGTTGAAGTTTGACATATTTTTTATGTTCGAAAATTCATCTTAATGCTCAACATTTTTAATTATAATACTTGCGGTTGATTCAGTCTTCAATGCCGTCTCCGTTAAACAAATTTATACAAAAAAATCACAACACCTTCATTCATTGTTATAAAATAAATTTCATGTATATAAATGTAAACAAAATAATCACTTTCTTGCCATAGTAATAATCCACCATTTTAAACATTGTTCTTCACTTTATATTCTGTCTGTTATTGTAGGATTAAAACTACTTGGTAAAACTGGCCATCATGTCATATCTCACTTGAACTTGTTGTTATGTTTTTAACACCAAACAAACACTTGTTTATCGAACTATCACTAAAATTGTTGGTGTCGCATAAGATAAACAAACGGTTGAGAAAAATACAAATCTTGGTTTTAAAAGTAAATGATAACTTTAACTAAAAAAGCCCAAATTCTATCTCTCCTCCAACAAATGTCACCACATAAATTAGTACATATTTAAATTACACCCAAAACCAAATTTCATTTTATGCCACAAACTGTTTTTAAAATCCAACACTATATGAATGTCAGGAAAACCATTTCATTCTCGAAGCATAATTAAGCTTTCGTGTAAGATAAGGAACCAGAGCATCAACAGGTGAACTTGTATAAGCAACAGAAGGTTGCCTATGTATGCGGATGGAATTTAGAGAAATATAGCAAACGTGAATTAACTGATTGACACTGAATGATATTTTTAAAGTAGTGAGGCATTAAATTGTTTTAATAAGAAATCCAACGTAACACTCTTCATAAAACAGTTCGGAATACCTTTCGCAGAATTTGGAAAGATGAATTAAGACTGCAAATTGAAATTACTTGCGTTGTTTTTCACTATCTATGCCAATTTGATTTAATTCAGTTCAAGATTTTTGGAACTGAGACTATAACCTAGAATAATTGTAAATGAATGAACATGCCTAATTAATGGCATTAACTGATAAACGTACCCACAGTACGTTCATGTGATTAGGTTAAGAATTTGGATAGTAATTTTGTGAAATATTTGGCAGTTACTTTGCGTTTAATACTATTTATACAAAATTTTAATGAAATCATAATTGTATAATAGTCTTATATTGATGTTTTCACAACTAATGTGAAGGTGATAGTTCCAGTTTTGTTCTAATAAATTACATTGCAATTACCTAGAGGTTAATTTACATTTACGTTTGGAAACCTTTCGTTTAGCTAGCAGTTTTCAAGTAGATATATTGGTGTTTTTATTATAACGTTTTTTTTAAGGATGGTATTTAGCACTAGTGTACTCTATTAGTTCTTATATGAATTTAGGCCAGAATCACTTTCTTGGTCTCAGGTTTTGGCATCTTCTTGTTATTCTTACTGGAGCTTTTCCTAGAATCCCTGTACTTTAGGTGGTGTCCAAGATACTTCTCGATTAAGACACATTTCACACACGATAGCATTCTCGGAACCTATTCACAGACTTCACCACTCGTTCCACTGAGTTAGGTGGTAATCATTTTTGTTATACAGTCGAGGATTTTGGTACTTTCTAGAAATAGAATTTTTAGCAGGATACTTTTCCTGTAGGTTGCTAGCTAGATTTTCTGAGGCTAAAACTGTATATAACAATTGGCTCGCCAACATGAGGGCTTTGTTTGTCGCAGGGCTTCTTTGTTAGTTATCTAAATTGTTTATTCATTTGTATCATTTGCAGATGTTAGAATTTTTGGAAACTACATATTTATAAACATACATATCGAATATTTTAATTTAGAATAATTTTGGTTACTGGTATGTAGAAACATTAATTTTTAGTAGTAATGATAAAATTATTATTGAATTTTGAGATGCAATTTTTTGAAATTAGTAGTAACTGATTTCTAATGAAGTATAAGATTTTTGTTGAAAGAATTAAAATATGAATTACAAATTCTCATCTAAAGTATTGATAATTTGAACGTATTACAGTTGAGAAAGGCTCTCCAGGCAATAACAAATAAAGATTTTGACGACGATTACGAATGTCCAATTGAATTTAAGAATGATGTTTTAGCAATTAAAGATTTGTTGGGGATTTTAGAAGATATTTTAGAAAATCTGAACGAACATAATATTGACTTGAATAAAAATTAAAACAAAATTTGCACACACCTTGAATAGATTAAATAATTTATTGCCGGTTGACGCTAAAGATGAAAGTGAAAAAGATGACTTACAAGAACAGTTATTTAAATTTACCGATTCTTATAAACACGTTCAATAAAAAATTTTAGTTATCAAAATTTACATTTTATAAAAAGAAAATTCCTCATTTAGATACAACTTTTGAGGAACAACTTAATATAGAACCTTCTATTAGTACAATGAACAAACAACCACCGATAAAAATACAAAAGTTAGATACAGTTACACCAATTGTAAATTTACCAGTTAGTAATAACTCCAGAAAAATACTTTTAACATTCTCAATTTAATAATTCATTAATTTATAGTCACTCCAGTGGCTAAATTGAATTTGAAATTTTCAGGGACTACATAAGTAGATGCTTTCCTAGAACATATAGCTTAACATGGGTATTTATGTGACAGTAATGCTGAATATATTTAAAAGAAATTCAGAACCATTATCGCTTGAAAAGCAATTGAAAATTTTAAGAAAAAATATTTTAGTCTTTTACCAATCTCAGCTTAGCTGATAGAAATAAATTCAATTTGAAAATTAATTAAGCTAGGTAAACAATTAGAGGAACATAAAGATTTTATAGAAAATTATATTTCTTAAAGGAAATAACCTAACCCTATTGGTGGGATTTACCAATACAGAAACTATTAAAATGAAATATGATTATAAATATCTCAAAGTGAGTCTGCCAGTGCTCTCCTCGATCTAAAATAAATTGCGACTGAAGTAAACTGTACAATACTAGTCGATGGAACTCACGTCTGAAGTATTAACCCAAGAAAGCATTTCATAGTAATAAAAAGTAGCATGTTTGTAAGGTACTTGAGCAAAACATCTTATTGGTGAAGTTACTGTTTCGGACCTTGTTTCCCTTTAAAAGAACAATTAAGACACTATCTTTTGTTTACTCTAATTATACTCACATTTATCAATTGCAATATAAATATAACACAAATACCTGCATAACAGTCACTACATTTTCCTAGAATAATGGAAAATATTTTACTTAGCCAAAACAAATGTCTTTGGATGTTATTGCGTTAACATACCTTCAACTCTCTAATCAAATATCGGGTCTATTTAAGGAATCACCATCATTCTTTTATAATACGAAATTATAACCATTATGTTATTTTAGTTATAGAAGTAGTAGGAGAATAAGGATATCTGTGGAAAACAAAAAATAGGAGAAATAGAAGGGCATGATACGTACTAACGCATTTTTGGGAAAAAATGCGGAATATATCACAAGCAGAGATAGGGAAGAAAAAGGTAGAGATAGACCTAGATCAGATTATAGCATGCAGATAGTGAAAGATGCAGACTGTAGAAATTTCAGGGAAATGTGTAGGTAAGCTCAAAATAAGAAACAATGAGGGTACGCGTCTAACCAGTTCCAAGACTGAAGACCTAATGATGATGATATTTTGCACCTATTGAGTAGTTAGTCCTACGTCCTCGTGGAAACTTCAAAGGTCTTTAAGATATATTTACACTTCAACGAATTCCTATGAAGGAATCAGTAAATCACACCTGCTCTCTACACGACCTATACTTTAGCTAACTATAGAAAGAATTCAAGGAAACAAACTCCTTTCAGCTTAATGGTATTCCTTTTTTTACATGACATTTTAGATCTGCTATTTTGAATTATCTACATGCAAAATTATATTACTTGGTAGTAAATTGTGAAATTTTTTACCAATTAAAAGACGGCATATGATGAGATTTGGTGCCAAAAATTCAGTCAATAGAATAATAAAATAATAACATAATTGCTTAGGGAATTACAACATAAAAGTACTACACAAGATAAATGAATGACTTAACCTTTTAGAATACTAATGGATAGGCCGAATTTAAACATATTGCAGAATTAGTAAGTAATAAGTATTTATAATTCTCCAAATACAGACGCTATCAACTAAAATTAGATTTCGAATTTAACATTTCATAGCATTACAATAATTTTGAAACAAACCTCATTAATCCCAAAAATATTTCTATAACATTAGACTGAGTTGTCACATCTTCCCGGTTCCAATTCTAATACACCACAAAATTTAATGCAATTTATTACTTTGCTTACAATTTTTTACTTTTTATATATTTTACAGTGACGTTTAAACCCAAAAATATGTAAAACTTGATATTTTCTTTTTACTTGGTTTGTTGTGTATGTTGTACACCATACTTTGAATGCAAGAACATTTTGTATCACTATGTATTTTTTGACAAACGCCTCTACTTTTCTATCTCCAAATAACAGCAGCGATATTGGTACATTATAACCGACTTTTATATACATTGGCTTAAATAGAGATTTTAAAACAAAATACAAGCTCCTGGTCATTAATTTTAAGTAGCAGAATTTTGTTTTAGAGTTGCTTAGAGGAAATTTTTGAAAAACAATTCTGAACACGTCCACTTTCAAATCGAATAAAATCATCAAACAAGAAATCCCGTACGTTGTCGAAATCTGTTAAAAATATGAAATAAAACGCAATAAGTAAGTATTGGTCACTGAAAACCATTATTAAGGTTATTAAAAACTTTTATTCTTACAATTTTGCTGGTTTTTTGAGGTTATTGTGCAAAATGGCATGAAATAATGTAAAGCACAGTAAAATATTTTTGTTATGAAGCTTTAAATAGGATGTGGAACATACATAAAAGTATGTCCTTATAAGTTTTAATTTGCACGTAGAAAAGTCTTGTGGAAAGTATTTTAAAGTGATACGAAAGTCGTATTAATTAGGTAGAAAACTTGCACTTCACTTTTGTACAATAACTAATGTATATATACCATTTTAAGTATGTGTTACTTGACTTCACGTAAATAGGACAAAATGGCCCAAAATTAGGAAAGTGTACAGTGCACACAAAATGTTCAATTTAGAAAATCACAAAGCAGAAAATATTCATATTCACTCGATAGCCATGCACGAACTACTTTTATAAATAAAAAGAAGATATAAAACTAATCACAAATTTGATATGTTATCTACGTCTTGCAGATGTGTAATATTCTTAATTTATAAAAGTTTACTACATAACAGGCAATAAAATCTCATGACATAGAATTATTTCCTAAAGATATTGTCATTTATAAAAATCGACCACGTACTTTATATTAAATGCTAAACTGCAAAGTAAACAAAGAAAGAAAATGGAGAAAACATGTACCCATAAAATAACAAGGTATGTAATAAGTATTTAAAATAAATTAATCTTGAAAGATTTTATAGAAACTAACTACTCAGGTAGAGCAAAACGTGACTAGTTGTTTTCTGCAGGAAATTAACTTGACCATATTGCATATGCTTGTCCAGTATTTATGACCATTTGTTTATGAAAGATAAACTTTGAATGTGAACAAATAATGGAATTAATAAAACACAGAAAATGAAACTTAAATTATAAGCCTTTCTTAAACTTTAAAAAATGTATTTACATACAATTTTAATATGAGTATGCTTAAAAACTATTTAAATAACACCAAAAGACATCTAAAAAATAGGCCACTTCCACTACGTAAAACAATTTTGAGATTTAAGACACCGAAAACCTTTTAACATATATAGTAAAGCCACTATGATAATCTAATTTTTAAGCAAATGTAAGGAAACGTCAACTTAACTAATAAAATCAAACAAATTATGATGTAATTGAAATGCATAAATTATAATTATCCAATGGTACAATTCTCGAAATTGATGACAGCATGACTTGCCACAACAGGCTGTCCCAAGGTTTATCATGGAATAAAATATAATACATTATTGCACTAAACATTTTTCAAGATGTTGCTTCAATGTTTGTAATTTCCTTTTTATTGATTGCAAAATGCTTTTAATCGTAACAAGTTACAGACAAAAAATCCTTAATTATTATAACGACAGATGTATTTCATAATTTTATACAAGCACTACAGCTTTAATCACAAAGTTAACACTTAAATGAAGAATTTTGGTACAACCTTACAATAAGTTACATTATTGTTTGGTAGGTTGTAAGTAGAAAACTTTTAGTATACATACACGTTTCGGTTTAAATGCAGCATGCAAATCAGCACCAAGATCCAAATGGAGAGTGGTTTTGTCGTAGGCTCAAGTTATTGTGCTTCCTTTCATGTACTATTGGTCAATTTATTGATATTGTTTACATTTTCATTCACTACCATTTTAGAAATGCTGTATAAATCTATTTTATCGGTTACATATTGTGTTGGGTTTTATTTTTGATCTCAGTATCAAATTACTTTTACTTGAGCTATAGTTAAAGTTAAACTATAGAGAGTCGCAATTTCTTTACAGGCATTACTTCTTTATTTTCATTTTCAATGTATACAAAGACGATGATACTTTATTGCATGCTTCCTTTTTGACAAATAGCTTTGTACTAGTTTAGAGAACTCACATTCAAATAATGAACTTAGACTTGTTCATGATAAATTGTATAAATACACTATAATCTATAAATTAATTATGCTGTTTTGCATGACTGGATCTAAATAAATTATTTGTAATATATACAACAGTTATGCAACAACGATATGGTCAATCTAGGTCAAGTTATACAGAAATTATCATTGCCGTAAAGTAGAAAGAAAGGGAATTAAATAGCTATAACTTTCAAACATCAATATATTGAGTTAGATCTACTCAAAGTTAATATTCAAATTACACTTGCTATTTTCTAAAATAATTTCTTTAAGTTGTAGGAACGAAGTTTATTCACAAGATAATATAAATCATATCTCTATATTGCAATTATATAACAAAAAACCTGACAACCGGTGTTCATTTTTACAACATAACCTAGCAACTGACACTTATTTATCTAAACTTAATTTCTTATCACACCGTTCCTGTGCTTTTTATAAATATATTCCTGACTGCAAATAGTAGTAGCACATTAATTCTTTGTAAGTTTTATTTACTGTACTATTTAAATTTAGTTTATAAAGAAATTATATATTTATACATACATAGATATGTATATATTATACCTTTTGGATAATTGTTGCACAAGGCAAGTTAATTAATACTAAAATATTACTGAATAAGATCAAATAATAACTTAGACTTTTATACAAAGCCCAAATGATCATTTCAAATCAAGCTAGTAATTGAAAGATGGAAAATATGAGACCCCGGAAGGATTCGAAACCAGTATCTTAGCTTTTCGCAGCCCATGTGTTTTTCAATTATGCCACCGAAATGGGTGATTACAATTGGAAAATTACACAGATCAATCTAACTTTCAATTACGTGTGTACAGTTTAAGATGCAGTATATGGGGATCTTGAATCATGTAGAAGATATGATCTTGGTTAAATGAGATGAAAGTAGCACAATAAGAAGGGTGTCTCAGATCAGATTAAAATTTCAAAATTTTTCATAGGTTACTAGCTATAAACAAAAAATATATAGTTGCCGATTTCTTTATCTGCTCGTAGTTAGGTTGACAAAAAAATAAAATCCTCAAATTTTGCACATCGTGGTAATTTACCATTGTAAACTTAGATTTTTGCCTAGGTACATAAATTTTGCATGACGATGTTCGACTTTTTATTTTTTAGTAGCCGTCATATTGGAATTTAACATTTTTGAAATGTTAACAAAAAAATCCATTCCAAGGAGTATAACATTGCTACGTTTAATCAAAATGTTAAACATCACGAAACTATGTTTTGGTCGTAGTATATGATATTTGAACCTTGACGCACTGAAGTACCACTCAGATATAAACTTCTAGTTCGTAAAATGATTGATAAAGAAGATGGTAAAGGCAGTTACTTGTTAAAGTTATGTAAAATAATATTTCAGAGAAAATGAAGTTTTAAGATTTCAAATTGGGTGCTGGTGATTTCGTAAAGTAAATTTGAAAAGTATGTTCCAATGAAGTGAACTGCTGTTGCTTGTATATCATAAAATTTTGTTTAAATATTTAAAAGGAAACTTCACTGCCATGTGAATATGTATGTAAAGCTAAAATTTGAAGTCACTTAGTACGGTTTTATTAGATTTAAGTTAGTTATAAGATGTAGAAATTTTATTTACTTTTCAGTATATAGTTGTAAGTCCATTATATCATTGAAATTCACTTCTTGCAACATTGTAGACATCCAACTCATCTAAAAAGAAATTATTTAACGTGTTGTTAGGATTAAAATATTAAAATATCAATCAAAATTTATAAATTTACGGCCAATGACATTTGTGTATTAGTTTACTCCAAATTAGAATTTGACAAGAGCAATAGGATCTGTTAATAAAAAGATGGATCATAGAATGTTAGTGGGAAGAGAATTGCAAAGAGTAGGCTGGTTTAATGTTTTATATAGCTATTTACCGGGAAATGAAAAAAAAGGGGGAGATACTGATGTTTTATAATTGAGAGAAGGTGAAAATTTTGAGGTTTTTGAATTGAAAAGATAGATTTGTTTTTAAAGTAGAAAAATTAGTCTTGTCGTGAACTACAAAGTTTGAAATTGGAGTTTAATATTGAAAGAAAATAGATGTGAATTAATTGAATCCAAAAGTTTTATTTAGTAGTGGTGAAATTAAGGAAGTATACAATAAAGAATAATAGTTACCTTCAACGACAATTGTAATGAGAAACTTACAAAAGGTGGATCCATATAAAATGCATCGTAAGAAAAGGATTAACCAAAGTTGTACAAACGAGTGCCGAAGTGGTGCTATAAGAAATGCTTGAATGGCTGAACCTTCAGTGTCGAGCACGGTGTTGATTTCACGGAGCTAAGATTCCTGATAAGATCAACGGCGATAAGTATAAGTGTATCTAAAGATTTTTGGCTTACTTAAACTCTAAAAATAAAAGACGTAAATTCTGTAATACACAATTTTAAAACGTATTTATCTACAGGTACTAAGAACCCGCATCTGGTTCGAGTCGTCGCTGTAGGCAGTGGAGCTTCATTGTTCAGCAGCAAGACGTTTAATTGGGATTCAGGTATTAGTTTTATCAGTGTCATATTTTAAACACTTAACCCGTTATACTCGATTGAAATCTTAATTTATTAACCAATATAAACTGTTTACTGTGCGTATTTTTCAAGTAATTGTTTACACTGTCACATTTGAAATAGCTTATGTGGAATTAACTAGAGGTCATTTGACTGGCAGTGTCACGTACATCTGTATACAGTCCAAAACTCACGCTGTATGCAGATATTGATTTATTCACAAAATTAACCTGAGATAAGAGATTCATTGTTCGAGGCGCAGATCAGTTAAAAAACCCAATAGAGAAGTTAGTAATTTCTTAATTAAAAAAAATTCATACATACTTGCTATTCATTATAAAATTTCATATATATTAAGCGTACGCGCAAAACAGGGCTAGAAAAGAAATTATAGGGGAATTTGGTGCATTGTAAATTTGCCCATACAATATAATATATATATATATATATATATATATATATATATATTGCTACGATATCGCCCTTCGTTAGTTGTACAACGATCAATTGCCTACTGATCGCCACCTCTCTGTGCCTTTAAAATAATTTAAAATTAACACAATTAAATTTATGCCTCAACTAGCTCAGTGATACAACGCACAGAGTGAACAACGATATAACAGAGAATTTTCACTCACTCCTCTCCAACACTCAATATCTCCACATAAGACAAACTAAATTCACCTAAATAAATTTACTATTTACAAATATGCGCCTGTTTTTAATATCATTTACTTTTTATAGAACTTTTAAATCAAATTTTAAATAAATATTCTTATCAAATTTGCTCTTTACGAATATTATAGCTTTTACACCTTTTCTAGCAATTAAAACCAGCAAAAAATATTGTATTTTACCACGAATAGTTTCGTTGAACATTCAAAGAAATATCCCCTTTCTTTTTAAACGTACCTTTACGTACTAATCAATTTTGTTGACCTTTTACACAAAATATTTAAATTACATGCATCTTTTAAGCTCACTTTTGAATACACATACTATAAATTACAAAAATAGCTTTGACCTTGTACCTCTCCTGTTTTTCTTGTTGGAGCTTCCTGGTCCAAATCGGTCGTTCGTTTAGCAGCTTAACGTCTTGATCCAATACTTTGAAATATTTAACAGCAACTCAGAGTCGTTTGCCCAATAATTTGAAGTATTAACCTTAGAGTTTAATCCAGTAGCTCCGTCTTTTATACCAGTAACTTAAAATATTTACGTCGTGATTCTAATTATTACTTGGATACATTACTTGAATATATTACTTGGATATTATTAACGTCATGATCTGAATTATTACTTGGAATATTATTTGAATGTGTTACTTGGAGTATTATTTAGATTTACTTGGAGCCCTTAAATTAATAAATTGCAAAGATTTTATTTATATTAATTAATTCTAGACTTACGATTGTCTCAACGCAGAATTTTATATGCACTTATTTCAACGCACTTTACTGTTTCACTTAAAATTACTGATTTATGTTACTTTCAATTTGACGTTCACTAAATTTACGTAATAATCTTCTTTCAACTATTACAGTCATCGATTATGGAATGAATGTCGTTTATCTGGTCAGGTTAGTTTTATAGACAAATTCCATCCCGATGTTGCCCGCGCTCTCATTGATTGACAGCCCGCTATCGGTTGTTTGTTCGTGGAAACGCGTTTTAATTATATGTTATATCTGCAACCTGTTGGGTTTTCTGAAATATTGCATATTATATATGTTCGAATTTGCACGTAGATCAAAACTTTGTAATGGGATTCATTAATAAATAGCATATCATGTGCGCTTTAAGCTGTACGTAGCCCAATGTCTCTAATATCTTTATTTACATATGCTTGTTTTACCAAATCTGGCATTTTATATATGTTGAAACTTGCACATACTCCTTCGCTTCTAATATGCTTGTTTTAAATGTTTGCTTATACAAAATTACATGTGTTTATTGACTTGTTCACGCGACTGCGTTTAGATTGAAAGAGATTTCATTTCACGGTTATTTTTCTGCAAATCAGTTAAATTTTGATTTGATTTTAAGCTTAAAATGTCTTAAATGTTCTAAAAATGATTGGATTGCTTCTGCAATTATTTATTTTAATAAATGTGGTGAATTTACTACTGAATGAGCCATCTTTAATTAATTGTAGCTTGTTATTGCTTTTATACAAGGTGCTTTGTATTTGCTTTTTGCATAATGAATGAATTGTGTACATTTTATGATTTAAATGTTTGGTTTTTGTGATTTTTATGATATTTACATGAAGTTTTCTCCCTTGTGCCCTTATATGAGATTAAAAAACCGTATTGTCATAGCAATATTATATATCATCATCGACAGGTCTTCAGTCCTCGAACTGGTTAGATGCGTACCCTCATTGTTTCCTATTCTGAACTAACCTACACATTTCCCTGAAATTTGCACAGTCTGCATCTATCACTATCTGCATGCAAAAGTCTGATCTAGGCCTTCCTCTACCACTTTTTTTCCTATCTGCTTGTAATATATCCCACACTATTCCCCAAAAATGCTTAAGAGCATGTTTTACCCTTCTATTTCTCCATTTGTTTTTGTTTTCCACATATGCTTACAACAATTTTCCCCTTGTTTCTATAGTTGTTGTCTTCGAACATAGCCGATGCTCTTTCTAGTGAGATGCAGTTAGGTTCGCCTTCTATTGTTAAATAAATATAAACCCTATTTCCCCGATATTCAGTGGTATGTGAAGGGGATTAAGCAGCCTGTGGCTACTAAGATCCCTCAACACTCGAACATTTACTGAATTAATAGTTTTCCAGTAAATGCTTTCGCACAATTAAAATTAGTTGAGAATACTGCAAAACCAATACCTATCGTGGCTTATAATAATTATCAGGTTTAAGTACAATTATTTTTTTCATCATTAGGTTTCACTCTTGGAACTGGTTGGATGCGTACCTACATTGATTTCTATGCTGAGCTAGCCTATACATTTCCCTGAAATTCCCACAGCCTACATCTTTCACTATCTGTGTGCAGTAGTCTAACCTAAGTCTGCATCTTCTCTTTTTTCCTATCTCTGCTTCTAATATATTCCGCACTATTCACTCATGCCTGAGTATGTGGCCTATCATTCTATCTCTCTTATTTTTTACTGTTTTCCACATATTTCTTTCTTCCCCTGCCATTTCTAGCACTTCTTTGTTCTTAACTTTGTCTGTCCATGATATCTTCATCATACGTCTATAGCATCACATTTCAAAGGCTTCTATATTTTTTCTGTCCACTTCTCCTACTGTCCAAGTTTCACAGCCCTACAGTGCTGTGCTACACACATGTTTTAAGCAATCTCTTCCTTGTTTCTACGTATGTTGTCTTTGAACACAGTAGTTGCTTTTTCTTGTTAAATGTAGCACGACCTTGTGCTAATCTTTGCTTTATATCTTTTGCGCTCTTCCCATCTCGCGTTATTTGGCTAGCAGAAATCCTTAACCTCCTGTTAATTTCTCATTACCTATTTATATTTTTGTTTATAATATATTTTCCCCTCCTTTGCATACTAGTCCTTTCGTTTTATTTTTGTTAATTTTCATACCGTATCTCTGTGTTAAAACTGTTTCTATTTCATTGGGAGTAACTTCTAACTCTTCCTTGCTAGATGCTAATACCACTATATCATCTGAAAATCTAAGTATATTAATCTTTTGTCCCTGCATAACAATTCAAAATGTCTTCCTGCATTTGACAGTATTCATTGCCTCTTTGATGTACAAGTTAAAAATTAATGGGGATAGGGCACATACCTGTCTCACACCTTTCCTAATATTTACTTCTCTACGTTCCTGCTCTAATTCTATTACTGCTATTTGCTCTTTGTAGAAGCTATGTATTATTCGTCTATCCCTAAAACTCATTCCAATCTTTTTGACTATTTGGAACATTTTTTTCCATTTTCCATTGTCTAATGCTTTTTCAGATCTACAAACCCTATATACACGCTTTCCCCTTTTTCTATTGTTTTCTCCACTATCACCCTCAGAGCTAAAATAACCTCCTGTGTTCCCATGTTTCGCCTAAACCCAAATTGATCTTCTCCTAGTACTTCTTCAACCCATTTTTCCATCTGCCTTTGTACAATTCTAGTTAATATTTTTGACACGTGTGCTGTGAAACTTATTGTTTGAAAATTTTCACATCCATCCACACCTCTCTTTTTTGGTATATTGACTATGATGATATGTTTGAAATCTTTGGGTATCTCGTCTGTTTCGGCACTTTACCATTTTTCAATCCCTTTAATGCGCTCATTAAAACTCATCTCTAAGTATAAGATATCCCAAGTCATCCTTTTCAATGTCGGATTGCTGTTCTAATGCTGTTGGTTCCTCTCTTGCATATAAATTCCCTAGATATTCCTGCCATCTAACCACTTTTATGTACATTTTCTATAATGACGTTTCCTCTCGTGTCCCATATATTTTTGCTATACGGTTTTATATTCCTAAAATTCATTCTCATTAGTTTGTATGCTTCGTCTGTCTTTCCTATTTCCATCTTAGTTTGTACTTCTTTGCACTTTTCATTAATCCATTGTTCTTTAGCTTTCTTGCATTTGCGAATAATTACCCATTTTATGGCTTTGTATTCTGTTTTCCTGTTTCGTCTGATCTATTTTTGTATTTTCATCTTTCTTCTATTAAATTCAGGATATCCTTAGTTATCCATGGTTTCTTATTTTCTTTTTGTGTATACCCCAGAATATCTCTGGCCGCCATGTCTAAGCTGGCTTTAATGTTATTCCATTCTTTTTTTACTTCCTTAGTATCAGAAATTTTCCTGATATCTTTCAGCAATTTATTCAATTTTTTTTTTCAAATTGTTTGTGGATATCTTTATCTTTTAGTTTCTCAAAGTTAAAGTGCATTTTTCCATTTCTTTTTTCAAATTTTTAAATTTAAGAGCGGCCTTCATAATTACGATGTTGTGGTCAGTTCTGCTTCTGGGTAGCTTCTACAGTCTTCTACTTGATTCTTAAACCGTTGTCTAACAAGAATGTAATTTATTTGATATCTTCCTATATCTCCTGGCATCTTCCACGTATATCGTCTTCTAGCATGATGTTGAAATAATGTATTTGTGAAGATTTAATTGTTCTTGTCGCAAAATTTTACCAGCGTATTTCCCCTGTCGTGCCTAAACCAAGTAATTTTATTACAGCTGCTTCACTACCCTCACCTACCACTGCATTAAAATCAGCCATAATTATTAAATTTTTATGACCTTTTACGTATATTAGTATGTCTTTGATATCTTTGTAGATCGCCTCTATCTCTTCCTCACTGTAGCTAGAGGTGGACATGTATACTTGTATTATTACTGTATTTACCGGTTTATATTCTAATCTAACCATGAGTAATCTTTCTTTACCTGTGTCATATATATAGCTTACAAGTTGAAATAGACGTTTTGTTACTGCTTGTCCGACAGCCTTTAGAGTTTCTGCTTGTACCTTAAGTGTACCTGGCACCTTACCATTTTTCAGACCCTTTAATGCTCTCGCAGGATAGGATATCCCACGTCTTTTACATGTCTTAGTATATCTTCAATATCTTTGTAGATCACTTCTACCTCTTCGTGACTGTAGCTAGAGGTGCTACAGAGATAAAATAAAAAAATTAGAAGTTTAATTGCAAGTTTCTACCATATTATTGAATAAAACCAAATAATAGATGTTTTTTTTATAGTACCAGAATGATTGATAATCAAAAACATTGTGTGAATTATGTGGTGTAACCTTTATAGAGTTTAGACTCAAAATAAAGCCTAAAGTGTCTACAAAATCTAAATCTAGTAAGTACATATTTTAAATAACAACTTTACTATAATATGTTGATGCATAAAGTTTGACAGAAAAGGAATCTCACTAGTAGATGTTATTGATTTAATAGCAAGCTATTAATTTAATTAGATGTTATTTGAATATTCCGTACAGTTACACTTTAAAACTTCTATGTTAATTGAATTGTTTATTTAGATAATTTGAATGATTAGCTCGACATAACACACGTGGATAAATTAACACAAATTTACTAATCTCTACACAAACAAAATACATTTTTTTTTATCTCAAAACACGTTTAATTTTTATATAAATAATTCATCTTAAAAATTCAAAATAAAACAGTTGTAAATATAGAAAACTTATTATGAAGTATTTCTTACAGGTAAAATTTGTATTTAAAAGTGGAGATAGAAAAGGAAAAAGATTTATGACCATATTATGATCGTGAGGAAAGTGGTTAAACAAAATTCTAAAATTTGCAAAAGCCTTATAGCGTTGAAAAGAAAATAATCTACTTTGAAAAGAAATATCAAAATTGCAAATAATTAAATTATACTTTGTGGAACACATAAATGGGCAGTTTTGAATGGCAAATCATTAGCTACCCAAGAATAGTACCTTAAAATATGCACTCAGAATGTAGTACTAAATAAGAAACTTTCATGAAAAAGCTTGAGATACAGTAACAACAAAATTTTAATAAAGTTTTTCACGAATTCTTAAATATTATCTTAAGTATTCTCTCATAAATAATAGAGAGTTATTGCAAACTCATTCCATGCAGACTTTATTAAAATAATCTTCAAATAAAGTATCCTTTATTAAAAATTTGCATCCAATTTAAAGGAGTGTTATTGCAAGTGTTTTTTCCTTTACTCTTTATTTTGATATGTTTAGTATTCTATATCTATAGGTTATGTTTTAAAAATGAATAAAGAATTAATCTTTTTTGTGATAAGGTGACCTACAATACATGTTTAACTATATTGGAAAAAATCAAAAAAATTGTATTCACACAAAGATGAACCTTCTTTTATTATTTGAGTCTTTCATTTCCCACTTATTCGATAACATTTGTATGTGTTGTCAAAGTGTTTTCACGGAATACTCTTCGAGTTTACTTCAAGACACTGTTTTTTACTTCTTCCCAAGCATATAGCATATCTGTTTTTACACTTTACCTCTAGGAAAAACATTACAAAACAGCATTCTCGTATTTACAGCGTTGACGTTTTAAATCTTTTTCATGATATAAACTTGGACATTATATCTCTAAATTTAATTATAGAAACAACACTACAAACATTTAATTTCACAATAATTATACAGAAAGCAGACAATTAAATGTAAGTTTGTACCTTAGGCATTTGGTATTTGTCAAAATTAAAGCGCCTTAAATAAAAGCATTCCTTGTCTTTAAATTAAATAAAGGTGTCCTGTATTTTAATAATCCCTATAGTAGGGGATAAAGAATACTACTATAGTAAGCCTGCTTATCGTAAAAGGCGATTAAAAGGCGCAGTAAGGGGCAGCAGCCTTGCTGGCTAAAAGATATTGGAGGAGGGTCGGTTGGTCTCGGGCGATCCTCAATAATTTACAAGCTTGTTGGGGGTTGGCCGTGACGGATACGGCTTTTTGCTAAAATCTTTAAAAACTGCATTGTGAAAAGATATGGGAGCCTACCACAATATTTCCCAGGTATGCGTGACCTAAAACACGAAATACATATGATGGAGAGCTCACAAGTAAAATTCTTGTCCGGAGGTAAAATATTCCCTCATTCGGATCTCCGGGAGGGGGTACTTGGGGCTCGTCATCGTAAGAATATAAAACAACAGTTCGATTTAGTGATAGGGACTTAGAATGTAACGTCATTACTTAGAGTAGATAAGTTAACGAATTTATTAGTCGAAATGAGAAAGGAAAAGCTGGACATTTTAGGTATTAGTGAGGTGAGATGGCCAGATAGTAATGACTTTTGGAAAGATAATTATAGAATAATTACAACTTCTTCAACTAAGGGACAGGCAGGCGTAGGAATAGTGTTAGGTACAAGATTAGGGCATAAAGTTAAAGAGTACTTACAATTTAGTGATAGAATAATTATGGTTAGATTTAGTACAAAACCCACAGACACTGTTTTAGTTCAGGTTTACATGCCAACAACTCAGTACGAGGATGAGGAAGTAGACAAGGTATACGAGGATATAAATAGTATAGTGAGAAAAGTAAAAGGAGATGAGAATTTAATAGTTATGGACGATTTTAATGCGTCAGTGGGAGAAGGTAGTGAGGGAAAAATGGTAGGAAAATTTGGGTATGGCAGACGAAATGATAGAGGAGAAAGATTAGTTAAGTTTTGCCAGGAACATAGATTAGTAACTGTAAACACCCTATTCGAACAACATGTTAGGAGAAGATATACCTGGAAAGCGCCAGGTGATAGGGCTAGATACCAAATAGATTATATTTTAGTTAAACAAAGATTTAGAAATCAAGTTAAAAACTGTCGTAGTTATTCAGAGGCTGATGTAGATAGCGATCTTAACTTAGTAAAAATGAAGTGTAATCTAAAATTCAAAAAATTGGGAGAGGTTAAATGAGAGAGATAGGATCTAGGTAAGCTTAATGATAGTGAGGTAAAGGAGGAATATAAACAAGTATTAGATAATAAGATCAAAGAGATATCTATAGGAGGGAACGTAGAAAATAGATGGAAAGAAATAAAACTGACTGTACATGATACAGCAACACAAACTATAGGTAAGAAAAAAATAGAAGCGAGAAAACTGTGGGTACCAAAGGAGATATTAGATTTAATAGAGAATAGAAGAAAGCTTAAACCTTTCAGAGAAGTGGATAGTGAAAGTAAGCAAAAATATAATACAGTTAGAAATAAGATAGTACATGAGTGTAGAAAAGCTAGAAATAAATGGATGGAGGAGAATTGTAAGGGAATACAAGATGATTTGAGAGTAGGTAAGACAGACAGGGCTTACAGGGCAGTTAAAAAGTTTTTTGGGGAAGATAGGAAAAACTATAATGGTATTAGAGACGAGGATAATGAGCTTCTAATAAATAAAGTTGAGGTAGCAGATAGATGGAAAAGATATTTAGAAGATTTATATAAGGGAGACGATATGGATGAGTTAGAAAACGACCAAGAAGAGGATGTAGAAATAGGGTTCTCAATATTAAGAGAGGAATTTGATAGAGCTGTTCGGAATCTTAAAATAAATAAAGCGCAAGGGGATAGACGATATTCCAGGAATTAATAAAATATGCAAGTCAGAAAACTTTAGATAGATTATATGAACTAGTAAAAGTAATATATGACACAGGTGAGGTTCCAATAGATTTCGAAAAAAATATTATTATCCCAATCCCAAAAAAGTCAGGAGCTGATAGGTGTGAGAATTTTAGAACAGTTAGTTTAACTTCTCATGCTTCCAAAATACTAACAATAATAATTAAAAATAGAGTAGAAGCTTTGACTGAGAATTATTTAGGCGAAGACCAATATGGTTTTCGTAAAGACAGAGGGACTAGAGAACCGATACTAATGATTAGGGTAATTATCGAAAAAAGGTTACAAAAAATAAAAGACTCATTTCGCGTTTGTAGATTTAGAAAAAGCATTTGATAGGGTTAATTGGATTGTTATGTTCAGGGTTTTGCAAAAAATAGGAATCTCTCATAGGGATAGAAAAATTATTTACAGTCTATATAAAAACCAAAGCGTAGTAATTAGATTTGATGAAATAGAAAAGGAAGCTAAGATTAGAAATGGTGTTAGACAGGGTTGTATACTGTCTCCCTTGATTTTTAATGTTTATATTGAGGAAGCTTTAAACTTAGCTAGAGAGAGAAAAGAGATAGGTATTAGTGTACAGGGACAGAAAATAGACATGTTACCTTTTGCAGATGATATAGCCATTATAGCAGAGTCTAGAAAAGAGTTAGGAGAGTTTTTAAATATTTTAAATGAAATACTACAGAGTAAGTATAGTATGAGAATTAACTCAGTAAAGACAAAGATAATGACAAGTGAGTTACAGCCTAGTTCTAAACCAAAATTAAAAATAGGTAATACCGAGTTAGAGGAGGTAGATGAATTTTGCTATTTAGGTAGTATCATTACAAAGGACGGACTTATCGGAAGGGATATAGTAGCTAGAATAGCTCAAGCTAGAAAAATGTTTTTAAAAAAGAAGAACTTACTAATAGCTAATAGTATTAGTTTAGATAATAGAAAAAGTTTCTTAAAGTCGATCGTATGGAGCGTTCTACTATACGGTAGTGAGACTTGGACAATTAAAGAAGTAGATAAGAAAAGATAGAAGCTTTTGAAACTTGGTGTTATAGGAGAATGTTAAAGATTAGTTGGACAGATAGAGTAACAAACGAGGAAGTTTATAGAAGGATAGGTGAGGATACCTGTATGTGGAAACAATTGAAGGTCAGGAGAGATAGAATGATAGGGCACCAGTTAAGACATGAGGGACTATTTAGTAAAGTCTTAGATTATAGACTACCAAATAAAAATAGAGTAGGAAGGCCTAGACAAAGCTATATTAGTCAAATTATTAGAGATGTAGGTTGTGAAGGGTATGTAGACCTTTTTAGACTAGCTCAGAATAGAAAAGAATTTAGAGCTGCGTCAAACCGACTTTAAGTAAGTTCGAAAACAAAACAAAAAGAAAAATAAAAATCAGTTAACTAAATGTCACCAGGACATGACTCACAATTGGTTAACGGTCTGGCATGTTGGTAGCGTTTCGTTGCTTAAGCCTTACCATAACATAATTTAATAAACGTCACCATGGCATAACTCACAATTAGGTAGCGGTCTGGCATGTTGGCAGCGATTCGTTGCTTAAGCCTTACCATAACATATAATTTAACACTTTTCCTTTTTGAAGCGGATAACCAGGTTATATTTCATTTCCTTATAAATGGTAATCATGTAAACATGTTAGAGTTCTTTAACAACCATCAGGTTGCTAATATCTATGTAGAGCCAGCTAGATAGGAAAAAGATAGAAGGATATAGGAAGACCTAGACCAAACTATATTAGTCAAATTATTAGAAATTTAGGTTGTGAAGGGTATGTAGAGCTTTTTAGATTAGCACAGAATAGAAAAGAAGTTAGAGCTGCGTCAAACCGACCTTAAGTAAGGTCGATAACAAAATGATGATGATGTATTTTAATAAAGTACAAACATTGAAGGTGTGTTAATTGCGCATGTGTAAATGTCAAATAAGGGAAAAATTTATTAAAAAATTGGTAAATTGAACATTGTAATAACTCTCTAATAACATAAAAGTTATATTTAATAATATTGAATTACACCAGCTGGATACTGAGAAATGTCCTGACAGGTGCTCAATACACGACCCCATAGAGTCCTTAGTTACTATCCTGACAGGTGCTCAATACACAACCCCATAGAGTCCTTAGTTACTATATCTATATAAAAAGTGTGAAATATAAACATAGCATAGACTATATTGAAAAAGCCAAAAAAATAAAAAACCTAGACAAATGTGCTATCGTTTATGATATTAAAAGAATCGATATAAAATTAAAGAGTTTGGAAAAAATTTGAACATCAAGGGTAGCAAGCGAAAAGTGATCAATACTGACGTGTACCTCTTAATACAATTTTGTTCCGAAGCATAGTAAACACACTAATTAAAGCATATAATAATACAATCACAGAATTTATCATATATCAAAGATATGTATGTAAGTTTAACTAACACATTATCAGTTCTGTTTTAAATGTAATCTTTGAAGGAGTTTTCAAAATGAATTTTACAGTGGAAGAACAAATAAATATGATTTGGGTATTGAGAGCAAGTTTAAAAAATTTCCTACTTGCATCAAGAATATACCAAAAGAGATATCCTGTTAAATGACAACACACTACAATTAATAAACCTAAATGACACTTTACATGTAATAGTTATTTTTTTCAAAACCTTTCAAAGCATTGTTTTGTTAATGGCTATATAACTACCAGCCCGATTTGTATTCGTCAATAGGCTCTATTATTTTCATAGAGTTTGTTTACAGATACATCTTGTTTTATATATTGTTCTACACAATTTCTTATTGCGGACTGCAAATAACTTGTTATATATATATATATATATATATATATATATATATATATATATATATTGTAAGTTAATGACCTTGCTGTAGATTTATATATAAGGATTTGTGGGTTTCAGGTCTGCTGGATTAAAGAATACTTTTGTTTATCACCTAAATTTACGGATATATTTTTATCCTTTTTCAAAGGTGCTACAATAAGAAAACGCTATTACAATATTAATCATTAAAGTACCTACTAAATTGAGGTTACTAATAAATTGGTGTTGCATAAATATAAAAAGCAAGCGCAATTCTACAAACTAAAAACATTAAAAACATAAGTATAGCATTAAAAATTTCATTTTTCTGTATATAGTGACAATTTTTTGAAAGTTTGATTTTGTCTACAAAACTTTGTTTTCTAAGTATGTGCGAAAGGTGTTGCTAGATTTTTTAAGTAATAGGTATGTACGCGTATGTGAATGTATCAATGTCGATTACACCATTTGGTTGGCGTAGGATGTAATAAATATGATTATATTGGTATAGTACTTGTATTTGAATTATCATCAGACTGAAAAAGGATAAAAATATATCCGAAAATTTAGGTGATAAACAAGAGTATTCTTTAATCCAGCAGACCTGAAACCCACAAATCCTTATATATATATATATATATATATATATATATATATTGATGTGATAAGGTCATACAAGGTCAACGAGCACCATTTTCTGTAAATAAACAACCTAAAACCAAAGAAAAGCCAAAATTTTCTAATAATTTTCTACATCCTATATTATATTCTAGTAATACGATATGCTTAGTATAATTAATTTTAGTATATAGGTGAAATCCTTGAAAACTCAAAATCATTCCTTGATAATAAATCCAAATTATTAAAGTTTTAAATGCATATTATATAGGCTGAAAACCCCTTAATTCTACTTTAATCACGTTCTAAATAGTACGTAAGTAAAGAATACAAATCATTCCTTGAAAAAACCTGCGTTTCTAATTTAAAAAAATCTAAGACGCATGTACGCCTTACAACAAAACTTACGGAAATTTTATAAAAGGAAATTATATATTTTAAATTAAATAACTAGTACTTAAATGTTAAACAAAATCATTTTATTATTATAAATATAATTTAATAAATTTTATTATTTTAATCAAGTTTGAGTCGAACTACTTAATGATATAAGCTCCCAGCACCACTCAAACAAACAGAAAAATAGAGAATAATTAATTAAAATTGTTAACATATATTTTGTGATTAGTACCGGGTATTGTGATTCCTCCGAATAAGTCAGTTTGATGTACAGTTGGAATATCTTCAGCCGAATTAGAAATGATTGCTTCATAGTGATCTCCATGTATCACATCCCTGTCATTTCCAGCGCAATGAACTACAGCTAAAGGCTCGCGAACTTATTGATATTCTTTTGCACAAAAATTATATGATGTGATACTGAAGCCGAAATGATAATAAGAATCATTTGGATATCTATTAAAGTTTATATTAGTTTCTTCTGTTAACATTTCTCAAATAAATTCGATTATTTCCAAAACTAAATGAGATATCAAAAAGTGTATAGCATATTTGTAATCAGCGTAAAAAACTAAACAAGGCACATATATATATATATATATATATATATATATATATATATCATTTATTGTATCATTATGGGAATATGGCAACAGACAACGGCGGCGGCGACGACGTAGCGATTATATTAACCTAACTTACTTAGTAAGTTTGGTTGAAAAAAACCAAAGACATGATATACCATTTGTGTAACTTGATCAAAAGTATTAAATAACATTGCGCTTCTACAGAGAACATTATTGAAAGCACCCGCTTATATTCAAATTAAAAAGATAACTGTATCTTGCAGTAGTTTATTTATTTTTCATTTTTGGAGCTATTTCGACGTACTTCAAATACTCTTATTTAGTTCTGTACATTCAGAGTACTGTTCTGTCACTCAATAAATAATTTCAATACTAAGAACTGCAGTATTTTTACTATATGATGTACTGCAACGTGATGTTTTAACAACTGACCCTTAACCGTCTGCTTGATCCGCTTTTAATTGGTTACAGGGCCGAATCTTTGTGTTATGTTACGCATCTAGAATAATCTAGCGAACTCTAGACGTCGTTTCTATGTTCTCATTCGTTGAAAATATAAGGCCGTCCCTTACATCAGCATAGAAAAAAATCATGCAGAAATCTGTCATTTTAATAGCCTTAGGCTACTAATTAGTTCCATTTACCTACGCATTATCTTATCTTCAACATTTATTGCTGTAATTTGCCTTAATTGAATGGACGTTTAAGTTCCTTATTTTTACGACATTAAAATTTATGACTTCTAATTAGGACGATGTTATTTACCATTCTTCCATGCTATTACTGGATTTTTCTAGATCAATTCACTTTCCTTTTTTTTCGAGTATCGACTGATCTTTTCGATGAATACATCTAAATACCAACGCAATTATATATTAAATGCGCTTTTGTCAAAATACGACCAAATAAAATTAAATATTCTACAAGCGACCTTACATACATAAGGCTTTATAATCTTTTGAAAACAAGATCAAATGAAATCTTTAAAGCATTTACGCGTAATCTATAAATCAATGAGTACTTTTTGTATGACGCACTTTGAAAAAACATCCTTCTACCCGTGGTATATTGTGAATACCCTTATCTAAAACACTATTAAGAATGAAAGTAGTTCGTCATTAAAAAAAATTCCATCAATCAAGGGTCTTTTAAGCATTTATACACAATATACTGAGCGCTTCAATAAATAGACTTATCAAAAAATGAATATTTACATAATTTGAATCTTTTTCTTACATTTTTTTTATCTGCTCGGGTTTGCGGCGCTGTATCTGTACAAAATGATGCTAGATGACCTTTAGATGGACTCTAATCCTACCTGACTAGCTATACTTCTTTTTCTCATTTAGTGACTGTATTCACATTACCTGCTGCCTGTATGAACATATCTCCAAAAGTAATTGTATGTTTTATCCAATTGCTTACTTAAGCCTATGTGAAGTTGTTTTTGCTAATTTTAGCAGAGCTTATTCTCGTATTTTAAAAAAAGTATTATTCCGAAATTCTATTATTCTGTTTTGAGATTTAATAGAGCAGCTTTACTTTTGACTTTTATTTCTTAAATTATTATTACCTTAATCGTGGTACCTACTATTGACGTTTCGTCGAAGTCTTACATGTTCATCTTATGGTGGCTAATAATTTTATGAAAAGAAACCTTAAGAATCTACTCATTGAAATGTGTCCATGTGCTTTAATCGTTACCCTGAAACATACGCATACTTTATGGTTTAAACGATATTTATTTTACTTTTAAAATATTTTTACAAAATTGTACATTTAGTGTCTGTCAACAATCCATAGTGTCTCTTTCGCGTTTATTTCTATTCTTCGAATCACGCCTGCTCCTACCTCTGATGGTGTAATACCACGGCTACGCCGTATCCTGTTAAAATCGTTTCCAACCCAGGTTTCTCAAGTCACAGCATATTATTAAAAAATGTATACCTAAAATGTTTCGAAACTATATATTGGACTACTATTCAAAAGGTTACAGAAATATTGTTATAAGCCAAGTGACCTTGACAAAAAGTAGGCAAATTTCCAGATAAGAGTAAAACAAAAAATACATAGTGGGAAATTTATATAGAAACAAACTTAAACTCAACGTTCAATAGCGATTTAATTTTTGCTATGTCACTAACTGTCGTCACCAATCAATTGTTAAATTAGTGTTGGCAACAATTAAAAAATATTAGTTGGCTAGACAATGATTTACAAAAATAATACAAAGTAGCTAAGACAAAACTAGCGATTGTAACGAAATTGATAAAGTCAATAGTTACAATTTAAACTGGCGTACATAGTACTTGCGGTTGCATAAAACTCACGTTGTAGCAAAGTTACCAGATTATTAAAAATTAGGTCAGTTAAGATTCGACAAACTTCTCAAATCTGTTAAAATCATAGGATCCCCTGCAACTGCAGTTCCCACAGGTGAGTTTAAAATGCCCCAGCCGCTAAAATGCACCAGCCCCAGCGCAAAGAAAATAAAAGTCACTAGTACGAAAATTGCGAGTAGCTTTAGGGCGAGAAAATATTCGTCTTAATACAGTGTACGTACAATTTATTTTGTATTTTTCTTTACTTTTATTTTTAAGTGATAGTGAAAAACTTTCATAAAAACAATGTCTAACGACAGGTCAGATTTTACACAACGCAGTAGCTTGTCACCGAGTCACCAGTAGCAAGCGTCTGCAAACAGCGATCGTATGCTATGGCAACACTGACGATCAACACAAACGCGGTAGCTATCCGGAGATTGGAACTAATAGAACAGGATTAGACGAAATAACGATACAAAAGTAACGCACATAGAAAAACAGCAGCCCAGATGAAAAGTTACCGGAAAGAACGTTAATACAAGAAGTATATGACAAATAACTGGATACCATACACTATTTAGACAACAGGCTAGACCCTACAAACAAAGTACCAAAGGAAAGAAAGAAAATACCGAAAGAGAAAATTATAGAAATGGCATTTTTAATAGCACAAGTAACAGGCGAAAGAGACGCAGTGCAAAAAGAGAACAAACAGTGCAAGGCGGAAATAGAAAAACCAAAAACACAACTCGCACCTATACCATTCCCATCATTCGCAATAACGAAGAACACATAAGCGCAAAGATTAGGACCCAAACACGATGCAATAGAACGAGCAAGACAAACGACGAATAATGCATTATTTATAACCTCCAAAACCGGAGAGGACTAGAAAAAAATGGCCGAAATCTTTACAAGTACCAAAAAACTAGCAGAGCAGAAAATAAAAATGAAAAACATGCGCATAACAAGGTTTTGATATGAACCAAAAAAGTGCAACCCGTTAGTAGTCATTTATGACGTTCCAACTATACTCAAAGACGACAAAATACAAACAGCCATACACAGGCAAAACATAGAGAAAGTAATGCCGGTCGAAGAATTTCAAAGATAATTCACCCTGAGATTTAAAATCGGTTCCAAGGAAAACCACCCTCAGCATCGTGTAGCTTTAGCTAAGAAAAAATTACTGGCAAGTGGCAAAATATAATGGATATAGAGCATTAACGATAAAAAATTACTTGCAGGTACCACGATGTGCCAGATGCCAAGACCTGGAGCATGTGTCGAAACACTGCTCCAGAACCAAGGAAACTTGCACCTGCTGTAGAGATGAAAACGACAGAGACAGTAATCACAAAAACATCAACTGTATTAACAAAGAAGGGGCGATATCGTGCATTTCATGTCAAAGGAGAGGGAAAAACTGCATAGGAGACCAGAAAAGTTGACCGACATACAACGCGCTACTAGATAGACTAATACAATGCAATGATTATAGATAATACAACTACAACGCATCTAGAAATAGCGTAACAATTAACAAATCTAAACATAACGAATAACAAGCCAAAGAGGAAACCACTAACATAATAAAAACGTGACTTCTTACGAGCACAAAAATACAGAGCTTAACAAAGTATCTAAAACCCTCGAACATAGAAAAACACAAACCGAAATACAAATTCTAGCTTCCCAGGCCGAAAAACAAAAGAAAAAAAAAAAAATTAGGAGAATAATAAACATCCTAAAAGGAACACCAGAAGAAAAACAAACTAACGACACAAATGACAAACAACAAGACATAGTTCATGTTGAAATACAACAACAAACCGAAAACGAACCCCTACAACAAGGAACTTGTAACCCAGATAATAAATACAAACATATCGAAAATATAATGCAAATAATAACCCTCAATCTCAAAATGCCTTGTGACACGTAATCAGAACTGGACATTCGAATGGCAGGAAAATAACCTTCTCAACTATTAAAGCCGTGGACAAACGTAAATGAACCGACTAAATTACTACACACCGTTTTTAACAGATGGGACGAGACCTTGAACTTGGACGAAATTTCCAGCCAATTTGTAATGGCGCCTGGAAGAGTAACTGTCGATCTCATCAAACCCTGGTCTCAGGAACATCGATTATGAATCCTAGGCCATTAGACGATGTTCCGAGAAGCTCGAACATTAAATGTGCGCAAATTAATTTAGGCAAGGGCAAAGGGGACACAAACAATTTCGTTAAATTAATAAACGAAAGCAAACGACATCAAGCTCATACAGGAACCGAACCTATATAGCCACAAAATAACAGATTTTCAGAGGGGGTTAACGTCTTAAACGCGAACAGCAAACGACCGCGCAGCGGAATAATATTAAATAATGGGACGTGTGCCGGAATTATATTGAATAGTTTATGAATTGAATTTCTAACGACGGCCGAAATTACAACCGGATTAAATACGTTTTACGTGATTAGCGCGTATCTTCCGCCGGTCGACTCCCAATAAATCAAATTGAAGGAATTCTTCGTAAAATTGGCAGGAATAAAAATCTAATTATCGGGGAAGATTTTAATGCCAAATCGCCACTATGGGGTAGCCCTATAGAAGACGATAGGGGTTCCAAGGTTGCAGATCTTTTAATGGAATGGGATCTTAGTGTGATAAACACTAATGATTCACCTATGTTTGAGGGGCATAGAGGCAGCAGTTTTATTGATATTACTGCAGCCTCGCACGAAATGATAGAAGTCATTTGTCATTGGAAATTAAGGTCGGACGAGGAAACGCTTTCTGACCATAAATTAATAACATGGGACGTTGAAACCAAAACAAGCGCAAACGAGCAGCTAACTATATTTCCGCGGTTCTGTAATAAAAAAAAAATTGGGAGCGGTTTAAACGAAAATTTGGCGTTCAAAAACGAGCTATGTAACTGCCGAGAGGCAGACAAAATAGAAACACTCGCGGAAAATTTAAACGACGCAGTGGTAGACGCGTCGTCGTACTCCATGCCGCGAAAGAAAACATTTAAAGACAGCGTACCCTGGTGGATCCTGGAACTAACCACAAAGCGGGCAGAAACGCGTAACCTAAAGCGCCGCTATCAACGCGCCTCGGGAGATATAAGAGAACAACGGAGAATAGAATACACTCAAAGTTACCTCGACTATAAGATATTAATAGAAGAAACACGAACAAATAAATTCAAAGAATTCTGCACGCAAAACTCAGAGAAAGAACCTCGGAGAACCGCATACCGCGTAATAAGGGGTAAACAACAGAAAATCGCGCTCGGTAACATAAGAGAGACAAATGGCAAATTTACGGAAGGTTTTAAAACCACGGCAGAATATTTATTAGAGAAATTCTTCCCTTCGGATAATCCCGAGGAAGATGAGGGGTCGCACGATTTAGTACGTCAGGAATCTAGAGAGGCGCCAGGAACAGGTATTGATAAGGCAATCCTATTTCACAAGGTCGTCAGGGCTCTTAGGAGGATGAACCCTAAGAAGGCACCGGAGCATGACGGAATCACTTCAGACGCAGCTCTGGATGCGTGCTTGTTAGCCCCGTTTGTCTTTGCCGAGTTGTTTAATCTTTGTCTAGAAAGGGGCGTCTTTCCGCGTTGCTGGATAGTCCAGAACGTGAAATTCATACCTAAACCTAAAAAGGCAGATGCGTCAGACCCGGGCAGCTATTGTCCAATTAGCTTGCTACCGGTGCTGGGGAAAGCTTTGGATCGCGTTATGAATATCCGAGTTCAGCACTTAGTGCGTGACAGCGGCGGTTTTAATAACCGACAGTTCGGTTTAATGGAGAGAAAGTCGACTATCGACGCATTAGAGTTCTTTGTCGGGGAAATTAAACAGGTGAGAGATGCAAAGGAATATTGTGTCGTAGTTGCTTTGGACATTTCAGGAGCATTTGATGCTGCCTGGTGGCCATTGATTGTTTGCGAGTTAGATCGTAGGGGTTGGCCGCGAAACTTGATGTCTTTAGTCAAGAGTTATTTCTCAGGGCGATTAGAACAGGTTGAAATTCCGGGTGAAGTTTTGTCGCGCGAGGTAGAAAGGGGATGCCCGCAAGGGTCATGCTCTGGTCCCACATTTTGCATGTATGAGAGCATCTTTAGGGTCAAGTTGCCCACAGGATGCTCAATCGTTGGGTTTGCGGATGATACGCTTTTAATTGTCAGATCGCGATTGTTAATGGATAAAAGAAACAAAACCGAACGAGGCGCTTAATAAACTACACGAATGGTCGCAGGCGGTAAAATTAAATTTTAACACGGCGAAGTCAGAGGCGCTTTATTTCGGAAAGAGACCGGGACAGCGACCCCCTAGGCTAGAGCTAGGAGGGGGTAAAGATTGACGATAAGTTAAATTGGAAAGCTCACGTGCATAGTACGTTAAAGGTAAAGGCAGCGAAATATGAAACAAAATGATGGCGGTGGCGAAAATAAGCTAGGGTTTCGGGGGCGAATCGCTGAGGACGATTTATGCCAGAGCAATTGAGCCGGCAATGCTGTACGCAGCATCTGTATGGACGGAAGGTTGTAAAGTCCGGGAGATGCGTCAATTAACGACCGTACAACGAATAACCGCTGTAAAGGCGGCCAGAGCGTACAGGATCACCCCCACGGAGGCGGTCCTGGTGATCAGTAGGACTCTCCCTATCGATTATGTCGTTAGGGAGATTAGGGATAGGAGATTAATAGATATAGAGAAAGGGCGCGAAATACTCAAAAATATTAATCTCGGTAATAAGGAGGTTGTAAGAAAGACCGTTGCATCAGAGTTAGGGCACCCAGCTGATGTTAGAGGCATCGAGTTTATCGAAGGTGATAGAGATGCGACGGGTATTAGAATTTACACGGACGGTTTACGCATGGACGATGGGCAAGCAGGCGCGGCGTTTGTCGTGTTTAAGCAGGAAAGGGAGGTGTTTCGGTTTCAAACCAAACTCGCGGACTGGAGCACTATCTTCCAGTGTAAATTAGTAGCCATACGAGAGGCTATCGATTACGTAATAAACCACACGGGCAGAGACGAGTGATACATCATCAGGGACAGTAAATTAGCGCTGACAGCTTTAATAAACATGAACACCTCGACAGACCTCCAAGCGGACGTCTGAAAGGTAGCGCATTCGGCGCTCGAGTTTCGACGTTTAAAGTTCTGTTGGGTTAGGTCGCACGATGGCAACGTAGGCAATGATAAGGCTGATGAGTTAGCTAAAGAGGCAGCTACGGACGACTTCCGGATATCACATTCGTCGATACCGAGATTTCTAATTAAAAGAAGCGCGAAAACTCAACCCGACAATGGGAAGAGAGGTGGTACAACGCTGCCACAAGCAGGTCAACAGACAAATTCATTCCGAGTATTGTAGCTAGAGATAAGATCGAGGTAAAACTCGGTCATAACAGGCCACGGCGCCCTGAAAGCGTACTTACAAAGATTCGGTTTAACCGATAACGACCGCTGCGAATACGGTGAGGGCGCAGAAAGCACAGAGCACGTGCTCTTCGACTGCTCACTCGAGGTGGCAAGCCGAGGGTTAGCTGATATGAAATTAGCTATCGCAGGGTTAGCATGGCCAAAGAGCCTAGAGGAGGTCGGGGAAGAGGCTAACCAGAAGACGTTCTGAACAGTCTTCAAAGAATTTTTGGGAAGGTCGCGAGACTGGACGGTGATAACCGTGCGTAAATCGGAGGGTGGGGGGAGGATTGGTTAACTAGGATTTGACTTGGCAAGATAAATGAGCACGATTTAAAACCTGTTTAAAAAAAATTAAATGCAAAAACAAAAGCAAAAATCAATAATCAAAAGCTATTATGCACGACGAACCCCTCACCACTGAAACAATCACTGCCTCACCTTAAAGGCGCGCAATATCGGGAATAAATAATAACAAATGAACATAAACAAATTAAATCAGAAACCCTAATAAAACTAATCATTAAAATAAATAAAGATAATAAAATAAAGTGAAACCGCGCACCTCCCCCACCTCCCCGGACTTTTTAAGTGATAGTGATTGTGAACCCCCCAGAGCGTTTAGTGCATACCCACCAGGACTCTTTAACAGTGCATATTCAACTCCCCTTAAAAGTAAGATATCAATAGGTGTAAGAAGACGACCAGATATTTGGATGCTGGAGAAATTTAAATACGAGGTAGGAATCAAATTGTGGCGGCTGTACTCGCGTAAGCATTGACTTGTAGTAATAAGAAGATTTTGAAATAATTTAACGAGCACATTTTTTGTTTGTATTGGCGCTAGCCATCATAATGCTTATGCGAGTACAACTGATAATTTGGGTAATGCTTTTGCTAATTTATGCACTGTTACATGCTTTTGCTTATTTAGATGTTTATTTATTTTTTTTTTATATATTTATTTTATCCATTTCGAATGGACCTGCACCTTGCCGAAGTTCTAAATTACTAGAACAGGTGAAATGGCTTGCGTGTTCTAATGAGCTAAAGAGCCAAACTACAGGTTCAACCAAAGTAGTAGGGTCGTTAGTGAGGAACCAGACTAAGACAGGTCCCCGAAAGAGGGCAGCGGCTCTTTCGGTACTTAGATTGGCAGAGACCATAGGGGTCGGTATGGCAGTCTAAGACACACTACCGCGATGTGGAAGGCAACGGGAAACCACCACATTATCTCCCAAGTACACAGCGTACTTAAATTGTAACAAACATGATGGCATTCTCTGGGGTAAAAGATTCCGGAGTTAAAATAGTCCCCCATTCGGATCTCCGGGAGGGGACTACTTCGGAGGATGCGATCGGAAAGTTAAAAATAAGAGTAGGGAACATTCTGCGGGTCGGAGCGTGGAATGTTAGAAGTATGAAGCAAGTAGGTAAGCTAGAGAACCTAAAAATCGAAATGAATAGGTTATCACTAGACATAGTAGGGATCAGCGAAGTTCGGTGACCAGAGGCGGGGAATTTTTGGAGTGGAGACTTCAGGGTAATTCATACAGGAGCAGAGGACGGAAATTTGGGTGTGGGGATAGTTATGCAGAAAAAGATAGGATACTGTGTAGAAAATTACTTACAAAAGAACGAAAGAGTACTCATGGTTAGATTAGAATCTAAACCGGTAAACACAGTAATAATACAAGTATACAAGCTCACCTCTAGCTACAGTGACGAAGAGGTAGAAGCCATCTACAAAGATATCGAAGACATATTAAGATACGTAAAAGGACATGAAAATTTAATAATTACGGGGGATTTTAATGCTGTGGTAGGAGAGGGTAAGGAAGGAGCGGTAGTAGGTTTATTTGGTTTAGGCACGAGAAACGACAGGGGAAATAGGATGGTAGAATTTTGCGACAAGAACAATTTAATCATCACAAACACATTATTTCAACATCATGCTAGAAGACGATATACGTGGAAGATGCCAAGAGATATAGGAAGATATGAAATAGATTACATTCTTGTTAGACAACGGTTTAGGAATCAAGTAAAAGACTGTAGAAGCTACCCAGAAGCAGATATAGATACTGACCACAACATCGTAATTATGAAGGCCGCACTTAAATTTAAAAATCTGAAAAAAAGGAACGGAAAAAGGCACTTGGACTTAGAGAAACTAAAAGATAAAGATATTCAAGTAAGATTCGAAAAAAAGTCAAATGAATTGCTGAATGATATCGGGAAAATATCTGAAACTAAGGAAGTAGAAACAGAATGGAATAACATTAAATCCAGCCTAGACATGGCGGCCAGAGGTATTTTGAAGTATACACAAAAAGAAAATAAGAAACCATGGATAACAAAGGATATCGTGAATTTAATAGAAGAAAGACGAAAATACAAAAATAAATCAGACGAAACAGGAAAACAGAGATACAAAGCCATAAAATGGGAAATTATTCGAAAATGCAGGAAAGCTAAAGAACAATGGATTGATGAAAAATGCAAAGAAGTACAAACTAAGATGGAAATAGGAAAGACAGACGAAGCATACAAATTAATTAGAATGAATTTTAGGGATATAAAACCGTATAGCAAAAATATAAGGGACGCACAAGGAAACGTCATTATAGAAAACGTAGAGAAAGTGAGTAGATGGCAAGAATATATAGGAATTTATATGCAGGAGAGGAACTAACTGCATTAGAACAGGAATCAGACATTGAAAATGATGACTTGGGATATCCTATACTTCGAGACGAGTTTGAATTAGCATTAAAGAGTCTGAAAAATGGTAAGGCGCCGGGTACAGATAAGGTGCAAGCAGAAACTCTAAAAGCCGCTGGACAAGCAGTAACAGAACGTCTCTTCCAACTTGTAAGCTATATGTATGAGACAGGCGAGATACCCAAAGATTTCAAACGTAGCATCATAGTAACTATACCAAAAAAGAAAGGCGCGGATAGATGTGAAAATTTTCGAACAATAAGTTTGACAGCACACGTGTCAAAAATATTAACTAGAATTGTGCAAAGACGAATGGAAAAACGAGCTGAAGAAATACTAGGAGAAGACCAATTTGGGTTTAGGCGAAACAGGGGAACACGGGAGGCTATCTGAGCTCTGAGAGTGATAATGGAGAAAACAATAGAAAAAGGGGAAAGCATGTATATAGGATTTGTAGATCTGGAAAAAGCATTCGACAATGTAAATTGGAAAAAATGTTTGAAATACTCAAAAGATTGGAATGAGTTATAGGGATAGACGAATAGTACATAGCTTATACAAAGAGCAAACAGCAGTAATAGAATTAGAGCAGGAACGTAGAGAAGTAAACATTAGGAAAGGGGTGAGACAGGGATGTGCTCTATCCCCATTGATTTTTAACTTGTACATAGAAGAGGCAATGAATACTGTCAAATGCAGGAAGACATTTGGAATTACTATGCAGGGACAAAAAATTGATATGCTTAGATTTGCAGATGATATAGCAGTATTAGCGGCTAGCAAGGAAGAGTTAGAAGCTGCTCTTAATGAAATGGAAACGGTTCTAACCGAGAGATACGGTATGAAAATTAACAAAACTAAAACTAAAGTTCTAGTTTGCAAAGGTGGGGAAAATAAATCAAAAACAAGAATACAAGTATTTAACACGAACTTACAAGAGGTTAAGGATTTCTGCTACCTAGGAAGCCAAATAACGCAAGATGGGAAAAGCACAAAAGATATAAAACAAAGATTAGCACAAGGTCGTGCTACATTTAACAAAAAAAAAGAAACTACTGTACTCAAAGACCACAAACATAGAAACAAGGAAAAGATTGCTTAAAACATATGTGTGGAGCACAGCACTGTACGGATGTGAAGCCTGGACAGTAGGAGAAGCGGACAAGAAAAAGGTAGAAGCCTTTGAAATGTGGTGTTACAGGCGTATGATGAAGATATCATGGACAGACAAAGTTAAGAACGAAGAGGTACTAAAAATGGTAGGGGAAGAAAGAAATATGTGGAAAACGGTAAAAAATTGGAGAGATAGGATGATAGGTCACATACTACGGCATGAGGGAATAGTGCGGAATATATTAGAAGCAGAGATAGGAAAAAAGAGAAGAAGAGGCAGACCTAGATTAGACTACTGCACACAGATAGTAAAAGATGTAGGCTGTAGAGGTTTCAGGGAGATGTCTAGGCTAGCCCAGAATAGAAATCAATGGAGGTACGCATCCAACCAATCCCAAGATGGATAAACTAATGACGAAAAGATAACTGTGCTTAAACATGATGATTATTATAAGTAACTACAAGAATTGGTTGGGCAATATTCTCGAATAATGTTTAGTGTGTGAAAGGATTTACTGGAAAACCATTATTTCGGCAAATGTCTATGTGTTGGGGGATCTTGGTAGCCACAGGTTGCTTAACCTCCTTCACTGAATCTCGGTAAAATAGGGTATAAAATTAGAAAACAATAGAAAGGGAACGAGCTGAATACACATACTCCCTGAAAAGAAGAAAAAGAAGAAAACCACCAAAAACGCAAAATCAAAGAAGCTGCTTATATAACCCTACACAAAAAATAACTGAGTTGCAAACGAATCCGTGACTTTCAGTAAACAATGGATTCCATTACTAAAAGAAATAACAAATGAAAATCAAATGCCCACAATATCTAGGTAGCATTGCAAGTTTTTCCTGGGTTTTCCTTGCGATATTAACATGAAATACAGCCTACATACATGATTTCTATTTATACATAAAATAACTAATTACATAAAAATAAGCATATTAACAATCCTTGGAAAACAGTATTGGTATCTGACAAGTATAAATCCACAATAAGGTTACCTCAAAACCATATACAATCTCCGTTGAACAGTATTGGTATCTGACAAGTGTAAACCCGCCATAGGGTCGCCTCAGATCCATATACAATCTTCATAGAACAACATTGGTATCTGACAAGTGTAAACCCGCCATAGAGTCGCATCAGAACCATGTTAAAATATACCAAAGAGGTAACTTAAATCATAATGAATTTCCCCCCTCAAAATATATATAAAAAAAACGACTACTTAAGCCTTTCAATAATGCAATCGCACACTTCTTTAATAACCATCCTCTCAATTGTATAAATAGAAACATGTTAAAAAATGTTTTCCAATTCCAAGTTATTGAATTTATATAAAATTCACAAATAAAAATTAATCAGCTGATTTCACGTTAAGCGTATTGGCTACCTAAAGAAAGCCGATCCCAGGTCGCAACACAAATTGAAGGCAATCATTCTGTTAAACTTTAAAAATTTTTGCTCAGTATACTCAAACCAAATATTTCAAACATCAATAAATCATAGTCACCTTCAATTTATGTCATAAATGTCAAACTTGAGGTTTTTATTATTAGTTCGACAACGATTCTAGGTCATGGATCGAAACGTAAATAAAGTTGATTTTAAAAACTATGAGTGGTTTAATTCCCAAAGAAGATTAACCTGAATACACATGCTGTGTGAGAATTTCAGGGAACTATGTAGGCTAGCTCAGAATATAAATAAGTGCAGGTACGTGTCCAACCAGTTTTGAGATGGAAAACCTAATGACGAAAAAATAAGCGCAGATAAATCTGATGATTAGTATAAACAACTAGTTGTTGGTTGCGAAATACCTGCAACTAATGTTGACTGTGCGAAAAGATAAATTGGAAAATATATTAAATCGCCAAATGGTTAAGTGTTGGGGGAACTTGGCAGCCACAGGCTGCTTACCTCCCTTCACAACCATTGAAGGGCATATAACTGTAAAACAATAGAAAGTGATCGAACTGCATCTAACAAGAAAGAACATCGCCTATGAGGAAAGACAATAAACATAGAATAAGAAGAAAATTGTTGAAAGCATATGTGTGGAGCACAGCACAGTATGCCTATGAAATACGGGAAGTCTGAAACGCAGACAGAAAAACGGTAGCAGCCTTTTGAAATGCTGTGCTTCAGATGTATGAGGACGATAGCATGGACAGACAAAGATAATAACAAATAAGTTACAGAAATAGTAGGGGAACAAGGATATCTGGGGAAAAAGAGAAATAGTAGTGCGGAATACGTTCTAAGGCATTTTTGGGGAATAGTATGTGATATATTACAAGCAGAGATAGGAAAAAAGAGGTAGATGTAGACCTAGATCAGACAGTTATAGATGCAAACTGTGCATATTTTAGGGAAATCTGTAGGTTAGTTCAGAATAGGGAACAATGATGGTACGCGTCTAACCAGTTCTAGGACTGAAGACCTAATGATGATGATTTATTTTATGTTTATTTATATACTTACATTAATATATTAATACTTATTTTATATTTATATTTTTGCCTGTATTTTTGTTCTGTGGCTTGATTTTATTTGTCTGACGTTTTGCCGCCAACTTTTGGTGGCAGTATATATAGGAAAGAAGATTGTACTTACAATATGTCACAGTTAGGGAATGATAGGAACGCTAGGGACAAATTTAGGATGAAATTATAATAAATACTTAGACCAGGGAGGATGAATTTGTAAATTTGTAGAGCAGGCAAAATACCTGGATTCACAATTTATTTGGCGAATGCTTAGAAATTAGAATCCATTTTTAAAATTAGTTAGCTAGTTTTGGATAGTTTTAAGTCGACCCTTCAGGTCGCACCGGGAAGCAGAGCTGGCAACTGCCATCCGGTATTACGGATCCCTCCGCCTTTTACTTTTGGTTGTGTCTTGTTGATCGGGCACTCTCGAAAATCAAAGCTATAGGAATACCATTATTCAAACCTTATTTTTAGTTTTTGTTTCAGTTTGTTAGATTTCTATTTAGGATGGATTAATTTTGCAGTTACATTTAATTTGGAGCACGTTTATATTTTCGCGTTTAAACCCAATGTAGTACCTTCTGGTGGATCATTGGGGACGTGGGCGCAAATTAGCGGCCCTTATTCAAATTATAATGTATAATAATATACTTGAGCACAATATTTCATCGGGATATTTTTAATGAAGTATATGTAACATGTATTTCCCTCTTTGGAGTAAGGTAATTGCAAAAAAAAAATGCAAAGCTTTTCAGTCTCATATTTTAAGAACTGTCACTGTTGGAAATCGTTTTTTTATTATTAGTTAATTTACTCATCGTTATACAGAAACAGAAAATGTATGAAACGAAAATTCTCTTACTAAATTATATTATTTCAGTTTTCAAAACTATTACAGTACTTTCTCTACTTACAAATTAGGAAAGTAATGATACACAGGCTATTATGTTCCATATTTAAAATATCTAAATACATTAAAAGAAGCACATACCTTCTGATCCTTCATGATTGTTGCAGTTTAAAATTTTAGAGGATTGCAGGCGCTTATGTAAGGTATCGGATTTTAGGCGAGAACATAACCAACTTTAATTGCAAATACAAAACTATAAATGCGTTGTAACCCACAGCAAACGGGCCGAAAAATCACACGGCGTAGTTACACTATTGCATTAATGAAACATTACAACCGGCACCGTCACAGGCCGTTGAGAAACTAACTGGTCGGCAATAAATTAACTTTTCCGCTAATCACTAAATCTTTAAGTACACATATGGGTCAATAATCAAGTACTTCACTAGTCTCGTGGAAAATTATCTTAGAGATAAATTAAAAGCAAAGGTGCTTTATGTAATTGAGTAGCTCGTTACTAATATTTCGTTTAAATACTTTAGATTCTTTTCTGTAATTAACAACGTGTATTTTGATCAGAAACAGCGTAAAGCCACTGGTTCGGCAAATAATTACATGATAAATGAAAGTAAAATTAATTCATATTATGCTTGGAGCTGTGTTCACGCCCAGATTTTTATCGGACTTATTCAATTAAATAAACACTACTATTTAATGTCTCTTTTTTGTGGCTTTATAGATTCCCAAAGGACATGGCATGCCTCCAGTTTGCCATGGAAACTAAATAAAATAAAATGAAAGATTACAATATAAATTGCAAAATTCAGAATAACCAAATTTACCTCCGCCAATACTCATCCTTCCCATCAAAATTAAAGAGCTTTTGCTGTAAGCAAATTAAATCTCTAAATCAGTAGTGTCCATACTTATTATTCTACATTTGATTTTCCAATGCACCACCCGAAGGTACTACATTGGCCAGGCGGAGAGTTTTTTTTACCTGGAAGTTTTGAATTTTCCCGAACCGTTGCTGTTCTAAGCAAGATAGGGATCTTTAACGTGCATGACAACACTCATACACAGGACCTCCATTTTACTTCTCATCCGAACGAGGGCGTATTTTTGTGAAAAATGCTCGCCTAACATTTTTCAAGCGGATCATGTCGAGATTTGAACTCGGGACCTTGGGCATAGTAGTCACACGCATACCAACTACACCACGGAGACGCCTCATGCTTATTGTCCACGTGGACTTCATCTTTAGCATGAACTTGCTGTCCCACCACAAAAATGAAGTAATTCTACTTTGATGTTTGAATGGTAACTAACGAGGTAAATATAAAATATATATATATATATATATATATATATATATATATATATTGCTGTGGATTGTGGGGACAGTCTCTGGATCTCCCTAAAACCTATTCAAATTTCTAAAGTTGGGCCGTCATAAGATTGCTGTGGATCCGGGGATTAAAGTTTAAGAATCGAGAGTGAGTCATTCAATACTTTTCCAAAAAAAAAGTTTACAACAAAAAAAATCTTACCCTTATTTCTGCTTCAAAATATCTTCAGCAGCTTCCCTGGCTAGCTGAGCTGTGCCTCTTCTCGGATACCTAAATTTACAATCATTCTTCCTTCCCACTCACGCACCATTCAATAAAATCATCAAATAATACAACGATCATACAATCTTTATTTACCGCTATTTACAAACAATTATTCACAGATATGTACAGTTTGGTTACAACTCAATAAGTGATACTTTTATAAAGTTCTTGTATTAAAATTTTATTTATAAACACATTCAATACAATTGGAGTAGATGGGCCCCAATTAATACCCATTTATTGCACACTGGAGTATGGTGAGCTCATAATAACCCAGTTTATTAATGTATGCCTTTCACCTTGCATAAAATTGCTACAAAATTAATAACCCGTGCACTCTTAACAATTCAATTTAAATTCATAATGAAATTTAGTAAGCTTTACATACACCCTTTTTTTTAATATTTAAAATAACCCTACTAACTGTAAGGTACACGTATCTTTTCCGATACGTTAAATAACCATAAATGGCCCCCAAAGTTCACTCACACATCACAAAAAAATTCCAACAGTTTATCAAATAACAGCAAATTCAAATGCCTCAAGTCTCCATCTCTTTCTATGATGCTCTATCCTCCAGAACCCCTTGGCTTCGTGAATATGCGCTCTGTTCCACCAGATATTTATAGATGATAATCTCAGCATACGCCGAGCACCGTGCTACCAATTACCATTCCATCCCAGCATCCAAATTCGCGTATATTATACTTTTGTTTATTACTTTATTAGCTTGTTATGGTATTAGTTAGACCTAGATTAATTTAATTCACTCGACACTACTCCCGTTAATAACTACAAGCTCTCAACTTACCAAGTTATAAGTGCTAATACTACTTTTACTGAATTATAAATTTTTTCAATACTCACAAGACTACCATAACGTCGGTTGATTATTATACGTAGTCTAAAACGATGAAAATACAAAAAGAATAAAAGAGAGCCCTATTAATTCTCTTAGAGTATTTATACAATCCAAAATGCTACCTCTCGGCCACTCTTCACGCGAAATACTTAATTTAAAATAATACTTTTGCAAATTTTAATCTAACTGATTTAAAGCTCCCAAAAATTTACCTCAGACACACAATTTAATCCGAAAAATCACTTTCACCTGTGGCGTGTTCATCCGTTGTAAAACTATCTATTTCAACCAATGATACAGTCCTGTGTCGTCATAAAACTCCGCCTGTAATATTTTTATCCCTGTCTTATGCATATTAGATGTAGTGTTCCAACCCCACTTGAGTTATATAAAATCGATATTGCTGACCGCGTCGCATGACTCCACGTGGATACGAACGTGCGTTTTGAAACCAATGCTTTTATACCCGTCTTTATCTGTAACATATTATTGATCGTGCATCCCTTCCGCTCTTTAAGAAACTTTGTTAGCTTGTTTCTTCGAAGCAACTGACGGTTGGAAATATTTTCTTTGAAGCCCGCGTTATTATGCATATAAATTCGACGAAGGTAAACTTTTCAAACATGCAGTGTTCTTAATTATCGACCGTTTAAAACAACAATTCTAAGAGCTTATATTTCACGGTATTCGATACAATTAACGTCGGGCGGGTGTACGTATTCGAGAACATACTAGAAAGTACCTTGTGTTATTAACTAACAACCAATGCAAGAATTAAGATATACAACAAATTTGTGTGTCAGATAACAAGTCCTGGTGTTAATAAACAACTTGGCAATCATATACTAGATTTTTTACGTTGTCCAGATGTACGTTTAAGGGAAACATTTGCGTCTACTTTGGCCAAAGAACATGGTATTAAGCGATTGGAAGTGATAATACACAACTGTACAATTAGAAGCTATGTCAGTGCGGAACGGGTGTATAATCCCTTAAAAGACTGTTTAACCTTATTGGAAGATAGTAAGTTATACTTCCTAAAGGCGCCAATGTTTTCGATACCACTTGCCAAAATGTGGAGTAAGCTATCGGACAAGCTACAAAATAGCCGCTGTTTAGTGTATAATAACCTACTACAGTACGTGTATTGGGGAAATAGCAATACAAAGAAATTGACGCGCTTGCAAATTAAGTTGCCCGAAAAACCAGAGGAAAGGAAAAAATTGATAAAGTATGTGCTTTCGGCTTTTAGTTTTAACTATTTACCTGTAAATTATTTGGAGATAGTAGGGGAGTAAGACAGCCAAGATAAAATAAAAATCTTACACAAGTGCTACATTAAAGCAGGTAGTACATATTTTACACAATCTGCAACACCATATTCTACAATTCCAAAAGAAATAGTCATTTCGGAATTGGGGTTGATAAATACGCCTAACATTCGCCCAGAGGTTGTACGACAACGCGTAAATATTGGTAGTAAACTCTATCCGTTTACGCTAAAGAAAATTGCCCCATTATGCATGCCATACGCTGTAAGTGGAAGAAAAAGACAACTGGAATTAGAGGAAATGGATGCAAAAAAGCGAAAGTTGGACTACATGGAAAACACGGCTACAATACGCGAACAATACAAAGATGTGTTAGACAAAGAACATCTTATTAGAGAAAATGAGGAAGAATTAAAAGATTATTTTACGTGCCGATGGACTGACTTAGATACATCTGGTTTCTACATGTTGTATGCATTTGTGGTTAGTAAAAAAGACTCTTTTAGTTATGTAGGCGTTCTTGCGGAAAAGGATGGTACTAAATCCGTATACTTTTTAAAAGGTTATTCTAAAAATGTATTTATCGAAATGGCAGATAACATAGACGAACTAAGGAATGCGGGTTTCGTAACCTTGGCGTACACCACACGCAAAGGGTTCCGTTAAACATTGTATATTTGCCTAGTAAATAACCTTTCGGATCATTTAAAACCGAGGGTCATCTAACCTATAACAACCATATATTTCCAAAAGTGGTGGACATGCAACTACGCAACAGTGAGTGGGAGAATAAGGATTTCCTCCAATACCGACAAGAAGTCGATCAAGCTAACAAGATACGTATACAGGATATAGTGGGAGAACCGCGATTAAAAGATTGTCACAAGTTGCAAGAATTACACGAAGGAATGGATCTGGTTGTCAGTGAAATCAAAGACTTTATATATAGAGGCAAACTTCGGTACATTTTACAATTCGAAGACCTAGACGGTCTCTATGTATCAAACTATTGGCTAGAAAAGGAGATAGAGGACTTGGGTGTCAATTTAAATTTTAAGCTGCGAATACAATTAGATAAAATTAAAACCACTCCAAACAAACATAAAGAAAGGACCGTTTTCTGTGTATAACTTTTTATTAAAATTAAGTTTAAATGACTCCATGCTTGGTATTAAATATTTTTAATTTTGTTATGTATGTCAGAATAAACATCTTAGAATAGTATTACATTGCTCTTTATTTACAAAAGGCTGTGACGTTACCACGAAATAGTAGTCGCACAGAGAGGGGTGCGCATGGGCAGTGCTTGGACTGGGGTGCGCATGGGTGTACGCACTGGCAGGGGTGCGCGCAGGGGTGTGCATGGACAGGGGTGCACACGCGCAGGGGTGCGCACGGGCTGGGATGTGTCTGGGTGTACACGAGGGAAGCGGATGTTAACTGTCACCAAGCATCTAATTCTTTATTTGGTATGGAGTACTTGCCGGTGTATGTATCCGGAGTAAAAAAAACACAATTTGTAAACGCAGATCATTAGTAAAATTAGTTTATCGAGCGAAGATGACAAGCGTAACGTCGTCCTGGAAGCATATCAATCTACGCATGGGGGGCATAAAGATATAAATCTAAGAGAGTTGTTTATATTTGTATAGATTTTGTAAATCTATTGTATATATTAGTTTTACGATTCCATAATTTTTAAGTTCTTCTCCCACCTTCCAAAACCTTTCTGCTTCTATCCTGGTTGACAGAGTATACGTGTTATTTCCACTTGGTGTTCGCGGGACACATAGGTTTTAGATTTCTCGGGAAATGGATGATTAAAGCATATGTTTTGGGTAGCGAAAAAGGGTTTTAAAGATGGGCAAAAATTAGAGATTTGGGTCTTTAAAAGGCGTAACTTTGTAAGGGGTGGTCCTATTTAAAATCTATTTACAGGTTTGAGCTCCCTAGAAAAATCTAATATTAGTTGATTCCAAAAAAGATATAGTTATCTTAAAAGAGTGACTACCCCAAGAATAATAAATACAATATACCGCTTGTCAATAAAAAAGTTGTAGAGAAATTTAAAGACAACTTTAATGGGGGTCTAGTATTAGAATTCGTCGGTACAAAAATCCAAGTCCTACTGTATTGTAAGCGAGAAAAACACGATTTAAAAGATTAAAGAGGTCTCACGAAGTGTAGTTAAGTAAAACCGCGGATGCTACAACCTATAACGAGCATATATTTCCAAAAGGGGTGGGCATGCAACTACGCAACAGTGCGTAGAAGAATAAGGATTCTCTCCAATAAGAAATTAAAGTTTCCATGTACGTAGCACCAGTCATTGGAAAATGGTAGAAATGTTAAACCTATAAAGGCGATTATTAATTGTGGTTTAGAAAAATAATAGTTTTCTTGGACTAAATAAAATAGCTTTGACTGATTAATGTATATGGTTACATATTCTGGTACACATCCACAAACATCCACGTACGTCCACATACAAACATGGCGATGCCGGTAGTTTTTGTTTAACAAATAGTAGGAAAGATACGTTAGATGTTAGTGTGTGAAAGCCCATCGGATCGTTGGATTCAAAAAGAACGGCGCGGCGGAATGTATGGTGGTTCCCGTTAGAATAATCGAAAGTGGGTAATCGATCGTATTAGATGTTTAAATATGCGAAAGTGTAAAGGCCTACATAAACAAAATTTAATTATCAGACAAAAAAGTGCGCAATGTGCTATACTTTTAAAGAAAGTATAGAATGGTGTTTTGCAGCGGTCCTAGCAGTAAAAAAGTCGACTGACTTTTTCAAGCAACTACAAGAATAGCAGTAGCGCAGAGAAGGGGTATGCATGTATTATACAGCGCACTGTTATTATAAAATATGTTAGTTTACAGGTAGCTCTAACGTGTAATTGATCACGACTTATAGATCTCTCGAAGGTTTAAAAGTTCTGAGACCATTGTCGTTTGAAAAATGTTTGGAAATTATCAAGACGGCAGCGGACCGAAGTTTAAGTTAGATGGATGATTGACCGAGTTTTTTCTACCTTTTACGAGGGAATCGGAAGTTGACAGCATCGAGCATCTAATTCCCTATTTGGGCGATATCGAGTACTTACCGGTTCTAGAAATAATTACGTGCTACCGACCGCTATGCGGAAGATTTGGTTCTAGGAAATGAGCAACCTTCGAAAGTACGGAATACTCGGTATTAATGCTAATTGGTTTAGTGACCGCGCTTAAGCACTCTTCGAGTGTCTTCGGCAATCTTCGATTGTTTCCAAAGAAAATATTCAAGCCTGCCATTTCCGGAAATATGACGTAGAAGTTATTTAAAATTAAATTGCTTTATTAGTAAGTATCCTGTAGACAAGTTTGGTATTCCCTTAGTAAAGGTTTAAAGTGTTTTATTAAGTTTTTGTTTATAGTAGCACTGCATCTTCTACCACACGACTTGCAACCAATTTGTGTGCGTGTGCTACCACCCTTTTGGATTTTTAATATGCACGCGATGCGATTATTGATCCGTATAACATGGAAGACGTTTCCGATGTTTCTACTAACTGCATTCGCAGCATGGACGATGCGAACCGGGTGCATGCATTGGTGCTAAATGTACTGGACGAGTAGCAAGGATTGGCAAAAGATTATGTCATTAAGTTGCCCGCTGAACCCTCAACTTCGTTCGGTCATCTTCGGAAACCTTCGGTTTGCATTCTATAGGGCACATAAAGCAGCTACGCTAGAGTAAACTTTTTAATTATAAGTTCGTTCGCTTACAAGTTTCACTAAAGTCCTACAGTGCGGATTTTGTTTTGTACTAAAATGGTGCCCGCAAACGTTTTTAAATGCAACTCTTGCCGTGCTTCCTATACCTTGAAAAACCGCTACTGATCAGTGTCGACGATGGAGTGTCTGAGTTTCTTTTAACACAAAAAATATGGTTATAACATCTTGTAGTAATCTGAAAAATATGCATGAGGTCTTAAACGAAACTATGTAAACACCGACTTTATACCCAATTAATTAATAAAATTAGTTTGTCGGGCGAGGATGACAAAACGTACATCATTCCTAATAGTACAGCAACCTACGCATGGGGGGTATAAATATATAAGATAGTTGCTATATTTGTATATATTTTATTGTGTTTCCTTGTACAAACAATTAAAGTAGGTCAGTAAACCGTATTAAATTGCTATTAATTGGCTTGCATTCAGCGTACATTCTTTCTGTAATTAACGCATTTGTTTGGAGAAGATATACACTTTTAAAAATGAAGTTTGTATTTCCCTAAATACGTAGTCGAGGACGTACTAGAAAGTACATTGTGTTATTAATAACCTCAAGCAATGATGCGTTGATTTCTAATGTATGGCATTGAAACATATTTACTGTACACCGCTTTCACGTGTAATCCATAATCGACAACAAATTAGTTTGGAAACAAATTGTATTTTCCAAAGTACATATTTAGCATTGAGCATATAATTATTTGTGACGTACATAGTAATTAGGAAAATGTTAAACCGGAAATTGATAACTGTTTAAAATTTTAAAAAGCCGCGGTTTTGAACATTGTAAAAACAGTACATTACTGTTTGAAAATGGTTTTAAATATTAAACACTTATGGCTTATAAAGAACTCATCTATAAAATCCCCGCGGTTTTAGATTTCTCGGAAAATGGTTGTTTAAAGCATGCACAAATTTTGAGGTTTGGGAGTGTTTAAAAGTGTAACTTGGTAAAGGGTAGTCGGATTTTAAATCTGTTTGCGGATTCGGATTCTGCGTAAAAGTCTAGGTTAGTTTGATATGTCGTATGTCTAAAAAATTTATAAGAACGGCCGGAAATCGCTAGCAGCAAAAAATCTTAAAATTGGAGTAACTCTCTGGGGGATGATGCAATCTAAGAAATTCCTAGAGATTCGGGTAGCTGAGAAAATTCTAATATTAACTGATACCAAACAAAATAGGTTTATCTCATGGGTAAAAATGGCTAGTCGAAGAAAGCTATTTGTTAGGTTTGCTTATAGAGCAAAGAGCAAAATTTAGAGGTTTAGGACTTTAAAGGGGTATAACTTTGCAGGGGGTGATCCTATTGCAAATCTGTTTGCAGATTCGGATTCTGCATAAAATTCTAGACTAATTTGATGTATCGCATGGTTAAAATTTTTTATAAGAACGGTCAGAAATCGCTACCTGCAAAAAATCTTAAAATGAGGGTAGCTCCCTGGGGGATGATGCTATCTGAAAAATTCCTAAAAATACAAGTAGCTGAGACAATTCTAATATTAATTGATACCAAACAAGGTACATTTATCTCGAAAGATGCAATGGCTAGTCGATGAAAACGGAGATTCATCTCCACACTAGGAGATTCATCTCCACATTTCCTCCTTATGGGAATTTACATCTCCACATTTCCTCCTAGAAGATTCATCTCCACATTTCCTCCTTATGGGAATTTACATCTCCACATTTCCTCCTAGGAGATTCATCTCCACATTTCCTCCTTATGGGAATCTACATCTCCACATTTCCTCCTAGAAGATTCATCTCCACATTTCCTCCTTATGGGAATTTACATCTCCACATTTCCTCCTAGGAGATTCATCTCCACATTTCCTCCTTATGGGAATTTACATCTCCACATTTCCTCCTAGGAGACTCATCTCCACATTTTCTCCTAGGAGATTCATCTCCACATTTCCTCCTTATGGAAATTTACATCTCTACATTTCCTCCTAGGAAATTCGTCTCCACATTTCCTCCTTATGGGAATTTACATGTAAATTTGGCCCAGATGTGTGAGGAAAATGTGGGATTCTGGAGGAAATGTGGGCCCAGAACAGCCAACTATGCCCTACTGTTGACCCTTTTCTAGTAGTAAAATTTCAATGTCAAAATGTTCGTATTGTGTAGTTCTAATTATAAAAAGTAGAGCGTCATGGTACTCGGAAGCATTAAGATGGCCTATGAATTGTTAAATTTTGTGTACTTGAACAAGACACAAGTGCAAATCTCAAAATAAGCAAGTATTCTTAACGCCTGTAAGTTATTGGTACATTGAAGAAAAGCTTTCACGAACTGTTTCACTTCGACCAGTAGATAGTAAAAGCTATCGAGATCGATCAGTAGGTTCTTTAAGGTCGGTTGAGAATTTGTTTTCAGACCAATATATATAATTACTGTATAGAAATTTAGATCCGTTCCATCAAATATTACAATTTATGAGTTCAGGAGGCATCAAACCGTGACTGGTGGGGTCAGCTGGATTTTAGATACTAAGGGCATATCTCCAAATATCTGTATGTACATTTTTATGAATCTAAACAACCCTATTTGCAAAAAATATCTTCAATTTACAGGCCGGGCTATGAATCCAGACAAAGTATTTGTGCAGTCAATAAACTGCTTCTGCATTAGTGTAGATTCACTTGAGTTTGTGGGTCTACTTGCAAAAAGATCCAACACCCAATCGGAGATAAATAAGTAAAGAATGTCTTTAAATCTTTCGCTGAGTCCAAAATGTAGAGCCGTTAAGTGTTAACAATAAGCAAGTAAATCTTCATCTCGTCTTAGCCACAGAACTGTTGCGAGCGTAGGCAGACCGGACAGCAAGAATTGTGGCAGGTCAAGACATTACATTTGATTTTCCAATGCTTCACCCGAAGGTACTACATTGGCCAGAAAGCGAGTTTTTTACTGAGAAGTTTTATTTTGTCGAACCTTTGCCGTTCCAAGCAAGTAGGGAACTTTAACGTGCGTAACAACACTCACACATAGGATCTACGTTTGACCTCTCATCTGAACGAGGCCGTATTTTTGTGAAAAATGCTCGCCTAACATTTTTCAAGCGGACCGTGTCGGGATTCGAACCCGGGACTTTGAGCTTAGTAGTCACACGCATATCAACTACGCCACGAAGTTGCCTGGTGAGCCAAGACAAGATAGCATGACCGGAACGATCCAGGACTTTTGATGACGGTGTCACAGGGTCTCCATTTACCACGTCTTGTTGCGAGCTGAGTAGGAACCCGCGATTTGGTAAAATCATCTTTGGTTCCATAAATTCCATATAAACTGCGTTATACAATATCCTTTCCGTATTTGGTTCAGCGTTGAATCAATATAATTTACGTGGGACTGCAGTTATATAAAGTTGGTAGTCTCGGCTGTGCGCGCTCATTATAGCAATAGCTACGTTTAACGTATGGTTTCCGCTTTCGGGGTTAAACTGTGTTATTCTAAAATGTAATATCAAAGACGACATTTCGCCCACTTTTATAAAATTTGTCACCAGATCAAGACAGTTGCACTACTTCTGAAGGTGTAATGTATTTTAAATACATTAGGCTTTGGCATTAGTTTATGTATATATTTGGATCAATATTATAAAGTTTTCATTCATTTGATTTAGTTTTTAAGCAATCTAAAATCGCATTAAGTAATAAGAAGTTTATGAATTCTTATTCGGATTGGTGGAAGCCACACATTTTCTGGTTTCAATATTTTTCAAATACGTTTGCTTATGGAAGCGTTATGATATAAATTACTATATAAATTTATTTCCTATTTTATATACATAGTATGGATTAAATTAAAACTGCTACTTTAATAAGCAACATTATTGATAAATCTGCTCGTTTTGCGTCTCAGTATTGCGGCACTGCCATGTTACGTTCCATTTCATATTTGAAAATTTACTACCTCCTTACTTTAAAACCTTTTCAGTTTATACTTATTTGAATATACGGGCTGTTACACTTGTATTATTTCAAGTCGCTTAGTTAGGCAACCAACTGTGCTCGTACTTTGTTTACTTTTTCACATACCACTAAACATCGTGAAAATAGGGTAAGTTTTCCTCCTCAAGATAAATTAAAAAAAAGCAGCTGCTTAAGCCTTACGGTAACGTATTCACACACTTCTTTAATAACCACCCTCTCAATCGTATAAATAGAAATATGTTAAAAATATTTTCCAATCGTCAAGTTATTGAATTTATATGAAATTTAACTATACAAAAATTAGTCAGCTGATTTCACGTTAAGCGTATTGGCTACCTCAAAGTCGCTCCCAGGACACGACACAAATTGAATGAACTCATTCTTCTAAACTTTAAAATTTTTACCTAATGTATTCAAATCAAACATTAATAAATCAAAGTCACCTTCAATTTATGTCATAAATGTCAAACTTGAAATTTTTATTACTTTGACAACGATCCTAGTTCATTGATCGAAACGTAAATAAAAACGATTTAACAACTATCAGTGGTTTAATTCCCAAAGAACATTATGAAAATACAAAACCAGAAATTTATTATCGTTTTGTTATCTAAATTCTTAGAAATTATTAATTAGTCATATTTTACGTGTGCTTTGTATTTAATTATTCTTTCAGGTACAGATGTTCAAAGAAAAAGGCGAATTGGTTTGTGTGTAATGTCGTTAAGTTCTTTAGATCCTCCATCTCTGATTGTCTTTAGCACAGTATTCGTTTTCTTGCTCTTTCTCTCTCAGTCTTTGTTAACCCATAATTCGGGTGAGTATTCAGTGACTGATTTTGTTCCTTTCTTGCTTGTCCGCTTGTATTACAGTCCTCTTTAAACGTTCATTCTTAGATTCAACATAGAATTAATAAGATCTACTATTGAAACGACCGACGTGGTCTTCCGATAGATAATATGCAAGTACCAACTATTACGAAATAACACAATTGGTGTCGTTATAAGTCAGTTAGAAAATTTGATGTAATTAAAAACAAAAAGCCTAACTAACTACCTGCCAGAAGTATTTCTATTAAAAAAGGTTGGAATGAGATTATTGGTTACTGAAAATAGCGGTGTTTATTAACAGTATTTTAACGCAAAAAACAATGGGTTCGTAGAACGTTGTAAAATAACGCTATCGGACCGAGGATAAGAACTGGCGAATAGAGACGTGTCAGATACAGAAAATATTTGTTAGATCAACCTCTCCATAGGAAATAGCACAAGAAATAAAAACGGATATTGACCCCAAGAATGTCATTGGATTTTATCGAATTACTCATTGAGCGATTACATGTCATATTGCAATCGTAGCAAAAACAGAAAAATATCATCGCAGAATACTTGAGGATGAAGACTTGAACCTCGAAGAGCATAATCCCAGAGTCATTTCAAATATGACCTTTAACAAGACACATTAATATCAAGAAGAGGAAAGATACAGATCGATCAATTTCAATATCTTGTTATTGTTTTAAAGACAGATTATTTATTAGCATTTATTTTCTTTCAGGTACATTAATTATTAACAGTATGTGTAATATGTTTTTGAACTTAAACTTTTTATAACCTTTCAAACAAAGTGTCACTTAACCACATCCTTTGCTGTTTGAAGATACTTAAAGAAAACACTTTACATGAAGAAGTTTACAAAAATACCCGTTTTTTATAATGTGATCTTCCATCTGACCGAGCTTTTTGTTCCTTTTATTTCAAATAAACGAGTTCAAAAAGCACTTTAACTTACTTCTGTTAGTAGTTGCTTTTAAACCCCCCCCCCCCTCCCCCCGTGTTAATAAAAAATTATTCTCGCAAAATTGATTAAAACTGCGATTTCGTTTGCGGTCCTTCATAAACTTATTTCAATCACCTACAGCACGTAACCTAATCATTTGACAAATATTAGTAGTTGAAATCTCATAGATAATATATGATGTTTGTGGGAGACATGCTGTCAAATAATAATATTGAATCGACTCACAACCAAGACAATTAAACACAATTTACGTACGTTTTGTTTTCTCCAAATACAACTCTTCGAATTAAAAATTGTTTAAAATCGAAAAACACGAAAATATTTGTATTAAATTACAAAATCGACGTAAAACCCAATACCTATTTATCAAAAGAAATAAAAAGTTGAAGTATAAAATTAATACTGGAAGCAAAAACATCTTTGCTATTATTTCTAAACGAACTAATCAAACCACTATCAACATGTTAAGTTTGCAGTTAGTTCCATTACAAACAAACTGTTTATTGTAGCACTGATAAGAGCATTCTCCGCAAATTTCCTGTTATTCATAAAGTATTTGCTTTCAATATAAGATATATAAAAAGTGGAGAAATCATATTTATTTACAGAAAATCATTCATTGCATAATCAACGTACACGTTTTTAAAAAACAGTAACATAAAAAGAGAAATTTTCAAGGAAATGTATATCCACGGATCCGCAATGGACACCCATTTCAGCTTTAGAGTAGGTTAATTGAGAAGTGACTAACTGTATTGTGGGTTAAGAGCAGGGAAAAATTGGCCCTCTCAACCTCCCAACCCCTTAAAAACATCTGGACCGGACCGTCTCACTTCAGTGGAACCTGAAAAAGTTGCTTACTTTTCAAGTCGATTCAGAAATTGCATTGCCTTCAGATATATATTGCTGTGGTGAGGTTCGCGTTGTGGCACCGCTGAAAGAGTATGTGTTAAGGTCCGCCGTGCTATGAAAATGGCCTCGCGTTAGGAGCCATTAAAAGACTGCTGTGGTAATGCCTAGCTTTGGGGCGTTACTAAAAGTGTGATATGATAAGGCCTCGTTGGGAGCGTCACTAAAAGAGTGCTGTGAAAAGGATACAGCAATTTGTAAAACTTGAAATTGTTCACTTACCTTCGTTTCTAATTTTGCCTGGCTATCTCAACGGAATTGACAGAGTTTTCAAAATGAAATAAAACACAGCAATATCACAAAACATTTATACAATATGAAATACATTCTCTCATACAAAAGTATTTAAAAGTTACAAAACTAAATTACCTCTTTTTATGGATGGTTTATCTGGTTATGTTTATTGCCACGCTTGTAAGATTTGTTTGGCCAAAAAATCATTGACAGATAATCTATTAAAAGGTCAGTGTTCCGAACTCCGATTACAAATTTTCCTGGTAAAAATCCCGTACAAAAAAAGCTATTACAACTATCTTAAATTAAATAAAATTAAATTAAATTAAATTAAATATAAATACTCCAATATCAGTTAAATATAAATCTAAAAGTAATACTTGCAGAATTCACAAAAACGCTCCTTGTAATTAAATATCTTCTTATTTTAAATTGATGTCCAACTCAGCTTACAAGATTTTCCATATTTAAAATACTCGCTTCAAACAGCAGTTACCAACGTACATTATGCTTAAATCTTCCTTTCACTTATTTAATAAAATTTTTATAATAGCGTTATCTTGAAAAAATTTCCCCCTTGATTGTAATTAATAAATTCCATTTTTTAAATGTAATTTGTATTTAAGACATCACTTCTATATTCATTGTAACGATGTAATTATTAAATTACAATATGCTTGGTGCATACTTCAAATATCATCTTCGCAAAGCAACAGCTCGCGACTTAAAATCAAAATAACATTGTGCGATCGAATTTATGAATCGAATGAATCGAATCAATCGAATGAATCTAATGAATCCACTATTTAATAAACGTTTCCTTATATATATATATATATATATATATATATTGCTATGATACTAGAAGAATTATCATGCCCCTACGTTGGGCCGTTATATTTATTTGCTATGAATCTCTCTCTAAATTATCGTCCCCCTACTTTGGGCAACCTATTTATCTGCTATGATATTTACGTGATCTAAATTATTGGACCTTCATTTTAATATTCACTGTTAAGTGTGATTATCTCCTCCTCCAGCTGTTTTCTTAATATTGCTATCAACTGGACTTTATCATTAAACAACTCTATCTACCAATGGCAAAATTCGATACGTTACCGCCTTGCGGGTTATCACTTTCCTATTCAACTTGTGGCTCCGCCTTTGTACTATTTAAATCTTATGACCTCGGCTAGCATTTATTTGCAATTATAAAATTCAGTAAATTTAGATTTTATATAATGAAACCAATGTGTTATGTACAGCTTTTGAAATTATTTGTAATACATTTCTTATAAATTTCATTTATTAACAACCATCTAGTATGTACTCAAAAACCCAAAGTCACCAAAGAAAATTTATTATCTTTACCAACAAAGTGTAGAATATTCTAAACCTGTTTTCTTATTACTCATTCAATACGTATGCAACCTCTTTTGTTGACTTCTTCACAAGCATATCATATTTAGCAAATTCAATATTAAAAATAAAATAAAAATTCATGTAGAAAAACAAATGTCTTATAACTAAAAATCTGACCTGGTTTTATCTTTTTCACATCGATGCTTCCAATAAAACTGATCTTCCCCAATTCTGGATTCCATTCAAATTATTACACTATGGACCACCACCATTAAATTATATACCCCAATTTATTTCAATTCTTCAAACTTAGACTTTTATCATTCTTGCCCCAGACTTAAAATTGTAGTTTGTTTCATCCCTGTACTTCAAGATTGTATTATTCTTCTTTTCCCCTTGACATTTAAATTGTATTACTGTATTTTTTCTTAACATCAGAATCCTGGTCTATTTCCCTCAGACCTCGAAACCCTATTATTTTTATGTCTTAGTTTACAATAAATTCATTAAAAACGTACTTACGTTTAAACGGCAATTGTAATCTTCATATTCGCACTCATTTTATTTTTCACTTTTATACTTGTTACGTATTACTTTATTTAATGGCAATGCACTTCGGCCTTCATTGAGTTCAAAACTGACTTTCTTATCAAGGTGCTTGCTAATATAATCTCGAATTCCCACTCCATCCGTGGGTCTGGTCTAGAACTCGTCGCCTGTCTCTGATCAATCAAATAATTGCTTTTAGAGCAGTTTCTGATGCAATGCTCCACGCTTTCCCATAATCACAACCTGCCCGCAGCTGTCTTTCATTATCAACATGCTGTATTTTGATAGATTACTTGCTTTTCTATAAACAACTGATGCAACCCGACTTTAAATTTTCATGTCTACATGTGATTCACGCAATTTTTAATCATTTCTCTTATCAAATTGGTTAGATCTTTGTACGCATTTATATTAACTGCCTGAAACTCTATTTCTATATCCGTATTAATTTAATTGTCTGGAACTCTTCTTCTTAATGCGTGTCTAATTACACTTTATCATTTATTTCTCAATATACGCGTACTTCCACTGAAAAATGTCCTTATTTGTTTTACCTAAATTAACTAAACTTTATCTACAGGGTATTTAATGTTTACTATTTACTTAATACATGTATTTCTCATTCCTACGCCAATCATGCGTCTTCCTATGTTTACCTGCGTCGCCCAAAAACTATTTCTACTTTATATACCGGGTGTTGACTACTTACTATCTACAAACTATGTCTATTTCTTAATTATTTCCTTAAATAAGTGTGGTTTTCTGCTGCCTATTCTAATTACTCCTTCCCGAACGACCTTTACTATAACGTGCACCCTTAAGCAACCCCTTATCACAGCATAATATATATATACATATATATATATATATATATATATATATATATATTGTAGTGGTTTTAAAGGGCTAAATTTAAGTATAAACAAGGTAATTTCAAACACCCTGTATATAGGAAACAACAAGAATTTACGTGCGAAATTTATTTCATTTAGTTCAATTTAAAGTAACAAGTATTACCATAATTTTACAATTAGTGATTAAAATTTAAGTAGGTTCGTAAATAAAATAAATTGTAGAAGCCAATGCAAAATTAATAATTAATTTAATAGAGTTTAATTGAACGGGTAATTTCGTCTAATACGCATAAAAGCATGAAAAATCGATAATACCAAGGTGAAACGCTTTGCTAACACATAAACAGCCGTTGAAAATAAAATACCTTGTAACGCAACCTCCTAGAAATGTTGTGTTAAAACGTTTGTTAATTGAACACCTGCAGGTTTTCGAAATGTCAGGTTCCCCTTATTTGTATAGATAAAAAACAGTATTCAAAGTATATTGGGTAAACGGTCGGACGGTTCGCATAAATGTTAACTAAAAGTTTCCTTAGAGTGCAGAAGGGATAGACGATCAATGAAATACGTCGGAATGAGACAGGCATAATAGCAGTGCATTTCAAAACGCACGTATTCAGTCCACATGGGTTAGTTTGAAACGCGGACAGTAATATCGATTTCTACCACTCAAACAAGGTTAGAAGGAAACATAGAATGTGCATAAGAGAGGAATAGCGTTAATACAGGCGGGGTTTCAAAACGTCATTGGATATCTTATTGGTCGATATAGTTAGTTGTACAACAGACAAACGCGGGGATATTGAATGTTAATTTTCGGAAAATATAATAACGACGAGTTAAATTTCGAAGATTTCGAAAACGGTTGAACCAAAATTTTAAGAAGTATTAGTTTAAATTAAATGTTTCGCGTTAGGAGGGTATGGAGAGGTTACATTGGAATTATATAAATACTCTAAAAGATTTAGCATCGCTCTCTTTTAACTTCGTTTTCTTAGTACTTTCATCGCTTGAGACTACGAACGGAAATTTACGAGCTTGTAAGTATATAAAATTATTTTAAATTAAATAGTACAGTGTTGGCCTCATAATTTTGAACCGCGAATAGTGTCGAGTCTAAATTTTATAGAGGTGCAACATTTATTTTAAACAAGCTCGTGAAGTGAAGTCGTGAAGTAACGTAAATTAAATTAAACTAAAGCACGCGATTATGAAAGAAGTGTAATAAATTTGGATTTGGATGCATTGTGAAGGCAGAGCATGCAGCACAACTTAGATGGTGTTCATCTACAAATAGCTAGAAGCGGCCAGCAGAGCAGAACCACGAAACCGAAAGCGAAAACAACTTAACGGCTTCGTCAACGGAGTAGAGATCTTCAAGAAATTCCAGGTAACGCTTTAGAATTTGTTGTTTTTATAAACTATGACTATTGTTCTGATGTGTGAGAATGAACTATGAAGGTATTTTGCATTATTTTGCGTATTGAAAATAATACGTATAACTAACTTTTAGTATGGTATTTAAATAGAAATCTAAAGGTGTATAAAGCTTATTAACGTTCCTCAGGAATTTAAATTTTTATTGTTACGAGTACATGGGTTTTTTTGTATGCAGTAAGCGTATGCAAAGTAAAAAGCATACATTATTCATAATTAACTGGGTTATCATGAGCTCACTATACTCCAGAGTGTACTAATTAAAATTAATTATAAATAAAGAAAGAAAAATAAGGTATTATTCAGGGCCCATTTACTCCTGTTCCGTTCAATGTGTTTAATATTTTTAGTTAAAATTGTGGACTTTACAAAAATAGAATTTATTGAGGTGTAACTTGAGCACCGAAATGTAAATGATCTTGAAGTTTTATCTGTGAATAGTGGTAAATAAATATTGTATGATTGTCGTATTATTTTGTGGTTTTATTGAGTGTGTGCGTGAACGATAAAGAGTATGATAGTGAATCTAGGTATCCAAGAGGAGGTCCAACTGAGCTAGCCAGGGAAGCGGTTGAAGAATTAAGGTGATGAAGAGAGGAATCTGGGTAAGAAATTATTTTTTTTGAAAAATTTTTCTATTGTGTGCAATTTTCGATTTTTAGAAAATTAATAAATTTTCGAATATGTTTGTTACTGAGGCTCGATTTAGAGAGGTTACACGGCAATATATATATATATATATATATATATATATATATATATATATATATATCCTAAATTATCTATTTTCTAGAAGGTTGTAGAATGTGCGCGATTCCGTTTTAAATAATCTTACGTAATTTTATTGGAAATCCTCATTAGCCTTCAAATTTGTTGAGTTTATTCCCTCGTTCTCGTTCCACTTATTCGTGACGCGTGCTGCCTCTTCTTTGTTTAATACCTAAAGTTAATGCTCGCCGTCTCCTTCTACCCTACAGTGAATGCGCAGATCATAAATATTTCTTATCAATTTCTATTACATTTTCTGAGGTTTTTATTGATCAGGCCGATTCTTGGAATAAATGTTTCATTAGATAATTACGTAGTTCTAAATACGTATGACTAATATTCTGGAGAATTCTTTATTTAAAATAAATTTCTGTAATCCACAGGGTGATTAATTTAAACTTTAATTGCTTTTTAATGCAAAAGGGGTTGCATTGTATTGAAATATTTGTTTTTGTGTTTCAGTACACAAAATTAATATTAAAATTGCGATTTTTTTAACAAGATTATAGTTTCTGAAGCAAACTGCATAAAGCTAGTGCTATTTACAGCAAATGAAAAGCAAATTTATCACAAATGTATCGATAATTAATAAGTGGAAATAAATGGCTTTGTATTTATCTTAAAATGTATCGATTTGTATTCGCATTTAAATGCGTCTTACGATATCCTACAATTAATTATTTTTACATATACAGCTTACGTTACTTGCTATTTATCTACATTATGCTTATATCATACAGGGTGATTATTTATACACGCGCAATTGAATTTTTTTGTTTGGCATTTTAATGAATAAAAGTACGCTTGTATTATACAGGGTGTAACCATGACTTGAAGAAAATTTCTATTTTTCCGAATTCTATTATATTTTAGTGGGATTTATTTGTGGAATTTGGGTTTCAATAACCTCTCGTGGCCTCTTATCACGTCAATTTATATTGCTGTGTTAACCCCTGTTAGCCCCTTGTTATTATATTAATATTTAGCCCCACGATTGGGTCGAGCTATTTATGTCGTGTTATCTTCCTGTAGAAAAAATAAAACCCTTGTTATTCTCGCCCCTCTGTTGGGCAAATATATTTATGCTGTGATTTATTCTTTTATTACTCAAGCACTTGTAGAAATGTTAATTTATAAATTTCTTTGCCTCGACTAGCTGATTCAAATAAATAAAGCAATTCTACAATACACAGTATAATGATTAAATATTTACACCCTTTTTAAATATCTTCTCCCTTTTTAAATTATTTACATCTGTCAGATTTTTAGAAAATAAAACCAGCAAAACGAGCTTTTTATTACATTTAGAGACCTTTTGAAACGTTTCAAGATGCCTATTACCTTTCATAAATTTATCCAAGAAACCCCAGTTTGTCGGCTCTTACATTTTGAATTATTATTGAGATAAAACAGTTTATAGAAATAAATTATATCAAAATATCTAACCTGAAGTGGTTCAGTAGGTGCTCTGCATCCCCAAGAATTTTCGGGTCTAGTCTGAATGTTCTGAGTCTAATTTGAAGTCGACATCCAACCAAATTAGTATCCAAATCGTTATTGGAGAGTTTATTCCAATGAAAGGTTTTTCATTTTCGTAATAGAATATTTACCATTTCCAGAGATTATCAAATTGCTTTAACAGGCAGCATTCTCCAGAGTCTCGTATCCAAAATTGTATTTAAGATCGTAATTGATCGTTATTAAAAGTTTTAACAGGAATCGTAACAAGATCTTTATTAGGATCGTTATTTAAAGCCCTGTTTTATTTATTATTAGAAATGGTATAATTTCACTAAATCTGATCTACTTACGTCTTTAGAAGTACGGCTCGCTTGCACAATTATACACTCTTTTAAAATAATTTTTCACTTTAATTTAATTAATTGTTCACGTAAATATTTAGCACTTTCAAGTATAGTGACTGTCCAGTTTCAAAAGTATACTAACTCATTGTTCAATTGTGATCATATTTATAGGACCGGCCCCTTTTGTTTGCGATTCGTTGACTCCACGTGCTGGGCGACACCAAGTGTCTTATCTCTTGTTATTTTGGAAAACTTTACCAATTGTGTAGTTCAATTGCATGAAGCGATGCTCAATTTGTCACGTAATTCATTATTATCCCTCACATTTAATTCAGAAATCCCAGGAATCTTCGTTCAACAAATCACGTACTAGTTTTGTTGGCTTTATTCTAATCGGAATGGAATAAATTTGGCGTTTGTTTATTTCCTAGTTAAATTGAATTTTTGAACAAATGTGATACTTTTATATCACGTACGCTTTTCAAATATTGCATAATTTCTGCCTGCGTTTATGATGATATATTAACGCACTTTTTGAATATTTATCTAGCCAATTCATGCAGGTTTTTCACTGATTTAATTTCAATGCGTTTCGTTACATTTTTAAATTCTTATCTTTGCTCGTAGCTACTCTTGGATATGTGTTTAATCGCTTGTACTGCTATATAAAGTGTGCTCTCAACTAATAATATTTATAATGACCTATTTACTCTTCTAATATCTGTAATTATGTGCTTTTGTTACTTGGGAGTTTCTTTTGTTTATTCTACGACCCCTAGAACTTAACCTACCCATAAATTAACCCTATAATTACAGCATTAAATATATATATATATATAATGCTATGATAATAGGGTTATTTAGGGGTATATAGAGTCATAATGGTCGCACACTACATGTAAATAGTACTAAAAGCTAGAAAACTAAACAATTTTATCATGAAAAGTACGTAATTCGCAAATTATGCAAAAAGCAAACATTTAACACACTGTATAAGGATCATAATTGACTTTAATTAATGCTGGGAAGCACATCCTTCAATAATACAAACATATTCAGTAAAATAAATAACGCCGTACGCAATTAAATTTTTTTAAATCAGAACGCATTCATAAATTCTAAATAAATACAGATTAAGAGCATTAAAAGCTAGAAATCATGATTGGAATTTTGGTTAAACTAATTCCATTATTTACATCATATCTTAGTTTTCCGTACTCAAATTAAAATCAATTTTTAACGACGATTGTTATGTACTGACATATTTTTAAACGTGTAGTAATACCTGAACTAAACTCAATTAATTGATAATTGAACCGGTTTATATAGTATAGATTTCCTACGTCATTAAGATCCAGAAAAATCCGTCTGGTTTCATTCAGCAGCTGATGTCTCTTCATGTTATTTGTTATCTTGCAGATAATTATCTGTCACCTGCTCATTATAACCATTGTAATTTAACTTGATTTATTGGTTGTTTTGCTACTTGTGAATGAATCTAGATTTTCAAATAATCTGAACTACACTTTCGATTTAAAATATGCGATTTGCCTGTTTTGCATTAAATACTTTTAATGGAATGAAAATTTTCTCATAACTCATTTAAATTAATGTTTTGATGTAGAGTATTTTAGAAACACGGTTTTTAACTTACGCAATATACTTTATTCCTATTTAGAACGCGTTTTAAATGATATTAAAACTTTTTAATTAGGAGGATATTCACGGATTTTCTCCCTTAGAGTACAAATATACGAGTGGTCGCAAAGCGGCAGCTTACGACGCAGCCTAAAGTGACAGCAAGCGGTCGTCCTGTAAAATTGACGCCAAGACCCGCTACAGTGGAAACCAACGTCTGCGCCAGCGTTACTAAAGACTCGGCCACTGCCTCTGCACCGATAACCAAAAATTCAACTCTTGCGCAAGTTGAAGAAATGCCAGCCCAGGCAACCCCACCCACCCGCAGCGGTGACGAGACAACCAGAGAGATCCCATCGACTGTAGACGCCTCGTGGAGGCCACTGATCGGATTCCTCACTGTAATAAATTTCCAAAAACTTCGTGCGATCGCTAAAAGCTGCGGTCGATAATCGCCGAAACCAAAAACATCGGCGGTTTAGTAATAGGTTTCAGTTTAATGGATATACTCCGCAGAAATGCAGGAACCCTGCAGATGACGTTCTGGAATGCGTAAGAGTTTGCGCTAAAACACGACCTAGACATTGCCCTAGTGAACAAAACGTTCTTCAACGCACGAGACGAGCCAAGGCTTCCCAACTATAGGCTGTTTTACAACGATTTAAATGACGTCGGAGGAGGCACGGCGGCGTACGTCAAGGCAAGCCTGGATCATTGCGTGGTGAACACGTCAAACCCAGAACGACTTGAAACGACTGCAGTGTGTGTAGTTCTACAGCGCGTCAGCCCTTTACGCTTGGTTTCGGTTTACAACCCACCAGATGACAAACCGCTACACCCGCAGGACATGGATGCGTTGTTGGATGCGATAGAACCGGTGGTTGTAACAGAGAAGCTCAACTCTAAATATCCGTCTTCGAATAGTCAGATAGCGAACCGCATACTACAACAGTTTACTGACAAATGGGATGTCGAAGTCTTAGGATCAGCAGAGCCCACCCACTACAGCAACAGAGGTAGGCCAGACGTCGCGATACTCCACCAAATGACGCTGAACACGATCTGAGCGGTCAGAACCTTTAGTTCAGACAATACCCGGTACTCCTGAAACTCGCAGAGGAGCGAGTCCCGGCGATTAATAAAACCAGTAAAGTTTCGTGGCCGGCATTTGTTACCCGCCTGCAGCGCCGGTGGAAGGGATGTCCAACGACATCTTAACCACTGATGTGCTAGAGGCGAAAATGAACCGCCTCGTGAAGTGCATAGAGACCTCGGTCAGTAAAGCCATTTCAACGAGACCGGTAACGAATAAGAGGGATATCTCCCTCTGCACATCCGCGAACTCATCTAAGAGAAGAACAGTGTCAGGCGTCAGTGGCAAAGAACCTGGGATCCGGTACAATCGAATTGGTCGCCGAAATGCGGTTAGCAATTCGACGGCACCGAAACGAGACTTAGGAAGCCAAATTGGAACCCTCGCCACATTGAACGGCAATTCGTCCTCATTTATTAAACACGCAACATTCACGCATACAACAGAAAACGAATTACCTTCAAAAGGTCAGTATTTCTTTTATTGCAAATTAATATTCGAAGTTCTGCACGATTTTGACACAAAACGCAAAAGTTGTTATAACTTTAAACCATCAACAATTGGATAACAACATATATAGTTATTTGAATAGGTATTAATCTCAGCTATCAAACCCTTCAATTTGGACCATGACTTTTGGGACACCCTATATATATATATATATATATATATATATATATATATATATATATATATATATATTATCGTGTAATTAAAAGGGACAATAAAATACATAAGTTAATTCATAGAGTTAAGAGCGATTAGGTCCAGTAAAATACATTTATTGAGTTAAATGATTTTCAACAATTATTTTCTAGCTTAATTAATGGATAATACGGGAATATCGATTTAGTTAACGCGTGATTAAAGTAGGAATAATTTATTTTAATTAGATTTAGTTAGGGACCATGTATCATAGTATTTATGTAAAAGAGTAAAGAAAAATAATTTGGGGTTAAATTATACATATTGAAGTTCTATGGAACAGTTTTAAAAGCGTTAAGCACGTTAAAAATAACGATTTCTACGTTTCAAATAACAAAGGGGAAAAATGGATTTCTTGGTAAAGTTGCTGCAAACAACCGTTGAAATTAAAGCAGCCAAGGACGTAAACAAAACAACACAGAATTGATGTAAAAGCAGTATACGTTAGTTAAAATATTGATTTTTAATCTTAGATATAGAGTCGGAAGAAGCAATGAAAAGACGAAGATTGAATAAAAGCCTATAAATATAAGAGAGAAACAAAGTATATCCAGAGGAAGGAAATTAAAAATCGATAATGTCAAGGATAGTTGTAAGCAGGCACGCGTCGTTCGGAAAGGTGGGGAGTGGAGCCAAGCGAGTTGATTGGTGAAAGTTAAATAAGAAGGGCTAGAAATTCAGGTGGTAGAAGCATATGTGTACAATAGAGTGATATGTACAAGGAATATAAAATGATGTTTGTTTGAAGTTAGAGGCGTGGAGTATAGGCTAATCCGGAGAATTGGAAACGACAGTTGACGCTTTTAAGTGGTTTACCTCGTACTGTTGTGTTATGTTATGAAAATTTACGAGAAATCGACGGTCGTTGGTGATTTTCGAGGAAAATAAGACAACGGTTAAACAGATATACGTGCTATTTCTTAAACAGGGGGAGACACAGGTTGGATTATATAATCAGGAACATAGAGGGTTCTCTTGCTTTTTGCTCTTTGATTCCATCGGTAATGCAGTGAGTTTACTTCCAAGTGAATTAGTGCAGTCGAATTAAATAAAATTTACGTAAAAGCTGATAAAGCGGTATTAGTGAATAGTAAAGTTGAGATGTAAGTACAAAGATTTTCGTTTGGATGCACGAGAAGTACTAGAATTTGAAAATTGTTTGGATGTGGATCAAAGCTAGGTGTGGGATAGTAGAATGTATTTGTAACAAAAAGAACGAAATTTGGAGATTGGATATTTTGATTGAAATTTATAAAAGAAGTGTTTGGTAAGGTTGATCTAGAAATGATAATAATAGGGAAGGACCAATTGCTTTTTTGTAGCAATACCGATGACAGTGTAGCGGTTATGTAATAAACAAAGCAAATACGACAAACTACTTAAGAAAGAATATAAATACCTTAAAGCCTGTGCCGCACTGGGCAAGAGAGGTCACACACAAAAAGTAGGGACACCATAGAACACGCGCACTCGGTGTAGTGTCGCCTTCAGGTTTCTCGTTCAACTGTCTCCTGTTACCGTCCGAGTAAGACGGACGTTACTTCACGCACTCGCACTGCGGCATAATGTTTCACTCAAACTGTAGGGTACCCGCACTAATGGTATTTACTGTCACCACTATTAAATTGTTCAATGATGACGTAACAAGAAGAGTTTTTTAGAGTAGAGACATGTATGGTACATGGGGATTCGACCATGGAATTAATGGATAGACGGAGGACCTACCAGACGGCAACGTCTACAAGGGGCTAGTTGGTGCACCGCAGTACGAAGACAACTACAAGGTAGGAGATAGAATCAGATATTTCATGGTGAATATTTTCATAGTGTTTGTGGTGTTTTGAGATGTTTTATGATTATTTGCTTTGATTTTTATTTAAACAGACATTTATAGGACTGTTGAAATAAAATTGATTTTTGACCATTTTCATTAATTTGCAGATAACCAAAAGTTGTAAAAAAGTATAGAGAGTTTTTGATATTGGTCCTGCAGAGAATTTATATGCACATTTATAAAGTTTTAAGTCGAGCTCATGCTAGAACGAAGGGTAACGTAAGGTATGAGGAATGCCCTCTTACTTTAATAAAAAGTTATGTGTTAAAAGTTTTATCAAAATGCAAAATGAGTGTTATAAAATTTAGTGAACACATGAATGTATATAAAGCGATGGTATTTTAAATTTAAAAAAATGTAATTTGGATTTCAGATAAATAGAGTGTGATATTTTGGTTAATTGAGTTATTTTTGAATGCATGATTGATGTGGATTTCTATTTAGGTTTCTATGGTAATAATGGGAGGAAGTTTGCTTGATGTAACATGTAGGTGTATGTAATATATAAGAAGCATCGAATAAAGAGGACGATTCAGGAGTAGCCGAGGCGAGATTTGAGCTAAACTTCACAATATTATGGCACCCAATTAATGGGGCATGATTCCAGAGTAAAGTTCACGATAATATATATATATATATATATATATATATATTGCTGTGATAAGGGGTTGTTTAGGGGTGTATTGAATAGCAAGGGTCATGTAGTAACCATAAATTGCAATAAGAATCAGAAAACTGCATTTATTTAGCAGAAAATTAAGTAATTCGTATATTATGTAAATAGCAAGCATTTAACACCCTGTATATAGACCGTAATTAGCTTTAAACGATGCAAGTAAGCATATCTTACAACAATAGAACGCGTATTTAGCAGAAAAATAGGTAATTCATACATTATGTAAATAGCAAGTATTTAACACTCTGTATATAAACCGTTATTAATTTTAAGTAATGCAAGTAAGAATATCTTTCAACAAAAGTACGCGCATTCAAGAGAAATAATAGTACATGTAATTAAACACGCGTTGAGAAGTGTTCTAATTAGTTATAAAACAAATACGAAGATAAGAGATAAAACCTAACAAAGCCTTATGTAATTACGGTGAAATAATAAACATTTTTGATAAGAAAACGCAGTTTCAAACACGCATACAACTACATAAACGAAAATAGCATTAAAGTTACATCATTTATTTTGTTCAATTATTGAAAAGGCGATATCTACACAAAACAACGTATGGTCAAGATAACGAATAATAAGGTATCAAATAAACACCATTACACGGGAAACCAAATAAATTACATCATACACAACTTCAAAATCCAGGAAATATTAAAGATCTGGTTGGTTGAGATATCTGCAAAACTGTTGAAAACCCAGCCTACATGTAAGTGGGAACAGCCTATATTAACACCGAGCAATGGTAAGACGGTGCAGTTCACAACTCAGGCAGGGCGAAGCTGCGTCACTGCTAATCAGAAAGTCACGCGTAATTTAAATATAATAAAATATCAAGTGTATGTTATAGTGACAATAAGTGCAACGATTAAGAAGTCTTCTTTTGCGGTTTAACGTGAGTAGAATTTGGGGTAATTTATTTAAACTAAATATTTATAATAATAGGGCTTCAAATTTGTGGTGTAATTCAAGTCTGCGTTGACAATACTTTGAATATATGGAACATTTCTGAACACTTCGAATTGGTGGTATAACAATTCGAATCTATGGTACATTTTGAATAATTCGAATCTGGGGAACATTTCTGAACACTTCGAATTGGTGGTACATTTTTGAATAATACAAATTTGGACAGATATAACATTTCGAATGTGTGTTGTATTTCTGAATAATTCAAGTTGCAATAATTCAAGTATGCGTCGATAAGAATAATTCAAATCTGGGTCAATATAACAATTTAAAGTCAGCGTCGACTATTATATTTTGGTACAATTCTGGTACAATTTTGAGTTGCGAGATTCAAGGCATATGAAATAAAAAAGCACGAAGTAATTTTTGGAAAACGAGGGGTTACTGTACTCAAACACTGGTTCAACGAAGGAGGACAACAAAGGGGTGCTGATCCACAACCCGAACAAGCTGTAGCAGGTCAGATCTATTTAATTTTAAGATATTTTTCGATTTAAATTTCAATACTGAATTTACTCAATTTATATAAAAAGTGTAACGAAGTCAACAACAAACATTCCATACGATAAACTTACGTAATATATTATAACGGGATCTATAATGTTCCAGGTTTTTTTGGTAAAAAAGGGTATTGGTGACTTTAGATTGAATTTTGGGATAAATGATACATATGATATTGATTGATTGAAAGGTGTATTTAAATATTTATCAATTCAAAACTTGTATATTTCTTTTCATTATATGAAATTAATTGACTTCGTTTTATAAATTCAAACAAATAGGTAATCATAAAGGGGTGGAGAAGAGAAAAATTGATCATCGTAACGTTGTGCACTCTATGTAGATTAAAACGGGCTAGCCGTAGCATAATAATAAAATTAGTAAAATTTGAAGTGAGAACACAGAGCGGTGGCTATAAGTAAAAACGTCATAACACCGGGTACGACGTATATCAATATATATACACACAGTTTAAAGAGGTATAAAAGTCTTCGGTAGTCTACGAAACTCTTCGGATAGCTTCGGAATTGGCTTGTTAGGTCGAGTAAGAACTTGAATAACGATAGCTAGAAAATATTTACAGTTTGAAGAGGTGCAGACGTCTTCGGTGGTCTTCGGAAGGCTTCGTGATTTACTGGTGGAACAACGTGAGGGTATAAAGAATTATGATATAAATATAAGAACTATAGATTGAACCTATATACAAACATAGAGGGGTTCAGAAGTCTTCGATAGTCTTCGAAATTCTTCGGAATGTACTTGTGAAGTCAAGTGAGAACTTGAATGACGATAGTTTGAAAATATTTACAGTTTTAAGCGGTCCAGACGTCTTCGGCGATCTTCGGAAAACTTCGTGTTTTACTTGTGAGACAACGTGAGAGTATACAGAGTTATGGTATGAAGGTATGTACAGCTTAGAATAGTTCAGAAGTCTTCGGTGATCTTCAGAACCCTTCGAAAGACGTCGTGGTAGTGGTGTCTTAGGCCTCGTCGAGTGCGTCGCCGTTGAACTCCACAGAGATGTTGTTCCGGAGGTAGGGTTGACAGGCGCAATCGGTGTCGTCACAATAAACGACAACTCGAACGTAGTTTATTAACTGTTTATTGATGAATTATAGTGGCGTGCCCCAGGTACGGCGGCGGACAGCGTCACTGTCGAATAATAAGCAGGCTATGGGGAGCACTGCTCGCTGAAGTTTTAGCAGGCTATGGAGAGCGCTGCTCGCTGAAGTGTCAGCAGGCTATGGTGAGCACTGCCAGTTGATTCTTTAGGCTATGGGGAGCACTAAGGAATGTCTTTCAGAGAACTTGTAATTGTATTTTATACACTTCCATTTCCTATGCTGCCTGTGTTGAGAAACAATAATGATGTCTTTTCTTTAACCAATGAAATTGTGTGCATCAATTTTCGAATGTAAAAGAATGTCCAAATTTTGTTTGGCCAATGAGCGTGCGATTTTTGGGTAGCACCAAAAGTGAGTTGGAAATTCTTGCGATTCTCTAGTTTGTTCTGTGTTCAGCACGTGCATTTTGATATAGTCGACACACCTCGCATAAAAGTAATTATTACATTAGCGTAAATAAAAACCAAAAGAAAAAACTAGATGAAATTCGATAATATAAAGCAAATAATTTCAAAGCCGTAATTTAAACGGCTCTTGGTTATCTGGCTTATTTCATCGGTTCTTATAATAGTTGACAGCATAATATATTGGCAATATATTAGTTATTTTTATGGTTAACTGATAAAAATATTTAAGTATATAACGAAAACTTCTAAACCTTGCCATTGATTAATATCAATTAAATATATACAATTAAAAAAATTATTGTGAAGGTCGATCCTTTTTTTCTATTGTACTTCTGCGAATCGGGGGTATTATAATATAAAATAATAAATTAGAGTCGTGTCGAATTAGGTTTAAAATTTCGTATTAGTGATGGGGGACGTATGTTTTCATCATTACATTCGAACCACACACCTCCCCAAATATCTTTCATTGAGATATGGTAAAAAAATTATTTATTTTAATACCACAACAATTAATGCTTTCATATACAGTATTCCGAGATTTTATATTAGATTCATTCGTTTGTAAGCACGAGCAGTTTAGTTTTGCACCGAATGACACATAATCGTTCGCTTGCAATTTTTAAGTGTAGCAAGTGCACCAACCATCCTTACGTTTGTTTATCTGCACCAGGTCTATAGGAGGTGCTGAATTACACAGAATCAAAATTGAGGTTAAGTTAAAAATTTTGTAATTGTTAACTGCGTTAAAAACTTTAGTTATGAGTGTCCAAACTATTAAATTTTCCGTCGACGAGCACGAAGTTGAACTTCATAAAACTAAGGAGATTGTTGATTTATAATTGCACAGTAAAAATGCATACCTAATTGATAGCTTTAGGGGTAATTTATTTGGCATACTGATTTCTAACTAAATATGATTCGAAGTAAAACAGCGATTCTTGTTCCGTTCATTTTCAAGATAAATTAATTACCCCCTTTTTCCCTTGTTAATTCATTACACGTTCGAATAAATTCCGTTTCTATTCTTAAAATTCTTCAACAACATCCTATATATTTTACCTGTTCGAGGACACCACTGTGTGTTTTTGCCGTTGAACATGACGGTCTGATGAGTTGCCGCCCCTTTTTTGGTGGAGGAGGGTGCACAGGTGGCGTGGTTCCAGGCAGTTACCAGATTGGTTCGTATATATCTCTATAAACATTACTGAACGATGTTAGGATTTATGGCCGTTATATGGAGGCATTGCTTTTTGTGCAGAATGACTCAGAGTGGTAGTGGCAAAATGATTATTTTTAATGAAGTGATATGGGTTGGTACTCTATAATTATTTAAGAATTTAGGTATGTAACTTTAGGTTTACTGTGGGAATTACGAGCTGTGGTTTTTAGGGTTGAATTGAGTTTTTTTTTCATCCTTTTTTTTGATTGCTATTTCAGAGGGTAGCGACCTAAAGACTGCAGCTCGCCATTTTTGAAGTAATTTGGTTATTCTGCCGGATAGATGTATATTGGGGTTACTGAATTTTTTTGATGGGGTTTGGAGAATACTGTGCTTTGTACATATTTTGTTTTAATTAGAGGTTTCTTTTTTGTAGGTTTTGTTGTAAGTTGTGAATGAGTGAGTGCATTTTTTTCTTTTATTTTTCAGGCCTGCCTCTATTTTTGGTATTAGTACAACCCCTCCTACTCGCCGATGGAGCCCGGCCATTTTCTTTTTCTCTTCTTGTTCTTTTTTTTAGGCTACATCGATGCACGTAGCAGTCTTTTCGCAATTTTGGGTTAATAAGACTTTTATATTAATTAATTTTTAAAAAATCGTTCACTTTCAAGTAGTTGATATCTTAAACACTTAACAATTAATGATTTTGGAAAATGATTTTACGTATTCTTCCTTTGAAAAAGTAATTAGTGAAGGAAGATTGTTGCATTTTGAAGTCACTGCAACAAAAATAAAAGATGTTGATATTGTGAGGCATGTGGTTGAAGATGATATAGATAAAACAGTCAGATGTAATATAACAAGAACTTGATAAATAGTCTACTATTTTTATTATGGCTAAAGTTTGAGTGTTTTTTTTTCAATTTGTCTAGGCATAATTTTGTCATTAATAATCTTCGATTATTAATGATAAAATTATGTCGAGATAAATTGTAAAAAACACGAGAAATTTAGCTACAATAAAAATAATCGCTGCTTTATCAAGGTCGCGAGCTACATATTCCCCAAATCAATATATATATATATATATATATATATATATATATATATATATGTCTAATTAAACAGAATTATTAAGATTTAAGAATTATTGTTACATTGTATAATTGAAGGACATAATAAAAAGTTAATGAAACTTCACAAACTAGACATGAGAACGGAAACAGTTACATTGTATTCCAGACGTAATATGACACTTCAGGTGCAGGTAACAGTAGACAATAAGACAGCAATTATTAGAATTAAGATTATTAAAATGTAATACTTTCAATTGTATCAAAAAATACCAAACAAGGGATCTGCAGTTCCCACAAGCAATCTGAGGGGCAGGGATAGCATAAATACCCCCAGGAGCCCAAGCTGGGCAGTCAGTCTCGAACTTCACAACTTTAACATTGTTGGTTGTTCAAGCTACTCACCCTAGTTTTAATTAATTAATTAGTGAAAGTAACTTTGATTATTTTTTATTGTAAACGTTAATGAACATAACGTACCCATTTGTTAAATTCACTTGTAATTTCCATATAAAATAAAATACACTCGATAGGAATGTAAATTTGGAAATAAAGTCTTTAAAAAAAGAAAAGTCGAGAATAATGTACTAAATTTTAATCTAAATATTCTAAAAAATGTAATTCGGAACACAAAATACAATTTATTTTTAATAATATTTAATTTGACGTTTATAAATTAATTTTAGCATTTGTCAAACGGAATTATGCCTACTTTATAGAAGCAAAAAAAAAAGGACCATGGCAAATAGTCGCTGATATTTAGCACCAAACAGTATAGTCGCTGATAATTTGTTTTGATTGGTTTGAATCATGACAGAATCGAAAGTGTGATTGGTGAATAGCTTAGATTTGATATACGAAAAAAATAATCGAGAATATATATGAGAGTAATGACCATTATATTACTCAAACGTACGATGAAAACATCGCTTCAGAAAGCAGTAGCTAAAGCAATGCAGGTAAACAAAAGTATCTATTTAATTGAAGTATACATACTTATATAAGCTGCCATTTTTTGCCAGTGTAGCAGAATCTACAGAAAAGGACCTATTCTTCAAGCAAATTATTGTTATCCCTCTATAAAGAAATCCATCCGAAAGTTGGAAAAACTGTAAATTTTAAAAATAAATAATGCACGTGAAAATATATTTCGGTGGAAATGGCTAAGCTTGGTTATGTGTTTACAGAGCAACCGGTTGAAAATCGTTATAGAACATTCGGCAGAAGAGAAAAAGCTGTCGATAATAATAAAACTGGGTGACATCGAGCTAGTTGTTTATTTGAAAAGTAGCTTCTTTTCATATGTAGAAATTGATATAAATGTGGTGTTTTTAGGGAATTGGCAGAAATTAATATTAACTGTAAAGTAATTTTTACAGAATATGTACTGGACTCTACGAGAAGCGGTAAAAATGAAATAACTTGAAGAAAAGAGGTAGTAATATAAGCAGATGATACAATGCAATCACCTACATCAACTTTGGTAAAGAAGCCTAGAACAATTCTTCACGATATACAAAAAATTAGGGAACGAAATGAAAAAACACGATATAGAACTTAAAAAGCATGCATTACAATGCAAAGCTTTAGAAATAGAAATGGCTAAATTAGAGGCATACAAAGTGAGAACCCAGGCAATCTAAACAAAAAATGCCCTACTTAAACAACTGTTAGAAAAACTTAAAAATAATATTTATTAATATGTATTATTTACAATTTTTAATAACATTAAATTTTAAATTACAACAATAAAATACATAAACTATTTCTTATGTTTATTCTTCTTCAGAAGTTCACTACAAATCTTGTTCCGTAATTGTTTCCCTAAATTTGAATCTTTTGTATATTCTAATTCTTCCTGATTTGCTTCTGTGTCTTCTGCATTGAGTTCAGGGAAATATTGTAGGTCTTCTACATCAAAAATATTGTGCAGTACACAACATGCTGTTATAAAATGGCACAAATATTTTACACTTTGCAATTTGCAAAAATATAGTTGCTTCAAAATTCCAAATCTATACTTATACGACAAGAACTATGTATCATAATAAATTTTTTTTGAGCAGCTGTTAATTGGCCATTATCACCAACAAAACTTTTTCGCAATCGGTAATACTGTTTAATTTTTTTCCAGATGCGTTGCATCAAGTCAAACTATAAACTCTTTAGATAGGGAACTCATGTCATAAATCACTCTCTTCAGTATCGCATGCACTGTCGATATTGAACTATCACCAACCTCGTTAAAACTTTCACATTCATGACCAGCATTCCAAAAAAATAATGATATGTGATACTTGCACTTTTAACTTGGCCATTTGTTCGCAAGTTCTTATAAACACTGTTTTTATTGAACAGATTTGTTCTACTTACTCTAAAATGTTTTATAAATTCCTTATTAGAATATTTTGATACTACTTTTGAGACGTAGTTTTTTATGCAAATTTGTGGTACTTTCATGAGTTTGGCTTCAATTTATGTAAGCTGTTCGCTATCACTTTCAGCTTCGTATAAAGTACTCTTTCCAGCATTTGCTTCGTCTCAAACAATTTCATTGCTACTGTAAACAACGCCATTCGCACTTTTATGTCCACCTTTTCTTGTCTTCCTTAGCCATTTCCAAAACAAGTTTTTATTCCTTCAAAATCATTCTGCATTTTGTTCACCCTTCCTACCCCTTAGTTGCTCTTTGCTTGCCTTCACTACTTCTTTCGCATATCGCATTTTCTCTTTATATACTTCCTGAAGTTGTCTTAACTCAACATCTTTTTCTACAATCATTATCTTATATGCCACTCTCTCGACAACCTTTTTGACGTTTTCGTTCTACCATGCATTTTCATTACAAGTACCAATTATTGTCGTTCCACATACTTCCAAAGCACATTTCATTGCACTGTTTTTCAAACAATCCCATGCTTTCTCCACATCTTCAAACTTCAGAGCATTATCCCATTCCTGTTTGCAGCCATTCAACTCTCTTTCTCTCTCCCTCTCCCTCTCTCTCCCTAGCTCTCACTCTCTATCTTTCTCTCTCCCTCTCGCTCCCTCTCTCGCTCTCTCTTCCTCTATCTCCCTCTCCCCCTCTCTTCCTCACTGTCCATCTCCCCCTCTCTCACTCTCTCCCTCCCCTCTCCCGGTCTCCCTCCCCTCTCTTTCTCTCTCTCACCCTATCTCCCTCCCTCCCTCACTCCCCCCGCTCTCTCTCTCTCTCTCTCACATAGTAGCATACTCTCTGTTCCGTTATAAAATAATTAAGTGTTTTAATCACAGAGTAAACTCTTAAATAAAATAGTCGTTTTATTTTGTTATAAAATCATCTGGAGAGTTATCATAGCTTAAAAGAAGTTGTATTTGATTATCAATAGCAACAAATGATTGTTTCACAATTCACAATGTTCCGTTTGTATATAATTTAATTGACTGTTAGAAATTAACATAATATCAAGCTTGCAGGTAACCTCGCATCCGCCTGGTGGATATTAAATGCCGTTAGATTTGTCGCGATTCAGCCTTCACGCTACTTTGTGTTATTGATGTACCGCAAAAACTTAGTTTCAAAGAGTGCTGTGTGCCGCTATGATGTTTTGTAAAGAGATATGAACTTCTGTCAAAAGTCGACGTTTTTACTACTAGTTTTTCGAACACCGCTAAATCTAATAACTTAGGTTAGTACTTGACGGTTTCCGCTATTTCCTAATATTAAACATTCAAGTCCACTTATCTCTAGCATCTGTGGTTATCGAAGTTAACCGCCGCATTAACATATATGATCAATTCTCGCTGGATCTGAATGTTACCGGCAAGCTCTAAAATTTTTATTACTTTGTTAGATACCGCTTATCAAGGTACAGCATTTACGTATCTTGGTAGTTATTATCTTAGTTACATACTTGCTTGATTAATATTTGAATTTGATCTTTAAATTATTTGTAGTGTTAAATTTGGATTTTCACATAAAGCGCGGTAATCAATACTAATTGCCTGCTTTATATTAGTGCATACATTAAAAGTTTCCTTTTGCTTTCGCATATTTTTCCCGCTTGTATTTCTTCGCTTTCGCTTTGGTAATTCAAATCATGGCAAACAGGCTCGAAAAAGCGTATTTTGTAAGAAAGACGCAAATGAACTCCCTTCAGGAGATTTTCGACATTGCTAACAAGACTGTACTTGAACCCAGTGTTTTAGAACTTTTCCGGGCCCAATACATGTCGATTGACACGATTAAAAAAAATTTGTTTGAGCACCATAATTTTACTATTGGTGTGATCGCTTCGGATGAAGACGCAGATAATCAGTTTGAAATAGAGGATTCAATCAGAAAGCGTTTCGAAAATACCTTTTTCTTGTTAAAGCCCTTTATTTCAAGTTATTTCCAATCAATCTTGTCTCCCATGTGGAAGGTGGAGCCGCACCTTCACACAATGCAAAATTCAAAGTGATTCTACCGCCGTTGATTCTCCCTTCATTTGACGGTGATATAAGTACATTCGAAACCTTTATTGATCGATTTGATAGTCTTGGTTCATTATAATGACCATTTCTCCGACGTCGATAAATTTCTCTACCTCCAGTCCACTTTGAAAAATTCCGCATTACTTACCATTAAAAATTTTGATCTAACCGCATCTAATTACCCCCTTGTATACAATAAATTCGCAAAAAATATCGCAATATTCGCTGTATCACTTCTGCTCTTTGGGACAATATTGAAAAATCCCCAAAATTGAATTCTCATCAGCCATCAGGTTTGCAAAAATTAGTGGACACCTTTACCGATAATTTGCAAGCCCACAAGAAGTTTGACTTGCCTGTAGAGGAATGGGACTTTATCCTAGTGCAAATGATCCTAAATCGCCTGGATGTGCACACTGCCCGCAATTTTGAGTTGCATCAGGATCCCTCATTTATCCCATCCTATACAGAGTTAATTGCTTACTTGCATAAAACTTCTAAATCTTTATCAAATCTGTCGATCAATCATAAATCTGATTTAAACAAAGTTGCTCATACTAACCACAATGTTAGGTCTCGCTCAGCTGTTTCCATGTTAGTACATACAAATCATAATGTCGTTAAATGCCCGCTTTGTCACCAAGACCATACTCTTTACCGTTGTAACGTTTTTGCTAAACTTTCTTCTCAGAATCGCTACAATGTTAAAAAACCTCAACTTTGTATCAATTGTCTTAGTAGTTCCCACATTTTAAATAAATGCAGATCTACTATTTCGTGCCGCCAATGTAATTCAACGTCATCATTCTTTGTTGCACTTCAATCACATGTCGTCTAAACACGCTTCCGCTACTAGTACCAAGGTTCGTTTCGGCTCTGCTCCCGCATCCTCTAAGATTCTACCTTGTAATAGTTCCGCTATTCAGAACTGCTACACACCTTCCGCTCCTCCTGCCTCTGAGGAAACATTGGCTCCGTTTTGTAGTAGTGGTTCGTCGACTTCGAATGTTGTTCTGTTTAATTCGTTCCCTAAAAGCTTAGTCATGTTACTTTCCACAGTTCTAGTAGAAATCGCCGACCGCTCTGGTACTTTCTAGAAATTTCATTGTTTACTCGACTCTGGTAGCATGACTTCTTTTATTTCGCAAAGTAGTGTGAAACGTTTAGGTTTTCGTGCTACTCTACACTTTCTAATCCTTAGTGGCTTGGGCTCCATACGCTCCGCGGCTATACATGACGCTATAACCGTTTCGCTCAAACCCATAGGTGCTTCTTCGCCTATTATTAATTTCGAACATTTGTGAAAATTTACTTACTACTAATATTTCTTCTGAAAATTTCGCTCATCTAGCTAATATCAAGCTAGCTGATCCGCTCTTTGCTCAATCTGGACCGATTAATTTATTACTTGGCGCGAATATTTTTCATAAAGTTTTATTAAATGGCCGCATCAAAGGTTCAAGTGATCAACCTGTTGCAATCAATACTGTTTTTGGGTACGTTCTAATGGGAACTACTCCTGTCGCACCCTCTTCACATATCACGAGCTTATTTTGTATGACAGAGTCTGCTTCCCCTTTGGAAAATATTGTCGCTAAATTATGGGAAGTTGAAGAGGTTTCTGAAGCTAAACCTTTCACACCTGATGAGATCTTCATTGAAAAAAGTTGTGTTGACACTTTCCGCCGCAATGAGCATGGACGGTATGTCGACTCACTGCCGTTTAAAGATCCAAAACCTTACTTTCCTGGTAGTCGTGATCTTGCTTTACAGCGTTTTGTATCTTTAGGTCTAATTAAACAGACCGCAGTTTTGTTTATGAGAGAATATTTAAATTCCAAACACATGCAACCTGTTCAACTTGATTCTCTATCTGGCACTTCTTATTACGTCCCGCATCATTGTGTTGTGAAAGCAGAAAGCATAAGTACTAATCTACGAGTAGTTTTCAACGCTTCCGCTAAAACTCTATCTCGATCCTCCTTAAATGATCATTTGTTTGTTAGGCACAAACTTCAACCAGATATTACTGCAATTTTGTTACAATTTCGCCTTCATCCTTATGTTATTACTACAGATATTCGTCAAATGTATAGACAAATCGTTGTTAATACCGCTCATTGTGACTATCAAAAAATTGTTTGGCGTTTTTCTCATGAGGAGCCTATTCAAGATTTTCAATTGATTACAGTTACCTATGGAATAAATTGCGCTCCTTTTCTTGCGATACGCACGCTTCTGCAGTTGACTGAGAACGAAGGAAACTCCTTTCCTTTGGCCGCTTTTGCTATTCACAATCACACCTATATCGATGATATCGCTTCTGGTGGGGGCTCTATTGAGTCAACCCTTGCTTTACGAAATCAATTAATTGCTCTTCTAAAATTGGGTGTTTTTGAACTTCATAAGTGGTCTAGTAATCAACTTGAATTACTCAAAGATCTTTCCGCTTCGCAACAATTCGCACAACCTCGATCCTTTGAGGATCCTGACACTCAATCTGTAAAAGTTCTAAGTTTTCAATGGAACCCCACTTCAGATACCTTTTGTTTTCTAGTTCAACCACAAATAATAGCATGTACCAAACGCAACTTACTTTCCACCTTAGCCCATATTTTCGACCCTACGGGAATTTTATCCTCTTTAACTTTCTTAGTAAAGCATTTAATTCAGAGTTTGTGGTTCCTGAAATTAGACTGGGATGATACCCCTCCTCCCAATATACTGCATTTGTGGGAGAGATACCGTCATAAATTGGTGGTTCTTTCTTGAATTCGTCCCCTCTCCCCTCGCTGGAAAACCTTTGTTATCAATCGAGTCTTCTATATCAAAGAAAACACTTCTCGCGCTTCTTGGCATCATATCCCCTCTAATGAAAATCCTGCCGAAGTCGGGTCATGTGGTTTGGTTCCTAGCGACTTGTGCCGGTGTTCTTTATGGTGGGCGGCACCCCCCTACCTTGTACCGTTTGTTCGAAATATACAGTCCACACATACCACATTTTAATTCCCCGAAGTTCTCATCGAAGAATGTTCTATTGTTCTGACCGCCGTCGCGTCCTTTTCTTGAATTGAAATAGTTTTGGAAAATAATTCTTCTTTTCTATTCACTATTCGCATTGTCGCTTGGATTCTTCGCTTTATCCATAACCTACAACATCCGTTATCAAAATACTCCGGATCTTTGTCCTTTTTCGAGCTAAATAATGCTCTGATCTCTTTGATTAAATACACTCAACAAACAACAAACTCATTTTTCAATTGAACTGGGCGCCCTCCAGTCTGGATCAGTTCTAAAAAAGAATTTTCGCAAAATGTCGCCCTTTATTACAGAATGAATCGTACGGGTTGGTGGCCGACTGTCTCACGCATCATTATCTTCTGAAAGGAAATTTCCCGACCTTTTACCTAGTAAAAGTCGCTTCACGGATTTGTATATCAGTTTTGTCCATTTGAAATATTTCCACGCGGGTGTTCAAATGGTTGATTTTATCATCCGTCAACAATTTTGGATTGTTTCTAGTAAGCAGTCAATTCGTCGTATTCTGAGTCGGCGTGTGACTTGTTGGAAGACTGCTCCTACCGCATCGCAGCTTCCTATGGGCAACCTTCCCGCATGTCGAGTCACTCAAGTCAAGTCCTTTTTGCGTTCAAGCGTCGACTTTGCCGGTTCCTTTTTTATTGCCATGTCTCGAATAAGGGGTGCCAAAGTGTTGTATTTATGTCTCTTTATTTGCATGGCTACCAAGACGCTGCATCTTGAATTAGTTTCTGATCTGTCAACCGACGCCTTTCTCGCCGCTTTACGCCGATTTATTGCCAAGCGTGGCCGTTGTGATCATCTCTACTGTGACCACGGCACGAATTTTGCTGATGCCCATCGACAGTTAATTTCCCTCGCCAAGTCCTCTATCTCTACAAAACATTTTCTTGGCATTTTATACCGCTGGTTGCGCCTCATTTTGGTGGTTTGTGAGAAGTGGGTGTGAGGTCTGTTAAAACCTTGCTTCTTCGTACCATAGGTGCACAAGTATTGACATACGAGGAACTGGCCACTGTCTTTGTTCTAATTGAGTCCATCTTAAACTCGCGCCCTCTCACACCCATAAACACTGACCCAATGACTTGACCTGTCTTTGGTCACTTTCTGACCTTGGTACCTTTAACCGCTATTCCACATCCTGTCCTTTGCGACCTTCCGATCAACCGCCTTTCTCGTTGGCAATTGCTCCAACGAATTCATCAAGACTTCTGGTCCCGTCGGTCTAAGGAGTATTTGCATACGCTCCAGCAGCGGTCCAAGTGGCACAAAGCGTCTCCTCCAGTTCTTTTGGATACCTTAGTGCTAATTAAAGCCGAGAACGTTCCACCTCTTCGTTGGTCCCTTTGACGTGTCGTGGCGGTACATCCGGAAACTGATAGTGTCGTTCGCGTTGTCACCATCAAGAGCGCTCAAGGCGAGCTGAAGCGCCCTGTCGTAAAGCTTTGTCGTTTACCTTGTTTGTAATTTTTTGTTCTGTTCGCAATAATTGTTTCTATGTTTTTCTTCTCATTAATTTAATTTTTTCATTTGTTCGCCTTTTCTACATTTCGGTCACACCCTTTGTTCGCACAATACGCGACTGTAAAATTTATAAAAAGAAAACAATGGAGTGCCGCTGTTTACAAACTGCTACGCGAGCACTTGCTAAACCTAGCACGAGATGGAGTGACTGTCAAAGTTTTGGATTAGTGCCGATCGGTCTCGGGCGAGCGGAGTGAATCAAAAACCATAGAACATACCAGTACTGTTACCACGCGGGAACAATTTTCGGGAGTTATTATTACGTGATTTTCACTGGAAACATTTACCTTCAGTTTACATACTGCCGTGTGTGCTGTGCTACTTACTCCACATGCCATTACAAATATTGAAAGTGCAACAAAACCAACGGAAATTGGAAAGGTCGCCAGCGACCGACCAACCACCCACGATTACCACGTGTACTGATTCCACTGATAAGTCGTCTAGTCATAATTTACATTTTACATTACTCGAATTGGGGTTCAAATCAGGGTGGTAATTACTAATACAGTCCACTAGGAAAAAATTACAGTTTGCTATTTCCCATACTCTGATTGCACCACCACCCTTGCTAATTATTTTCTTTTCAAAATGCTTTGCATTTTGGTGGGCGGTATGTTCCGTTATAAAATAATCAAGTGTTTTGATTACAGAGTAAACTCTTGAATAAAATAGTCGTTTTATTTGTTATAAAATCATCTGGAGAGTTATCATAGCTTAAAAAAAGTCGTATTTGATTATCAATAGCAACAAATGGTTGTTTCACAATGCACAATGTTCCGTATGTATATAATTTAATTGTCTGTTAGATATTAACATAATATCAAGCTTGCAGGTAACATCGCATCCGCCGTGTGGATATTAAATGCCATTAGATTTGTCGCGATTCAGCCTTCAAGCTACTTTGTGTTATTGATGTACCGCGAAAACTTAGTTTTAAAGAGTGTTGTGCATAGCTATGATGTTTTGTAAACAGATATAAACTTCTGTCAAAAGTCGACGTTTTTACTACTAGTTTTTTGAACACCGCTAAATCTAATAACTTAGGCAAGTACTTGACAGTTTTCGCTATTTCTGAATATTAAATACACAAGTCCACTTATCTCTACCATCTATGGTTATCGAAGTTAACCGTTAATACTCTCTTTGTATCGACTCTTCCGATAAGCGTTCTACTTTCACTCTTGATTGTCTCACATTCTGCTTTCTTCTCCACACCCACTTTCGGCTAAGATCAATTCAGGGCAAAACTAGAAAATAATCGGTCCCACACTCAGATCCTCTTATTACTCTCGTGTCTTTTACCAGTTCTCTTAAACTTTCATCAAACACAACCAAATCAATTATACTTCTCGCATTTGCCCTTTGCCATGTGTACTTGTGTATGTCCTCATGTTTATACCATGTGTTGGATACAAACAGTTCTCTCACTAACATATCTCCATTTTCATTCGTTCTTCGATCGCCAAACGGACCTACCACATGCTCTGCATTTACTCTGTGTACTCTACAACTATTGATATCACTTAATAGAACCGCACGATCGTTCCTTTCGCATTTGGCTAATACATTTTACAACCCCTGCCAAAACTGCTCACACTTCAATCGTCATTCATTGTAGTAATTGGAAAATTATTGATTCGGTAAGTGTCTAAGTGGTGGGGGATCTTGGTAGTCGTCAGGTTGCTTAACTCCCTTCGCGTACCATTGAATATCGGTAAAATAGAGTATATTTTTAAAAAACAATGGAAGGGGAAAACTGTAAAAGAAAAAAAGACTAGCACAAGGTTGTGCTGTATTTAACAAGAAAAAGTAGCTGCCATGTTTGAAGACAACAAACAGAAACAAGGAAAAGATTACTGAAAACATATGTACCGTACGGCTGTGAACCGTGGACAGTAGGAGAAGCGGACAGGAAAAGGTAGAAGCATTTGAAATGTGGTGCTACCGACGAATGATGAAGATATCATGGACAGACAAAGTTAAGAACAAATAGGTTCTCGAAATGGTAAGGAAAGAAAGAAGTATGTAGAAAACAGTAAAACATAGGAGAAACGGGAGAGACTATTGCACACAGATAGTGAAAGATGTAGGATGTGGGAATTTCAGGGAAATGTGTAGGTTAGCTTAGAATAGAAAACAAAGGAGGTACCCGTCCAACCAGTTCCAAGACGGAAAACTTAAAGATGAAAAAGTAATTGTATTTAAACCTGATGATTATGGGAAAGAACCACAGGTGTTGCTTTTGCAATATTATTGCGCGGAAAGAATAATTGGAAAACTATTGATTTAGTAAGTGTTTAAGTAGTGAGGGATCCTGGTAGCCGTTAAGTTGCTTAACTCCCTTCGCGTATCATTAAATATCGGTGAAGTAGGGTATAGTTTTTAGAAAACAATAGAAAGAGAAAAGTGCAAAAGATATAGAAAAAGAAGACAACAAACGTAGAAACTAGGAAAATTTGCCGAAAACATATGTGTGGCAACACTGTACGGCTGAGAAACGTGGACAGTAGGGGAAACGGACAGAAAAAATATAGAAGCATTTGAAATGTGGTGCTACAGACGTATGATGAAGATATCGTGGACAGACAAAGTTAAGAACAAAGAGGTACTAGAAATGGCAGGAGAAGAAATATATGGAAAACAGTAAAAGATACAATAGATACTGAAAGAGTAGGAAAGAGTGTGAATTTTAGGGAAATGTGTAGGTTAGCTAAGAAAAGAAATCAACAGAAGTACGTGTCCAACCAGTTCTAGGACTGAAGACCTAATGATGATGATGTTCCAAAAAATAAATCCAAACTTTTTAAAGACTTCGCTCTCTATAAGTTATTTTGGTTTATCTGTATTCCATTAAGTTCAAACTAAAGCTGGGACAATTTATACTACCAACATAGAAATTTTTAGCTATATATAAGGGGAGATACACTCGAAAGTAGCGCCTTTGAGTAAACAATAGTGATACATACGCTGTTCGTATTTTACTAAATATATCCTAAAAGTGTTAAAAATCAGTATCATATAATTGTATGTAAATAGATAAAAATTTCCTAGTATAAACTAGATAAAAACGCGTTAATATAATAATTACTCCGATAGACGTCAAGGTTATAGGGAGATTTAGTTAGTTCGTGGAAAAAACATAATTCTAGAAAAACTTTTGTTAATTTTTATTGTGGTTCTAAACTATTATTAATCTGTCGGCAAGTTCTTTTATTCCATCTATGGGTGAAACAATACATCCAGTGAGAATACGACATTAAAATTCATTTAACATTTAATTTATTCAATCGAAACGTTGATCTCATATAGATACACAATATTTGATTTATACTCATTGAAGTTCGAGGTTATGTTCTAATAGATTTGATGCAATGAGTAACAAAAGAAGCGAGAATTAATCATTGGCCTGATTCAGATATCCGCGAAAGTGGGTTGTGGGCTAGTTGTTAATTATTATTAAAAATAAAAACGGTCACATTCCACATGCTCCCATCACAAGGCGGCCATTTTCCTGTAAATGACGCACGCACACAACAGGAAAATGTTTCAATTAAATTTGCAACAACATTCAAAAACAGTTTTATTACAAGTTGTATTACATCGAAATTTCAGGGTCCTTGAGAATTTAAATGTTCTCAAATTCTGCTTAGTGTTATGTGCGAGTTTCCAATTTATGATTTATATTTCACAGCTTATGTATTTTCATGTTTAATGTGTAATTAGTTTCTACTTGATTGTAGAGAGTGTCGTTACAAAGGGTATACGTTGTTACACGACCAACGTAAGTTAAACTTAAAAAAATGAAAGGTCCCGGATTTCTAAAAATAAAGAGGCTCCATGGACAATTAAAACTATCCCAGCTAGCTTCGGATATATAAGGGGTGTGCCAGATACAAATTTCTTTTTAAAATTGCAATAAAATGAACAAAATTAAATCTTTTTCCATGTATTATGGCTTAATAATGGAACACAACTTCGTTCAAGTGGCTGCCTCGGCTGGCTTCGCAATAGCGCATTCCGTCACTCCAATTTTCCAAGACCTTGTTGATGGTTTCGGGTTGTAGCTCACTGATTGTTCGGATGATATAGGCCTGAAGTGTTTGAATCGTTCCTGGATTGTTGGCATAACATCGGTCCTTCGTGGCTCCTCACAAACAAAATCCAAAGGGGTCAGAGGCGGCCAATTGACATCGCCAAGACGGCTGATAACACGATTTGGAAATTTGGTGCGCTAAAGATCGATTGTGGCATGCGCTGTGTGGCATGGCGCGCCATCCTGCATGAACCAGAGGTCGTCCAAATCCATGTCTTCAATTTCAGTAAAAAAAGTCGGATAATAACACTCACCGTTGACCGAAACGTTCCTAACCTCACTTTCGAAGAAAATGGCCCAATGATGCCACTATTCCACAATCCGCAATAAACTGTAACTTGCTGTGGATGCATTGACTTCTCGACAATAATATGCAGGTTTTCCGAGCCCCAGATGTGGCAATTCTGCTTGTTAACGTAGCCGCCAAGATGAAAATGCGCCTCATCAAAAAAGATTATTTTTCGCCCAAAATCGTTGTGCAATTCAAGCTGCCCTAAGACCCAAACTGTAAAGCGATAACGAAGCGGATGGTCGTGCGCTTTCAATTGCTGAGTCAATTGGACCTTGCAAGCGAATAATCCAAGATCTTTGTGCAGAATTCTCCTCGGGCTAGTGAGCGAAATGTTGAGCTGTTGAGATCGACGGCGAGTTGATGTTCGTGGATTGAGTTTCACACTCTCGGCTACAACAGCCACATTCTCGTCTGTGCGCACCGTACGAGAACGAGGACCATGAGTGTTGTCCACTAGCATGCCAGTTTCACGAACTTTTTGCACAAACTTGCGTACAGCAGACGCGGTGGGTAATTCATTTCGGTCAAAAACTTCTTTTCAACAAACGCACTGTTTGGGCTACACAGTACTTGCTTTGGAAATAAGTTTGCAATATTTCCCAACGTTGTTCAAGCGTAAAGCAATTAATTTCGTACCGCGGAGGTATGATACTGACTTTCTATTAAGATTTCGGGCGGAAAAAAGCTGTCGGTGCCAAAATAACCTATGATTTAAAAGAAACAACTAGATGTCCCAACCTTTACAAGAAACCAGAATTACAGGGATGTCCTGAAATCGATATACAAATAATTCGGAGCTGATTCTACAAGCAAAATTTATGTCCCAAATTCTTCATCATCATCATCATTAGGTCTTCAGTCCTGAAACTGGTTAGACGCGTACCATCATTGTTTCCTATTCTAAACTAACCTACAGATTTCCCTGAAATTTGCACAGTCTGCATCTATCACTATCTGATCTAGGTCTACATCTACCTCTTTTTTCCTATCTCTGCTTGTAATATATCCCATACTATTCCCCAAAATGCTTTAGAACGTATTCCGCCCTTCTATTTCTCTTTTCCCCCAGATATCCTTGTTCCCCTACTATTTCTATAACCTATTTGTTATTATCTTTGTATGTCCATGCTATCGTCCTCATACATCTGAAGCACAGCATTTGAAAAGGCTGCTACCGTTTTTCTGTCTACGTTTCAGACTGCCCGTATTTCATAGGCATACTGTGCTGTGCTCCACACATATGCTTTCAACAATTTTCTTCTTGTTCTATGTTTGTTGTCTTTCCTCATAGTTGATGTTCTTTCTTGTTAGATACAGTTCGGTCACTTTCTATTGTTTTACAATTATATACCCTATTTTTCCTACCTTCAGTGGTTGTGAAGGGAGGTAAGCAGCCTGTGGCTGCCAAGAGTCCCCCAACACTTAACCATTTACCGATTTAATATATTTTCCAATATATCTTTTCGCACAGTCAACATTAGTTGCAGATATTTCGCAACCAACAACTAGTTGTTTATACTAATCATCAGATTTATCTGCGCTTATTTTTTCGTCATTAGGTTTTCCGTCTCAAAACTGGTTGGACACGTACCTGCACTTATTTATATTCTGAGCTAGCCTACATAGTTCCCTGAAATTCTCACACAGCATGTGTATACAGCTCGTTCCCCTTCTATTGTTTTCTAATTTTATGCCCTATTTCACCGAGATTCGGTGAAGGGGGTTAAGCAACCTGTGGCTACCAAGATCCCCCAACACTTAGACGTTTGTCGAAATAATGGTTTTCCAGTAAATCCTTTCACACACTTAACATTATTTGAGAATATTGCCCAACCAATTCTTGTAGTTACTTATAATAATCATCATGTTTAAGCACAGTTATTTTTTCGTCATTAGTTTATCCATCTTGGGATTGGTTGGATGCGTACCTCCACTGATTTCTATTCTGGGCTAGCCTACACATCTCCCTGAAACCCCTACAGCCTACATCTTTTACTATCTGTGTGCAGTAGTCTAACCTAGGTCTGCCTCTTCTTCTCTTTTTTCCGATCTCGGCTTCTAATATATTCCGCACTATTCCCTCATGCCGTAGTATGTGGCCTATCATCCTATCTCTCCTATTTTTTACCGTTTTCCACATATTTCTTTCTTCCCCTACCATTTTTAGTACCTCTTCGTTTTTAACTTTGTCTGTCCATGATATCTTCATCATACGTCTGTAGCACCATATTTCAAAGGCTTCTACCTTTTTCTTGTCCGCTTCTCCTACTGTCCAGGCTTCACAGCCGTACAGTGCTGTGCTCCACACATATGTTTTAAGCAATCTTTTCCTTGTTTCTATGTTTGTGGTCTTTGAGCACAGTAGTTGCTTTTTCTTGTTAAATGTAGCACGACCTTGTGCTAATCTTTGTTTTATATCTTTTGTGCTTTTCCCATCTTGCGTTATTTGGCTTCCTAGGTAGCAGAAATCCTTAACCTCTTGTAAGTTTGTGTTATATACTTGTATTCTTGTTTTTGATTTATTTTTCCCACCTTTGCATACTAGAACTTTAGTTTTAGTTTTGTTAATTTTCATACCGTATCTCTCTGTTAGAACCGTTTCCATTTCATTAAGAGCAGATTCTAACTCTTCTCTGCTAGACGCTAATACTGCTACATCATCTGCAAATCTAAGCATATCAATTTTTTGTCCTTGCATAGTAATTCCAAATGTCTTTCTGTATTTGACAGTATTCATTGCCTCTTCTATGTACAAGTTAAAAATCAATGGGGATAGGGCACATCCTTGTCTCACCCCTTTCCTAATGTTTACTTCTCTACGTTCCTGCTCTAATTCTATTACTGCTGTTTGCTCTTTGTATAAGCTATGTACTATCCGTCTATCCCTATAACTCATTCCAATCTTTTTGAGTATTTCAAACATTTTTTTCCATTTTACATTGTCGAAAGCTTTTTCCAAATCTACAAACCCTATATACACGCTTTCCCCTTTTTCTATTGTTTTCTCCATTATCACTCTCAGAGCTAAAATAGCCTCCTGTGTTCCCCTGTTCCGCCTAAACCCAAATTGGTCTTCTCCTAGTATTTCTTCCGCCCGTTTTTCCATTCGTCTTTGCACAATTCTAGTTAATATTTTTGACACGTGTGCTGTCAAACTTATTGTTCGAAAATTTTCACATCTATCCGCGCCTTTCTTTTTTGGTATAGTTACTATGATGCTACGTTTGAAATCTTTGGGTATCTCGCCTGTCTCATACATATAGCTTACAAATTGGAAGAGACGTTCTGTTACTGCTTGTCCAGCGGCTTTTAGAGTTTCTGCTTGCATCTTATCTATACCCGGCGCCTTACCATTTTTCAGACTCAAATTCTTAATAATAATTTTTCGAACATTCAAAAATAACGGAGCTATTAAAACTAAGTTGTAACACAATCATAAGCACATGCTCATCGACAGCTCCAATACCAGTTCCCCTCTACTAAAAGTAGTGGTGGAAAGAACGAAGCCAGCCAAAAAGAACAGCGCCGCCACAAAACCAAAAACTGAACTGCATCGGCCGAGATCAAGTAGAACACAGTGACACACTAACCTTTACATTGGATTTTCCAATGCTCCATTTGAAAGTACTACATTGGCCAGAAAGCGAGTTGTTTTTTTATCTGGAAATTTTGAATTTTGCCGAATCCTTGCTGTTCAAAGCAAGGTAGGGATCTTTAACGCGCGTGACAACACACACACAGAACCTACATTTCAGCGCTCATTCGAACGAGGACTCATTTTTGTGACAAATTCTCATCTAACATTTTTCAAGCGGTTCATATCAAGAATCGAACTCCGGACCTTGCATTTAGTAGTCATATGCAAACCAACTAAGTCACGGAGTCGCCGAAACACTAACCCGCACCATTTTTGCTGTTAATCATTGTAATAAAATATTAGTAAAGGTCCTATCATGATTCATTAGAACCAATAAATTGGTCGTTTGTTCCTTGTTAGTACTTTCGGGGCCCCTAAAGCTGGACACCCTCAACGACGTGTATAATACAAATTTGCACAGTTCTCCGATTACAAATGTCGTCCAACGTGACTAATCAACACCAACGAAAAACGCAATTGTAGAGTCCTCAAAATCTCATATTTTTGAAATTTTGCACACCACCTCTGATAGTGTTTTTAACTCACAGCCTCAACGTAGTGTATAAAACCAACGGAAATGTTCAGAACGCAAACTTTGCATTAACTGTCTAAGCAGTTTCTACAAGTGTAAATCGATCATGACTTGACGCACTTGTCGCCAGCGGCATCATACCTTGTTACACTTTAACCCCCATTAGAATTGCTTTCAAAAAGTAGTGTTTTCACTAGAGATTACCATCTGCGTGTGCCCCCCCCACCCGCTTTGAATACCTGCGAATTTACATCACTAAGTCGTTTCACCTTTGTTACCAATAATTCCACTATTGTATTATTTAACACGAAGCCTCAAAAAAGGGTGGTTTTATTGTCTACTGCGCAAATTGAAGTTCGTGATCGTTTCGGTAATTTTCAAGTTTCGCTGCTTGTTGGATACCGGTAGTATGACTTCATTTATTACTCAACAATGTGTTAAGCGCTTAGGTTTATAACCTACCCCGTTACCTCTTACCCTTAACGGGTTCGGCCCTATGCAGACCGTGACTACTCACGGCGCTGTTTCTGTCTTTAAAAACCCGTAAACAAAATAAATCATTTTTTAACATTGACGCAATATTCCAACCTAAGATTTGTGAAAACCTGCCTACTACTTGCGTCAACGCCACTTACCGCCATTATATAACATTCAGTTAGCCGACCCACAGTTTTCAAAACTCGGTCCTATAGATTTATTACTAGGGCCCGATGTAATTCCACAAATTCTAAAAATGATCGTGTTCCTGTTGAACACCATACTCCCATTGCATCAAGACTGTTTTCGGATATATTTTAATAGGATCGATTCACGCGTCAAGCACCTCGCAGGTTACCGCTTTACTTTGCTCTACGGACCAAGTACCCTCCCTGGAAAAAATTGTTTCCAAATTTTGGGAAGTCGAATCACTTCCCGACGCCGAAATCCTTTCAGTGGCGGAGAAGGGAGCTGAAATTATTTTCAAAGAAACGCGGACAGATCAGAGCCGTTATGTAGTTTCTTTGCCCTTTAAGGATGCTGCTCCCACGTTTATCGGAAACCGCGATTTAGTAATACAAAGATTTCTTTCCTTAGAACGACGTCTTCTCAAACAGCCACTTGTATATCAACAATATAAAGATTTTCTTGAAGAATACATCTATCCTCAATATATGCAACCTATCACCAATAAGGGTCACTTTGATCATTCTTATTATATATTTCATCATTGTGTTATAAAACCTAACAGTTTTAGCACTAAGCTTCGCGTGGTTTTTAATGCCTCCGCTCAATGTATTTCCGGAAGTTCACTGAATAATCATTTATTAATGGTCCCAAATTGCAAAGAGACATCACTACACTGTTATTACAATTTCGTCTGCATCGTTACGTCCTCACTGCAGAAATTCGGCAAATGTATCGGACAATTCTTATTGCACCCAATCAGCGTGACTATCAACGGATTGTATGGTGTTTGTCTCCTGATAATCCTATCCAGAATTTTCATCTTAATACCGTTACTTATGGGGCCAACTGCGCTCCATTTCTTACCATACGTACTCTTTTGCAACTTGCCGATGATTAAGGTGGACCCTTTCCTCTAGTCGCTTTCGCTCTTCGTCATCATGCCTATATTAATGACGTAGTGACAGGTCGAGATACTTTTCAATTCGCCTTGGATTTAACAGAGCTGCTTGTAGTCCTTTTAAAACAAGGTGGCTTCGACTTGCACAAGTGGTTTAGCAATTATCCCAATTTTCTTAACGGCATTCTCGCCCCACATCGGTGTTTGCAATGTTTGCAACCGCATTGCTTTGATGATCCTTCTGATTCTACCGTTTAAGTTTTGGGTCTCCAGTGGAACCCGTCTTCAGATAATTTACTTTTCGTGGTCAACTATATATACTCCTTGTACAAAACGTAATATTCTTTCTAATCTAGCCCGCATTTTGGACCCGTTAGGAATTCTATCCCCTCTTTCCTTTTTAATAAAGCATTCCCTACAACGTGTTTGGACTCTCAAACTAAATTGGGATGCCCGTCCATCACCGGAGTTTTGTCGTTTATGGGAAAGATATGTCGAGAGTCTTCCTCTTCTTGCAGATTTTTTCTTACCGCGCCTTCTAATCCCTTCTCACTACGATTCGTGAGGTAAATTGTTTTGGGGACGCTTCGGAATGCGGCTACTGCGCCGTCGTTTATTTTTGTTTTCTTAACGGTTCTAAAGAACCTATACATAGTTCGTTTGACATGTGCGAAATCTAAAGTAGCTCCATTGCGACCCCTTTCCCTGCCAAGGTTAGAATTGTTAGCCGCTGCCTTATCTGCTAAATTGCTAGATTTTGTTCGGAATGTGTTTTCTTCCCATCTTACGTTTAATAGAATATACTGTTGGTTCGATTCGATGGTTGTAGATTCATGGATTTCTGCTCCGCTCCAACAATGGAAGACTTTAGTGGCCAACAGAGTAACCTATATCCAAGATAAAACTTCTAACGGCATGTGGCTTCACGTGCTTTCTAACGATAATCCCGCTGACGTTGGGTCACGTGATTTGTTACCCGTTGAGTTGCTCCAATGTTCGTTATGGTGGGCGGCTTCACCCATTTCAGTACATTTTCAAGAAATAAATAATGTTCCACGTTCTTGTTCTCTAGAACCGCTACAGGTACTAAGTGAAGAACGACCCGTTACACTCACTACTACTTTGTCGTGTAATGTATTGAATATCCTACTTAAAAATCAGACTTCTTTTCTTTCTATCGTTCGTATAATCGCTTATATCTTCCGCTTTATTAATAATGTCAGGCATCCTTTAACTAAGCGCACTGAATCTGTATGCGCTCGCTTTAGAATGCCTTTGTTAAACATACCCAATAAGCATCTTCTACGGTTGAGATCAGGGCCCTTCAATCCGAGACCCCACTTGCTAATAAGTTCTAAAAATTATCTTCCTTTCTTTTAAATGACGTGCTTTGTGTAGATGGCCGGTTAAGTTACGCCCCTATTTCTTACGCTTTATTGCCCAGTAAGAGCTGTTTTACGGATCTGTATATTCACTACATTCATCACAAATATTATCAAGCAGATATTCAAGCAACACAATTCCTTATAAGTCAAAGATATTAGATAGCTTCTGCAAGAAGATCTATTCGCCGGGTACTTCGCTCTTGCATTCCTTGTTGGAAAACACATCCCAAGTCTTTTCAGCCCCATGGGCAATCTTCCTCTGCTAGAATAACTCAAGTTAAACCATTTTTGCATACCGGCATGGACTTTTGCGGCCCGTTTAGAATAACCATGAGCCGAATCCGTGGCGTCAAAACTTTAAAAGCCTACCACTGCATTTTTATTTGTATGTGTATCAAGGCTCTTCACTTGAAGCTAGTTTCCGATTTAAACGCTGACGCTTTTTTGGCCGCGTTTCGTCGGTTTCTTACTCGTCGTGATCGGTGTGAACATTTGTACAGCCACTGTGGTGCAAACTTTGTCAGTGCCCATCGCCAACTGGTTTCCTTTGCTAAAGTCACAGCTTCCCAAGAACTAATTACTTGGCATTTTAACCCACCTTCCGCGCCCCATTTTGAGGGTCTTTGGGAAGCTGGCGTCAAATCCGTCAAGATCCTGCTACTTCGTGTTGTTGAAGAGTTGTCAACCGTTTTCATCCAAATTGAAGCTGTTCTCAATTCGCGCCCTCTGACCCCCAGTTATTAAGGATCCTAACGACCTTAGTTGTTTAACGCCGGGTAATTTTTTCACTCTTTCCGCTCTTTCCGCCCGGCCTGGTCCCGCTCTGATGGCACTGCCTTTAAATCGTTTGTCTCGATGGCAATTATTGCAGCGTATATACCAGGACTTTTGGGCGCGCTGGTCCCGGGAATAGTTGCATTCACTTCAAGTAAAATCCAAATGGCATGTAGCCAAAAATAATATTCAACTGGGAGACTTAGTTCTAATTAAAGCTGCTTCTCTTCCTCCTCTTCAGTGGTCACTTGGGCGTATTATCCCCGTGCATCATGGCGCCGACGTTGCCACGTTAGAACAGCATGTGGTGAGTTTAGGCGTCCTATGGTTAAACTCCGCCCCCTCCTTCTAGATGAAAATTTAAATGTTTCCATTTTGGTGGGCGTTATGTTCCGTCCAACCATTTAGTTTCTTTACGTTATACTATAAAATTTAAGTTTATTTGTTAATGGTAATATCTGCTATTTTATTTAAATTTGATAAACCCGCTCGCGTTCGCACTTTCAATGTTCTATCTTGTTTGCGATATGTTTTGGTGACTGCGCGGCCTAGCAGTCTATTGTCACTGCTTGGACAATAAGTTTCTGTTTCGGAGGTCAGTCCCCGTATAGGATTACCTCACCGCTTTATATTATTTTTCGAGTGTAGTAATAAGTGTTCTGGATTCAAGAATCTTCACCGCTCTAACTGGACATCAGGTAAGAATATTGAAGACCGCATTTGTTTAATATCTGTTTGGTTATACTCCCGCTTTTCTCTCTTGAGTATCTTATTATGTACTCAACAGTGAGTGACTAGAATAGTTCCGTACATTGACATTGAGATGTATTCGTCTTCGAACTCTAAGAAGTGGTCTTGCACCTACTTCGATGGGACCAAGATTAGAATCGTACGCTCGGCATAATACCCGCTAGCCCCTTATTGTGATTAACATCCGTGGGATAAAGATTTTTCGTATGTACTATGCCCGTAATATAACCGACCCCGGGAATAACATATCATGCCAAAGGTAGTGACAAGTTTATTCAAGTAGACGTACGTCTGTTGTCACAATTGTTCAGTAGGATTTGCATGCACCCGATTCATCGCGTGTGGTATAAGTTTACACTCCGCACTGTCGATTTCAAAAACCTTACCAGCGTGAGACCAAGGTGCAATCAACCCCTCTGTTAAATATTTAGGCAAATGTTTTTTTTTACTAATTACCGTTCGATTTTGTATGCACATAACGTAATTTTTGGCCAACTTTGATGCACTAAACCAGTTGTCACAATCACCGAATTTTTTCATATGTTTATATCATAAACAAGTGTTCATGTATTAATTTCATAATTTTTCACAAAATCTCTTTTGAGATGTTCTATTTTAAATATTGCCAAATTACGCTTTATTGGGTATTTTTAAAAATTATATTAAAAAAAGGATAAAGTTCTCAAGCTAGAAACTTCTACAGCTAGTAGTTCTATAATAAATCTATACAAGGAAAAAATTAAAGGCGAGTCTTTTTTCCTTTTAAAAATTTTGCAGCAGTAAAAGTCCCGTTTTAAGTTAGTTTAATTTCACTTTATAATTGAGATTTTTATTCTTCATCTTCCTCACTACCTTGGTAATATTATGTAAGAACAAAAAAAACCTACAGCATATTATGACAATTTTGGTTTCAATTTTGTCTTGATATCTAAAACATCAAAATTTGCCCAAAACTCGTCTAAAACGGTACCGAAACAAAGTTAAAATTGCCACCAAAAACAATTTTAGTATACAAAATTTTTAAACCCTAATGTGTTGCACTCGCCTAGTATTCGGAAGTAATTGGTAAAAAAATCAGAAAAATCAAAGATGTTAAGCAATTGATTGATCCAATATACATATAACATTTCCTATACATTTAAGAGCATCAGTGTAGTGTAAATTAGCGTAGTGGATGAGTAAATTTTAGTAGAATGGTTAGGAAAATATTTTTCACTTGAGTATTTTGTTGCAAAACATCGATTTAGTAGATGAATTAGAAAAATTTTTCAGGGAAAATTTATTTCCCGTGTGTTTGTTGTGACTGGTTATGTATTATTTTTTTTTTTTGGGGAGAATGAAACCACGTAGAAAATAAATATATAAATAAAAACTCTATGCGGTTTCATACCCAAAAAAAAAGAAGAATAAGAAAATTTATCTTGCGAATTGGATACTTTGAACAATAAAACAAATAAACATTTCAAGGAGGATAATAACTAAAATACCAACAATGTTCATTTTAATTGATACAACGGCAGTAATAGACTAGAGACAAAACAATGGTACTACATTTTTATTTATACAACTACTTTATAGTGCTTTTCTTGTTCTTCGAAGATTTCCGATATTTGCTCCTACAATTTCATTTTTTTCACAGTTGCAGTTCGCTGTTCCAGAAAACAGGTTACGCCGCAGCAATTGTGTATTCACCCTTAATAGCGTTTTCTCTCCCTACATTTGATTTTAAAATGCTCCACCAGAAAGTACTACATTGACCAGGAAGCGAGTATTTTTTTAATTGGATATTTTGAATTTTGTCAAACCCTTGCTGTTCCAAGCAAGTTACAGATCTTTAACGTGCGTAACAACACTCACACACGGGACCTCCATTTTACCTCTCATCCGAACGAGGGTGTATTTTTGTGAAAAATGCTCGCCTAACATTTTTCAAGCGGACCGTTTCGAGATTTGAACCCGGGACCTTGGGCTTAGTAGTCACACGAGAACCAATTAAGCTACGGGGCCGCCTAGCATTTTCACTCCACTGGACCTCTCCAGGTATACAGAAAAATGGCATTATCGATTACACCTTCAGATTTTATTCCGATCCTTCTCCGTATCTTCTGAAGACTTATTTTCCGTTAATAATCTATAGGAACACTGTGGCACGATTTAAATAAAATTAAATAAAAACCCTTAACCACAAAAAATATTTAAATTACCAAATACGTATTTCGACCACTATGTGGCCATCATCAGTAGAAAAACTGTAATTAAAAAAAAAAAAAAAAAAAAGCTGTTGTTCTGAAACACTTCAGAGGATATTCTCCTCACCACTTAGGCTGAAGTGAACCTTCCCAACCTATAATTTACTATATTGTTGCTTTAAACACTATCGAGGATATTCTCCTCACCCGCAGGCTGGTGTTCTCAACAACTAACAAGTGAATTGTCTGACAATTCACTTGTTTTTTTTTTTTTTTAATTACAGTTTTTCTACTGATGATGGCCACATAGTGGTCGAAATACGTATTTAGTAATTTAAATATTTTTTGTGGTTAAGGGTTTTTATTTAATTTTACTTATTTTCCGGAAACGTATAAAATATTTTGTTCAATACGAAGTTAATATTCTGGTGTTTAAGGCGCGGTTTTTGGCCTCAATCAATTTTTTATAATGCAAATGTGTAGTAATTAGTATGTACAATAGAAGTTGCCATTGTTATAGAACAAGGTCAAGAATACGGTGACTATAAAACGATCTTGATGATCATTCATCAAATTAACAAATCAATCTCAAGGGCACCTCTACTAGGAATAGTATATTTGTCTTACGCTTCTTTAAAATTGTAATCGTTGGGTTATGTAAGAGTCTACATACGTAAAGTTCTTTCGTTATTTAATGAAGTGGTCGCAACAACTGTGGTAAAAAGGAAAAGTGAATTTTTTAAGTATTGGATGAGGTTTTTTGAAACAACACAGTTCAACTAACAATACGATCACTGCTCGTTAATTATTCTGTTTAACACAACAGTAACAAATCATAAAAACTGGGAATTTTATTTTACATCAGTTGTGTTTGTTGGCAATTTGTAAATTGACCCTGTATCTAGCTTTGTGTTAATTTTAAGATTTCACAGCGTAGGTGTTTTGTGAAGGAAAATATAGACCAATCTGAGGAGCTGGAAAAGCAGTACATGCCGTCATTTATTATTTTCTTTACAAATTTCCAATAAACAAATTGATGTAGCATTCATTCGAAACCAAAGGCGCAGCCCTTAACGTTGGGTAGTACTTTCATAGAAAGTCACCTAAAGCAAGCGTTGTTGAATTTGACTAGATGACGTTTGGGAAATTTGCCACTTGTATTTAAAATTTTGTTTCACAAAAAATTCCCAGAAACATTCACACATTAAAATGTATACAAGTAGTTTGGTATGTGGTAGGTCAGTTGTGGGTCACATATTAAAGTTTGGAACATGGATTTTCTAGCGTTTTATTTCTTTTTTGTCACAGTAATTATGATTTCTAATTTTCATATTAATGTGACGTATTCTGATATAGGTTCGGGTACTGAAAAACAGATTTGTAGCGTTATATAATTAATTGGTCAATTTCGTAACGACTGCTTTTTCTATTTTGAGATCTTCCCAATGAAAACTATTGAATACTTTCTCTCCACATTCAAGTACTTGTAAAAACTGTGGAAAAGGCTTCAATAATTGGCCACGACTAATTTGTACAATCCATTTATCTGTCGGGGTAATAGAGCATTCCAACTTATCTTTCGTCTATAAGTAATTGTATTTTGTCTTAACCTAAAAACTACATATCCAGCAATATATTCTAAAAAAGATTTTTTAAAATCTAAATCAGGAATTAAATCACAGTAAAAAACTGGATAACTGTAAAAAATATCCTCTTCTCTTCTAGATTGTATTAATTTATTTTTAATCTCTTTGGTACCTCGCCAGTCATGCACTCATCGATCGCCACTTTATTATCTGTATTGAAATGATGCCCAAGTGTACTGGAAAAGAGGAATAGTGTAAAATTTTTTTCATCTGATGAAGGAAGCGTTTCTATGTTCGCATTAGACACAAATACCGCTGATGATTGTTTACCTAAAATATACCAACGAAGACTATAGGCGATTTTTCACGACATACTTGAATTGTTCGAGTATGGTATGTTGAAGTGTATGAGGCGCCGTTTGTGTCTATAATAAATACTGATATATATATATTTTTTCTAATATATATGTAAAATATTTTGTAATATATATTTTTTTCAAATATATATATTTTTAAAATATATATATATATATATATATATATATTATAAAAAAATATATATATATATATATATATTTAAAAATATATATATTTAAAATATATATATATATATATATATATATATATATATTGAATTAAGTAACAATGAAATATGTATATAATTTTGCATTGGACTACCGCCCGATAGAGGCGCTGTTCTTATTCTGAACGCGTGCGTCTATTAGAGATCGCACGTTTTCAGAGTTAAGCAACCTCGCTCTGGTCAGTACTTGGGTGGGTGGACACTGGTTTTTTTCAGGAGCGTACATATACATATAGCAGTTGCAGGACCGTGTAGCACATCTCGACATGCACATAAATAATTATTTAACAATCCTGTACACGAGTTCAATGCAAATTTCGGCGCTGCATGTGATTTTCGCTTGACATACATTTTATTTATTATACCTGTTGATGGTTGCAAGACGCCGACACAAAGGAGGGTTACTTACAATTGCAAAAGAGAGTGCTTGCTATTATGTAATGATTATACGACTAATTGCTCGTCTTTCGGTCTACTTTTCGGCTGACGTTTATTAAATTTTTGAGTAATTTTAAGAAAACGCGGAGTTTGAATATTTGCTAGATGCATTCTCATAAGCACTTTACATACCCGAAACGCGACATATCCATATAAAGTTGGGGTTGTGTAATTTAATAAAAATTACAAAGTCAGGGAAAACTACGATATTCCAGCGTAAAAAGAAAAAAAAGGACAACCACACGCGGTGTGTTCCCAAGCGGTCACCCACCCAAGTACTGACCGCGCTCAACGTTGCTTATCTGCGGTAATCAGGCGAGAAGCTATGCTTTTCAACATGCTATCGTCGTCGTCTATACTTAATGTCGCGTTCCGGGTATGTAAAGTGCTTATGAGAATGCATCTAGCAAATATTTAAACTCCGCGTTTTCTTAAAATTACTCAAAAATTTAATAAACGCCAGCCGAAAAGTAGACCGAAAGACGAGCAATTAGTCGTATAATCATTACATAATAGCAAGCACTCTCTTCTGCAATTGTAAGTAACCCTCCTTTGTGTCGGCGTCTTGCAACCATCAACAGGTATAATAAATAAAATGTATGTCAAGCGAAAATCACATGCAGCACCGAAATTTGCATTGAACTCGTATACAGGATTGTTAAATAATTATTTATGTGCATGTCGAGATGTGCTACACGGTCCTGCAACTGCTATATGTATATGTACGCTCCTAAAAAAAACAGTGTCCACCCACCCAAGTACTGGCCAGAGCGAGGTTGCTTAACTCTGAAAACGTGCGATCTCTAATAGACGCACGCGTTCAGAATAAGAACAGCGCCTCTATCGAGCGATAGTCCAATGCAAAATTATATATATATTTCATTGTTACTTAATTCAATATATATATATTTTTTAAATATATATATATATATATATATATATATATATATATATTTTAAATATATATATTTTAATATATATATATATTTTAAAATATATATATTTGAAAAAATATATATTACAAAATATTTTACATATATATTAGAAAATATATATATATATATATATATATATATATATATATATATATATATATATATATATAAAGTATCTCCCACTGTTTAAGAAACATTTACTTGTGCGGCACCGCGAAAACGTTTTGTAGTTTCCTAACCTAGCTTTGAATAATTACCCGGTAAAAGTCAAGTGTTTAACATACACAAGCATAACCTGGTACAGAACAGGGTATGTTCGTTTATCTGATAGAATGGTGCAGTACAATTTCCCCTCCAGTAAATTTTATCGCCAAAACGCAAGTTTAACACATACACACATAATTAAGTATGTTAGATTAGTCGCGAAAAATCGCCTGTTTGAAGTCGTATCCAGTTAGAATATCATAAGGTCTACCTATACTTCACAAATAGGAAAAAAAATTTCAATGGCAATGCCATCTTTATTATCAGTCGGAGACTTGAAAAAGTCACCGACAGTTAGTTGTTTACATACGAGTACAAAGGGAACATGAGCAACATTTTGTACTTTACCCCTTTCGAGCCTCTCGGGTCACATATAGTCTGCGCTTTACTGATAATGACTGACTGACGGGACCTACTCGTCTCTATTTAATCTGTAGTCATACCATAGATGGTCTTTTAGATACTTAATACAAATTTTCATTGAAGAATGTAAATATAACCCACATAACACCCACTTTATAATGGAAACTGATATACATAACTTGAGCATTAAGTGATAGGCAACCAACAATACAACTGAAGTATGGAGTTTAAACAATGCGTAAAAGTAGTACGGAATATTCGTAAACGATCATCTCGTTCCGTTTGACAATATGTATTGTAGTAGGTGATGCCAAGATAGTTAAAGGTTTTTCTAAGGGGATCCTACCCCCGGATTTTTGTCAGTCGGCAAAATGTCACTCTTATCACATTTGACAGAAAAAATTACGAAACACAAGCGAGAAATAAAGGCTTATCTTCAATATTGCTGCGAAGTTTAAGCCCCACAATTTGGAACGTCATTTTGTTCTGAAGTTGTTTACCTGGATTGAAGCCCCTCGCTTGGGAAGCCATTATATTGCAAGGATTACCTAATACACTTACACATCTGTTATGTCAACATAAATTCTCCGAAATCACCACTGCTAAAAATATGCCACGGCTGCTCTGCTGCTATCTGAAAAATACTACCCTACTATTCTACCAAAGAAAACTCGACTACGGCAACTCACCTCGACTTATTCAATCAAAAAAAATTCTACACCAATAATCTTTGTCAATTGTTATTTCACACATCAGTAAAATTGTTTACAACATCGTTTTGAAATACTACATTTTGCTTTCAAATTATTTTTGCAAAAAAATTTTATCCTTTAATAAATAATTTAAAGTAACGGGGCTTAACCATCCATGCTACGTTACCCCTGGTTTTAGTATGGGCTCATAGTAAGACTTTTAAATACTCGTGCTAAATTTTGCACTGCAAATTACCATAAGTCCCTTTTACTTTGCACACAATCAAATATTACAAAATCCTTTTTATGAATATAAATTCCTACATAAATTAGTTAAATAATAAATCATAAACGTTCAATAAGTCACTCTCTAGTCCATAGATTTTATAAAAATTAACCCATAAGGCACAAAACTGTCATAACACACCAAATAACCACAAAATTAAACAACGTTTCACAAAAAAATCTGTTACCTGGAATGCACCATCGCACATGGAACTGCAATCATACCATGAATGCCTGATGTCCTCACCAATGACTGCACGCTCTCAAACCTCACCAAATTGTATTACACCATCCGTGATAGCAATCAGCTACTCAAATCTCTTGACTACCAAGTGACGGTACTTCCAATTCCCCCAATTCTGCTACTGGTCCATTTACCATAGGTAAACCATCAAATACTCTCTACGCCATTATTGTACACAACTTGCACCAACCACCAAAATATAAAGCCATTTTTTTACTTACAGTACTCTTAACATGCTTCGCATTGGTCAAAATGTATTTCATAAAATTTTTGGACTGTTAGTAAAACATTACGCCAACTTGTGTAAGATATTATCAACTTTAATTCAAATACTAAATTCACTTAAAAAAATAAGCAACAGTAATTTCTTCACCAATATTAGTGTACGCGTCGATGACCAGCAAAAGAGAGTTCTATTACTACGTCCTCGTAGTTATATAGCCAAATCTACCACCCTTAACTTGAAATTTCTCATAAATACAACAATACAAACAAACTAGCCTTCTTGGTAATTTTCTAAACGGTTAGGTACCTTCCACAAACAAAATTTTCAACTACCACTACACGAGCTAACCTTTCATAATTCTCACGTAAATTTTGTATCCGAGCACCAACCGACGTCGAAATCTCAGAAATTTTAACAATACAAACAACAATTTACCACGAAAATACACTTTAGCTTTGCAACGGATCTTTATTTTGCCGAATCCTAGCCCCTGCTAAAATAAGTTCCTTGGTTAAGACACGCCCATCATAATACACGTACTAAAGTTGTCTCATTCTAACCTACATACGAAAATTTTATCTTCTCACTCCATATTTCATATTTCTACCACAAGTTGTCTCTATTCCAGTCTACCATGTGTTTTACAGCCTCTATCCTTTTTACACCATATTTGCACGTTCGTTTATACTAAAATAACATTTACCCTCTCTCAACAATCTTAAAACTATCGCCTGTCTCCCTTCTATATATGAAATCCAATAATCCTTTTCTGTTCCTCATATTCAAGTTTCATCTGTCCTTGATGAAATTGACCACTCAAAATAATATACAAACTATGTTCATCCTACTCCTATAAACACACAATCTATTAATCCTTCTTTGTCTCACAGTTCTCTTTTAAAGTCAAACGAACACTTAATACCTGCTATCTTTCTCCCATTCTAATACATGCTATAAACAATCTTTCTTTATTTTATGTCGTTCCTTGCTTGTTTAACCGTCAACTCCCTTTCGTAGAATTTAAATGTTATTTTGCGCACGTTATATGCTAGAGCGACGGTTTAACTTGTTAGCCAATTAACACAACGCTACTCAGAAATCTTTGAAAAACCACTTTCAACTCCTAAGAATGTATTGTTTCGTGTGCCCCTCTTATTTGAATTCACTAGCTCCGGTAACTGTTAGGTTTGTTTCTCTCAAAACATTTTCACACCTTTTATAATTCATACTAGGAAGATATCTCCATCTACACACTGTTTAACAAACATTGTAACGGCCAATTAAGTTTTTGAAAGTTATACAAATGCTAACGTTTTACCAATTACACTTTATAAACTATCATTAAATATGCCCGTTAATGATATTTACATTTATTACACTTGTTAATTCGTGAAAATTAGTATTCAACGTCCTAGATTATGATCTTAGAATTATTGATTCTTACGCTAAAAGAGTCTGAAAAGCTTTTGACTACTATACATCCAATCTGCTATAATTTAAAATGCTCGCTTTTCCACTGCACGTTTAACACATATTTACATTTGATTAGCAAGGTTTTTATTACTTTGCATCTAAACAGCTTTAAAGTTCTTTGAGATTATTTACAGACGCTAAAAATGATGCAAATTAACTCTTGCACTGAATGAAATTTTTCATTAGAATCTTTAATTACTACACTAGAGATTAGGAAAGCGTTTTAAAGTTTGATTAATTTGTATTTACATGCAGAAACTTGCAATAACTTATTAAATGGCTTATCTAATCAAAATTAACGTACAATTACACAGATATATATATATATATATATATATATATATATATAAACAGTTATAAGATGAAATGAAAACCCAAACTTTTATGTAAAGTTGAATTGACATTTCAAATCGAATTGGTAATTGAAGTTGGTAGAGCGTTGATCCGGCAAATCAATGGTCGCAGGTTCAAATCCTGCTGTGGCTGTTTCTTTTAGCGGTTTTCAATTACCAGTTCGATTTGAAATGTCAATTCAACTTTACATAAAAGTTTGGGTTTTCATTTCATCTTATAACTGTTAATATATATTAATAAACATGCATTTGCATTCCAAATGTGGATTATTCTTCCTCGCTATTAATATATATATATATATATATATATATATATATTGCTATGATAATAAGGTAGTTTAAGGGTAGATTAAGTAATAGGGGTCGTAGGATAAATATAAGCAACTTTAACTTTAAGAAAATCAAATAAATTCAGAAATTATAAGAGTAAATCGGCCATTCTACATATTGTCAATTGAGAAGACACTGTATATAAAGGATATGTAACTAAATGCATGTGAACATAAATATGTCTAAGTATAGTTTACAAGTAAAGATAAGATTTTAAAACGCAACAAATTGCATCAAAATTAAATTAACGGGAAACATAGATAAATTGGCATTCCAAATATTTAACAATTGCGTCGAAAATATCAAAGTAAACGCATCGTAAATAATCCATTATTAGAAAATCGTTACGTGACTAGAGAAGAACACATTTGTTCAGAAAACCAATATTTTGTATAAAGAATAAACACCAGGCGGTTCAATTATATGATAAAATTAACAAACATCGAATACGTGAGTAAATGAAAAGCCAAATGTTGAAAATCCTAGGATAATACTGCAATATGCGGACGTGATGAACAGAGCATTCGTCAAAGATTTCTAAAAATTCCGAGTTCTGCCAGATAAGGAAAAGTACCAACCTCGAGTGTAAACAGGCCAATGAAATCAATTGGAGGTAGGGCTTATATATACGATAGAAACTGAACGACATTTAGTCTATATTTAACTGAGCAACAACTATGCTCGAAGGTGTTAAAATTAATGAAATAAAAATTAAACAGTGCGAGAATTTTGTGCAACGAAATATAAGCTGATCTATAGATAGACGTAAGTTAAACAACTTAATTAAATTTATTTCTAATATTAACAAAACAGGGCTTTTAATTTGGTGATATTCTAATTTGGACACATTCTGATTTGGGACGTTTTAATTTGGACATATTTTAATTTGGACATTTTCTAATTTTGGTGATATTTTAATTTTGGACATATATGTACTTTAATTTGGGACTTATTTTAATTGGTCGCGATATTTTGATTTTGGACGTACTTTAATTTGGTACGACTTTAATTGGAAGCGATTTATGGGAGGCGACTTTATGGGGACGGCATTTTGTTGATGTCTTAACGCAAACAAAAAATACCAATGAGCAAAGCGGACACAGCAAGGGGATGCAGATCATAGACTAGAATGGAACTCCAGAACCCATTTTAGGTTAGCAATTTTAATACACTTTATTATTGAAAAACTTTTCAATTTAATATTTGCTATGCATTGTATATTTGTAAGAGTCATCAAAAAGGCAACTTAAAAAAATATGAAAACAAGGAAAGGTATCTTGGAACGTTCGAAGGTATCTAAATGTAATTAAAAGATATTTTTGCTGGCTTTCAGAAAAGCATAAATCTGGTATATGTAAATATTTTGTACAAAAAGGAAAATTTTGAGTATTGTAAAGAGAATCAATTATTATATTGTGTGTTCTAGAATTGCTTTATTTGATTCAATAACATTTATTCAGTAAGCTAGTCTGGGTAAAATCCTAATTTAATATTTCATAAAAGAGGGGCGAAAATCACAGCAAAGACATGACATGCCCAATCGTGGGGCGAAGATCACAGCAATAAATATGGTACGCCCAATCGTGGGGCTAATATCTCAGCAAATAAATTTGACGTCCAACATTGGGGCTTAAAATAAAATAGGGTATTTCACAGCAATATATATTGCTGTGATATTACTCCAGCCCCTACGATGTTTTATTAATTTTTAACCCCACGTTAAAATGCTGTGATATTTCTTATTATCCCCTTTGGTATTATATTAATATTTAACCCCACGATTTGGGCGTACATAAAATGCTGTGAAACTTTCCGCCCCACGATTGGGTCTATCATAAAATGCTGTGTTATCCCCTTTATATTAATCAAGTACCTACGATGTGAAATGTTAAATTATGGATTTTCTTTGCCTCAACTAGCTGTTTCAATTAAATAAAGCAATTCTACAATACACAATATAATGATTAAATATTTACAACCTTTTTAAAATCTTCCCCTTTTTTAGAATGTTTACATACACCAGATTTAAGAAATTGAAGCCAGCAAAACGAGCCTTTTGTTATATTTAGAGACCTTTTGAAACGTTTCAAGATACCTATTACCTTTCATAAATTGATCAATGAAACTAATGTTTTGTTGACTCTTACATGTACCAAAAATATTGAATTAAAACAGTTTTCAGTAATAAATTATATCAATATGACTAACCTGGAATGGTCCTATAGTTCCTCTGCACCCCCCTAGAGTTTTCGTGCCCAGTCTGAATATTTAGAGTCGAATTTGGAAGTCGACATAAAACCAAATTACTATCCAAATCGTTATTCAAAATCCCATAAGTTAATCCAATTTAAGATTCAAATTGTATATCAGTAAATAAAAGGTTTTCCATCTCCGTAATTAACAAGACAGTAATAGAACATTTTCCATGTAAGTAATTACCAAAGTAATTTAACAGGAGGTGATTAACCAGAGAATTCACCAGAGAATTTATCAGAACCCTGTTTTATTTATGTTAGAAATCGTATTTTTACTAAGTTGTTTTTACTTACGTCTATAATAGATCGGCTCACACTTGCACAGTTTTTACACTTTTCAAAATGATTTTCATTTACTTTCGTATGACGGGTTACGTAAATAATTTAGCACTTCTGAGTATCGTCGTAGCCCAGTTTAAAATGTATACTAAACTCGTCGCTCAATTGTTATCGTATTTATAAGCCGTACCTCTTGTTTTCTATTCGTTTATTCACGTGTTGGGGCGACCCCTATAATTATAGCAATATATATATATATATATATATATATATATATATATGAAATCATCAAAAGCTTTTGATTCTAATACCAAATGTTCTGCAATGGCACTGTATAAAAAAATTTTAGACTTCGATTTTATTTGTACCTTATATTATTTTAAAAATGTCATGTTCAAAGTAAAAAATATTACGGAGTTACTGGAAGGAGAAGAATTAAATATAATTGACGCCATGCAATTAACTAAAAGTGCGGTAAAATCATTTCAAGAATTAAATGACGAAAAACAAATTGACGCATTAGTGAAAAGTGTTGCATCCTTTGCAAAAAAAAAATTAATATGGAGCCTAAAAAAGATTTTAATAAACATCATCTACCTGGACGCATACCAACGAAGATAGACGAAAATCCAGACTGCTGCCGAGATTGATTTTTCTCAATTTTACCGCAAAGAATTTAAAAATCTTTTGGATGTTTTTACGTTGACTGTCAACAATCATCTTCATAGCATGGTTACATTACTACAACCTTTTTAAGAAACCTTCCGTATCCCGGCTGACAGAAAAACTGTACAAAAGACATAATTGAGGCCAGGATGAAATTATGTCCGGAAATACTTTCTTATTGGATGCTTGTAAGGATTGTACACGCCTTTATACCACGAGCATTCCGTATTGTTAAGTAGGTTCTAACATCACCAGTGTCATTCGCATCCAGTGAACGTTCTTTTAGTCGCTTAAAATTAGTTTATAATCACTTATGTACGACAATGAGCGACAAGAGACTAGATTCCTTATTGATACTATTTTCAGCGAGAGATATTGTAGATAAAATAAATATTCGGGAAATTGTAAACGAATGGTCTCTGCTCAAACATCGACGACTGAAATTGTAAGCTACCTACTATATAATTAGGAATTAATTGTAATATGTATTATATATACATATAAAAATACACACCCACTACTACACTTTTTCTTGTCATTTTCATGTAGTCGGCAATTTTTCAAACTGATACCTACCAAATGGGTAGGCCTCGGAACGCTACAGACTATAGTCCATTCAATTTAACTTTAGGATGACGTCAAATGTAGTAATGAAGTGTTGGAAACTGTATGCAAACGAATACCTAGATTTGCGCATGAAGGATACTGTCATTTAATAAAGATTGGCAGTTCTGTACGGTGTTGCCACCAATTCCTCTTACCAATAGGAATATTCCTATATCTTTTATTAAATATATTATAATATAAACTAACATTGGCAATGTAGCATTTCATCCAGTTGTGGCGTCATCCTAAAGTTATAGCGAATGGACTATATAGTATTATTTTTGGTTTTATGGATTTTCGATTTTGTGCTGTTATCGTTGGATTAGTCGATTATTTTCAGAAATTGGAAACTTATAGAGTGCGAAATAAAAAAGTGTTGTATTAGGATGCAATGACACCGAGAGTAAGAGTAAACAACCGCTTGTTATTAAATAAAACAATTAGCCAGATCTGCAGTAGTTATGTTGTATGCAATGAACATTTTTCAAAGAAATGCTTATCCTAATATCAATCTATAACTACTATAAACTTTATATTATTATCATATTGGTGAGAACAAATATATATTTATCTATGTATCTGCCGCTGTTATTTCAGTTTCATCATGCTCTTCACGAATATTTAATTTAATTCAAAATTTAAATTAAGTAACTATAAATACACACACGCCACTTTCTTGCGGTGTTTAAACTCCGTACTTCAGTGTATTGTTGGCTGCATAAAACTTAATGCTAGATTTTAACATGGTAGTTACCATTATAAAGTGGGTGTTATATGATATAAACTAAAAAAAAAGAGTTTTGTCGGTGTGTAACATTTGTGCTTTAAATATTGTGTCTATACACTATTATTCGTAATAAATATTACTGGAAAGTGTTGCTACATCATCTGCACTGTATATAGAATTAGATAAAGTGGTTTATGTAGTTCCATTTATTATTTCTGCAAGTATAGGAAGAAAATATTCAAGCAGGACTTATATATCCCAACAGGCTTCCATATGGTACTTTGTTGTCCCAATAATCTGTAATACTTCTCATTTCAGATGAAACCAAGAGCTCTTTCCGAGAAGGAATTGCTTGAATTAGCACAAAAAATAAACGATATCGAGAGCGATTACGACGAGACTTCATCTGAACTGTCCGAGTTTGGTGATTTGGGATCTGAATGCTCAAAGTGATGAAGAATCTACTACCGTTCATTTACATTTCCAATGCTCCTCCCGAAGGTACTACATTGGCCAGGAGGCGAGTTTTTTGTTGCCTGGAAATTTAGAATTTTGCCGAACCCTTGCCGTTCGAGGCAAGGTAGGGATCTTTAACGTGCGTGACAACACTCACACACGGGACCTCCATTTTACCTCTCATCCGAACGTGAGCGTAATATTTGTGAAAAATGTTCACCTGCCATTTTTCAAGCAGTCGGCCGTGTCGGGATTTGAACCCGGGACCTTGCGATCCGTAGTCTTACGCTTACTACATTGATCCACGGCGACGCCTGAAGAAGAATCTACTACGCAAGAACAGATTGAATCAGTCTGATTTGGATTCCAATACAGTTGGAGCGGATGATGGGAATCAAGAGGATGTCAAACCCAAGAAGACGAAAAAGAAAAATCTCATTACTCGGAAAAAAATCGATAACAAATTTCGTTCTAGGTTTGATATTTCCGAAGATAAACAATGTGATATTATGGTTGATCTAAATAAGGGTTAATGTGAGTTGAACATTTTTTCAAATTATTTCCAAAAATCTTGTTTATATACATCTGCAATGTACAAATGAGATACTGGATATTCTTGAAAAATAAGCAAAATACATACAAAAAAGAAGACATTTCAATACGATTTCAACGCTGAAATGTGTATAGTTATTGATTCTTGCCTAATAATGTGCTACAATAGATTACCCAGTGTATAATGTTATTGGAAAAAACATGATCTGTGCTCCATTTCGGAACATTTCAAACCACCCTCGTGTGTATGTATATATATATATATATATATATATATATATATATATATACACGAGGGTCTATACTTTTAATTTTTAATGTATAATTTTTAATTGCGTCGGCTAGCTCAGTTTTTGAATTACGTACGGAGCTTGCGACAATACGACAAACAAAGAATTTAAATCTACCTTCTACCTCTTCTTCCTTTTTTAATCTTTAAACCAAAACACCATTAAGCACAAATTATTATAATGTTCCCAAAAATATTTACAACGTATGAAAATTTTAAGAATTCTCTAACTAGAATTTTCATTGAAAAGTTTGAATAAAAATTATATAATTATAATTCCCCAAAGATGATCAAAACAAACCCAGCAAAATCACCATTATTATTAATTGTTTTAAATTGTTTTACAATTAATCACTTTACGTTGATATTTTTGTTTTCAGAGACGTGAAATATGCCTTACTTTATGGAGAAATGATTTGTTTACAAATCCGGTCATATTTAAATGCACCGTCTATCTATTGACAAGCGCAAAGTTCATTGTTTGTGTATCAACTTTCATACCAGTTTTCGGATATCCCATGGTATTATTATTGTATATTAACATCAACGCGTTACTCTTGTCAAGTACTATTTCGAGTTAATAGCGTTGATTTGCTTGGATTTTCATACTTCTAGATGAGTAAACCATTGTTTGTTCAAATAAATTTGGTGAACTTTGATTTTAATTACCATGCCCTGTTTGTTTCCAATAAATCATGTGTCGATTTTAAATCTCCAGTCACGTAGACTTAATACCATGTATGCTTTAAATTATATGCGTTTGCTATCTTACGCATTTTTAAACCTGTTTGTGTTAATTAGATCCTTGACGTAATGTTGCGTTATCCATGCGTGTCGCGTTTCAGCTTGCAATTATGTTGTTTAACGACTTGCCGATTTGTTTTATTCAAATAAATCTTCAAAATATTATTCATTACCTGAATTAATTGTGATTATTATTTATATACAGGGCGTTGTCCTTTACTTTCCAGTCTAATCATCGTATTTCTTGTTTTCTTCAAAAAACTGTGTCGTTTTCTAAGCCCTTATGTATTTTATATGGAGTGCGCTATACTATTGGTCCTAACTGCCCCTAAATGACCCTATTACACAAACATGTAATTATATTATTATTAATAGAGAAGAATAATCCACATTTGGAATGCAAAAACGTTGCAAAAATGGATGATCAAGTTATTAGTACATGAATTATGTATATAACTAGATTCAATTTCCTTAAATGCAAGATGTAATTAAAAATCGGTAACAAGAGCCAAGCTTCAAGTAGTATTAATTATAACAACATCTAAACAATTGGGCTAGAGAGCTCAGTTGGTTAGAGCGCTGATCCGGAAAATCAGAGGTCGCAGGTTCAAATCCTGCTGTAGCCGTTCTTTTAGTGGTTTTCAATTACTAGTTCGATTTGAAATGGTAATTCAACTTTACATACAAAGTTAAAAACTATTAATATATATTAAGCATGCATTTGCATTCCAAACGTGGATTATTCTTCTCTCTCTCTCTTATATATATATATATATATATATATATATATATATTACTCATATTTAGACCAGGGTAGAAAATTAATTAATTACATCAAATAATTTTAATCACCGTGTATAAGGAATTTTATTAGATAATACGCTTTATTAAAAAACCGTGGAGAATAAAAATTCATTCGCTTCATTAAAAATAAGAGATTTAAATTATTTACAAGACGCTTTCTATAAAAAGAAGCAGTATTAAAATGCTCAACGTGTAATTTAATTATTCCGAGTAAAGAAACAAATAGAAATTACGTGCAAAATTTATATTAATTGATTCAAGTTTGGGAAACGAGTATTAAACAAAATGTACAGATAATAATTGAATATTTGATTAGGATTCACTAAAAATTAAAGGGTATTATTTTAATTGGAGTTAATTGAACCATTAGTAACATATAATATGTATAAAAGCTTGTAAAAACCCAATAATATTCAAATCGTAGAAGTGTTATTTAGAAGTAGGACGATTGAACACCTGCGTATTTTTAAAAGTCTCGTTCTGCGTAAATTTGGCAGATAACAAATGGTTACAGAGAATGTTGGAGAAACCGTCGCTTAATATTTACGGGAAATGCTAATAAGGTGGGTTATTTCACAGTCCACGTGGATTGAAAATAACCGATACTAAAATATCGATTTGTACCACTCAGAACAGGGTAGATAGAGACGGATAATATGCGCAAGACAGAGACACATATAGTAAAAGGCGTGATTTGAGCAACGTCACTGGGTTGCGATTGGTTAAAAATAAGAGGCAAACATGAGAGGTAAAAATAACATTTCTATATAAAAATTAATTAGTTATTCTCAGACGCTGCGAGCCGTGTGGAAATTTCTGAGATTTAACTGGTGCGAGTGCAAATTTAATAAGAACCGCGTGCCAGGCGGTCGAGATGGGAACATAGTATGCGAAATTCTAGAAACTGGCCGTTTTGGGGACAAAACCGACAGACAGGCTAACCATTATATAAACCCGGACTTTAAACAGTTTGGCTCTCTTAGATTTTTGATTATGCGATGCTTTAAACAGTGCTCTTAGATTTTCGTTTTTGATTCAATTATTTAAACAGTTTGCTCGTATATTTTGGTGATTATTTAATACGTTAAAACAGTTTGTTCTTTACGTGCTACAATGAAAGTAATTTAGTGCACTTAGAAAAGAAGATGCAAGGTAATAAAGTCTAGTTATAATTGCGAGTACTGTACCAATTAGTCAAATTTGCAACGACAAATGAATACACAAAAGTAGGCAGGTTTGGCGTATAGCGTGAAAGAAGTATGAATTTCTTTGCTATTTTCGGGGGTGTTAATAATTAACTGATTCGTAAACGTGACTGGATCCACGAATCAAGATTCAGATATACACAGATGAGTTCCGGAAAAGCACTGAAACAACTTTGGATGAATGGTGGTGTAGAAAATTTTAAAGGCGACCAGTAATCCGAGGACCTAAACATAACCCAGTTGGAATGGTGTGATTAACAGAGGACGATGTACATTGGAGCCACGAGTGCATTAACCTTCAGGTAACTTATGCTTTGTTGTTCGATTTTTGATGTTTTGGTGTGTGTTGAATAACTTTATAATTTATTTACTTAAAATGGACATTAGTGAATTTGTACTAACAACAAAATTTTAATTTTAAGGTGAAATTTTCTTGTTTAAGTAGAAAGGAGTATTTAGTATTTATGTTCTTGATTATGATGAAAATTTGGGTATGTCTTTGAGCTCAATTAGACGAACCTGGTTAATTAACGTAAAGGGGTGGTAGATGCTCCCTTTGTACTCAGACTCAGGTCTGCATATATTGTTATATTAATTAGTAGGCATCCTACAAGGAATTTAATTCTGGATGCAAATTAAAATGATAACAAATTTAATCTTGAAATTTTATAATACTGAAATTTATGCTGAAATTTAATTTTGAAATTTTAATGTATTATGAATATTGATGTAAATAGAGTTAACGTTGATGTTTGTAGTAGGAATGTATTTGTTTTTTTCTTGAATGAGGATGAAAGTTTTAACTAGGTGAGCAGCCGAGGCGAAAAAGAGTAAAGAGGCGATTAACAGAAGAAAGTCAACGGACCAGTTAAGTTAATAGCTTTTTGTAGGTTTCACAGCATTCTTGACCCCCAATCTGTGGGGCTCGAATGTTGTTTTTTTTTAAAGGACCAGTTCCTGCAGATATGAGAGGATACACAGTATTCTATATTCCTTCTATCGTTATTAAAGTTCCTACTCAGCCTCACAAGTAAATCCCGAAGCCCTCCGAAGAGTTCCGAAGAGTACCGAAGACTTCTGGACCTCTTTGAATTTAATCAGTATTTAAGTTCTTGGTTCCATGAACAACCACGAAGTCTTCCGAAGACTTCCGAAGATTACCGAAGGCATCCAAACTGCTTCAAACTTTATTTTAAACTATGTACTATGTACTTATGAACTTTTCAATTGCTTTTGCTTGTGCCAGACGCCGCCCACCCGAACAGTAACAATAGTATTCACTTATTTTTATCACCATAAAAACTCAATCAATTGAACGGATACTATTTAAGTAGTTCAGAATTGAGTTATTGAGCGTGAGCTCTTTGACCTATTGTCGAGAAGGAATTATTATAATACAGAAATGAATTTTTAAGGATCAAAAACAGCAAACAAATTAATCTAATGAACGAGGAGGCGTCCGTTTTTTATTATTAACGTATTCGGTTCACTTTGAAGCTTTCAATTCCCCTATTGAATTTGTGTTTCCGGAACAGTTTGGATCTTGAGATCAGTTTGAACCACTGCTCTGGCCACCGGGTGAATTCGGATTACCTTGTTAGTTTGGGTTACAGGGTCAGGTCGGGTCACAGAGTCAGTTCGGGTCCCGAGTCAGTCTGTTTTCGGATCACCGGGTCAAAAATTTGTGACCTGGTCCAACTCTGCAGCGCTGTGCTCCGCACACATATTTTCAGCAACCTTTTCCTTATTTCTATGTTTGTTGTCTTTAAACACAATAGTTGCTTTTTCTTGTTAAATGCAGCACGATCTTGTGCTAATCGTTGTTTTATATCTTTTGCGCTTTTCCCATCATGCGTTATTTGGCTTCCTAGGTAGCACAAATCCTTAACCTCTTGTAAGTTCTCGTTTCGTATTTGTATTTTGGTTTTTGACTTATTTACCCTCCTTTACATACTAGTACTTTAGTTTTATTTTTGTTAATTTTCATACCGTATCCCTCTGTTAGTACTGTTTCCATTTCATTACGAGCTGCTTCTAACTCTTCCTTGCTAGATGTTAATACCGCTATATCATCTGCAAATCTAAGCATATCAAGCGTTTGTCCTTGCATAATAATTCCAAAAGTCTTTCTGCATTTGGCAGTATTCATTGCCTCTTCGTTAAAAATTAACGGGGATATGGCACATCCCTGTCTAATCCATTTCCTAATATTTACTTCCTGCTTTATCACATCTGATTACTCTTTATATAAGCTATGTACTATCCATCTATCCCTAAAACTCATTTTAATCGTTTTGAGTATTTCGAAAATTTTTTCCATTTTACATTGTCGAATGCTTTTCCAAATCTACAAACCCTATATACGCGTTTTCTTCTTTTTCTATTGTTTTCTCCATTATCACTTTCAGAGCTAGAAGAGCCTTCCGTGTTCCCCTGTTTTGCATAAAACTCAAATTGATCATCTCCTAGTTTTCCATCCGTCTTTGCACAATTCTAGTTAATATTTTTGACACGTGTGCTGTCAAACTTATTGTTCGAAAATTTTCACATCTATCCGCGCCTTTCTTTTTTGGTATAGTTACTATGGACTTACGCCTGAAATATTTGGGTATCTCGCCTGTCTCATACATATAACTTACAAGTTGAAAAAGACGTTATGTTACTGCTTGTCCAGCGGCTTTTAGAGTTTCTGCTTGCACCTTATTTATATTCGCGCCTTATTGTTTTTCAGACCCTTAAATGCTAATTTAAACACACCTCTAAGTATAGGATATCCCAAGTCATCCCTTTCAATATCCGATTCCTATTCTAGTGCTTCTAGTTCCTGTCCTGCATATAAATTCTCTATAAATTCTTGCCATCTACCCACTTTCTCTGCGTTTTCTATGATGATGTTTCCTCCCGCATCCCTTACATTTTTGCTATACGGCATTATATTCCTAAAATTCATTCTAATTAGTTTGCATAGTTCGTTTGTCTTTCCTATTTTCATCAATCCATTGTTCTTTGACTTTCTTGCAATTACGAATAATTTCCCATTTTTTGGCTTTGTATCTCTGTTTTCCTGTTTCGCTTGGTCTGCTTTTGTATTTTCGTCTTTCTTCTATTAAATTCAGAATATCCTTTGTTAACCATGGTTTCTTATTTTCTTTTTGTTTATACCACAAAATATCTCTGGCCGCCATATCTAAACTCGATTTATTTAATGTCATTCCATTCTGTTTCTACTTCTTAGTATTAGAAAATTTAAGCCATTAATAAAGAGTTTACTTTACCAATCAGCAGACTTCAAGTCCATTATTGACAGAGCGGCATATGCAACATGGTTTAAGTTCAGAAAAATTAGAGTGTGGTAAATGAATTTAGATTTTTAGCAGTGGCATAGAGTTTCATAAAATCATGAAAAATAGAACCTTCAGAAAATTTTACATCGAACGTTTTGCATGGGAGAAAAGCCCAAAAACAATTGGTATTTGTTGTGGTGTAAAACCTGGATAAAAGATACTAATCTGAAAGGGAAACTTTCAACGTTGAGAGCGCTCTATTCACGGTTGAATTGGGTATTTAAATAAAAACAAAACAAACAGCAGATCCGCTTTGTATTTCTTTGTGATCGCATACGATCTACAAATACTTAAGACAAAGAGAAAGTATAAAATGAGTGTTCATGCTTAGTGGACAATATGTGCAATCGCAGGTTATTGTCATGTCTAAACAGGAAAGTCATAAACGGAAAAAATACGAGTAGGAAATTTACAATGTAATTAATGTATCATTTAGCGCATTATGTTTAAATACGTAGTTCCGCATTTATATACGTGAAGAACAATTTAACCGGATACTATAAATAGATAAACGCGTTCAGTATGCCTAATTAATGTCAGGAGTATAGGTTTCATCTCTCTATGTTGCTTTAAAAGACCAACCAACCCTCTTGTTAAATTGCTACTTTAATTTAGCGATATAGTAGAATCCTTTCAAATATATCAGGACCAAAGCTCATCTGGATAATCAATATTCAAATAATTCTATAATTCACTAAAAAGATTAATTTAAAAAAAAACAATTTTGCTTTACTAAGTATGTGTGAAATGTAATTTAATACAATTTTTTTCTGAAATCGCTCAGGAATGTCTACTTTCTCTGCAAAATACTCAATTCTAGTTGCAATGTAACCATTCCTGACCCAAGTCGAGAAAGTAATTTTGATACGAGGGGTGCTCGATATGTATTGGGACTGACAACACTAGTGTTGCTAGGTGCGATCTGACGTTTCTAACCTAAAGTTTGACATTTTTGACGGTATACATACTTATAACATTTTGCCATATGAGCACTATTTGTTTTGTTTTGATTGCGTTGACAATTTCATCTCGGTGAAAAAATAGAATTAACTCGTGAACATTTTCGTGCGATGATTTTTTACTTTTTCCAACGTGGATTATCTTCACAACAGTGCATGAATCAACCTATTTCGACTTTTGAGGAAGAAGCTCCAACAACAACCACTGCCTATCGTTGGTATAGTGAATTCAATTGTGGTCGTAGTTCGCTAGCGGATGAATTTAAAGAAGATCGTCCAAAATCGGCTGTTGTGCCAGAAAACATTGATGCTGTGCGCAAATTAATAATGCAAGACCGTCATGTGACTTATCGTGAGATTCAAGCATCCCTAGGTATTAGTATGACAAGTATACATTCGATATTACATGAACAATTAGCTGTGAAAAAACCACAGGCGCGTTCAATCTCACATAATTTGACAATCGCTCACAAAATGACCCGTGGCGATTGGTGCAAAGAAATGCTCAAAAGATACGATAACAGTGCATCAAACGCAGTGTACAACGTCTACACAGGTGACGAATCTTGGATTTATTCGTATGAACCAGTAAGTAAACAGCAGTCGACTGTATGGGTCTTCCAACATGAACGAAATCCAACAAAAGTTGTCCGCACTCGAAATATTTCCAAGAAAATGGTTGCCTGTTTATTCGGAATAAATGGACATGTCACGACCGGTGCTTTACTGGATCGTAGAACAGTTAATTCTGATTGATATACAACTATTTGCTTGCCACAAGTTTTCGAAGAAATAAGAAAAATAAACCGATGACACCGAATCATTCTCCATCATGGCAATGCGAGCTCTCACACTTCGGCTCAAACAAGTGACTATTTGAGCACTCAAAACATCGAATCGATGGGTCATCCGCCAAATAGTCCTGATATGGCACCTAATGATTTCTTTTTGTTCCAACACGTGAAGAACAAACTGTGTGGACAATGATTTCCGACACCAGAAGAGGCGGTTGATACTTTCAGAACTCATGTTTTGAAGATATATCAGTCGGAATGGAATAAAATGCTATGAAAATTGATTCCAACTTATGCAAAAGTGTATCAATCCTCGTGAAGAATATTTTGAAAAACAGAAGGTTTCACACCTTAAGTTTTGTTTTTGTTGCTTATTCCTCATACATATCGAGCACCCTTCGTACACCTTTTTCTTTAACGATTTACAGTATTGTGCGGTCTAAAATACCTGTAAAACGGGAACGAGAAAAGGAAGAAAAATTCAGAAAGCTGAGAACTAATCCTGAAGAAGATCCTGCCAAAATTAAGAAATGAGGTAAAAGTAAGGGGTTCAGGAAAATAAATAGAAAAAGTACACAAAATAATCCAGGCGGCAAAGTAGCGGTCGGTGTAAGAAACTTGCCAGCTTCGGCTAGCGGCTCGCCGTGGAGTAAAGTGAGCAGAGAAAAATCAAGAAACAATAAGATGTAATTACTCGAAAGGCGCCAGGGATTATCACAGTAAAGCAAGTGGCTCCATAATCCCGCTGAAAAGCGACCAAATAAAGCAAAGAACGGAGTACAGCCTATGATTTCATGTTTGGAGGTACGGATTGCACAAGAAATTTTTGGGGGATTATGTTGACTATATCACCGCACGCGAGCTGAACACAGAACAGACTGAGGAATTGCAGTTGACTAGATCAAAGTACACAGAACAAACTAAGAATCGCGAGAAATTTCAAACTTATGTTTTGTGGTACCCAAAAATCAGCACGCTCATTGGTCAAACTAAATTTGGATATTCTTATACATTTCAAAATCGAAATACACAATTCCATTGGTTAAAAACATCATTAACGTTTTTCAACACACGAAGCATGAGACAATGGAAGTGTATAAATATAATTTCAAATTCTCCGAAAGACATTGGTTAGTTCTCACCATAGCCTAAGGAATCACCTTACAGTGCTCCCATAGCCTGCAAAACCTTCAGCGAGTGGCGCTCTCCCTAGCCTGCTATACTTCGACACGCAGCGCTCTTCACAGCCTGCGTATTCTCCGACGGTGACGCTGTCCGCCACCGTACCTAGGACACGTCATTATAACTCATCAATCAATAGTTAACAAACTACGTATGGTCGTTAAGCTCTGTTCCATACTTCACCGACAGATCGTTATTTTGATTGCGTCTGCCAATTCTACCACTAGGAAGACCACCCCGTAGAGTTCAACGACGACGCACTCGTCGAAGCCTAAACCACCACTACCACGACGCCTTCCGAAGTGTACCAATGACCACCGAGGACGTCTGGGCGTCTTAATACTGTAAATAATTTCTAACCCTCACTGTTCAAGTTCTTACTGGGCGCACAAATAAATTCCGAAGCCTTCCGAAGAGTACCGAAGACGCCCGAACTGAAACCTCTATACTTGTATATATTGTAAATTAGTAGTTTGTAATTTCATATCATAATTCTTTGTAACTTAAAGTTGTCCTACAAGTACAACACGAAGCCTTCCGAAGAGTCCCGAAGACCGCCGAAGACGTATGGACCTCTTCAAACTGTAAATATCTTCTAACTATCGTTGTTCTAGTTCTCACTGGGCATCATAAGCAAATTTCGAAGTTTTCCGAAAAGCTCCGAAAACTACCGAAGACTTCCACACCGCCTTTAACTGTATTCAATAAGTGTTCAAGTTTGTTTTGGTTCCACAAGCAACCATGAAGACCTTCGAAAAGTTCCGAAGATTACCGAAGACTTCCGACCTGCTTCAAACTATTAAACTCATTCCAATTTAACGATTTCACTTTTATTTTTATGTATTTCGGAAACTTATAATTATATCTTGCTTATACTATTAAACAAATAATCAAACCAAGCCTATATGCTTTCAGACGCCGCCCACCCGAACGATAACAATTAACATCCCAATGACGTTGGTCGTCGAGTACATAAAAAGCAATCATGGTTTTAAGGACACTGTTACCTCGTTCAGCAGGATTAGCTTGAGGATTATAGCAAGAGGTGTAAGGGATTTTTGTGTAATAACGGGCACATAAGGAAGAGCAAGCTGATGGCTACGGAATTGGACACCATTATCAGTAATCAGGTATTGAGGGACGCCGAAAAGGAGGACGACTTGGTCTTATAGGATTTGGGTGACTGTGCAGTGGCTTTACGTAAAGGAAAGAAAAGAGGGAATTTAGTAAAATAGGCAGCCATTATACAAACATAGGAGTGACCTTTGGTAGAACGAGGAAGGGGACCTACAATATCACAGGAGATAATCTGCCAAGGAGAGGAGGGTTTTGCCCTACGAGCAAATAGACCAGGAGAAGGTAGTTCAACTTTGTGAGCAGCACAAACCGGACAATGTCTGATATAGCGAGCGACGTCAGCTCGGAGACTGGGCCAGAAGTAAGTTTGCAGGATTCGGGTGGAGGTTTTGGTCACACCACAATGACCAGAAGTAGGAGGTTCGTGGTGAAGTACAATCAGGTGTTTTCGCTACTCTAAAGCAACGACGATTTTCCAATCGCCCTGAGAATCGGCAGCGATATAAGTTTTATGTTTCCGGAAAAGAATATCGTTTATAACGGACCAGGATGTTCGGAAACTTTTTGGATCATGGAGTTGTACCAGGGATCAGAAGTAGGGAGGGTTACTTCGAGTGAGAAAATGGCCAAAACGGAAACAGGTTCAAGGACGGGGACAGAAGGGAAAGAGTATCGGGAACAACATGATCTTGACCTTTACGGTGGTGGATAGTGAAATCATATTGTTGAAGGCGGAGAGACCAACAGGCTAAGCGACCGGATGAACTTTGTAGTTTGTTGAGTCAGAAGGGAGTGGCGATCGGTGATAACAGTGAAGTGGGAACCCTCGACGTAAGGGCAGAACTTCTAAATTGCCCACATCACTGCCAGGCACTCGTTTTCGGTAACTGAAAAGTTACGCTCAGTCTTGGACAGTGAACTGCTGATATAGCTGACGACTTTTTCGCCTACGGGGGAGGTTTAGCTTAGGACCGCGCTCAAACCGAAGTGAGAGGCATCGGTTTGAATGGTGAAGGGTAAGGAAAAGTCAGAGTAGGAAAGTATAGGGGCGGAAACTAAATGTTGCTTGAGGGAGAGGAAAGCAGACTGACAATCAGGAGTTCAGGAAAAGGAAACACTTTTACGGGTTAGATTAGAAAGAGGGGAAGTAAGGGTAGGAAAATTGGGGATGAAGCGTCGGTACTAACTGGCCATGCCAATCAGGCAACGGACTTCAGAAACAGATGTAGAAGGAGGGATATCAAGGATAGCAGAAACTTTGTCGGAATCAACCACGAGACCATCTCGGTTAACGACGTACCCGAGATAGCGGAGTTCAGGGAGGCAGAAATGCCACTTATCCTGACGGAGCGTAGGGCCAGCAGAAAGAAGACGGGAAAGGATTAAGTCAAGGACTAGGATGTGTTCATCGAAGGAAGGGGTAGCTATGATGATATTATCGAGGTATGCAAAACAGAATTGGTCCAGGTCAGAACCGATGACCTGATCAATAAGGCGTTGGAAAGTGGCAGGAGAATTATGAAGGCCGAAGGGCATCCGGCAAAATTGAAACAAACCTCGATGAGGGACGGTGAAGGCAGTGATGGGTTTGGATTCGGGGGACAGAGGAATTTGCCAATAGGCGGAACGGATGTCTAAAGAGGAAAAGTAACGAGCATCACGAAGCCAGTCAAGGATGGTAGAAACATAAGGAAGAGAATATGCATCTTTTTGAATAACTTGGTTGACCTTCCAGAAATCAATCCAGAAACGATAGGAATCATCTTTATTCTTAACTAGGACAATGGGGCTAAACCATGAACTAGTAGAAGGTTCGACGATCCCTAAGCGGAGTAAAACACATTGAGTTCCTAATTAGCAACCTTAAGGAGCGGAGGAGAAAGAGGGTAATAGCGTTGTTTGATGGGCTCGGCTGACGTGCGGCTGTGGTGTTGTACTAAGGAAGTACAGCATAGACCAGAAGATTGTCGGTAGAAGGAAGATGAAATTAAGGAATCCAAACGAAGTTGTTGTTCAGGAAAAAGGTGGTTATTAATGTGGGTAGGAACTGAAGTAGTGATGGCCACGGAGGAAGAAGAAGCGTAAATCAATAGACCAACCCTGAAAACTGGGTACACACTGCACAGATTTCCAAAAATCTATGCCGAGTATAACTTGGTGAGAGACGTCGGGAATAACAAGGGTGTCAAGTGTAATGACGGAATGTTGGAGAGTGATGGGAAGAGAAAGGGAACCTTGGATGTGACATTTTGAGTTGTCGGCCAGGCTACAAAAGGATGATGAATAATTCTGAAGGTAAAGGTTCAAGGAATTTAAACGGCGCCAACCAGGACCACCAAAGATAGTACGGGTGGCTCCCGAGTCTAACAGACCGGTAAAGGGAATCCCAAGGATATAAGCAAACAGATATGGGCGTTGGTCACCACGAATACTAGTACACAGGAAGTTTAACACAAAACGAGATCTAGACCAGAAAAAGTGAGATCCGAAAACAGAGAAAAAATAGGGTCTTCGCCTCGGCCTAAAAATCCTATCGACGGTTTAACGATGCTTTACGTGTTGGATGGTGAACCTGTTAGGATCTTTATGTCAATAACTAGGACACTGCGTTGAAGTAGAATGTAACAGCCGGGTGGTATTCTTAGGTTGTTCGCGTAAATATCGATGTTGAAATAGAATCACTCATCAAAGAGTGCTCCTCGAAGCTTTTGAATCAATCGACAAAATTTTGTGTTAACTACAGACGATTAAATGACGTTACCAAAAAAAGATAGCTACCCACTTCCAAGGATTTACGACACCATACATACACTTTTAGAGTCATGATGGTTCTCAACCTTAGATTTAAAAAGTGGCTACTGGCAGTTTAATATGAAATCTAAAGATCGGGAAAAGACTGCTTTCACTATTGGTATTGGCCTATGGAAATTTACAATCTTCAAGCGTTTAATGAATAACATCTTGTGCCGGCTGAAGTGGAAAACGTGCCTCGTATTTTTAGACAACGTGATCGTGGTTATTAAAGTTTAGAAACCTCGAATGACAAGTCGCCAGATGGATAGAAAAGCTGCACAAGTATGGCTTTGACATAGAACACCGTGCTGGTATCATTGTAATGCAGATGCGTTTTCGAAGCGAATTTGCCCCCAAGATTGCAGCCATAGTTCACGGTTAGAAAAAAAAACATGATCTACTTGGTCGGAATACCGTAATCAACCAAGATTGGCCAGCCTCTACAGTTGTGAACCGAACAGGAAAATGACAAAGATTTAGGTATCATGTGTTGGAAAGCTAAAGGAGAACGTCTATTTTGGCAGGGCATTAGTCCATTGAGCAGCACCCTGAAGTCGTACTGGGCAAATGAGATTTCCTCAAAGTAAAGAACGAGGTCTCCGTTCCTATCCTTGAATAATGCAGATGGATCCGTGAGTACGCTTCAGGTGGTGGTTCCTAAAAGCCGGGTGCCGGAGATTCTAGTACATCTGCACAATGGGATTTTGTGAGAGCACTTTGGCGTTAAGAAAGCTCTCGACAACGTGCAAGCAAGATTTTACTGGCTAGACTGCAAGGACGATCTCAGAGAGTGGTGCCGCAAGTGTCTGGCATGTGCACCATTGAGAAATCGGAAGGCTCCAATGAGGCACCTTTGAGAGAGTAATAATCGATATTACCGATCAATTTTCTGAGACCGACTCCGAGAATAAGTACATCTTGGTGGTCAACAACTATTTTACGAAGTGTATGCTATATCAAACCAAGAAACTACGCCGACATGTTAGTGAAGGAACGGTTTTGCAGTTTTGGAGTTCCTATGAAATTGCTTGCCGATCAGGTCAGAAATTTTAAGTCGGCGTTATTTCAAGAAGTTTGCCGGTTGCTGGAAATGAGAAAGAACCGAAAAACACCATTGTACCTACAATCTGATGGTATAGTAGAGCGCATAAACCGCACTTTAGACAGGTACCTATGCAAGATGGTCTCCTAACATCAGAGAGATTGGGACCAATATTTACATGGTCTTTTATTATACCTGCATAGGCTATGCAGTTGACCTCAAGCTTGGATGTAAATTCGGAAAAGACATCGTGGCCGAGAGCTATGTAGAGAAGCTCAAGCTCAAAGTTAGGAAAAATATCCAGATCTCAAACTACCGGATGAAGATCAGATATGACATCAAGACGCAATATTCTTGATTTTAAAAGGGCGACTGCGTTTGTCTATATAATCCCAGATGGAGGCGTGAACTGTCGCCAAAGTTACAAGCACATACGAAGTTGTAAAAAGGGATCAATTATGTAGAATATCGGATTCGTAAGCTCCCAAGAAACAGAACAATAGTGGTGCGCATTAACCGACTATCAGCCTACGATGGTGACAACACTACTAATGCCGAAGAACGGCAGGCAGTAAGACTAACAAACTATAACGCCCGTGAGGATGAACAAAAGATTGGGCTAAGTTATAATCAGTCCATATCTCTATACAGCAGCACGGATAAAGCGAGATTTGGGGCCACGGAAAAGATTCGAGGTGACCTATACGATGTGCCATTTACTTCCTGGCACATTAGGCAGCAGCAGATCTTGATGTTTCTCGAGAGCGTGCTCGGGTATTTAAAACTAAATTTTAGTGATCTCGATCGACATCGCCGACAATAACCATAGGTTGGAAAAGTCATACCACTAAACGACCGATATTATGGCATCTATTACGTGATGACTAAGCAATTGTTCTCTGGTAAAGCAAATTAGCGAAATCTGTGTAAGGCGTTAGTGGACCCAAAGGGTCAGATGATCAAATTTGGCCATACCCAAGATCAGTTATGGGCTCGATGGGTTGAACTGGAGGGTGGTACGAAATATGCTAGAAATACTGTTCCAAAAAGTCGAGTCCAGATTTTGGTGTGTTGTTACAATCAAAATGGTACGGGGGCTGATGTGAAGTGTTGATTGCTACTTCCAGCAACATAGCAACTGCAAAAATGGTTCCGCCTGTCCTTACCGCCATAACTTCCAACGTTCGAGTCACAAAGTGTTCTGGAACAGAACGGTTTTAAGAGGGGGACAGTGTAACGAGACGTTACATAGCTTACACTTGACCAGAATAACACAGCTGAACGTAAACGAGACATCTGTACTCAATTGATTATTGATAATCACTCTGTGGTGTGACATTTTCAGATGAACTTGATTGGCAATTTACAAGAGGTTACATTTAAGAACTTTATTAAGCTTAAAATAGGAACCTTCTAGACGTTATTTGCATAATAATAGTATGTTCTTAGAATAGTTGAGAATTATCTATTATGTATATAAATTTGAGTTAGTTCTTTTCAAGCATTAATTATAATACTAGTTTTTATTCGAGTCTTGCTTTGTAAAGTCGCGATATGAAAACAATTAACGTCAACACGTCGTAAAGTAAATAGTTCTATGTAATATAAATTATTGTAGTGATAGATATAAATTAACACTTAGTGCTTTGATAATTAAATATAGTGCTTCGATAGTAAATAGGAAGATAGCATTGTAGTTTTAAGAAATTAGTATTTGTACCGTTAGCGTTTAGCTGGAAATAAATAGTAGTGAGTACTTGAGAATTCCATTGTAACTACGAGTATTGAAAGACTTGTGTAATCGGTTGATAATAAAGAACTGTTGTTATTGCAAAGGAGTTTTCGTACAGTATCAAGTCGAAAAACAACAAGCATTATAAATATCAAAGCTAAATACCTCTAATTCCTGACAGTGTGATAGTGATAAAACCAGATCGCCTTATCGATGTAAATATCAAGAAAACAAAAACTAAATTGTGGTTTTACCAGTAAAATAGAAATTCACATGTTACAACACATTAAAAATAAACGTTTTTATTGAACATAAAATTTTATTTATATTTATTTTACAATTATAACACGGTTAAGCTTTAACTAGAAAGATAATGAGATTACAGTTGTTAATTGGTATTTCTTCGTTGAGAATAGCATTACTATCAGGAAATTCCTCTTCGATTCTGCCCTCTCTAAATATTTTAATTGCTATATTTATTTTATTTATAAATGAATTTCATATATCTTTTGACAATTTTCATCTACCATGCCCTTTCAAAGTAATTAAAGCTGTTCCAGTATTAACTAAATTATTGAAGGGAGTCGTGAAAACAATGTCTTATGCATGGATCTCTGCACTTTATAAAGTCAAAATTTTCTCAAACGTGTATTCCTACAAATTACTGCAACCTTTACCATTTGCATATTTTTCTTATTTTATTACTCGATATTTTAATAGAAGTCTAGATCCCAAATCTTCTGTCATTAAAAGTTAATTCATCACTGCGACATGCACAAAAAAATCAAATATTAAGGTACTACTAAATACGCATTTTATCCACATTCTAGTGGTAAGTAATTATTTTTAAAAAATAAGTTTTTTATACCTATGCTGTTTGGGGCTCACGTTGCTAGTTCAACTTCCGCGTTGTTTCATTCTTTGTTTTATACGTTAAACAAAGGTAAATGTACTGTTTATAAAGGAAAATATTTCACTTTCTAAATTCATAATGTAAAGTAATTAATAATTCGCTTACCTCTAGAATGCATAGTAGCAAGCTGGTTAACCAATAATTGTTATTTTATTTCAGGGTTGTACGACGCGTGGGTTAACTCAACGCCTGTTCTATTCCATATTGCAGTGGAGTCCCTGATATTACCTACAACGTTCACAGAAACAAGACAAGGATAATAAATAGGGATAGGTATAAAAATCGACGGGTAAACACTCCACTTCATTATTTAAAAGCACTACTGCCGCACAAGCAGTTAATGATATGATAGTCAAGACAAAAATGATCTCATGGCGCACTGCAATTCAACTTGTCAACCACGACTCTTCTTCGTTCATCGTCCTGATTGGTCAAAAAGGTGATGTATATCTATTACAAATCGTGGTTCGTGGAAAGCATCTTCACCACAAGAATACATGATAATAAAGCTATTTCTAAAAACAGGGAAGATAATTCACATGACCTATTTTCTAATTAGATTACACAAATATGTGTAATATCCCTAAATTAATTATACAAATAATTATCATCATCATCATTGTTTCCTATTCTGAGCTAACCTGCAGATTTGCCTGAAATTTCTACTGTCTGCATCTTTCACTACCTGCGTACAATAGTCTGATCTACCTCAACCTCGTTTTTTTTATCTCTGCTTGTAATATATCCCGCACTATTCCTCAAAAATGCCTTACAACGTATCCTGCCTTTCTATTTCTTTCATTTTCTTTTTATTTTCACAGATATCTGTATTTCCTTGCTATTTCTATAACCTCTTTGTTATTAACGTTGTATGTCCATGCTAGCACAACATTCCAAAAGGTTTCTACCGTTTTTCTGTGTGCTTCTCCAACTGCCCCTATTTCATAGACGTACTGTGCTATGCTCCACACATATGCTTTCAACAATTTTCTCCTTGTTTTTGTTGTCTTCGAACATACTCACTGCTCTTTCTTGTTAGATGCAGTTCGGTTCTCCTTTCTATTGTTTACATATAGATACCCTATTTCTCCGATATTCAGTAGTATGTGAAAGGGGTTAAGCAGCCTGCGGCTAGCAAGCTTCCCCATCACTTGAACATTTGTCGAATTAATAGTTTTCCAATATCATTTCGCGCAATCAACGATATTTCAAAATATTTTAAAACCATCACCTGTAGTTGTTTATAATAATCATAAGATTTAAGTGCAATTATTTTTTCGACATTATGTATTACGTCTTGAAATGGGTTGCATGCGTACCTTCACTTATTTCTGTTCTGAACTAGCCTACACCGTTCTTTGAAATTCCCCTAGATACAACTCGGTTCCCTTTCTATTGTTTCCTAATTTGCCTTATTTCACCAAGATTCGGTGGTATGTGAACGGGCTTAAGCAGCCTGTGGCTGCCAAGATCCCCCAACACTTAAACATTTGCCGAATTAATAGTTTTCCAGTAAATCCTTTCGCACAATTAACATAAGTTGAGAGTATTGCAAAACCAATACCTGCAGTTGCTTAAAATAATCATCAGGTTTAAGTACAGTTATTTTTCGTCATTAGATTTTCCATCTTGGGATTGCTTGGACGCGTACCTCCATTGATTTCTATTCTGAGCCAGCCTGCACATTTCCTTGAAATTCCCACAGCCTACATCTTTCACTATCTGTGTGCAATAGTCTAACCTAGATCTACCTATACCTTTTTTTTTCTATCTCTGCTTCTACTACCTTTTACTGTTTTTCACATACTTCTTTCTTCCCCTACCATTTCCAGTACCTCTTTGTTCTTAACCTTGTCTGTCCATGATATTTTCATCATACGTCTGTAGCACCACATTTCAAAGACTTCTATCTTTTTCCTGTCCGCTTCTCCTACTGTCCAGGTTTCACAGTCGTACAGTGTTGTGCTCCACACATGTTTTAGGCAATCTTTTCCTTGCTTCTATGTTTGTTGTCTTTGAACACAGCAGTTGTTTTTTCTTGTGAAATGTAGCACGACCTTGTGCTAGTTTTATATCTTTTGCACTCTTCCCATCTTACGTTATTTGACTTCCTAGGCAGCAGAAATCCTTAACGTTTTGTAAGTTCTCGTTTCCTATATTTTTTGTTGTTTTTGATTTATTTTCTCTCCTTTACATACTAGTACTTTAGTTTTATTTTTGTTAATTTTCATACCGTATCTCTCTATTAGAACTGTTTCCATTTCTTTAAGAGCTGCGACTAACTCTTCCTAGCTAGATGCTATTACTGTAAATCGAAGCACATCAATCTTTTGTCCTTGCATAATATATATATATATATATATATATATATATATATATTGCTGTGATATCGTTGCAATAACCCGGCGCCTACTTTTTTCGAAATAAAAAAGTTAAAAATTTTCTTTTTGTCAATTTTTAATTTTAATTTTAATTTTAATACCTCGGCTAGCTCAGTTTTAACCATACACGGAGCTTGCGACAATACAACAAAGAATTTAAAATTTTTCCTTTTACCTCTACTTCCTATGCCGTTTAAGCAAAACACAATTAACCACAATTACTATAATATTCTCAATATGTACAAAGCGTTTATGTCTTTGAATAGAGCCTCTTTTAAATAATTGAATTAATTTCTCTCAATAATTATAATTCCCTTTAAATGAACAAAAAGACAGCAAAAATCATCCTTATTATTATTACGTGAAGCCCTATGAACGTTCATTAGTCTTCCGTAAATTTATAACGTGTGCTAACACGATTTTTGATGACCCTCATATAAAATTTTCATAAATGCAATATTTAAAAATATTCAAAAAAAAATGCAACAAAATATTTAGAATGGCTAACCTGTTGTCCCTTTTCGGCGTGTCTCGTTCCCCAATTCAGACCAGTTTCTGCTCCAACTATTCGTCGTTTCAGCTTCAGCTTATTTATTTAAATACTCCAGGTTGGCTCCAGATATATTATTTAACCTCCCCAGGTTGTATCTAGAAATTGTCTAGATATTGTTTGCATATTCTTATATAATTTTTCCAGGTAGGTCCAGAGATTGCTTTGATATTCTTGTTTCATTTCTCCTGGTTGATCCAGACATCCAGGTATGATCCAGGAATTATTTAGAGTCCTTTTATTAATATAAATCTTAAAATCTATTAAAAGCTACCTTTTATTACTTACGTTTTGAGGATTAAAGGACGAACCTTTTGAATAATTATGCACTATCACCACATTAAATTTATTAATTATAAAATCACTTGTAATTCTTTTACGTAAATATTTTGTTTCAGGTGATGTGAACCAGCCTTCGTTTAATTCAAACTGATTTGTTTACGAAATCCTGTTGTATTTAAAGAGAATGTCTATCTGTTTACAATTGGTCCGCCAAGCGCATAGTCCAATAATTACCGCCTTGTACCGTAATCTTCACATGCAGGTTTGGGTATTTCTACAAATTTTGCATGTACAACGAAGTCGAGCCGCTTGTCCCTGCACGTACGATTTCAAGTTATTTGTATAGATTCGTTGGATTTTCAAATCTTCTATGGTCTTTTAAATCACTTAGGTCTTGTTTGTGTAGTAAATTTGATGAACTTCGCTTTATCACCATGCTGTAATTATTTCCTATCTTTCAAGGTGTTGGATTTTATACCTTCTTGGTCACATAGCTTTATATTTATTGATGTATGAAATTATATGCATTTTTCTGTTTTACGCATTTACAAACCTGCGTGTTTAAATGGGATTCCTTGTATAATAGTGATGCACTACTCACGCGTATTGTGTTGCAGCTTCTGTCCACTTCGTTTTACGAGTTGTTTATTTAATTGAATCTTTTGGAATACTCTTTCTTTCTGTGAGTCTAATTATAATTATAGTTTATATACAGGGCGTTGGCATTTGCTTTCTCGCCAAATCGCCGAATTTCGCATTTTCTTTGTAAAAGGTCTAGTTTTCTGGATTCTCATGATGTTTACATAAAACGCACTATACCAGTGATCTTACATACCCCTAAATGACCCTATTATCATAGCAATATATATATATATATATATATATATATATATATATTGATATGATAACGCCGTACTCGGTGTAATAGACGTTTTTACTTAACTCCACCGCTGTGTTCTCAAATCAAATTTAATCTTACTAATTTTATTATTATGCCACGGCTAGCCCTCTTTAATCTACACAGAGTGCACAACGTTACGATGATCAATTTTTCTCTTCTCCACCCCTTTATGATTACCTATTTGTTTGAGTTTATAAAACGAAGTCAATTAATTTCATATAATGAAAAGAAATATTATTTACAAGTTTCGAAAAATATTAAATACACTCCTCAATCAATCAATATCATATGTATCATTTACCCCCAAAATTTATATGCTTTGAAATCAATCTAAAGTCACCAAAAACTACCTCTTTTTATCAAAGAGACCTGGAACGTTCTGGACCCCTTTATAATATGTTACGTAAGTTTAACGTATGCAATGTTTGTTGTTGACTTTATCACAAGTTTATATAAATTGAATAAATTCAGTATTGAAATTTAAATAGAAAAAATATCTTAAAACTAATTAGATCTGACCTGCTACAGGTTGTTCAGGTTGTGGATCAACAGTCCTTTGTTGTCCTCATCGTCTATCACTGCTCTGTTTAGTAGAACCCCTCGTTTTCCATAAATTACTTAGTGCTTCTTTATTTTATTTGCTTTGAATCTCACAACTCAAAATTGTACTAGAATTGTACCAAAATCGTCGATGCTGATTTGAAATATTATATCGACCCAGATTTGAATTATTCTCATTAACACATTTGAAATACTCTATGCCCAATTCGAAATATTATATCAATCCATTTAAAATATCCCCACATTCGAAATATCCATGCATTCGAAATATTGTATCGGCCGAAATTTGAATTATCATCATCACATTTGAAATATCCACACATTCGAATGTTATACCATCAATTAGAAGCCGTTAAACGGCAAAAGAAGTCTTCATAATTGTTACACTTATTTGTCACTATAACATACACTATTATATATGATTAAATATTAAATTACGCGTGACTTTCTGTTTAGCAGTGACGCAGCTTTGCCCTGCTTGAGTTTTAAACTGACTCGTCTTATCATTGCTCGGTGTTAAATATAGGCTGTTCCCACTTGCATGTGGGCTGGGTTTTAAACAAGTCTTGTAGATATCTTAACCAATAAGGTCTTTGTATTTCCTGCATTTTGAAGTGGTTTCTGATGTAATATATTCGGTTTCCTTGTAATACCTATTTGCCATAGATACTTCGTTACCTTGACCATACGTTGTTTTGTTTAGATATCGCCTTTTCCATAATTGAACAAATAAATGATGCAACTTCAATTCTACTTTCGTTTATTTATTTTTGAAACTGCGTTTTCTTATCAAAATGTTTATTGTTAATGCGTAATTGCGTAAAGCTTTGTTAGGTTTTATCTCTTATCTTCGTATTTGTTTTATAACTAATTAGAACACTTCTCAACGCGTGTTTAATTACATGTGCTATCCTTTCCTCTGAATATGCGTACTTTTACTGAAAGATATTCTCACTTGCATTACTTAAAACTAATAAAGATCTATATACAGACTGTTAAATATTTGCTATTTACATAATGTATGAATTATTTAATTTTCTGCTAAATAAATGCAGTTATCTGCTTCCTATCGCAATTTATGGTTACTACACGACCCTTGCTATTCAATACACCCCTAAACAACCCCTTCTCACGGCAATATATATATATATATATATATATATAATATTTTTTATCGTATCGTACACACGACCGCCATAATTGCAAATTTTAGGTTTTTCTGCTTGGGGGTGGCTTTTCCACCTAATGGACGGCTGGTAAAGAATTCGCACTAGTATGGTATTGTAGCTACTAGTAAGAGATATTTTTTAACCCTAGTACGATTCACACTTACAATCACTCTAATTGCAGATCTTCAGTTTTTCTGCTTGGGGTGGCTTTTCCACCTCTAAGACGGCTTGTAAGGAATTCGTACTCGTATGGTTGTAAGAGGTATGTTTAACCTTAGTTCGATTCGCATGCACGAACGCCATAATTGCAGATTTTAAGTTTTTCTGCTTGGGGCTGGCTTCCACCCCTAGGACGGCTTTTCTAAGAAATTTGTAGTAACATGGTTTTACAGCTATTAGTAAGAAGTATTTTTTAACCCTATTTCGATTCTCATATACGATCCCCATTTAAGATTTTACGTTGTTCGGCTTAGGGCGGCTTTTCCACCCCCTAGAACTGCTTGTAAGCAATTCGCACTAGTACGGTTTTGTAGCTACGAGTAACGCTAGTTCGATTCGCACACACTATCACAATAACTGCAGATTTTAGGTTCTACTGCTTGGGAGTGGCTTTTCCACCCCTAGGACGGCTTGTAAGGAAGTTGCACTAGTATGGTTCTATTATAACTATTTTAGCTGCCAAGAAATTGTTTTTATACAGTTCGTAGCTTTTTCTAATAAGCTGCTGGAAAAAATGGCTGATAACAATTAGCTGCTAATTTCTCACCGAAAAATCCTTTCAAGTTAAGTGTTAGTGGTAACGTAGTTTTGTAATTGCTATGATTCCGCTACATTTAGTGACTTTTTATTTATTTCTATAGGAATACTCCCGCACCACTGTAGTTAGCCGGTGCACCCTCAATTTGTTACGGGATTCCCGACCCTTCTGAGCAGTTCAAAATTTAATAGTCCAACGATTTGTGACAGTTCAATATTAGAAAGGCGAGGGTGTCTACCCAAAAACAGAAAAAACGACACGTGGTCTACGAGACAAAAAATTTGGGGACTTTTGGTTTAGAGGGAGAATTCTTCAAAACTTTTTTCTAATTTTACGTTAAGTACTGTAACGTACAGAACGTCTAGTGCACTGTCTTGCAATTCGTTGTATTAAACAATTAGCACTAGAAAACAAAGTAGCCATTCCTAAGGCTTCCGAGATTATTATTGATATACTTCCACGTAGATGGCCTGATTTCCAGAGTTTCTAACAAAGCTCAAGTTATTTCAGTTTGTACAGAAATTCGTGATATTTTACAATCTACTCCTTTTCACCTGCAAAAGTGGGCTTCAAATGTTCAGTTATTTTAAGTGCGTTCTATCATAATTATGATTCTTTGTGTGCTATACGTTTGAGCGATAACGGCAGCATTAAAATTTTACGAGTTCTATCTTATGAAATTGATGTTAACAAAGAAGTTTATGTGCCTTCCATGCTTGCCTTTTTATATATTTGCTTAGAGTAGAATTTCACTGCTATAACTGTATTTGGTGGTTGTTTGAATAGCAGTGTATTAAAAGATAAGAATGGTTTCAAATAAAAATTATCAATTTAAGCGTATCTTTTTCTTTTGTTGGGACACACTCAACGTAACATTGAATGACAAAGAACACACCCAAACATATACATTGTAGAGGGGAGGATCGGTTTACCAATTGAATTATCGGATAGTTCAGACGATCCTCCATCAATTCACCACAAATAAACACAAGACGTTTATTATTTGGAAAGGTATCAACACTGCAGAAAACACAACACTAATACAGATTTTACTATTTATGTGGAACAGATATACACATAGAGCATTGAACTGAAAATTGTGGCAATCCACTCACAAGATTATTAACTATATAATTAGTGATATATGCCTAAATTGTTAACAAAGGAGGTCTTAGTGACCCAACGATCGCATATCCGCTCCACTCTCAAGAAGCCGGATGCTCACGCACATCCGTCTTTCATCCCAACCCTACACCGATTGCTTTCAAATACTCTCTTCTCCCTGCACTAATATTGAAACGTACCCGCATCACAGGGGCGCACTCGCTACTCTAATCATATTCAGAGGCGTACCTGCTACAACATACAAATCAGCAAACTTAATCACAAACATACAAAAACAAATAATACTACGAGAATGATACTTTCAAAAACTGTTAAGATTTATGATACGTATGGATTAATTTATTCGAATATTGTTTTGACAAAATTTATACAAACGGATCACAAGTCCTTAAAATCGTTGAAGAATAACTCTCTTAGTAACATAGATCTTTGTTCAACATTAACTTCATAAGATAGATAATCTTGTTTACTATATCAATTAACTCCTAAAGTTTATATGTTGTCATTATAGCTCAAACTTAAAACGCACAATGAATCAGAATCATCACGGAACCCATTTAAAATAACAAAAATATTTGAAGCCCGCTTACTCGAATGATAAAAATTCCAAAATGTCACAATTTTTTTATAAATGAAAGTAAAAATTTTGCATTTGCAATATACTGAATTTCAATCTCGAATAAGTATCAAATGCCAATAATCAAATAAACCCATCAATCCGGTTCGAAGAACCATGTTTTAACTACTTCGATAGGATGAATAATAACTTTAAAAATAATAAAGCACTATTTCGTGGGTTAATAAATTTATTGATTTAATATAAATTATGTGTATTATTCTAGCAGAAAATGAAGGAAAAATCAAATTTTATACAAGTGACAGTTTATTGCTTTGTTAACATCGAGCTTACACGTATCAAGGTTGGAATGTTTAATACTATAATGACAAGAATCTGAATTACCGCAACCAACAATACATGTTTGCATGACCGTGGCCTACACACAAACTAATTTTTTTATTGTTAAATATTTGTCAAATCAATACTATCCATTTTAAGTAAGTTTCAATATTTTTTAACACAAACCGAGAAGAATTATAACGAAATAAATAATTAATATGATTTTTGCACAATGAATAAATAATGGTTGTCAGTAAATAATTTGATAAACAATTAGATTCTAATAAAAAAGATTTCTTTATGTATATAATTGCGATATCTGAAAAAATACACCTCGTAATAAAAACAAATTCCACAAGCTGTTGGCTCAAACACCAAATCGCATCGTCGTCCTGATATGAGATCCTTTTACTACTAAGTGAACAATATTCTATTCTTTGCATTTTGTACTTACATCCTGTATTAAAACTTCATAGAAATATTTTAACTGATGCTTAAGAATGGAATAGATCGGTATTTTCGCAAAAAAATCTTTTTTAAAAACTAAAATTGAACCGTATGTGCTACGGTAAAACGCACGGGTCAGGCTGAAACAGAAAGGAAAGTAAAGTAAAGACCTGCGCGAATCACGATAACGTATAAAAAGATAAAAGAAGCTTAAAGGTGCCGTGCTAACTACAAAGGCGGAGAGAGGGGCGGTTTACATAGACTAAGAAAGGACATCGCCATCGAATTTTTATCTACAATAAAACACAAAAAAATGTTCTATTTAAAAAACGAGAATTATATTCTACGGGCAATTTAATAATTGAGATCGAAGTGCGCATTTCGTATTGTAGCATGTAAAAAAAGGATTGATACTAAACAAAAAAAGCAATACTTACGATCTCTTTTAAACAAACATTTTCAATTACGCACAGTACATTTAGAGCAATTTTAATAGCAATTTACAGTATCAAGAAACACTAATGGAGCTTAGTTTCCCAGCAGATTTTTGTCTACTTGCTCCGCCCATCAGAATAATGTGATTCGAGTTTCTTTGTGTGGCATGGATTACGCATCAACGTCAAGCGCTGATAAGTGATAATCTCTTTATATAAAAAAAGAACATACCTCCAAATGCCGAGATACTCATCCTGCGCTTACATAAGCTGAGATAAACCAGCAAAACATCTTGATCTCGCTCACTGAGAGATCATCACCACGTCAGTCAGGATCATAAACGCTGCGACCATAACTGCAACAATGGGCCTATGCAAAAGAGTCAAAAGAGAATCTTACCGATGCTCCGAGGATAGAAGCTTCTCGTAAAAGACGTGCATTTCTAGAGATAACAGAATCAGCCACGCAGAAAATAAATGCCAGGACGAAAAGCAGGATCTAAGTGAACCCAGTTTAGGAAACGATCGACATATTAAGATACCACATGTCAAAGAACAATTCTAGAGTCTTTGTAATGCATAAATTGATAAGGAAACCGGCAAATTAAAATTCAAACGCCTTCGTTAATCACACATGTCGAAAATCTATTCTATATAAACTTATATTACTACTTTTAATAAAGCGAGGATATCCTTTCAGAAAGCAAAGATTGTTGATAACGGAATTTATTTGCGATTTCATATCAAACAATATAGATAGATTGGTGTGCTTTGACTTTACATATACTAATAACATTCCACAGGATGTTGAACAAGCACTTATTTCAATTGTATTAGTATGAGTTTTATAGGAACAAATCGAGTTATTAAATTATAATGCGTGATCAGGGGCGTCTCCCATAACAGGTAGTTAGTTACACATAAGTCGAAGTGGAAGTGTACAAATATTCTAAAAAGTCGTAAATCGAACTAAGATATTGAGAAATGTAAAATTGAGCGAAACGAATGTTTTCAGAGTAGGTATAAAAATGATAAGACGACTGACCACGTGCTCTAATTGAAATTCCTTGGCGGGCGACCTCCAGTATAATGTATATGCTGAATGACAAATTTTTCATAAAAGTTTATGGTATGGTTTGGGGTTTAAAGTTTACACACGTTGATGGTGATATATTATTAGCGGTATCAATGACACCGACATACATTTCAAAGAATGTTTATTTGTTACTCATTAGTAAACTGCATTTTTTGAGTTATAATACAAGCAATGTGTATTTTACTAGATAGCGAGCTTGTAAGACGCTATTTTCAAAAACAAAATATTTGATGTTTCCTGCGAAATTTAAATTCACAAAAAACAAAAATAGGATAAAGCTGGAACTGAATAAACATTAAACAACAAATTTTATTGTGTACCAATAATGCTTGCTGTCATGTGATCCTTTTAAATTTACAACTGCAGTTATTGGATATTTTCACCACACACCAAAAACGAATTGCAAATGCCATTCATGTGCTACCAGCTGTAAAGTAGCGTTTCATAAGCTCGTTACTTGTAAAGTAGAACACCCATTGTTTGTGTTAAAGTTCGTTGGGGTTGCAACTAAAACAAACAATGCTGAGGTTAAAGAATGACATGTGTGTGTGTGTGTGCGCGCGCGCGTCTGCGTGTGTGCGAGTGCGTGGGCGTGAGCGCGTGGGTGCGCGCGCGGGTGTGCGCAAGCGTGTGTGTGCACGCACGTGTGCGTGGACGCGTGCCGGGCAAAAAATCTTTAAAAATTTGCTGCCATCTTATTTTTGGGGTGCTGAATTTCTCGCATGTGGTGCTAGATGGTGCTAGGTCTAGGCTATAAAGTGCTACATTTTAGAGCTAATCGGAGCACTGGTGGGTGATAGGGCTAGCGTGAAGTTGTCCACCTTCCAATATAATTGGCAATATTTCTGAAACGGCGAAGCGGCCAGCTTTAAAATTAGTGGTGCTAGCTCATATTAGCGCTAAACAATCAGGTGTTAGGTTTTGAATCAAATCGGACAACGGGGTGGGAGGTGTGGGACTAAAAATCTTTAAAAATTCGCGGCCATTTTGTTTTGAGGTGTTAGCCTTCTTGCTTGTGGTGCTAGGCCTAAGCTATATAGTGCTAGGTTTTAGAGCCAATCGAACAGGGGGAGAGAGCATAAAGTAGACTGCACCCTAATGTAATTGGCCATATTTCCGAAACGGCTTAGGTGCTAGATCTAAAATTGGTGGTGCTAGCTTGTGGTAGCTCTAAGCAATCAGGTGCTAGGTTTTGGTTCAAATCGGTCAACGGATCCATTCGATTAGAACACGTAGTGAGTCGCTTCATTGTTATTCGTATCCTGAAAACGTTCAATTCAATTTTATTTTTAAAAAATAATTTTTTTGCGAAAATACTAATCTATAATCCATTCTTAAACATCAGTTAAAATATTTCTATGAAATTGTGAATGACCCTACATACAAATATTGTTATTTAGAAATGTCGATCAAAGTTCTTTTTTAGCTGTATTTATTTGCTTTCATTCATCTTCACTGCACCAAGGAGTATCCTTACGAAATATCCTTACGATATTTCATACGTTCTCAACTGACTTCTTCTGTATCTTGTTCTTTCTGATATTCGTGGCCCTTTTTCTTCATTCCAATCTTTTCTTAATGTTCTTGACTTCATCAAACTCTATGCCAAGGCAGTTTAGTCTTTTTAATCAACATTATCTTGATGAACCACAACCACAATATGTTCCTCTTTTGTATTAAACGTTTCAACGTTTCTTCTGTAATTGTGTTTCATCGATTAGATAAACGATTGTCCATAAGTTACAAGCTCGTTAGGTCCGGCTAGAAAGAGAGTGATGTGAAATATACATTATTTCTTTCAAGGTGTTCTGTTGGGTGGGTTGTTGCATTGTCAATGATTAATAACGTCTGCTTTTTTTCCTCGGGCCTTTTGATATGCTTTTACTTCCTGCATGAAAACCTCATCGTACTTTAATTAACTGAACGGCAATCATCCAGGTTTCTAGTTAGGTCTTATAAAAGACGGGAAGTTTTCATGTTTTGATACCTGGGAGCTTTTCCATTTGCCTACCAACAAACTGGGTATTTTTTGATTACTCATAGAGTTAGTAGAATTGAACAGAGTTGCGCGGTATGTACTAATCCTATGAGCATGAGTAAACCCTTCCTAATAAGACTGCCGTATCTCATTTATGTAAATATTCAACGTTAGATTTTATTTTCATTTTGAACTGTTCAATAAAATTAGTGTGAAGAAGTGCGTATGAAGGTGCGTAGTGTGGTGCACGCGCGTACATGTCTGCGCGCGCGCGCGCGAGTGTGTATTGTGTGTGTGTGTGTGCACGCGCATGTGTGTGTGAGTACGTACATGGATGCCTTTATTTAGTAAGTTTCAAACAAAAAATGTGCTTCAACTTCTTGTCTACATACAAATTTAATAAAATGCCTTCAAAGACGTTGGGATATGAGTACGATACCTTTTCTATATTTTTTTCCTTTGAAGTAGCCCCCTGCTGTTTGTATTTCCGATAGCAATCTAAAATATTTCCATCCGAACCAATTGGTTATTCTTGTTTTGTAGTGATCAGAGTTTAGTAAAAACTTCTTTTAGAAAATACAAAATTTCAGATGTACTGCTGTCTTGGCGTTTACATAGGGAATTTAGGTTGGGATAATGCCGATATAAGATTCAGCAGACAATATTGAGATAAAAACTATTTTATTAACGGAGATGTTTTTGCGGGAACGGACATGACTTGGTGTATTTGCAATACCTACTAGGGAAGGTCGAATTTGTTTATTACCACTTTCTGTATTATCCCTTCCATTGGATTCGGTTGGTAATATTGTAGTGCCGACTGGTCTGTCTCTGACTAGAATAATTACATAAGAACGTAACGAAGGGTTTGTACATAAAAGATGATCGATGGGTACTTCGGCACCTCATCTTGCAGGTGGACTTGATTGACAGGTACAAAGGTTTTGCTTTTAAGAGTTATTCAGATTGCAATATAGGAAATCTTCTCGTGCACTAATGGTTTTCCTTCAGATTATCTCGTTGTGACCTCCAAATCTAACGGAATATAACCAAGTGAACTCTCACAACGTTATGGATAGGATCCCACCCTCACTTGGATCGATCCACCTTCTCAGTCATCAGTATATCAGGACCACCTCCTAGAGCGCGTGGCGTCAACAAGCACGCCAAGATTGGGGACATTCCACCATCGGCTCGCTCCAATTTCTAGCAACTAAGTACGCCGCCTTACGTCAATGTCTACGTCTAACATCCGCTAGATACCGAAGCTGATAGAAATCCGAACCGCAATATCACCAAAGAATATTAACTATAGAATAAGAAGCGACACTCTAGTAATATCCTGAATCCTGTTCAATGCGCAGGTTCGCCAAGAAAATGGCCGAAGCTAGAAGGATATATGCTTTAAGATATGAATGCCATTGTTACATCTGCTTGTCAATAGAGCACTGACCCCCATATTTATCAGGTTTTGACCATAATAAAAGCCAACCACAGCAAATTATCAAAGAATATTAACTATAGTTAATATTCTTTTGTAATTATTATAAACAAATTGTCGAACGCAAAGGGCGTTTTTGCATTTATTGTGTTGTCTGAATACATAAACTGTGTATTTTATTGTAAAACTGTATTGCATTTTACTAAAGTGTACTGGTTTTGTTCCTTAATAATCATAAACTGATTTCTTAACAAAAAATGAATCTTAATATTAACTGTGTTTATGAATTTTAAATAATTTTTAAATTAAGATATATACATATAAAAGGAAGTATAATTTATGTTGAGGTGTATTGTTTTGTTTGATTTCTTTACTAGGATGTATCCAATTTTCAGTGACTGCATTGTATATGCGCATTTTGTAGTTAGAATATTATCTTGAATAAAATGGAGGTCTTTTAGAAAGAAAATCGCAATATATATGTTAAACCTATTAATTGAAATATCTAATACAATGCATATTGTGCCCACCCATTGATATAATTGATTGGTATTTTTCTGATAAAAGGAACACAAGTGTAAAAAATTCCATAATTCAGAATTATAAATAAATGTCAAATTTTTCTGAATTATAATTTTGAATTTTACCGCCATTCTTGGCACCCCAGCAAAATGGCGAAACACTTCAAGGTCAGATATTCTTTCCACCATTAAATACTAACAATTCGCCGGGAGTGTCGCTTCTTATTCTATAGTTAATATTCTTTGATATCACCACGAAGTGCCGCATCACATTCAGCGCAACAATGGACATCATGGTCTACACAACACTATGTCCAGATCTTCATCGTGAAACGTAACATTAAAATCTATAACGTGGAAATGCATTCTACAACCTTACAAACCAAAGTGTTTTCAGTGTTAAAAGACATTTGCAATAATTACGCACACAAAAACTTTTGTAAATGTTTTCTTTGTGCGTCATGCTTTAAAATATAATTGGTTCGTATTTTTAACTTCTACATAAATGGTATGTGTGTTAGGTGACCTCAGACAAAGCAGAACATTACACTGCCTTCAGATTTTCCACAATATAATTCAAAATAATAAGGATAAGCATATGTTCCTCACATCATCCACAGTTCGTAACCAAACCGAATGGGTTTATGTTACATAAACATTTTTGCCGAATGATGGTCATGGTAAGGTATTGTTGCTTTATCAATGAAGTTTTCTTTAAAAAAACACTCAACTGCCGACATTGTGTCAATTTTTCATATAATGGCAAAACATTTGCCATCTTTGAATTCTGAAGATTCTTGTTATCCACTAAATGAAGATGCCATTTTCTTTATTCAACTTAATTTAAACGAATATATGCAGTGACGTTACGTGCATGTGCATAAATAACAAGTCTCGCCCGGATTGATGAACTTCTACGTAGAATAAGTTTAGTATTTAATTTAGTTGTAAGCTAATAGATTAGGACTTTTTGAAACTAATAATTAAATTTAGTACCTATGCTAAATAACAAATAACAAGAAAGCAAACACAGATGTATTAATAACTCGAGACCTGACTAGCCCACATTGCAACTAATCTTAATGTAACCTTTTGGGAAAGCACCCTGGCAATATCACTGACGAAACCACCACACCTGTCTGTACGTGGCTCCCCTGGTTTCCGGCTGCTGATGACCAGGACACGTGCAAGAATGCAAACTTCTCGGTTTCTGATTTCCGGCTGCCGAAGGTCGGGAACTGGAGGAGAAGCAGTCCCATGACACCACTACATACAGACAAACACATACACACAATTCCGTATTAGCGCGCGCGCACACATACACATACACACACACACACACAAACTAGGGTGATTTCGAACACCTCAACAACAATAAATTTTCATTTTAACTTTCAACAACGGGTTAGTCAGGGAACGGATCAGGTTTGTTTTTATTTTTTAGGTAACAGATTAATAAGAAATAAAGTTTATTAAAAAAAAAATATTTTCTTTACACGAATCTCTCCCTCATAGTTTTAGCGAAAATGAAACTGTTAAGTAATCAGCAGTTGCCTCAATAATCATGTTCTTCAAGAAGAGAGTGATATCAAGCGGAAGTCTTAAACATTTTCGCACATCTTCTTCAAAATTGTAATTATTATTATTGTATCTTGCATATAACTTTGTTTGTTCTGTTATGTATGATATAATCCGTGGCTTAATTAGTTTACGTGTGACTACTACGCTCGAAGTCCCGTGTTCGATTTCCGACACGGTCTGTTCTAAAACCGTTAGGCGAGCATTTTTCACAAAAATACGCCCTCGAATGAGAGGTTAAATGTAGGTCCCGTATGTGTGTGTTGTCACGCACGTTAAAGATCCTTATCTTGTTTGGAACAGCAAGGCCTTGCCAAAATTCAAAATTTCCAGGTAAAAACTCGCTTCTTTGTAAATTCATTAACTTTGGGTGGAGCATTGCAAAAATCTAGCGGTTAATAAGTTAAGGCGGCTGCGTGGTGTAGTTGATATGCGTATGACTACTATGCCCAAGGTCCCGGGTTTAAATCCCGCCACGTTCCGCTTGAAAAATGTTAGGCGGGCATTTTTCACAAAAATACGCCCTCGTTCGGATGAGAGGTTAAATGTAGGTCCCGTATGTGTGTGTGTTGTCACGCACGTTAAAGATCCCTACCTTGCTTGGAACAGCAAAGGTTTGGCAAAAATCAAAATTTCCAGGTAAAAACTCGCTTCTTCGTCAATTCAGTAACTTTGGGTTGAGCATTGAAAAAAATTAAACGCAGGAGTACATTGGATATTGCTTGGAACAGCAAAAGTTCGCTAAATTCAAAATTTCCAGGTAAAAAGCTCGCCTCCTGGCCAATGTATAGGGTGTTACAATAAGGCGGATCGATGTTGAACGTTAATTAAAAATCAGTGTTGTACAAAATTGAAGATTTGTTTCTTGAAACATGCTGTTTGATCCATTACAATTAAGTGTGAAAGATAATGTCCGCCAAATGTTCGCCACGGTTCCAGCGGCACAGGGTGATCCGCTTATCGAAATTTGTTGTAACATTATAACCTTTAACTATTCTTTTTTAGTTAACGAGAATTTCCGATAATTAGGAAAGGAGCCCACGGCAAGTTAAGATGGAAGGTGGCTCTATGTTGAGGAAATCTCAAAGGTAAAGCGGCTAGTCGAACTATATGCTCTGGGTAGAGAATGAGCTGTGGGTCGGGGTGTAATTGCGACCACTAGTAATAAGAATAAGGCGCCACCGTATTTTTTTATACTGGGAGACCTAATACAAGTCCCTTGTACAAGGCTAATGCGGAAACCTTTCTCCTATAACCGCTATATAATTTTTAAAGACCACCTAATCTTTGAAGTATCTTACCTTATGGCTCGACTTTGACCTTAGCAATCCTCCATTGCACCTGTGAACAAATTAAACAAAGAAAAGCACTGTTTGTGCATTCAAACTCAAAAATAATTAAATACAATCAGACTCATCTTTCATTCCTCTTAAATAAAAAATAGTCTTTAGTCCGAAAATAAGAATCTATTCTTTTTGGTATCCAATAAAGTAATTTTCTACAAAAAATATGTCTTCCTTTATAAGTTAATTTAAATTAGAAAGAGTTAATTACAATGGTACTGAATATATCCGTACCAATTACTATTTAGTGAGGTTTATATAACAAATTGACAAAGCATAAATTGCTTATTTATAGCAAAAAGTTAATTACGGTAGATCTACCTTAATTTCACAGTAGATAATTACAGATAAGTATTCATAAAATATCAAATGTAAAAATTTAATTTCTAAAGGTTCAAAGTTATAAGAATTTACTTTATCTAATTAGTAGTGACATCTTCTGATGTTTCATTGAGTTAATAAGAGAATTTAGTAAGAGCGAATTACAGATTCATATCGCATAACATCGAAAAATATAATTGAGGTTTGTCCTTGACCTGTTCAAAGTTAACACAAGTTGATAAAGTAAATTTATCTCGTTACTACGTCGATAGTTCAAACAACATACGAACGTAATTTTTTGTACATACCAGAACTCCAATTTGCACCAAAATACCAAAATACCTGCTTCGGGCTTACGTCACCATTAACTACGGAAACTTCCATTTTAAACAAATAGTTGTGCTGCATTCTGAAAAACACATCACTTGGCCTCCATTATCTGCGTTTCAATTTACAGATGTTCCAGGAGTAATTCACACCACAAGAAAGCAAATGTTGTTTGTAATTAACTTGAATAAATTATATATGTGATTCCATATTATACAAGAATAGAATTGTTTTCATCAATTTCGCATGAATACCATTCAGAAAAGTTGCTTATTTATAATTTACGTTGCAATATATTTTAAATTAAATTATTCCCAAAGTTACACTGAAAATTTTAATTAATATTGTTATAGAAACAAATTCACTTACTGTTCCTAACGGTCTTTTAACAAAAACTTCATCGTTCTCCACGACTGGTTTCAACAAAAAAAATGGACCATCCAAAACAATTTTTGAAGATGGCTTACACTTGCAATCTTCCATCGTGCATGCTTCCAACACCAAAAATCAATGAAGGACATCGCTCCTAAGAACAATTTTCGACCTGCTTTAACCCCAGCTGTGTTAGAAGTGCGGGCCGAGCTTGTCGCTGCCCGGTAACAGCGTTACCTTGCGGTTCCTGAGTAGAGGGGGCTTTAGGAAGGATACCAAACAAGAGCTTATATATTGTCACCGTAGAATTTAACTTTTAACATGAACTAAATACTAGTTCTTTATTGGACAATAGATGTTATTAAATTAAGTGGATTGGATAACATTATAATGTATTATATTATTTAATATTTAATAAAAGGATTGATTATACGGATATATATTAGGTGGAAAATAAAATTGCTACAACATCTCGGCATAATTGTTCGTGGATCTCATCAATGTGCCGGGAAATCTCGATGAGTTGCTGAATGGTGGTTGGTTTGTTGACATAGACTTTACTCTTGAGATGGCCCCAAAGAAAGAAATCTAATAGTGTCAAATCCCAAGATTGCGGCGGCTAATCGACTTCGCTGCTTCTGGAGATTATGCGCCTGGGAAACGTCTCATGTGATGACATCTTGTTGAAACCACACGTCATCGATGTCATAATCATCTAATATTGACCACGCAAAGGTGTTTAACATTGCGCGACAGCACTCGCCATTGACTGTGACCAAATTCCCAGCATCATTTTAAAAAGAGTGGTTCATGATACCTCCAGCAGAAAAAGCACACCACACAGTGACTTTTTGTGGATGCATCAGTGTTTCGACAATTGCCTTTGAATTTTATTCAGCCCAAATTCTGCAATTCTGCTTGTTGACGTAGCCATTGAGATGTAAATGGCTTTGTCAATGAAGAAGATTTTGGTAGAAAATCCGTTATTTACTTGTCTTTGTTCGTGTATCAAATCGGTAAATTGAATTTTGTACGCGTGCAACGACAACATCTGTGTCCTTTCATTTAACAGGTTTTTTCATCAATTGCTATTTTACGTGATTCGCTGCCAAGCTCTTGATCACGGGATTCTCAGGTCATCCCAAGTTTGTGTTCTTCTTATATTCATTTTTCTCCTTTGTTCTACTACACTCTCTATGGCGTCTGATTATGAAATTGATTCTAAGTTATGACCCAATCCACTCCAATCTTTTTATTCATATCCAGATCAGTCTCCGTCTACCAGCTTTTTGCAGGATCTTATCGTTTTTAACCTGCTCTGCCCAATGTATTGTTTCCGCTTTTTGTTGTTAACATTTTAAACGATTTCAATTCTTTTTCTTCTATATTTTTGATAGTCGAAATTACATGTCTGTTCCGAACTATATACTACAAACCGATTATCATTTCCATTAGTCTTTCGTTTACTTTAGAGCTGCACAAAGTGTTTTTATCCTCGTTAAAGAATTTCTTAGTCTTTTCTTGCGTCTCATGTTTTTGCATACTGATTGATTGGGGGGTTAAGGAGATGATATATAAAATGGTAAAGATATGCTAATTACAGGGAAGGACCAATTGCTTTTGTAGCAATAACGATGACGGTGGAGCGGTTATGTAATAACTACAACTACACCAAACTACTAAATAAAGGGTATAAATACCTTTTGTCCTGTGCCGCTGTGGGCAGTAAAACGTTCACGCACAAAGCTTTCGATGGAGAACCAGTAACACGCACGAATGGTGTCGGTCTCGCTTTCAAAGCTCTAAATACAACCGGCTTCTGCAAGGGTTCTGATGCGACTTGCTTCTGTAAAGGCTCGAGTACGACTGTCACTTCACGCACTCACTGCCGGTATATAATGTTTCACTGAGAACTGTAGGATGCACGCACTGACGGTATTTATTGTCACAAAATACCGAATTGTTCGATGATGACGTAACACATACTATGGATCGAAGGTTTTGCAAACCGTCTTTTTTTCTTGCTTTCTATATTATGTATTTTTGCTTAGTAAACATCCTTTTTTATTGTTTACACGTTGGATTTGATGCCATATTTATTACAGGTTTTCGTTAAATTGTGAAATTTTGTTTATTTTAACTGCAGTCTAGGGCAGTAGGATTATATTAGCCTAAAATTTTCTTTTTCGTACTAGAATTTCTGTTTTAGTTTTAGTATTTATTTTGTCATTCCTGTAGCTCCGTAAATGCAAAATAAAGTTGATGAAATGCACCGTCTTTGCCTTTTACTGCTCTGTTTTAATCAATCCGTCCAAGATCTATTGTAACTCAAATTTTTGCTTAAGGTTTAGGTTTACTATTAGTTTACTTTCGTTGAGTTTTCTTTTTTTTACTTGCCAATTAAAATTTCCTAAAGTGTTTCATCGTATCTTTGCTTTACGTCTTGTTACATGCCAAAAATTGGCATTGTAAGTTTTTAATTTGCGAGTGAATTCGCGCCAATATTTTAAAAGACTTGTGCGTGCATACCGTCACTTTAGACAGTTGCGTCGGCGCCAGAGAATACGCAGACGTGGAGTGCGGAAGGAAGTGGACATTTTTCCGTCACGTCAGGGACTAGTGAACGAGACGTCGAACTGTGTGGTTATCTGTGGTGTGCCTTTGTCTTCTCTTTCAGATATGTAGGTTTCCTTTATCGTACCATATTATCGTACCTCTACTTGTATCCTTTATCGTACCGCTACACAAGAAGAGGGAAGACAAACCAATTTGGTTTCAACGGGGGCGAAGGCCGAACCACGCCCAACTAACACCGAGATCCTGCCGCCAAAATAGCTGCAATGTCGTGAAGAGCTCCACAGTTTACGTGAGTACATTTTATCTTTTCCTATAATCACAATAAACATTTTTTGCATGTGATACAATAATTTGAGACGCACATCTGACGTAATATTTTGTTGCGCATTATTATGTTCATGTTTATTATATGTATTGCTAACTGTCGTAGTGGCTCTTATCAACTACACCGGGACTTTAACAGTATACATTAGACTAGAACAGCGGGAAGTATAACAGTCTTCGAAAAGCACAAACATGTTTCTTTTTTATTATAAAATATATAACAAACTTTTTCCAAAACTGATATGTTGCTGACTAAATCATAAAAGACCTATGAAAAAAAATTCATGGTGCTCAAGAGAAAGAATTTTTCAAATTGTATATTTATTTACCATTTTCTCAAGCATGGGATTTGTTTTTATTACTATCGAGATTTTTTAATGTTTCAAAAAGGGCAATGTAGTTTTATTGGGATACTAGTTCCATTCCTGCTTGCAGCATTATGTTTTCATTCCAAAATCTTTGGTGTCGTTCCAGTTGTTCATAGCATTAAAGGGATTTTAGCTAAGTTATGCGTCTTAGATGTTTAACAGCAGTCATGTGATCTAGATTATTGGTGCTCTAGTAGTCTTCTCAAACTAAAAATAAATCAGAGACTAGGAAAGGTTTGGCGACACCGCAAACGCCAAATTACGCTAAGATTATATAATTTTATCTATTTTGAAAAGCTTTTCGGTTTCTCAGCCCCACTGAGGTTAATTAGCAAAATAAAGTGATAATTTTATATGCTACGTGTAAACGTTTAACTTAAGTGAAGAAAACTCTAACCATTTGAAAAATCTTACACAACTAATATCGTGGTTGTTGTCAGAGATACCGCCTGCAAACTGTTGTACACAAAGAGTTAGTGATATCATTTGAGCTTGATATCGAATTATATAAATATGTGTAACTTACATAAGCTAGACACCTTTTTGCTCTAATCTATTTTCACTGATAAAATATATAGCTCACAAGTACCAGTTACTTATAACAGTTTGGTTATCAGTTATACAAAATTGTGCTATAAGTGTTTATTTTTCGATAATTTTTCTAGAAGATTAGACTTGGAATAAAATAGACCTCAATACTCCATGTACAAACGATTGGAACCAACAAGCAAATGCATCCATATGCTTTTTTCGGTTCTTCTTTTTTCATTATTTTCAATTTGTTTATTTCACTTAGGTTTATTTTTGTTTCTGTACGGAATTACTTTCGATGAATATCAGAGAAACCACATTTTGAAGTATAGAATTTTGTGAAAGTTTGCTGTTTCCAAATATGACAAACATAAAGATTAATATTTCAACCGAAAGAGGGCAGTGTTCGTATTTCACGGAAACCCTCTTTTCTATTGTATATTGTACATTTGTTTGTATTGAATGATTTTACATCCTATCAAATGTAATGCGCAAACTCGATTATTGTTTTTTTACAGATCATGATTGAAACTTTTTTTTTCAAAGTGTATAGATGCTTAGTCGAACTGTTTATTGAGTTTTGAATTGTTTGTCGATAAACTATTGACATGTCTTTTAATTAATTTGTAACATATAAATTTTCCTGCAAATTTATTCGTTGACTTTACCGTTGTGCATCTATTATTTTAGTCTTTATTCAACAACGTTTATATTATTGATTCATTCGATATTGCATATTAAATAACCAACAAACTTCAAGGCACACTACAATTTTAATTACAATTACAATCTACTACGTATCACGTCGTCTTTACTGATAACATGTATATAAACCTATTCGCGTGCTCCTACTTCTTTGTAATATCTAAGATTTTCAAGTTGTTTCGACGATTTGTGACAGATAGTCACTTTTCGTTTCCTCGTTGAACTGAAAGGTCGCTTGATGTGTTTAAAAAAACACTCAAGATGGTGAGGAAAATTAAGTTTTCCTGGCAGAGACGCCGTAATAAAGGCACAGTATTTTAAAAGTTGTCTGTGACAACTTGTGTAAAAGTGTAGTGTACAAACTCTTCTTGGCGATGGTTTGTTTGTATGTGTAATCATATTAAAATAATTATGCAATTTATTACAGTGCAACTCCGACAACTCCGATAACTCAGATGTAATTCTATGTAATTTCGATGCAACCTTAGGTTATCTTGAAAATATTCTATTTGGTCTGGTTCAAGCAAAATTTATGGAACTCGTTTAATATATAAATGCGTAAGCAATTTTGTTGGATAAATGGTGGATTTCGCTATGCAGCTACACCTGGCGTGTTTAGTCGAATAACGACATGTCATTTGAAGGTTATAGGTCATTGCCGCTGTGGGTAAGAAGGTTTAAGTTTTTAAGATAAGGCTGCCGTAGCAAAGTTCATTACGTAATCTACGTATGTAATGAATTCTTTTTCCTCAGGTTGTTGTATACAATTCATTATGGCTCGTGCGAATAATTTTGTTAATTAATTTGCTAAAAGCTTATTTTGTTAAAATGTAAAGTTACAATGAGTACAACAATTTTTTGTAATTTATGGTGTGTACAACCTTGGAAATTGTACCTCACCGGTTGTATATAGACGATAGTAACATACGCTGACAAACAATCATGTAATTATCTTGTTTACCACAATTTGAAATACAAACATGCTGATTTAATACGGCCTAAATCCTGTATAATAAAGTTTGAACTTAGATTAATTAATTAATTGATAATATTTGCCAAAAGTTAAGTAAATTGTTTCAAGAACTGTAAAGTCTTAGTAGCGCTACCCCAGACTATTGATTATGAAAAATAATGTCCAAAAGTTAAATATCTAATTCAGGAAACTACATTCATAAAAATTTAATTTTTTTATTTAGTACACTTATAATTTAAAATGTTCATTACTTGTCTTAAAAGAGAATATAGACTTATTTTTGACTTCAGTTCATTACTCGGTAATCATTAAATCTCTACAAAGTTTGTTAGGTATTTAAAAGGTTAAACTTACCCGAATGTGTACCACGATATAGTGGAAACTAATTGAAACAAAATCAAAGATTACATGCTTATACTGGTTCGTAAAATATATAGGGTATCTATGTTGGTAGTAACTATGTTTCAGAGTCGCCTTAGTCATCGTTAGTTCATTGAAGAAGACGACCAGATGTAAG